>CP136058.1:16496194-17746194 GCA_032464435.1 Aegilops umbellulata
CCCTCGTCACATTGTCACCATCGCCACTTAGAACGATTGACATTATTACCACCGAGTTGGCACGTGCCCACCTTTGCCACATTTTCACCGCTTAGCACCGTTGCCACTATTGTCACCTTTGCCACTTAGAACAGATTACATTATTAGCACCATTGGCACGTGTCCACCTTTGCCACATTTCCACCGCTTACCGCGGTTGACACTATAATCACCATTGCCACTTAGAACTATTGACATTATTACCACCATTGGCACGTGTCCACATTTGCACCGCTTGCCACGATTGGAACTATTATCACCATTGACATCGTTGCCATGTTTCCACAATTGTCATTTACCAACATTGCCACCATTACATTTAACACTATTATCACCACGGCAAAAAAGTGCCCGTCCCCACGTATTCCTTAGATATAACACTCCATTGCCACTTTATTAAATTACCATTGCCTTTTTTCCACATTATCACCATTGCCTTTTTTCCAACTTACGCACTTACAAAGGTTGACACTGTTTTCACCGTTCGCCAACCCCCATCTATTACCACCATTATCACAGTTGCCACTTTCTTACATTTCACACTATTACCGCCATCACCACTTTTCCACTTTCTATACGTACTACGTACGCGAAAATATTGCTTACTTCACCACTTTCTCACCATTGACACAATAACCACCATTCACACTACTATCACCATTGCCACTTTTCCACCTTCCACGATGCCTACAAAAGTACTACTGACTCCACCACTTTATTACGTTTAACACTATTATCACCGTTGCCACTTTTCCACCTTCCACGCATAGTGCGCACACGGAAGTACTACTAACTCCACCACTTTCCCACAATTGGCACCATTCCCACCATTGAGACTATTAACACCATTGGCACTATTACTATTACTGCCATTGACACTTACCATCAATGCCACGTTTCTACCATTAACTCGGCCACTTTCCCACCATTGCCGAATCTGAACTATTACCATCTTTTGCCAGTATTCCACCTTCCCACTTTGTACATACAAATATTTAGAGTACATATCACTCCATCACTTTTCCATTGTTACTGCCATTGCCACTTTTTCACCATTGCTGCTGGTGCGTACGTACGGAAAAAAAATTACTTTCTCCAACACCATGCAAACCTACTACTACCTCCGTTTCTAAATATAAGTCTTTTTTATAAAATTCAATGCAGACTACATACGGATGTATAGACGCACTTTACAGTATAGATTAACTCATTTTCTTCCGTATGTAGTCCGTACTGGAATCTCTTAAAGACTTATATTTACGAATGGATGGAGTAACTAATACCCTTGCTGCTTCTCCACACTTGCTCTGCCACTTCTCCACACTTACCACTCTCGCCAATTTCTTCACCATTGTTGCTCTTTCAGCATTACCACCCTTACCACTTTACCACCATTGTTGCTCTTTCAGCATTACCACCCTTACCACTTTACCACCATTGCCACTTCATGTATATGTTATAACACTTTCCACCACTTGTAACACTTTCATATTTACCACTTTACAACCATTGCCACTATGCCTCCTATATTATTTACTTGCCCACCATTTTTCACCATTCAAAAATGTTGGCTACTACACTCAATTTTTTATCCCTTTTACCATGCTTCCCGCTATACCAGTGCATTCTACTTACTCTCCATCTTTGCCCCTTTTACCACCCTTACAATTTTTACCCACGCACGACACACTACATTATTAACGCTCCTACTTGTACGCACTTACCACTTTCCCACACTAGCCAATTTCCCATTCTACTAACTCTGCCACGTCCTTATTGTGCCACAATTACCAGGTCTTTGTCAGGACCCCGATCCTAAGCCACATCGATCCAGCGTGTAAAACATCATATCACTTTGCGGCCTCACGCACGGTACTCCCACGGGTGCCACCTTACCTGGCCCGGGACCGTTTGCGCCTTTTGGCTCACGTATATGATAGTGTCGCTAGCATCCATATGACAGAGAACCCGGGCTGACATGGCTAGTCGTGAACCCAAAGCGGCGCTAGCCTATGAGGACAGGCATACATGAATCACATCGAACATGTCGGTCATCAACGTATCTATTCGGGCTGTAGCACTGGGCTAACAGGACTCCGGTAACCCGGGCTGTAGCAGGCTAGGCAGGACTCCGAATATCAGCGCGTGACATTTCCCCGATGGGACAGACATAGGAACGACGTGAAACACATGCCGGCCAGTCAAGTGTCCAAGCAGTAGTGCTGGGCTAGCAGGACTCCGGTGAACCGGGCTATAGCGGACTACTATCGCTCAGAAGCACAAGACTTACATTTCCCCATATGAAAGGCTGCCAAGGATAAACAACTAGATAGTCGGATCCCACTCATACCAAGCATTTCAATCATACACACAATATGCCCGATATGAGTAAATACAACATGGCATCACAACAGTACTCTACGACTCAAGTACTTTATTTAGAAGGCTCCGAGGAGCCATACATATCATCCATACAGATAGGGGTCACATGACCCAACACTCAAGTCATACAAACATACAAGCACATGCGGAAGCAAAGTAGTCTGAGTACAGACACTAGAAAGAAAGAAGGCTTGACGAAGCCTGTCTATCTACAACGACCCTTCACAAGTCTTGGATCACCACCTGGGTGATAAGTCACTCGTCAACGTCGAGGTCTACATAGAACCCATCAGAGGGGTTGGTGTAGTCGTCTGAAAAACATGATTAAAGCAACATGAGTACGGAGGTACTCAGCAAGTCTTACAACAGGAACCTACTATACATGCACATTCTCAAGAAGGTAGTGGGGTTATTGCAGCAAGCCAGCTTTGACTCTTGGCTAAGCTATCCTACGATAGTCACCACTTGTAAATCATTTGTCGCACACGAGTCCACTAACACCAACACAATACTCCACCGTGGATCCTCTCTCGCCATCCCACGAGAGGGCCATCCGCGGTACTCACACTTATCCTGAGGTTTTTAGTAGTATCCATTTAACTTGTCTATGAACTAATATAAGCGAACCAGAAGTCCATTACCGCGGACACGGCTATTCGAATAGATTATTTATAACCCTGCAGGGGTGTACTTCTTCACACATGTTTCCACCACTTAGCGTCTGCACACGACATGTGCTCGGCAGACTTCAAGCGAAAGCCGACGTGGATGTAGACCACGACCTACCTAAACACTCAAGTCTCTAGTCCAGGTTTATCGCCTATTCGGGTTCCATCCGCAGGGAGTCCGGCCAAGGTTTCCACTAACGGCCCCGAACGATGTGAACAGGGTTCCGAGACACCAAACGGGCGCCCGGTTGACCCGGCCACGTGCCTACCGCAACACAGCCCACCCCGATGGTCAGCACCGCGTGCGGCCCCCAGCATACTACAAACACCAGAAACTATTTGCAACTCCTGGACAGAGAACAGGGGTGATTAAGAAGTCGAGCGGGGTCATATTTCAGGGCCCAATGTGTGGTAGTAGCTGAATCATGGATCACAGACACAGATCTCAGTTCTTAGGGACGGCCTCAATGAAACAACCCACCATGTACTCCTACATGGCCTTTCATCAATTCCTTTACCAAATCGTGTTCAACACTTCCACACTTTCGACAACGACCCAACCTTTCACTCCGGATCATCATTCCGATGAACCAGACCTGACACAACTCTAAGCATAGCAAGCATAGCATGGTAGGAACACACATACACATGTATTGGCTCAATCAACTCCTACACATGCTAGTGGGTTTCATCTAGTTACTGTGGCAATGACAGGTCATGCAAAGGAAGTGGGTTCAACTACCGCGGCACACAGCAGTTTGAAACGCGTTGTCTTAATGCAGTAAACGAGAGCAGAAGCGAGAACATGGGTTTGTATCGGAATGATCAATGGTTTGCTTGCCTGATGGAGTGGTGGTGGGATACTGCCCTTCAGTTGGATACTCGGAGATATCCTCGGAGGCAGAACCTACCACGATGAACACGTTGCAACACAATCAATACATGACGATATGCAACAATATGATGCATGCAATGACATGGCAATATGAATGTGTCCTGGTCTCGTGCAAGTTAAACCAGAAGGATATGACCCCATTTGAACCAAAGATTCAAATGGTAGTGCATTTATAAGATCATATTAGTGCAATATCTTATAATTCCTAAGCAGTGGGTTTAACTTGTTTTAACATGCATGAAACCAGTTCCATTGAATAGATTGGATTTTTCTGATAATTTTTCATATATAACACTTTGCATTTGGAGTTATAGATAATTTTCTATGAATTTTTGAAGTTTGAACTATTTTCTGGATTTTCTGTATAAAAAATAAATCCAGCAAAATAGATTACTGCGTCAGCATGAGGTCATGCTGACCTCAGCAAGTCAACAGCCGGTCCAGGTCAACTGACCAGTGGGCCCAGGGGGTTAGTGATTAATTAAACCTGTTTAAATAGTTTTAAACTAATCCAGTGATTAACAGAAAAGGGCCCCACCTGTCATTGACTCATCAGAGTCAACCAGGGCCCACAAGTCAACGGTTAGGGTCAACTCGTCGGCGTCTAGCCGCCGGCGAGGTCAGACGCGGCGGAGCAAAGTGTTTTTGCTCGTTTTGGTCACCAAACAAGGCGCGGAGACCATCTACGGGTAGCTGAGATCCTTCCGCGGCGTTCGGTGGCAACAGCTGGGCTCAGGGTGGCCGGAAACATCGCCGGCGACGACTTTGGCGGTCGCCGGAGTCGGGTGAAAGTGCGCCCGAGGCTACGGGGCACGGCGAGGTGCGTAGAGTGAGGCGTTGGCCTCCTGGTGATGCAGCGAAGTGGGTGGACACAGTGGCGTGGCCGGAGTTAGGCCGGGAGCACGTCGGCGACGAGCTCCGCGGCGGTGCGTGCGGGTGAGCTTCATGCGCTCGCTGTGGCGCACGAGGAAGAGAAAGGAAAGGATGGGGAGGTGGCCAAGCTCACAGAGATCTCGTAGAGCCAAGCAGCGCGGTCGGAGACGAGCTGGTGCGGCGGCGACGGCAAAAGGGATCTCCGGCGGTGGCGGAGTCGGGCGAGGTCGGTGCAACGGCTTCAGGGCAAGCGAGCGCTCGGGGCTCGGCCTGCTCGACGGAGTCGACGGCGGCGAAGCTCTTGGGCAAGGTATCGTGGCGCGAGGAGGGCGGTGGCTATGGCTACGACGGCGGAGCGGCGACGGGTGCTGCGGCCATGGCGCTGGAGAGCGAGAGAGAGAGCCAGGGGGAGAATGGACGTGTCCAGGGCGTCGGGGGCACGACGTGGAGCCCGTCCAGCGCGTCGGGCGGCGAGGGAGGTGAAGCAGGGGGGCAGGGCGCTGCGTGGCGAGCTCCTGCTCCGGCGTCGAGCACCTGCCTGCCTGGCTGGCGAGGCGAAGCAGCTCGCTGGCGCGGCTGGTGGGCTGGGCCGGCCAGGTGGGCCGCCAGGTAAGTTAGTTGTATTTTTTTGTTTTTGTCTTTCCTTTTCTATTTCTTCTGCAACTTTGTGGAGTTATTTAAAATACCTAGACCACTCCAAAAATTCTCAAACTGCACATGCTTGCTATTTAAAATATAGACAACATGAAACATTTCTGTTTGAGAATATTTGAACACTTAAAATATTTTTATAAATTCTAAATGCCCAAATTCAAATACTTATGTGTTAACTCAATAACCTTCTGTTGACCTAGAAAAATGTGCACTATTTTTGCCAGGGGGTTTAATCCAAGACAAAGAGGGTGAACATTTTAGAAGGGCATTTCAGGTTCATTGAAAAAGATTTTAGTAAACCCTAGTTATTTCCAGGGGGGGGGAAGTGTGTGTTGGGGGTTCTGGCATTTCCCATTTCAGAATTAATAGAATTTAAACATGATGCACACTCTAATGCATGGCCTAGCTAGGGATGTGACAACTCACCCCCACTCAAAAGAATCTCGTCCCGAGATTTAGGTTCCTCCGGAAAGAAGGCGGGGTACTCAAGTCGAAGACGATCCTCCCTTTCCCATGTAGCCTCTTGCTCGGAATGGTGTGACCATTGAACCTTGAGAAACTTGATATTGTGGCGTCGAGTGGTACGCTCGGCTTGATCAAGGATACGAACGGGGTATTCTCGATAGGCGAGGTTGTCTTGGAGATCAAGCGTTTCGTGGTCTACTCCACGGATAGGATCCGCGAAGCAACGCCTGAGTTGAGAAACGTGGAAGACATCATGAACTCTGGAGAGATGCGGAGGTAGTTCCAATTGGTAGGCAACTTCTCCTCGTTTGGCAATAATGCGAAAAGGTCCAATGTAACGAGGAGCCAATTTGCCTTTGATGCCGAATCGATGGGTTCCCTTTAAAGGTGTAACCCGAAGGTAAGCCATCTCACCGACTTCATAAGCCATGGGCTTATGCTTGCGGTCATACTGACTCTTTTGACGGGATTGAGCGGTTTTCAACTTCTCACGAATAATGCGAACCTGCTCTTCTGCATCCTGGATCATGTCCGGGCCAAAGAGTTGTCTCTCGCCGGTTTCTGACCAGTTAAGAGGCGTTCGACATTTTCGTCCATAAAGAACTTCGAAAGGAGCTTTGCCCAAGCTAGCTTGATAACTATTGTTATAAGCGAACTCGGCGAATGGAAGGCACTTCTCCCAATTCATACCGAAAGAGATGACAGAAGCTCGGAGCATATCCTCCAGAATTTGATTGACTCGTTCTACTTGACCACTTGACTGAGGATGGAAGGCGGTGCTAAAGGAGAGACGAGTCCCCATAGCATTTTGGAAACTTTCCCAAAATCGAGAGGTGAAAAGACTTCCACGGTCCGAATTAATTTCCAATGGAACACCATGAAGAGACACAATTCGAGAGATGTATAAGTCAGCTAGCTGGCTAGCGGTTATACTCTCGCGAACGGGTAAAAAGTGGGCTACTTTGGAGAGACGATCGACAACGACGAAGATAGCATTATTCCCTCTTTTGGTTCTGGGAAACCCGGTAATGAAATCCATACCGATTTTATCCCATTTCCATTCAGGAATCTCCAAAGGCTGAAGGGTGCCAGCAGGCCGTTGATGCTCTGCCTTAACACGACGACAGACGTCGCAAGTTGCAATGTATTGAGCGATTTCTCTCTTCATCCTAGTCCACCAAAACCTCTGGCGTAGGTCTTGATACATCTTGGTACTACCGGGATGAATGGTGAGAGGGGATTCATGAGCTTCCTTAAGGATCAATTGTCGTAATTGTTGTTTCTTGGGAACCACCAAGCGGTTCTCGAAGAAGACAACACCTCGTTCATCCATGGAAAAACATTTAGCAACTCCGCTAGCGATGTTCTCCTTAGTCCGAGATATGCCCTTATCGCGCTTCTGGGCAGCTATGATTTGATCCGTAAGGTTAGGTTTCGCCACCAGGGTGGAAAGGAATCCTCGAGGAGCAATATGAAGGTTAAGCTTACGAAATTCCTCGTGGAGAAGTGGTTGACCTTGTTGTAACATCAAGTTGTTACAATAAGATTTACGACTTAGCGCATCAGCCATGACATTGGCTTTGCCTGGGGTGTAAGTTATTCCTAAGTCATAATCCGAGATCAACTCGACCCAACGTCTTTGCCTGAGATTCAAATCCGGTTGGGTGAAGATATATTTCAAACTTTGGTGATCAGTGTAAATTTCGCAACGATTACCCAGAAGGTAGTGTCGCCAGGTTTTGAGTGCATGGACTACTGCTGCAAGCTCTAGATCATGAGTAGGATAATTATCCTCATGTGGACGCAACTGTCGAGATGCGTAGGCAATCACATGACGATTTTGCATGAGTATGCAACCTAGTCCTTGTCGCGAGGCGTCGCAATAGATAACAAAGTCCTTAGAGAAATCTGGTGGTATCAGTACGGGAGCAGACGTCAGGCGTCTTTTTAGTTCCTGAAAGCTGAACTCGCACTGTGGGGTCCACTCGAACTTTTTATCTTTCTTGAGGAGTTCAGTTAGAGGCTTAGCAACCTTGGAGAAATTCTCGACGAAGCGGCGGCAATAGCTCGCTAAACCAAGAAAACTCCGAACTTGCTTGACCGTTTCAGGTGGAGTCCAGTCAAGGACAGCTTGAACTCGCTCGGGATTGACAGCAATGCCCTTACCAGAGATTACACGGCCCAGATAGGTCACTTCTGGCAACCAGAATTCGCACTTGGAGAATTTGGCATAAAGGCGATGCTCTCGAAGTTTCATCAATACTAGCCTTAGATGTTCGGCATGTTCTTCCTCATTCTTGGAGTAGATGAGTATATCATCGAGGTATACCACGACGAATTTATCCAAGTACTCCATGAAGATCGAGTTCATTAACCGAGAGAAGGTGGCTGGAGCATTGGTTAAACCGAAGGACATGACGGTGTACTCGTATTGGCCGTAACGAGTAACGAAAGCCGTTTTGGGAATGTCCCCGTTCTTGATTTTGATTTGATGGTAGCCCAACCTCAAATCCATCTTGGAAAAGACTGAGGATCCAGCGAGCTAGTCATACAGGTCGTTGATCCTGGGGAGCGGATACTTGTTCTTGATAGTGACCAAATTGACAGGTCGGTAATCTACAACCATCCGATCCGTTCCATCCTTCTTCTTGACGAAGAGGACGGGGCAAGCCCATGGAGATGAACTAGGACGGATGAAACCTTTTTGCAAGGACTCATCGAGTTGTTTCTTAAGCTCAGCTAGTTCTAGGGGTGCCATCTTATAAGGTCTCCTAGAGATTGGGACGGTTCCTGGAACAAGGTCTATTACGAACTCGACATCTCTGTCAGGTGGAACACCTGGCAATTCTTCTGGAAAGACATCCGGGAAGTCACGGACTACCGGAATATCTTCGAGGTCTGGAAGGGGATTGGCATTTAGAGAGTAGAGCTGACGCTCCGATACTCGGGTCAAAACATTGACTGTCTTGCCCGATGGATGGGTAAGTTGGACAGTTCTAGTTGAGCAGTCAATCTTGGCGTAATGAGCTGACATCCAGTCCATACCCAAGATGATGTTAATGTCTGAGGACTTGAGAGCTATTAGTGACGCAAGGAAGACCAATCTGTCAACAAGAATTTCATTTCCATGGCTGATTCTAGAGGTTTGCCATCTAGAACCGGGAGTTTGAATTTCCATGGAGGTGGGCATGTCACTAAAAGTAGTGTTGTGCAGACGAGCATAGCTCTCAGAAATAAATGAATGAGATGCTCCAGTATCAAAGAGAACAGTTGCCGGATGGCAATTAACAAGGAGCGTACCGAGAACGACGTTGGGGTCCTCCTGGGTCTCTTCAGCTGAGACATAGTTGACATGGCCACGAGCAGTGGTGGCTGGCTTGGCGACAAGCACTTTTGCTGTTGACTTACCACGGCCAACAGACTTTCCGAACTGGCTGGGGTTGTTCTGGGGACACTCACGGATGTAGTGGCCCGGCTCACCACACTTGAAACAGGTAGTCATATTGGGGCGTGGAGCAGTATTGGCAGTGGGGCCACCAAAAGTCTTGGGCGGCACATACTGTTGATTGGGACGAGGCGCCTCAAAGGATGGCCTCGGGGTATACCTGGTTGGCATAGCAGAATTTGGAATCCAGACCCGGCGCTTCTGAGATCCAGAGCCGGATGAAGATCCATAGTCACGGGAGTGTTTGCGTGAAGCTTCAAAATCATTCTGCCCTGTCTCGGCACTGATGGCCTTATTGACTAGCTTCGGAAAAGAAATGCATTCATGCAGACGAAGGTCACGGCGGAGTTCAGGGCTAAGTCCCTTGCGGAACCTTGCCTGCTTCTTGGCATCGGTGGATACCTCTTCGGGAGCATAGCGTGCAAGCTTCCCAAACTCGCGACTGTATGCATCCACAGTCAGCTTCCCCTGGGTGAAGTTACAGAACTCCTCCCTCTTGCGATCCATGAGGCCTTCCGGGATATGATGCTCACGGAAAGCGGCACTGAAATCAGCCCAAGTGGTGAGTTGGCCGACCGGACGCATAGCTTCATAATTCTCCCACCAAAGGCTGGCAGGGCCTTCGAGGTGATAGGCAGCAAAGGTGACTTTATCATCTTCAGCCACGTTGGCAGAACGTAGCTTGTGGGCGATGCTGTGGAGCCTGTCATCCGCATCGAGAGGTTCGATGGAATGATTGAACTTTGGCGGGTACAGCTTGACAAAGTCATTGATGGACACTGGATTGACCCTTTGCTGACGTGCAGTGTTTTGTTCAATCCGCTCCAGCAAACGGTTGGTGTCGCGCCTGTTGCGCTCTGCCTCCAGCATCACTTCGGCCAGAGAAGGTGGTTGAGGCAGACTTTCCTCTCTAGGTGCACTAGCTTCTCCCTGCTCCGAAGCAGCAGGGTTGCTGCGGGTGTTGACCATCCTGGGAAAACAAAACAGCGATTTAAACCAGGATGGCAAAATCTGGCCAAGGAAGTGCGGAATGTAATGGATAATAAGGAATGCAGAGATGATCATCCGTATGACATGGTAATATAGAAACTGCCATATATGTACCAACGGTCATACACGTCATACATAGTTTAGTACAAGCTCAAGCTGAGGTACAACTAAGACGAAAGACGTTACATCTCATCGGAGGCATTCCAAGCTCCTATACATTATTTTTCTACACCTCCGGAATTGATACACACTAAGTTATATTCCACAATCACGCAGGACGGTGGACATACAACTGTTACAATACTAGCGAGACTACTACTAGCTCAGGCGGTTCCGTAGAAGTCCTCATAGAAGTCACCACCCAGACCTGGAAGCGGAACATGGTCATCTGGGAACAGACGGTCCTGCGGTGCTTGTGGACCATAGGGACTTGGGTGCGGCCTCGGTCCAACAGATGGCGGCAGAAGAGGCCCACGAGGAGGGGTGATGCCTCCCACCTCACGCCATTCCATGAAGTCTGGCAGATTAGCCCGCACAGGGTACAAGTCTCTCGTGTCCATGTATCCGGCTTGCACAGCAGGTGCAAACCTCGTCAAGGTGGCCCAACGATCAGCACGAGCATTAAAGAGCTCCATACGCAAGGCCCGGTTTTCACGGTCCTTATCTTCCAACATCTCAGTAGTGGTGCAAAGAAGTGAGTCCTCATGGGATGCATCACTGTACATGCCCTGAAGGTAACCATGCGCCCCAGGGAGGGATGCTGGCATGTAGCGAAATTCAGTGTTGCTCAACAAAGCAGTTCTAGCTCGCATAATGGTCATCATCGAGTAGGCTGCATCTTGAACGGACATCCCAATAGTGATCCCGAGTCCATAAGAACAGTGGAGTGGTTCCGTGGCTCCGGGATAAGATGGATATATCCTGACCATGCACAGATATTGGCTCTGGTTAAAATCTCTAAACTGCTCTTCGACGGTGTATTCAGGGTACCATCGATACCCTGCCTCAACCATCACTCGAACCAACATGGCGGTATGACCACATACACCGATGCAACGGGTCAGACGAACCACTTGGTTTTGGGGACGGGTAGCCATCTGAAAGCACAAATTAGTGCAAAGGCATTAGAATTTCTGGATGAAATTGGACAGCATAACAACTGTAAATGCTCAGAAAAGGAATTGAGACATCCACAACAGTTTGCGAAACCACTCAACAACAACATATCAAGGTTCTGGTTCAAATGGTAACATACTAAACTTTAGTAGAACTGAACTGGGTTGTATCCAACAATCCTATAAGTTACTACGGATTTAGTAACACGTGAACCTGATAGAGAGAAGAGAGCCTAGTCCTTAACCCACGTAGAATGAGAAGAGAATGACTCAGAATAGAGGGCATAAGGTAAAGGAGTAAAAGAGCCTTACGTTCCCTCCCACAATCAATTCCCCTACATATAACTAAAGCATTTCTAGACTCGACATCGACCAGTTTGGCTTAGCGAACCTACAGGCAGTCCGGCTCTGATGCCAACGCTGTCAGGACCCCGATCCTAAGCCACATCGATCCAGCGTGTAAAACATCATATCACTTTGCGGCCTCACGCACGGTACTCCCACGGGTGCCACCTTACCTGGCCCGGGACCGTTTGCGCCTTTTGGCTCACGTATATGATAGTGTCGCTAGCATCCATATGACAGAGAACCTGGTCTGACATGGCTAGTCGTGAACCCAAAGCGGCGCTAGCCTATGAGGACAGGCATACATGAATCACATCGAACATGTCGGTCATCAACGTATCTATTCGGGCTGTAGCACTGGGCTAACAGGACTCCGGTAACCCGGGCTGTAGCAGGCTAGGCAGGACTCCGAATATCAGCGCGTGACATTTCCCCGATGGGACAGACATAGGAACGACGTGAAACACATGCCGGCCAGTCAAGTGTCCAAGCAGTAGTGCTGGGCTAGCAGGACTCCGGTGAACCGGGCTGTAGCGGACTACTATCGCTCAGAAGCACAAGACTTACATTTCCCCATATGAAAGGCTGCCAAGGATAAACAACTAGATAGTCGGATCCCACTCATACCAAGCATTTCAATCATACACACAATATGCCCGATATGAGTAAATACAACATGGCATCACAACAGTACTCTACGACTCAAGTACTTTATTTAGAAGGCTCCGAGGAGCCATACATATCATCCATACAGATAGGGGTCACATGACCCAACACTCAAGTCATACAAACATACAAGCACATGCGGAAGCAAAGTAGTCTGAGTACAGACACTAGAAAGAAAGAAGGCTTGACGAAGCCTGTCTATCTACAACGACCCTTCACAAGTCTTGGATCACCACCTGGGTGATAAGTCACTCGTCAACGTCGAGGTCTACATAGAACCCATCAGAGGGGTTGGTGTAGTCGTCTGAAAAACATGATTAAAGCAACATGAGTACGGAGGTACTCAGCAAGTCTTACAACAGGAACCTACTATACATGCACATTCTCAAGAAGGTAGTGGGGTTATTGCAGCAAGCCAACTTTGACTCTTGGCTAAGCTATCCTACGATAGTCACCACTTGTAAATCATTTGTCGCACACGAGTCCACTAACACCAACACAATACTCCACCGTGGATCCTCTCTCGCCATCCCACGAGAGGGCCATCCGCGGTACTCACACTTATCCTGAGGTTTTTAGTAGTATCCATTTAACTTGTCTATGAACTGATATAAGCGAACCAGAAGTCCATTACCGCGGACACGGCTATTCGAATAGATTATTTATAACCCTGCAGGGGTGTACTTCTTCACACATGTTTCCACCACTTAGCGTCTGCACACGACATGTGCTCGACAGACTTCAAGCGAAAGCCGACGTGGATGTAGACCACGACCTACCTAAACACTCAAGTCTCTAGTCCAGGTTTATCGCCTATTCGGGTTCCATCCGCAGGGAGTCCGGCCGAGGTTTCCACTAACGGCCCCGAATGATGTGAACAGGGTTCCGAGACACCAAACGGGCGCCCGGTTGACCCGGCCACGTGCCTACCGCAACACAGCCCACCCCGATGGTCAGCACCGCGTGCGGCCCCCAGCATACTACAAACACCAGAAACTATTTGCAACTCCTGGACAGAGAACAGGGGTGATTAAGAAGTCGAGCGGGGTCATATTTCAGGGCCCAATGTGTGGTAGTAGCTGAATCATGGATCACAGACACAGATCTCAGTTCTTAGGGACGGCCTCAATGAAACAACCCACCATGTACTCCTACATGGCCTTTCATCAATTCCTTTACCAAATCGTGTTCAACACTTCCACACTTTCGACAACGACCCAACCTTTCACTCCGGATCATCATTCCGATGAACCAGACCTGACACAACTCTAAGCATAGCAAGCATAGCATGGTAGGAACACACATACACATGTATTGGCTCAATCAACTCCTACACATGCTAGTGGGTTTCATCTAGTTACTGTGGCAATGACAGGTCATGCAAAGGAAGTGGGTTCAACTACCGCGGCACACAGCAGTTTGAAACGCGTTGTCTTAATGCAGTAAACGAGAGCAGAAGCGAGAACATGGGTTTGTATCGGAATGATCAATGGTTTGCTTGCCTGATGGAGTGGTGGTGGGATACTGCCCTTCAGTTGGATACTCGGAGATATCCTCGGAGGCAGAACCTACCACGATGAACACGTTGCAACACAATCAATACATGACGATATGCAACAATATGATGCATGCAATGACATGGCAATATGAATGTGTCCTGGTCTCGTGCAAGTTAAACCAGAAGGATATGACCCCATTTGAACCAAAGATTCAAATGGTAGTGCATTTATAAGATCATATTAGTGCAATATCTTATAATTCCTAAGCAGTGGGTTTAACTTGTTTTAACATGCATGAAACCAGTTCCATTGAATAGATTGGATTTTTCTGATAATTTTTCATATATAACACTTTGCATTTGGAGTTATAGATAATTTTCTATGAATTTTTGAAGTTTGAACTATTTTCTGGATTTTCTGTATAAAAAATAAATCCAGCAAAATAGATTACTGCGTCAGCATGAGGTCATGCTGACCTCAGCAAGTCAACAGCCGGTCCAGGTCAACTGACCAGTGGGCCCAGGGGGTTAGTGATTAATTAAACCTGTTTAAATAGTTTTAAACTAATCCAGTGATTAACAGAAAAGGGCCCCACCTGTCATTGACTCATCAGAGTCAACCAGGGCCCACAAGTCAACGGTTAGGGTCAACTCGTCGGCGTCTAGCCGCCGGCGAGGTCAGACGCGGCGGAGCAAAGTGTTTTTGCTCGTTTTGGTCACCAAACAAGGCGCGGAGACCATCTACGGGTAGCTGAGATCCTTCCGCGGCGTTCGGTGGCAACAGCTGGGCTCAGGGTGGCCGGAAACATCGCCGGCGACGACTTTGGCGGTCGCCGGAGTCGGGTGAAAGTGCGCCCGAGGCTACGGGGCACGGCGAGGTGCGTAGAGTGAGGCGTTGGCCTCCTGGTGATGCAGCGAAGTGGGTGGACACAGTGGCGTGGCCGGAGTTAGGCCGGGAGCACGTCGGCGACGAGCTCCGCGGCGGTGCGTGCGGGTGAGCTTCATGCGCTCGCTGTGGCGCACGAGGAAGAGAAAGGAAAGGATGGGGAGGTGGCCAAGCTCACAGAGATCTCGTAGAGCCAAGCAGCGCGGTCGGAGACGAGCTGGTGCGGCGGCGACGGCAAAAGGGATCTCCGGCGGTGGCGGAGTCGGGCGAGGTCGGTGCAGCGGCTTCAGGGCAAGCAAGCGCTCGGGGCTCGGCCTGCTCGACGGAGTCGACGGCGGCGAAGCTCTTGGGCAAGGTCTCGTGGCGCGAGGAGGGCGGTGGCTATGGCTACGACGGCGGAGCGGCGACGGGTGCTGCGGCCATGGTGCTGGAGAGCGAGAGAGAGAGCCAGGGGGAGAATGGACGTGTCCAGGGCGTCGGGGGCACAACGTGGAGCCCGTCCAGCGCGTCGAGCGGCGAGGGAGGTGAAGCAGGGGGGCAGGGCGCTGCGTGGCGAGCTCCTGCTCCAGCGTCGAGCACGTGCCTGCCTGGCTGGCGAGGCGAAGCAGCTCGCTGGCGCGGCTGGTGGGCTGGGCCGGCCAGGTGGGCCGCCAGGTAAGTTAGTTGTATTTTTTTGTTTTTGTCTTTCCTTTTCTATTTCTTCTGCAACTTTGTGGAGTTATTTAAAATACCTAGACCACTCCAAAAATTCTCAAACTGCACATGCTTGCTATTTAAAATATAGACAACATGAAACATTTCTGTTTGAGAATATTTGAACACTTAAAATATTTTTATAAATTCTAAATGCCCAAATTCAAATACTTATGTGTTAATTCAATAACCTTCTGTTGACCTAGAAAAATGTGCACTATTTTTGCCAGGGGGTTTAATCCAAGACAAAGAGGGTGAACATTTTAGAAGGGCATTTCAGGTTCATTGAAAAAGATTTTAGTAAACCCTAGTTATTTCCAGGGGGGGGGGAAGTGTGTGTTGGGGGTTCTGGCATTTCCCATTTCAGAATTAATAGAATTTAAACATGATGCACACTCTAATGCATGGCCTAGCTAGGGATGTGACAGTCTTCACCATCGAGACATAATGCACCGACTTCTTCACATTCCACCATTACTGCTTACCACTTTCTTACCGTTCGTCCATACCATGTACCACAATATATTTACCACACTCTCACTTTACCACGCTCACTATCTTTCCAAATTCCTTACATCGCCTCATAGTGTACGTACCATGCCAATTACACACTATTAGCACCATTACCACGTCTCCACTGATGCTACATACTAGGCTGGTACCACTTTCCACTTATTATGTCAAAAAAAATTCATACCCTCCCATTTTTCTAATGAGCCACTTTCCCATGCCAACTTTTCGACACAACATTACTCACTTTCTCACTTTCACTCTTTTACCATGCTTTCCACTAAACAAACATTACCACACTTAACCTTTTCTAGTGTTGCCCCATCCTTCCTACAACATTATTCAACTATACTACTAGCACGGTGTTCCTGACATTGTTTCCACATACTGCCTATCATGTTCCCCCTCTTTCCACAATCCAGCTGTTACCACGTTATGCGTGAATCCACAACTTACTTTCGCATTTCTTCACGCTTATCATGTTCCCACTTATTACTCTCTCACTTCCCCACTCTAATGTGACTTTCACACAATCAAACGGTGCGACAACCTCACAGTGTCGAGCTCGGAGGACATCCACCAAACGTTTTCGTGTGTGTGTAAACAATCCCGAATTACCGACCTACATTCTTTTCGCTTGACATGTTCTACACGCTACAATATTTCCATTAATTTGAATTTATGTTCAGTTCGTGCTTTTCTGCATTTGGACGTTTTAGGTCCACCCTATATTGTTTTTCAAGGACATTATCTGTGTGTGAAGGAGAGAGAACGTGCGTACGTGTCTATATGTCTATTGTCGCGAAACACCAATGTGGAGACAGTGTGCGTGTGATAGAGACGAGAGGTGTCAATGTGAAATTGGTACTCATCTGATGCCTACATGAACAAGATAGGAACAAACTTGAGATGCCCTTAAAAGTAGAGATATCATACTTAAATTTATCTTTAAGTTTCAGGTTCATAGGCATCATGGTTGATTTACTATCATCCAAGCAAAATGCAACATTCTGCTACAGTTCATGACTTACAGAAATACAGAGCATCTCCGTGAGCAGAGTTCATATGATGGCATGCTGGAGGCAACAAACAATTATGCTACATTGCTTAAACAGTGCTTAGCATGCTATTACATATCTTGGAGCTCAAATCATCCAAACGATATGCAACCGTGAACAAAGGTGATTCTCAGACTTAGTGAAAATCTGGGAGTGCACATAACAACAAGCATAGCTACATTACTATTTATGAAAATTACATGCCATTCTTCAGGGGCTACACCTCTGGTGTCCTAGGAAACGACCTCATGCTTTGGTGTTTGCTTCCTTAGCAATGGGCAACCCTAATGTTATCTCTTCCTCCAACTGGCTTATAAATATATGCAGATTGTTGGATGATAATCACATCCGATCCAAATAAAATATAAAAAATGGACAGAGGAAGGAGACGAACACAGAGTCCGGCACTAGGCATAGAATCTTCGGAGACGGGCTGCGTTCCATGGGTTCGGCTCGAGTCGGTTATCCGATGCATCTCGCAGGCGGTACGCTCCACCAGTCAGGACTTGGTCAATTATGAAGGGACCTTCCCACTTGGGCTTGAGTTTTTCCTTTTTCTTGTCCGGCAGGCGTAGAATTAATTCGCCAATGTTGTAATTTTTGGCCCATACTTCTCTGCTTTGATATCTTCGAGCCTTCTGTTGATAGAATGCGGAACGGGCTTTTGCCACGTCACGCTCCTCCTCCAAGGTGTCCAAACCATCCTGCCGATCGAGCTCGGCTTCTCTTTCTTCGTACATGCGCACTCGAGGTGAGTCATGAATTATGTCGCAGGGCAAAACTGCCTCTGCGCTGTACACCATGAAGAATGGTGTGTATCCGGTGGTGCGATTCGGCATGGTCCGCAGCCCCCAAAGTACGGAGTCGAGCTCCTCTACCCAGTGCGTATTAGATTCTTTAAGGAACCGCACTAATCTGGGTTTGATGCCGCTCATGATAAGACCATTTGCACGTTCGACCTGGCCGTTAGTTTGTGGGTCATAGACGGAAGCATAATCGAGCTTGATGCCCATGTTTTTGCACCAGAGTTTTACCTCATCGGCCGTAAAGTTCGTGCCATTATCAGTGATGATGCTGTGGGGGACGCCATAACAGTGTACGACCCCGGATATAAAGTCTATCACCGGTCCGGATTCGGCCGTCTTAACAGGCTTGGCCTCTATCCATTTGGTGAACTTATCCACCATGACCAGTAAGTATTTTTTCTTGTGGGTTCCGCCTTTAAGGGGTCCAACCATGTCAAGCCCCCAGACCGCGAAGGGCCAAGTGATGGCGATAGTTTGGAGGGCGGCGGGTGGCATATGGCTTTGGTTTGCAAAAAGCAGGCAACCGACGCATCGTTGGACTAAGTCCTAAGCGTCTACCCGGGCCGTCGGCCAATAAAAGCCTGTACGGAAAGCCTTACTTATGAGGGACCGAGCTGCAGGGTGATGACCACCGAGTCCGGCATGAATTTCAGCCAGCAAGTTCCGCCCTTCCTCTTCGGAGATGCACCTTTGAAGGAATCCGGTAGTGCTTTTCTTATAAAGCTCTCCCTCATGGACTTTATAGGCTTTAGATGTCACATCCCTAGTTCTGGTATGCTCAAGGCTAGCTAGTCATGTGTGCATCATGTTTAAAATTTCATTAAATTTTGAGATGAGGATTTGTGAAACCCTCAGAATCATTTCTGGAAGTGACCCAGATAAAAATTGCTCCAAAAGGGTCCAAGAAATGTTCATGTCTCTCTCTGAAAATATTGGGCAGAGATAAAAATCAACCAATATTTTTAGGAGCTCATAAATATTTATTTTGGGCATTTGGAATTAATGCAATAGTTATTTGCTTTGGATATATATTGTTATATATATGAAATATTGTCCAAAAATTATGCCAGTAACTGAGGAGCTCTGGAATAATACCATTAGCCCCTGCAAAAAATTGGCATAAGTAAATAAAATGGTTTAGTATTTTCATTAAACCAAACAAATGTCAGAAAATTAGAAAAGAAAACAAAAAGGGAAAAGCCCTTACCTGGCGCTTACCTCCCTGTGCAGCCCGTTCCTGTGCGGCCCAGCTGGGCCAGCCCACCCGCGCCGTCGTCCTCCTGGCGCCAGTCGGCCAGGCGTGTGGCCGGCGCGCGCGCACGGCCGTGCCGCCATGCCACCTGCCTGCCTGGCTCCCCCTCGTCGCCTGGATGCCCTGCGCATCGCCACGACGCCCCGCATCGCTCCCACTCTCTCCCGTGCCTTCTCCCCTCCTCTGTTCCTCTCCCCGCAGCACACCCGATTGCAGCCGTCGCCGCCGCTTGCCACCACCGCGGCCACCGCGCTCCCCGACCCCCTCTCGCCTTCCCCTGTTGCGTGGAAGCTCCGCCACTGTCGCCTACGCCTTCTGCATCGAGCCAAGCGAGCCAGGAAGCCCTGCTTCGTCCTCGGCGTCGTCTTCTTCAACCTTGGCCACCGGAGATCGCCACCGTTGTTCGCCGCCGTCCGCGCTTCCCCAAGGTCGCCGACCAGCTCTCTGGATCCGCCGTGAGCTCCTCTACCGATCCCCCATACTCCCATGGCCACTAGCTCATCGTAGCACCCGTTTCCGTCGAGCCCGCGAGCTCGGCTCCGCCGGCCATGGCGCCGCCGTGGCCACAGCCCCTGCCGCTCGTGTCGGAGCACGTCACTGTGCTCAGGAAGTCCCTAGGAACCTAACGCACACACTCACTCGCTCTGACGCGCACCGTAGCACCAACCCCGCAATCACCGAACTCCGGCGCCGCCACGAGCTCGACTCCGGCGAGCTCGTTCCACCCCAGCCCCTCCCCCTTGGCTCTCTGGATGCGCAAGAGCGCGGCCTACCTCCTGGTGCCCTCAGCGCGCTAACCCGACGCCTCTAGCGCAAGTCCGGCGAGCCTCCGCCGTTGTTTTGGTCCCCGCCGGCGATAATCCGGCGTGCTGACGTGGCGCCGTCATTAGTGACTAATGACGCCACTAACTAACCCCCTCTCTCACTGACAGCGGGCCCTACTGCAGGGTCAAACCCAGTCAGCATTGGGTTTGATCGGGTTTAGCCCCTGTGTCTCTGACGGGTGGACCCCGCACGTCAGGTTTGACCTGGAGCAGCCCCGGTTGACCTGTTGAGGTCATGCTGCTGTCATGCTGACGCAATAAGCTATTTTCTGGATTTAATTTAATTCAGGAAATTCCAAAAAATGCCCTAAACTTCTAAAATTCATAGAAATTCAACCGTAGCTCCAAATGAAAAGATTTATATATGAAAAATTATCAGAAAAATTCAAGGAATCCATCTGTACCATTTTCATGCATGTTTGAACAATGTTTGTCCTCTGTTTTGGACAAAACAAATAAAGGACATTTAAATAATCATATATGGAGTTGGATTTTGAATCATGTATTCAAACCAACTTCATTTAAATCATAGCTAGATGCATTAGCTCAAATCACAGCATATTGCCATGTCATGATCATGCATCATATTGTGGCATTGCATTGATTGTGTTCTTTCTCAGTTGCCGGTGTTTGTCCCCTCTCGATAGACGTGGTTCCGACGATGTGATCGTTGACACTGATGAAGACTCAATGTTATCTTCAGAAGTGCCAGGCAAGCAAAACCCCCTTGTTCATTCCGATACAAACCCACTCTCTCGCTCCTGCTCTCTTTTATTGCATTAGGACAACAACGATTCATGTGTTACTTGCTGCGGTAGCTGAACCCCTTTATCCTTTGCATGACCTGTCATTCCACAGTAAATAGATGAAACCCACTAGCATGAGTAGGAGTTGTTTGAGCCCTGATGTGCCTACTCATTCATGCTTGTTGTCATGCCTGCTACTGCTTAGAGTTGAGTCGGGTCTGATTCATCGGGAATGAATTGGAATGTGGTGAACATGTCCTACTGTTGAGAGCTAAGTGTGTGAACACGATTTGGTAAAGGTATTGGTGAGAGGCCATGTAGGAGTACATGGTGGGTTGTCTCATTGAAGCCGCCCTCAGGAACTGAGCTCTGTGTTTGTGATCCATGATACAGTTACTACCACGCATTGGGCCCGAAACCAATGGACCCTCTCGGCTTCTTGATCACCCTTGTCCTCTGTCCAGGAGTTGCAAAGTAGTTTCTGGTGTTTGTAGTATGCTGGGGGCCGCACGCAGCGCTGACCGTAGGGGTGGGCTGTGTTGCGGTAGGCACGTGGCCGGGCAGCCGGGCGCTCGTTTGGTGTCTCGGACCCTGTACACATCGTTTGGGGCTGTGAGCGAAACTCCGGCCGGATCTCCTCATGGATGGAACCCGAATAGGCGATAAACCTGGACTAGAGACTTGAGTGTTTAGGTAGGCCGTGGCCGACACCCTCGCTGGGCTTCCGCTTGAAGGTTGCCGAGTACATGTCGTGTAAACGGCGGTAAGTGGTGAGAGCGTGTGTGAAGAAGTACACCCCTGCAAGGTTAATATCATCTATTCGAATAGCCGTGTCCGCGGTAATGGACTTCTGGGTTGCCTATATCAGTTCATAGACAAGTGAAAGTGGATACTCTAAAATGCGCAAGATAAGCGTGAGTGCTATGGATGGCGTTCTCATAGGGAGACGGGAGCGGGTCCATAGTGGTGTATTGATATGGTGAATATGTGGACTCGTGTGCGCCACCTCAAAAGAGTTACTCGCAGTCGTAGTTCAGGATAGCCACCGAGTCAAAGCTGGCTTGCTGCAGTCAAACTCCACCACCCCCTTTATTGGAACTGATGCATATGTAGTTAGTTCTGATGTAAGTCTTGCTGAGTACGTTTGTACTCACGTTTGCCTATTTTATGTTTTGCAGAGAGACGTCAGTCTCGCTAGTAGTACCGCTTGGACTTCGACGTTTAGCTTGTTACCTCAGCTACGATCTTGTGCCCTCGGCAGGATCTGGTAGATAGTCAGGCTTCTCAGCCTTTTTCATTTGTAGATGTCTGTACTCAGACATGTTAAGCTTCCACATGTGTTTGACTTGTATGCTCTGAATGTTGGGTCATGAGACCCATGTTTGTAATATCTCGCTCCTCGGAGCCTAATGAATAAATACTTGAGTCGTAGAGTCTTGTTGTGATGCCATGTTGTATCTACACATATTGAGCATATTGTGTGTATGATTGAAATGCTTGCTATGTGTGGGATCCGACTATCTAGTTGTTTATCCTTGGCAGCCTATCATATGAGGAAATGTAGTCTAGTGCTTCTGAGCGATAGTAGTCTGCTACAGCCCGGATCACCGGAGTCCTGCTAGCCCAGCACTACTGCTCGGAACACATGACTGGCCGGCATGTGTTTCACGTCGTTCCTATGTCTGTCCCTTCGGGGAAATGTCACGCGCTGTTATTCGGAGTCCTGCCTAGCCTGCTACAGCACGGGTTACCGGAGTCCTGTTAGCCCAGTGCTACAGCTCGAATAAATACGTTGATGACCGACATGCCCGATGTGATTCATGTATGCCTGTCCTCATAGGCTAGCGCCGCTTTGGGTTCACGACTAGCCATGTCGGCCCGGGTTCTCTGTCATATGGATGCTAGCGACACTATCATATACGTGAGCCAAAAGGCGCAAACGGTCCCGGGCCAGGTAAGGTGGCACCCGTGGGAGTACCGTGCGTGAGGCCGCAAAGTGATATGATGTGTTACACACTGGATCGATGTGGCTTAGGATCGGGGTCCTGACAGCGTTGGTATCAGAGCCTGACTGCCTGTAGGATTACCAAGCCAGACTGGTCGAAGTTGAGTCTAGAAATGCTTTAGTTATATAAGGGAATTGATTGTGGAAGGGAACGTAAGGCTCTTTTACTCCTTATACCTCATGGCCCTCTGATCTGAGTCAACCTCTTCTCTTCTGCGGGGATTAAGAACTAGGCTTCTTTTCTATCTCTCAGGATGACGTGTTACTAAACCGTAGTTGCCTAGGATTGTTGAGTTCAAGCCCCAGTTCTGTTTCTACTACTTCCATGTGTTCTCAGTTGATCTCAGAACATTGATATTGTGATGTTGAGTGGTTATGCCACCATTTTGCAGGATGTCTCAAATCATTTTGAGCATTTACAGCCGTTATGCTGTCCGAGTCATCCCAGGTTTCTAAATAGTCTGATGCATTTGCAAATCATTTCTCTCCGTTCCCGATGTTTTTTTTTGGGTCAGAACAAGCACACTAATCGGTCTGTTGAGGTACTCTGTTGCCTTGACGTATATGTTGGAGCTACTATTATGACCCTAGGTGTCTTATGAGACCATCTAGTAATCTGTCCATGTTTTGTGTTCCCAGTGTGATGATTCTGGCCACCATTCTCGAGAGCATCCCGTGATGCTGCTTAGTAGTAGGTATTCTACTCCTGGGTTTCTGAACCCGAGATTCACCCTACTTACCTCATGTTGATAGTGTTGCTAGTTCCTTTAGGATATTAGTAACCTTTGCGATAGTCCTCGAGGTGCGTGGTATTTCCTTCTTCCAAATACCATGAATTGCTTATGGCAGAAGTTCCTTTGAACCAAAAGATCACAACTAGGGTGCTCTTGAGGAGTACTCCATGTATATTGTGACTCTGCAAGTTTTATCATTCTGCATGGGTTATCCGGAAGAAATATGTTGAACTCGTTTGACATACTAATCCATGCATCCACAACTCAGAAAGATATATGTCCTCTTGAGTTGTCCCTCTTCATTGGTGTTCCGACCATCGTCTAGCAATTGATAGTCAAGAGTATGTGTGCATTCGTTCATCGATACCTATTACTCTTGTGGTCCGTCAAGCCATTCTATTCCAGAATGACTAGGAGAAACGAACTCCAGTACCTCATCCATATCTAGGATTGGGTCAAAGCAGTTGTATTCCGCAGATCAATTGCAATCAAGCTTTTGTTCTGTTCTACCTCAGAGTATTACCCCCTTTATGTCAGGATGGTCATGAGAATTGCACCATCTCTCATGAATTTTTGACGCAGTAATACTTCTTGCCATCACTGTTCATTCCTCGGTTCCGTGTTGTCACAACCGGAATGCCGACAAGTGAACCATGATGTGTGAAATCAATACTCCTAGCAACCGTGTTGCCTGGTAGTAAATGGACAAATCCTCATTCTTAGCGTGTTGGTTATTGAGTCATCATTCTAAGATTGATCGTGCTACATAGTCCATATTTCCTGGTGCACTCTTCGATCAACGAGTTAGGATTTTGCCAAACCCTTGCTTATTTGATCACATCATCTTGCCTTGAAAGCAAGATTGTTCTCGAGCTTAGTAACATATCGGTGGTTCGTGATTCTTCGAATATCTTCTCGGAGGTATCACCAGGTTGTCCCCTGGCCGTTATGTTGAGCTCGTGATCAAGATGGTTTCCTCCAAACCACCCGTTCTCCAAGAATCTGTGTTGGATACCCCTGAGCTAGTTGGTTAAGCTAAGCAACAACTTGGAGAGTTGGAAGATGAAATCTTGTTCAACTTAGTTCGTTCCAAAGGGATATCTTTGTGTTTGTGTGTTAGTTGAAGAAAGATGATATCTTCATCGATTGTTCCTCGTGATCAGTTGTTGAATCTATTGTCTTATCAATCCTTTGATTTGAGTGTGGGCTATCGTCAAATCAAATCAGAACCAACGATGTTCGTAATGTTGTCTTACTCGTGGTTGATTCCTCGAGCATACATCATTAAATCTTTTGGTCTGACCAATGCTATCACCGTGTTCACATGATGGTGGAAGTCCAGTGATATGGAAATTCCGATGAGGTGTTGTTCAGCCCATCAGCAGCATTTTGTCTCCCCCATGATTCTTGTTGAACATCAACCTAGTGTTGAAAGCTTTGTAAGCAATGCCTTCGTGTTCAGTTCATGAGGCTTATGCTTAGATGGAAGAAGTGACTTCCTCAAATTCATGTGCTTTAGGTGTAAGTTGCCGCCATGAATTCGAGAAAGGTTTGTTTTGTTTCCCTTGGAATCATCCCAAGTCAGGCATGCATACGTGCGAAGTATTCTATGGTTTGGTAGACTAATTACCTCCACTCCGTGGTAATCCCTAGCACACCAAGCCACTGACTGATTTGTTCTAGGAAAAGGAGTTGTTGTGCAAATCCTAGGTCATGCACAAGACTTCGTTACCCTAGATGATGGTTCCCCCACCTGAACTCGGTAGTGTTTTATTATAAGACTACCATGTGGTCATGCTTGTCTAAGACAGTGTGTTCACAGGTTTGTAGCAGAACCAGCTCATGTTTTGGAGCTTGCTATCGTAGTTCATTTCCTGAGGATCTCGCAACGTCATCTCGTCGGTTTGTGTTGCAAACTTCCTTTTCCGGACATGCTGTCTGAAATATCCTGTTACCAACCAGATCTGAATCTCAGGCAGATGTGATGGTTGGAACTTTTCCAAGATCTATTACGTAGGTCCCGACAAGGTTGATGTCTGACCGACACACCTAGCCGGAAGAGATATCATGGTAGTATCTTGATTGAACTAGTTGACCATCTTCTCCATGAGGATCTCGTGCGACTTATTTTAGAAGTTGTTCCTTAGGGATCCTTGTGCTATTAGTATTCCTCGATTATGCTATAACCATTCCAACAATGGAATTGCTCTCGACTGTTGAGTTATCTCCCAGTTACCAGAATCATTCCCAGCATTTGCATTTTGTTCCCAGCTTGCACCTCAATAGTTGTTGTCCAGGATCATATTCAAGAGTGGACTTGTCATTGTCACATCCATTTCCGATGATAAGCAAAATCATCCATTGCGTTGTCTTCAACAAGGTAGTCCACCTCATCCATTCGAACTCCGCCAAACTATCGATTGTTGTGGGTTGCCTTAGGCTGGTATAAAGAGTTTCAATGATCTATGGATCAAAAGTAATTCTTTTTGCCACTTAAGGGAACAGCCCAATGAGTCACCTTTCCAAGGTGCCCCGTTACGGGATCACTGCAACTCTTTCCTCGCCACCTTGACACCATCCACCATCTTCTAAGTGTGGGATTGTTGCCCACCAAATCAAACCCCGTCATTTGTTCTTCCATTCCTCTCGATGTGTTTTGCGTCTCAACTCGAGATGTTTCAACATCTCATTCCGCGAGTTGAGATTGTATAGCTCGATCTTTGAGAAGATCAATCCTAGTATAGTTTCTTTCTGTCGCCATCGTGTTGGATGAAGATCTCGAAAGCAAGGACGTCAAGATTAATTGGAGCAATGAACCAACATCTTCGGGAAGGGCAATTGGATCGACAAGATCATGTTAACTTGTGTCCCCTCTGTCTTCTTACCTCACGTCCTGAATCTCGGGACGAGATTCTTGTTTAGTGGGGGCGAGTTGTCACATCCCTAGTTCTGGTATGCTCAAGGCTAGCTAGTCATGTGTGCATCATGTTTAAAATTTCATTAAATTTTGAGATGAGGATTTGTGAAACCCTCAGAATTATTTCTGGAAGTGACCCAGATAAAAATTGCTCCAAAAGGGTCCAAGAAATGTTCATGTCTCTCTCTGAAAATATTGGGCAGAGATAAAAATCAACCAATATTTTTAGGAGCTCATAAATATTTATTTTGGGCATTTGGAATTAATGCAATAGTTATTTGCTTTGGATATATATTGTTATATATATGAAATATTGTCCAAAAATTATGCCAGTAACTGAGGAGCTCTGGAATAATACCATTAGCCCCTGCAAAAAATTGGCATAAGTAAATAAAATGGTTTAGTATTTTTATTAAACCAAACAAATGTCAGAAAATTAGAAAAGAAAACAAAAAGGGAAAAGCCCTTACCTGGCGCTTACCTCCCTGTGCAGCCCGTTCCTGTGCGGCCCAGCTGGGCCAGCCCACCCGCGCCGTCGTCCTCCTGGCGCCAGTCGGCCAGGCGTGTGGCCGGCGCGCGCGCACGGCCGTGCCGCCACGCCACCTGCCTGCCTGGCTCCTCCTCGTCGCCTGGATGCCCTGCGCGTCGCCACGACGCCCCGCATCGCTCCCACTCTCTCCCGTGCCTTCTCCCCTCCTCTGTTCCTCTCCCCGCAGCACACCCGATTGCAGCCGTCGCCGCCGCTTGCCACCACCGCGGCCACCGCGCTCCCCGACCCCCTCTCGCCTTCCCCTGTTGCGTGGAAGCTCCGCCACTGTCGCCTACGCCTTCTGCATCGAGCCAAGCGAGCCAGGAAGCCCTGCTTCGTCCTCGGCGTCGTCTTCTTCAACCTTGGCCACCGGAGATCGCCACCGTTGTTCGCCGCCGTCCGCGCTTCCCCAAGGTCGCCGACCAGCTCTCTGGATCCGCCGTGAGCTCCTCTACCAATCCCCCATACTCCCATGGCAACTAGCTCATCGTAGCACCCGTTTCCGTCGAGCCCGCGAGCTCGGCTCCGCCGGCCATGGCGCCGCCGTGGCCACAGCCCCTGCCGCTCGTGTCGGAGCACGTCACTGTGCTCAGGAAGTCCCTAGGAACCTAACGCACACACTCACTCGCTCTGACGCGCACCGTAGCACCAACCCCGCAATCACCGAACTCCGGCGCCGCCACGAGCTCGACTCCGGTGAGCTCGTTCCACCCCAGCCCCTCCCCCTTGGCTCTCTGGATGCGCAAGAGCGCGGCCTACCTCCTGGTGCCCTCAGCGCGCTAACCCGACGCCTCTAGCGCAAGTCCGGCGAGCCTCCGCCGTTGTTTTGGTCCCCGCCGGCGACAATCCGGCGTGCTGACGTGGCGCCGTCATTAGTGGCTAATGACGCCACTAACTAACCCCCTCTCTCACTGACAGCGGGCCCTACTGCAGGGTCAAACCATGTCAGCATTGGGTTTGACCGGGTTTAGCCCCTGTGTCTCTGACGGGTGGACCCCGCACGTCAGGTTTGACCTGGAGCAGCCCCGGTTGACCTGTTGAGGTCATGCTGCTGTCATGCTGACGCAATAAGCTATTTTCTGGATTTAATTTAATTCAGGAAATTCCAAAAAATGCCCTAAACTTCTAAAATTCATAGAAATTCAACCGTAGCTCCAAATGAAAAGATTTATATATGAAAAATTATCAGAAAAATTCAAGGACCATCTGTACCATTTTCATGCATGTTTGAACAATGTTTGTCCTCTGTTTTGGACAAAACAAATAAAGGACATTTAAATAATCATATATGGAGTTGGATTTTGAATCATGTATTCAAACCAACTTCATTTAAATCATAGCTAGATGCATTAGCTCAAATCACAGCATATTGCCATGTCATGATCATGCATCATATTGTGGCATTGCATTGATTGTGTTCTTTCTCAGTTGCCGGTGTTTGTCCCCTCTCGATAGACGTGGTTCCGACGATGTGATCGTTGACACTGATGAAGACTCAATGTTATCTTCAGAAGTGCCAGGCAAGCAAAACCCCCTTGTTCATTCCGATACAAACCCACTCTCTCGCTCCTGCTCTCTTTTATTGCATTAGGACAACAACGATTCATGTGTTACTTGCTACGGTAGCTGAACCCCTTTATCCTTTGCATGACCTGTCATTCCACAGTAAATAGATGAAACCCACTAGCATGAGTAGGAGTTGTTTGAGCCCTGATGTGCCTACTCATTCATGCTTGTTGTCATGCCTGCTACTGCTTAGAGTTGAGTCGGGTCTGATTCATCGGGAATGAATTGGAATGTGGTGAACATGTCCTACTGTTGAGAGCTAAGTGTGTGAACACGATTTGGTAAAGGTATTGGTGAGAGGCCATGTAGGAGTACATGGTGGGTTGTCTCATTGAAGCCGCCCTCAGGAACTGAGCTCTGTGTTTGTGATCCATGATACAGTTACTACCACGCATTGGGCCCGAAACCAATGGACCCTCTCGGCTTCTTGATCACCCTTGTCCTCTGTCCAGGAGTTGCAAAGTAGTTTCTGGTGTTTGTAGTATGCTGGGGGCCGCACGCAGCGCTGACCGTAGGGGTGGGCTGTGTTGCGGTAGGCACGTGGCCGGGCAGCCGGGCGCTTGTTTGGTGTCTCGGACCCTGTACACATCGTTTGGGGCTGTGAGCGAAACTCCGGCCGGATCTCCTCATGGATGGAACCCGAATAGGCGATAAACCTGGACTAGAGACTTGAGTGTTTAGGTAGGCCGTGGCCGACACCCTCGTTGGGCTTCCGCTTGAAGGTTGCCGAGTACATGTCGAGTAAACGGCGGTAAGTGGTGAGAGCGTGTGTGAAGAAGTACACCCCTGCAAGGTTAATATCATCTATTCGAATAGCCGTGTCCGCGGTAATGGACTTCTGGGTTGCCTATATCAGTTCATAGACAAGTGAAAGTGGATACTCTAAAATGCGCAAGATAAGCGTGAGTGCTATGGATGGCGTTCTCGTAGGGAGACGGGAGCGGGTCCATAGTGGTGTATTGATATGGTGAATATGTGGACTCGTGTGCGCCACCTCAAAAGAGTTACTCGCAGTCGTAGTTCAGGATAGCCACCGAGTCAAAGCTGGCTTGCTGCAGTCAAACTCCACCACCCCCTTTATTGGAACTGATGCATATGTAGTTAGTTCTGATGTAAGTCTTGCTGAGTACGTTTGTACTCACGTTTGCCTATTTTATGTTTTGCAGAGAGACGTCAGTCTCGCTAGTAGTACCGCTTGGACTTCGACGTTTAGCTTGTTACCTCAGCTACGATCTTGTGCCCTCGGCAGGATCTGGTAGATAGTCAGGCTTCTCAGCCTTTTTCATTTGTAGATGTCTGTACTCAGACATGTTAAGCTTCCGCATGTGTTTGACTTGTATGCTCTGAATGTTGGGTCATGAGACCCATGTTTGTAATATCTCGCTCCTCGGAGCCTAATGAATAAATACTTGAGTCGTAGAGTCTTGTTGTGATGCCATGTTGTATCTACACATATTGAGCATATTGTGTGTATGATTGAAATGCTTGCTATGTGTGGGATCCGACTATCTAGTTGTTTATCCTTGGCAGCCTATCATATGAGGAAATGTAGTCTAGTGCTTCTGAGCGATAGTAGTCTGCTACAGCCCGGATCACCGGAGTCCTGCTAGCCCAGCACTACTGCTCGGAACACATGACTGGCCGGCATGTGTTTCACGTCGTTCCTATGTCTGTCCCTTCGGGGAAATGTCACGCGCTGTTATTCGGAGTCCTGCCTAGCCTGCTACAGCACGGGTTACCGGAGTCCTGTTAGCCCAGTGCTACAGCTCGAATAAATACGTTGATGACCGACATGCCCGATGTGATTCATGTATGCCTGTCCTCATAGGCTAGCGCCGCTTTGGGTTCACGACTAGCCATGTCGGCCCGGGTTCTCTGTCATATGGATGCTAGCGACACTATCATATACGTGAGCCAAAAGGCGCAAACGGTCCCGGGCCAGGTAAGGTGGCACCCGTGGGAGTACCGTGCGTGAGGCCGCAAAGTGATATGATGTGTTACACACTGGATCGATGTGGCTTAGGATCGGGGTCCTGACAGCGTTGGTATCAGAGCCTGACTGCCTGTAGGATTACCAAGCCAGACTGGTCGAAGTTGAGTCTAGAAATGCTTTAGTTATATAAGGGAATTGATTGTGGAAGGGAACGTAAGGCTCTTTTACTCCTTATACCTCATGGCCCTCTGATCTGAGTCAACCTCTTCTCTTCTGCGGGGATTAAGAACTAGGCTTCTTTTCTATCTCTCAGGATGACGTGTTACTAAACCGTAGTTGCCTAGGATTGTTGAGTTCAAGCCCCAGTTCTGTTTCTACTACTTCCATGTGTTCTCAGTTGATCTCAGAACATTGATATTGTGATGTTGAGTGGTTATGCCACCATTTTGCAGGATGTCTCAAATCATTTTGAGCATTTACAGCCGTTATGCTGTCCGAGTCATCCCAGGTTTCTAAATAGTCTGATGCATTTGCAAATCATTTCTCTCCGTTCCCGATGTTTTTTTTTGGGTCAGAACAAGCACACTAATCGGTCTGTTGAGGTACTCTGTTGCCTTGACGTATATGTTGGAGCTACTATTATGACCCTAGGTGTCTTATGAGACCATCTAGTAATCTGTCCATGTTTTGTGTTCCCAGTGTGATGATTCTGGCCACCATTCTCGAGAGCATCCCGTGATGCTGCTTAGTAGTAGGTATTCTACTCCTGGGTTTCTGAACCCGAGATTCACCCTACTTACCTCATGTTGATAGTGTTGCTAGTTCCTTTAGGATATTAGTAACCTTTGCGATAGTCCTCGAGGTGCGTGGTATTTCCTTCTTCCAAATACCATGAATTGCTTATGGCAGAAGTTCCTTTGAACCAAAAGATCACAACTAGGGTGCTCTTGAGGAGTACTCCATGTATATTGTGACTCTGCAAGTTTTATCATTCTGCATGGGTTATCCGGAAGAAATATGTTGAACTCGTTTGACATACTAATCCATGCATCCACAACTCAGAAAGATATATGTCCTCTTGAGTTGTCCCTCTTCATTGGTGTTCCGACCATCGTCTAGCAATTGATAGTCAAGAGTATGTGTGCATTCGTTCATCGATACCTATTACTCTTGTGGTCCGTCAAGCCATTCTATTCCAGAATGACTAGGAGAAACGAACTCCAGTACCTCATCCATATCTAGGATTGGGTCAAAGCAGTTGTATTCCGCAGATCAATTGCAATCAAGCTTTTGTTCTGTTCTACCTCAGAGTATTACCCCCTTTATGTCAGGATGGTCATGAGAATTGCACCATCTCTCATGAATTTTTGACGCAGTAATACTTCTTGCCATCACTGTTCATTCCTCGGTTCCGTGTTGTCACAACCGGAATGCCGACAAGTGAACCATGATGTGTGAAATCAATACTCCTAGCAACCGTGTTGCCTGGTAGTAAATGGACAAATCCTCATTCTTAGCGTGTTGGTTATTGAGTCATCATTCTAAGATTGATCGTGCTACATAGTCCATATTTCCTGGTGCACTCTTCGATCAACGAGTTAGGATTTTGCCAAACCCTTGCTTATTTGATCACATCATCTTGCCTTGAAAGCAAGATTGTTCTCGAGCTTAGTAACATATCGGTGGTTCGTGATTCTTCGAATATCTTCTCGGAGGTATCACCAGGTTGTCCCCTGGCCGTTATGTTGAGCTCGTGATCAAGATGGTTTCCTCCAAACCACCCGTTCTCCAAGAATCTGTGTTGGATACCCCTGAGCTAGTTGGTTAAGCTAAGCAACAACTTGGAGAGTTGGAAGATGAAAGCTTGTTCAACTTAGTTCGTTCCAAAGGGATATCTTTGTGTTTGTGTGTTAGTTGAAGAAAGATGATATCTTCATCGATTGTTCCTCGTGATCAGTTGTTGAATCTATTGTCTTATCAATCCTTTGATTTGAGTGTGGGCTATCGTCAAATCAAATCAGAACCAACGATGTTCGTAATGTTGTCTTACTCGTGGTTGATTCCTCGAGCATACATCATTAAATCTTTTGGTCTGACCAATGCTATCACCGTGTTCACATGATGGTGGAAGTCCAGTGATATGGAAATTCCGATGAGGTGTTGTTGAGCCCATCAGCAGCATTTTGTCTCCCCCATGATTCTTGTTGAACATCAACCTAGTGTTGAAAGCTTTGTAAGCAATGCCTTCGTGTTCAGTTCATGAGGCTTATGCTTAGATGGAAGAAGTGACTTCCTCAAATTCATGTGCTTTAGGTGTAAGTTGCCGCCATGAATTCGAGAAAGGTTTGTTTTGTTTCCCTTGGAATCATCCCAAGTCAGGCATGCATACGTGCGAAGTATTCTATGGTTTGGTAGACTAATTACCTCCACTCCGTGGTAATCCCTAGCACACCAAGCCACTGACTGATTTGTTCTAGGAAAAGGAGTTGTTGTGCAAATCCTAGGTCATGCACAAGACTTCGTTACCCTAGATGATGGTTCCCCCACCTGAACTCGGTAGTGTTTTATTATAAGACTACCATGTGGTCATGCTTGTCTAAGACAGTGTGTTCACAGGTTTGTAGCAGAACCAGCTCATGTTTTGGAGCTTGCTATCGTAGTTCATTTCCTGAGGATCTCGCAATGTCATCTCGGCGGTTTGTGTTGCAAACTTCCTTTTCCGGACATGCTGTCTGAAATATCCTGTTACCAACCAGATCTGAATTGTCAGGACCCCGATCCTAAGCCACATCGATCCAGCATGTAACACATCATATCACTTTGCGGCCTCACGCACGGTACTCCCACGGGTGCCACCTTACCTGGCCCGGGACCGTTTGCGCCTTTTGGCTCACGTATATGATAGTGTCGCTAGCATCCATATGACAGAGAACCCGGGCCGACATGGCTAGTCGTGAATCCAAAGCGGCGCTAGCCTATGAGGACAGGCAAACACGAATCACATCGAGCATGTCGGTCATCAACGTATCTATTCGGGCTGTAGCACTGGGCTAACAGGACTCCGGTAACCCGGGCTGTAGCAGGCTAGGCAGGACTCCGAATATCAGCGCGTGACATTTCCCCGAAGGGACAGACATAGGAACGACGTGAAACACATGCCGGCCAGTCAAGTGTCCAAGCAGTAGTGCTGGGCTAGCAGGACTCCGGTGAACCGGGCTGTAGCGGACTACTATCGCTCAGAAGCACAAGACTTACATTTCCCCATATGAAAGGCTGCCAAGGATAAACAACTAGATAGTCAGATCCCACTCATACCAAGCATTTCAATCATGCACACAATATGCTCGATATGAGTAAATACAACATGGCATCACAACAGTACTCTACGACTCAAGTACTTTATTTAGAAGGCTCCGAGGAGCCATACATATCATCCATACAGATAGGGGTCACATGACCCAACACTCAAGTCATACAACATACAAGCACATGCGGAAGCAAAGTAGTCTGAGTACAGACTCTAGAAAGAAAGAAGGCTTGACGAAGCCTGTCTATCTACAACGACCCTTCACAAGTCTTGGATCACCACCTGGGTGACAAGTCACTCGTCAACGTCGAGGTCTACATAGAACCCATCAGAGGGGTTGGTGCAGTCGTCTGAAAAACATGATTAAAGCAACATGAGTACGGAGGTACTCAGCAAGTCTTACAACAGGGACCTACCATACATGCACATTCTCAAGAAGGTAGTGGGGTTATTGCAGCAAGCCAGCTTTGACTCTTGGCTAAGCTATCCTACGATAGACACCACTTGTAAATCATTTGTCGCACACGAGTCCACTAACACCATCACAATACTCCACCGTGGATTCTCTCTCGCCATCCTACGAGAGGGCCATCCGCGGTACTCACACTTATCTTGAGATTTTTAGTAGTATCCATTTAACTTGTCTATGAACTGATATAGGCAACCCAGAAGTCCATTTCCGCGGACACGGCTATTCGAATAGATCATTTATAACCCTGCAGGGGTGTACTTCTTCACACATGTTTCCACCACTTAGCGTCTGCACACGACATGTGCTCGGCAGACTTCAAGCGAGAGCCGACGTGGGTGTAGACCACGACCTACCTAAACACTCAAGTCTCCAGTCCAGGTTTATCGCCTATTCGGGTTCCATCCGCAGGGAGTCCGGCCGAGGTTTCCACTAACGGCCCCGAACGATGTGAACAGGGTTCCGAGACACCAAACGGGCGCCCGGTTGACCCGGCCACGTGCCTACCGCAACACAGCCCACCCCGATGGTCAGCGCCGCGTGCGGCCCCCAGCATACTACAAACACCAAAAACTACTTGCAACTCCTGGACAGAGAACAAGGGTGGATAAGAAGTCGAGCGGGGTCATATTTCAGGGCCCAATGTGTGGTAGTAACTGTATCATGGATCACAAACACAGATCTCAGTTCTTAAGGACGGCCTCAATGAAACAACCCACCATGTACTCCTACATGGCCTCTCATCGATTCCTTTACCAAATCGTGTTCAACACTTCACTCTTGTTACCGACACAACCTTTCACTCCAGTTCATCATCCCGATGAGCCAGACCTGACACAACTCTAAGCATAGCAAGCATAGCATGGTAGGAACACACACACATGTAATGGCTCAATCAACTCCTACACATGCTAGTGGGTTTCATCTAGTTACTGTGGCAATGACAGGTCATGCAAAGGAAGTGGGATCAACTACCGCAACACACAGCAGTTTGAAACGCGTTGTCTTAATGCAGTAAACGAGAGCAGAAGCGAGAACATGGGTTTGTATCGGAATGATCAATGGTTTGCTTGCCTGATGGAGTGGTCGTGGGATACTGCCCTTCAGTTGGATACTCGGAGATATCCTCGGAGGCAGAACCTACCACGATGAACACATCGGAACACAATCAATACATGGCAATATGCAACAATATGATGCATGCTATGACATGGCAATATGGATGTGTCCTGACCTGGTGTAAGTTAAGTCAGAAGGAAATGACCCCATTTGAACCAAAGATTCAAATGGTAGTGCATTTATAAGATCATATTAGTGCAAAATCTCATAATGCCTAAACAGTGGGTTTAACTTGTTTTAATATGCATGAAACCAGTACCAATGGATAGATTGGATTTTTCTGATAATTTTTCATATATAAAACTTTGCATTTGGAGTTATAGATAATTTTCTATGAATTTTTGAAGTTTGAACTAATTTCTGGATTTTCCTGTATAAAAATAATTCCAGCAAAATAGATTACTGCGTCAGCATGAGGTCATGCTGACCTCAGCAGGTCAACAGACCGGTCCAAGTCAAACCTGACGCGTGGGTCCCGCGTGTCAGGGTTATTAGAATAAACAGAAAAGATTAATCCTAATCCTGGATTAGTTAGCGGGCGGGGCCCACATGTCATAGACCCAGGGGGTCAACGGGTCAACTCCGCCGGCGTTGAGCCGCCGGCGACGTCCAGACGCGGCGGAGGAAGTGTAGAATCGTGCTCCGGCGACCAAATCGACGGCGGAGCACGTCTACGTGATGCAGGAGCTGACCCGCAACTCTTGGTGGAGTTGGTTGGGGTCGGGGTGGCCGGAGTTGGCGCCGGCGACGAGTTTGGCGGCGCCGGGGCTCGGGCGAAGGTGAAACCGGGGCTGCGGGGCACGGCGAGGCGCGTGCGGTAGTGCGTTGGCCTCCTGGGGTTGCGGTGAGGCCATTGGATACGGTGGGGTGGTCATTGGTTAGCCGGAGACACGTCGGCGACGAGCTCCGCGGCGGTGCGTGCGGGTGAGCATTGTGCGCTCGCTGTGGTGCACGAGGAAGAGAAAGGAGAGGATGGGGAGGTAGCTGAGCTCACAACGGTCTCGGGGAAGCGAACGTCGCGGTCGGGGACGAGCTGGTGCGGCGGTGAGGTCGAAGGGGATCTCCGGCGGCCGGAGGTTGAAGAAGAGCTCGGGGAAGCGCTGTAGAGCGAGCGAGCGCTCGGGGCTCAGCTCGCTCGAAGAAGAGGAGGGTGGCGGAGCTCCAGGACACGGTGGGGTGGCGCGGGGACGACGGCAGCTATGGCTACGGCGGCGGAGCGGCGACGATGGCGTCGGCCATGGCGGGGAGAGCGAGGGAGAGAGGCAGGGGGAGAATGGACGTGTCCAGGGCGTCGGGGGCGCGACGTGGAGGCCGTCCAGGACAGCGGGGCGGCGAAGCGGCGAGCAGGGAGGCAGGGCGCTGCGTGGCGAGCTCCTGCTCCGGCGTCGAGCACCTGCCTGCCTGGCTGGCGAGGCGAAGCAGCTCGCTGGCGCGGCTGGTGGGCTGGGCCGGCCAGGTGGGCCGCCAGGTAAGGTAGTTTGTATTTTTGTTTTTGTTTCCTTTTCTATTTCTTCTGCAACTTTGTGGAGTTATTTAAATTACCTAGACCACTCCAAAAATCACCAAACTGCACCTGGCCCCTAGTTGGAATATTTCCAACCAGGAACATTTTAGCTTGGAGATATTTGAGCATTTGAAATATTTTATAAATTTTAAATGCCCAAATTCAAATACTTATGTGTTAATTCAATAACCTTCTGTTGACCTAGAAAAATGTGCACTATTTTTGCCAGGGGGTTTAATCCAAGACAAAGAGGGTGAACATTTCAGAAGGGCATTTCAGGTTCATTGAAAAAGATTTTAGTAAACCCTAGTTATTTCCAGGGAGGGGGAAGTGTGTGTTGGGGTTTCTGGCATTTCCCATTTCAAAATTAAATAGAATCTAAACATGATGCACACTCTAATGCATGGCCTAGCTAGGGATGTGACAACTCACCCCCACTCAAAAGAATCTCGTCCCGAGATTTAGGTTCCTCCGGAAAGAAGGCGGGGTACTCAAGTCGAAGACGATCCTCCCTTTCCCAGGTAGCTTCTTGCTCGGAATGATGTGACCATTGAACCTTGAGAAACTTGATATTGTGGCGTCGAGTGGTACGCTCGGCTTGATCAAGGATACGAACGGGGTATTCCCGATAAGTGAGGTTATCTTGGAGATCAAGCGTTTCGTGGTCCACTCCACGGATAGGGTCCGCGAAGCAACGCCTGAGTTGAGAAACGTGGAAGACGTCATGAACTCTGGAGAGATGCGGAGGTAGTTCCAGTTGATAGGCAACTTCCCCTCGTTTGGCAAGAATGCGAAAGGGTCCAATGTAACGAGGAGCCAATTTGCCTTTGATACCGAATCGATGGGTCCCCTTTAAAGGTGTAACCCGAAGTTAAGCCATCTCGCCGACTTCATAAGCCATGGGCTTATGCTTGCGGTCATACTGACTCTTTTGTCGAGACTGGGCGGTTTTCAACTTCTCACGAATAGTACGAACCTGCTCTTCTGCGTCCTGGATCATGTCCGGGCCGAAGAGTTGTCTCTCGCCGGTTTCTGACCAGTTAAGAGGCGTTCGACATTTTCGTCCATAGAGAACTTCGAAAGGGGCTTTGCCCAAGCTAGCTTGATAACTGTTGTTATAAGCGAACTCGGCGAATGGAAGGCACTTCTCCCAATTCATGCCGAAAGAGATGACAGAAGCTCGGAGCATATCCTCCAGAATTTGATTGACTCGTTCTACTTGACCACTTGACTGAGGATGGAAGGCGGTGCTAAAGGAGAGTCGAGTTCCCAAAGCATTTTGGAAACTTTCCCAAAATCGAGAGGTGAAAAGACTTCCACGGTCCGAATTAATTTCCAATGGAACACCATGGAGAGATACTATTCGAGAGATGTACAAATCAGCTAGCTGGCTAGCGGTTATACTCTCGCGAACAGGTAAGAAGTGGGCTACTTTGGAAAGACGATCGACAACAACGAAGATAGCATTATTCCCTCTTTTGGTTCTGGGAAACCCGGTAATAAAATCCATACCGATTTTATCCCATTTCCATTCAGGAATCTCCAAAGGTTGAAGGGTGCCAGCAGGCCGTTGATGCTCTGCTTTAACACGACGACAGACGTCGCAAGTTGCAATGTATTGAGCGATTTCTCTCTTCATCCTAGTCCACCAAAACCTCTGGCGTAGGTCTTGATACATTTTAGTACTACCGGGATGAATGGTGAGAGGGGTTTCATGAGCTTCCTTAAGGATCAATTGACGTAAATGTTGCTTCTTGGGAACCACCAAGCGGTTCTCAAAGAAGACAACACCTCGTTCATCCATGGAAAAACATTTAGCAACTCCGCTAGCGATGTTTTCCTTAATCCGAGATATGCCTTTATCGCGCTTCTGGGCAGCTATGATTTGATCCATAAGGTTAGGTTTCGCCACCAGGGTGGAAAGGAATCCTCGAGGAACAATGTGAAGGTTAAGCTTACGAAATTCCTCGTGGAGAAATGGTTGACCTTGTTGTAACATCAGGTTGTTACAATAAGATTTACGACTTAGCGCATCAGCCATGACATTGGCTTTGCCTGGGGTGTAAGTTATTCCTAAGTCGTAATCCGAGATCAACTCGACCCAACGTCTTTGCCTGAGATTCAAATCCGGTTGGGTGAAGATATATTTCAAACTTTGGTGATCAGTGTAGATTTCGCAACGATTACCCAGAAGGTAATGTCGCCAGGTTTTGAGTGCATGGACTACTGCTGCAAGCTCTAGATCATGAGTGGGATAATTATCCTCATGTGGACGCAACTGTCGAGATGCGTAGGCAATCACATGACGATCTTGCATGAGTATGCAACCTAGTCCTTGTCGCGAGGCGTCTCAGTAGATAACAAAGTCCTTAGAGAAGTCTGGTGGTACCAGTACGGGAGCAGACGTCAGGCGTCTTTTCAGTTCCTGAAAGCTGAACTCGCACTGTGGGGTCCACTCGAACTTTTTATCTTTCTTGAGGAGTTCAGTTAGAGGCTTAGCAACCTTGGAGAAATTCTCGACGAAGCGGCGGCAATAGCTCGCTAAACCAAGAAAACTCCGAACTTGCTTGACCGTTTCAGGCGGAGTCCAGTCAAGGACAGCTTGAACTCGCTCGGGATTGACAGCAATGCCCTTGCCAGAGATTACATGGCCCAGATAGGTCACTTCTGGCAACCAGAATTCGCACTTGGAGAATTTGGCATAAAGGCGATGCTCTCGAAGTTTCATCAATACTAGCCTTAGATGTTCGGCATGTTCTTCCTCATTCTTGGAGTAGATGAGTATATCATCGAGGTATACTACGACGAATTTATCCAAGTACTCCATGAAGATCGAGTTCATTAACCGAGAAAAGGTAGCTGGAGCATTGGTTAAACCGAAGGACATGACGGTGTACTCGTATTGGCCGTAACGAGTAACGAAGGCCGTTTTGGGAATGTCCCCGTTCTTGATTTTGATTTGATGGTAGCCCAACCTCAAATCCATCTTGGAAAAGACTGAGGATCCAGCGAGCTGATCATACAGGTCGTTGATCCTGGGGAGCGGATACTTGTTCTTGATAGTGACCAAATTGACAGGTCGGTAATCTACAACCATCCGATCCGTTCCATCCTTCTTCTTGACGAAGAGGACGGGGCAAGCCCATGGAGATGAACTAGGACGGATGAAACCCTTTTGCAAGGACTCATCGAGTTGTTTCTTAAGCTCAGCTAGTTCTAGGGGTGCCATCTTATAAGGTCTCCTAGAGATTGGAACGGTTCCTGGAACAAGGTCTATCACGAACTCGACATCTCTGTCAGGTGGAACACCTGGCAGTTCCTCTGGAAAGACATCCGGGAAGTCACGGACTACCGGAACATCTTCGAGGTCTGGAAGGGGATTGGCATTTAGAGAGTAGAGCTGACGCTCCGATACTCGGGTCAAAACATTGACTGTCTTGCCCGATGGATGGGTAAGTTGGACAGTTCTGGTTGAGCAATCAATCTTGGCGTAGTGAGCTGACATCCAGTCCATACCCAAGATGATGTTTATGTCCGAGGACTTGAGAGCTATTAGTGACGCGAGAAAAACCAATCTGTCGACAAGAATTTCATTTCCATGGCTGATCCTAGAGGTTTGCCATCTAGAACCGGGAGTTTGAATTTCCATGGAGGTGGGCATGTCACTAAAGGTAGTGTTGTGCAATCGAGCATAGCTCTCAGAAATAAATGAATGCGATGCTCCAGTATCAAAGAGAACAGTTGCCGGATGGCAATTAACAAGGAGCGTACCGAGAACGACGTTGGGGTTCTCCTGAGCCTCTTCAGCTGAGACGTAGTTGACATGGCCACGAGCAGTGGTGGCTGGCTTGGCGACGAGCACTTTTGCTGTTGACTTACCGCGTCCAACAGACTTTCTGAACTGGCTGGGGTTGTTCTGGGGACACTCACGGATGTAGTGGCCCGGCTCACCACACTTGAAACAAGTTGTTATATTGGGACGTGGAGCAGCATTGGCAGTGGGGCCACCAAAAGTCTTGGGCGGCACATACTGTTGATTGGGGCGAGGCGCCTCAAAGGATGGCCTCGGGGTATACCTGGGTGGCATAGCAGAATTTGGAATCCAGACCCGGCGCTTCTGTGATCCAGAGCCGGATGAAGATCCATAGTCACGGGAGTGTTTGCGTGAAGCTTCAAAATCATTCTGCCCTGTCTCGGCACTGATGGCCTTATTGACTAGCTTCGGAAAAGAAATGCATTCATGCAGACGAAGGTCACGACGGAGCTCAGGGCTAAGTCCCTTGCGGAACCTTGCCTGCTTCTTGGCATCGGTGGATACCTCTTCGGGAGCATAGCGTGCAAGCTTCCCAAACTCGCGACTGTATGCATCCACAGTCAGCTTCCCCTGGGTGAAGTTACAGAACTCCTCCCTCTTGCGATCCATAAGACCTTCCGGAATATGATGCTCACGGAAAGCGGCACTGAAATCAGCCCAAGTAGTGAGTTGACCGACCGGACGCATAGCTTCATAATTCTCCCACCAAAGGCTGGCAGGGCCTTCGAGGTGATAGGCAGCAAAGGTGACTTTATCATCTTCAGCCACGTTGGCAGAACGTAGCTTGTGGGCGATGCTGCGGAGCCAGTCATCCGCATCGAGAGGTTCGATGGAATGATTGAACTTTGGCGGGTACAGCTTGACAAAGTCATTGATGGACACCGAATTGATCCTCTGCTGCCGTGCAGTGTTCTGCTCAATCCGCTCTAGCAAGCGATTGGTGTCGCACCTGTTGCGCTCTGCCCCCAGCATCACTTCGGCCAGAGAAGGTGGTTGAGGAAGACTTTCCTCTCTAGGTGCACTAGCTTCTCCCTGCTCCGGGACAGCAGGGTTGCTGCGGGTGTTGACCATCCTGGGAAAACAAAACAACGATTTAAACCAGGATGGCAAAATCTGGTCAAGGAAGTGCGGAATGTAATGGATAACAAGGAATGCAGAGATGATCATCCGTATGACATGGTAATATAGAAACTGCCATATATATACCAACAGTCATACACACCATACATAGTTTAGTACAAGCCCGACTGAAGTACCACTATGATGAAAGACGTTACATCTCATCGGAGGCATTCCAAGCTCCTATACATTATTTTTCTACACCTCCGGAATTGATACACACTAGGTTATATTCCACAATCGCACAGGATAGTGGACATACAACTATTACAATACTAGCGAGACTGCTACTAGCTCAGACAGCTCCGTAGAAGTCCTCATAGAAGTCACCACCCAGACCTGGAAGCGGAACATGGTCATCTGGGAACAGACGGTCCTGCGGTGCTTGTGGACCATAGGGACTTGGGTGCGGCCTCGGTCCAACAGATGGCGGCAGAAGAGGCCCACGAGGAGGGGTGATGCCTCCCACTTCACGCCATTCCATGAAGTCTGGCAGACTAGCCCGCACAGGGTACAAGTCTCTCGTGTCCATGTATCCGGCTTGCACAGCAGGTGCAAACCTCGTCAAGGTGGCCCAATGATCAGCACGAGCATTAAAGAGCTCCATACGCAAGGCCCGGTTTTCACGGTCCTTATCTTCCAACATCTCAGTAGTGGTGCAAAGGAGTGAGTCCTCATGGGATGCATCATTGTACATGCCCTGGAGGTAACCATGCGCCCCAGGGAGGGATGCTGGCATGTAGCGAAATTCAGTGTTGCTCAACAAGGCAGTTCTAGCTCGCATAATGGTCATCATCGAGTAGGCTGCATCTTGAACGGACATCCCAATGGTGATCCCGAGTCCATAAGAACGGTGGAGTGGTTCCATGGCTCCGGGATAAGACGGATATATCCTGACCGTGCACAGATATTGGCTCTGGTTGAAATCTCTAAACTGCTCTTCGACGGTGTATTCAGGGTACCATCGGTAACCTGCCTCAACCATCACTCGAACCAACATGGCGGTATGACCACATACACCGATGCAACGGGTCAGACGAACCACTTGGTTTTGGGGACGGGTAGCCATCTGAAAGCACAAAATAGTGCAAAGGCATTAGAATTTCTGGATGAAATTGGACAGCATAACGACTGTAAATGCTCAGAAAAGGAATTGAGACATCCACAACAGTTTGCGAAACCACTCAACAACAACATATCAAGGTTCTGGTTCAATTGGCAACATACTAAACTTTAGTAGAACTGAACTGGGTTGTATCCAACAATCCTATAAGTTACTACGGATTTAGTAACACGTGAACCTGATAGAGAGAAGAGAGCCTAGTTCCTTAACCCACGTAGAATGAGAAGAAAATGACTCAGAATAGAGGGCATAAGGTAAAGGAGTAAAAGAGCCTTACGTTCCCTCCCACAATCAATTCCCCTACATATAACTAAAGCATTTCTAGACTCGACATTGACCAGTTTGGCTTAGCGAACCTACAGGCAGTCCGGCTCTGATGCCAACGCTGTCAGGACCCCGATCCTAAGCCACATCGATCCAGCATGTAACACATCATATCACTTTGCGGCCTCACGCACGGTACTCCCACGGGTGCCACCTTACCTGGCCCGGGACCGTTTGCGCCTTTTGGCTCACGTATATGATAGTGTCGCTAGCATCCATATGACAGAGAACCCGGGCCGACATGGCTAGTCGTGAATCCAAAGCGGCGCTAGCCTATGAGGACAGGCAAACACGAATCACATCGAGCATGTCGGTCATCAACGTATCTATTCGGGCTGTAGCACTGGGCTAACAGGACTCCGGTAACCCGGGCTGTAGCAGGCTAGGCAGGACTCCGAATATCAGCGCGTGACATTTCCCCGAAGGGACAGACATAGGAACGACGTGAAACACATGCCGGCCAGTCAAGTGTCCAAGCAGTAGTGCTGGGCTAGCAGGACTCCGGTGAACCGGGCTGTAGCGGACTACTATCGCTCAGAAGCACAAGACTTACATTTCCCCATATGAAAGGCTGCCAAGGATAAACAACTAGATAGTCGGATCCCACTCATACCAAGCATTTCAATCATACACACAATATGCTCGATATGAGTAAATACAACATGGCATCACAACAGTACTCTACGACTCAAGTACTTTATTTAGAAGGCTCCGAGGAGCCATACATATCATCCATACAGATAGGGGTCACATGACCCAACACTCAAGTCATACAACATACAAGCACATGCGGAAGCAAAGTAGTCTGAGTACAGACTCTAGAAAGAAAGAAGGCTTGACGAAGCCTGTCTATCTACAACAACCCTTCACAAGTCTTGGATCACCACCTGGGTGACAAGTCACTCGTCAACGTCGAGGTCTACATAGAACCCATCAGAGGGGTTGGTGCAGTCGTTTGAAAAACATGATTAAAGCAACATGAGTACGGAGGTACTCAGCAAGTCTTACAACAAGGACCTACCATACATGCACATTCTCAAGAAGGTAGTGGGGTTATTGCAGCAAGCCAGCTTTGACTCTTGGCTAAGCTATCCTACGATAGACACCAATTGTAAATCATTTGTCGCACACGAGTCCACTAACACCATCACAATACTCCACCGTGGATTCTCTCTCGCCATCCTACGAGAGGGCCATCCGCGGTACTCACACTTATCTTGAGATTTTTAGTAGTATCCATTTAACTTGTCTATGAACTGATATAGGCAACCCAGAAGTCCATTTCCGCGGACACGGCTATTCGAATAGATCATTTATAACCCTGCAGGGGTGTACTTCTTCACACATGTTTCCACCACTTAGCGTCTGCACACGACATGTGCTCGGCAGACTTCAAGCGAGAGCCGACGTGGGTGTAGACCACGACCTACCTAAACACTCAAGTCTCCAGTCCAGGTTTATCGCCTATTCGGGTTCCATCCGCAGGGAGTCCGGCCGAGGTTTCCACTAACGGCCCCGAACGATGTGAACAGGGTTCCGAGACACCAAACGGGCGCCCGGTTGACCCGGCCACGTGCCTACCGCAACACAGCCCACCCCGATGGTCAGCGCCGCGTGCGGCCCCCAGCATACTACAAACACCAGAAACTACTTGCAACTCCTGGACAGAGAACAAGGGTGGATAAGAAGTCGAGCGGGGTCATATTTCAGGGCCCAATGTGTGGTAGTAACTGTATCATGGATCACAAACACAGATCTCAGTTCTTAAGGACGGCCTCAATGAAACAACCCACCATGTACTCCTACATGGCCTCTCATCTTTTCCTTTACCAAATCGTGTTCAACACTTCACTCTTGTTACCGACACAACCTTTCACTCCAGTTCATCATCCCGATGAGCCAGACCTGACACAACTCTAAGCATAGCAAGCATAGCATGGTAGGAACACACACACATGTAATGGCTCAATCAACTCCTACACATGCTAGTGGGTTTCATCTAGTTACTGTGGCAATGACAGGTCATGCAAAGGAAGTGGGATCAACTACCGCAACACACAGCAGTTTGAAACGCGTTGTCTTAATGCAGTAAACGAGAGCAGAAGCGAGAACATGGGTTTGTATCGGAATGATCAATGGTTTGCTTGCCTGATGGAGTGGTCGTGGGATACTGCCCTTCAGTTGGATACTCGGAGATATCCTCGGAGGCAGAACCTACCACGATGAACACATCGAAACACAATCAATACATGGCAATATGCAACAATATGATGCATGCTATGACATGGCAATATGGATGTGTCCTGACCTGGTGTAAGTTAAGTCAGAAGGAAATGACCCCATTTGAACCAAAGATTCAAATGGTAGTGCATTTATAAGATCATATTAGTGCAAAATATCATAATGCCTAAACAGTGGGTTTAACTTGTTTTAATATGCATGAAACCAGTACCAATGGATAGATTGGATTTTTCTGATAATTTTTCATATATAAAACTTTGCATTTGGAGTTATAGATAATTTTCTATGAATTTTTGAAGTTTGAACTAATTTATGGATTTTCCTGTATAAAAATAATTCCAGCAAAATAGATTACTGCGTCAGCATGAGGTCATGCTGACCTCAGCAGGTCAACAGACCGGTCCAAGTCAAACCTGACGCGTGGGTCCCGCGTGTCAGGGTTATTAGAATAAACAGAAAAGATTAATCCTAATCCTGGATTAGTTAGCGGGCGGGGCCCACATGTCATAGACCCAGGGGGTCAACGGGTCAACTCCGCCGGCGTTGAGCCGCCGGCGACGTCCAGACGCGGCGGAGGAAGTGTAGAATCGTGCTCCGGCGACCAAATCGACGGCGGAGCACGTCTACGTGATGCAGGAGCTGACCCGCAACTCTTGGTGGAGTTGGTTGGGGTCGGGGTGGCCGGAGTTGGCGCCGGCGACGAGTTTGGCGGCGCCGGGGCTCGGGCGATGGTGAAACCGGGGCTGCGGGGCATGGCGAGGCGCGTGCGGTAGTGCGTTGGCCTCCTGGGGTTGCGGTGAGGCCATTGGATACGGTGGGGTGGTCATTGGTTAGCCGGAGACACGTCGGCGACGAGCTCCGCGGCGGTGCGTGCGGGTGAGCATCGCGCGCTCGCTGTGGTGCACGAGGAAGAGAAAGGAGAGGATGGGGAGGTAGCTGAGCTCACAGCGGTCTCGGGGAAGCGAACGTCGCGGTCGGGGACGAGCTGGTGCGGCGGTGAGGTCGAAGGGGATCTCCGGCGGCCGGAGGTTGAAGAAGAGCTCGGGGAAGCGCTATAGAGCGAGCGAGCGCTCGGGGCTCAGCTAGCTCGAAGAAGAGGAGGGTGGCGGAGCTCCAGGACACGGTGGGGTGGCGCGGGGACGACGGCAGCTATGGCTACGGCGGCGGAGCGGCGACGATGGCGTCGGCCATGGCGGGGAGAGCGAGGGAGAGAGGCAGGGGGAGAATGGACGTGTCCAGGGCGTCGGGGGCGCGACGTGGAGGCCGTCCAGGACAGCGGGGCGGCGAAGCGGCGAGCAGGGAGGCAGGGCGCTGCGTGGCGAGCTCCTGCTCCGGCGTCGAGCACCTGCCTGCCTGGCTGGCGAGGCGAAGCAGCTCGCTGGCGCGGCTGGTGGGCTGGGCCGGCCAGGTGGGCCGCCAGGTAAGGTAGTTTGTATTTTTGTTTTTGTTTCCTTTTCTATTTCTTCTGCAACTTTGTGGAGTTATTTAAATTACCTAGACCACTCCAAAAATCACCAAACTGCACCTGGCCCCTAGTTGGAATATTTCCAACCAGGAACATTTTAGCTTGGAGATATTTGAGCATTTGAAATATTTTATAAATTTTAAATGCCCAAATTCAAATACTTATGTGTTAATTCAATAACCTTCTGTTGACCTAGAAAAATGTGCACTATTTTTGCCAGGGGGTTTAATCCAAGACAAAGAGGGTGAACATTTCAGAAGGGCATTTCAGGTTCATTGAAAAAGATTTTAGTAAACCCTAGTTATTTCCAGGGAGGGGGAAGTGTGTGTTGGGGTTTCTGGCATTTCCCATTTCAAAATTAAATAGAATCTAAACATGATGCACACTCTAATGCATGGCCTAGCTAGGGATGTGACATGAATCTCAGGCAGATGTGATGGTTGGAACTTTTCCAAGATCTATTACGTAGGTCCCGACAAGGTTGATGTCTGACCGACACACCTAGCCGGAAGAGATATCATGGTAGTATCTTGATTGAACTAGTTGACCATCTTCTCCATGAGGATCTCGTGCGACTTATTTTAGAAGTTGTTCCTTAGGGATCCTTGTGCTATTAGTATTCCTCGATTATGCTATAACCATTCCAACAATGGAATTGCTCTCGACTGTTGAGTTATCTCCCAGTTACCAGAATCATTCCCAGCATTTGCATTTTGTTCCCAGCTTGCACCTCAATAGTTGTTGTCCAGGATCATATTCAAGAGTGGACTTGTCATTGTCCCATCCATTTCCGATGATAAGCAAAATCATCCATTGCGTTGTCTTCAACAAGGTAGTCCACCTCATCCATTCGAACTCCGCCAAACTATCGATTGTTGTGGGTTGCCTTAGGCTGGTATAAAGAGTTTCAATGATCTATGGATCAAAAGTAATTCTTTTTGCCACTTAAGGGAACAGCCCAATGAGTCACCTTTCCAAGGTGCCCCGTTACGGGATCACTGCAACTCTTTCCTCGCCACCTTGACACCATCCACCATCTTCTAAGTGTGGGATTGTTGCCCACCAAATCAAACCCCGTCATTTGTTCTTCCATTCCTCTCGATGTGTTTTGCGTCTCAACTCGAGATGTTTCAACATCTCATTCCGCGAGTTGAGATTGTATAGCTCGATCTTTGAGAAGATCAATCCTAGTATAGTTTCTTTCTGTCGCCATCGTGTTGGATGAAGATCTCGAAAGCAAGGACGTCAAGATTAATTGGAGCAATGAACCAACATCTTCGGGAAGGGCAATTGGATCGACAAGATCATGTTAACTTGTGTCCCCTCTGTCTTCTTACCTCACGTCCTGAATCTCGGGACGAGATTCTTGTTTAGTGGGGGCGAGTTGTCACATCCCTAGTTCTGGTATGCTCAAGGCTAGCTAGTCATGTGTGCATCATGTTTAAAATTTCATTAAATTTTGAGATGAGGATTTGTGAAACCCTCAGAATCATTTCTGGAAGTGACCCAGATAAAAATTGCTCCAAAAGGGTCCAAGAAATGTTCATGTCTCTCTCTGAAAATATTGGGCAGAGATAAAAATCAACCAATATTTTTAGGAGCTCATAAATATTTATTTTGGGCATTTGGAATTAATGCAATAGTTATTTGCTTTGGATATATACTGTTATATATATGAAATATTGTCCAAAAATTATGCCAGTAACTGAGGAGCTCTGGAATAATACCATTAGCCCCTGCAAAAAATTGGCATAAGTAAATAAAATGGTTTAGTATTTTTATTAAACCAAACAAATGTCAGAAAATTAGAAAAGAAAACAAAAAGGGAAAAGCCCTTACCTGGCGCTTACCTCCCTGTGCAGCCCGTTCCTGTGCGGCCCAGCTGGGCCAGCCCACCCGCGCCGTCGTCCTCCTGGCGCCAGTCGGCCAGGCGTGTGGCCGGCGCGCGCGCACGGCCGTGCCGCCACGCCACCTGCCTGCCTGGCTCCCCCTCGTCGCCTGGATGCCCTGCGCGTCGCCACGACGCCCCGCATCGCTCCCACTCTCTCCCGTGCCTTCTCCCCTCCTCTGTTCCTCTCCCCGCAGCACACCCGATTGCAGCCGTCGCCGCCGCTTGCCACCACCGCGGCCACCGCGCTCCCCGACCCCCTCTCGCCTTCCCCTGTTGCGTGGAAGCTCCGCCACTGTCGCCTACGCCTTCTGCATCGAGCCAAGCGAGCCAGGAAGCCCTGCTTCGTCCTCGGCGTCGTCTTCTTCAACCTTGGCCACCGGAGATCGCCACCGTTGTTCGCCGCCGTCCGCGCTTCCCCAAGGTCGCCGACCAGCTCTCTGGATCCGCCGTGAGCTCCTCTACCGATCCCCCATACTCCCATGGCCACTAGCTCATCGTAGCACCCGTTTCCGTCGAGCCCGTGAGCTCGGCTCCGCCGGCCATGGCGCCGCCGTGGCCACAGCCCCTGCCGCTCGTGTCGGAGCACGTCACTGTGCTCAGGAAGTCCCTAGGAACCTAACGCACACACTCACTCGCTCTGACGCGCACCGTAGCACCAACCCCGCAATCACCGAACTCCGGCGCCGCCACGAGCTCGACTCCGGCGAGCTCGTTCCACCCCAGTCCCTCCCCCTTGGCTCTCTGGATGCGCAAGAGCGCGGCCTACCTCCTGGTGCCCTCAGCGCGCTAACCCGACGCCTCTAGCGCAAGTCCGGCGAGCCTCCGCCGTTGTTTTGGTCCCCGCCGGCGACAATCCGGCGTGCTGACGTGGCGCCGTCATTAGTGGCTAATGACGCCACTAACTAACCCCCTCTCTCACTGACCGCGGGCCCTACTGCAGGGTCAAATCCAGTCAGCATTGGGTTTGACCGGGTTTAGCCCCTGTGTCTCTGACGGGTGGACCCCGCACGCCAGGTTTGACCTGGAGCAGCCCCGGTTGACCTGTTGAGGTCATGCTGCTGTCATGCTGACGCAATAAGCTATTTTCTGGATTTAATTTAATTCAGGAAATTCCAAAAAATGCCCTAAACTTCTAAAATTCATAGAAATTCAACCGTAGCTCCAAATGAAAAGATTTATATATGAAAAATTATCAGAAAAATTCAAGGAATCCATCTGTTCCATTTTCATGCATGTTTGAACAATGTTTGTCCTCTGTTTTGGACAAAACAAATAAAGGACATTTAAATAATCATATATGGAGTTGGATTTTGAATCATGTATTCAAACCAACTTCATTTAAATCATAGCTAGATGCATTAGCTCAAATCACAGCATATTGCCATGTCATGATCATGCATCATATTGTGGCATTGCATTGATTGTGTTCTTTCTCAGTTGCCGGTGTTTGTCCCCTCTCGATAGACGTGGTTCCGACGATGTGATCGTTGACACTGATGAAGACTCAATGTTATCTTCAGAAGTGCCAGGCAAGCAAAACCCCCTTGTTCATTCCGATACAAACCCACTCTCTCGCTCCTGCTCTCTTTTATTGCATTAGGACAACAACGATTCATGTGTTACTTGCTGCGGTAGCTGAACCCCTTTATCCTTTGCATGACCTGTCATTCCACAGTAAATAGATGAAACCCACTAGCATGAGTAGGAGTTGTTTGAGCCCTGATGTGCCTACTCATTCATGCTTGTTGTCATGCCTGCTACTGCTTAGAGTTGAGTCGGGTCTGATTCATCGGGAATGAATTGGAATGTGGTGAACATGTCCTACTGTTGAGAGCTAAGTGTGTGAACACGATTTGGTAAAGGTATTGGTGAGAGGCCATGTAGGAGTACATGGTGGGTTGTCTCATTGAAGCCGCCCTCAGGAACTGAGCTCTGTGTTTGTGATCCATGATACAGTTACTACCACGCATTGGGCCCGAAACCAATGGACCCTCTCGGCTTCTTGATCACCCTTGTCCTCTGTCCAGGAGTTGCAAAGTAGTTTCTGGTGTTTGTAGTATGCTGGGGGCCGCACGCAGCGCTGACCGTAGGGGTGGGCTGTGTTGCGGTAGTCACGTGGCCGGGCAGCCGGGCACCCGTTTGGTGTCTCGGACCCTGTACACATCGTTTGGGGCTGTGAGCGAAACTCCGGCCGGATCTCCTCATGGATGGAACCCGAATAGGCGATAAACCTGGACTAGAGACTTGAGTGTTTAGGTAGGCCGTGGCCGACACCCTCGCTGGGCTTCCGCTTGAAGGTTGCCGAGTACATGTCGTGTAAACGGCGGTAAGTGGTGAGAGCGTGTGTGAAGAAGTACACCCCTGCAAGGTTAATATCATCTATTCGAATAGCCGTGTCCGCGGTAATGGACTTCTGGGTTGCCTATATCAGTTCATAGACAAGTGAAAGTGGATACTCTAAAATGCGCAAGATAAGCGTGAGTGCTATGGATGGCGTTCTCATAGGGAGACGGGAGCGGGTCCATAGTGGTGTATTGATATGGTGAATATGTGGACTCGTGTGCGCCACCTCAAAAGAGTTACTCGCAGTCGTAGTTCAGGATAGCCACCGAGTCAAAGCTGGCTTGCTGCAGTCAAACTCCACCACCCCCTTTATTGGAACTGATGCATATGTAGTTAGTTCTGATGTAAGTCTTGCTGAGTACGTTTGTACTCACGTTTGCCTATTTTATGTTTTGCAGAGAGACGTCAGTCTCGCTAGTAGTACCGCTTGGACTTCGACGTTTAGCTTGTTACCTCAGCTACGATCTTGTGCCCTCGGCAGGATCTGGTAGATAGTCAGGCTTCTCAGCCTTTTTCATTTGTAGATGTCTGTACTCAGACATGTTAAGCTTCCGCATGTGTTTGACTTGTATGCTCTGAATGTTGGGTCATGAGACCCATGTTTGTAATATCTCGCTCCTCGGAGCCTAATGAATAAATACTTGAGTCGTAGAGTCTTGTTGTGATGCCATGTTGTATCTACACATATTGAGCATATTGTGTGTATGATTGAAATGCTTGCTATGTGTGGGATCCCACTATCTAGTTGTTTATCCTTGGCAGCCTATCATATGAGGAAATGTAGTCTAGTGCTTCTGAGCGATAGTAGTCTGCTACAGCCCGGATCACCGGAGTCCTGCTAGCCCAGCACTACTGCTCGGAACACATGACTGGCCGGCATGTGTTTCACGTCGTTCCTATGTCTGTCCCTTCGGGGAAATGTCACGCGCTGTTATTCGGAGTCCTGCCTAGCCTGCTACAGCCCGGGTTACCGGAGTCCTGTTAGCCCAGTGCTACAGCCCGAATAAATACGTTGATGACCGGCATGCCCGATGTGATTCATGTATGCCTGTCCTCATAGGCTAGCGCCGCTTTGGGTTCACGACTAGCCATGTCGGCCCGGGTTCTCTGTCATATGGATGCTAGCGACACTATCATATACGTGAGCCAAAAGGCGCAAACGGTCCCGGGCCAGGTAAGGTGGCACCCGTGGGAGTACCGTGCGTGAGGCCGCAAAGTGATATGATGTGTTACACGCTGGATCGATGTGGCTTAGGATCGGGGTCCTGACATTAGATCGCCGCACTATGCAGCCCGCCTCGTTATGGTCCTCTGGGAGTTCCTGCCTAGTGAGGTAGGCTAGGAATGGTTCTGTCCATGGGGCGATGACGGCCATTATTACGTGGGCTAAAGGTGTAATTTCATTGGGAGAGCCTCCAATTATGTCAGATTGTTCGGTGTCGGGCAGTGCGGTTGGGTCCGGGCTGTTATTGCCAGGTTCCCCTTCCCATACTACGGATGGCTTGAACAGCCTTTCCAAGAAGATGTTTGGGGGGGGGACTACATCGCGTTTTGCGCCGATGTGTGCCAGGACATCTGCCGCCTGATAGTTTTCCCGGGCTATATGGTGAAATTCAAGCCCTTCGAACCGAGCTGACATTTTTAAGACGGCGTTGCGGTAAGCTGCCATTTTTGGATCCTTGGCATCAAAATCTCCATTTATTTGGGATATCGCGAGGTTCGAATCCCTGCGCACCTCTAGGCGTTGAATGCCCATGGGTACTGCCATCCGGAGACCGTGTAAAAGGGCCTCGTATTGGGCTGCATTGTTGGAGTATGTGTACATAATCTGGAGTACATATTGAACAGTGTCTCCTGTGGGGGACGTCAAAACGACGCCAGCCCCTAGACCAGCCAACATTTTGGAGCCATCGAAATGCATGATCCAGTTTGAATATGTGTCGTACTCTTTAGGGAGTTCGGCTTCCGTCCATTCTGCGACGAAGTCAGCCAAAACTTGCGACTTGAGAGCTCGCCGTGGCTTATAGGTTATGTCGAATGGGAGGAGCTCAATGGCCCATTTTGCAATCCGGCCTGTTGCGTCGCGGTTGTTTATAATATCGTTAAGTGGTACTTCCGAGGCTAATGTTATTGAACACTCCTGAAAGTAGTGTCGCAGCTTCCGGGATGCCATGAATACCGCGTATGCAATCTTCTGATAATGCGGGTACCGTGATTTGCACGGAGTGAGGACAGTGGACACATAATAGACCGGCTTTTGAAGGGGGAATTTGTGTCCGTCTGTTTCTCGTTCGACGACGAGCACTGCGCTTACAACCTGATGGGTTGCTGCAATGTACAATAGCATTGGTTCGCCAATGTTTGGCGCGGCCAGGACTGGGTTTGTTGCCAATATGGCTTTTATTTCGTCGAGTCCGGTCGTGGCGGCATCCGTCCACTCGAAGTGTTCGGTGTGCCGAAGGAGGCGATAGAGGGGTAGTGCCTTTTCTCCCAAGCGGGAGATAAAGCGGCTTAGAGCTGCCACGCATCCGGTTAATTTTTGTATTTGTTTGAGGTCCTTTGGGATATCCAATTGTGACAAAGCTCGGATCTTGGCTGGATTTGCTTCAATTCCTCTACCGGATACAATGAAGCCCAAGAGCTTTCCGGGTGGAACGCCAAAAACGCATTTTTCCGGGTTGAGCTTGATGTCGTATGTTCGGAGGTTATCAAATGTGAGCCTCAAGTCGTCTACTAGAGATTCGACATGTCTTGTTTTTACGACCACATCGTCTACGTATGCCTCCACTGTTTTGCCGATCTGGTTTGCCAGACATGTCTGAATCATGCGCTGATATGTTGCGTCGGCGTTTTTGAGCCTGAAGGGCATTGTGTTGAAGCAGAATGGGCCGTATGGTGTGATGAATGCCGTTGCGGCTTGGTCTGACTCTGCCATCTTGATTTGATGGTAGCCGGAATATGCATCGAGGAAACACAACGAATCGTGTCCTGCGGTAGCGTCGATAATTTGATCAATGCGGGGGAGGGGAAGGGATCCTTTGGGCAAGCCTTGTTAAGGTCTTTAAAATCAACGCACAGGCGCCAGGATTTGTCCTTCTTTGTTACCATCACCAGGTTTGCTAGCCAGTCCGGATGTTTTATATCTTTGATGAATCCGGCCTCCAATAGCTTGGCTAGCTCCTCTCCCATGGCCTGTCTCTTGGGTTCGGAAAAATGCCGAAGAGCTTGTTTGACAGGTTTGAATCCTGTTAGGATATTTAAGCTGTGTTCGGCCAGCCTGCGTGGGATTCCTGGCATGTCTGAAGGGTGCCAGGCGAAAATGTCCCAGTTCTCGCGTAGAAATTCTCGCAGTGCGGCGTCTACATCAGGGGTTAATTGTGCCCCGATGGAAGCTGTTTTATTGGGGTCCGTTGGATGGACCTGGAATTTGACTATTTTGTCCGCTGGTTTAAAGGAGGTGGACTTGGATCTTTTGTCGAGTATCACATCGTCCCTGTTTACCGTGGAGCGCAGCGCAGTCAGTTCCTCAGCCGCTAGGGCTTCGGATAGTGCCTCAAGGGCCAGTGTGGCTGTCTTATTTTCGGCGCGGAGTGCTATGTCCGGATCACTAGCGAGAGTGATAATTCCGTTTGGCCCGGGCATCTTGAGCTTCATGTACCCGTAATGGGGTATTGCTTGGAAGATTGTAAACGCTTCCCGCCCTAGCAGAGTGTGGTATCCGCTACGGAACGGGGCCACCTGGAACGTGACCTCTTCGGACCTGTAATTATCCGGCGTGCCGAACACCACATCTAGTGTGATTTTTCCTATACAGTGCGCTTCCCGACTGGGGATTATTCCTCTAAAGGTTGTGCTGCTTCGCTCAATGCGGTTCCAGTCTATTACCATTTTTCGAAGGGTTTCCTCATAAATGAGGTTCAATCCGCTGCCTCCATCCATGAGTACCTTGGTGAGGCGAAAGCCGTCCACTATTGGACTGAGGACCAATGCGGCTGGTGCTCGGGCTGTTCGGAATTTAGGTTCATCACTGGCATTAAAAGTAATAGCCGTGTCACTCCATGGGTTTATTGTTGCTACTTGGTAGACTTCGGCAAGGCTGCGGAGTGTTCTTTTCCGCATATTATTTGATGCGGAAGTCTCGAAGACTGTTAATACCGTACTGGTGTCCCTGGGGTGGCTTTCTGTGGCCTCCGGAGGTAGGACATCTTCGCCAATTTTGGCCACCTGCCGGAGTATCCAACATGCTCTAAGGCTGTGAGTTGGTGTGGCGCCCTCTGTACTGTGAATTTTAAAGGGTCTATTAAGCCATCCTTCTAGTACTGTTCCATGCCCTGTAGAGGGTTTTTGCTTTTTGGTATTTAACCCGGGTGTCTGACAATGATGCACCCTTTTATTTCGGGTTGGGTTTGTATTCATGGTCGGATCGTCCCAGAATTTTATTTCGGTTTTCCAGACGCTTTCCATCGCACAGTACTTTCATACTATGGATGCCAAGTCAGCGAAGCGTGTAATATCACGACGACTTGTGGCGTTGAGGATTCCCTTGTCCGTGCAATTATTGCAGAAGATTGAGTTTGCGTCTTCCTCGCGGCAGTCCTTTATCCTGTTCATAACTAGGAGGAATCTGGCCCAGTAATGATGTACTGTTTCTTCGGGCTTTTGCCAAATTTGGGATAGATCGCTTATGTTCGGGTGGGTGGGTGTAATTAAGTCCGAAACCTCACCCAATCTGAAACTCAGAGGCCAAGGAGTTTCCGAACTCGCAGGTTTGGATTCTTGGATGTTGTCCAATGAATTCAGCCCGTCGCCTGACTCTAAGTTCAGGTCTTGAGTGATATCCTCCCCTCCGCGGGTATCTGGCTTGGAGAGATCGGGAATCCGGACGTAGCTAGTCCTTAAGATAGATGAAAGGTCGCCGCACTGTCCCTCTACAACGATGACGTGATGGGTGACTTGGGGAGAGTTAATCTCTCACAGATCGGGTTTAGGCCCAATCTGGTCATAATCCGTAGCGACTCCCAGGGCAGCGATGCGATCCAACAGCTCGTTTATGGAAGATAGCTCCATTGGATCTGACTACTCAGCGAGTTCCGAGCTGACATGAAGATTGCTATTGATGACCCGACAGGTCATCGTCGGCGCATCATCCGAACGGGCGGTCATGAGAAAACCGCCGAGCCGGAGAGTTTGGCCGACAGCCAAAGCTCCCTTACCAACGGTGCCGTCTTTAAAGACGGGATGAGGCATCCTTCCTGATGGCGACGACACAGGGGAACTCTCAATGAAAGCACCATTGTCGGTGTCAAAACCGGTGGATCTCGGGTAGGGGGTCCCGAACTATGCGTCTAGGCGGATGGTAACAGGAGACAAGGGACACGATGTTTTTACCCAGGTTCGGGCCCTCTCGATGGAGGTAAAACCCTACTCCTGCTTGATTAATATTGATGATATGGGTAGTACAAGAGTAGATCTACCACGAGATCAAGGAGGCTAAACCCTAGAAGCTAGCCTATGGTATGATTGTTGTTCTTCTACGGACTAAAACTCTCCGGTTTATATAGACACCGGAGAGGGTTAGGGTTACACAGAGTCGGTTACAATGGTAGGAGATCTACATATCCGTATCGCCAAGCTTGCCTTCCACGCCAAGGAAAGTCCCTTCCGGACACGGGACGAAGTCTTCAATCTTGTATCTTTGTAGTCCAAGAGTCCGGCTGAAGGTATAGTCCGGCTATCTGGACACCCCCTAATCCAGGACTCCCTCAGTCGCTGTGTCAGTGTATAGCTCTATATATTGTTTAGTTGACCAGTCAACCAACCCACATGCTGCCTTGTCATCTCATGTTCTCTATCTTCGTGTGCTTGCCCATGTGGCAGTGGGTGAAAATAAGTAAACTAGAGGCACATCTGACACACGGTGAAGTAAAAAAAGTTGAAACCACTCGGGGTAGCACCTCGCATGCTATTAAATTGAGTGCACACTTCTTCCGCATGAAGGATGCACTCGCACACACTTCAGCACTACGCGGCGGCATGCACAGAAGGACGCACTCGCGCACACCCAGCACACAACACACACCAGCACACGTGTACACCGGCGTCACCACCGGCTGAGATGGACGGCGAGGCAGCCAACAAGCAGAGGTGGCTCAAGACAAAACCGCACCCGGCGAGCCTGGACTTCATCAGTAGCCTCCCCGACGACATGCTACTTGCCATCATCGGCCTCCTCCCCACCAAATCTGTCGTGTGTACCACCCTGCTCTCCCGGCGGTGGCGCCCCCTCTGGCGCCGCGTCCCCCTCAACCTCTCCATCGACAGTTGCCTCTACGACAGGTATTGCAAATGCATGGCCGCAGTCTCCAAGATCCTTTCATCGCAACCTGGGCCAGCCAGACGCCTTGGCATCCACATGTTCAGTACCAACTACAAGGTCCAAGCCAAGTTTGATGAGTGGTTCTTATCCCCCACCCTAGATCAGCTCAACTTTGAAGCTGGACGATGCCGCTCTCTGCCATCTTCCGCGCTCCGCCTCACGCCAACGCTGCGCCGTGCCAGCTTCAGCTCCTGCTATCTTCCGCAGATTAATGCTGCGCCCGCCCTTCTTCTCCCTCAACTCAAGCAACTCGACCTCTTCGACGTTGGCATCTCAAAGAAGGCTATGGAGGACCTGCTCCATAGCTGTACTACGCTTGAGTACCTTCATCTTCAGCAGATCGACGGGTTCATTAGCCTCCATATCGCCTTGACAAATCTCCGATGATTTATGTGTCTTGATGGCCCCACAACAAGACATCAATTGGGAAGAGATCACTCCAGCTGTTGGTCTTTTAGAATGCACCTTTCCTTGAGATATTGATTGTATTTGATCTAGAAGGTCCAACAAAAAACAGGGTCATTGACGCCCCAAAATTGACAGCGTTGGTGTACTCATCTGCCAAATTCTCCAAACTCTTTATTGGATCCGTAATCGTTCAGGTACAACACTCATCTTCTTCTCTGTCTTCTTGAAATTCACATTTTTAAATTTCTTCTTGATGTATTTACGACTGTAATCCATAAAATGATTCCCACAAGCTTGACCCAGTCTATGCGCACAGTGAAGATCTTGGCAATAAAATCTATCAACCCCAATCTCTACCAAGTTGTTGGATTCCTTACATGCTTTCCATGCACGGAGAAGCTACTCATCGAGGTGAAACTTATTTCCTATTAGAAAACGACAATCACAACATAGCTCAACGTTTTTGTAATTTTCTCAAATTAGTTCAAAATTGCATCTACGCACTGCACCGAAAGAAATGTTTTTAGTATTTTTCTCACATGATCACCTACAACGTTTTTTTTGCTTTACTAGCCTAGGCTAGTCATAGTGGCAAGAAACTTAGACTAGTAACTCTATGGTTACCCTAAGAGCAAGTACTACCTCCGTCCTGGTTTACTCTTCCTATTTTGTAGTATCAAAATTTGACCATAGATTTAACTAGCAAAATGTTAATGCATGTCACTAAAAATTTATCGTTGGATTCGTATTTGAACATAATTTCAAATGGTATAATTTTTGGTGACATGCATTGGCATTTTCTTAGGTAAATCTATGGTCAAAATTTTACACTCAATATGAGGTAGTACAATAGTGGGCTATAACGGCCCTCCACTATGAAGGCGAAAACACATGCCAAATTCACTTGTGATGCATTTGGCATCGATGCCCCTCCATTGCTCACCTGGTGCCCCAATCTGGATCACCTACTTTGCTCCCGTGCCAAACTAACTCACACAATGAAACAACACTTGCGTGGGAGAGGGAGAAGACTGAGGCAATAAAAAACACTTGTTTGGTAGAGTGATAGGCTGGTGTAGTTGGTTTGATTGATTTATCTATACATGTGGGTCTGTGTGCACAGTGGTGCCAACTCTCTCACATCGCTAGAGCGGTGCCAAAATCTTTTGATTTGACATGGATGTGTATTATGTGGCATACTTTTGAGAAATATGGCATCAACCACATAGTTGAAGCTAACAAATGCCCAAGCTCTTCAGGTGCTCCTTGGTAAATGAGAGGAAAGAGAGAGAGAGAGAGAGAGTGAAAAAATATCACTAGCCAGCTAACCCTATCATATGAGCGAATGATATTGGTACCTCTTGATGACACGACAATCTTTTACAGCCAACTGCTCTAATATGTTCTCTTCTTTTGCAGATAAAAAAAGACCCAAAAGTGAAAAATGTGCTGCACTATAACAATCTCATCGAATGCCTTGATCTCTATCTTACAGAAATTGATTTGATCGACTACCGAGGCAGCACATCTGAGATTAGATTGGCCAGGTTCTTTGTTCTAGAGGCAAGTGTGCTCATGGTAATGAGGTTTGGCATTCTCTAGCACAACAATGAATGGCGTGCTGATCACCGCAAGCGTCTAAGCCTAAATGACAAAGTCTCCATAGAAGCTGAATTTGTTTCTGAAACATCAAGTGGCCAGACACTCGAAAATTTATTTTCCCATTAGTGACTTTTCAGGGCGGTGGATTTTAGTTTGTACGATAACGCTGCATCCACCTAGAGTAACAAAAGTTCTTACGTAAATTTCCTAGTAATTCCCTCTTTGTAGGTGCAACATTACTCCTAACATTTGTAATATCAATTTGGAACTTGTAATATTTCAGTGTCCTATTCCTGCGTTTTCAAAATCTTGCGAATCAAAGAGGTCCTGAGTTGGTGATGATGTTGTGCCTGCCATCTTTCACCAATAGCCGTCGGATCTAGATCTGACGCATACAGACCAATCTTCTGCAGTTTTGCAAAAAGATGCCCGCACTTGTTCCCTATTTACAAACAACTCCTTGTCTCTCACAATCAGCCTTATGTCCTGCCCACCACATCTAGAAGGCCATGGAAAAATCTAGCGCGATGGCCGCTGCCGGCGCCGTCCACCCCCAATCTTGGTGTTTCGTGCAATGCACGAGCATCTACGCACGAGAAATTATGTCGAACACGGCTAGTTGTAAGCAGGCTAGCTCTACGGCCATGATGATAGTGACTGCAGACGATGACGCTGACTTCAGTATGCCGAACACGGCGCCTACACTCAGGTGTCATCTCTGGCGCAGGGTGTTTTCACTTCACTGTGAGGAGCAGCACGTAATAATTTGACCAACGGGTAGTACAATACTACTACATTGGTAGTACTACTAGTAGTACTAGCACCACCGTCTGGATTTAGTAGTACTACCACGTCCGTCTGGATTTAGTATTTGACTAGCAATATATAGTAATGCATGTCACAAAAAATATACTACTCCCTCTGTAAATAAATACATGGTGGATTGTATTATTGTTTCCGGTAGATAGCTCAAATCTGAAGTCTCATCAATCAGACTACTATTGTACTCACCGAGCGCTCATCTTGGTAAGCTACCAACAAAAAATTGCAATCAAAGACTACTATTGTATTCCCTCCATACTGATGCATTAGTCATGTTACGAAGACAAATAGTAATCCTGAAACTTTTAGGCGTGGTGCATTAACTACCCACCTCGTTCCCTGTTTTTTGCCACGAAAAAAGAAATCACCCAATACGAGACGTGGGGTGCGTAAGCATTGAATGACTTGAGACTACTTAGCACAACATTTTTGGTTACATGCATTAACATTTTATTAGTTAAATCAAAGGTCAAAACTTGGCGCAAAATGCAAAGGGGACCAATAAACCAGTAAACATCAAAGTGCTCTCGTTTGGCCCCAACTAGAGGTCCGGTGAGATGACTATACTGCATCGGCACGGAGGGGGGACGCAGCTTCATTGACTTACTGCACCTGCCTTTGGGTTATGACCGGTGGGCCCAACAGGTGGCTGGCCCACCTGTCATACATCCAAAGGTAGGTGCAGTTAAGGCACCGGAGCTCAGTCCCACACAGGGAGGGCCAAGGAGTAGATGGCCAGCACACACGTGAATGCAACGCAGTCTGCACTTCTCATATAAAGGCTCCCCGCTAGTCCAATCTACGAAATCCTATGCACCTACGCACCCTAACCAAGGGCAAGAGTGATCACTCCAATCGCAAGATCAGTTGGCTAGAAGCTAGACCCATGGAGGCGATGAGCGCGAGCATCAGCCAGCTGTGCCAGATGGTCCATGATGCCGGCCTGCGGCCCGGCACCGAGGAACGTCTCTAGGTCGTGCTTGAGGCCGCCAGGGAGAGAGGGCGCTTGGACAACAGCTTCGTCTCCTTGTTCGACGAGGTCCTCGTCGGCTTCCTCGACAAGTTATGTCACATCCTAGCTCGTTCATGCATTAGAGTGTTGCATCATGTCTACTTCGACAGAAACTTGAAATGGGGATGACAGAACCCCCAACACCCCCTGGAAACAACTAGGGATTACTAAAATCTTTTTCAATGAACCTGAAATGCCCTTCTAAAAAGTCCACCCTTTAGTAGATCTCCTCCCTTGTAACCGACTCTGTGTAATCCTAGCCCTCTCCGGTGTCTATATAAACCGGAGGGTTTAGTCCGTAGGACAACAACAATCATACCATAGGCTAGCTTCTAGGGTTTAGCCTCTATGATCTCGTGGTAGATCAACTCTTGTACCACTCATGTCATCAAGATCAATCAAGCAGGAAGTAGGGTATTACCTCCATCGAGAGGGCCCGAACCTGGGTAAACATTGTGTCCCTCACCTCCTGTTACCATCCGCCTTAGACGCACAGTTCGGGACCCCCTACCCGAGATCCGCTGGTTTTGACACCGACATTGGTGCTTTCATTGAGAGTTCCACCGTGTCGTTGCCGTAAGGCTTGATGGCCCCTTCGATCATCGGTAACGATGCGGTCCAGGGTGAGGTCTTCCTCCCCGGACAGATCTTTGTATTCAGCGGTTTGGCATTGCGGGCCAACTCGCTTGGTCATCTGGAGCAGATCGAGAGCTACGCCCCTGGCCATCAGGTCAGGTTTGGAAACTTGAATTACACCACCGATATCCACGGAGACTTGATCTTCAACGGATTCGAGCCCATACCGAGTGTGCCACACAGTCACGACGAGCATGATGTAGGTCTGCCGTCGGACAGTGTTCGGGAAATCACGCCAGCTACCACTCCAGCCTTCAATCGGGAACAGATCGCGCCATCCTGTGATAAGGGGACACGATCTCTGCTTCGACAAGACGTGCCAAGGAAATCGCCTCGCTATATGCGCGAAGGCTGGTTGAGAAAAACGGTTCGAATAATGACCGGGCCGTGGTATGATGTCATGATATCAAGTGTGTCAGCAGATTAGATTGATGGAAATATTATTCTCTCTACGGTGGTATGTGGAACTTGTTTTGCAGAGCCGGACACTATCCCTGTGTTCAAGATCTTCTATGGAGTATTCGGAGGAGGAACCCGCCTTGCAATGCCGAAGACAATCTGCGCGCTGGACTCATCGTCATTGAAGCCTTGTTCCGGGGCTATTGAGGGAGTCCTGGATTAGGGGGTATCCGGACAGCCGGACTATATCCTTTGGCCGGGCTGCTGGACTATGAAGATACAAGATTGAAGACTTCGTCTCGTGTCTGGATGGGACTCTCCTTGGTGTGGAAGGCAAGGTTGGCGATACGGATATGTAGATCTCCTCCCTTGTAACCGACTCTGTGTAATCCTAGCCCTCTCTGGTGTCTACATAAACCGGAGGGTTTAGTCCGTAGGACAACAACAATCATACCATAGGCTAGCTTCTAGGGTTTAGCCTCTATGATCTCGTGGTAGATCAACTCTTGTACCACTCATGTCATCAAGATCAATCAAGCAGGAAGTAGGGTATTACCTCCATCGAGAGGGCCCGAACCTGGGTAAACATTGTGTCCCTCACCTCCTGTTACCATCCGCCTTAGATGCACAGTTCGGGACCCCCTACCCGAGATCCGCTGGTTTTGACACCGACATTGGTGATTTCATTGAGAGTTCCACTGTGTCGTCGCCGTAAGGCTTGATGGCCCCTTCGATCATCGGTAACGATGCGGTCCAGGGTGAGGTCTTCCTCCCCGGACAGATCTTTGTATTCAGCGGTTTGGCATTGCGGGCCAACTCGCTTGGTCATCTGGAGCAGATTGAGAGCTACGCCCCTAGCCATCTGGTCAGGTTTGGAAACTTGAATTACACCACCGATATCCGCGGAGACTTGATCTTCAATGGATTCGAGCCCATGCCGGGTGTGCCGCACGGTCACGACGAGCATGATGTAGGTCTGCCGTCGGACAGTGTTCGGGAAATCACGCCAGCAACCACTCCAGCCTTCAATCCGGAACAGATCGCGCCATCCGAGGACGGGCGGATAGACCTCGCCTTGGAGGCCGCACCCTCAGCGGCGATGGAGTCGAATACTGACCTTACCCCTCACGAGAGCCGTGACACTGGTCTACTGGACTCGTCTCCGGCCACGGACTCCGAACCGCCTGCGCCCATACCTATCGAATCCGATTGGGCGCCGATCATGGAGTTCACCTCCGCGGATATCTTTCAGCACCCGCCCTTCGGTGATGTACTAAACTCATTAAGGTCTCTCTCCCTGTCATGAGAACCTTGGCCGAACTATGTCCGGCTAGAATGGGATGCGGATGACGAAGAAATTCACTCCCCACCCACCACCCACTTAGTAGCCAATGTCGATGATTTAACCGACATGCTCGACTTCGACTCCAAAGACATCGATGGTATGGACAACGATGAAGGAGACGAACAGGAACCACTGCCCACGGGGCACTGGACCGCCACCTCATCATACGATATATATATATGGTGGATACACCCAAAGAAGGTAATGGCGACAAGACAGCGGAGGATGACCCCTCCAAGAAGCAGCCCAAGCGCCGACGTCAGCGACGCCGCTCTACGTCTTGCCACAGCAAAAGCAGTGATACCGGCACAGGAGATAGCAATACTCCGGATAGTGTCGAAGATGATGGCAATCCCCTCCAGCAAGATTCAGAGCCGGAGGATCAACAAGCCAGCCCTCCTGAGCGGGCGGCAGAGGAAGAGGAGGACAATTACATGCCTCTCTCTGAAGACGAAGTGAGCCTCGACGACGAATAATTTGTCGTGCCTGAGGATCCCGTCGAATAGGAGTGCTTTAAGCGCCGACTTATAGCCACAACAAATAGCCTAAAGAAAAAGCAACAACAGCTTCGAGCTGATCAGGATTTGCTAGCAGATAGATGGACTAAAGTCCTTGCGGCCGAGGAATATGAGCTCGAACGCCCTTCCAAGGGTTACCCAAAGTGCAGGTTGCTACCCCGACTTGAGGAGGAAGCATTGAAACCTACATCACCAGCGTACGTCGCGGCTGATCGGCCACCTCGTGGCCGAGATAGAGAGGCATTCCAGCCTGAAGCTCGGCCCGCACCCCGCCGCCACTCAAACAAAAATACCAAGGCACGGGGCAACACACGAGACCCGCGAGACTTATTGGAAGATATGGCAAAACACGCAAGATCGATCTACGGATCACGAGGGCATGCCCCTACGCGGGACGGTGACCGCCACACCGGATACAATAAAAGCAAATCCGGCCGGGCCGAATACAGCAGGCAAGACTCATATGAGCTACGTCGCGATATAGCCCAGCACAGAGGCGCGGCACACCCCCTATGCTTCACTGACGAAGTAATGGAGCATGAATTCCCAGAGGGTTTTAAACCTGTAAATATTGAATCATATGATGGTACAACAGACCCCACGGTATGGATCGAGGACTTCCTCCTCCACATCCACATGGCCCGCGGTGATGATCTACATGCCATCAAGTACCTCCTGTTAAAACTTAAAGGACAAGCTCGGCATTGGCTGAATATCTTGCCAGCAGACTCCGTTGGCTATTGGGAGGATCTGGAAGACACATTTCTTGACAACTTCCAGGGCACTTATGTGCGACCACTAGATCCCGATGACTTGAGCCACATAATTCAGCAGTCAGGGGAATTGGCCAGGCAATTATGGACACGGTTCCTAACCAAGAAAAATCAAACTGTCGACTGTCCGGATGCAGAAGCCTTAGCGGCATTTAAGCACAACATGCGTGACGTGTGGCTCACCCGACACCTCAGTCAGGAAAAGCCGAAGTCTATGGCAGCCCTCACGACACTCATGACCCGCTTTTGCGCGGGAGAGGATAGCTGGCTGGCTCGCAGCAATAACATATCAAGGAACCTTGGCACTTCGGATACCAAGGACAGTAACGGCAGACCACGTCGCAGCAAAAACAAGCGCCGGAACAACGGCGATAACGCCGAGGATACGACAGTCAATGCCGGATTCAGAGGCTCTAAACCCGGCCAGTGGACAAAGCCATTCAAAAGAAGCACTCCGGGCCCGTCCAGTTTGGACCGCATACTCGATCGCTCGTGTAAAATCCACGGCACCCCCGATAAGCATGCCAATCACACCAACAAAGAATGCTGGGTGTTCAAGCAGGCCGGCAAGTTAAACGCCGAAAACAAGGACAAGGGGCTGCACAACGATGATGATGAGGAGCCACGGCCGCCGAACACGGGAGGACAGAAGAGGTTCCCCCCGCAAGTGAGGACGGTGAACATGATATACGCAACCCACATCCCCAAGAGGGAACGGAAGCGTGCACTAAGGGACGTACATGCGATGGAGCCCATCGCCCAAAAGTTCAACCCATGGTCCTCCTATCCGATCACCTTCGATCGCAGGGACCACCCCACTAGTATCCGTCATGGCGGATCTTCAGCATTGGTCTTAGACCCCATCACTGACGGATTTCATCTCACTCGAGTCCTTATGGACGGCGGCAGCAGCCTGAACCTGCTCTATCAGGATATAGTGCGCAAAATGGGTATAGACCCCTCGAGGATCAAACCCACAAAAACGACCTTTAAAGGCGTCATCCCAGGTGTAGAGGCCCATTGTACGGGCTCAATCACACTGGAAGTGGTCTTCGGGTCTCCGGACAACTTCCGAAGCGAGGAGTTAATCTTTGATATCGTCCCGTTCCGCAGCGGCTATCACGCACTGCTCGGGCGAACCGCGTTTGCAAGATTCAATGCAGTACCACACTGTGCATACCTCAAGCTCAAGATGCCAGGATCTAGGGGGGTCATCACAGTCAATGGAAACACAGAGCGCTTGCTCCGTACGGAGGAGCACACTGCGGCCCTCGCAGCAGAGGCACAAAGCAGCCTCTTAAGGCAATCCACCAGTTAGGCGATAAAGCCCCCGGACACCGTCAAGCGCGTACGGAGCAATCTGCAACAGGATCGCCTGACCCGCTCAGAGCTCGCCTAGCAATTCAGCCCCCGCCCTAGCCTCAGTCGAACGCTGAAATTCGTGCCACGCGTACATAATTACGCATTGAAAATACCATAGGCATGGGCAGGGGAACGATCACGATACGTCCCACAATGCGGCTCAACCGCACTAGGGGCTTACTACCTTTATCATTCTTTCTCTTTCAGGACTTTACTCTCTGGAAGCCCTATCCGACAGTACGATTGCCGGACACATGATACAACATCCATGGAGGCAGGAAGCTACGTCGCGCAATGGAATCCCCAGGTCGTCTCTGATAACGAGTGAAATACCTGCTTTAAGATACCAGTCCGCAACTTCCCCTTGGATGGGACATGTCAAATAGTCCTATTTTTTGCTTGCCGCACTACTTGTATTAGTATGCTTCGACGCATTTTTCGAATAAACAATGCATAACACTAGTCTATTATCGCATTCTATATTCTTATATATATATATATATATATATATATATATATATATATGTTCATTTATAACAGTTAGCACTCGTACACCCTGGTACGGCCAGTATGCCAGGGGCTTCCGTATACCCCATTACACAGCGTGAGAAGTCCGAACACTTCCGACAGTGCGACACCCCGAACTTATAGCATTATATGCATCAGCTCCGAATCATGTCTTGGGTCAATAGTTGGGTTTTCCCGGCTCCAGTGTTTTGGTATCTTACGTTCCGCTATATCAGCTAAAGTAGCATTGGGAGAACTACTGCGATTGTGCCCCGGTTCTTCCGGCCGAGCACCTCAGTAGAGAAAGCTAAAACTGACTGTCATGATAAGGCGAGAGCTGGTCGCTATTCGAGAGGTCTCAAGTCCCTAAAGACTTTTCTCGCTTCGGGCGAGGAGTCGGCCATGTCCGACTTAGGCGTGTATAGCGCCCCAAATTCAGCCTTCCGACTACTAGGGGCTTCGCAAAAATTTAAAATTGTAGACTTCTATGGCTAAGTGAGAGTGATAAAGCATTATAGTCCGATTGCCTGGTTCGTTGTGCTGAGCAACTCCCTCAAAGGACCCAAAAATGGGAAAAAGAGTGCTCGGATTTATCCCAAACACCCTAACACTAGTTGCATGGGGGCATAAGCCGACGACTAGCCAACACTCAGATTTATAAACGGCCGCACAGAAGGTAATATTTTAAATACAAACATAGCGAGCAAGTTCATTCAGGATCACACGAGCAAGTTCATTCAAAGATGACATCTTTGGTACGCTCGTCCGCCACGAGACGGGCACCCTTCAGGACACCTTCATAATACATTTCAGGGTGGCGATGCTCCTTGCCCTGCGGCGGCCCCTCCTTCACCAGCTTCTCGGCGTCCATCTTGGCCCAGTGCACCTTCGCACAGGCAAAAGCCCTGCGTGCACCTTCGATGCAGACGGACCACTTTATGACTTCCAGCCGTGGGCAGGCATCCACAAGCCGCCTCACCAGGCCGAAGTAGCTGTTGGGAAGGGCATCACCAGGCCACATCCGGACTATAAGGCCCTTCATGGCCTGTTTGGCCGCCTTGTGGAGCTCGACCAGTTGCTTTAGCTGGTCGCTCAAGGGCATCGGGTGTTCGGTCCCAGTATAATGATACCAGAACACCTTCTCCGTCGAGCTCCCCTCCTCAGCCCGGTAGAACTCCGCGGCATCAGACGCACTGCGGGGCAGATCTGCGAACGCCCCTGGAGAGGTCCGAACTCGGGTAAGTAAATAGAAATTTTCTTTCACATGCTTGCTTTGCATAATGAATGTCTTACCCGCCGCTATCTTCTTCACCGTGTCAATCTCCTTGAGGGCCTTTTGGGCTTCGGCCTTGGCATGTTTTGCGCTTTCGAGGGCTTTGGCAATCTCGGACTCTCGCGTCTTCGAGTCATGCTCCAAGGACTCGTGTTTCTTCACGAGCGCCTGGAGCTCTTGCTGCACCTCGCCTGTCGCTTTGTTTTCGGCCTCGGACAGCGCCTGCTTCAGGGTCGCCACTTCGGTTGTGGTTCCTGGCACATTCATGATGATCCTATTATTTTGCAACCAAATCTTTTCTTTATATATATATAGACAAGGTATTGCTTACCTTTGTTCTCCTCGAGCTGCCTCTTGGCAAGGCCGAGTTCTTCCTCGGACCGCTCGAGGTTCTGCTTCAGTGCAGCGACCTCCGCAGTACGTGCGGTAGTGGCAAGCAGTGAAGCCTGCATACGCATATGGACACATCTGGATTAGACTCCTGTAGTTATTGTTTGATCCTCTATTCGGATTTTATTTTCGAACGCCGAATAGAGCATCAGGGGCTACTGTCTATGCGGTAATATTCTCCTACATTTTGATTACTCACCTCAAATCCTGTTAAGAGGCTGGCACAGGCTTCAGTCAGTCCGCTTTTGGCAGACTAAACCTTCTTGATCACCGCACTCATGATAGTGCGGTGCTCCTCATCGATGGAAGCGCTGCGAAGCACTTCCAGCAAGTTGTCCGGTGCCTCCGGATGGACGGAGATCACCAGCACGGGCGGCTTGCCCCTCATAGCAGGAGGCCGCCTTCCGGAGTCCGGGACCACTGGTGGTTCCGGTGCGGTGTTCGGCTGTGTGCCGAACTTGGGGCCCGTGGGAGTCTTGCTCCCTTTACGCCCAGGGTTCGGAAGGCCGCCTTGCGGCGCCTCCAGGACTACCTCCCCTCGGCTCGGTGCCCTTCAAGACAACACCTCGACGTTGTCCGTAGGGCGAGGGGTGGAGGCGGTCGGAAGTGAACTGCTACTCATAGCCGACGGGTCCAAAGAACCATCCGACGAAGATAAGTCGATACGGGCTCGAGGCAGACTGCATAATTATATTCGGCGTAAGGAGAAGAAGTGCAATAAAAGCGTACCAAGAATTACTCTGGTATCCGAATACTTATGACTTTGCCAGGGGCTTGTCCCTAGTCAACCACTCATCTTCACTGTGAGCGGCGGTCGTGGAGCAGTCCGGAAGGAGAGTCCATCCCTTCTTGGACCCTCCGGCCTCCCCGGTTGGGGCGGCCTTCCTTTTCTTGCTTCCCCCGGCTGGAGGGGGAGAACCTTCATCTTCCTCCTCCTCTTCTTCACGGGAGGAGTGTGTCTCGGAGTTATCGGACGATGAGTCCGATACCACCTGATGGCGAGAACTCTTTCGAGTCCCCGCGGCCTTCTTCTTGGCCTTCTTCTCTGGCACCTCATAGGGTGCCAGAGTCAGCATCTCCGTTAGGAGAGCGTCGACTGGATCTTCGGGCAGGGGCGCAGGGCAGTTGGTCTGCTCCGTTGTCTCCTCCCAGTCCTGTCAAAGGCATGGGAGCTCAGATCCCGCACACGATTAACCTAGGGAAAGTAAACATCCTAAAAGGTTTAGGAGATTTACCGAATTCGCAGTGCGCTTCGCGCTAAGTCCGTGGTCCTCGGTAAGGGAAGGAGGGACCTCGGCGCCCTTGAACAGCACCCTCCAGACATCCTTGTGTGTCGTGTCAAAAAGTTCGTGCAGAGTCTGGTGCTGGGCCGGGTCGAACTCCCATAAATTGAATGCCCGTTGTTGACACGGGAGGATCCGGCGAAAGAGCATGACCTGGACCACGTTGACAAGCTTAAGTTTCTTGCTTATCATGTTCCGGATACATTTCTGGAGTCCGGCCAGCTCCACCGATGGACCCCAGGACAGGCCCTTCTCTTTCCAGGAGGTGAGCCGCATGGGGATTCCGGATCGAAACTCGGGGGCCGCCACCCAGTTGGTGTCGTGCGGCTTGGTGATGTAGAACCACCCCGATTGCCACCCCTTTATGGTCTCCACATAGGATCCCTCGAGCCATGTAACATTAGGCATTTTGCCCACCATGGTGCCTCCGCATTCCGCTTGCTAGCCGCCTACAAGCTTCGTCTTGACATTGAAGGTCTTCAGCTGAAGTGGGGCTGGACGCGGAGGAAGGCCTCGCACACGACGATAAACGCCGAGATGTTGAGGATGAAGTTTGGGGCCAGATCATGGAAGTCCAGCCCGTAGTAGAACATGAGGCCGCAGACGAACGCATGATGGGGGAACCCTAGTCCGCGGACGCGTGATGGAGGAAAACTACCCTCTCGTAAGGTTCCAGGGTAGGGACAATTTGCCCCTCGTCGGGCAGCCGGTGCGCGATATCCGCGGCCAAGTATCCGGCTCCCCGCAGCTTGCTGATGTCCTCCTGCGTGATGGAGGATTTCATCCACTTGCCACCCGCTCTGAACATGGTTGGAGCGGTGTTAGAAGAAAGGTGCGAACTTGGGTGTTGGAACTCGAGTGCGCGAGAATGGATGAGCAAGGAGTGTAAGTGCATCTAGTGCCCCTTAGTGATTTTGGTGTATTGAAGACTTATAGGTTAAGGGACTAATGTGCTTATGAGTGTACACATGTCTATAAGTCTATGAGGAGTTTGATATTTATAGAGAAAGTCGACCAATGTTCTTCGACTGAAGACTTTCTGAAGACTTTGAAAGTGAAGAAATTGGTGTGACCTTGAAGACTTGGTATTCATTCGAGGAACATGAAGCATGAAGACTTTTGCTTTTGTAATTTCATTTTCTCTTTCTTGAGTCATAGGAAACACCGTACTGTTAAAGGGGGTCGAGGAAATACTAAGGAAAAATTTCCATGTGATGCTCAACTCAAAATCCTACACCTACCAATCCCTTCGAGTGAAGCCATTGGAAATCTCATAGAGTTCTGTCAATTTCTTCAGTGACAGAGACGAAGTTCTTCTGGTCACTGAGGAATTCATCCTGACTGAGGAGTTAGGAATTCACTAGTGTGGATTGCCTACACAGTGAGGAACATGATAGCCCTGAGGAATTTGAACCTCAAATATCCGACCGTTGCTGTGCTATGCGCCAGCTGTCCCAAAATATCTTATCCACCTAACGGTCATATCATTGAAGGGCATTTATGTCTTATCATGTTGGGCTGCTCCCTAGGCTATAAATAGCCACCCCCTACAACCACTAGCTGGTTGGCTGCTCTGAGAGAAACTGACACTTGTCATTTGAGAGCATGCCATCCTCCGAGGACTTTGAGCGAAAATCATCGAGTGAGGAAAACCCAAACCCAAACACCTACAAACCCAAAGTGATTGAGCATCATTGAAGAGATTGATCCTGCGTGGTTCCGACGCTTGTTACCTTTGAAGACTGTGCTTCTTCCAGACGGTTAGGCATCATGGTCTAGAGCATCCAAGAGGAATTGTGGATCGCCGAGTGACCGAGTTTGTGAAGGTTCGGAAGTTACCTGAAGACTTACCACGAGTGATTGGGCGAGGTCTGTGTGACCTTAGCTCAAGGAGAATACGGTGAGGACTGTGTGTCCAGGACTGTGTGTCCTCGGGTTTAAATAGCTAGCCGTTCCAACCAGATGTACAACTGAGACAACAGTTGGAACTGGTCTACCAAATCATTGTCTTCACCAAGCCAACTGGTTCTATTTCCTCAACTCTTTCATTTACTCAGTATTGCATTGTGTGCTTGTCATATCTGTGTTTGAAGACTTTGACTGAAGACTTTCTCAATTTCGTCAGTTCAATTTCTTCAGTCTGTTTGTCTTCATCCTGTGCTATCCTGTGATTACGCCTTTTTGTACTCTGTGCTTGTCTTCATTTCATCATGATGACTATGCGTGTCTTCTGTTATGTCTACTTCTGAGTACTTATTCCGCTGCAAGTAGTTCTTCGCTAAGGAATTTCCTCACACGCAAATTCCTCAGTGAAGAATTCATAAAAATCGCCTATTCACCCCCTCTAGTCGATATAACGCACTTTCAATTGGTATCAGAGCAAGGTACTCCCTTGTTCTGTGTGATTTTGGTTTAACCGCCCGGATTTTTAGTTATGTCGGCCGCAGGTATGATCAAGGTCTCTGTTGGGTGTCCTAGCTTCGATGGGACGGACTACCCCTACTGGAAGAATAAGATGCGAATGCATCTTGAGGCAATTGATAACGATCTCTGGTATGTTGTGGAAAATGGTGTTCCCTCTGTCTCACCCTCACTAAACGCTACCGATGTGAAGAGATTCAAGAAACTCGATTCTCAAGCGAAGAATATCATATGTGGCCATCTAAGCAAAGGACGGTATGGAAGAGTGAGTGCTTTGGAAACTGCTAAGCTTATCTGGGATAGGCTGTCCAAAGTGAATGAAGGAGTCTCAACTCAGCCTGACTCTCAAGTTGATGTTCTTCACAATCTCTTCAACCGCTTCAAAAGACTCGACAATGAAAATGTTCAACAAACCATCGATCGCCTAACTGACATCTCAAATGAGCTTCAAGCGCTTGGTGCCACTGACATCACCGACCATGAGGTGGTGAAGAAATTGTTGAGATCGCTTGATTCCTCATTTGATACTCTGGCATTGATGATACAAGAACGTGTTGATTACAAGTCACTTGATCCCGCTGATATCCTCGAGAGGCTTAATACTCATGAGTTCCAGCTTGCTGAAAAGAGAGATCTCTATGGCTCGAGCTATGGAAGATCACGTGCACTGAAGGCCAAGGCAGTTTCTGAGTCTGAAGATGAAGACTCTGGCAGCAGCCTTGGTGATCCTGAAGAACTGAGCCATGAACTAGCACTGCTCGTGAAGAAATTCCAGAGGTTCTCAAGACATGGTCGCTTTGGAAGACCCTCAAGGAGCAATGATTCCTCATCCAGTGACTACAAGAAGAGGCTTTGTCACAAATGCAAGAAACTTGGACACTACATTCAAGATTGTCCTCATTGGGCACAGGAATCAAAGAAGAAGAAATACAAGGATTACAGTTCTGATGATGCAAAGAAAAATAAGAAATCCACAGAATCTTCATCATCAAAATCCTCAAAGTCTTCATCTCACAAGAAGAGCAGCTCCAAGAAGGCTCGGGCATTCATTGGCAAGGAAATGGACTCTGAAGCTGAATCTGAGGAACATGAGGAAGAGGAGGCATCCGAGGAGTCCGAGTTTGGTGTAGCGAGTCTAGCTCTCGCTACTGCATTCGTTAGCAAGTCTATCTTCAACTCTGAAGAAAATGGCTTCACCAACAAGGCTGATGAAGGCAATGATGACTATGCTCCCACCTATTGCTTCATGGCAAAGGGTGCCAAGGTACTCAAATACACCTCCTCTGAATATAGTGAGAATGAATCTGATGAAAACCTCAAGCCCAGCTACTCTAAACTTGCTAAGATTGCTGTGAAACAACAAAGGGAATTTTAGAAGGTTCAAAACATGCTAGACAAATGTGATGATATGTTGGGTGAAGAAATGGATCGCACTAAAACCTTGACTGAAAATCTTCAAAGACTTCAGACTAGGTTTGACAATCTTCAAGGTCATCATAACACTCTCTTATCTGATTATGAGAAGCTTTCTTATGAATTTCTTCAAAGAAAGCAAGATCTTGAGAAGCTAAGAGTGAGTTATGAAGATCTTTAGAAGGAGTGCGATCCATTACTTGCTCAACAAATCAACGCTACTCAGGAAGAATTTGTTCCTCCATGTTTGAAACGCATTGAACGTGAATCTGCTAATTCTTCACCTAAATGTTAAAATGCTTCTAATGTTACAAATTCTTCACCTGCATCTGCTATCACTAATTCCTCATCTGAGGACATTGCTAGTATCACTGATGATGCAGGGCTGAAGGAATTGTACATGACAGGCACGTACAAAAGCCTCAAAGAGCATCAGACTCTTTGTGATGTGCTTAAAAAGCAGATCCTCAACAGGAACCCTAGGAAAGAGGGTATTGCCTTTGAGACGAAACTCAATGCAGATGGTACATATTTCTAGCCTAAGTAGTACCCCAAAACCTCATGGGTTGCTGCAAAGGGACCTCCAATTGATCCATCTAATCTATCTGGCTTTACATGTGAATCTCCTCATTCTTCTGATGAGTCATTTGACTCCAACTACAAACTGTTCAAAAATCAGAATGGTGAAGTATTTGCTAGATATGTTGGCACCAACTGCAGGAATGGTTCCCCTATGAAGAAAATCTGGGTTCCCAAAAGGTGCCTTGAAAGTCTTCAGGTGAATGTCCTCATGACACCACCTGTGAAGAATAGGAACCCCAGATCAAATTCTTCATATGGATCCAAGTCCTCATACAGACCAAATTCCTCACGTGGATCAAATTCCTCAAAAGGATCAAAGTCCTCATATGAACATCATCGTGCTAACAACTCTGTTTCGCAGGGAAGAGCCAATGGCTATGAATATGAGCATTATTCTTCTAATCATTATGTTCATAAGTCCTCGAAGAATTTCTCTGCTTATTCATATGCTTACCCTAACCCCTCTTATGTGAAACGAAATGGTTTGGCCTCTATGCCACCATTCTCGTATGGAGCTCGCAGAGTGATGAACCCTTTGCCACCCCTTCATATGTGGGTGGTGAAGAAAAGGAACTAATTTCTTCTGCAGGGTCAGGTCTCCAGACGCGCTTTAACGTCTGAAGAATTTGCTGGGGACCTGACAAAATGCCTGAAAGGACACAGGCTAATAATGAAGAAATGAACTTTCATTTCTCATGTCCTCATACTGCTTTATTTGTCTTACTGCTTGATGAAATTCATCTGATGAATTTGATATCATATTCTTCACTGATGAAGTATATGAGTTCGTAAGCTGCACTAATTCATCTGCAGGATGATCAACCCAAAGCCACTGAAGGGGTCCTCTATAGTGGATGAGGGAGTCCTGGATAAGAGGGTATCTGGACAGCCGGACTGTTGGACTATGAAGATACAAGATTGAAGACTTCGTCCCGTTTCCGGATGGGACTCTCCTTGGCGTGGAAGGCAAGCTTGGCAATACGGATATGTAGATCTCCTTCCTTGTAACCTACTCTGTGTAACCCTAGCCCCCTCCGGTGTCTATACAAACCGGAGGGTTTAGTCCGTAGGACCAAGAGCAACAATCATATCATAGGCTAGCTTCTAGGGTTTAGCCTCTTCGATCTCGTGGTAGATCAACTCTTGTAAAACTCATATCATCAAGATCCATCAAGCAGGAGTAGGGTTTTACCTCCATCGAGAAACCTAGGTAAAAACATCGTGTCCCTTGTCTCCTGTTACCATCCGCCTAGACGCATAGTTCGGGACCCCCTACCCGAGATCCGCTGGTTTTGACACCGACATTGGTGCTTTCATTGAGAGTTCCACTGTGCCGTCACCGCAAGGAAGGATGTCTCGTCTCGTCTTTAAAGACAACATTACCGCCGAGGGAGCCTTGGCTGTCGGCCAAACTCTCCGGCTAGGCGGTTTCATCCTAACCGCCTGTTCGGCTGCTCCACCGACGATGACTCCTCGGGTCATCAAAAACAGCCTCCATGTCAACTCGGAACTTGCTGAGCAGATGGATCCAATGGAGCTCTCCTCCCTAAACGAGCTCTTGGATCGCATCGCCGCCTTGTGAGTCGCTACGGACTATGATCGGATTGGGCTTAAACCCGATCAAAGGGAGATTAACTCTCCACCGGTCACCCATCACATTGCGGTGGTGGAGGAACAATGCGGTGATTCTTCCTCTATCTTGAGGACTAATTATGTCCAGATTCCTGAGCTCTCCGAGCCGGACACCCGTTTACGAGAGGACATCACCCAAGCCCTGAACCTAGATGTAACGCCCCGGATCCGATGTGCCAGGTGTCCGTCAGTTATTCGCCGTCGTTGCCATGTCATGTGCTTGCGTGTTGCACTTTGCCATGTCATCATCTGCATTTCATATCATGTCATCATGTGCATCGCATTCGCATACGTGTTCGTCTCATAAATCCGAGCATCTTTCCCGTTGTCCGTTTTGCAATCCGGCGCTCCTATGTCTCCCGGCGTCCCCTTTTACATTTCTTCGGAGCGGGTATTAAACTTTCTCGGAATGGACCGAGGCTTGACATGTGGCCTTGGTATAGCATCGGTAGACCGCCTGTCAAGTTTCGGGTCAATCGGAGGTCGTTTGATACTCCAACGGTTAACCGGGTATCCGCAAAGGCCTCTTTCTCTTTGCAGCCCAACACCCCTCCATTTTGGCCCAAAACCCACCTAAGTCCCCTCCATCCTCTCGGTCGTTCGATCACGATCGCGTGGCCGAAAACCGCACTCCATTTGGAGCTTCCTAGCCCCCTCTACCTATAAATATGTGTTTCCCGTCCAAATTCGCGGTGCAAACCCTAGCCTCTTCTACCTCGCGCCGCCGGACAAAATTCCACCGCGCCGGACATGTCCGCGCCGCCGCCTCCAGCCAACCGGAGCTCGACACCTCACCACCTCCGCCCTCTCTCTCTCCTCCACCGCGTCAGGCCCGCCGGGCCCGGATCGGGCCCGCGGAGCCCATCCTCCCGCCGCCGTCGCGGGCCCCGCGGCCCGTTCGCCGCCGCCTCGCCGGCGCGCACCCCCGCGCCGCGCCGCCCGACCCCGCCGCCAGGCTGCGCCGCCACCGCCGCGCCTCGCCGGCCTTGCCCCGCCGCCGCCCGGCCTCCTCCGCGCCGCCCGCGCGCTGCCGCCCTTCCACCGCCCGCGCCGCCGTTCGCCCGCCGCCGCGCGCCGCGACTCCGGCCACCGGAGCCTCGCCGGAGCCCGAGCCGCCGCGCGCCCGGCGCTCGCTGCCCCGCCACCAGCGCCTCCCGCGCCTTCGCGCGCCACCGGCCGCCGCCTCCTCGCCGGCTCCCCCCCACCGCGACGCCGCGCCGGCTCCCCGCTGCCTCCGTCGCCCCTCTCCGATCTCCTCCGCGTCCTCCTCGCCGGAGAGCTCGCCGGAGCTCCGGCCAGATCCGATCTGGGGAGTGGGACGAGATCCACCACTCCCCCGATCCAAACGCGCCGTCCCGTACCCGGATCTCCCCATCCCGGATCCCTCCGTCCCGGTTTGACTTTTTCCGGAGGTATAATTTTCACCAAGTCCCCGACATTCTATCATTATCATGCCATGTTCATCATGCCATAACTCTCTGCATACTGCTCCGTTTTGGACGTATAATATGTCAGATTGTTAGTCTCGAAGAGTACATCATTTTGTTTCATTGCATCATTTTCATTTGAGCTCATCTTGAGGCCCGAAATGCTGTTAGAAGAGGGCTAGTTGATGTTAGTTGCTGGATCTTATCTGAACATGCACTTTTGTCATTTTTGCCATGATTGATGTGTACCTCCTATGAAGTTGAGTCCTACATGAGTTTTGTAATATGCCATGTTACCTTCCCATAGAATTTTGCCATGTATTTTTGTGATCTATGTGGTGACTAGCACAAGCATGCAAACTAGGTATCTTGATGGTACTGATTTCAGAGACTTAGTGATTTCACCAAGTCCCTGACTGCTGTAATTTTCATGCCATGTATTCATGTTGTTTCTGAGAGATCTATGCATAATTTGAGCTTGATCAGTAAGGGAGTTTTGGACTTGAGTATTTTCTATATCCATCCATGCCTTTGTTTGCAATTATGGAGTGCCATAGCTTGAGTCAATCGAGCTCTACTTTTGCTTCAGAATGTTGCCGGCAGATTGTATACATGTTATTCGATTTTGCCAAGCTTGGTGTAGTTGATCCTTGCATGATATGATGTTGTTCTTGCCATTTATTGTTACTATGCCGTGTCTTCTTGATGTATGTATGCTTAGTTTACCATGAAATTCTCTGTAGTGAGTGCATCGAGCTCACGAACATGCCTAGTCGTTATTAATTTCTGCCATGTCCAGTTTTCACTAAGTCTGTGAACCTGTTATCTTTTGCACTTTTGCCATGATTGGTTCGACCTGTTATGATGTGAATTAGCCGTAGCTCAGTGTTCATCTTTTGTCGTGAATCTTGTGTAGATTATTTTCATATGCTTTGTTGCCATGTTTGGGTGCAGTAGCTTAATTATTTGTTGATTGCTAAGTAGCATCATGCTGTTAATGGCAGATTATTGTCATTCTTGTATTGCTCGTCATTTGCTAACCGTGCATCCGATTCCGGTGTTCTTTATATCGATTTCAACTGAAATCACCTCTTCTATCCAGTGGCATACTTGGTTTGCCAAGATTATGCCTTGTTCATCATTTCCCTTCCGAGTATGCATATGCATTGCATACCACATCTCGCATATCATGCCATGTTTATGTGTTGGTTGTTTACTATGTTGTGTGCTTCTTTCCGGTGTTGCTTCTTCGGGTTGATTCCGTTATCATCGCGTTTGTGAGGATTCGTTTTGACTTCGTCCGTTTGTCTTCTTCATGGACTCGTTCTTCTTCCTTGCGGGATCTCAGGCAAGATGACCATACCCTCGAAATCACTTCTATCTTTGCTTGCTAGTTGCTCGCTCTTTTGCTATGCCTATGCTGCGATACCTACCACTTGCTTGTCATGCCTCCCATATTGTCAAACCAAGCCTCTAACCCACCTTGTCCTAGCAAACCGTTGATTGGCTATGTTACCGCTTTGCTCAGCCCCTCCTATAGCGTTGTTAGTTGCAGGTGAAGATGAAGTTTGTTCCTTGTTGGAACATGGAGATGTTGTTCTTTGTTGGAACATGTTTACTTGTTGGGATATCACAATATATCTTATTTAATTAATGCATCTATATAATTGGTAAAGGGTGGAAGGCTCGGCCTTATGCCTGGTGTTTTGTTCCACTCTTGCCGCCCTAGTTTCCGTCATATCGGTGTTATGTTCCCGGATTTTGCGTCCCTAACGCGGTCGGGTGATTTATGGGACCCCCTTGACAGTTTGCTTTGAATAAGACTTTTCCAGCAGGCCCAACATTGGTTTTACCATTTGCCTACCACCTACCCCTTTCTCTTGGGTCTGATCAACCTGAGGGTCATCTTTATTTTAGCCCCCCCGGGCCAATGCTTGTCTAAGTGTTGGTCCGAACCGAGCAGCCTGCGGGGCCACCTCGTGGAAACTCGAGGGCTGGTTTTACTCGTAGCTTGACTTATCCGGTGTTGCCCTGAGAACAAGATATGTGCAGCTCCTATCAGGATGTCGGCGCATCGGGCGGCTTTGCTGGACTTGTTTTATTGCTGTCGAAATGTCTTGTAGCCGGGATTCCGAGACTGATCGGGTCTTCCCGGGGAGAAGGAATATCCTTCGTTGATCGCGAGAGCTTATCATGGGTTAAGTTGGGACACCCCTGCAGGGTTTGAACTTTCGAAAGCCGTGCCCGCGGTTATGTGGAAGATGGGAATTTGTTAATGTCCGGTTGTAGAAAACCCGAAGTTGATCTTAACTAAAATACACCAACCGCGCGTGTAACCGTGATGGTCTCTTCTCGGCGGGGTCCGGGAAGTGAACACGGTTGTTGGAGTTATGTCTGACGTAAGTAGTTCAGGATCACTTATTGGTCATAGTTGTTCGACCGTGCTTTGCCTTCTCTTCTCGCTCTATTTTGCGTATGTTAGCCACCATATATGCTAGTCGCTTGCTGCAGCTCCACCTCATACCTTTTACCCTACCTTTAAGCTTAAATAGTCTTGATCTCGCGGGTGTGAGATTGCTGAGTCCCCGTGGCTCACCAGATACTTCCAAAACCAGTTTGCAGGTGCCGATGAGACCGTGCAGGTGCCGCACTCGAGCTCAAGGAGGAGCTTGATGAAGATCTTGTCCTTTTGTTGTTTCGTTCTTGTCGATCAGTAGTGGAGCCCAGTTGGGGTCGATCTTGGTCCTTTGTCGCTTTTGAGGTTCTTCTTTTATTTTGGCTCCGTAGTCGGGCCCTGATTGTAGCTGTATGATGTATTGTTTTATTCATGTAATTGTGTGAAGTGGCGATTGTAAGCCAACTGTGTATCTCTTTCCCTTATGTATTACATGGGTTGTGTGAAGATTACCTCACTTGCGACATTGCTTTCAATGCGGTTATGCCTCTAAGTCGTGCTTCGACACGTGGGAGATATAGTCGCATTGAGGGCGTTACAAGTTGGTAATCAGAGCCTTCCCCGACCTTAGGAGCCCCCACTGTTTGATCGTCTTTAGTGGCCGAGTTGTGTCTAGAAAAATGTTTTGAGTCATTTAGGAATTATATATCGGAGAGTTTAGGAATTCTTTTTACTCCCCAGTCCCTTCGACCTTCTGGTAAGGCATCCTGACGTAGAGTTTTGACTCTTCTCTTCTCAAATTTCACTAAAATTTTTTTTTAGGATCACGCGGGTATATTAGAATCGTTCCGATGGTTTTATGATGACAACATTGTCTTGGTTGCCTCCTGACATTTAGGGGTTGTGGCAGTGTCCCGGGGAGTTGAGCTCCGAGGTGTTGTCGTCATAATCTTAGCGTTGCGGTTTTGGAATACCTGAGTTTAGTACGCCGACATCGAAAATCTCTTTTGTACAGTTGTTGGTGAGATAACCCTGATAGCCCAGTACTGTGGCGAGTGCAGGAGTATTGCCATGACTCGTATAACGGATGCTTTTCGAAGGTTGAGGTAGATGATTTCCGAAGGTTTCTTGGTTATGTGTTGAAGGATGGATACAGCTGGTTGTAGGATTTGCTAGTTTGGGTGAGATATTATGCTTCCCCTGTATCCCCAACACCTGATTGCATAACCAGAAAGTTTCGGGAGTTTATAAGTGGGAATTCAAGTATCACGTAGGAATTCTTTCCAACAGACACATGATACGGTATGGGATCTATCATAGGTTTGTTTCCGGCTTATTCTGCAAGCCAATCCTTTGTTTTGATTTGGTTTATGGTATTCGAGTTGCTTCGATGTCAAATGTTGAATCCATACCTTTCCTAAATGGTGTTCTCTTATTTCTATGTGGATGCTAGTCCTTCTTGTTCATCAAGGTTGTCTTCTCAATTCTTTTTCAACCGGTGTGTCTCTCTTCAAGTGGATCCGATCACTTCATCATTCGCAAGATCAAGTATCAGTTCTTCTCAACGGTGTTTGCTTCATCTGTTCCAAGTTGTCTTTGTTTTTTTTCCCGCCCTCCCACCCTTATTTCTTCAACGACTCAGATTACTCAATCAAGTATCCATTTTATTCATGTGAAGCTTCTTCATTCTTTCCTTCAATGTTCTTATCCGGTGATTATCATGAAGATGGTCAGGAGTTTCAAGTTCATTTTCGTCATTCTTTTTCTTCTCCGGTGGTTCCAATTCAAGCTTTATCGATCTTATCTTTTCCCCGTTTCTAATGTTTTTCTCATACCGGTGCACCTCACAATATTTCACTTCTCGCTATTCAATTGTTCCGGAGTGATGAAGATATCTCAGAAGAATCAAGTTTCCATTCTCAATTCACTCAAGTTCTTTTGAGGATGCTATCTCATTCAAGCCATTTAATTCAACCGGTGCAATATCCCTTTCAAGCAATCACTTCAACGGTGTATCTTTTGAGTGGGCCCTAACCCACAGGTCTTTTCCCAGGATCTTACCTGACTCTTCTAATTCTCCCGGAGCTTCTAAAATTCTTTTCAAAGTTTGATGTAAGTATGAATTATCATCAGTCATATTCCTTCTCCAAGATCGCTTCAAATTCTTTCATCGTTGGTTCAACTTTTCCAATTTTCATTCCGGAGTGTCTCAACTAAATTCTTGGTGTTTCTCGTCGTCATTCTCAGCATTTGAAGACCGAAGAAGAGTTTCTCTTAAATCTTGCTCCATCCTCCTCAAGATTCATGGTTCTAGCTTGTTGCCATCCTCTCATAATTGTTTTCGATTGTGAGAATTCTTTTCAACCATCCGGAGCATTTCAGAAGTCTTTTCGGTTTGATTCTCCGAAGCCCATCATCTCAGTATTATTCATTCTCAGTTTTCAACTCTCGTTCTCCAAACCTTACCGGTGCATCATTCAATATTCTCTAATCAGTTCATGATCTCTTCGTTCTCATGTATCTAAATTCTCTCAAGTATCTTTGTTCATTTGCTAATTCTTCCCGGTGTTTCTTTATCTTTTCTTCGTTCATTTTCAATTCTTACGGTGGTTCGTTCAAGATCCTTCTTCCTTTGTTATCATATAGATTAATTCGTTCTTTCCAATCCTACCGGTGGTTCGTGGAAGACCTTCCCAAGTTTGCGCCATATCTATCTTAATCTTTTCTATGGGAATAAGTAGTATGCCAAATCCATTGTTTGTCATTAATTTGAATTGGTGAAGAATAAGCATAATGTAATTCTTATTCTTTTTCATCGAGTAAATTCTATTCCTTATTCCGGAGGTTCTTCAAAATTTTGATTTCATTTGTTCAACTTTCTTTCCGGAGTTCAAAGTTTTCTCAGTTATATCATCACGAAGATCCATCTAAATCACTGCAAGGTTTCACCTGGTGTTTTCAACTTCTCTTTCTTCCTATCATCCTTTTGTTTACCGGAGTTCTTCATGAAGTTTCTTCATGGTGGTTCCTAAAGGATTTAATTCAGGCTCGAAACGTTCTTCAAGATTCTTCTCGGACGAGCTCAAGCATTCCTTATCTTGCATTTTAAAGTGCAATTCTTTCGAACCGTATCATTCGAGGTGGTATTATGTCATTTTCGATAATTTGAGTTCACGTCTCATGACTCACATGTTGTCAAGAATGAGGTATTTTAAATCCATCAATCTCTTTAGTGGAGTTATCTTGGGTTATATTTCACCTAAAGCTTTCCCTAAGGATTGTTGCTATTTACGGTGCTATCAATGACCCAAGTTCTTCTTTTATCCTCCCGGTGATATAGTTTCTCGTCTCTTTGTTGTTATCAATCCAATCGTTTGTTTCCGTTGGTGGCAGAAGCTCACCTCATAATTTTGAGATGTTTCCATAAGCCCACTACAAACTTATTCTTTTCGTTGTTGATTCTCCAACAACTCCGTTCAATTCTTCTTTGCAAGGATGCTTTTCAAGTTCATTTGTGGCAGAAGATGTCATTTTCTTCTCCATTCTTTATTCCAATGATCTATCTTCTATTTCTTCTTCCGGAGGTATTGTGATGTTGCTCCCTTCACTCTTCTTCTCGAATGGTGAGGATCATGTTCTTTGCTTTTGCTTATCCATTCAACCGGAGTGTCGTGTCCTTCATTCAAGTTTTATCATCTTATCAAGTTCATCCTCTCTTCTCAACCGGAGTGCTGTTCGGAATCATTCTTACCCCTTGTGTCATTCTTATAATTGTTTTCGAGGCAGTGTGTTGTCGATTTCGTCAAGTATCATCCCATCTTCTCAAGTTCATATTCGATCCCTTCCATTTTCCCAACCGGAGCGTTATCGTAATTGATCATTATCGTTCTTTGTACATCTCGTTTTAACCGGAGTGTTGTATCATCTCTTCAATATCTTTTCATCTCATCAAGTTTTTCTTCTCTTTTCAGTCGGAGTGCTGCCCAAATCATATCATTCTTATTCGTTCTCCATCTTGTTTACCGGAGTGGTTTCAATATCTATTTTGTCACTTAACCTTTTGTTTCTCGTCATATCCCATGTTCCTCTTTCCTAACGGAGTTGTTTTCAACTTTGTTCATCTTCGTTGTTTTCGTTCTTTCTTGATTCAACCTCTCAAGGTTCCTTGGTTTCACTCTTTTGTCAAAGAAGCAACTTAGCCTTACCTCTTCTCTTTCTCTTCCGTTCTCCCCTCCGGTGCCATTCTAGATCTCGGGACGAGATCCTCTCGTAGTGGTGGAGTGTTGTAACGCCCCGGATCCGATGTGCCAGGTGTCCGTCAGTTATTCGCCGTCGTTGCCATGTCATGTGCTTGCGTGTTGCACTTTGCCATGTCATCATCTGCATTTCATATCATGTCATCATGTGCATCGCATTCGCATACGTGTTCGTCTCATAAATCCGAGCATCTTTCCCGTTGTCCGTTTTGCAATCCGGCGCTCCTATGTCTCCCGGCGTCCCCTTTTACATTTCTTCGGAGCGGGTATTAAACTTTCTCGGAATGGACCGAGGCTTGACATGTGGCCTTGGTATAGCATCGGTAGACCGCCTGTCAAGTTTCGGGTCAATCGGAGGTCGTTTGATACTCCAACGGTTAACCGGGTATCCGCAAAGGCCTCTTTCTCTTTGCAGCCCAACACCCCTCCATTTTGGCCCAAAACCCACCTAAGTCCCCTCCATCCTCTCGGTCGTTCGATCACGATCGCGTGGCCGAAAACCGCACTCCATTTGGAGCTTCCTAGCCCCCTCTACCTATAAATATGTGTTTCCCGTCCAAATTCGCGGTGCAAACCCTAGCCTCTTCTACCTCGCGCCGCCGGACAAAATTCCACCGCGCCGGACATGTCCGCGCCGCCGCCTCCAGCCAACCGGAGCTCGACACCTCACCACCTCCGCCCTCTCTCTCTCCTCCACCGCGTCAGGCCCGCCGGGCCCGGATCGGGCCCGCGGAGCCCATCCTCCCGCCGCCGTCGCGGGCCCCGCGGCCCGTTCGCCGCCGCCTCGCCGGCGCGCACCCCCGCGCCGCGCCGCCCGACCCCGCCGCCAGGCTGCGCCGCCACCGCCGCGCCTCGCCGGCCTTGCCCCGCCGCCGCCCGGCCTCCTCCGCGCCGCCCGCGCGCTGCCGCCCTTCCACCGCCCGCGCCGCCGTTCGCCCGCCGCCGCGCGCCGCGACTCCGGCCACCGGAGCCTCGCCGGAGCCCGAGCCGCCGCGCGCCCGGCGCTCGCTGCCCCGCCACCAGCGCCTCCCGCGCCTTCGCGCGCCACCGGCCGCCGCCTCCTCGCCGGCTCCCCCCCACCGCGACGCCGCGCCGGCTCCCCGCTGCCTCCGTCGCCCCTCTCCGATCTCCTCCGCGTCCTCCTCGCCGGAGAGCTCGCCGGAGCTCCGGCCAGATCCGATCTGGGGAGTGGGACGAGATCCACCACTCCCCCGATCCAAACGCGCCGTCCCGTACCCGGATCTCCCCATCCCGGATCCCTCCGTCCCGGTTTGACTTTTTCCGGAGGTATAATTTTCACCAAGTCCCCGACATTCTATCATTATCATGCCATGTTCATCATGCCATAACTCTCTGCATACTGCTCCGTTTTGGACGTATAATATGTCAGATTGTTAGTCTCGAAGAGTACATCATTTTGTTTCATTGCATCATTTTCATTTGAGCTCATCTTGAGGCCCGAAATGCTGTTAGAAGAGGGCTAGTTGATGTTAGTTGCTGGATCTTATCTGAACATGCACTTTTGTCATTTTTGCCATGATTGATGTGTACCTCCTATGAAGTTGAGTCCTACATGAGTTTTGTAATATGCCATGTTACCTTCCCATAGAATTTTGCCATGTATTTTTGTGATCTATGTGGTGACTAGCACAAGCATGCAAACTAGGTATCTTGATGGTACTGATTTCAGAGACTTAGTGATTTCACCAAGTCCCTGACTGCTGTAATTTTCATGCCATGTATTCATGTTGTTTCTGAGAGATCTATGCATAATTTGAGCTTGATCAGTAAGGGAGTTTTGGACTTGAGTATTTTCTATATCCATCCATGCCTTTGTTTGCAATTATGGAGTGCCATAGCTTGAGTCAATCGAGCTCTACTTTTGCTTCAGAATGTTGCCGGCAGATTGTATACATGTTATTCGATTTTGCCAAGCTTGGTGTAGTTGATCCTTGCATGATATGATGTTGTTCTTGCCATTTATTGTTACTATGCCGTGTCTTCTTGATGTATGTATGCTTAGTTTACCATGAAATTCTCTGTAGTGAGTGCATCGAGCTCACGAACATGCCTAGTCGTTATTAATTTCTGCCATGTCCAGTTTTCACTAAGTCTGTGAACCTGTTATCTTTTGCACTTTTGCCATGATTGGTTCGACCTGTTATGATGTGAATTAGCCGTAGCTCAGTGTTCATCTTTTGTCGTGAATCTTGTGTAGATTATTTTCATATGCTTTGTTGCCATGTTTGGGTGCAGTAGCTTAATTATTTGTTGATTGCTAAGTAGCATCATGCTGTTAATGGCAGATTATTGTCATTCTTGTATTGCTCGTCATTTGCTAACCGTGCATCCGATTCCGGTGTTCTTTATATCGATTTCAACTGAAATCACCTCTTCTATCCAGTGGCATACTTGGTTTGCCAAGATTATGCCTTGTTCATCATTTCCCTTCCGAGTATGCATATGCATTGCATACCACATCTCGCATATCATGCCATGTTTATGTGTTGGTTGTTTACTATGTTGTGTGCTTCTTTCCGGTGTTGCTTCTTTGGGTTGATTCCGTTATCATCGCGTTTGTGAGGATTCGTTTTGACTTCGTCCGTTTGTCTTCTTCATGGACTCGTTCTTCTTCCTTGCGGGATCTCAGGCAAGATGACCATACCCTCGAAATCACTTCTATCTTTGCTTGCTAGTTGCTCGCTCTTTTGCTATGCCTATGCTGCGATACCTACCACTTGCTTGTCATGCCTCCCATATTGTCAAACCAAGCCTCTAACCCACCTTGTCCTAGCAAACCGTTGATTGGCTATGTTACCGCTTTGCTCAGCCCCTCCTATAGCGTTGTTAGTTGCAGGTGAAGATGAAGTTTGTTCCTTGTTGGAACATGGAGATGTTGTTCTTTGTTGGAACATGTTTACTTGTTGGGATATCACAATATATCTTATTTAATTAATGCATCTATATACTTGGTAAAGGGTGGAAGGCTCGGCCTTATGCCTGGTGTTTTGTTCCACTCTTGCCGCCCTAGTTTCCGTCATATCGGTGTTATGTTCCCGGATTTTGCGTCCCTAACGCGGTCGGGTGATTTATGGGACCCCCTTGACTGTTCGCTTTGAATAAGACTTTTCCAGCAGGCCCAACATTGGTTTTACCATTTGCCTACCACCTACCCCTTTCTCTTGGGTCTGATCAACCTGAGGGTCATCTTTATTTTAGCCCCCCCGGGCCAATGCTTGTCTAAGTGTTGGTCCGAACCGAGCAGCCTGCGGGGCCACCTCGTGGAAACTCGAGGGCTGGTTTTACTCGTAGCTTGACTTATCCGGTGTTGCCCTGAGAACGAGATATGTGCAGCTCCTATCAGGATGTCGGCGCATCGGGCGGCTTTGCTGGACTTGTTTTATTGCCGTCGAAATGTCTTGTAGCCGGGATTCCGAGACTGATCGGGTCTTCCCGGGGAGAAGGAATATCCTTCGTTGATCGCGAGAGCTTATCATGGGTTAAGTTGGGACACCCCTGCAGGGTTTGAACTTTCGAAAGCCGTGCCCGCGGTTATGTGGCAGATGGGAATTTGTTAATGTCCGGTTGTAGAAAACCCGAAGTTGATCTTAACTAAAATACACCAACCGCGTGTGTAACCGTGATGGTCTCTTCTCGGCGGGGTCCGGGAAGTGAACACGGTTGTTGGAGTTATGTCTGACGTAAGTAGTTCAGGATCACTTATTGGTCATAGTTGTTCGACCGTGCTTTGCCTTCTCTTCTCGCTCTCTTTTGCGTATGTTAGCCACCATATATGCTAGTCGCTTGCTGCAGCTCCACCTCATACCTTTTACCCTACCTTTAAGCTTAAATAGTCTTGATCTCGCGGGTGTGAGATTGCTGAGTCGCCGTGGCTCACCAGATACTTCCAAAACCAGTTTGCAGGTGCCGATGAGACCGTGCAGGTGCCGCACTCGAGCTCAAGGAGGAGCTTGATGAAGATCTTGTCCTTTTGTTGTTTCGTTCTAGTTGATCAGTAGTGGAGCCCACTTGGGGTCGATCTTGGTCCTTTGTCGCTTTTGAGGTTCTTCTTTTATTTTGGCTCCGTAGTCGGGCCCTGATTGTAGCTGTATGATGTATTGTTTTATTCATGTAATTGTGTGAAGTGGCGATTGTAAGCCAACTGTGTATCTCTTTCCCTTATGTATTACATGGGTTGTGTGAAGATTACCTCACTTGCGACATTGCTTTCAATGCGGTTATGCCTCTAAGTCGTGCTTCGACACGTGGGAGATATAGTCGCATTGAGGGCGTTACACTAGAGTCAGGCAGCGGGCCAGAATTATCGGGCAACATCCCAGAACCCGAACTTCCAAGATTGGAAACTCCATGGCCCCTGGGTCTCAGATCGGGTAAGGGTTCGGACTCAATTCCACCTGTTGGTGTCAAAACCGGCGGATCTCGGGTAGGGGGTCCCGAACTGTGCATCTAGGCCGGATGGTAACAGGAGACAAGGGACACGATGTTTTTACCCAGGTTCGGGCCCTCTCGATGGAGGTAATACCCTACTCCTGCTTGATTAATATTGATGGTATGGGTAGTACAAGAGTACATCTACCACGAGATCAAGGAGGCTAAACCCTAAAAGCTAGCCTACGGTATGATTGTTGTATGATGGAGTTGTCCTACGGACTAGAATCCTCCGGTTTATATAGACACCGGATAGGGTTAGAGTTACACAGAGTCGGTTACAATGGTAGGAGATCTTGAATATCCGCATCGCCAAGCTTGCCTTCCACGCCAAGGAAAGTCCCATCCGGACACGGGACGAAGTCTTCAATCTTGTATCTTCATAGTCCTGGAGTCCGGCTGAAGGTATAGTCCGGCTACCCGAACACCCCCTAATCCAGGACTCCCTCAGTAGCCCCTGAACCAGGCTTCAATGACGACGAGTCCGGCGCGCCGATTGTCTTCGGCATTGCAAGGCGGGTTCCTCCTCCAAGTTCCTCAAGAAGATTATAAACACCAAGAATAGTGTCCGGCTCTGCAAAATAAGTTTCCACATATTGCCATAGAGAGAATAATATTAACACAAATCAAATCTGCTGACGTATTCCGTAGTGCGTCATCACACTACGGCCAAGTCCTTTACTCAAATCGTTTTTACTTTTCCACCTCAGCACGGTTTGTGAGGCGGTTTCCTTGGCACGTCTTGTCAAAGCAGAGATCGTGTGCCCCCTTTTACGGGATTCTCATCAATACGGACGTGGGTAACCCAACCGCGCCATTTATCATGGCGCTTGGGAGGCAAGCGAGTTTTACTAGGCTGGTGGGGACGCACAACTGCATCCGCCCATATAAGGGGATAAGGATCCACCTTTTTACCTACGCCTTCTTCCTCCTTTGCCTATCCATCTCCTGCGCACTCAAGCTCTAGCGCCCAAGCCCGCACTTTCCTCCTCCACCTTCTCCGGCAATGTCCGGAGCGGGATGCAAGTGGATGGTCTCCTCCAGAGGGCCAAGTCAAGAAGCTAAGGAAGACCGGATACATGTCCAAGGACATCGCGCACCGGCTTCCCGAGGAGGGGCAGCTCCTCCCCACCCCAAGGGCCCATGAGAGGGTAGTGTTCCTTCCCCACTACCTCCGTGGACTGGGTTTTCCACTCCACCCATTCGTCCGGGGGCTCATGTTCTACTACGGCCTGGATTTCCACGATCTGGCCCCGAACTTCATCCTTAACATCTCGGCGTTTATCGTCGTGTGCGAGGCCTTCCTCCACGTCCGCCCCCATTTCGGCCTCTGGCTCAAGACCTTCAACGTCAAGCCCAAGGTGGTGCGCGGCAGCCAAGCGGAGTGCGGAGGCGCCATGGCGGGCAAGATGGCCAACGTCCTATGGTTCGAGGGCTCCTTCGTGGAGACCCTAAAGGGGTGGCAAGCCGGTGTTGGAAATATGCCCTAGAGGCAATAATAAACTGGTTATTATTATATTTCCTTGTTCATGATAATCGTTTATTATCCATGCTAGAATTGTATTGATAGGAAACTCAGATACATGTGTGGATACATGGACAACACCATGTCCCTAGTAAGCCTCTAGTTGACTAGCTCGTTGATCAATAGATGGTTACGGTTTCCTGACCATGGACATTGGATGTCGTTGATAACGGGATCACATCATTAGGAGAATGATGTGATGGACAAGACCCAATCCTAAGCCTAGCACAAGATCGTATAGTTCGTATGCTAAAGCTTTTCTAATGTCAAGTATCATTTCCTTAGACCATGAGATTGTGCAACTCCCGGATACCGTAGGAGTGCTTTGGGTGTGCCAAACGTCACAACGTAACTGGGTGGCTATAAAGGTACACTATGGGTATCTCCGAAAGTGTCTGTTGGGTTGGCACGAATCGAGACTGGGATTTGTCACTCCGTGTGACGAAGAGGTATCTTTGGGCCCACTCGGTAGGACATCATCATAATGTGCACAATGTGATCAAGGCGTTGATCACGGGATGATGTGTTACGAAACGAGTAAAGAGACTTGCCGGTAACGAGATTGAACAAGGTATCGGGATACCGACGATCGAATCTCGGGCAAGTACAATACCGCTAGACAAAGGGAATTGAATACGGGATTGATTGAATCCTTGACATCGTGGTTCATCCGATGAGATCATCGTGGAACATGTGGGAGCCAATATGTGTATCTAGATCCCGCTATTGGTTATTGGCCGGAGAGGTGTCTCGGTCATGTCTGCATGGTTTCCGAACCCGTAGGGTCTACACACTTAAGGTTCAGTGACGCTAGAGTTGTTATGGGAAATAGTATGTGGTTACCGAAGGTAGTTCGGAGTCCCGGATGAGATCCTGGACGTCACGAGGAGTTCCGGAATGGTCCGGCGGTGAAGATCGATATATTGGACGAAGGGTATTGGAGTCCCGAAGTGTTCCAGAGGTACCAGGCTATGGCCAGCATGACCAAAAGGTGTTTCGGGAGCCCCGACAAGTGTTGGAGGGCCTCGTGGGCCAAAGGGGAAGGGGCAAACCAGCCCACTAAGGGTTGGTGCGCCCCCTACACCCTTTCCCACGTTACTTGGGGAGGTGGGGCGCCTCCACCTGGCTTGGGAGGCAAGCCTCCACCTGCTTGGCTTGGGGGGCAAGTCTCCCTAGGATTTTCCCTAGGGAGATCGAATCTGCCTAGCCGCCGCCCCTAGGGGAAACCCTAGGGCGCCTCCCCCTCTCCCCTTGCCCCTATATATAGTGGAGGGGTGGGAGGGCAGCCGTGACCTCTTCCCTGGCGCAGCCCTCCCTCCTCCTACCTTCTCCTCCTTCTCCATGGTGCTTGGTGAAGCCCTGCCGGAGAACCACGAGCTCCACCACCACCATGCCGTCGTGCTGACGGAGCTCTCCCTCGACTTCTCCTCTCCCCTTGCTGGATCAAGAAGGAGGAGACGCCCCCGGGCTGTACGTGTGTTGAACGCGGAGGTGCCGTCCGTTCGGCACTAGGATCATCGGTGATTTGGATCACGACGAGTACGACTCCATCAACCCCGTTCACTTGAACACTTCCGCTTAGCGATCTACAAGGGTATGTAGATGCACTCTCCTTCCCCTCGTTGCTGGATTAATCCATAGATTGATCTTGGTGATGCGTAGAAAATTTTGAATTTCTGCTACGTTCCCCAACAGTGGCATCATGAGCTAGGTCTATGCGTAGATTCTATGCACGAGTAGAACACAAAGTAGTTGTGGGCGTTTATTTTGTTCAATATGCTTACCGTTACTAGTCCAATCTTATTTCGAAGGTATTGTGGGATGAAGCGTCCTGGACCGACCTTACACGTACACTTACGTGAGACAGGTTCCACCGACTGACATGCACTAGTTGCATAAGGTGGCTAGCGGGTGCCAGTCTCTCCCACTTTAGTCGGATCGGATTCGATGAAAAGGGTCCTTATGAAGGGAAAATAGCAATTGACATATCACGTTGTGGTTTTGCGTAGGTAAGAAACGTTCTTGCTAGAAACCCATAGCAGCCATGTAAAACATGCAAACAACAACTAGAGGATGTCTAACTTGTTTTTGCAGGGTATGCCATGTGATGTGATATGGCCAAAAGGATGTGATGAATGATATATGTGATGTATGAGATTGATCATGTTCTTGTAATAGGAATCACGACTTGCATGTCGATGAGTGTGACAACCGGCAGGAGCCATAGGAGTTGTCTTAATTTATTTATGACCTGCGTGTCAACATAAACGTCATGTAATTACTTTACTTTATTGCTAACCGTTAGCTGTAGTAGTAGAAGTAATAGTTGGCGAGACAACTTCATGAAGACACGATGATGGAGATCATGATGATGGAGATCATGGTGTCATGCCGGTGACAATGATGATCATGGAGCCCCGAAGATGGAGATCAAAAGGAGCGAAGTGATGATGGCCATATCATGTCACTATTTGATTGCATGTGATGTTTATCATGTTTATACATCTTATTTGCTTAGAACGACGGTAGCTTAAATAAGATGACCCCTCACTAAAATTTCAAGAAAAGTGTTCTCCCTAACTGTGCACTGTTGCGAAGGTTCGTCGTTTCGAAGCACCACGTGATGATCGGGTGTGATAGATTCTTACGTTCGAATACAACGGGTGTTGACGAGCCTAGCATGTACAGACATGGCCTCGGAACACATGCGGAACACTTAGGTTAACTTGACGAGCCTAGCATGTACAGACATGGCCTCGGAACACGGAGGACCGAAAGGTCGAACATGAGTCGTATAGAAGATGCGATCAACATGAGATGTTCACCGATGATGACTGGTTCGTCTCACGTGATGATCGGACACGGCCTAGTTGATTCAGATCATGTATCACTTAGATGACTAGAGGGATGTCTATCTGAGTGGGAGTTCATGAAATAATCAGATGAACTCAATTATCATGAACATAGTCAAAAGGACTCTGCACATTATGTCATAGCTTACGCGTTAGTTCTACTGTTTGATATGTTCCTAGAGAAAATTGAGTTGAAAGTTGATAGTAGCAATTATGCGGACTGGGTCCGTGAACTGAGGATTGTCCTCATTGCTGCACAGAAGGGCTATGTCCTTAATGCGCCGCTCAGTGAGCTAAACCCCAAGCGTCAGTTGTAGATGTTGCGAACGTCTGACATACACGTTTTGATGACTACGTGATAGTTCAGTGATGTTAAACGGTTTAGAGTTGAGGCACCGAAGACGTTTTGAAACGTCGCGGAACATATGAGATGTTTCGAGGGCTGAAATTGGAATTTCAGGCTCGTGCCCACGTCAAGAGGTATAAGACCTCCGACGGGTTTCTTGGCCTACAAACAAAGGGAGAAAAGCTCAATCGTTGAGATTGTGCTCAGATTGTGTGGGTACAACAATCACTTGAATCAAGTGGGAGTTGATCTTCCAGATGAGATAGTGATGGTTCTCCAAAGTCACTGTCACCAAGCTACTGGAGCTTCGTGATGAACTATAACATATTAGGGATAGATATGATCCTTGAGCTATTCGCGACACCGCGAAAGTAGAAATCAAATAGGAGCATCAATTGTTGATGGTTAGTAAAACCACTAGTTTCAAGAAGGGCAAGGGCAAGAAAGGGATACTTCATGACACGACAAATCAGTTGCCGTTCTAGTGAAGAAACCCAAGGTTGAACCCAAACCCGAGACCCAAACCCGAGACTAAGTGCTTCTGTAATAAGGGGAACGGTCACTGAAGCGGAACCACCCTAGATACTTGGTAGATGAGAAGGCTGGCGAGGTTGAAAGAAGTATGTATTGGACATACGTTATACTAAATGTGTACTTTACTAGTACTCCTAGTAGAAGCAGGGTATTAGATACCGGTTCGGTTGCTAAGTGTTAGTAACTCGAAATAAAAGGCTACAGAATAAACGGAGACTAGCCAAAGGTGAGACGATGATATGTGTTGGAAGTGTTTCCAAGGTTGATGTGATTTAACATCGCACGCTCCGTCTACCATCGGGATTGGTGTTAAACCTAAATATTTGTTATCTGGTGTTTGCATTGAGCATAGACATGATTGGATTATGTTTATCGCAATACGATTATTCATTTAAGGAGAATAATGGTTACTCTGTTTATTTGAATAATACCTTCAATGGTCTTGCACCTGAAATAAATTGTTTATTGAATCCCGATCATAGTGATACACATGTTCATGCCAAAAGATATAAGATAGTAATGATAGTACCACCTACTTGTGGCACTGCAATGTAAGTCATATTGGTATAAAACACATGAAGAAAGCTCCATGTTCATGGATCTTTGGACTCACTCGTTTTGAAAAGATTGAGACATGTGAACCATGTCTATTGGTATATACGCATGAAGAAACTCCATGCAGATGGACCGTTTGGACTCACTTGATTTTGAATCGCTTGAGACATGCAAATCATACCACATGGGCAAGATGACTGAAAGCCTCGGTTTCAGTAAAATGGAACAAGAAAGCAACTTGTTGGAAGTAATATATTTTGATGTGTGCAGTCCAATGAGTGCTGAGGCACGCAGTGGATATCGTTATGTTCTTACTTCACAGATGATTTGAGTAGATACTGAGTATATTTACTTGATGAAACACAAGTCTGAATTATTGAATTGTTCAAGTAATTTCAGAGTGAAGTTGAAGATCGTCGTGACAAGAGGATAAAATGCCTACGATATGATTATAGAGATGAATATCTGAGTTGCGAGTTTGGTACACAATTGAGACATTGTGGAAATTGTTTCACAACTAACACCGCCTGGAACACCATAGTGTGATGGTGTGTCCGAACATCATAAATGCACCTTATTGGATATGGGGCATGCCATGATGTCTCTTATCGAATTAGCACTATCGTTCATGGGTTAGGCATTAGAGACAACCACGTTCACTTTAAATAGGGCACCACGTAATTCCGATGAGATGACAACGTATGAACTATGGTTTAGAGAAACCTAAGCTGTCATTTCTTAAAAGTTTGGGGCTGCGACGCTTATGTGAAAAGGTTTCAGGCTGATAAGCTCGAACCCAAAGCGGACGAATGCATCTTCATAGAATACCCAAAAATAGTTGGGTATACCTCCTACTTCAGATCCGGAAGCAAAAGTGATTGTTTCTAGAAACGGGTCCTTTCTCGAGGAAAAGTTTCTCTCGAAAGAATTGAGTGGGAGGATGGTGGAGACTTGATATGGTTATTGAACCGTCACTACAACTAGTGTGTAGCAGGGCACAGGAAGTTGTTCCTGTGGCACCTACACCAATTGAAGTGGAAGCTGATGATAGTGATCATGAATCCTCGGATCAAGTCACTGCCAAACCTCGTAGGTTGATGAGGATGCATACTGCTTCAGAGTGGTACGCAATCCTGTCTTGGAGGTCCAGTTGCTAGACAACAATGAACCTACGAGCTATGGAGAAGCGATGGTGGGCCCGGATTCCGATGAATGGCTCGAGGCCATAAAATCCGAGAGAGGAACTGAGGGAGTCCTAGATTAGGGGGTGTTTGGATAGCCGGACTATACCTTCAGCCGGACTCCAGGACTATGAAGATACAAGATTGAAGACTTCGTACCGAGTCTGGAAGGATCTTTTCTTGGTGTGGAAGGCAAGCTAGGCGTGCGTATGTTCAAGATCTCCTACCATTGTAACCGACTCTGTGTAACCCTAACCCTATCCGGTGTCTATATAAACCGGAGGGTTGTAGTCCGTAGGACAACCATCATATACACAATCATACCATAGGCTAGCTTCTAGGGTTTACCCTCCTTGATCTCGTGGTAGATCTACTCTTGTACTACCCATATCATCAATATTAATCTAGCAGGAGTAGGGTTTTACCTCCATCGAGAGGGCCCGAACCTGGGTAAAATAAAGTGTCCCTTGTCTCCTGTTACCATCCGACCTTGACGCACAGTTCGGGACCCCCTACCCGAGATCCGCCGGCTTTGACACTGACATTGATGCTTTCATTGAGAGTTCCTCTGTGTCGTCGCTTTTAGGCCCGATGGCTCCTTTGATCATCAACAACGATGAGGTCCAGGGTGAGACTTTCCTCCCCGGACAAATCTTCGTCTTCGGCGGCTTCGCTCTGCGGGCCAATTCGCTTGGTCGTCTGGAGCAGATCAGAAGCTATGCCCCTGGCCATCAAGTCAGGTTTGGAAGCTTAAACTACGCGGCAGATATCCGCGGAGACTTGATCTTCGACGGGTTCGAGCCACAGCCAAGCGCGCCGCACTACCTCGAGGAGCATGATATAGCTCTGCCTCCGAATAGTGCCCTGGAGGCCGCACACGCACCGGCCCCGATCCTCGACTCGGAGCCCGCTGCTTTCTTTGAGGATGAACGGTTGGACGTCACCTCGGGGGCTGCAATCTTGAAGGCGATCGAGCCGAACGCCAGCCCCGCACTCCGCATGGCCCATAACTCCAAGGAGTCGGATTCTTCTCCGAACTCCGGGCCTCCCGTGCCCCTGCCGATCGAATCCGATTGGGCGCCTATAATGGAGTTCACCGCCGCGGACATCTTTCAGTACTCACCTTTCGGTGATATCCTGAATTCTCTCAAGTCTCTCTCTCTATCAGGAGAGCCCAGGCCGCACTACGGTCTGCGAGGTTGGGATTCGGACGACGAAGAAATTCAAAGCCCACCCACCACCCACTTAATAGCCACTGTCGATGATTTAACCGACGTACTTGACTTCGGCTCCGAAGACTTCGACGGTATGGACGACGAATGAGGAGACGAACAAGAACCAGCACATGTAGGGCGCTGGACCGCCACCTCGTCATATGACATATATACGGTGGACTCTCCAAAGGATGGAGATGGCGATGGAACTGCGGAGGATGACACCTCGAAAAAACAGCCAAAACGCCGGCGTCAACGGCGCCGCTCTAAATCCCGCCACAGCAGAAACGGTGATTCCGGCACGGGAGATAATACTACCCCGGATAGCGCCGAAGAACACCAAAACCAGCAAGATTCGGCACAGGAAGATGGAAAAGCCAGCCCTCATGAGAGAGCGGCAGAGCGAGAGGTTGAGGATGATAACTACATGCCTCCCTCCGAAGACGAGGAAAGCCTCGACGATGACGAATTCGTCGTACCATCAGACCCCGCCGAACAAGAGCGTTTTCAACGCAGGCTTCTAGCCATGACGAATAGCCTAAAGAAAAAGAAGCAACAGCTTAGAGCTGATCAAGATTTGCTAGCTGACAGATGGACTGAAGTCCTTGCGGCTCAAGAGTATGAACTCGATCACCCCTCCAAAAATTATCCTAAGCGCAGGCCGCTCCCCAATCAGAGGGGGAAGCACATGACATGGCAGACCGGCCACCTCGCGGCCACGACAGAGAGGCCTGTCGAACCTCTAAACAAGCCATGCCCCGGTGCCGCTTAAGTAAGGCACGGGAAAATGAGCCAGACCTGCGAGACGTACTGGAGGATAAAGCAAGGCAAACAAGATCGATCTATGGATCGCGCGGGCGCCCGACGACACGTGATGATCTTCACTCCGGACACAATAAATCCGGCCGGGCCGAACACAACACGCATAGCTCTTCCGAGCTGCGTCGTGACATAGCCCAGTACAGGGGCGCCGCACACCCACTATGCTTCACAGATGAAGTAATGGATCATAAAATCCCAAAGGGTTTCAAACCCGTCAACATCGAGTCGTACGATGGTACGACAGATCCGGCAGTATGGATTGAGGATTATCTCCTTCACATCCACATGGCACGTGGCGACGATCTACACGCCATCAAATATCTACCGCTTAAGCTTAAGGGACCAGCCCGGCACTGGCTTAACAGCCTACCAGTGGACTCAATCGGTTCTTGGGAGGACCTGGAAGCCGCATTCCTCGACAACTTCCAAGGGACCTATGTACGGCCACCGGATGCCGACGACCTAAGCCACATAATTCAGCAGCCAGAAGAATCGGCCAGGCAATTCTGGACACGGTTCCTAACAAAGAAAAATCAGATAGTCGATTGTCCGGACGCAGAGGCCCTAGCAGCCTTCAAACATAACATCCGTGACGAGTGGCTTGCCCGGCACCTGGGACAGGAAAAGCCGAAATCTATGGCAGCCGTCACGACACTCATGACCCGCTTTTGCGCGGGCGAAGATAGCTGGCTAGCTCGCAACAACAACTTATCGAAGAACCCTGGTAATTCGGATACCAAGGACAAAAGTGGCAGGACACGTCGAAATAAGCAAAAGCGCCGCGTTAGCAGCGACAACAATGAGGATACGACAGTAAATGCCGGATTCAGGGGCTATAAATCCGGTCAGCGGAAAAAGCTATTTAAAAAGAATACCCAGGGCCCGTCCAGTTTGGACCGGATACTCGACCGCTCATGCCAGATTCATGGCACCCCCGAAAGGCCAGCCAATCACACCAATAGGGATCGTTGGGTGTTCAAGCAGGCAGGCAAGTTAAGAGCTGAACACAAAGACAAGGGGCTGCATAGCGACGACGAGGAGGAGCCCAGGCCGCCGAACAACAATGGACAGAAGGGGTTTCCCTCACAAGTGCGGATGGTGAACATGATATACGCGACCCACATTCCCAAGAGGGAGCGGAAGCGTGCGCTACGGGACGTATACGCGATGGAGCGAGTCGCCCCAAAGTTCAACCCATGGTCCTCCTGCCCGATCACTTTTGATCGAAGGGACCACCCCACTAGCATCCGTCACGGCGGTTTTGCCGCATTGGTCCTTGACCCAATCATTGACGGATTTCATCTCACAAGAGTCCTCATGGACGGCGGCAGTAGCCTGAACCTGCTTTATCAGGATACAGTGCGGAAAATGGGCATAGATCCATCAAGGATCAAGCCCACAAGGACGACCTTTAAAGGCGTCATACCAGGTGTAGAGGCCAATTGCACAGGCTTGGTAACACTTGATGTGGTCTTCGGATCTCCGGATAACTTCCGAAGCGAAGAGTTAATCTTCGATATAGTCCCATTCCACAGTGGCTATCACGCCCTGCTCGGACGAACCGCATTCGCTAAATTCAATGCGGTGCCGCACTATGCATATCTCAAGCTCAAGATGCCAGGCCCTCGAGGAGTAATTACGGTCAGCGGAAACACAGAACGCTCCATCCGTACGGAGGAGCACACGGCGGCCCTCGCATCGGAAGTACAAAGCAGCCTTTCAAGGCAACTCTCCAGTCTGGCCGTTAAAAAGCCGGACAATGCAAAGCGCGCCCGGAGTAACCTGCAACAAGACCGCCTGGCACGTTCGGAGCAAGCGTAGTAATACGGCCCCAACCCCAGCCATCGCAACATAGCGGAGCTAGTACCTCGAGTACACAATTACGCCCTCGAAATTCCATGGGCACAGGGGGAGGGGCACATTAACGGCATGCTTACAATACGGCGTCAAACGTACTAGGGGCTGCCGGATTTTCCTTTTTACTTTCAGGACTCCATACTGTGGATAACCTATTCGGCTTTGCTGCCGCACAGACGATGCAAGACCCAGGAAAGCAGACAAAGCTACGCCGCATTATGGAACTCTCAGGTGGTCTCTATTTCGAGCGATATATCTGTTTCTAAATTCCGCGGCCTGCGCCTGGTCAGGACATGTTAAATAGTCTAATATCTTTTTTGCTTATCGCACTACTTGTATCGTTCGGCGTTGACAAATAGCCTCTCTATAAACAATGCACAGCTTTTTGTCTATTTTTCGCATTATCCTCTTTTAATATATATGTTTATTAAATAACATGATCACACCCGTACACCATGGTACGGCAAAACACGCCAGGGGCTTCATTACCCTTCTATCTGGTGTGAGAAGTCCGTACACTTTCACAAGTGTGGCACCACGAACTTATATCACTATATGCATCGGCTCCGAATCATGATTTTGGTCACATGTTGGGTTTGCCCGGCTCCTATGTTTTGGTGCCTTACGTTCCGCTATATCGGCTAAGGAAGCACTAGGAGAACCACTGCGATTGTGCCCCAGTTCAGGTGGGTTAAGCACCTCAGTGGAGAAAGCTAAAACAGATTGTCATGATAAGGCGTGAGACCGGTCGCTGTTCGAGAGGTTTTTCGAGTCCTTAAAGACTTATGGCGCTTCGAGCGAGGAGCTGGCTATGTCCGGCCAAAGGCGTGGATAGCGCCCCGAATTCGGCCTTCCGAACTAGGGGCTTCGCCGAAATTGAAAATTATAACGTTCTATGGCTAAGTGAGAGTGTTCAAGCATTATAGTCCGATTGCTTGGTTCGTTGTGCTGAGCGCCTCCCTCGAAGGACCCAACTATGGGAAGAAGAGCCCTTAGGTTTATCCCGAACACCCCAGCACTAGTGGCATGGGGGCAGAAGCCGACGACTGGCCATCTCTCAATTTTTGATAAACGGCCGCACAGAAAATAATATTTTAATTTCAATAAGCATTGCTTAGTGCACATGAACAAGTTTTCAGCGCACAGGATACAAACGAGCGAGTTCATTCAAATACTACATCTTTAGTACATTCATCCGCGACAAGGCGGGCTCCGGCAAGGACTTCCTTGTAGTAGTTCTCGGGCTTGCGATGCTCCTTCCCCGGCGGCGGCCCGTCCTTCACCAGCTTGTCTCCGTCCAGCTTACCCCAGTGTACCCTTACACGGGCAAGGGCCCTCCGGGCACCTTCAATGCAGGCGGAGCGCTTGATGACCTCAAGCCATGAACAGGCCTCCACCAGCCGCCGCACTAGCCCGAAATAGCTCCCAGGCAGGGCCTCTCCAGGACACAGCTGAACTAGTAAACCCTTCATGGCCTGTTCGGCCGCCTCGTGGAGCTCGACCAGCTGTTTCAGCTGATCGCTCAAAGGCACAGGGTGTCAGGCCTCAGAATACTTAGACCAGAACACACTCTCCGTCGAGCTGCCCTCTTCAGCTCGGTAGAACGTGGTGGCGTCGGATACGCTGCGGGGAAGATCGGCGAACGCCCCTGGAGAACTCCGGATTCGGGTAAGTAACAGGTAGTTTACTTTTATATTCCTACTTTGCATTGAGAATGCCTTACCCGTTGCTATCTTTTTCACCTCCTCCAACTCTTGGAGGGCCTTTTGGGCTTCGGCCTTGGCACTCTTGGCGGTCTCAAGGGCCGACGCGAGCTCGGATGCTTGCGCTTTTGACTCAAGCTCCAAACTCTCATGTTTTTTCATGAGAGCTTGCAGCTCTTGCTGCACCTCGCCGACTTGAACCCCAAGCCTTTCTCGCTCGGCGCGCTCCTCGGCCGTTTTCTTTCCGGCCTCAGCCAACGCCTGCTTCAGGGTTGCCACCTCGGTTGTGGCCCCTACAATAAGCAGTACAATCCTGTTATTTCTTTTTGCAATCAAGCCTCTCTATAGGCACATTTTTTCTTTTTTTAGGGTATTTCTTACCTTCCTTCTCCTCGAGCTGCCGTTTGACAAGGCCGAGCTCTTGCTCGGTCCGCTCGAGGTCCTTTTTAAGGACATCCACCTGCGCAGTCAGTGCGGCGGTGGACAGCAGCGAAGCCTGCATACGCATATTTGACTTTTTGTTGTTAGACTCCTGCGAAAATTACTAGATCCTCTATTTGGCTTTTCTTTCCGAACACCGAACAGAGCATCAGGGGCTACTGTCTATGCGGTAAATAATTTGACATATTTTTACTCACCTCGAAGCCTGTTAGAAGGCTAGCACAAGCTTCAGTCAGTCCGCTCTTGGCGGACTGAACCCTTTGGATCACCGTACTCATAACAGTACGGTGCTCCTCGTCGATGGTGGCGCCCTCAAGCACCTCCAGCAAATTGTCTGGCGCCTCTGGTTGGACAGAGTTCGCCGGCTCAGACGACTTACTCCTCTTGGAAGGAGTTCGCCCACCGCGGACCGAGACTGTCGAGTCCGGCGCGGTGTCCGGCACAAAGCCGGACTTGGAGCCCTGGGGGGTTTCATCCCCTTTACTCCTGGGGTCCGGAGGATTGCCTTGCGGCTCCTCCAGGACTATCTCCTCCTGCCCTGGAGCTTGGCGGGGCACCACTTCGACATCGTCCGCCCTGCAGGGGGAGACCGCGGGCGGAACAGAGTTCACGTCCGACGAATCCAGGGAGCCGCTCAACGAGTCGTCGAGTTCGGCCCGGGGCGGGCTGCATAAATTACGAGCGACATTAGGGAAAGCCGCGCATTAAAAGAATATCATGAGTCACTCTGGTACATAAATACTTACGATTTCGCCGGACGCTTGGTTCTGTCCAGCCACTCCTCTCCGCCCTCTTCGGCGTCGTGGGAGTAGTCCGGTGGAGGGGTCTTCCTTTTCCTCGACCCCTCGGCCTCCCCCGTTGGGGTGGCCTTCTTCTTCTTTTCTCCCCTCGCTGGGGGGGGGAGAGCTTCCTTGCTCCTCCTCCTCGTTTTCACGAGAGGAGGGCGTCCCGGACTCGTCAGATGACGAGTCCGACACCACCAAGTTACGGGCACTCTTTTGAGTCCCGGTGGTCTTCTTCTTCTTGACATTCTTCTCCGGCACGACATAAGGTGCCGGAGCCAGCAGCTTCACTAGGAGAGCTGGGGCTGGGTCTTCGGGCAGGGGAGCTGGATAGTTAATTGGTCCGGATATCTTCCGCCAAGCCTGTCAAAGGTAAAGGGAGTTTAGATCCCGCATAGAGTTAATCTATGAAGAAGAGCTTAACGAACCTGTCAAAGGTATAGATAGCTTACCTCGCTAGCATTGCGCTGCGAGCTGTATCCGCGATCCTCGGAAGCGGATGCGGGGGACTCGGCGCCTTTGGTCAGCACCTTCCAGACGTCTTCATACGTCGTGTCGAAAAGCCTGCTAAGGGTTTGGTGCTGCGCCGGGTCGAATTCCCACAAAGTAAAATCCCGTTGTTGGCACGGGAGGATCTGGCAAACGAGCATAACCTGGATCACATTGATCATCCGGATTGGCTTGTTCACGAGGGACTGGATGCACATTTGCAACCCAGTCACTTCTTCCTCGTTGCCCCACGACAGGCCCATCTCTTTCCAGGACATGAGCCGCGTGGGGGGTTCGGATCTGAACTCGGGGGCTGCGACCCATTTCGGATCGTGTGGCTCGGTGATTTAAGACCACCCGGCCTGCCACCCCTTTAGGGACTCCACAAAGGAGCCATCGAACCAGAGGACGTTGGCCATCTTGCCAGCCATAGCGCCTCCGCACTCCGCCTGGGTGCCGGACACCACCTTGGGCTTGACGTTGAAGGTCTTGAGCCAGAGGCCGAAGTGGGGGCGGACGCGGAGAAAGGCCTCACACACGACGATAAACGCCGAGATGTTGAGGATGAAGTTCGGGGCCAGATCGTGGAAATCCAGGCTGTAGTAGAACATGAGCCCCCGGACAAAAGGGTGAAGTGGAAAGCCCAGTTCGCGGAGAAAGTGGGGAAGAAAAACTACCCTCTCATGGGGCCTTGGGGTAGGAAGAAGCTGCCCCTCCTCAGGAAGCCGATGCGGGATGTCCTTGGACAGGTATCCGGCTTTCCTTAGCTTTTTTACTTGAACCTCCGTGACGGAGGAGACCATCCACTTGCCTCCCGCTTCGGACATTGCTGGAGAAGGTTGAGGAAGGAAGAGCGGACTTGGGTGCTGGAGCTTGAGTGCGCGAGAGATGGATTGGCAAAGGAGGAAGAAGGCGTAGGTAAAAAGGTGGATCCTTATCCCCTTATATGGGCCGATGCGGTTATGCGTCCCCACCTACCTAATAAAACTCACTTGCCTCCCAAGCGCCGTGGTAAATGGCGCGATGGGGTTACCCACGTCCGTATTGATGAGAATCCCGTTAAAGGGGGCACACGATCTCTGCTTTGACAAGACGTGCCAAGGAAACCGCCTCGCTAAACATGCTGAGGTGGAACAATGAAAACAATTTATATAAAGAGCTTGGCCGCAATGTTATGACGCACTGCGGAATACGTCAGCAGATTTAATTTGTGTTAATATTATTCTCTATATGGCAATATGTGGAAACTTATTTTGCAGAGCCGGACACTGTTTTTAGTGTTTATAATCTTCTTGAAGAACTTGGAGGAGGAACCCGCCTTGCAATGCCGAAGACAATTTGCGCGCCGGACTCGTCGTCATTGAAGCCTGGTTCAGGGGCTACTGAGGGAGTCCTGGACTAGGGGGTGTTCGGATAGCCGGACTATACCTTCATCCGGACTCCAGGACTATGAAGATACAAGATTGAAGACTTCGTCCCGTGTCCGGAAGGATCTTTTCTTGGCGTGGAAGGCAAGCTAGGCGTGCGGATGTTCAAGATCTCCTACCATTGTAACCGACTCTGTGTAACCCTAACCCTATCCGGTGTCTATATAAACCGGAGGGTTGTAGTCCGTAGGACAACCATCATATACACAATCATACCATAGGCTAGCTTCTAGGGTTTAGCCTCCTTGATCTCGTGGTAGATCTACTCTTGTACTACCCATATCATCAATATTAATCTAGCAGGAGTAGGGTTTTACCTCCATCGAGATGGCCCGAACCTGGGTAAAATAAAGTGTCCCTTGTCTCCTGATACCATCCGACCTTGACGCACAGTTCGGGACCCCCTACCCGAGATCCACCGGTTTTGACACTGACAGGATCCATGTATGAAAATGAAGTGTAGACTTTGGCAGAACGACTCGATGGTCGTAAGGCTGTTGAGTACAGATGGATTTTAGAAGGAAGACGGACAATGATGGTAAGTGTCACCATTAAGAAAGCTCGACTTGTCGTTAAGATGTTTTCTGACAAGTTCAAGGAGTTGACTGCGATGAGACTTTCTCACTCGTAGCGATGCTTAATAGTCTGTTGGAATTATATTAGCAGTTACTGCATTGTTTATGAAATCTTGCAGATAGGATGTTAAAACATTGTTTCCTTTTATTGAGGAGAGGTTGTATCTGATACAACCGAAAGGTTTTGTCAATCCTAAAAATGCTAACCAATATGCAAAGCTCCATCAATCCTTCTAAGGACTGGAGTAAGCATCTCGGAGTTGGAATGTACGCTTTGATGAGATGATCAAAGATTTTGGGTTTATACAAAGTTTATGAGAAACTTGTATTTCCAAAGAAGTGAGTGGGAGCACTATAGAATTTCTGATGAGTATATGTTGTTGACATATTGTTGATCAGAAATGATGTAGAATTTCTGGAAAGCATATAGGGTTATTTGAAAAGTGTTTTTCAGTGGAAAACCTGGATTAAGCCACTTGAACATTGAGCATCAAGATCTATAAGGATAGATCAAAACGCTTAATGGTACTTTCAAATGAGCACATACCTTGACATGATATTGAAGGTGTTCAAGATGGATCAGTCAAAAAAGGAGTTCTTGCCTGAGGTGTAAGGTATGAAGTTAAGACTTAAAGCTCGACCACGGCAGAATGGAGAGAAAGGACGAAGGTCGTCCCCTATGCTTAGACATAGGCTCCATAGTATGCTATGCTGTGTACCGCACCTGATGTGTGCCTTGCCACATGTCTGGCAAGAGGGTACAGAGGTGATCAAGTAGTGGATCACCAAACAACGGTCAAAATTGTCCTTGGAGAAAATAAGGACATGTTTCTCAATTATGGAGGTGATAAGGAGTTCGACGTAAAGGGTTACGTCGATGCAAGCCTTAACACCTATTCGAATGACTCTGAGTAGCAAACCGGATACGTATAGTGGAGCAACCATTTGGAGTAGCTCCAAGTGGAACGTGGTAGCAGCATCTACGATATGACATAAAGTTTTGCGAAATACATAGGGATCTGAATGTTGCAGACCCGTTGACTACAACCTCTCTCACAAGCATAAACATGATCAAACCCAGAACTCATTGAGTGTTAATCACATAGTGATGTGAACTAGATTATTGACTCTAGTAAACTCTTTGGATGTTAGTCACATAGCGATGTGACGTGTGATCACATGGCGATGTGAACTAGATTATTGACTCTAGTGCAAGTGGGAGACTGTTGGAAATATGCCCTAGAGGCAATAATAAACTGGTTATTATTATATTTCCTTGTTCATGATAATCATTTATTATCCATGCTAGAATTGTATTGATAGGAAACTCAGATACATGTGTGGATACATAGACAACACCATGTCCCTAGTAAGCCTCTAGTTGACTAGCTCGTTGATCAATAGATGGTTACGGTTTCCTGACCATGGACATTGGATGTCGTTGATAATGGGATCACATCATTAGGAGAATGATGTGATGGACAAGACCCAATCCTAAGCCTAGCACAAGATTGTATAGTTCGTATGCTAAAGCTTTTCTAATGTCAAGTATCATTTCCTTAGACCATGAGATTGTGCAACTCCCGGATACCGTAGGAGTGCTTTGGGTGTGCCAAATGTCACAACGTAACTGGGTGGCTATAAAGGTACACTACGGGTATCTCTGAAAGTGTCTGTTGGGTTGGCACGAATCGAGACTGGGATTTGTCACTCCGTGTGACGGAGAGGTATCTCTGGGCCCACTCGGTAGGACATCATCATAATGTGCACAATGTGATCAAGGAGTTGATCACGGGATGATGTGTTACGCAACGAGTAAAGATACTTGCCGGTAACGAGATTGAACAAGGTATCGGGATAACGACGATCGAATCTCGGGCAAGTACAATACCGCTAGACAAAGGGAATTGAATACGGGATTGATTGAATCCTTGACATCGTGGTTCATCCGATGAGATCATCGTGGAACATGTGGGAGCCAATATGGGTATCGAGATCCTGCTATTGGTTATTGGCCGGAGAGGTGTCTCGGTCATGTCTAAATGGTTTCCGAACCCGTAGGGTCTACACACTTAAGGTTCGGTGACGCTAGAGTTGTTATGGGAAATAGTATGTGGTTACCGAAGGTAGTTAGGAGTCCCGGATGAGATCCCGGACTTCACGAGGAGTTCCGGAATGGTCCGGCGGTGAAGATCGATATATTGGACGAAGGGTATTGGAGTCCGGAAGTGTTCCGGAGGTACCAGGCTATGGCCAGCATGACCGAAAGGTGTTTCGGGAGCCTTATAACGCCCTCGATGCGGCTATATCTCCCACGTGTTGAAGCACGACTTAGAGGCATAACCGCATTGAAAGCAATGTCGCAAGTGAGGTAATCTTCGCACAAGCCATGTAATTCATAAGGGAAAGAGATACATAGTTGGCTTACAATCGCCACTTCACACAATACATGACTAAAGCATTACATCATACGGATACAATCAAGGTCCGACTACGGAACCAAAAATAAAAGAAGACTACCCCAAATGCTACACAGATCCCCGATCGTCCCAACTGGGCTCCACTATTGATCAACTGAAACGAAGCAACACAATGAACAAAATCTTCATCGAACTCCTCCTTGAGCTCGGATGCGTCACCTGCACAGTTTCATCGGCACCTGCAAACTGGTTTTGGAAGTATCTGTGAGTCACGGGGACTCAGCAATCTCACACCCGCGAGATCAAGACTATTTAAGCTTAAAGGAAGGACGGGGTAATGAGGTGGAGCTGCAGCAAGCGACTAGCATATCTGGTGTCTAACATACGCAAATGAGAGCGAGAAGAGAAGGCAAAAGCACGGTCGAACAACTATGATAAAGAAGTGATCCTGAAACTACTTACGTCAAACATAACTCCAACACCGTGTTCACTTCACGGACTCCGCCGAGAAGAGACCATCACGGTTACACACGCGGTTGATGTATTTTAATTAAGATCAACTTCGGGTTTTCTACAACCGGACATTAACAAATTCCCATCTGCCACATAACCGCGGGCACGGCTTTCGAAAGTTCAAACCCTGCAGGGGTGTCCCAACTTAGCCCATTATAAGCTCTCGCGATCAACGAAGGATATTCCTTCTCCCCGGGAAGACCCGATCAGTCTCAGAATCCGGGCTACAAGACATTTCGAGAGTAATAAAACAAATCCAGCAAAACCGCCCGATGCGCCGACATCCTGATAGGAGCTGCACATATCTCGTTCTCAGGGCAACACCGGATAAGCGAAGCGTACAGGTACCAACATAACCCAAGTTGCCAAGGGACGGTCCCGCACGGTGCTCTAGTTTGGACCAACACTTAGACAAGCATTGGCCCGGGGGGCTAAATAAAGATGACCCTTGGGTTAATTACTCCCAAGGGAAAAGTAGGTGGTGGTGAGGCAAATGGTAAAACCAATGTTGGGCCTCGCTGGAAAAGTCTTATTCAAAGCGAACTGTCAAGGGGGTCCCATAAATCACCCGACCGCGTTAGGGACGCAAAAATCCGGGAACATAACACTGATATGACGAAAACTAGGGCGGCAAGAGTGGAACAAAACACAAGGCATAAGGCCGAGCCTTCCACCCTTTACCAAGTATATAGATGCATTAATTAAATAACATATATTGTGATATCCCAACAAGTAAACATGTTCCAAACAAGGAACAACATCTCCATGTTCCAACAAGGAACAAACTTCATCTTCACCCGCAACTAACAACGCTATAAGAGGGGCTGAGCAAAGCGGTAACATAGCCAAACAACGGTTTGCTAGGACAAGGTGGGTTAGAGGCTTGGTTTAACAATATGGGAGGCATGACAAGCAAGTGGTAGGTATCGCAGCATAGGCATAGCAAAAGAGCGAGCAACTAGCGAGCAAAGATAGAAGTGATTTCAAGGGTATGGTCATCTTGCCTGAAATCCCGCAAGGAAGAAGAACGAGTCCATGACGAAGACAAACGGATGTAGTCGAACGAATCCTCACAATCGCAACGTTATCGGAACTAACCCGAAGAAGCAACACCGGAAAGAAGCAAACAACATAGTAAACAACCATCACATAAACATGGCATGATGCACAATCAAGTATGATGCATGTCCGGTTTAATGAGGCATGGCATGGCAAAGTGCGACAAACAACACTACAAATTAAGTGGAGCTCAATATGTAACGAGTTGCATATTGACAAAACACCACATGACTTATTTAGTTCTCTCTCGTTTAGGTACCCAACAATATTAAATGTTATTAAACATGGCAAGGGTGAAGCATATGAAAACTACCTATCTAGGCAAGTTTAAATGAGGCCGGAACAACCAACAACAATTCCGGAAAATCCTCATGTGCATATTTCGAATTTAGTACTGTTCTGCCCTAAAGCATAATTTAATGTTGTTAAACAGCAAAATAAAGTGCACCATGTTAAACTAGGCGTTTTTCTACCCCTTTTACATATATAATTTATTTAAATCCGAGCTACGGTTATTTAGGTATGAAATAAATCATTTTAGCATGGCATTTAAGCAAATTTAAACAAACAATATTTTAAACATTTTAATTGTTGTTATCATGATGCGGATGACATATGCAAGTTTTAAGCAATTTTATGAAAATGTTGACAAGATCATTATGAAGCATTTGTCGTCGTGGCGGAAACGAAAGGGGTGCCACGGCAACGACAACGGAAATGGTGCCACGGCAACATTCCAGTTCCGACAACTCATTGAGATATCGATGCAAAAGAAGCAAATGCGCGGATGTGGGGAACATGCTAGAGATGGTGGGGTGATCCCGATAAGCGGGTTCCCACATGTCAATGGCATGGGAAAACGAGGAACGTGCAAAGACAACTCGGACACGGTGCAAACATGAGCATCTCATGCATCGTAAACATTCGTTCTCGGAAGGGCATCTCGGCGGTTATACCTTCGAAGTGTGCATTTACGGAAGAGTCGAGTTCGTAGTGGAAGTAGACGTTCTCGCGGCGGTAGTGGAAGTAGTGGTACACGGCGATGGTAGAGGTACTCGTTGATAGCCGTACACGTTTTCGTAGAGGCTCGGGGTCAACGACACGGAACTTGACGTCCACGAGGTCTTCGAGGGTCGACGGTAGTGGTACTCGGTCGTTTCGAAGAGGTACTTGGGGTCTTCGAACTTGCCGGTCTCGTTCGCTTGACGGCGGTGGACGAACTTGATGGTCCCCGTTGTCCTGGTACTTGGCGTTACCCGGTTCGGTGACCGTTTTCGGCATCGGACGTCGAGGTACTTGGCGGATCCGTGGAGCTCACGGTCTGTCGTGGTACTTGACGGTCTCGCACGGGGCAGCAACATGGCAGTCTTGGCGGCCAACAAAGGGCTTGAGCTCCTGGCTTCCTGCTGCTGGTCGGGACGGCGAGGGGAAGCGAGGGAGTGGCTTGGGGCGGCGACGATGGGTGCAGGCGCGACGCTGAAGGAGGAAGGCCAAGGAGGACGGTGGTGCGGTGGCAGGGACCTTGAGGCGCGGCGCTCCGGCGAGCCGGGGCTTGGCGAGGCCAAGGCAGAGGAGGGACTGCACGAAACAGGCCCAGAATGGGATGGAGACGGCGGGTCCAAGGCCAAGGTCGCCGGATCTGACGAAGAACATGGCCGGAGCGGCGGGGTGGCTCGCCGTTGACGAGGAAGAAGCAAGGCGCCGGACTCGCAGCAGGGGCTGCCAGAGGTTGGGGGCTCAGCGGCGGCGGCCATCACCGGAGGCGCTGGTGGAAGGAGGAGGCGGGGCGCAGGACTCGCGCACCAAGGCGAGGTGGAGGAGGAGCTGAGGACGGGGAGGGCGACGGGAACTGGAGGAGGACGAGCGAGGGGATCCTGGCTTGAGGGAGAGAGAGGTTTCAGGCGCGGTGCTGTGGGGATCGAGGAGAAGGGAGGCGAGCGAGGGGATCGGGCGCAGGGAGCTCCTCTACCTGGCTCGATGCGTGCGTGTGTGTGTGGCGGCGGGCAGAGGGAACGAGAGGGAGAGGTCGAGAGGAGGGGTCGGGCCTAGGGTTAGGTTGGTGCGGATGGGCCTTGGGAGGCCGGCCCAAAGGAGAGGGAGGCTGCTGGGCTCTCCACTCCCTCTCTCATATTACTTTAGCAGAAAAAGACCAAAAAAAGAGAGGAAAAGAAGGAGAGGTTTAGGAAAAGAATTTGGACAAGGGGATAATTTTCCCGAACTCACAAAAATACGCTTGTTCCGAGAAAATAGAAAAAACCAAGATTGGAAGATGTAAATTCAAACTCATTTGAATTTAATTCAAATGTGTTTGAACTAGGACTAGGTTCTAGGAGTTTCCAAAAATGTTGAGGAATTAGGTGGAGCTCCGGAAAATGACGAAAGGATATATGGCAAAGTTAGAGGCCAAGAATTGAAATAATAAAAGGCATTGGGATTTTGCAAGTGTGTTATGGTGATTCCAAAGAATGGATTATTTTATAATAGCTCCACTAATATCGGGAGGATATATTATAAAGAGAACTCACCATGTGAATTCCCTCAATTTAAATGGACCGAAGATCCATACGATTTATTTAGTTGAGTTGCAAAATATTTATGAGATGATGGCACGATGACATGATGCGATGCAAAAATAAAAGGTCAGGCACAAATGAAACACAAGGCGAAACCCGAAATATATGGAAGTCTTCTCGAGCATCGGTCTCGGGGCGTTACAAGCCCCGACAAGTGTTGGAGGGCCCCATGGGCCAAAGGGGAAGGGGCAAACCAGCCCACTAAGGGTTGGTGCGCCCCCCTACACCCTTTCCCACATTACTTGGGGAGGTGGGGCGCCTCCACCTGGCTTGGGAGGCAAGCCTCCACCTGCTTGGCTTGGGGGGCAAGTCTCCCTAGGATTTTCCCTAGGGAGATCCAATCTGCCTAGCCGCCGCCCCTAGGGGAAACCCTAGGGCGCCTCCCCCTCTCCCATTGCCCCTATATATAGTGGAGGGGTGGGAGGGCAGCCGTGACCTCTTCCCTGGCGCAGCCCTCCCTTCTCCTACCTTCTCCTCCTCCTCCATGGTGCTTGGCGAAGCCCTGCCGGAGAACCACGAGCTCCACCACCACCACGCCGTCGTGCTTACGGAGCTCTCCCTCAACTTCTCCTCTCCCCTTGCTGGATCAAGAAGGAGGAGACATCCCCGGGCTGTACGTGTGTTGAACGCGGAGGTGCCGTCTGTTCGGCACTAGGATCATCGGTGATTTGGATCACGACGAGTACGACTCCATCAACTCCGTTCACTTGAACGCTTCCGCTTAGCGATCTACAAGGGTATGTAGATGCACTCTCCTTCCTCTCGTTGCTAGATTGCTCCATAGATTGATCTTGGTGATGCGTAGAAAATTTTGAATTTCTGCTACGTTCCCCAACAGCCGGGTGGTTTTACATCACCGAGCCACGCGATCCGAAATGGATCGCAGCCCCCGAGTTTCGATCCGGATCCCCCACGCGGCTTATGTCCTGGAAAGAGACGGGCCTGTCGTGGGGTAACGAGGAAGAGGTGTCCGGACTGAAAACATGCATCCAGTCCCTGGTAAACAAGCCAATCAGGCTTGTCAATGTAGTCCAGGTCATGCTCGTTCGCCGAATCCTCCCGTGCCAACAACGGGACTTTGATTTGTGGGAGTTCGACCCGGCGCAGCACCGAACCCTCAACAGGCTCTTCGACATGACGTATGAAGACGTCTGGAAGGTGCTAATCAAAGGTGCCGAGGCTCCCGCATCCACTTCCGAGGACCGCGGATACAGCTCGCAGCGTCACGCTAGCGAGGTAAGCCATTTTCACCTTTTACAGGATGTTAAGTTTTTTCATAGTTTGACTCTATGCGGGATCTAAACTCCCTTACCTTTGACAGGCTTGGCGGCCGATATCCGGACCGATTAACTATCCGGCTCCCTTGCCCGAAGACCCATCCCCTGCTCTCCTAGTGAAGCTGCTGATCCCGGCGCCTTACGTGGTGCCGGAGAAGAAGGCCAAGATGAAGAAGGCCATGGGGACTCGAAAGAGTGCCCGTAATGTGGTGGTGTCGGACTCGTCATCCGACGAGTCCGAAACGCCCTCCTCCAGTGAAAACGAGGAGGAGGAAGAAGAAACCTCTCCCCCTCCAGCGGGGGGAGGAAAGAAATGGAAGGCCGCCCCAACGGGGGAGGCCGAGGGGTCTAAGAAGAGGAAGACCCCTCTGTCGGACTACTCCCCCGACGCCGAAGAGGACAAAGAGGAGTGGCCAGACAGGGCCAAGCGTCCGGCGAAATCGTAAGTTCGGATATCAGAGTAACTCATCATGTTCCTTTGTTGCACAGCTTTCCCTAATGTCGATCATAATTATGCAGCCCGCCCCGGGCCGAACTCGACGATTCGTCGAGAGGCTCCCTGTATTCATCGAACGTGAACCCAGTTCCGCCCGCTGTCTCCCCCGCACTGCTGACGACGCCGAAGTGGCGTCGCGACAAGCTCCAGGGCAGGAGGAGGTGGTCCTGGAGGAGCCACAAGGCAACCTCCCAGACTCCAGGAGTAAAGGGGACAAGACCCCCCAGGGCTCCAAGTCCGGCTTCGAGCCGGACACCGTGCCGGAATCTTCAACAATTCCGGACCGCGGCAGGCGAACTCCTTCCAAGAGGAGCAAGCCTTCTGAGCCACCAGCCTCCGTGCAACCGGAGGCGCCGGACAATCTGCTGGAGGTGCTTGACGGCGCCTCCATCGACGAGGAGCACCATACTATTATGAGTACGGTGATCCACAAGGTTCAGTCCGCCAAGAGCGGTCTGACTGAAGCTTGCGCTAGCCTTCTAACAGGCTTCGAGGTAAGTAAAAATATGTAAAAAATATTACCGCATGGACAGTAGCCCCTGATGCTCTGTTTGGCGTTCGGAAAGAAAAGCCGAATAGAGGATCTATGAAATTTCGTAGGATTCTAACAATAAAGAGTCAATATGCATATGCAGGCTTCACTGCTATCGACAGCCGCACTGACTGCGGAGGTGGGTGTCCTGAAACAGGACCTCGGGCGGACCGAGCAAGAGCTCGGCCTTGCCAAGCGGCAGCTCGAGGAAAAAGAAGGTAAGAAATACCCTACAGAAAAAGTGCCTATAGAAAGGCGTGATTGCAAACAATAACAGGATCGTACTGCTTATTGTAGGGGCCACGACAGAGATGGCTACCCTCAAGCAGGCGCTGTCCGAGGCCGAAAAGAAAGCGGCCGCGGAGCGCACCGAGCGAGAGAAACTTGGGGCCCAGGTCGGCGAGGCGCAGCAGGAGCTTCAGGCTCTCATGAAAAAACATGAGAGTTTGGAGCTTGAGTCAAAGACGCAAGCGTTTGAGCTCGCGACGGCCCTTGAGACTGCCAAGTCCGCCAAGGCCGAAGCCCAAAAGGCCCTCCAAGAGTTGGAGGAGATGAAAAAGATAGCAGCGGGTAAGGCATTCTTAATGCAAAGCAGAAATATAAAAGTAAACTACTTGTCACTTACCCGAATCCGGAGCTCTCCAGGGGCATTCGCAGATCTTCCCCGCAGCGTATCCGACGCTGCCACATTCTACCAAGCCGAAGAGGGCAGCTCGACGGAGAAGGTGTTCTGGTCTCAGTATGCTGAGGCCGGACACCCTGTGCCCTTGAGCGACCAGTTGAAACAGCTGGTCGAGCTCCACAAGGCGGCCGAACAGGCCATGAAGGGCTTCATAGTTCGGTTGTGGCCCGGAGAGGCCCTGCGTGGGAGCTACTTCGGGCTGGTGCGGCAGCTGGTGGAGGCCTGTCCAAGGCTCGTGGTCATCAAGCGCTCCGTATGTATCGAAGGTGCCCGTCGGGCCCTTGCCCGTGCAAAGGTGCACTGGGGTAAGCTGGACGTCGAGAAGCTTGTGAAGGACGGGCCGCCACCGGGGAAGGAGCATCGCAAGCCCGAGAACTACTACAAGGATGTTCTTGCGGGTCCCCGCCTTGTGGCGGATGAATGTACCAAGGATGTAATTTTTCAATGAACTCGCTCGTGTTTTATCCTGTGTGCTGAAAACTTGTTCATATGCGCTAAGCAATGCTTGTTTAATTTAAAATATTACTTTCTATGCGGCCGTTTATCAAAAAATTGAGAGATGGCCAGTCGTCGCTTCTGCCCCCATGCCGCTAGTGCTAGGGTGTTCGGGATAAAACTGAGCGCTCTTTTTCCCATGGTTGGGTCCTTCAAGGGAGGCGCTCAGCACAACGAACCAGGCAATCGGACTATAAGGCTTGAACACTCTCACTTAGACATAGAACTCTATAATTTTAATTTTCGGCGAAGCCCCTAGTTCGGAAGACCGAGTTCGGGGCGCTATCCACGCCTTTGCCAGACAAAGCCGGCTCCTTGCTCGAAGCGGCATAAGTCTTTAGGGACTCGAAAAACCTCTCAAACAGCGACCGGTCTCTTGCCTCATCATGACAGTCATTTTTAGCTTTCTCCACTGAGGTGCTTAACCCAGCTCAACTGGGGCACAATCGCAGTGGTTCTCCTAGTGCTACCTTAGCCGATATAGCGGAACATAAGGCACCAAAACATAGGAGCCAGGCAAACCCAACTATTGACCCAAATCATGATTCGAAGCCGATGCATATAGTGCTATAAGTTCGGGATGCCGCACTTGTGAAAGTGTACGGGCTTCTCACACCATATTGAGGAGTACTGAAGCCCCTAGCGTGTTTGCCGTACCATGGTGTATGGGTGCAACATGTCATTTAATAAACATATATATATATGAAAAGAGGATAATGCAAAAAATAGACAAAAAGCTATGCATTGTTTATAGAAAGGCTGCTATCAAAGCCGAACGATACAAGTAGTGCGATAAGCAAAAGATATTGGACTATTTAATATGTCCTGGCCGGGGGCAGGCCGCAGAATTGTATTCAAAACAGGTATACTGCTCGTAACAGAGACCACATGGGGGTTCCATAATGCGGCATGGCTTGTCTGCCTCCCTGGATCTTGCATCGTTTGTGCGGCAGTTGAATTGCCAAATAGGTCGTCCGAAGTATGGAGTCCTGAAAGTAAGAGAAAATTAAAAAAGAATCCGGCAGCCCCTACTACGTTTTAAGCCGTATTTTGGGCGTGATGTTATTGTGCCCCTTCCCCTGTGCCCATGGTATTTCAAGAGCGTAGTTATGTACGCGAGGCACTGGTTTCGCTATGTCGTGAGGGCTGGGGTTGGGGCCGCATTGCTACGCCTGCTCAGAACGTTCCAGGCGGTCTTGTTGTTGGTTACTCCGGGCGCGCTTGGCAGTGTCTGGCTTTTTAACGGCCGGACTGGAGAATTGCCTAAGAAGGCTGCTTTGTACTTCTGCTGCGAGAGCCGCCGTGTGCTCCTCCGTACAGAGGGAGCGTTTGGTGTTTCCGTTGACCGTGATTACTCCTCGAGGGCCTGGCATCTTGAGCTTGAGATATGCGTAGTGCGGCACCGCATTGAACTTGGTGAATGCGGTTCGTCCGAGCAGGGCGTGATAGCCACTGCGAAACGGGACTATATCGAAGATTAACTCTTCGCTTCGGAAATTGTCCGGGGATCCGAAGACCACGTCAAGTGTTATTGAGCATGTACAGTTGGCTTCTACACCTGGTATAACGCCTTTAAAGGTCGTTTTTGTGGGTTTAATCCTCGAGGGATCTATGCCCATTTTCCGCACTGTATCCTGGTAAAGCAGGTTCAGGCTACTTCTGCCGTCCATGAGGACTCTTGTGAGGTGAAATCCGTCGATAATTGGGTCGAGAACCAATGCGGCGGAGCCGCCATGACGAATGCTAGTGGGATGGTCCCTTTGATCAAAAGTGATCGGGCAGGAGGACCATGGGTTGAACTTTGGGGCGACTGGCTCCATCGCGTATACGTCCCACATAGAGCACGCTTCCGCTCCCTCTTGGGAATGTGGGTTGTGTATATCATGTTCACCTGTAACACCCCGGATCTGATGCGCAAGGTGTCCGTCAGTTATTCGCCATCGTTGTCATGTCCCTTAAGTTTTAGCGGGAGGTATTTGATGGCGTGTGGATCATCGCCGCGGGCCATGTGGATATGAAGGAGATAATCCTCGACCCATACCGCCGGATCTGTTGTGCCATCGTATGATTCGATGTTTACGGGTTTGAAACCCTCTGGGATTTTATGATCCATTACTTCATCTGTGAAGCATAGTGGGTGTGCGGCACCTCTATACTGGGCTATATCACGACGCAGCTCCGAGGAGCTATGTCTGTTGTGTTCGTCCCGGCCAGATTTGTTGTATCCGGAGTGAAGATCACCGTCACGTGCCGTAGGGCGCCTGCGCGATACGTATATCGATCTTGTTTGTCTTGCCTTATCCTCCAGTACGTCTCGCAGGTCTGGCGCATTTTCCCGTGCCTTAGTTGAACGGCGTCGGGGCATGGCTTGGTTGGAGGGCCGAGAGGCCTCTCTGTCGCAGCCGCGAGGTGGCCGGTCGGCCATGTCGTGCACTGGTGATGTAGGTGCTTCCTCCTCTGATCGAGGTAGCGGCCTGCGCTTTGGGTAACTCTTGGAGGGGGGGTTCGAGTTCATACTCTTCGGCCGCAAGGACTTCAGTCCATCTATCAGCTAGCAAGTCTTGGTCAGCTCTAAGCTGTTGCTGCTTTTTCTTGAGGCTATTTGCCGTGGCTAGAAGCCTGAGTTTGAAACGCTCTTGTTCGGCGGGGTCTGCTGGTACGACGAATTCGTCGTCGTCGAGGCTTGCCTCGTCTTCGGAGGGAGGAATATAGTTATCATCCTCAACCTCTCGGTCTGCCGCTCTCTCATGAGGGCTGGCTTCTCCATCTTCCTGTGCCGAATCTTGCTGGGGGGGGGTGTTCTTCGGCGCTATCCGGGGTAGTATTATCTCCCGTGCCGGAATAACCGTTTTTGCTTTGGCGGGATTTAGAGCGGCGCCGCCGACGTCGGCGCTTTGGCTGTTTCTTGGAGGTGTCATCCCCCGCTGTTCCATCGCCATCCCCATCTTTTGGATTGTCCACCATGTATATGTCATATGACGAGGTGGCCTTCCAGCGCCCTACAGGTGCTGGTTCCTGTTTGTCTCCTGCATCGTCCTCCATACCGTCGATGTCTTCAGAGCCGAAGTCAAGCATGTCGGTTAAATCGTCGACAGTGGCTACAAAGTGGGTGGTGGGTGGGCTTTGAATTTCTTCATCGTCCGTATCCCATCCTCGCTGACCACAGTCCGGCCAGGGCTCTCCTGATAAAGAGAGAGACTTGAGAGAATTCAGGATATTGCCAAAAGGCGAGTGTTGAAAGATGTCCGCGGTGGTGAACTCCATTATTGGCGCCCAATCGGATTCGACCGGCAGGGGCGCGGGGGGTTCGGAGTCCGGATCCTCGGAGTCATGAGTCACGCAGAGTGCGGGGCCGGCATTCGGCTCGATCGCCTTTGAGATCGCAGCCCCCGAGGTGACGTGCAACCGCTCATCCTCGATTGACACAACTGGCTCCGAATTAAGGGTCAGAGCTGGTGCGTTTGCGGCCTCTGGGGCACCGTTCGGTGGCAGAGCTAGATCATGGCCCGCGAGACAGTGCGACGCGCTTGGTTGTGGCTCGAATCCGTCGAAGATCAAATCTCCGCGGATGTTTTCCGTGTAGTTTAGGCTTCCAAACCTGACTTGATGGCCAGGGGCGTAGCTTTCGATCTGCTCCAGGTGGCCAAGCGAATTGGCCCGCAGTGCGAAGCCGCCGAAGACGAAGATCTATCTGGGGAGAAAAGTCTCACCCTGGACTGCATCGTTGTTGATGATCAAAGGAGCCATCGGGCCTAAAGGCGACGACACAGAGGAACTCTCAATGAAAGCACCAATGTCGGTGTCAAAATCGGCGGATCTCGGGTAGGGGGTCCCGAATTGTGCGGCTAGGCCGGATGGTAACAGGAGACAAGGGACATGATGTTTTTACCCAGGTTCGGGCCCTCTCGATGTAGGTAATACCCTACTCCTGCTTGATTAATATTGATGATATGGGTAGTACAAGAGTAGATCTACCACGAGATCAAGGAGGCTAAACCCTAGAAGCTAGCCTACGATATGATTGTTGTATGATGGAGTTGTCCTACGGACTAGAACCCTCCAGTTTATATAGACACCAGATAGGGTTAGGGTTACACAGAGTCGGTTACAATGGTAGGAGATCTTGAATATCCGCATCGCCAAGGTTGCCTTCCATGCCAAGGAAAGTCCCATCCGGACACGGGACGAAGTCTTCAATCTTGTATCTTCATAGTCCTGGAGTCCGGCTGAAGGTATAGTCCGGCTACCCGAACACCCCCTAATCCAGGACTCCCTCACCACCAACCCACCCAAACATAAGCGATCTTTCCCACTTCAGGCAAGAGCTCCAGGAAACAGTACATCATTATTGGGCCAGATTCCTCCTTGTGATGAACAAGGTTAAGGACTACCGCGAGGAAGACGCAATCTTACTTTTCTGCAATAATTGCACGGACAAGGGAATCCTTAACGCCATAAGTCGCCGTGACATACCACGCTTCGCTGACTTGGCGTCCATTGTACGAAAGTACTATGCGATGGAAAGCGCCTAGAAACCGACAACCTCCTGGGCTTCATCGTCTCCGGTAGAGGAATTGAAGCAAATCCGGCCAAAATTCGAGCTCTGTCACAGTTGGCCATCCCAACAGACCTCAACCAAATCCAGAAATTAACCGGATGTGTGGCGGCTCTAAGCCGCTTTATGTCCCTCTTAGGAGAAAAGGCATTACCTCTTTATCGCCTTCTTTGGCGCACCGAACACTTCGAGTGGACGGATGCTGCCACAGCCGGATTGGAAGAAATAAAAGCCATATTGGCAACCAACCCAATCTTGGCTGCGCCAAACATCGGCGAACCAATGCTGTTGTACATTGCGGCAACCCATTAGGTTGCAAGCGCAGTGCTGGTCGTCGAACGAGAAACGGACGGACATAAATTCCCCTTCAAAAGTCGGTCTATTATGTATCCACTGTCCTCACTCCATGCAAATCACGGTACCCAAATTATCAAAAAATAGCCTATGCGGTATTCATGGCATCCCGGAAGCTGCGACACTACTTTCAAGAGTGTTCAATTACAGTAGCCTCGGAAGTGCCACTTAATGATATTATAAATAAACGCGACGCCACGGGCCGGATTTCCAAATGGGCCATTGACCTCCTCCCGTTCGACATAACATACAAACCCCGGCGAGCCATTAAGTCACAAGTATTGGCCGACTTTGTCGTCGAATGGACGGAAGCCGAACTCCCTAAAGAGTATGGCGCATACTCCAATTGGATCATGCACTTTGACGGCTCCAAAATGCTGGCTGGTCTGGGGGCTGGCGTCGTCCTGACGTCCCCAACTGGAGATACAGTTCAATACATACCGTTACATGGTCTCCGGATGGCAGTTTCCATGGGCATTCGACGCCTAGAGGTGCGTGGGATTCGAACCTCGCAATATCCCAAATAAATGGAGACTTCGATGCCAAGGATCTGAAAATGGCGGCCTATCGCAACGTCGTCCTCAAGATGTCAGCTCGGTTCGAGGGGCTTGAATTCCACCATGTGCCTCGGGAAAACAATCAGGCGGCGGATATCCTCGCCCGCATCGGTGCAAAACGCGATGCAGTCCCACCCAACATCTTTTTGGAGAGGCTGTTTAAGCCATCCGTCGTATGGGAAGGGGGCACCGGTAACAATAGTCCGGACCCGGCCACAACGCCCGATACCGAACACTCTGACATGATCAGAGGCACTGCCACCGAAATAACACCTTCAACCCACGTAATAATGGCTGTCATCGCCCCGTGGATAGAACCATTCCTGGCCTACCTAACTAGGCAGGAACTTCCCAAGGACCAAAACAAGGCACGCTGCATAGTGCGGTGGTCGAAAGCCTGCAAGGTCCACGAGGGAGAGCTGTATAAGAAAAGCATTACCGGAGTCCTTCAAAGGTGCATCTCCGAAGAGGAAGGGCGGAAGCTTTTGGCAGAAATTCATGCCGGACTCGGCGGCCACCACGCCGCAGCCCGGGTCCTTGTAAGCAAGGCCTTTCGTACAGGTTTTTATTGGCCGACGGCCTGGGCAGATGCACAGGACTTGGTCCAACACTGCGTCGGTTGCCAGCTCTTTGCAAACCAAAGCCATATGCCACCTACCGCCCTCCATACAATCCCCATTACCTGGCCCTTTGCGGTCTGGGGGCTTGACATGGTTGGAACCCTTAAAGGGGGATCCCATAAGAAAAAATACTTACTGGTCATGGTGGACAAAATCACTAAATGGATAGAAGCCAAACCTATTAAAACGGCCGAATCCGGACCGGTGATAGACTTAATATCCAGGGTTTTACACCGTTATGGCGTCCCCCACAGCATCATCATTGACAACGGCATGAACTTTACTGCCGACGAGGTAAAACTCTGGTGCAAAAACATGGGCATTAAGCTCGATTATGCTTCTGTCTATCACCCTCGAACTAAGGGTCAAGTCGAGTGAGCAAATGGTCTTATCATGAGCAGCATCAAACCCAGATTAGTGTGGTCCTTAAAGGAATCTGACAAACACTGGGTAGAGGAGCTCGACTCCGTACTCTGGGGGCTGCGGACCACGCCGAATCGCACTACCGGATACACACCATTCTCTATGGTGTACGGCACAGAGGCGGTTCTGCCCTGCGACATAATTCATGACTCACCTCGAGTGCGCATGTACGAAGAAAGAGAAGCCGAGATCGATCGGCAGGACAGTCTGGACACCCTGGAGGAGGAGCGCGATGTGGCAAAAGCCCGTTCCGCATTTTATCAGCAACAGGCTCGAAGATACCAAAGGAGAGAAGTACGGGCCAAAACTTATAACGTTGGCGAACTAGTTCTACGCCTGCCGGAGAAGAAAAAGACCAAGCTCGAGCCCAAATGGGAAGGTCCCTTCATTATTGACCAAGTTCTGACCGGTGGAGCGTACCGTCTGCGGGATGCATCGGATAACCGACTCGAGCGGAACCCATGGAACGCAGCCAGGCTTTAAAGATTCTACGCCTAGTGCCGGACTCTATGTTCGTCTCCTTCCTCTGTCCATTTTTTGCATATACATTATCTGTTTTTTCTCTCTTTCTCATTTTTCCTTTCTCAAAGCCTTCAAAGGCAAACTTGTGCCTTGCTTGCACACTACTGACGCGCTAACCGCGCTCATTATACCTGGGGGCTTCTTACACAGAAGCTTAATCATTTATCTGGGCTTCATGCCCCGCACATGTGTTATTCTTCCGCATGTACCTTTTCTTCGCCATTATATGCATCGATATGACTTAAGTTTTGGCCAAGCTGGGTTGTCTGGCTCTTGTATTTATGCCCTACGTACCCGTTAATTCGGCTAGGGCATAAGGGGAGTACCTCTGCGATTGTTACTGCCGGGTCAGCCGGATGTGTACCTCAGACTGGGTGAAGCCGAAAGCTAGCGTTCTCAAGGGAATATTCGGTCGGTGAACAAAAGATGTTTTTTATTTATTTTCCATATATGCCCCCCAAATGTTTTTCCCTGCGTCACTTTTCGCAGTCCGGACATGCACTTTAGGGCATGCGTACCTAGGGAAAGGAACCCTTAATGGAACTATTCTCCCTGGAAGATGTTTCTTACTACCCATGTAATATAACATAGCTAGTTGGGTACTTGTCTGTTCAAGCACTAATGACCCCTACGCCTGGTTTACACGCATACCCCGGTTCTTATATAACTGAGCGAGTATTCAGATACACTCCGGACTATCGGGTCCCGAGGTTGAAGCGAAAAGGTCCGCCATGACATATGATTTACAATCCGGCTAGAAGGCATTGTTGTCGGCGTTCTGGGAACGGGGGGTCCCCAGACTTGCCTGCCTGCGGCCTGCGGTGTGGCTCAAATGGGGGCCCAGCGCGGCCCATCTTCATCAACACAAGACTCAAGACCCTCACGAGGGGCCAAGCCTCGCGAGGCGGACGACACGGCGCTTCCTCAAGCACGGCCTCCTCAGGCTGGCTCGCGAGGAGGCGGAGAGATCAAGGCGGGGTACCTCACGAGGTGCCCATGACGCAAGCCATGACGATCGAGGGTGCCAGGCAAGCGCCAGCCCGCGCAGCGTCCCTCTTTCCTCTTTGGTGCAAAGGGGGCAAGCGCAGGCGAGAAGATCAAGAAAAGGCACTCATTTCGGTGCAACAAGACCAAGACCAGTCCAACGGTGGGAAGGAGGTCACCATGGAGCCCAGAACGGCGTCACCACAGGGCCTTTGGCAGGCGAAGACCAACTTTAGTCAGGATAAGTGTACCAGATGTTCCCCTTCGAATTGGCCAATTGTTGGCGGCCTTCCCGCTCAAATATTTGGGAAGAGGCCCAGGGCCTTTGCCTATAAATAGGACTAGCCACCCCCAGGGTAGGGGCAGCCAATATAGGGGCAAACTGGAGCTAGTATCAAGGAAACCGGTTAGAAAGGCATAGGCAACAGAGAGAGAGAGAGAGAGAGAGAGAGAGAGAGAGAGAGAGAGAGAGAGAAAGAGAGACAGAGAGAGAGAAGGGCGATTGAACTCCCCCAGCAGTTCATCCCCTAGCCAAGAACAGACCCTCGCGAGGCTGTTCTTCCTTGTACTGTTCATCCTCATCATCCCAGGAGGCAATCCACCCACCACAAACTAGAGTAGGGTATTACACCACAATGGTGGCCCGAACTAGTATAAACCCTGTGTCTCTTGTGCTGTTCTTTCAGTAGTTTAGATCCTTGCGAGACGGAGAGGTAGAGGGCATAATCTCCGTGTGCACCCCAGAGTTCGAACCTTAAGGGTCTGCCGGAACCCGTGATCCGACATTTGGCGCGCCAGGTAGGGGTGCGCCGGAATCTGTCTTCCACCGCTCCGTTCTCGTCCGACCGTCGCATCCATGTCCGACGCTCGTCGGGCCCGCGCCGAGCGCCGGGCCGCCATCGCTTCCCGCGTCGCCCAGACGGCCCCCGTCGGTGGGCGTCCTCGTCGTTCTCCGTCGCCCGCCGTCAACGCCGCCACTGGCCCGGCGGGGAACGAGCAGCAAGCATCGTCTTAGCACCCGTCCGTGCGGCGAGACGGCCGCACCACTACTCCATCGCTCACCCCAGCCGGCTCTTCGTCCCACGCGCTCCGCGCGCCCTTGGAGGCTCGAGCCGCGCTCATCGCGGCGAATGAGCTCCTGCGCTACCGCCCCGTCGACGACGTCTACGAGGAGTGGCTCGACCGCATCGCCGAGCTCGTCTGCGCCGCATGGGGCTCTCCCGCGCCGTCCGCACCGCTGCGCCGCACTCCGCCCCACGTGGGAATGAAGCTCCAGGGGCGTACCAACCGCCTCCTCTCCAAGAAGACGCCATGGCTCCAAGGTGCGCAGCCCCTGGGCAGAACCCGCTCCGTCAGGCGCCAGCTCAGCAGGAACGGAGCTGCCAAGAAGTCCCACGACCGCAAGAGGCTGCCCGGGCGCTCCCAGCTCCGGCTCGCCGAGACCCCGCTCCAGCTCCGGCACGTCAAGACCCCATGCTACTCCCAGTAGCAGCGCAAGGGGACCCGCAAGGCCAAGCTCTCCCTCAACCAAAGCCTCCCGTGGCCACCTCAGGTTGCCGCGCCTACACCACCGAGCTGCGCAGCGTCGCATGGCCCGGCAAGTTCAAGCCGGACCTGCCCCCTCGCTATGACAGCACAACTGATCCCGCAGAGTTCCTCCAGCTCTACGATCTGGGCATCGAAGCTGCCAGCGGGGACGAAAAGGTCATGGCAAACTGGTTCCCTATGGCGCTGAAGGAAGGTGCTCGTACTTGGCTCCTGAACCTGGCCCCAGGCACGATCTCCTCCTGGGACCAGATGCGTACTCGCTTCATCGCCAACTTCCAAGGTACCCCCGACCGGCCTCCCGCCGTGAGCGACATGCGCCGCATCAAGCAGCAGCCTGGGGAGACCCTGCAAAAGTACATCCAGCGCTTCAACAGTGCACGCCTCAAGATCCCCAAGGTGTCCGAGGAAGCCATCATTTCGGCCTTCTCCGATAGCGTGCGCGACGTCAAGATGAAGGAGGAGCTGGCGATGCATGAAGACCTCTGCACCTCCCTTGAGCTGTTCAACTTGGTGACCAAGTGCGCCAGGGCTGAGGAGGGACGCCTCTCCCTCCTCGAGCTGCCTGCTGTAGACCCAGAAGAGAAGAAGCCCAAGGCCAAAGACGTGAAGCGCAAGGGGGCTGCCGTACTCGCGGCGGAACCAGACACGAAGCGGGGCAAGGTTCTGCCCGAATCCTCCAGGGGCAGCCGGTACTGTATGTACCACGACCTCCACACCCACAACACCAACGAATGCCAAGAACTCCGCGCCGTGCGAGAAGGAAGAGGCGGCCGTCGCCCTGACCGTGCTGACCGGGGCTACGGCCGAGGAGGAGGAAGAAACCCAGGACGCTGGGAAGATCGTGGCCCGCGCCAAGGGTGGCGCGACCAACCTCGCGAGGACCGTTGGTGGGACCCGCCTCGCGAGGGGGACTGGAGGGATCAGCCTCGTGAGGATCGCCCTCATGGCAACCCAGGCCTGCCGCCGCTGCCGCCTCAGCCAAGGAGGAATGAAGACCGTCACCAAGACGAGGGGGCTGGGGGCTTCCAAGAGCCGCGTGCAATCGCCTGCATCCTGGGCGGAGCTCAAGCCCCAGCCTCTCAGCCTATCTTCAAGCAGTTTGCCCCCGAAGTGAATGCAGTTCTCCCCAAGCTCGAAGCAACTCGCCCCCTCAGGTGGTCGGCGTGCGCCATCACGTTCAGCTCAGCAGACTAGCTCAAGTGCGCGGCCACAACCGGAGTCCTCACGGTGCTTTGCTCCCCAGTCATCAGCAACGTTCTGGTCACCAGGACCCTCATCGACGATGGAGCAGGGCTCAACATCTTGTCCGTGGAAACATTCAACAACCTCCAAGTGCCCTCTGACCAGCTTCAGCCAACCAAGCCTTTCTCCGGAGTCACCGACGGTTCCACAGTCCCGATCGGGCAGGTCAGCCTCCCTGTCACCTTCGAGGCCCGCAGCAACTACCGCATCGAGCTCATCGACTTCGACGTCGCCCACATCCGCCTGCCGTACAACGCCATCCTCGGGTACCCAGCGCTGGCCAAGTTCACGGCAGTGACTCACCACGGCTACAACGTCCTCAAGATGCCAGGACATGGCGGCATCATCACGGTGCCCTGTGAAGAGAAGGACACAGTGTGTTCCCTGGAGCGAGCCTTTCAGGCCGCGTCGCTAGAGGACCCAGAGCGCGGAAGCAGGAGGCTTCCTGAGACCACCCCCAAGAAGAAGAAGACATCGTCAGGCTCAGCCCCTCAGGAGGCAGGCCCTTCAGGGCCCGTGTCTGCCCAGGGGGACCCTCCTTCCATCGCATAGGAAAGCGCGCCTGGCGCCCTCCTCAGGCAGGGCTCGGGGGCTCTCACCTGGAGGGCCACCGACCTTGCCAGGGTCACGAGGGAGGCGCTTGGGCACCATATGGAATCGTGCTTCGAAGCACGATTCCCTCGAGAAGGAGCCAGGCCAGGAAGGTCAGACCAGCAGGAGTTCGTTAACAAGGCCATTCAAGAACTACAGGAGTCAAGGATCATGAGAGGATGCCGTCGTCCACCAGCTGTGGCTCCCCATCCAGGCGAGGATGGTGGGCTGCGCGTCTGCGTCGACGTACCAGGGCTCAATCAGATCGCCACGACAGAGCGCCTCTGGCCCTCCCAAGTGGGGTGCTGCGGAGGACCGCCCCACAGCTATGTTCGCATGCCTTACGGCCTGCCGAGCATGGCTGCGGCGTACCAGCGCCTCATGAGGGGCATCTTGGAGGCTCAGGAAGGCAGGCGTTCTGCGGCTCTGGCGGAGATGGAGACAGCTCGCGAGGAGCCACCAGTGCCTCCGGAGCCTCCCGATGCCCCAGGGCCTGGGGGCTCGTGAGGATCGGCTTCCGCAGCCCACCGAGTCTGCTGCACCAACGCCACTTCGTCGACGACATCTTCAGGTGACATCTTTCAAGTTTCATTCCCAGCTGGGAGCGCCCTCCCAGGGTTGCGTCACTCCCAGGCCGCGTGGGTCCGTCCCTGTGGCATGTATCGCTTTTTATTTCTTCAGTCGTTAGCTTGCTGTGCTGGGGGCGCCCCTCGGGCTTCATCATCCCCAAGCCGCTCGGGCTAGGCCCAGCGACGTGTATCTCCCCCATGTTTATTTCCAATTATGCATTCGCCTATCATGCTTGATTACTTGATGCCGTCCACGGCACCTCTTCTTCTCTATGTCGACCACTTGCACGTTAAAGGGCGGGTGCCTGAGCATCGCGACTCAGGACTCTTACTGGCTCTCCAGCCCTCACCCTCTGGTCTTGTCCACGGCATCGCGACCTGGCATACCAGCGGCGGCTGAGACAAGCTCGAGGGCCGGGACCCGAGGACGTAGAGTGCCGGCATCTAATCAAACTTTGCAGGGACACATCTCAAGATACGGCCCAGTGCCAGGCGCAACCCGCCTAGTGGTAGGGCCTCGTGAGTCTCGCGCTGGCTCACGGGTGCCCAGATACACCTCAACTAGCCCTACCGTGCCTGCCACGTGTCAGGGCGGGGCTGTACACGCCCCGGGGGCTCCTCCCGGAGGGGAGCCCCTCCCACGTACCAGTGGAAGCACCATGCTCCGCGTTGGCTGATGACACTGCCGAGGAGCGGCTATGCCCGTACACATATGGAAGCGCTATGCTCCGCGCTGGTGATAAACAACTGAGGGTGGCCTCCGGGCCGCGTTAACCTCAGGGAGCCCAGAGCTCAGTGGCTGGCCTCATCGCACCGCCTCCCCTCGGGAGCGCCGCGCAAGGGGGCTGGGCACGGGGGCTACGACTGGGTCACGCCCAGCCGTATGCCGCCCAGCCAGGCCCCTCGGGCCTGGTTCATCGCGCGTCTCTCCCTGAGCTGAGCCAAGGTATGAAGGCCGTTTGAGCGTCAAGGGGGACCCCTGAGCATCGCGACTCAGGGGCCTAACTGGCTCCATAGCCCCTCACTCCTTAGTTCCGAAAGGCTATGCTGGGTGAGGTACGTGCGGAGTCGGGCTCTGCAGACGTAGAACGGTAGCCCCGCCTACACCTCACCTCATCGTCTGCTGTTTGCGCGTCAAGGGGGACTCTTGAGCATCGCGACTCATGAGCCTAACTGGCTCCATAGCCCCTCACTCCTTAGTTCCGAAAGGCTATGCTGGGTGAGGTACGCGCGGAGTCGGGCTCTGCAGACGTAGAACGGAAGATACACCTACATCACGCTTCACTACTTGTTGTTCGTGCACCAAGGGGGACTCCTGAGCATCGCGACTCAGGAGCCTAACTTGTCACGTAGCCCCTCACTCCTTTGGTCCCGTCCTGGTTTCCGGTCGGGGCTAATGCTCGGTGAGGCACGCGCGGGGCCGGGCTCCGCCGGCGTAGAACACAAGCAAGTAGGGAAGAAGAGCATAAAATTCAAGGAACTTAAAAGCAAATATTACAACCCATACTGTCGCCTTAGTACCAAACGCAAATTTAAATGCCTCCCCGAGGCATCGTACATGTGCAGGAACCGAAAGAAGAATAGGAACGATAGCGAAGTCACTTGTCGGCGGTGGAGTTGCGTGGAGTGGCTTCACCTCGTGGAGCAGCAGGGCCGGCAGCGCCTCGCTTCGGCTTGGTGCTGAAGGCCCGGAACTTCCCCAGCAGTGCCTCCGCGCGCCCCTTCACGGCTTCGACAACGGCGGCGGCTCCCTCGCCGCTCACCGGCTCCAGCAGGCTGTCGAGGTCGGCGCTGGGATCGCGAAGGTAGACGTGGGCGAAGACCTGCGTCAGCGCGGCAGAAGACACGACACGCGCCTCGGCCTCAGTCGTGGGGGCGAGGCCAAGGGCGACATCCCCAAGGGCCTTCACCAGGAAGGGAAGCAGCTTGGCGAGGCCATCCCCGTCACCGGCCAGCGGGCTATCCAGGCCGCTCTCGTAAAGCGTCTTCAACGAAGCGCGGGCATCCTTCTCCATGTCCGCGAAGGCCACGGGATCCTCGGCGAGGACCCAGGCCTTGACGTCCAGCTCAGCCTTCGTCACCGCCAGCTCCTTCTTCAACGCACCTAAGCGGCCACGACGCTTCTTGAGCTTGGCCTCCCGGTCCTCGAGCGCCGCCTCGCGAGCCTTCGCCCCCTTCTCCTGCTCTTGGCGAAGGCGGACCTCTTCCGCAAGCTGGCCTCGCAAGCTTTGCAGCTCATCCTCCAGCTCCTTGCAGCGGCCGCGGACTCCAACCACCTCTCCCAGGGCCGCATCTCGGGCGGCCTTCGCCTCGAGGGTGGCCTCCCTCTCTCCGTCACAGGCCGTTGAGGCCTGAACCAGCGCTGCCCGAATCGAGGCATCAGAGCGAATCCACCCCGAAGCCAGCTCCAGACGCCCGGCCACCAGGCGAGGGTCGGCGCCTAGAAGATCCTGCCGCAGCCGGTCCAGTTCAGCAACGGCACGCTCCAGAATGGAAGAAGAAGGCGGAGAAACATCGGCGCGCTCCAAGACAACATGAGGGGTCGCGAAAGCAGCGGCCGGTGGAACGGGAGGACAAGGTAGCGGCGGCGAGGCCGCAACGTCCCGAGGCGGAGTCCGCTGCACCTCCCCAGCTGTAGCAGCAGCGCCAGATAAGGGCACCTCGGGGGTCGCTTGAGCCATGGGGGCTGTCGCCCCAGCCAGATCAGCCAAGCCCCGCAAGGACGAGCGGGCAGGAGAGGCCCGCGCGTCACGGTCACCCTCCCCTGCAGGTGGAGGCGCCGCCGTAGATGGGGCCTCAGGAGTTCCCTTCAGCTTCTTCGCCGTGGGCGCCAGCCTACTCAAGAGAAGCAATCATCAAGCCTCGTCGGCGGAACGAGAAACCAAAGATCAAGGATCAAGCACTTACGGATCGTCGTCGGAAAGCTCTAGCTGCCTCCGGCCATACTTGAAACCTGAGAGCCAGCTGGAGGGGTCGACCTCGGAAGCAGAAGGCGCGTCCGCAGTTCGCCCCGGAGTTAGGACGGGCCCGCGGGGAATCAACCCGGACCTGCCCTTCTTCGGGACCGGGGGCGAGCTCCCGATGCCCAGCACGTCGTCGTCGTCGTCATCATCATCATCATTGCTCAGCGAAAGGCGGAGAGCACGGGGCTTGCGCTGGGGAGGGGGAGCCCTGGACTCTCCGTCAGTCGCCTCGGAGTCGAGACCTTCCTCCTGCTCCTCTTCCCCCCCTCTCCGCTGGAGTCACCGGAAGACACGTCCATAGGTCCCTCGGGGGCCACCACGGGCACGGGCCCGTCCCCGTTGAAGACGGGCATGGACTTCACCACTTGCTCCCAATCGTCGCGAAGGAACAGGGGCGAGGGCGCGCCCTCCAACCTTGCTACCTCGCCCCCGACCAGGGATTGGAGCACCGCAGTCACGTCCTCCTTGCCCACAGCTGCGGGGCTCGGATGAGGCCTCCACATCGGGGGAGAGTACTGCCGAAGCGGAGCCAATTGGTGCTCCAGGAACTCCGTCAGCAGCGGTGCCCCGGTCAGCTTCACCGCCGCCATGCTGGCCGGCTTCAGGTCGGCCTCCATCTTCGCCAAGATCGACTTCGCGCGGGGATCCGTGAGCTCCGCTCGGCACCAGTCGCTAGAACTCACGGGCGGCTCCGTGGGAAGGATCAACCGAGGGTGGATGCGCCCGACGTCTACCAAAACCCACTTGCTCCGGAAGCCCTCGATCCTCTTCCCCGGATTTGAAATGGCCATGGCACTGCCGCACGCGACGAAGCCCGCGCACGCAGAAGGGGAACCATGGGAAGTCCGGAGGTAAAAGTAGTGGCGCAGCAAGGCCACTGAAGGCTGCACCCCCACATGAGCCTCGCAGTAGTAGGCAAAGGTCGCCAGAAGAAGTATGGAGTTGGGGTGGAGATGCACAGCTTGCAAGTTGTAATGGCGGAGGACGGAGAGGAAGAACTCAGAGAAAGGAGGCAACAAGCCCGCAGTAATGGAGCTTACGAAGAAAGGATAGAAGGTGCTGCCTCGGCCCTCAGGGGTGGCAGAGCCGACCTTGAACACCTGCGCCCCGTTGATGCCCTGCGCCGCCGCCATCCGGTGCAGTTAGGCGAGGCTCGCCTCCGACACGTTGGGCGAGTCCAAAGCAGGCGAGAACCAAGCTTCAGCCGGGGGCTGGCGAGGCGCCATGGCTACCTAGGTCAACCGGATGGAGCAGATCTGGATACTTGGAGGGAGAGAGGAGAGACGCAAGAAAGGGGATCCGAGCAGCGGCTGAAGAAGGAGAAGAGCAAAGCCGGGGCGGATGCCACGCCTTTAATAACCAGCACAGTTGCAAAAGCACCCACGCCCAATCAACCGCCACGCGGCGCCCAAGGCCGCAGGCTGTTATGGCCCGCGGCGCTTCGCCCTTGCCCTTTCGCCTCTCGGCACGGCCAAGTCCATGCGCGCCTTGGGCCCGGGGGCTACTGTCGGCGTTCTGGGAACGGGGGTCCCCAGACTTGCCTGCCTGCGGCCTGCGGCGTGGCTCAAATGGGGGCCCAGCGCGGCCCATCTTCATCAACACAAGACTCAAGACCCTCGCGAGGCGGACGACACGGCGCTTCCTCAGGCATGGCCTCCTCGGGCTGGCTCACGAGGAGGCGGAGAGATCAAGGCGGGGTACCTCACGAGGTGCCCATGACGCAAGCCATGACGATCGAGGGTGCCAGGTGGGCGCCAGCCCGCGCAGCGTCCCCCTTTCCTCTTTGGTGCAAAGGGGGCAAGCGCAGGCGAGAAGATCAAGCAAAGGCACCCATTTCGGTGCAACAAGACCAAGACCAGTCCAACGGTGGGAAGGAGGTCACCATGGAGCCCAGAACGGCGTCACCACAGGGCCTTTGGCAGGCGAATACCAACTTTAGTCAGGATAAGTGTACCAGATGTTCCCCTTCGAATTGGCCAATTGTTGGCGCCCTTCCCGCTCAAATGTTTGGGAAGAGGCCCAGGGCCTTTGCCTATAAATAGGACTAGCCACCCCCAGGGTAGGGGCAGCCAATATAGAGGCAAACTGGAGCTAGTATCGAGGAAACCGGTTAGAAAGGCATAGGCAACAGAGAGAGAGAGAGAGAGAGAGAGAGAGAGAGAGAGAGAGAGAGAGAGAGAGAGAGAGAGAGAGAGAGAGAGAGAGAGAAGGGCGATTGAACTCCCCCAGCAGTTCATCCCCTAGCCAAGAACAGACCCTCGCGAGGCTGTTCTTCCTTGTACTGTTCATCCTCATCAGCCCAAGAGGCAATCCACCCACCACAAACTAGAGTAGGGTATTACACCACAATGGTGGCCCGAACTAGTATAAACCCTGTGTCTCTTGTGTTGTTCTTTCAGTAGTTTAGATCCTTGCGAGACGGAGAGGTAGAGGGCATAATCTCCGCGCGCACCCCAGAGTTCGAACCTTAAGGGTCTGCCGGAACCCGTGATCCGACAATTGTACATGTCACTTTAAATACATAGTCATTTAGACTGACTAAATTCCTCTTCTATACCATCCAACAGGCTGTCCAGCCTACAATCCTGTTGGGAATACTTTGCGGCTAATTCTACTTGCCCGTACACTAAGCTAATGGGGATCTCTTTCCCATCGGGCCCCACAGGTCCGACCTCGGCCATGTGGTTTGGGTCAGCCTTGGTATACCGCGTCTTCACCGTGGCCCAGGCTTCCCTGGCGCCTTGACGGCAGGCCGATATCTTCCATAGTCGGAAGTGGCACCGCGCTCCCTTGAGCTTCTCCGCAAGCTCTCCAAGGCCTTCGGGCAGGGAGACGGATGGCCACAAGGCCTGGGCAATACCTTGCATCACCTGCCGGACTTGTTCGTGCAGTTGTGAGAGCTTTGGTAGAAGATCACCCGCAGACCCGGGCATCTCATCCGCGGGACGACCCGTCAGCATACCTACAGACATAACTCTGTTAGCTGGCTTCTTCGTCAAACTCTTTTTAACAAAGTTCGCTCAAGCACTTACTGAAAATGCCGCGTCGAAGCCGCTTATTCTCCTTCATGGAGTCCGATAGCTGGGTGCGAACATCCTTTAGTTCCACACTCAGCCGGGTATTGGCATCCTGGAGATTGTTTTTCTCCTGCCTAACTTTTGTAAGCACTTGCTCGCCAGCCTTTAGCCGGCGTACGACATGTTGCTCATTCGGATTCACTACGGCGTCATCTGCAATATTTATTGTCAGATTTGTAGGCATACCGCACTCTATATGGTACCTATCATTCTTTGAAACAAGTGTAACCAGAGGAGGCCTTCTAGGACTCCTTCACTACGGCAACTTCGGCCCGTAGCCGGGCCTTGCACTCTTCAAGCTCATGAGACAATTGGGAATTCTTCTCTGTAAGAACCTGCACAATAAATGATCCTTAAATCAGTTATTCTAACTGTTTCAGGTCTCAGGGGCTACTGCTATATATATAATCATCAAATTTTCTTACCCGTACATCCTTTACATATTGGTCCGTGGCTCTGGCTAGAACATTTTGAGAACCACGAAAACGCATCTCCTGAGTTGAAGGCATCAAACGCCTCTTGGGAGAAGCAAGCGTCATGGAGTACGGCTCGACGACGCCTGTGATTCATGGCGCTCTCCACTTCAGAATTCGTAGCGGATATCTTCTCCGCATCCTCTGTAGAAGGAGCATCCGGCGTGTGCCTCGTGTTAGCCTCCGCCTCTGTGTCCGGCCCTGGAGCCCGACTGGTAGAGGCGTGATCGGCGACCTCTCCGGATATAGTCCGACGAGTGTTCTTCCTTCTAGGAAACACGGGTGTTATTATGTTTTTACAAGACGACAGCCACGGAGTGATGTGTTGCATCATACCTCTGCGCCGGCGTCTCTGTCCGGACCGCCTTCCTTTTTTGCCTGTCCGGCCTCGGAGCCCCTTGTTGGCGAGCTGCCACGGGCTCGGCGTGGCGTCCCGAGGGCCTTCCCTATAAAACACCGTTTGTATACAGTAGGCAAAGTGCATAAAAAGAAATCCTTTTCAAAGGTTGGGACTCTGGTCTCATTTACCTGCGAGGCTGGGAGTAGCCCAGGGTAGTCGGCTATAATGGCCACCATGGCGTCATCACGGCTCAATTGGTAGAATACCGTGTCAATCAGCTCCACGAATATGTACGGATCCTCTTTAAGGCCGGGGTAAAGGGACCGTTCAGGATCCTCTGGTTGTGGAGGTGGGCTGTTGATCTCCCTTACAGCCTTACGCAGCTCATGCGATGAAATGGCAACATAAAATATTTACTGTAAAAAATGCGGAAGGGGTGGGTATACAAAGTGGCAGCTTACCCAGCTCGGAGGGTTGTACATGGAAAATCCATCCCGTGGCTTGATGCCGAGGAACTCCTCTTCCTCTCCCTTGTACAAGCCGGACAGGATTTTTGCTAAGGTAGCAATTGAGTCCGGCCCCTTGCGGCCGCAGCGGGTGGCATCATCTTCCCCGTTGAAATCCCACATAGGGTGGCCTCGATATTGAAGTGGCTGCACCGCCCGCATAATGCATATTGACATAACCTCGGTTATGGTCAGTCCTGATTCGGCCAGCAACTTTATCCGGCCCATCAGATAAAATACGTCTCTATCATCTTCCTCCTGAGGGCTCCGTGGGCGCCAGCTTAGGCGTTTCTTCAAAGGAGTGTTGTCAAACTCAGGAAGGCCAATCTGGATAGGATCCGGGAGAGGAACATCCTCCATGTAAAACCACTCCGAAGGCCAGTCCTTGGACGTTTTCTTCGGGGTACCAGATAGGTATCCGGTCCCGGCGATTCGCCATACTTCGGCTCCGCCCACTTGATATATTGATCCCCTCTGTGTACGGGGCACAAGGCAGAACAACTTCTTCCACAATGCGAAATAAGCTTCGCAGCCCAGAAACAGTTCGCAAAGAGCTACGTAACCAGCGATATGCAGTATGGAGGCAGGGGTGAGGTTGTGCAACTGGAGGCCGTAGAACTCCAGGAGCCCTCGGAGAAACGGATGGATTGGAAATCTGAGTCCCCTTAACATATAAGGGACAAGGCATACCCGCTCTCCCTTAGAGGGATTAGGAAAGCTCTCCGCCTGCTCCCCGCCGTTATAGGTGGCGAGCCTGGCTCAAACCGGGACCATATACGCTGGGGGAGAAATCCCTGGGTTTGTAGCTTCACTAATTGGCTGTGCGGGACGGAACACCTCTCCCAATCTCCGGTCTTGGGGCTGCAGGAGCGAGAGGAGGAGCTGCGCTGGCCGGCCATGCTGGAATGGATTTTTTCGGGCGCGCTCCGATGAATGCTCGCTAAGGGAGGATGGTTTAGTTTGGATCTGAGAATCCTCGTCTCTTTAATAGAAAGTCCATTCACATAGCTAGGGTGGTAAATGTAAAAACACCTTGGCTCGTGAGGGAGTCCTGGATTAGGGGGTGTTCAGATAGCCGAACTATACCTTCAGCCGGACTCCAGGACTATGAAGATACAAGATTGAAGACTTTGTCCCGTGTCCGGAAGGTTCTTTCCTTGGCGTGGAAGGCAAGCTAGGCGTGCGGATATTCAAGATCTCCTACCAATGTAACCGACTCTGTGTAACCCTAACCCTATCCGGTGCCTATATAAACCGGAGGGTTGTAGTCCGTAGGACGAACACATCATAACCATCATCATACCCATAGGCTAGCTTCTAGGGTTTAGCCTCCTTGATCTCGTGGTAGATCTACTCTTGTACTACCCATATCATCAATATTATTCTAGCAGGAGTAGGGTTTTACCTCCATCGAGAGGGCCCGAACCTGGGTAAAATAAAGTGTCCCTTGTCTCCTGTTACCATCCGACCTTGACGCACAGTTCGGGACCCCCTACCCGAGATCCGCCGGTTTTGACACCGACATTGGTGCTTTCATTGAGAGTTCCTCTGTGTCGTCGCCTTTAGGGTTGGACTTTTCTCCCCGGACAGATCTTCGTCTTCGGCGGCTTCGCTCTGCGGGCCAACTCGCTTGGCCATCTGGAGCAGATCGAGAGCTACGCCCCTGGCCATCAAGTCAGGTTTGGAAGCTTAAACTACACGGCAGATATCCTCGGAGACCTGATCTTCGACGGATTCAAGCCACAGCCAAGCGCGCCGCACTATCTCGAGGGGCATGATATAGCTCTGCCTCCGAACAGTGTCCTGGAGGCCGCATACGCTCCGGCCCCGATCCTCGATTCGGAGCCCGCTGCGTTCTTTGAGGATGAACGGTTGGACGTCACCTCGGGGGCTGCGATCTTAAAAGCCATTGAGCCAAACGCAAGCCCCGCACTCCGCATGGCACATGACTCCAAGGAGCCGGACTCTTCTCCGAACTCCGAACCTCCCGCGCCCCTGCCAATCGAATCAGATTGGGTGCCGGTAATGGAGTTCGCCGCCGCGGACATCTTTCAGTATTCGCCTTTCGGTGATATTCTGAAATCTCTCAAGTCTCTCTCTTTTCCAGGAGAGCCCAGGCCGAACTGTGGCCTGCGAGGCTGGGATTCGGAGGACGAAGAAATTCAAAGCCCACCCACCACCCACTTAATAGCCACTGTCGACGATTTAACCGACATGCTCGACTTCGGCTCCAAAGACTTCGACGGTATGGACGACAAAGACGGAGACGAACCGGAACCAGCACCCATAGGGCACTGGACCTCCACCCCACTTAATGACGTATTCATGATGGATACACCTGAAAAAACTCACAATGAGGAAGAAGGGGGCGAAAAGAAGGGTAAACCCTCCGAAAAGCACTTAAAGCGGCGACGTAAACGCCGAGCGAAGCCCCGCCTCGATCAAGACCCAGCCATAGAGCAGGACGAGCCGGCAGATGACGAACGCATCCCAGAACAGCCGTCCGAACAGGGTAACACGGGCAGAGAGGACGAACAGTCCTCCCCCGGTCATAACAGAACTCCGGACGATACCACGCCGGATAAAATCATGGAGCAGAAGAATCTCCAAGAAAGGCTCATCGCCACAGCACGAAGCCTGAAGAAGCAGAAGCAAAAGCTAAAGACGGCGGAAGATGCACTCAAAACAAGATGGAGCAAAGTAATCAAGACCGCAGACAAATACGGCAGCAGACACCGCACCAAAAGCTATCCGAAGAGAAAGCTACTGCCCGAATTCGACCAGGAGGCCCTAGAGCCCCCAAACTCGAAAAACAAAAAGGCTACACGGTCGAATAAACGACCTCTCGGCCACTACAAAATGGCAAACGACGCCGCACTTAATGCGGCATGCGACCCAATCAAAGACTTGCATCATGGCCCAGCCAGGTCCATTTACGGGCCAAGAAAGCAAGCTCTCACAAGCAATGCAAAAAATCCACCATCAGAATCCGGCACACCCAAATATAGGGGTGCCGCACACCCTCTATGTTTCACCGATGAGGTCCTGGAATATGAATTCCCAGAGGGATTTAAACCCGTTAACATAGAGGCGTACGATGGAACAACAGACCCTGGAGTCTGGATCGAGGATTATATCCTCCACATACATATGGCTAGAGGAGATTGTCACATCCTAGCTAGCTCATGCATTAGAGTGTGCATCATGTTTACTTTTGACAGAAATTTGAAATGGGGAAGGCAGAACCCCCAGCACCCCTCCTGAAATCAACTAGGGTTTACTAAAAATATTTTCAATGAACCTGAAATGCCCTTCTAAAATGTTCACCCTCTTTGTCTTGGGTTAAAACCTCTGGCAAAAATGGTGCATATATTTCTAGGTCAACAGAAGGTCATTGAATTAATGCATAAGTATTTGAATTTGGGCATTTAAAATTTATAAAATATTTCAAATGCTCAAATATTTCCAAACCAAAATGTTCCTTGCTGGAAATACTCCAACTAAGGACCAGATGAAGTTTGGTGATTTTAGGAGTTGTTTTAGTATTTTTAATAAGTCCACAAGTCACAGAAAAAATAGAAAAAGGAAACAAAATGGAAAAACTTACCTGGCGCCTACTAACCGGCCCACCTGCCGGCCCAGCCCACCTGCCGCGCCAGCGAGCTGCTTGGCTCGGCCAGGCAGGCAGGCAGGTGTTCGACGGCGGCACCAGCGTGCGCCACGCAGCTGCCCGCCGCCCTGCTTCACCTTCTCGCCGCCCCGCTGCCCTGGACGTGTTCCACGTCGCCGCCCCGAGCCCCTGGACACGCCCATTCGCCCCTGCCTCGCCTCCCTCGCTTCCCTTCGCCATGGCCGACGCAGCCGTTGCCGTTCCACCACCGTAGTCGTGCTCTCCGTCAACCCCACGCCGCGCCACCGTGTCCACCCGCTTCACCGTCGTCGATTTCGTCGAACAGCCGAGCCCCGAGCGCTCGCGTGCCCCGAAGCCACTGCACCGACCTCGCCCGAGTCCACCGTCGCCGGAGATCCCCTTCAACGCCGTCGCCGCATCAGCTCGTCCCCGACCCCGCCGGTGGCCTCTACGAGTGCTCTGTGAACCTAGCTACCCCTCCTACCCTTCCTCTCTCGCCCCCGAGCCGTGTAGCCACCGCACGAAGATCACCCGCACGCACCGCCGCGGATCTCGTCGCCGACGTGCTCCCGGCCATCCTCCGGCCACCTCTCGGTGTCCATCGCACTCACCACGCTGCGTTGGGTCCAACCGTGCACTCCTCGCACCTCACTGCACCCCCTAGCTCGAGTTCACCTCCAACCGAACTCCGGCGGCCGCCTAGGTCATCCCCGGCGCCGACTCCGGCAACCCTGACCCCAACCAACTCCACCAAGAGCTGCGGTTCATCCCCAGCTCCACTTAGATGCCTTCCGCGCCTCATTTGGTGGCCGGAACGGCCAAAACCACTTCCGCCGCCACGTCGGGCTCGCCGGCGGCTAAACGCCGGTGCAGCCGACCTGACTTTGACCACGGGTGGGCCCTCGTTGACTCCCCTGAGTCAACGACAGGTGGGCCCCCCTGTTAACTAATTAGATTAGTTCTAATTAAAATTAATTAGTTAAACTAACTACTGACATGCGGGTCCCACTGGTCAGTTTGACCTGGACGACTCCATTGACCCCTGACGTCACACTGACGTCATGCTGACGTAGTAAATTAATTACTGGATTTATTTTTGTACAGGAAAATCCATAAATTAGTCCAAACTTCAAAAAATCATAGAAATTAATCTGTAGCTCCAAATGCAAAGTTCTATATATGAAAAATTATCAGAAAAATCCAAGCTATCCATTGGTGCTGGTTTCATGCATGTCAGAACAAGTTAAACCCACTGTTTAGGCATTACAAGGTGATGCACTAATTTGGACATGTTAAATGAGCTAACAATTGAACCTTTGGTTCAAATAAGCACTTACCCTTCTGTTTAGCTTGCATTAGACCAAGACACATCCATCTTGCCATGTCATAGCATGAATCATATTGTTGCATATCGTCATGTGTTGATTGTGTTCCGACGTGTTCTTCGTGGTAGGTTCTGCCTCCAAGGATATCTCCGAGTATCCAACTGAAGGGCAGTATCCCGCTACTACTCCATCAGGCAAGCAACCCATTGATCATTCCGATACAAACCCATGTTCTCGCTTCTGCCCTTGTTTACTGCATTAAGACAACGCGTTTCAAACTGCTGTGTGTTGCGGTAGTTGAACCCACTTCCTTTGCATGACCTGTCAGTGCCACAGTAACTAGATGAAACCCACTAGCATGTGTAGGAGTTGATCGAGCCAATATATGTGTGTGTGTTCCTCCATGCTATGCTTGCTATGCTTAGAGTTGTGTCAGGTCTGGCTCATCGGGATGATGAACTGGAGTGAAAGGTTGTGTCGGTGACAAGAGTGAAGTGTTGAACACGATTTGGTAAAGGAATCGATGAGAGGCCATGTAGGAGTACATGGTGGGTTGTTTCATTGAGGTCGTCCTTAAGTACTGAGATCTGTGTGTGTGATTTAAGACTCAGCTACTACCACGCATTGGGCCCGAAACCAATGGACCCTCTCGGCTTCTTGATCACGCTTGTCCTCTGTCCAGGAGTTGCAAAGTAGTTTCTGGTGTTTGTAGTATGCTGGGGGCCGCACGCAACGCTGACCGTCGGGGTGGGCTGTGTTGTGGTAGGCACGTGGCCGGGCCAGCCGGACGCCCGTTTGGTGTCTCGGAACCCTGTTCACATCGTTCGGGGCCGTTAGTGGAAACCTCGGCCGGACTCCCTGCGGATGGAACCCGAATAGGCGATAAACCTGGACTAGAGACTTGAGTGTTTAGGTAGGCCGTGGCCGACACCCTCGCTGGGCTTCCGCTTGAAGGTTGCCGAGTACATGTCATGTAAACGGCGGTAAGTGGTGAGAGCGTGTGTGAAGAAGTACACCCCTGCAGGGTATAAATCTATTCGAATAGCTGCGTCCGCGGTAAAGGACTACTTGGTCACCTATACAGTTCATTGACAAGTTAAATGGATACTACTAAAAATCTCAAGATAAGTGTGAGTACCGCGGATGGCCCTCTCGTAGGAAGGCGAGAGAGGATCCACGGTGGAGTATTGTGATGGTGATAGTGGACTCGTGTGCGACAAATGATTTACAAGGGGTGTCTATCGTAGGATAGCTTAGCCAAGAGTCAAAGCTGGCTTGCTGCAATAACCCCACTACCTTCTTGAGAATGTGCATGTATAGTAGGTTCCTGTTGTAAGACTTGCTGAGTACCTCCGTACTCATGTTGCTTTAATCATGTTTTTCAGACGACTTCACCAACCCCTCTGATGGGTTCTATGTAGACCTCGACGTTGACGAGTGACTTATCACCCAGGTGGTGATCCAAGACTTGTGAAGGGTCGACGTAGATAGACAGGCTTCGTCAAGCCTTCTTTCTTTCTAGTGTCTGTACTCAGACTACTTTGCTTCCGCATGAGCTTGTATGCTTGTATGACTTGAGTGTTGGGTCATGTGACCCCTATCTGTATGGATGATATGTATGGCTCTTCGGAGCCTTCTAAATAAAGTACTTGAGTTGTAGAGTTTTGTTGTGATGCCATGTTGTATTTACTCATATCGGGCATATTGTGTGTATGATTGAAATGCTTGGTATGAGTGGGATCCGACTATCTAGTTGTTTATCCTTGGCAGCCTTTCATATGGGGAAATGCAAGTCTAGTGCTTCTGAGCGATAGTAGTCCGCTGCAGCCCGGTTCACCGGAGTCCTGCTAGCCCAGCACTACTGCTTGGACACTTGACTGGCCAGCATGTGTTTCACGTCGTTCCTATGTCTGTCCCTTCGGGGAAATGTCACGTGCTGTTATTCGGAGTCCTGCCTAGCCTGCTACAGCCCGGGTTACCGGAGTCCTGTTAGCCCAGTGCTACAGCCCGAATAAATACGTTGATGACCGACATGCTCGATGTGATTCATGTATGCCTGTCCTCATAGGCTAGCGCCGCTTTGGGTTCACGACTAGCCATGTCGGCCCGGGTTCTCTGTCATATGGATGCTAGCGACACTATCATATACGTGAGCCAAAAGGCGCAAACGGTCCCGGGCCAGGTAAGGTGGCACCCGTGGGAGTACCGTGCGTGAGGCCGCAAAGTGATATGATGTGTTACACGTTGGATCGATGTGGCTTAGGATCGGGGTCCTGACAGCGTTGGCATCAGAGCCGGACTGCCTGTAGGTTCGCTAAGCCAAACTGGTCGATGTCGAGTCTAGAAATGCTCTAGTTATATGTAGGGGAATTGATTGTGGGAGGGAACGTAAGGCTCTTTTACTCCTTTACCTTATGCCCTCTATTCTGAGTCATTCCCTTCTCATTCTACGTGGGTTAAGGACTAGGCTCTCTTCTCTCTATCAGGTTCACGTGTTACTAAATCCGTAGTAACTTATAGGATTGTTGGATACAACCCAGTTCAGTTCTACTAAAGTTTAGTATGTTGCCAATTGAACCAGAACCTTGATATGATGTTGTTGAGTGGTTTCGCAAACTGTTGTGGATGTCTCAAGTCTTTTTCTGAGCATTTACAGTCGTTATGCTGTCCAATTTCATCCAGAAATTCTAATGCCTTTGCACTATTTTGTGCTTTCAGATGGCTACCCGTCCCCAGAACCAAGTGGTTCGTCTGACCCGTTGCATTGGTATATGTGGTCATACCGCCATGTTGGTTCGAGTGATGGTTGAGGCAGGTTACCGATGGTACCCTGAATACACCGTCGAAGAGCAGTTTAGAGATTTTAACGAGAGCCAATATCTGTGCACGGTCAGGATATATCCATCTTATCCCGGAGCCACGGAACCACTCCACTGTTCTTATGGACTTGGGATCACTATTGGGATGTCCGTTTGTAACGCCCCGGATCTGATGCGCCAGGTGTCCGCCAGTTATTCGCCATCGTTGCCATGTCATGTGCTTGCGTGTCGCTCTTTGCCGTGTCATCATCTGCATTTCATATCATGTCATCATGTGCATCACATTCGCATACGTGTTCGTCTTATGCATCCGAGCATTTTTCCCGTTGTCCGTTTTGCAATCCGGCGCTCCTATGTTCCCCGGCGTCCCTTTTTACCTTTTTCTGTGTGCGGGTATTAAACCTTCTCGGAATGGACCGAGGCTTGACATGTGGCCTTGGTATAGCATCGGTAGACCGCCTGTCAAGTTTCGGGTCAATCGGAGTCCGTTTGATACTCCAACGGTTAACCGGGTATCCGCAAAGGCCTCTTTTGGTGCAGCCCAACACCCCTATCAAAGTGGCCCAAAACCCACCTAAGTCATCTCCATGTTATCGGGCGTTCGATCACGATCGCGTGGCCGAAAACCGCACTCCATTGGGAGCTTCCTAGCCCCCTCTACCTATAAATAGGTGCTTCCCCCCGGATTCCTCGCGCAGATGAAACCCTAGCGAAAACTCCCCGCGCGCAGCCGGACGTGTCCGTCCGCCGCCGGACGTGTCCGTCCACCGCCGGACGAAATCCGCCAACTCACTCCAGCCAATAGGCGCGTGCCACGTCAGCTCCGCCGCCGCCTCGTCCAATCTCGCTCCGCCACCTCAGCGCCCGCGCCACCTCACCACGTCGCGGCCCGCGGAGCCCATCCGGGGCCCGCGCAGGCCCGGTCCCCCGCCGCCGCGGCTCGAGCCCGCCGCCGCCCTTCGCCGGCTGGCGCCGCCTCCTCCCGCCGGCGAACTCCGCCCCGCCGCCTGCCGCACCTCCGCTCCGCCGCTCCTCGCGCGCACCTCCGCTCCGCCGCGCCGCGCCGCCCGCGCCTCCGTCGCCCCGCGCCTCCCGCGCCTCCCGTCGCCGCCGCCATGCGCGCCGCCGCCCGCCGCTCCCCTTGCCGCTCGCCGCCGGCGCCGCCAAGCTCCGCCACCGCGGCCACCGCGCGCCCGCGCCGGGATCCGGCCGGATCCGGCGAGATCCGGCCCGGATCCGCCTCCTCCCGGCCTCCCCCACCTCATCCCGCAACTCCGGCGAGATTCCGGCGAGTTCCCGGCCGCCTCGGCATCCGTGCCCGCGGGTTGACTTTCTTCCCCCTCTAAATTTTCACCAAGTCCCCGACATTCTATCATTTTATTGCCATGTTCATCATGCCATATCTCTGCATCCGCTGCTCCGTTTTGGGCGTATGGTATGTCAAATTGTTCTTCTCGAAGAGTAAATCATTTCATTCCATTGCAACATTTCCATTTGAGCTCATCTTGATGCCCGAAATGCTGTTAGGAGAAGGCTATGTGATGTTAGTTTCCGATTCTTATCAGAACATGCACTTTTGCCATTTTTGCCATGATTGATGTGTACCTCCTATGAGGTTGAGTCCTACATGTGTTTTGTAATATGCCATGTTACCTTTCCAGAGAATTATGCCATGTATTTTTGTGATCTATGTGGTGACTAGCACAAGCATGCAAACTAGGGTACTTAATGTTGCTGATTTCAGAGACTTGGTAATTTCACTAAGTCCCTGCCTGCTGTTATTTTTATGCCATGTGTTCATGTTGTTTCAGAGAGATCTATGCCTCTTTTGAGCATTATAAGTAAGAGTGTTTTGAGCATATGGATTTGCTATATCCATCCATGCCTTTGTTTGTATTTATGGAGTGCCATAGCTTGAGTCAATCGAGCTCTACTTTTGCTATAAAATGTTACTGGCAGATTGTTTACATGTTATTCGATTTTGCCAAGCTTGTTATAGTTGATCCTTGCATGATATGATGTTTCTCTTTCCATGTATAGCTTCTATGCCATGTCTTCTTGACGTATGTAAGCTTAGTTTATCATGCAATGCTCTGTAGTGAGTGCATCGAGCTCGTAAACATGCCTACCTGTTATCTGTTTTTGACATGTCCAGTTTTCTGCTAAGTCTGAAATCTGTAACGAAACTTGCTTAATTGACATAGGTGTTATTATATTTTCTAATCCTTTTTGGCTTATGGTCAGTAAGGTACTTTTTTTAAGTGCTTTGAGCAGATTCATGGCATGCCTTAGTTTGCTTTGTCCTGCTCTTGTAGAATGTTGTTTCCTTGCTCTAAACATGTCATTCTGATGTTAATTTCTGCTATGTTAGTATTTTGCACTTTTGCCATGCTTGTTTGAACCTGTTGTGTTGTGATTTAGCCGTAGCTCAGTGTTCATCTTTTGTCGAGCATCTTGAGTAGTTTACTTTCGTATGCCTTGTTGTTATGGTTGGGTGCAGTAGCTTAATTTCTTGTTGCTTGCTAAGTAGCATCTTGCTGTTAATGGCAGATTATTGTCATTCTTGTTTTGCTTGTCATTTGCAAACCGTGCATCCGATTCCGGTGATCTTTATATCGATTTCAACCGAAATCACCTCACCTTTCCATTGGCATACTTGGTTTGCCAAGATTATGCCTGGTTCATCTTTTCCTTCCGGAGCATGCATATGCATTGCATACCACATCTCGCATATCATGCCATGTTTATGTGTTGGATGTTTACTTTGTTGTGTGCTTCTTTCCGGTGTTGCTTCTTCGGGTTGATTCCGTTATCATCGTGTTTGTGAGGACCCGTTCGTCTATGTCCATTTGTCTTCTTCATGAACTCGTTCTTCTTCCTTGCGGGATCTCAGGCAAGATGACCATACCCTCGAAATCACTTCTATCTTTGCTTGCTAGATTGCTCGCTCTTTTGCTATGCCTTTGCTGCGATACCTACCACTTGCTTATCATGCCTCCTATATTGTTAAACCAAGCCTCTAACCCACCTTGTCCTAGCAAACCGTTGTTTGGCTATGTTACCGCTTTGCTCAGCCCCTCTTATAGCGTTGTTAGTTGCAGGTGAAGATGAAGTTTGATCCTTGTTGGAACATGGACTTGTGTTCCTTGTTTGGAACGTGTTTACTTGTTGGGATATCACAATATATCTTATTTAATTAATGCATCTATATACTTGGTAAAGGGTGGAAGGCTCGGCCTTATGCCTGGTGTTTTGTTCCACTCTTGCCGCCCTAGTTTCCGTCATATCGGTGTTATGTTCCCGGATTTTGCGTCCCTAACACGGTCGGGTGATTTATGGGACCCCCTTGACAGTTCGCTTTGAATAAGACTCTTCCAGCAAGGCCCAACCTTGGTTTTACCATTTGCCTACCTCCTATCCTTTTCCCTTGGGTCTGATCAACCCGAGGGTCATCTTTATTTAGCCCCCCGGGCCAATGCTTGTCTAAGTGTTGGTCCAAACCAGAGCCACTTGCGGTGCCACCCCTAGGCAACTTGGGGTATCTTCGGTTGCCGTACGTAGTGTTCATCCGGTGTTGCCCTGAGACCGAGATATGTGCAGCTCCTATCAGGATGTCAGCGCATCGGGCGGCTTTGCTGGACTTGTTTTATTACTATCGAAATGTCTTGTAGCCGGGATTCCGAGACTGATCGGGTCTTCCCAGGGAGAAGTAATATCCTTCGTTGATCGCGAGAGCTTATCATGGGTTAAGTTGGGACACCCCTGCAGGGTTTTGAACTTTCGAAAGCCGTGCCCGCGGTTATGTGGCAGATGGGAATTTGTTAATGTCCGGTTGTAGAAAACCCGAAGTTGATCTTAACTAAAATACACCAACCGCGTGTGTAACCGTGATGGTCTCTTCTCAGCAGGGTCCGGGAAGTGAACACGGTTGTTGGAGTTATGCTTGACGTCAGTAGTTTCAGGATCACTTATTGATCATAGTTGTTCGACCTTGCTTTGCCTTCTCTTCTCCCTCTCATTTGCGTATGTTAGCCACCATACATGCTAGTCGCTTGATGCAGCTCCACCTCACTACCCTGTCCTACCTTTAAGCTTAAATAGTCTTGATCTCGCGGGTGTGAGATTGCTGAGTCCTGGTGACTCACCAGATACTTCAAAAACCATTTTGCAGGTCCCGATGAGACTGTGCAGGTGACGCATCCGAACTCAAGGAGGAGTTCGATGAAGATCTTGTCCTTTATGTTGTTCCGTTTTAGACGATCAGTAGTGGAGCCCAGTTGGGGTCGATCGTGGACCTTTGTCGCTTTTTGGGGTTTCTTCTTTTATTTTGGCTCCGTAGTCGGGCCCTGATTGTATTTGTATGATGTAATGTTTTATTCATGTATTTGTGTGAAGTGGCGATTGTAAGCCAACTATGTATCTCTTTCCCTTATGTACTACATGGGTTGTGTGAAGATTACCTCATTTGCGACATTGCTTTCAATGAGGTTATGCCTCTAAGTCGTGCTTCGACACGTGGGAGATATAGCCGCATCGAGGGCGTTACAAGTTGGTAATCAGAGCCTTCCCCGACCTTAGGAGCCCCCACTGATTGATCGTTTTTAGTGGCCGAGTTATGTGTAGAAAAATGTTTTGAGTCATTTAGGAATTATATATCGGAGATTTTAGGAATTCTTTTTACTTCCCAGTCTCCTCATCGCTCTGGTAAGGCATCCTGACGTAGAGTTTTGACTCTTCTCTTCTCAAATTTCACTAAAAAAAATTTTTAGGATCACGCGGGTATCTTAGAATCGTTCCGATGGTTTTATGATGACAACATTATCTTGGTTGCCTCCTGACATTTAGGGGTTGTGGCAGTGTCCCGGGGAGTTGAGCTCCGAGGTGTTGTCGTCATAATTTTATCGTCGCGGTTTTGGAATACCTGAGTTTAGTGCGCCGACATCGAAAATCTCTTTTGTACAGTTGTTGGTGAGATAACCCTGATAGCCCAGTACTGAGGCGAGTGCGGGAGTATTGCCATGACTTGTATAACGGATGTGTTTTCGAAGGTTGAGGTAGATGATTTCCGAAGGTTTCTTGGTTATGTGTTGAAGGATGGATACAGCTGGATCTAGGTATTGTTAGTTTGGGTGATATATTTTGTGTCCCCTGTATCCCCAACACCTGATTGCATAACTAGAAAGTTTCGGGAGTTTATAAGTGGGAATTCAAGTATCTCTTAGAATATCTTTCCAACAGACACATGATACGATATGGGATCTATCATATGTTTGTTTCCGGCTTATTCTGCGAGCCAATCCTTTGTTTTTGTTATGTTTTGTGGTATTCGAGTTGCTTCGAAGTCAAGTGTTGATCCATACCTTTTCCCAAACGGTGTTCTCATATTCCTATGTGGATACCAATCCTTCTTGATCATCGAGTTTATCATGCCAATTCTTTTCTAACCGGTGTGTCCCTCTTCAAGTGGATCCGATCACTTCATCATTCGCAAGATCAATTATCAGTTCTTCTCAACGGTGTTTGCTTCATCCGTTCCAAGTTGTCTTTGTTTTCCCGCCCTCCCACCCTTATTTCTTCAAGGACTCAGATTTCTCAATCAAGTATTCATTTTATTCTTGTGAAGCCAATCCATTATTCTCCTTAATGTTCTTATCCGGTGATTATCATGAAGATGGTCAGGAGTTTCAAGTTCATTTTTCATCATTCTTTTCTTCTCCGGTGGTTCCAATTCAAGCTTTATCGATCACATCTTTTCCTCGTTTCAATACCTTCTCATACCGGTGAACCTCTTAATCATCCACCTCTTGCTATTAATTTGTTCCGGAGTGTTGAAGATATCTCAGAAGATTCAAGTTTCCATTCTCAATTCACTCAAGTTCTTTTGAGGATGTTATCTCATTCAAGCCTTTTAATTCAACAGGTGTGTTCTCCCTTTCAAGCAATCGTTCAACGGTGTTTCTTTTGAGTGGGCCCTAACCCACAGGTCTTTTCCCAGGATCTTACCTGACTCTTTTAATTTTCCCGGAGTTATTCTCAAATTCTTTTCGAACTTTGATGTAAGAATGAATTATCATCAGTCAAATGTCTTTCTCTAAGATCCTTAAATTCTTTTCATCATTGGTTCAACCTTTCCAATTCTCATTCCGGAGTGCCTCAACAATTCATGGTGGTGTTTCTCGTCGTCATTCTCAACATTTGAAGACCGAAGAAGAGTTTCTCTTAAATCTTGCTCCATTCTCTTCAAGATTCATTGTTCTAGCTTGATGTCATCCTCTCATAATTGTTTCGTTTGTGAGAATTCTTTTCACCCATCCGGAGCATTTCAGGAGTCTTTTCAGTTTGATTCTCCGGAGCCCATCATCTCAGAATTATTCATTCAAGCTTCGTCTATCGTTCTCCAAATCTTACCGGTGCAGTTTTCAATATTTTCTAATCAGTTCATGATCTCTTCGTTCTCATGTATTTAAATCCTAGCAAGCATCTTCGTTCATTTGTTAATTCTTCCCGGTGTTTTTATCTTTTCTTCGTCCATTTTAAATTCTTACGGTGGTTCGTTCAAGATCCTTCCTCCTTTGTTATCATATAGATTCATTCGTTCTTTCCAATCCTACCGGTGGTTCGTTGAAGACATTCTCAAGTTTGCGCCATATCTATCTTAATCCTTCCTACGAGAATAAGTAGTATGCCAAATCCGTTGCTGATCATCAAATTTTAGTTGATGAAGGATACGCATAATGTAATTCTTGTTCTTGTTTCATCCAAGTGATTGATTTCTTCTTTCGGAGATTGTTCATGATGAATAAATTCTTGGTTTCAATTGTTTCATCTTTTCTTTTCCCGGAGTTCCAAGATCTCATCATCACGAAGATCCATCTAAATCATTGCAAGGCTTCAATCTTATTCTTTTCATCCTACAATTCTTTTTGATCATTCTTTTATTACCAGAGTTCTTCAAGGAGGCTCTACATGATGGTTCATCAAGGATTTAATTCCTTCTCGAAGTGTTCATCGAGATTCTTTTCAGAGGAGCTCAAGTATTCTTCATCTTGCATTTTAAAGTGCAATTCTCTCGACCTTATCTTTTGAGGTGGTATTATGGCATTCTTGATAATTTGAGGTCATGTCTTATGATTCACATGTTGTTAAGAATGAGATATTTAAATCCATCAAGCTCTTCTTTGGAGTTATCTTGGGTTTATATTTTACCTAAAACTTTCCCTAAGGAATGTTGCTATTATGGTGCTTATAAATGACCCAAGTTCTTCGTTTGTCCTCCCGGCGAGATAAGTTTCTCGTCTCCTTGTTGATATCAGTCCAATAATTTGTTTCCGTTGGTGGCAGAAGCTCACCTTATAGTTGTGAGTTGTTTCCTTAAGCCCACTACAAGCTTATTCGTTTCGTTGTTGGTTCTCCAACAACTCCGTGCAATCCTTATTTTAAGGAGGCTCTTTCAAATTCAATTGTGATAGAAGTTGTTGTTCTCTTCTCTGTTCTCTTGATTCCACTCTTTCTTTTTGTCCCGAAGGCATTGTGATGTTGCTCTCTTCGCACATCATCTCAAATTGTGAGGATCGTGTCCTTTTCCTTGCTTATCGATTTAACCGGAGTGTTGTATCTTCTCTGCTCAAGTTCTTTTCATCTTATCAAGTCTTGTATCTCTTCTCAACCGGAGTGCTGTCTAAAATCTTTCTTACCCCTTGTGCCATTCTTTTAATTGTTGTGGAGTCAGTGTGTTGTTCATTTCGTCAAGTATCGTCCAATCTTCCCAAGTTCTTGTTCAATTCCTTCAATTTTCAGTCGGAGTGCTGCCCAAATCATATCATTCTTATTCCTTCTCTATCTTGTTTTAACCGGAGTGGTTTCAATATCTACCTTGTCACTAAACCGGTGGGTTCTCGTCATATCCCACGTTCCTCTTTTCTAACAGAGTGTTTTCATCTTTGTTCATCTTCGTTGTTTTCGTTCTTTCATTTTGCTCAACCTCTCAAGGTTCGTTGGTTTCACTCGTTTGCCAAATAAGCAACTTAGTTTTACCTCTTCTATTTCTCTTCCGTTTTCCCCTCCGGTGCCATTCTAGATCTCGGGACGAGATCCTCTCGTAGTGGTGGAGTGTTGTAATGCCCCGGATCTGATGCGCCAGGTGTCCGCCAGTTATTCGCCGCGTTGCCATGTCATGTGCTTGCGTGTCGCTCTTTGCCATCTCATCATCTGCATTTCATATCATGTCATCATGTGCATCACATTCGCATACGTGTTCGTCTTATGCATCCGAGCATTTTCCCCGTTGTCCGTTTTGCAATCCGGCGCTCCTATGTTCCCCGGCGTCCCTTTTTACCTTTTTCTGTGTGCGGGTATTAAACCTTCTCGGAACGGACCGAGGCTTGACATGTGGCCTTGGTATAGCACCGGTAGACCGTCTGTCAAGTTTCGGGTCAATCGGAGTCCGTTTGATACTCCAACGGTTAACCGGGTATCCGCAAAGGCCTCTTTTGGTGCAGCCCAACACCAGTATCAAAGTGGCCCAAAACCCACCTAAGTCATCTCCATGTTATCGGGCGTTCGATCACGATCGCGTGGCCGAAAACCGCACTCCATTTGGAGCTTCCTAGCCCCCTCTACCTATAAATAAGTGCTTCCCGCCGGATTCCTCGCGCAGATGAAACCCTAGCGAAACTCCCCGCGCGCAGCCGGACGTGTCCGTCCGCCGCCGGACGAAATCCGCCACCTCACTCCAGCCAATAGGCGCGTGCCATGTCAGCTCCGATGCCGCCTCGTCCAATCTCGCTCCGCCACCTCAGCGCCCGCGCCACCTCACCGCGTCGCGGCCCGCGGAGCCCATCCGGGGCCCGCGCAGGCCCGGTCCCCCGCCGCCGCGGCTCGATCCCGCCGCCGCCCTTTGCCGGCCAGCGCCGCCTCCTCCCGCCGGCGAACTCCGCCCCGCCGCCTGCCGCACCTCCGCTCCGCCACTCCTCGCGCCGCCCGAGCCGGTGCCTCCTCGCGCGCACCTCCGCTCCGCCGCGCCGCGCCGCCCGCGCCTCCGTCGCCCCACGCCTCCCGCGCCTCCCGTCGCCGCCGCCCGCCGCTCCCCGCGCCGCTCGCCGCCGGCGCCGCCAAGCTCCGCCACCGCGGCCACCGCGCGCCCGCGCCGGGATCCGGCCGGATCCGGCGAGATCCGGCCGGATCCGGCGAGATCCGGCCCGGATCCGCCTCCTCCCGGCCTCCCCCACCTCATCCCGCAACTCCGGCGAGATTCCGGCGAGTTCCCGGCCACCTCGGCATCCGTGCCCGCGGGTTGACTTTCTTCCCCCTCTAAATTTTCACCAAGTCCCCGACATTCTATCATTTTATTGCCATGTTCATCATGCCATATCTCTGCATCTGCTGCTCCGTTTTGGGCTTATGATATGTCAAATTGTTCTTCTCGAAGAGTAAATCATTTCATTCCATTGCAACATTTCCATTTGAGCTCATCTTGATGCCCGAAATGCTGTTAGGAGAGGGCTATGTGATGTTAGTTTCCGATTCTTATCAGAACATGCACTTTTGCCATTTTTGCCATGATTGATGTGTACCTCCTATGAGGTTGAGTCCTACATGTGTTTTGTAATATGCCATTTTACCTTTCCAGAGAATTATGCCATGTATTTTTGTGATCTATGTGGTGACTAGCACAAGCATGCAAACTAGGGTACTTAATGTTGCTGATTTCAGAGACTTGGTAATTTCACTAAGTCCCTGCCTGCTGTTATTTTTATGCCATGTGTTCATGTTGTTTCAGAGAGATCTATACCTCTTTTGAGCATGAGAAGTAAGAGTGTTTTGAGCATATGGATTTGCTATATCCATCCATGCCTTTGTTTGTATTTATGGAGTGCCATAGCTTGAGTCAATCGAGCTCTACTTTTGCTATAAAATGTTACTGGCAGATTGTTTACATGTTATTCGATTTTGCCAAGCTTGTTATAGTTGATCCTTGCATGATATGATGTTTCTCTTTCCATGTATAGCTTCTATGCCATGTCTCCTTGACGTATGTAAGCTTAGTTTATCATGCAATGCTCTGTAGTGAGTGTATCGAGCTCGTAAACACTGCCTACCTGTTATCTGTTTTTGACATGTCCAGTTTTCTGCTAAGTCTGAAATCTGTAACGAAACTTGCTTAATTGACATAGGTGTTATTATATTTTCTTGTCCTTTTTAGCTTATGGTCAGTAAGGGACTTTTTTTAAGTGCTTTGAGCAGATTCGTTCCATGCCTTAGTTTGCTATGTCCTGCTCTTGTAGAATGTTGTTTCCTTGCTCTAAACATGTCATTCCGATGTTAATTTCTGCTATGTTAGTATTTTCACTAAGTCTGTGAACCTGTTATCTTTTGCACTTTTGCCATGCTTGTTTGAACCTGTTGTGTTGTGATTTAGCCGTAGCTCAGTGTTCATCTTTTGCCGAGCATCTTGAGTAGTTTATTTTCATATGCCTTGTTGTTATGTTTGGGTGCAGTAGCTTAATTTCTTGTTGCTTGCTAAGTAGCATCTTGCTGTTAATGGCAGATTATTGTCATTCTTGTTTTGCTTGTCATTTGCAAACCGTGCATCCGATTCCGGTGATCTTTATATCGATTTCAACCGAAATCACCTCACCTTTCCAGTGGCATACTTGGTTTGCCAAGATTATGCCTGGTTCATCTTTTCCTTCCGGAGCATGCATATGCATTGCATACCACATCTCGCATATCATGCCATGTTTATGTGTTGGTTGTTTACTTTGTTGTGTGCTTCTTTCCGGTGTTGCTTCTTCGGGTTGATTCCGTTATCATCGCGTTTGTGAGGACCCGTTCGTCTATGTCTGTTTGTCTTCTTCATGGACTCGTTCTTCTTCCTTGCGGGATCTCAAGCAAGATGACCATACCCTCGAAATCACTTCTATCTTTGCTTGCTAGATTGCTCGCTCTTTTGCTATGCCTTTGCTGCGATACCTACCACTTGCTTATCATGCCTCCTATATTGTTAAACCAAGCCTTTAACCCACCTTGTCCTAGCAAACCGTTGTTTGGCTATGTTACCGCTTTGCTCAGCCCCTCTTATAGCTTTGTTAGTTGCAGGTGAAGATGAAGTTTGATCCTTGTCGTAACATGGACTTGTGTTCCTTGTTTGGAACGTGTTTACTTGTTGGGATATCACAATATATCTTATTTAATTAATGCATCTATATACTTGGTAAAGGGTGGAAGGCTCGGCCTTATGCCTGGTGTTTTGTTCCACTCTTGCCGCCCTAGTTTCCGTCATATCGGTGTTATGTTCCCGGATTTTGCGTCCCTAACGCGGTCGGGTGATTTATGGGACCCCCTTGACAGTTCGCTTTGAATAAGACTCTTCCAGCAAGGCCCAACCTTGGTTTTACCATTTGCCTACCTCCTATCCTTTTCCCTTGGGTCTGATCAACCCGAGGGTCATCTTTATTTAGCCCCCCGGGCCAATGCTTGTCTAAGTGTTGGTCCAAACCAGAGCCACTTGCTGTGCCACCCCTAGGCAACTTGGGGTATCTTCGGTTGCCGTACGTAGTGTTCATCCGGTGTTGCCCTGAGACCGAGATATGTGCAGCTCCTATCAGGATGTCGGCGCATCGGGCGGCTTTGCTGGACTTGTTTTATTACTGTCGAAATGTCTTGTAGCCGGGATTCCGAGACTGATCGGGTCTTCCCGGGGAGAAGGAATATCCTTCGTTGATCGCGAGAGCTTATCATGGGTTAAGTTGGGACACCCCTGCAGGGTTTTGAACTTTCGAAAGCCGTGCCCGCGGTTATGTGGCAGATGGGAATTTGTTAATGTCCGGTTGTAGAAAACCCGAAGTTGATCTTAACTAAAATACACCAACCGCGTGTGTAACCGTGATGGTCTCTTCTCGGCAGGGTCCGGGAAGTGAACACGATTGTTGGAGTTATGCTTGACGTAAGTAGTTTCAGGATCACTTATTGATCATAGTTGTTCGACCGTGCTTTGCCTTCTCTTCTCGCTCTCATTTGCGTATGTTAGCCACCATACATGCTAGTCGCTTGCTGCAGCTCCACCTCACTACCCTGTCCTACCTTTAAGCTTAAATAGTCTTGATCTCGCGGGTGTGAGATTGCTGAGTCCTCGTGACTCACCAGATACTTCAAAAACCAGTTTGCAGGTGCCGATGAGACTGTGCAGGTGACGCATCCGAACTCAAGGAGGAGTTCGATGAAGATCTTGTCCTTTATGTTGTTCTGTTTTAGACGATCAGTAGTGGAGCCCAGTTGGGGTCGATCGTGGACCTTTGTCGCTTTTTGGGGTTTCTTCTTTTATTTTGGCTCCGTAGTCGGGCCCTGATTGTATCTGTATGATGTAATGTTTTATTCATGTATTTATGTGAAGTGGCGATTGTAAGCCAACTATGTATCTCTTTCCCTTATGTACTACATGGGTTGTGTGAAGATTACCTCATTTGCGACATTGCTTTCAATGTGGTTATGCCTCTAAGTCGTGCTTCGATACGTGGGAGATATAGCCGCATCGAGGGCGTTACACCGTTCAAGATGCAGCCTACTCGATGATGACCATTTTTCGAGCTAGAATTGCCTTGTTGGGCAACAATGAATTTCGTTACATGCCAGCATCCCTCCCTGGGGCGCATGGTTATCTTCAGGGCATGTACAGTGATGCATCCCATGAGGACTCACTTCTTCGCACCACTACTGAGATGTTGGAAGACAAGGACCGTGAAAACCGGGCCTTGCGTATGGAGCTCTTTAATGCTCGTGCTGATCATTGGGCCACTTTGACGAGGTTTGCACCTACTGTGCAAGCCGGATACATGGACATGAGAGACTTGTACCCTGTGCGGGCTAGTCTGCCAGACTTCATGGAATGGCGTGAGGTGGGAGGCATCACCCCTCCTCGTGGACCTCGTCTGCCGCCGTCTGTTGGACCAAGGCCGCACCCAAGTCCCTATGGTCCACAATCACCGCAGGACCGCCTGTTCCCAGATGATCATGTTCCGCTTCCAGGTCTGGGTGGTGACTTCTATGAGGCCTTCTACGGAGCCGTCTGAGCTAGTAGTAGTCTCGCTAGTATTGTAACAGTTGTATGTCCACCGTCCTACGTGACCCGTGGAATATGACTTAGTGTGTATCAATGCCGGAGGTGTAGTTAAATAATGTATAGGAGCTTGGAGTGCCTCCGATGAGATGTAACGTCTTTCATCATAGTGGTACTTCAGCCGGGCTTGTACTAAACTATGTATGGTGTGTATGACTGTTGGTGTATATATGGCAGTTTCTATAATACCATGTCATACGGATGAACATCTCTGCATTCCATGTTGTCCATTACATTCCGCACTCCTTGGCCAGATTTTGCCATCCTGGTTTAAATCTTTGTCTTGTTTTCCTAGGATGGTCAACACTCGCAACAACCCTGCTGCTCCGGAGCAGGGTGAAGCTAGTGCAGCAAGAGAGGAGAATCTGCCCCAACCGCCTTCTCTGGCCGAAGTGATGCTGGAGGCAGAGCGCAACAGGCGTGACACCAACCGCTTGCTAGAACGGATTGAGCAGAACACTGCACGCCAGCAGAGGATCAATCCAGTGTCCATCAATGACTTTGTCAAGCTGTATCCGCCAAAGTTCAACCATTCCATCGAACCTCTCGATGCGGATGACTGGCTCCGCAGCATCGCCCACAAGCTACGTTCTGCCAACGTAGCCGAAGAAGATAAAGTCACCTTTGCTGCCTATCACCTCGAAGGCCCTGCCAGCCTTTGGTGGGAGAATTATGAAGCTATGCGCCCGGTCGGCCAACTCACTACTTGGGCTGATTTCAGTGCCGCTTTTCATGAGCATCATATCCCGGAAGGTCTCATGGACCGCAAAAGGGAGGAGTTCTGTAACTTCACCCAGGGAAAGCTGACTGTGGATGCATACAGTCGCGAGTTTGGGAAGCTTGCACGCTATGCTCCCGAAGAGGTATCCACCGACGCCAAGAAGCAGGCAAGGTTCCGCAAGGGACTTAGCCCTGAGCTACGCCGTGACCTTCGTCTGCACGATTGCACCTCCTTTCCGAAGCTAGTCAACAAGGCCATCAGTGCCGAGACAGGGCAGAATGATTTTGAAGCTTCACGCAAGCACTCCCGCGACTATGGATCTTCATCCGGTTCTGGATCGCAGAAACGCCGGGTCTGGATCCCAAATTCTGCTATGCCACCCAGGTATACCCCGAGGCCATCCTTTGATGCGCCTCGTCCCAACCGGCAGTATGTGCCGCCCAAGACTTTTGGTGGTCCCACTGCCAATGCTGCTCCACGCCCCAATATGATAACATGCTTCAAGTGTGGTGAGCCGGGTCACTACATCCGTGAGTGTCCCCAGAACAACCCCAGCTAGTTCGGAAAGTCTGTTGGCCGTGGTAAGTCAACAGCAAAGGTGCTTGTCGCCAAGCCAGCCACCACTGCTCGTGGCCATGTCAACTACGTTTCAGCTGAAGAGACTCAAGAGGACCCCAACGTCGTTCTCGGTACTCTCCTTGTTAATTGCCATCCGGCAACTGTTCTCTTTGATACTGGAGCATCTCATTCATTTATTTCTGAGAGCTATGCTCGATTGCACAACACCACCTTTAGTGACATGCCCACCTCCATGGAAATTCAAACTCTCGGTTCTAGATGGCAAACCTCTAGGATCAGCCATGGAAATGAAATTCTTGTCGACAGATTGGTCTTTCTCGCGTCACTAATAGCTCTCAAGTCTTCGGACATAAACATCATCTTGGGTATGGACTGGATGTTAGCTCATTACGCCAAGATTGATTGCTCAACTAGAACTGTCCAACTTACCCATCCATCGGGCAAGACAGTCAATGTTTTGACCCGAGTGTCGGAGCGTCAGCTCTACTCTCTAAATGCCAACCCCCTTCCAGACCTCGAAGATATTCCGGTAGTCCGTGACTTCCCGGATGTCTTTCCAGAGGAACTGCCAGGTGTTCCACCTGACAGAGATGTCGAGTTCGTGATAGACCTTGTTCCAGGAACCGTCCCAATCTCTAGAAGACCTTATAAGATGGCACCCCTAGAACTAGCCGAGCTTAAGAAACAACTCGATGAGTCCTTGCAAAAGGGTTTCATCCATCCTAGTTCATCTCCGTGGGCTTGCCCCGTCCTCTTCGTCAAGAAGAAGGATGGAACGGATCGGATGGTTGTAGATTACCGACCTGTCAATTTGGTCACTATCAAGAACAAGTATCCGCTCCCCAAGATCAACGACCTGTATGATCAGCTCGCAGGATCCTCAGTCTTTTCTAAGATGGATTTGAGGTTGGGCTACCATCAAATCAAAATCAAGAACGGGGACATTCCCAAAACGGCCTTCGTCACTCGTTACGGCCAATACGAGTACACCGTCATGTCCTTCGGTTTAACCAATGCTCCAGCCACCTTCTCTCGGTTAATGAACTCGATCTTCATGGAGTATTTGGATAAATTCGTGGTGGTTTACCTCGATGGTATACTCATCTACTCCAAGAATGAGGAAGAACATGCCGAACATCTAAGGCTAGTATTGATGAAACTTCGAGAGCATCGCCTTTATGCCAAATTCTCCAAGTGCGAATTCTGGTTGCCAGAAGTGACCTATCTGGGCCATGTTATCTCTGGCAAGGGCATTTCTGTCAATCCCGAGCGAGTTCAAGCTGTCCTTGACTAGACTCCACCTGAAACGGTCAAGCAAGTTCGGAGTTTTCTTGGTTTGGCGAGCTATTGCTGCCGCTTCGTCGAGAATTTCTCCAAGGTTGCTAAGCCTCTAACTGAACTCCTCAAGAAAGATAAAAAGTTCGAGTGGACCCCGCAGTGCGAGTTCAGCTTTCAGGAACTGAAAAGACGCCTGACATCTGCTCCCGTACTGGTACCACCAGATTTCTCTAAGGACTTTGTTATCTACTGCGACGCCTCGCGACAAGGACTAGGTTGCATACTCATGCAAGATCGTCATGTGATTGCCTACGCATCTCGACAGTTGCGTCCACATGAGGATAATTATCCCACACATGATCTAGAGCTTGCAGCAGTAGTCCATGCACTCAAAACCTGGCGACATTACCTTCTGGGTAATCGTTGCGAAATCTACACTGATCACCAAAGTTTGAAATATATCTTCAACCGGATTTGAATCTCAGGCAAAGACGTTGGGTCGAGTTGATCTCGGATTACGACTTAGGAATAACTTACACCCCAGGCAAAGCCAATGTCATGGCTGATGCACTAAGTCGTAAATCTTATTGTAACAACCTGATGTTACAACAAAGTCAACCACTTCTCCACGAGGAATTTCGTAAGCTTAACCTTCACATTGTTCCTCGAGGATTCCTTTCTACCCTGGTGGCGAAACCTAACCTTACGGATCAGATCATCAAGGCACAAAAGGTGGATCCGGGAATTTCCCGTATCAAGAGAAACATCAAGAAGGGAGTTGCAGATTGTTTCTCCATTGATGATCAAGGTGTCGTGTTCTTTGGAGACCGTCTAGTGGTTCCCAAGGTACGCAACTTGAGGCGATTGATCCTTAAGGAAGCTCATGAATCCCCTCTCACCATTCATCCCGGTAGTACTAAGATGTATCAAGACCTACGCCAGAGGTTTTGGTGGACTAGGATGAAGAGAGAAATCGCTCAATACATTGCTAATTGCGACGTCTGTCGTCGTGTTAAAGCAGAGCATCAACGGCCTGCTGGCACCCTTCAACCATTGGAGATTCCTGAATGGAAATGGGATACAATCGGTATGGATTTCATTACCGGGTTTCCTAGAACCAAAAGAGGGAATAATGCTATCTTCGTTGTTGTCGATCGTCTTTCCAAAGTAGCCCACTTCTTACCTGTTTGCGAGAGTATAACCGCTAGCGAGCTAGCGGATTTGTACATCTCTCGAATAGTGTCTCTCCATGGTGTCCCATTGGAAATTAATTCCGATCGTGGAAGTCTTTTCACCTCTCGATTTTGGGGAAGTTTCCAAAATGCTATGGGAACTCGACTTTCCTTTAGCACCGCCTTCCATCCTCAGTCAAGTGGTCAAGTAGAACGAGTCAATCAAATTCTGGAGGATATGCTCCGAGCTTCTGTCATCTCATTCGGTATGAATTGGGAGAAGTGCCTTCCATTCGCCGAGTTCGCTTATAACAACAGTTATCAAGCTAGCTTGGGTAAAGCTCCTTTCGAAGTTCTTTATGGATGAAAATGTCGAACGCCTCTTAACTGGTCAGAAACCGGCGAGAGACAACTCTTTGGCCCGGACATGATCCAGGATGCAGAAGAGCAGGTTCGCATTATTCGTGAGAAGTTGAAAACCGCCCAATCTCGACAAAAGAGTCAGTATGACCGCAAGCATAAGCCCATGGCTTATGAAGTCGGCGAGATGGCTTACCTTCGGGTTACACCTTTAAAGGAAACCCATCGATTCAGTATCAAAGGCAAATTGGCACCTCGTTACATTGGACCTTTTCGCATTCTTGCCAAACGAGGAGAAGTTGCCTACCAATTGGAACTACCTCCACATCTCTCCAGAGTTCATGACGTCTTCCACGTTTCTCAACTCAGGCATTGCTTCTCGGATTCTATCCGTGGAGTGGACCACGAAACGCTTGATCTCCAAGATAACCTCACTTATCGGGAATACCCCGTTCGTATCCTTGATCAAGCCGAGCGTACCACTCGACGCCACAATATCAAGTTTCTCAAGGTTCAATGGTCACACCATTCCGAGCAAGAAGCTACATGGGAAAGGGAGGATCGTCTTCGACTCGAGTACCCCACCTTCTTTCCGGAGGAACCTAAATCTCGGGACGAGATTCTTTTGAGTGGGGGTGAGTTGTCACATCCTAGCTAGCTCATGCATTAGAGTGTGCATCATGTTTACTTTTGACAGAAATTTGAAATGGGGAAGGCAGAACCCCCAGCACCCCTCCTGAAATCAACTAGGGTTTACTAAAAATATTTTCAATGAACCTGAAATGCCCTTCTAAAATGTTCACCCTCTTTGTCTTGGGTTAAAACCTCTGGCAAAAATGGTGCATATATTTCTAGGTCAACAGAAGGTCATTGAATTAATGCATAAGTATTTGAATTTGGGCATTTAAAATTTATAAAATATTTCAAATGCTCAAATATTTCCAAACCAAAATGTTCCTTGCTGGAAATACTCCAACTAAGGACCAGATGAAGTTTGGTGATTTTAGAAGTGGTTTTAGTATTTTTAATAAGTCCACAAGTCACAGAAAAAAATAGAAAAAGGAAACAAAATGGAAAAACTTACCTGACGCCTACTAACCGGCCCACCTGCCGGCCCAGCCCAGCTGCCGCGCCAGTGAGCTGCTTGGCTCGGCCAGGCAGGCAGGCAGGTGTTCGACGGCGGCACCAGCGTGCGCCACGCAGCTGCCCGCCGCCCTGCTTCACCTTCTCGCCGCCCCGCTGCCCTGGACGTGTTCCACGTCGCCGCCCCGAGCCCCTGGACACGCCCATTCGCCCCTACCTCGCCTCCCTCGCTCCCCTTCGCCATGGCCGATGCAGTCGTCGCCGTTCCACCACCGTAGCCGTGCTCTCCGTCAACCCCACGCCACGCCACCGTGTCCACCCGCTTCACCGTCGTCGATTTCGTCGAACAGCCGAGCCCCGAGCGCTCGCGTGCCCCGAAGCCACTGCACCGACCTCGCCCGAGTCCACCGTCGCCGGAGATCCCCTTCAACGCCGTCGCCGCATCAGCTCGTCCCCGACCCCGCCGGTGGCCTCTACGAGTGCTCTGTGAGCCTAGCTACCCCTCCTACCCTTCCTCTCTCGCCCCCGATCCGTGTAGCCACCGCACGAAGATCACCCGCACGCACCGCCGTGGATCTCGTCGCCGACGTGCTCCCGGCCATCCTCCGGCCACCTCTCGGTGTCCATCGCACTCACCATGCTGCGTTGGGTCCAACCGTGCACTCCCCGCACCTCACTACACCCCCTAGCTCGAGTTCGCCTCCAACCGAACTCCGGCGGCCGCCTAGGTCGTCGCCGGCGCCGACTCCGGCCACCCTGACCCCAACCAACTCCACCAAGAGCTGCGGTTCATCCCCAGCTCCACTTAGATGCCTTCCGCGCCTCATTTGGTGGCCGGAACGGCCAAAACCACTTCCGCCGCCGCGTCGGGCTCGCCGGCGGCTAAACGCCGGTGCAGCCGACCTGACTTTGACCACGGGTGGGCCCTCGTTGACTCCCCTGAGTCAATGACAGGTGGGCCCTCCCCCCTGTTAACTAATTAGATTAGTTCTAATTAAAATTAACTAGTTAAACTAACTACTGACATGTGGGTCCCACTGGTCAGTTTGACCTGGACGACTCCGTTGACCCCTGACGTCACACTGACGTCATGCTGACACAGTAAATTAATTACTGGATTTATTTTTGTACAGGAAAATCCAGAAATTAGTCCAAACTTCAAAAAATCATAGAAATTAATCTGTAGCTCCAAATGCAAAGTTCTATATATGAAAAATGATCAGAAAAATCCAAGCTATCCATTGGTGCTGGTTTCATGCATGTCAGAACAAGTTAAACACACTGTTTAGGAATTACAAGGTGATGCACTAATTTGGACATGTTAAATGAGCTAACAATTGAACCTTTGGTTCAAATAAGCACTTACCCTTCTGTTTAGCTTGCATTAGACCAAGACACATCCATCTTGCCATGTCATAGCATGCATCATATTGTTGCATATCATCATGTGTTGATTGTGTTCCGACGTGTTCTTCGTGGTAGGTTCTGCCTCCGAGGATATCTCCAAGTATCCAACTGAAGGGCAGTATCCCGCTACTACTCCATCAGGCAAGCAACCCATTGATCATTCCGATACAAACCCATGCTCAAGCTTCTGCCCTTGTTTACTGCATTAAGACAACGCGTTTCAAACTGCTGTGTGTTGCGGTAGTTGAACCCACTTCCTTTGCATGACCTGTCATTGCCACAGTAACTAGATGAAACCCACTAGCATGTGTAGGAGTTGATTGAGCCAATATATGTGTGTGTGTTCCTACCATGCTATGCTTGCTATGCTTAGAGTTGTGTCAGGTCTGGCTCATCGGGATGATGAACTGGAGTGAAAGGTTGTGTCAGTGACAAGAGTGAAGTGTTGAACACGATTTGGTAAAGGAATCGATGAGAGGCCATGTAGGAGTACATGGTGGGTTGTTTCATTGAGTCCGTCCTTAAGTACTGAGATCTGTGTGTGTGATTTAAGACTCAGCTACTACCACGCATTGGGCCCGAAACCAATGGACCCTCTCGGCTTCTTGATCACGCTTGTCCTCTGTCCAGGAGTTGCAAAGTAGTTTCTGGTGTTTGTAGTATGCTGGGGGCCGCACGCAGCGCTGACCGTCGGGGTGGGCTGTGTTGCGGTAGGCACGTGGCCGGGCCAGCCGGACGCCCGTTTGGTGTCTCGGAACCCTGTTCACATCGTTCGGGGCCGTTAGTGGAAACCTCGGCCGGACTCCCTGCGGATGGAACTCGAATAGGCGATAAACCTGGACTAGAGACTTGAGTGTTTAGGTAAGCCGTGGCCGACACCCTCGCTGGGCTTCCGCTTGAAGGTTGCCGAGTACATGTCGTGTAAACGGCGGTAAGCGGTGAGAGCGTGTGTGAAGAAGTACACCCCTGCAGGGTATAAATCTATTCGAATAGCCGCGTCCGCGGTAAAGGACTATTTGGTCACCTATACAGTTCATAGACAAGTTAAATGGATACTACTAAAAATCTCAAGATAAGTGTGAGTACCGCGGATGGCCCTCTCGTAGGATGGCGAGAGAGGATCCACGGTGGAGTATTGCGATGGTGATAGTGGACTCGTGTGCGACAAATGATTTATAAGGGGTGTCTATCGTAGGATAGCTTAGCCAAGAGTCAAAGCTGGCTTGCTGCAATAACCCCACTACCTTCTTGAGAATGTGCATGTATAGTAGGTTCCTGTTGGAAGACTTGTTGAGTACCTCCGTACTCATGTTGCTTTAATCATGTTTTTCAGACGACTGCACCAACCCCTCTGATGGGTTCTATGTAGACCTCGACGTTGACGAGTGACTTATCACCCAGGTGGTGATCCAAGACTTGTGAAGGGTCGACGTAGATAGACAGGCTTCGTCAAGCCTTCTTTCTTTCTAGTGTCTGTACTCAGACTACTTTGCTTCCGCATGTGCTTGTATGCTTGTATGACTTGAGTGTTGGGTCATGTGACCCCTATCTGTATGGATGATATGTATGGCTCTCCGGAGCCTTCTAAATAAAGTACTTGAGTTGTAGAGTTTTGTTGTGATGCCATGTTGTATTTACTCATATAGGGCATATTGTGTGTATGATTGAAATGCTTGGTATGAGTGGGATCCGACTATCTAGTTGTTTATCCTTGGCAGCCTTTCATATGGCGAAATGTAAGTCTAGAGCTTCTGAGCGATAGTAGTCCGCTGCAGCCCGGTTCACCGGAGTCCTGCTAGCCCAGCACTACTGCTTGGACACTTGACTGGCCGGCATGTGTTTCACGTCGTTCCTATGTCTGTCCCTTCGGGGAAATGTCATGCACTGTTATTCGGAGTCCTGCCTAGCCTGCTACAGCCCAGGTTACCGGAGTCCTGTTAGCCCAGTGCTACAGCCCAAATAAATACGTTGATGACCGACATGCTCAATGTGATTCATGTATGCCTGTCCTCATAGGCTAGCGCCGCTTTGGGTTCACGACTAGCCATGTCGGCCCGAGTTCTCTGTCATATGGATGCTAGCGACACTATCATATACGTGAGCCAAAAGGCGCAAACGGTCCCGGGCCAGGTAAGGTGGCACCCGTGGGAGTACCATGCGTGAGGCCGCAAAGTGATATGATGTGTTACACGCTGGATCGATGTGGCTTAGGATCGGGGTCCTGACAGAGATGATCTCCACGCCATAAAATATTTTCCCCTTAAGCTTAAAGGGCCAGCCCGGCACTGGCTTAAAAGCCTTCCCGAAAACACAATTGGAAGTTGGGAAGAGCTCGAGGACGCTTTCCGAGCAAATTTTCAAGGGACCTACGTCCGTCCCCCGGACGCAGACGACCTTAGTCGCATAACTCAGCAATCCGGAGAATCAGCTCGGCAGTTATGGAACAGATTCATCACTAAAAAGAATCAAATAGTGGATTGTCCGGACGCCGAAGCCCTAGCGGCTTTCAGGCACAATGTCCGAGACGAATTGCTCGCCAGACACCTCGGCCAGGAAAAGCCAAGAACAATGGCCGCACTCACAAGCCTCATGACCCGCTTTTGCGCAGGAGAGGACTGCTGGTTGGCACGATGCAGCCCCAGTGACCCAAGTACATCAGAAATCAGGGATGGAAACGAGAAACCACGGTGAAACAAGGACCTTCGCCGAATCAAAAGAAAAAGTCCGAAGAGCACGACAGTCAATGCCGGATTCAAAGGCTCACGGCAAAATCAGACAAAATCACCCCCTCAGGATAATAGGGAAGATCCGTCCAGTCTAAAGAGAATCATGGACAGGATATGTCAGATACACAGTACTCCTGGAAAGCCTGCTAATCATACCCATAGAGACTGTTGGGTTTTCAAACAATCCGGAAGGCTTAACGCCGAACACAAGGGGCTCGACACACCAAGTGAGGAAGAGGACGAACCCCAAAAGCAGAACACCAGGAAGCAAAAGAACTTCCTGCAAGAAGTCAAAACAGTGAACTCACTTCACATAACAAGGCATGAGGCACCCATAAAGGTCCGCACATTCAAGCCTATCCCTCAGGAGTCCGGCCACTGGTCACTAAAGCCAATCATTTTTGATCAGCTAGATTATTCTCGCAATATCAAACACGCAGGCCGGACTGCCCTGATACTTAATCCAATAATAGACGGATTCCAGTTTACCAACGTCCTTATGGACGGTGGCAGTGGACTAAATCTGATATATCAGGATACAATTCACCGCATGGGCATAAACCCAGCACGAATCTGTCACAGTAAAACCTCCTTTCAAGGAGTAGCACCAGGCCCGGACACCCACTGTATGGGTTTTCTCCGGCTTGTAGTCATATTTGGCTCTGCCAATAACTTTCGTCGCGAAAAGCTTATCTTCCACATAGTCCCGTTTTCAAGTCGCTATCAAGCACTAATGGGACGCGGAGCTTTCGCTCGCTTTAACGCAATACCGCATTATGCATCCCTCACGCTAAAGATGCCCGGTCCTCGAGGCATCATCTCTTTAAAGGGAGCATACTAAACTACGTCTCCTCCAAACGGAGGATTGCGCGGCCGCTTAAACAGCCGCACAACAAAATGGCCTCGCCAGCCAAAAGACTTTTTCGATGTAAGTCACAAAAGGCCGCGGACCCGGACTCAATGAGTTCGGCACAAGCCCATTTTCGTTATAGGCTTGGTACACCTCACCAGGGGCTGTACGCAGAGACAAAAAAGCTCGACCGTATCTATTTCTCACTTTACATTTTATTTATTATTCTTTTTGATCCGCACGACCCATTTTCAATTTAGTTCTTCTCTTTTACAGATGAACGTCATACGGCGCCCGTCCAGGACACGGCACAGCGGAGACACAGGCGCAGACGTGCAGTAGGGACCCGCCCCAAAGGATTCTTCTTAGATTAAGACCCTGCGTAAACCTTTTTTACTGTCTCTTGCTGCTATACATCCCCTGGTTTACCTCACTATAACCATGGAGGAGACTGGCGTTTTGGCATGTGGCCACGCCAGAATTCTTGCTCGTACCTGGACACAAGGGCCTTTTTTCTTTTTCAAGGGTGTTGTTTCACACCACCCACAAAGACCGAACACCTTAGGGAGTGTTCGGCGTCGCGAGTTTTGGCACTATATGCATCAGCTCCGAGTCATGATTTTGGTCACATGTTGGGTTGCCCGTCTCCTGAGTTCGGCCACCTTACGTTCCGTTCTGTCGGCTAAGGTTGCACCAGGAGAACTACTGCGATTGTGCCCCGGTTCGGCCGGGTGAGCACCTCAGTAGAGAAAGCCGAAAACCGACTGTCATGATGTAGCGCGAGACTGGTCGCCACTCGATGACTTATAGGAATTTATCGAATTCCTCCATTTTGACGAAGGGCCGCTTCCCGGTCAGGCACATATGCGTCCCGAATTCGGGTAAACGCAGTCGCCATTAAAGGGCTACCTAAAGAGTCCCACTATCAAGCTCTATGGCTAAGTGAAAGTGTTAAAGCATTATAGTCCGGTTGCCTAGCCCGCGGCGCTATCACCTCCTTTGTAGGACCAAGACGTTGGGTTAAGTGTGAAAATGCGTTCTCCGTGCGCACCCCCGCACTATGTCCGTGGGGGCTGAAGCCAACGACTGCAATCTTTCAGAATTTATATATTAAAACGGCCGCACAGGAGGTGTTATTAATCCTTGAAGGCACAAGTCTAAATTATGCCATTACAATTTATAAAAATATTGATCTACGATTACATATGCTGTCATAAAACATCATCTTTCGAACACTGCGTCTCTATTATACGAGCGCCCGCGAGGACTTCCTCAAAATAGTGCTCGGAAGGAATTCGGCTTTTATCCGAATCATGGGACACAACAACGGTGGGCTCCATATCTGCACAGTATGTCTTGACACGGGCAAGAGCCAGCCGCGCGCCCTCTGTGCAAGGTGACCTCTTCAGAGCTTCAATCCGAGGCACCACGTCAAGAAATTGCTGCACCAAACTGAAATAGCTTTTCGGCTTTGATCTCCCCGGACACAGGCGATCCATGGCATACTTCATGGCGAGTCCGGACAACCTATTCAGCTCGGCCCATTGGGCCAGGCGATCATCCACTGGTAGTGGACGCTCTGGATTAGTGAACTGCGACCAGAAGAGCTTTTCCACTTCATGATCTTTCTTATCTTGAAAGTACCTGGTCGCATCAGCGGCACTAGCCGCCAAATCCAGATAGGTGTCCTCCACGCTCCACGCTCGGTCCAACGGGGCGAACTTCGGATCACAGAATTTTCTCCGCAGCAGGAAGGGCTTTCCTTCCGCAATTAGTTTGGCTTGACGCAGCTCTTCCCTTGACGCTCTCATACCAGAGCGGGCGTCCTTGGCGTCGGCGGCGGCCTTCTCTAAATCCATCTGCTGGGCTCGACCATCCTCTTCAAGAAGTTTGCAACGGTCAGTAGCACTTTTCAACTTCACGGCCATATCAACCATCTCCTCCTTGCTTCGGCAATGGGAAGCCTGTTCGGCTTTTAGCTCTTCACGGGCTCTTCCGACAGCCGCATCGCTTTTTCTGGCTTGTTCCTTTGCTTTGGCGAGTTCGGCCCTAAGTCCTTCTACGGCCGCCGCACCATCGGAATCAAGCATACACACGGTAAGATATTGACATAAAGCTCCGCTTACTAACAATCGCCAAATAAACTCAATACCTTGAGCATTATCAAGCCACTTGTTAACAAGCACGATGTCGGCTTCTGCCTCATCGAGTTGCCGTTTCCTTTCGGCAAAATCTCGAGTCCGGCTCGACTCCGGACAACCTGCCACCTACATACAAAGGTGCCACTTAAAGGACCTGGGATTAAGATCCTCTGTGCGCCGCACATCTTTGCGGCACATAGAGTCTCAGGGGCTACTATCTACACAGGGCGCATGTTATTATGCGCAATTAATACTAATTTTTGTTATTCAAAACGTACCTCAAGGCCCGCCAGTAAACTCTTAACGGCCTCGTTCAGTCCGCTTTCTGCGGATGAAATCTTTTCAATCACCGTGTGCATCAACACACGATGCTCCTCTGAAACAGAGGCTCGGCCTAGCAGAACCTTCAGCTCCTCCGACCGAACACCAGATGGTGCCAGACTCATCCCATGGACTTCTTCGGAGGCCGGACACGGAGAACCCCGGGGGGCCGCATGATCACCTTCTGCCTCTGGCAGATTCGGAGAAATCCTCTGCGACGACACTTCGGCGTCACCCGCCTTGCTAGGCGATGAAGGAGGAGGCGTTCCGCTCTCCATCATCTCCGGAATAAGATCCCCCGATGACGAGCTCTGCTGAGAAGGGTCGAGGTCCGAACTACAAGGTAAGGTTTCGGTTAAAACTTCTCTGATATAAATTAAGGATTTCTCTTTAAAGAATGACTCTCTTTCTACTTACGGCTCGTTGGAGGGCTGCTCCTTTTGAGGATTTAGTTCGGCCGAGGGACACCCCGGCGTCGGGTCCTCTGACACAGATTCTTTCCCCCGCTTTGGAGCTACGACTTCCGGGTCATTAGAGGCGGCCCTTTTCTTCCCCCTAGGAGAGGAGTTATCGATTCCCCCCTTTGGGATGGCTCCTTTCGAAGAGGCCATGGTTTCCTTGTCCGCCCCTTCATTTCCCTCCAGAGGCGCCACCTCCAACATCCTGACTAGCACAGGGTCTAGCCTGGTCTCGGGAAGGGGAGCCGGACACCGGATCAGCTTCGCCTTCGCTATCCACTCCTGCGTAAAAAGGAGAAGTACTGTTAAAAAAAAGTCAATTGTACGGATAGAAGGTCCGAGCGCAAGGTCACCTACTTCTGTATCCGGGCGGTTGCGGCTTAAATCAGCATCCTCGGTCAAATCCGGACTCACTCCTTGTGGTCCGAAGAACAGTCTATACATCTCCGTAGGCGTCACGCCCATCGAATTTCGGAGAACTCGTGGCCCCTCTGGGTTGAACTCCCACAAGCGGAGGGGGCGACGTTGGCCGGGCAGTGTCCGGCGAATCAGCATAACTTGTGTCACCTTGACCAGGTTGAGGTCTCCTTTTAGGAGATCCTTTATGCGGCCCTGCAACAGAGGAATGTCTTTGGGCAAGCCCCGATCTAACCCTGTGTTGATCCACGATGTTAAACGTGGTGGGGGGCCCGAGCGAAAGGCGGGAGGCGCTACCCAAGTGGTGCCCCGAGGAGAGGTGATGTAGAACCACTCCTGTTGCCATAAGCCGAGCTCCTCTTGAAAAGCGCCCTCGGGCCATGGAGCATCGGTATTCCTTTTTATAACAGCGCCTCCGCACTCTACGTGACGCCCCTCGATTATCTTCGGTTCTACCTTGAAGGTCTTGAGCCATAATCAGAAGTGAGGAGTGATATGGAGAAACGCTTCACACACAACAATGAAGAAGGAGATATGGAGGATGGACTCCGGAGCTAGGTCGTGGAATTCCAGCCCATAATAAAACATCAGCCCCCTTATGAAAGGATCCGTCGGGAAGCCTAATCCCCGAAGGAAGTGGGAGATGAATACTACGCTCTCACCGGGCTGAGGGCTTGGGATCGCTTGTCCTTGAGAAGGCAACCTGTGCGGGATCTCGCTGGTCAGGAACCTAGCCTCCCTCAACCTTGATACGTCCTCCTCCGTAACGGAGGAGGGCATCCATTGGCCTTGAAGGCCGGAGCCGGACATTGTCGAAGGTCCGGTGCGCCTAGAATCTGAAAGCCTGGGGTGTTGGAACTCGAGGCTATGGGCGAGTTTGTTTTGAGAACACAAGAGGGGAGCCAGGTCTCGGTCTCTTTATAAGAGGCCGAATATCAAGAGCCCTCCCCGTAAACGTCTTGGACTAGCCTTTAATTAAGGTAGGACGTGCTTAACGGGCACGGATGGGTTACCCACATCCGTATTAATGAGAATCCCGTTAAAAGGGGCACACGATCTCTGCTTCGACAAGACGTGCCAAGGAAACCGCCTCGTTGAACGTGCTGCGGTAGAACAACAAAAAATAATCCATACAGGAGGCTTGGTCGCAGTGTTATGACGCACTGCGGAATACGTCAGCAGATTTAATTTCTGTTTGTATTATTCTCTATATGGCAATACGTGGAAATTTGTTTTGCAGAGCCGGACACTATTTTTTGGTGTTTATTATCTTATTGAAGAATTTGGAGGAGGAACTCGCCTTGCAATGCCGAAGACAATTTGCGCGCCGGACTCGTCGTCATTGAAGCCTGGTTCAGGGGCTACTGAGGGAGTCCTGGATTAGGGGGTGTTCGGATAGCCGAACTATACCTTCAGCCGGACTCCAGGACTATGAAGATACAAGATTGAAGACTTCGCCCCGTGTCCGGAAGGTTCTTTCCTTGGCGTGGAAGGCAAGCTAGGCGTGCGGATATTCAAGATCTCCTACCAATGTAACCGACTCTGTGTAACCCTAACCCTATCCGGTGCCTATATAAACCGAAGGGTTGTAGTCCGTAGGACGAACACATCATAACCATCATCATACCCATAGGCTAGCTTCTAGGGTTTAGCCTCCTTGATCTCGTGGTAGATCTACTCTTGTACTACCCATATCATCAATATTAATCTAGCAGGAGTAGGGTTTTACCTCCATCGAGAGGGCCCGAACCTGGGTAAAATAAAGTGTCCCTTGTCTCCTGTTACCATCCGACCTTGACGCACAGTTCGGGACCCCCTACCCGAGATCCGCCGGTTTTGACACCGACAGGTCCTCACATTCGCTTGATACGTGGAAGACGAACATTATTGGACGCAGAAGCCAAGAAGTGCAACATTTACGAGAAGCCGGACACTATTTAACAGGTACTCGGAGTTTGAAGAAGAACCCGCCTTGCAATGCCGAAGACAATCTGCGCGCCGGACTCATCGTCATTGAAGCCTAGTTCGGGGGCTATTGAGGGAGTCCTGGATAAGGGGGTATCCGGACAGCCGGACTATAACCTTTGGCCGGACTGTTGGACTATGAAGATACAAGATTGAAGACTTCGTCCCGTGTCCGGATGGGACTCTGCATGGCATGGAAGGCAAGCTTGGCAATACGGATATGTAGATCTCCTTCCTTGTAACCGACTCTGTGTAACCCTAGCCCCCTCCGATATCTATATAAACCGGAGGGTTTAGTCCGTAGGACCAAGAACAACAATCATATCATAGGCTAGCTTCTAGGGTTTAGCCTCTTCGATCTCATGGTAGATCAACTCTTGTAATACTCATATCATCAAGATCAATCAAGCAGGAGCAGGATTTTACCTCCATTGAGAGGGCCCGAACCTGGGTAAAAACATCATGTCCCTTGTCTCCTATTACTATCCTCCTAGACGCACAGTTCGGGACCCCTACCCGAGATCCGCCGGTTTTGACACCGACAGTGGATGTACAAATCACATGACTGGTGACAAGAATCTATTGATGGATGCTCCATTATCACCATCGCATCTAAAGCATATTATCTTCGCTGACAAAGGCAAAAGTCAGGTATTGGGTCTAGGTAAGGTTGCGATCACAAAGGATCGACACATGGACAAAGTCATGCTTGTCGAGTCCTTAGGATACAACCTTATGTCTGTTTCAATGCTTTGTGATCTTGATATGATTGTTGTCTTTGGCAAGTATCGTTGTGTTGTGATTATGGAAGCTGACAATTCCAAAGTGTTCGAAGGCTTTAGGAGAGGAGACTTGTATATTGTTGATTTCTCTACGGGACCTCAACCAGCCGTGTGCCTACATGCAAAAGCTTCAAAAGGCTGGCTATGGCATCGACGACTTGGTCATGCAGGCATGAGGAATTTGCACACGCTTGCGAATAAGAAGCATGTCATTGGCATTGAGAATGTCAAATTCCTCAAGGATCACTTATGCGGAGCCTGTGAAGCTGGAAAGATGACCAAGGCCAAGCATCCAGCGAAGACTATCATGACCACTACTCGACCATTTGAATTGCTTCACATGGACCTCTTTGGTCCTAATCATTACTCAGCAGTCACTAATGACGCATCTCTATATGGTCTTGTTATTGTTGATGATTACTCTCGTTACACATGGGTACACATTGTTACTTACAAACATGAAGTGCAGGAAGTCTTCAAACGATTTTCCTCGAGGGCTTCAACCAACTTTGGTGTGAAGATCAAGCACATCAGAAGTGACAATGGAACTGAGTTCAAGAATTCTGGTCTCGATGACTATCTTGATGAACTTGGTATTACTCATGAGTTATCTGCTCCTTATACTCCTCAGCAGAATGGCGTCGTGGAGCGCAAGAACAGAACTCCTGTTGAGATGGCTCGCACTATGCTTGATAAGTACAAGACGCCTCATCACTTCTGGATTGAGGCAATTTATACTGCGTGCCACATCATCAACAGGGTATATCTTCACAAATTCTTCAAGAAGACTGCCTATGAACTCCTCACTGACAAGAAACCCAATGTGAGTTATTTCAAAGTCTTCGGTGCTAAATGCTGGATTAGAGATCCTCATCACAATGCTAAATTTGCACCGAAAGCACATGAAGGTTTCATGCTTGGTTACGGAAAGGACTCGCACACCTACAGAGACTTCAACAACGTTCTTCACAAGGTTGTTGAAACTGTAGATGTGTGGTTCGATGAAACTAATGGCTCGCAAAGAGAGCACCTACCTTCTATGATAGATGAACCAGCACCTAAGGATTCTATCAAGTTCAAGGCTACTGAGGATGTCATTCCTACTGAAGAAAATCTGCTGAAGAATTCATTCCAGATCGTGAATGACGTCGAGCTTATGCACCTAAAGAAAATGTTGAAGAAAATGGTGCTGAAGAGAATGCTCATCAAATTCCTCAGCGACAACCAGCTCATCCTCGCGTTGCAAAAGAAGTGCAAGTGGAGAAGATCATCGATGACATTAGAGCACCAGGTCCTCTCACACGCTCAAAAGCTTCAAATTTATCTAACTTTTGTGGGCACTATGCTTTTGTCTCTATCACAAAGCCCACTAAGGTAGATGAAGCATTTCTAGATCCTAAGTGGATTCAGGCCATGCAAGAAGAATTAGATCAGTTTGAGCTCAACAACGTATGGGAACTGGTCAAACGTCCAGATCCTCGCAAGCACAATATCATTGGCACAAAGTGGATCTACCGCAACAAGCAAGATGAAAATGGCCTTGTGGTGAGGAATAAGGCACGACTAGTAGCTCAAGGCTACACACAGGTTGAAGGAATTGATTTCGATGAAACTTTTGCACCTGTTGCTAGACTTGAGGCTATTCGCATATTACTTGCTTATGCTAACCATCATGATATCATCTTATATCAAATGGATGTGAAAAGTGCATTCCTCAATGGTAAGCTTGAGGAAGAAGTATATGTTGCTCAACCCCCTGGTTTTGAAGATCCAAAGAATCCTGACAAAGTCTTCAAACTCAACAATGCCCTCTATTGCCTCAAGCAGGCCCCTCGGGCGTGGTATGATACTTTGAAGGAATTCCTCATGAAGAATGGCTTCACACCCGGTTCACTCGACCCTACTCTCTTTACTAAATTTTATGATGGTGAACTGTTTGTGTGCCAAATATATGTTGATGATATTATCTTTGGCTGTACTGACCAACGTTATAGTGATGAATTTGCCTATATGATGAGTGAATAATATCAAATGTCTATGATGGGAGAGTTGAAATTCTTCTTACGTCTTCAAATTCATCAACAGCGAAATGGCATATTCATATCTCAGGAGAAATACCTCAAGAATGTACTGAGGAAATTCGGCATGCAAGATTGCAAAGGCGTCAAAATTCCTATGCCCACAAATGGCCATCTATGCACTGATGAAAATGGTATTGACTTTGATCACAAGGTATACCGCTCCATGATTGGTTCTTTATTGTACTTATGTGCATCTAGGCCAGATATAATTCTTAGTGTTTGCATGTGTGCCCGACTTCAAGCTACACCGAAGGAATCACACCATAAGGCCGTGAAGCATATTCTTCGATATCTAGCTCACACACCAACACTTGGATTATGGTACCCCGAGGGCTCGGCTTTTGATCTCATTGGATATTCTGACTCTGACTATGCTGGTGATCGTGTGGATCGCAAGTCAACATATGGTACATGTCATTTCCTCGGACGATCTTTGGTCTGTTGGTCCTCGAAGAAACAGAACTACGTATCACTGTCTACTACTGAAGCTGAGTACATTGCTGCTGGTTCTTGCTGTGCTCAACTACTATGGATGGAGCAAACTCTCAAGGACTACGGCGTCAATGTGAAGAATGTGCCTCTCCTCTGTGACAATGAGAGTGCCATCAAGATTGCTCACAACCCAGTTCATCACTCGAAGACAAAGCACATTCAGATTCGTCATCATTTTCTTCGCGATCATGTGTTGAAGGGCGACATCTCTATTGAGCATGTGAAGACTGAAGAACAGCTAGCCGATATCTTAACAAAGCCCTTGGATGAGAAGAGATTTAGCAAGTTGCGGTGTGAGCTAAATATCTTAGAATCTTTGAATGTTCTTTGAAAAGGACACTCATCCTAACACTTACGCAAAATTGATGACTTAGATGTGCAACACATGAAGAAACGTTTTTCTTCAATCAATGAAGAATAACACTCTAAGTGTGAAGAAATTAATGAAGAATTTGATTCTCAGAACCCTACGACAATTGTACGTGGTGTCTGAAATCATCATTCTTATACGGTGGGTCACGCCACCACAAAAGTTGAAAATCTTCAATTTGAGTTTTTCCTCAGTTTTGAAATTCCTCAGTTGTTCAAATTCTTCAACTTTGCAAAATATTCACTGTCTTCGTTGTTTTTCTTCATTGGCTATATATATATATATGAGTTTATGTCCTCTACAGCATTCACTTATGGCTATTTCTTCAAGTTGGTTTTTCTGCTAAGTGAATGTGATCGGAACCTTCCCCCTCTATGCTATACTCAACCCAATCTATTCACAAATTCTTCATGTGCGTTCTATTTGAAACACATTCAAAATCTTCACTGTGTCCTTGTCAGCTGAAGAAATTGTGAACGGAACGTTAAAACTAATCTTATCCAAATTTTCGGTTTTGCTGCTCAAACCGTTCCGCATCCCACGATAGACTTATCTATTCACCCATGATCTAACACGATCTCCACTTTTTAGTACGTGGGTGGCACATGTCATGCGGATGAGAAAGGTCAGGGGCACGTTCGTCCAAAATCTTTGGGTGAACAGTTTTTCCCCATGGCTATAAATACCCCCTCTCCCCCTCCTCACTTCCTTTACTCCGCTCGACCTCTCTCTCCCGATCGAGCTTCTCAAACCCTAGCACCGCCGCTACTCCATCGTCGCCGGTGAGGAAGAGCTTCACTGCCTCTACCTCGTCGCCGTCATACTCGCGCCGGCCGCGGAAATCTTCACTCCGCCGCCGCCGTAGCCGTCTTCCTCCGCCAAGTTAGGGCGTGGAAGATCTACACAGATGAACCTCACTTCTCCACCTCACTGTTCGTCGTGTTGTTCGTTCAGGGTAATTAAAAGTTACTTTTACTACCCTCTTTGATCCAAATGATTTCAACAAAATCCTTAAAGGTGTTTTATTCTTCAAATCCTCACACACTAAACACCTCACAAGTCATCTGTTCTTGATTCATTTCTCTAAGCATCATTTTCTTCAAGATTCCTCAATTGTGTGGATCTTCGATCTATACAACTCAGGAACCTAAGACAAAGAACGCTTAGTAAAATTCTTCAAGACTCATCTGGTCATATTCCTCAAACTTATTCTTTTTGAAAAACCTTCTGAGAACGCATATGACCTCTCCAAATTCCTCGCAACTATACTCTGTTCACATGTACTCATGTCCGCTGCTGAATCACTAGGTTCTCATCAACTTAATTCATTTGCAGCGTTCCTCGAAGAAAAGTTGCATTCTTCTTCAGAGAATTCGATTGTTCAAATTCCTCAACTGAAGAACATGGCAAACGGTAAGAAGCCACAGAAAGGTGGAAAGAAGCCTGAGGTCATGACTGCCTTTGAGATACCTGATGACATATATAAAGACTATTGCACTCCTGATGAGGCCAAGTTTGGAAAGGAGAACAAAAATCGGCGCAAGGTGCGCATCCAGAGGATTAAAAGGAGATGGGCAAGAGAGTGGAGGGAGTACAGATATGTGACTCCAAAGTACATGAAGAAATTCGCACTTAATCCTCCATGCCCAAGACCTCCATTGGAACCTGGCCAAGAAGCGGATCCCACCAACATCAAGCGTGGTGAGGACTTTCCTGAAGAATGGGCCAAGCGCCAAGCCAAGTTGGCTAGACAAGCCAAAGAAGCAGTGAGGAAATTCAATGAAGACTCTGCTGCTGCTGCTAAGGCCTCTGTCAAGCCGAAGAAATAAATGGCAAAGAAGCCTGCACGCAAGCCAAGTGCTTCACCTACAATGCCCTCACGGCCAAGTTCCTTAGCTATGCCCTCACGGCCAGAATCTTCAAAGTCCTCAAGGCCAATTCCTCAAGCTGCTCCTGCTCCTCCCAAGTCCTCTGCTCCTCCTCCAAAGTCCTCACCTGCTCTGACAAAGTCCCTAGCACCTATGCATTTGGCCACGCGCCAAAGGACGGTAGGCATCTCCATTGCCTCAGGTGTCTTAGCTAGTTCCTCAGCTGCACCCAATTCTTCAACGGGTCCTTCTCTGCTGAAGACAAAGGCCACTGCTGGACGAGGTCCTCGCCCTAGTCCTCAGAAGAAGCAGGTTGCCTTCCAAGTGCCGTCTGAAGAAGACGAAGCTGATGATGAAGAACTTGCTGATATCATCAGAGATAGGCAAGTCAGGGCCGCTAGAGCCAAAGGCACAAATGTGCCACTGCCTTTGGATCCAAGATTGATCCTCGATTATATTGATCTTTGGCACAAGGACCCAAACACTCCTATGCCTGACTTCAAGCTGACTCCTGGTCAAAATCACATGCTGACTCATTTCATCCAAGAAGAGAAATCGAAATTTCAGAAGGCCAGGCAGATCAAAAAGGCACAGTACAGGAAAGAGAAGTTCCTGAGGAAAAACGTTGTCTCTTTGACGACCGTTGAATTTACAAAGATCTAGTCTGAAATCAAAGCCCTCAGCGACGACTTCAATGCTTACTATGCTGATTAGCAAGAAGCCACAGTCAGGTTTGTTAAACTGACTGAGAAGTTCCCCTCAAATATTGCAGCTCCATCGCAACGGGAAATTTCTCAGGCTGAAGCATCTGCTTAGCCAACTGAAGAACATGCCAGCACCACTCATGACTTTCAGGCTGCTGAAGAAAATGTGAGTTCCAGGGCTGATGACTCCATTCCAGCCGCTGAAGAAATTGCCAGGGCATCCACTAGTGGTGCGCCTGAAGAAAATCAACCAGATTCCTCTGCTCCTCCTGCGCCTACACCAACTCCAATCCTTCCATCTACATCAGATGTGAAGAAGACCAAGGCTGCAGAGCGAGCAGCTGTGAAGAAAAGGAAAGCATCAGCTACTTCAGATTCTTCAGCTTCGAAGAAAATGAAGTCTATGACATGTTCATTTGCTAATCCCATTGATGTTGTTCCAATATCAACCACGCCATCAAAGGAAATTGTACCTTTCGATGAAGAATATGTGATCCCCAGCGGATATGATGAAGAAAATCCTTCTGCTGCTTCGTCAGAGCAGATCGATGAAGAAATTAAAGTGGATGAGATCCCTTCAACACCTGTTGTTTCCTCGCCTATGCCTCAGTTCACAGCTGAAGAGGCTGACGTTGAAGAAATGGAAGATGAAGACGTGGATATTGGGAGTACTACGCCAGTGATGAATGATGACTTTTGGGAAAGTCAACACCCTAATTCTCCACTCTTCACACCGCTACAACAAATACCTCAGTCCCCTGCACCAACCGTTCAAATGGGCTCTGAAGAAACTCACCCCACCTCATCTGTACGTGAAGAATTTCTAGCCACTAGTGCTGAAGAAACTGCTGCTGCTAATGAACACGCAGACTGCCACTTAAGAGGAACCAGAAATTCCTCACCCTGAAGAACCTGAGATTGCGATTCCCGAGGTAGTGCTGCAACTCACTAACACTCCTCTACCCAAGCCAAAGGATCCGTTCTCAAGGAAGCAAAAGTTCAAGGCTGAAGACTTTTTCGGCGAGCATGTGTTCTTCACTGACTACAACCCGTATGACTGCTCGCATTAGGAAGAGGCGTTTCTGGACTGCCAGCCAGGCAAATTACTATTCCTTAGTGTTGTTCAACAAAGACAAATTCTTCGATCATGCACACATTCCTCACATGGACGTGGAGTCTCTGCCGTGCTTCGAGCCAGTCCTTAGTGTTCTTCACGATGCTGGACTGTTAAATTTCTGCACTGACATATGTGATTGGAATGAAGAACTCATTCTTCAATTTTATGCGACGCTGCACATCACGGGAGATTCTGAAGATGTGAATTCAAGGGTACTGGACTGGATGTCTGAAAACGCTCACTACAAGGCACCAGCTACTGAATTGCTTCGTGCCTTACCACCCAGTCCTCCCCTTGAAGTTGCGCGTTGCATCTACAGTGAACCTGAGCTTACAAATTATTACATGCAAGTGCTGATGAAGCCTTTGAAGCCAGGGCAGGCCCCACGAACCAAATTCCTCGTCAAGGAATTACTGTATGTGCCTCAGACTGTCTATCGCATTTTGACAAAGACATTGAGTCCAATCAAGGGCCACGACTCAAATGAAGAAGAAGTCGTTGGCATCATGAAGAATCTGCTTTTCAGTATCATTCATGGCGTTCCTGTCAACTTCCATGATTTCTTCATGAGGACTCTGGCCAATGTCGCTATGTCAACGTCTGAGTTGAAGACTTATGCACCGTGGATTATGAGATTCATCAGAACAAGGTCTTCACTCAACTACAAAGCTGATACTCTGAACCACTGCAGCTACTTGCCTCCAATTGAAGTCCTCAAACGGACATATTCCTCAGCTGATGACAAGGGCAAGGCCGCTGTTGTTATAGATGAAGGCATTCGTCCATTGGATGGTCAATTTCGCAAGGCTGCATCCTACTCAACCAATGAAGACTCTGCCACACATGACTCTGCCGCCAATACTACCAAGAAAACTCCTCAAGTCACAACACCCAGGGTGATGACTGATCGTGAGCTACTCCTCAGTCTTCATCAGAAGGTTGATCGCAATCATAAATGGGTCAAGCGTCAGTTTGGTTCAATCCTTCACAACATAACCTCAACTCACAATGCAGTGAAGAAGAACCAATACTACCTCCATGAAACCTTCAACCGTACTTGGGCTGTTTTGTCTCATGTCTACAGCGAAGAAGATCTGAAGAAAATGGGTCTCAAGGAAGAGTTTGACTGGTCTGCACCTCCACCGAAGAAATACAAGAAGGTCAAGGTTCCTTCCTTGGTGGCGAGCTCCTATTCTTCATCGCGCGACACTAATGAACATGAAGACTTGGACGACACTGCGGCAGGCCCTACTTCAACAACCAACCCCGACAACGCTGGCGCTCCTTCATCAACTTGATATTCTTCAGGGGCGTTAGTCCTCATTTTCGATCCTTTTGGTCATTTGATGACAAAGGGGGAGAAATTTGAGTTAGTCTTCAAGCGGGTCTTATATGGGCGTTTTCTCGCTAAGTTACAACTCTCGTTCTTCTGATGACTTTGCTGGATCGAGTTGTAAACTTAAACCCTATGGTACTCTGATACTTTTGATGTGTTATTCTGCATGCTTATTCCTCGTTAATATTATTGCACGCATGCTGAATTTCATCAGTCACCATATTTCATCATGCATTTCAAATTCTTCATATATTATATGTTAAATGCATGTATGAATTACAGGATATAGGGGGAGATCTCCATGATTCTACTCTTCAAGTGTGCATTGCTTCAAAAGCAAATTCCTCACTATGCACATCTTCAGGGGGAGTTCTTCTATATCTTGCAATCAAATTCCTCAATATCAGTATTTACACTTCGTATGTTTATCCCCGTTGAAAACTTAACCTATATTGTCATCAATCACCAAAAAGGGGGAGATTGTAAGTGCATCTAGTGCCCTTTAGTGATTTTGGTGTATTGAAGACTTATAGGTTAAGGGACTAATGTTTTTATGAGTGTACACATGTCTATAAGTCTATGAGGAGTTTGATATTTATAGAGAAAGTCGACCCCTAAAAATGAAGTTCTTCTACTGAAGACTTTGGTATTCTGAAGACTTTCTGAAGACTTTGAAAGTGAAGAAATTGGTGTGACCTTGAAGACTTGGTATTCATTCGAGGAACATGAAGCGTGAAGACATTTGTTTTCATAGTTTCATTTTCTCTTTCTTGAGTCATAGGAAACACCATATTGTTAAAGGGGGTCGAGGAAATACTAAGGAAAAATTTCCATGTGATGCTCAACTAAAAACCCTACACCTACCAATCCCTTCGAGTGAAGCCATTGGAAATCTCATACAGTTCAGTCAATTTTTTTCAGTGACAGAGACGAAGTTCTTCTGGTCACTGAGGAATTTGTCCTGACAGAGGAGTTAGGAATTCGCCAGTGCGGATTGCCTACACAGTGAGGAACATGATAGCCCTGAGGAATTTGAACCTCAAATATCCGACCGTTGTTGTGCTATGTGCCAGCTGTCCCAAAATATCTTATCCACCTAACGGTCATATCATTGAAGGGCATTTATGTCTTATCATGTCGGGCTGCTCCCTAGGCTATAAATAGCCACCCCCTACAACCACAAGCTGGTTGGCTGCTCTGAGAGAAACTGACACTTGTCATTTGAGAGCATCCCATCCTCCGAGGACTTTGAGCGAAAATCATCGAGTGAGCAAAACCCAAACCCAAACACCTACAAACCCAAAGTGATTGAGCATCACTGAAGAGATTGATCCTGCATGGATCCGATGCTTGTTACCTTTGAAGACTGTACTTCTTGTAGACGATTAGGCGTCATGGTCTAGAGCATCCAAGAGGAATTGTGGATCATCGAGTGACCGAGTTTGTGAATGTTCGGAAGTCACCTGAAGACTTACCACGAGTGATTGGGCGAGGTCTGTGTGACCTTAGCTCAAGGAGAATACGGTGAGGACTGTGTGTCCGGGACTGTGTGTCCTCAGGTTTAAATACCTAGTCGCTCCAACCAAATGTACAACTGAGACAGCAGTTGGAACTGGTCTACCAAATCATTTTCTTCACCAAGCCAACTGGTTCTATTTCCTCAACTCTTTCATTTCCTCAGTATTGCATTGTGTGCTTGTCATATCTGTGTTTGAAGACTTTGACTGAAGACTTTCTCAATTTCATCAGTTCACTTTCTTCGGTCTCTTTGTCTTCATCTTGTGCTATCCTGCGATTACGCCTTTTTGTACTCTGTGCTTGTCTTCATTTCATCGTGATGACTATGCGTGTCTTCTGTTATGTCTACTTCCGAGTACTTATTCCGCTGCAAGTAGTTCTTCGCTAAGGAATTTCCTCACCCGCAAATTCATAAAAATCGCCTATTCACCCCCCTCCAGTCGATATAACGCACTTTCAAGGAGGAAGAAGGCGTGGGTGAAAAAAGGTGAACTCTTATCCCTTTATAAAGGCGGACGAAACTGTACGCCCCCACTAGCCTGGTAAACCCGCTGATTCTCCAAGCGCCGTAATTGATGGCGCGGTTGGGTTACCCACGCCCGTATTGATGAGAATCCCGTGATAAGGGGACACGATCTCTGCTTTGATAAGATGTGCCAAGGAAACCGCCTCGCGATATGCGCCAAGGCTGGTTGAGAAAAATGGTTCGAATAATGACCGGCCGTGGTATGATGTCATGATATCAAGTGTGTCAGCAGATTAGATTGATGGAAATATTATTCTCTCTACGGCGGTATGTGGAACGTGTTTTGCAGAGTCGGACACTATCCCTGTGTTCAAGATCTTCTATGGAGTATTCGGAGGAGGAACCCGCCTTGCAATGCCGAAGACAATCTGCGCGCCGTACTCATCGTCATTGAAGCCTGGTTCAGGGGCTATTGAGGGAGTCCTGGATTAAGGGGTATCCGGACAGTCGGACTATATCCTTTGGCCGGACTGTTGGACTATGAAGATACAAGATTGAAGACTTCGTCTCGTGTCCGGATGGGACTCTCCTTGGCGTGGAAGGCAAGCTTGGCGATATGGATATGTAGATCTCCTCCCTTGTAACCGACTCTGTGTAACCCTAGCCCTCTCTGGTGTCTATATAAACCTGAGGGTTTAGTCCGTAGGACAACAACAATCATACCATAGGCTAGCTTCTAGGGTTTAGCCTCTATGATCTCGTGGTTGATCAACTCTTGTACCACTCATATCATCAAGATCAATCAAGCAGGAAGTAGGGTATTACCTCCATCGAGAGGGCCCGAACCTGGGTAAACATTGTGTCCCTCGCCTCCTGGTACCATCCGCCTTAGACGCACAGTTCGGGACCCCCTATCCGAGATCCGCCGGTTTTGACACCGACACCCACTATATCAAGCCTATATCGTGGTGCTAGTTACGTAGAACAAATTTCCTGGAGTCTGTGCTCAGCCCTCCTCTCTCTCTCTTCTCAGCCAGCCAGCAGACGTGCGGATCCCATCGTCTATTTGCTCACATGCTGTCCCACATGTCAGTGAAAACGCAAGAGGACCCACTGAACCTGCACATCTTTCACCTCAACATGCTGGTGATGAAAAACAAATCCAATAAAGATCTTTAGCGGCTGCTTTTGGAGTTACTCAAGAGTAAGATTCTATTTATAGGTTAACCCAAGATGCACATCACATGGCTTCAACTAGCACTCCATTTTCTTGCATGACATGACCAGGATGCTGGTTGTCCCATGTGTCGGCAAAAGGAGGAAGAACTCGACCAAATCTTCTCCACATTTAGACCGGAGGAGTAGGAAACACGACAAGCCCTATCCCTACATCATACTACGTACAAGCCCACCTCACGCAGTCATGCTATTACCATATTTCTCGGCCTTCGTGCGACACCTAGATCTAGTTGATCTAATTAGAACTAACTATTGTGCTAGCATACTCCAATATTAGGTTGGCTCTATGTGATGTGGCAACTTCATATAACTGGATACGGGCTATAATACTATGGTACTCACACTCCAAGAGTGAGTCGAAAACCATTCATAAATTGAGTTTATGACATGCATATGCAAATGTACCATTCATTACATACAACAAGTCATCAACACACAATTACAACGAGGATACATGTTGGATTATAGATTAGTTCCAACAAAACATTCTAGTAAATACTAAATTTTTCATCACACAACAAATGGCCTTCGGCCCCCACACGAGCAAATCCACTTCGCACCACCACACGGTTGGTCCGCCACGCCGCTAGGGAAATGCATGTTGTCTTGCATCTTCACTTAGGACAACTCCAGTGCATGCGGCTTGAACGCGTGCTCGCCCAGCCCCCTTTCCCTCAACGCCCCCGAGCTACCCAACCACAGCTACATGTTTTGCACACCCGGCAGCAAGATTTGGAGCGGAACCGATCGGGCTTTAGCTCGCCCGGCGGTGGGAGGCCGCGCCTCGCCATGGACTGGCCGAGCACCGGGCCGGAAGGCCCCGTCAAGGCTGCAAGTCCGCATGCAGGTACTGACTCCTCCTCTAGCCGTTCGGATCTACACTATCGGCGGTCCGCTGGTAGATACGGTCGGTCGGGCTCAATGGTGGCCCAAAAGCTCGTCGGCGCACCATTGCCACGCATTACGTGCGGCGACTGCCGAAAGAAGGTCTTGCGCCGCGTGTCTACAACGCCAGAACATGCCGGATGGGTGTTCATCAAGTGCTCAACCGATGGGGTATGTGCTACTTTAGCTTCAGTTGTGCTCTCGGATTTGACTAGTTGTGCTAACTTAAAATTTTATTGTGTAGAATGATGCAAGTTTTGGTATTGGGAAGAAGAGTACATCGATATATTGATAGAGCGCAATTTAGTAGATGTTCTAGCACTTTTATCTAGCATAGAGGCTAGAGATGAGACTAGTGCACTTGTTGATAGAATAGAGGCTAGACATGAGACTAGATGCGAGGAAGCAACATCTACTTCTTTACACTCGAAGAAGAAAGAAGCATGCAAGATCGAGCCTCCGCAGATCAACAATGAATGCATCAAGAAGGCACTAATCCAACTTACACGAGCAGTTATATAAGTTGGATATCTTCTAAAATGTATTCTTGTGGTTCTCGTTTTCTTTGGTCTTGCTTTTCCAGTCAAAATTTGGTGATGTATTTCCATGTACCAGAAATCAATGATGAAAAAAAAGATATGTGTTTGCAAAGAAAAATGTACGACACAACGATATGGAAATACAAAGATATGTGTTTGCCAGAGAGAAATGTAAGACACAACAATAGTACTACACCATCGATGCCTCCCTCCCTACCCGGCGGCTATGGCTCCGGCCATGATCTGGCCGGATCCCACCAACAAAAAGCCTTTTCTCTTTGTTGGATCCCTTCTCTGACCCCAACTCTATAGCCCATCTTCTGGATTTCTCATTTGGTCATCATTTCAGAGGTGAGATACGTAAGTATTTTCAATCTTCGGTGAACTCGGTCTCCCCCTCTCATGGCTTCACGATGGTGATCTCCTTTGCAAGATTTGCTTTTCGTTTGAATAATCTCAATGTCAGCTTGGTTCTATCTTCTTGCACAGGTGGTGATTACCAATCATTTGAGGTCTTCCATATCTCTGGCAATGTTTATAATTTCAAAGTATGCTCCAAGGCGGTGGGTTTTTATTTGGTATGCAAGATCCTATTCACTTGTGATCTATTCAAATGTTATTTCCACCTTTGGAGTGGTGGCGGCCCAAATTGGTTATTTGAAGAAAAGAGATGGTATGCTGAGCAAGATGCTGAATGGACTACGGTTTCATCTTGGGTCAAAGGTATGACATCTCGTAATGTGCCTATCAAGCAAGTATATTGTCGTATCCTTGATCATTTCACGCCTTAGAACATTGGATATGTTTCACCACAATGTGCAAATGTTTCTTTGACTGGCGCTAATGTCATTCCGATCAAATCTTCCACGGTTTTGCCTGGTCATGCTCATGATCGTGCTAATCGCACATCCGTTGCCCCCGCAATGACTGTCATGCATAGCAGATCAGCCATTCCAGGCCCAACCGCATTTCAAATTTCAACTCTTCCGCCTGCCTTGATATTAGGCCGCTAGAGCCCAATCAGCAACACCAGCCCAACTACTTGGAAGCCGGAACGTCTAGCACCCCCAATGTTTATCAGCAAGATAATAATTCCTCTTGCTCCAAATTCCTGGGTTATGGTCACACGCGCAATCTTGGTAACAATAAAATCAGGTGTCGTGCTTGTTATGGTTATAACCATATTTCTAGATTATGTTTTTACAAGAAAATCTCGAGTAAAGCTTATCGGATCAAACCAAACCCTCAACCGTAGCCTGTTATATCTCCCACCCGTGATGCCTCCTCGCGAAATCTCCTATGGCCAATGTGGTTTTGAGCAATGTAGTTGGCATGAATGAGGTTGCTATGGAACAGGTATATGACACCATTGGGCCCGATTACATCCTACTTGATCAGGCGCATGGCCAACAGCCTATATCTCCAGCTGCTAGCCCTAGATTTATCCCCAACAATTCTGACATGAACTACTGAGATTCCTTCGACCAGTACTACTCTGCCTGTTCAAACATGCAATATATCTGTGGAAGGACTATCTGAATACATTGTTGTTCTCCAGGATCTAGTGGGTAATCTGGTCACTAATGCCAATGAAATCATCCCCAAACTTTGTTGCGGCAAGATCATTAATGCTAAATGCAATGTTGTGGATGTTATGGGCACTGGTGGATCTAATAAAAGATGCTTTCTTCAGATACAGACTGTCCAAGAAATGCCACAACAATCCAGTATTGTCAGCATTGAGGAAATTACCAGCCAAGAATTTACTGAAGTTCAGAAACCTTGCAACAAGAAGAAAAATAAGCCAATCATTGATGAGTCTTTTTGGAGGAGGAGTACCAAAATTACTCACATCAACCAAGGTTTTACGAACAAAGCTGCTGTTGATGCTACAAATATGAAGGTGGAGAATCCTACTGCTCAGCAGAAGTTGCATCACAGTTCTAAGAAGCAAAAGAGTGTTGTATCAGTCAATCTGGCTCCTCAATTTGATGCAGTTGTGATCAACAAGCATGCTCCCCCTCCACCTGAACTTCCTATGGACACTCTGCAGGCTATTGGCACTGGCCCATGCAAGATGGCACTTCATGAAGTGTCATCTCAGGCTCTGGAATATGACAACTCTGATGAATAGGAGCATGCTCAACCTATGGGGCTTGGGTGGATCCCCAAACTATCACCTAGTTATCTTAGTTATATTTTATCAGCTTTCATGTTTGCACTCCTATTTCCAAGTCTCATTTGGATGCTTGCGTGCATCACAAAATCTTATTGCCGGTAATAATCTGCACTTCTGTTCCCATGGATTTCATAGCATGTCAAACTTTTGTGGCTGCTATTATTGAGTGCTTATCTGCTATGAGGACTTTCATGCTCAATTTATGTTGCTTAGATCAGCAGTTTTTTACAGTTACAACCAGTATATGTCCTCACATAATTGCCATTATTCTTCTAAGGACCTATCATTCTATGCCACTCATAGTATGATCACATCTCTACTGCTATATGTCAATCCTGAATAGAAGTTGGAACATACTAAACTAGAATGTTAGAGGGATTAACTCCTCTACCAGATGGGATGACCTCTGGTGTCAAAACCGGCGGATCTCGGGTAGGGAGGTCCTGAACTGTGCTTCTAAGGCGGATGGTAACAGGAGGCGGGGGACACAATGTTTACCCAGGTTTGGGCCCTCTCGATGGAGGTAATACCCTACTTCCTGCTTGATTGATCTTGATGATATGAGTATTACAAGAGTTGATCTACCACGAGATCGTAGAGGCTAAACCCTAAAAGCTAGCCTATGATTATGATTGTTGTTGTCCTACGGACTAAACCCTTCGGTTTAAATAGACACCGGAGGGGGCTAGGGTTACACAGAGTCGGTTACAAGGGAGGATATCTACATATTTGAATTTCCAAGCTTGCCTTCCACGCAAAGGAGAGTCCCATCCGGACACGGAACGGAGTCTTCAATCTTGTATCTTCATAGTCTAATAGTCCAGCCAAAGTATATAGTCCGGCAGTCCGAGGACCCCCTAATCCAGGACTCCCTTAGTAGCCCCTAAACTAGGCTTTAATGACGATAAGTCCGGCGCGCAGATTGTCTTCGACATTTCAAGGCGGGTTCCTCCTCCGAATACTTCATAGAAGCTTTTGAACACAAGGATCATATCTGGCTCTGCAAAACAAATTCCGCACACCACCGTATAGAGTATAATATTCCACAAATCTAATCTGCTGACAACTTTTCATAACGTGACATCCTGCCGTGGTCCGGTCATTACAACCGTTTTCCCCAGCCCGCCACTATACGTGTTGCAAGGCGGTTTTCTTGGCACGTATGGTCGAAGCAGAGATCGTGTCCCCTTATCATGGGATTCTCATCAATATGGGTGTGGGTAACCCAATCGTGCCTGCTGGTATGACTCCTCGATTTTAGGCAAGTTCCAAACGGCCACGCGGAGGATGCTTGATATTCACCTTCTTTATAAAGGGGCCAAGGCCTGTCCTTTTCTTCTCGCGCTCGATGCTTCCCTTCTCCCACCTTGAATTCCAACTATCGTATGTGGGGTTCCGGCAAACCCTTAAGGTTCGAACACTAGGGTGCGCGCGAATCTTTCCCTCCTACCGATCTACGCCCTAGCTCGCTAAGATCTCACGGACGAACTCGACGAACTCGCAACACAAAGAGACACGAGATTTATACTGGTTCGGGCCACCGTTGTGGTGTTATACCCTACTGAGGGAGTCCTGGATTAGGGGTTGTCCGGGTAGCCGGACTATACCTTCAACCGGACTCCTGGACTATGAAGATACAAGATTGAAGACTTCGTCCCGTGTCCGGAAGGGACTTTCCTTGGCGTGGAGGGCAAGCTTGGCGATGCGGATATGTAGATCTCCTACCATTGTAACCGACTCTGTGTAACCCTAACCCTCTCCGATGTCTATATAAACCAGAGAGTTTTAGTCCGTAGGACAACACAACAATCATACCATAGGCTAGCTTCTAGGGTTTGGCCTCCTTGATCTCGTGGTAGATCTACTCTTGTACTACCCATATCATCAATATTAATCAAGCAGGACGTAGGGTTTTACCTCCATCAAGAGGGCCCGAACCTGGGTAAAACGTCGTGTCCCTTGTCTCTGTTACCATCCGCCTAGACGCACAATTCGGGACCCCCTACCCGAGATCCGCCGGTTTTGATACCGACATTGGTGCTTTCATTGAGAGTTCCTCTGTGTCGTCGCTTTTAGGCCCGATGGCTCCTCCGATCATCAATAGCGATGCAGTCCAGGGTGAGACTTTTCTCCCCGCACAAATCTTCGTCTTCAGCGGCTTCGCACTGCGGGCCAATTCGCTTGGCCATCTGGAGCAGATCGAAAGCTACGCCCCTGGCCATCAGGTCAGGCTTGGAAGTTTAAACTACACGGCTGACGTCCGCGGGGACTTGATCTTCGACTGATTCGAGCCACAGCCGAGAGCGCCGCACTGTCACGATGGGCATGATCTAGCTCCGCCACCGAACAGTGTCCTGGAGGCCGCACTCGCGTCGGCTCCGACCCTTAATTCGGAGCCAACTGCGCCGATCGAGGATGGGTGGTTGGACGCCGCCTCGGGGGCTCCGATCCCAACGGAGATCAAGCCGAACACCAGCCCCGCACTCCGCAAGGCCCGTGACTCCGAGGGGCCGGACTCCTCTCCGGACTCCGGCCCCTCCGCGCCCCTGCCGATCGAATCCGATTGGGCGCCGATCATGGAGTTCACCGCCGCGGACATCTTTCAGCACTCGCCCTTCGGCGACATTCTGAAGTCACTAAAGTCTCTCTCTTTATCAGGAGAGCCCTGGCCGGACTACGGTCAGCAAGGTTGGGATACGGACGACGAAGAAATTCAAAGCCCACCCACCACCCACTTTGTAGCCATTGTCGACGATTTAACCGACATGCTCGACTTCGACTCCGAAGACATCGACGGTATGGACGCCGATGCGGGAGACGATCAAGAACCAGCGCCTATAGGGCACTGGAAAGCCACCTCGTCGTATGACATATACATGGTGGGCACACCAAAAGAAGGAGATGGCGATGGAACAGCGGAGGATGACCCCTCCAAGAAACAGCCCAAGCGCCGGCATCAGCGGCGCCGCTCAAAATCCCGCCAAAGCAAAAACAGTGATTCCGGCATGGGAGATAATAATACTCTGGAGAGTGCCGAAGAAAACCCCCTCCAGCAAGATTCAACACAAGAGGATGGAGAAGCCAGCCCTCATGAGAGAGCGGCAGACAGAGAGGTCGAGGACGATAATTATATGCCTCCCTCCGAAGACGAGGCAAGCCTCGACGACGACGAATTCATCGTACCAGAGGATCCTGTCGAGCACGAGCGTTTTCAATGCAGGCTTATGTCCACTGCAAGCAGCCTCAAGAAAAAGCAGCAACAGCTTAGAGCTGATCAAGATTTGCTAGCTGACAGATGGACTGAAGTCCTTGCGGCCGAAGAGTATGAACTCGAACGTCCCTCCAAGAGCTACCCAAAGCGCAGGTTGTTACACCGATAAGAGGAGGAAGCACCTAAACCTACATCACTAGCACATGATACGGTAGACCGGCCACCTCATGGCCGCGACAGAGAGGCCTCTCGGGACTCCACTCAAGCCGCACCCCGGCGCCGCTCAAAACATACCAAGGCACGGGAAAATGCGCCAGACCTGCGAGATATATTGGAGGATAAGGCAAAGCAAACAAGATCGATCTATGGATTGCGCGGGCGCCCCACGGCACATGACGGTGATCGTCACTCCGGATATAGTAAATCCGGTTTGGCCGAACACAATAGACAAAGCTCGTTTGAGCTACGTCATGATATAGCCCAATACAGAGGCGCCGCATACCCACTATGCTTCACAGATGAAGTAATGGATCATCAAATCCCTGAGGGTTTCAAACCCGTGAACATCGAATCATACGATAGCACAACAGATCCTGCGGTATGGGTCGAGGATTATCTCCTTCATATCCACATGGCCCGCGGCGATGATCTACATGCCATCAAATACCTCTCACTCAAACTTAAGGGACCAGCTCGGCATTGGCTTAACAGCTTGCCAGCAGAATCAATCGGTTGTTGGGAGGACCTAGAAGCCGCATTCCTCGACAATTTCCAGGGCACCTATGTGCGACCACCAGACGCTGATGACCTAAGCCACATAATTCAGCAGCCAGAGGAATCGGCCAGGCAATTCTGGACACGGTTCCTAACAAAGAAAAACCAAATAGTAGAATGTCCGGATGCAGAGGCCCTAGCAGCTTTCAAGCACAATATCCGTGACGAGTGGCTTGCCCGGCATCTCAGACAGGAAAAGCCGAAATCTATGGCAGCCCTCACAACACTCATGACCCGCTTTTGCGCGGGAGAAGACAGCTGGCTTGCTCGTAGCAACAATATGACCAAGAACCCTGGTAATTCGGATACCAGAGACAGTAGTGGCAGGTCGCGTCGCAACAAGCAAAAGCGCCACATTAACAGCGACAATGCTGAGGATACTGCAGTTAATGTCGGATTCAGAGGCTATAAATCCGGTCAGCGGAAAAAGCCATTCAAAAGAAATACTCAGGGCCCGTCCAGTTTGGACCGAATACTCGACCGCTTGTGCCAGATACATGGCACCCCCGAAAAGCCAGCCAATCACACCAACAGGGATTGTTGGGTGTTCAAGCAGGCGGGCAAGTTAAATGCCGAAAATAAAGACAAGGGGCTGCATAGCGATGACGATGAAGAGCCCCGGCCGCTGAACAACAGTGGACAGAAGGGTTTTCCCCCACAAGTGCGGATGGTGAACATGATATACGCAACCCACATACCCAAGAGGGAGCGGAAGCGGGCGTTAAGGGACGTATATGTGATGGAGCCAGTCGCCCCAAAGTTCAACCCATGGTCTTCCTGCCCGATCACCTTTGACCGAAGGGACCACCCCACTAGCATCCGTCATGGAGGATTCTCCGCATTGGTTCTAGACCTAATTATTGACGGATTTCATCTCACAAGAGTCCTTATGGACGGCGGCAACAGCCTGAAGCTGCTTTACCAGGATACCGTGCGGAAAATGGGCATAGATCCCTCGAGGATTAAGCCCACCAAAACGACCTTTAAAGGCGTCATACCAGGTGTAGAGGCCAACTGTACAGGCTCAGTTACACTTGAAGTGGTCTTCGGATCTCCGGATAATTTCCGAAGCGAGGAGTTAATCTTCGACATAGTCCCGTTCCGCAGCGGCTATCACGCACTGCTCGGGCGAACCACATTTGCAAAGTTCAATGCGGTACCGCACTACGCATACCTTGAGCTCAAGATGCCAAGCCCTCAAGGAGTAATCACGGTCAATGGAAACACCGAACGCTCCCTCCGATCAGAGGAGCACACGGCGGCCCTCGCAGCGGAAGTACAAAGCAGCCTCTCAAGGCAGTTCTCCAGTCCGGCCGTTAAACGTCCGGACACTGTCAAGCGCGCCCGGAGTAACCTACAACAAGACCGCCTGGCACGTTCTGAGCAGGCGTAGCAATGCGGCCCCCACCCTAGCCCTCGCGAAATAGCGAAACCAATGCTTCGCGTACATAACTACGCTCTTGAAATACCATGGGCACAGGGGGAGGGGCACCATCACGGCACGCCCGAAACACGACTTAAACCGCACTAGGGGCTGCCGATTTCTTCATTTTCTCTTACTTTCAGGACTCCATACTTCGGAAGACCTGTTCGGCAATACAACTGCCGCACAAACGATGCAAGAACCAGGGAAGCAGGAAAGCTACGCTGCATTATGGAACTCCCAGGTGGTCTCTATCACGAGCAGTATACCCATTTCGCATACTATTTCGCAGCCTGCCCCTGGAAAGGACATGTTAAATAGTCCTACTTATTGCTTATCGCACTATTTTTATCGTTCTGCTTCGATCGCAGCCTTTCTATAAACAATGCATAGCTTTTTTATCTCTTTTTTGCATTCATCTTTTTATGAATATATGTTCATTAATGACATATTGCAACCGTACACCTTGGTACGGCCAATACGCCATGGGCTTAAGTACCCCTCCATATGGTGTGAAAAGTCCGAACACTTTAACAACTGCGGCACCCCGAACTTATAGCATTATATTCATCGGCTCCGAATCATGTCTTGGGTCAATAGTTGGGTTTGCCCGGCTCCTATGTTTTGGTACCTTACGTTCCGCTATATCGGCTAAGGTAGCACTAGGAGAACTACTGTGATTGTGCCCCAGTTGAGCTGGGCTGAGCACCTCAGTAGAGAAAGCTAAAACTGACTGTCATGATGAAGCGAGAGCTGTTCGCTGTTCGAGAGGTTCTTCGAGTCCCTAAAGACTTATGCCTCTTATAGCGAGGAGTTGTCTTTGTCCGGCCAAGTTGTGGATAGCTCCCTGAACTCGGTCTTCCGAATACTAGGGGCTTCGCCGAAATTTAAAATTATAGAACTCTATGGCTAAGTGAGAGTGTTCAAGCATTATAGTCCGAATGCCTTGTTCGTTGTGCTGAGCGCCTCCCTCGAAGGACCCAAACATGGGAAAAAGAGCGCCCAGGTTTATCCCAAACACCCCAGCACTAGTGGCATGGGGGCAGAAGCCGACGACTCGCCATCTCTCAATATTGATAAACGGCCGCACAGAAGGTATTATTTTAAATTCGAAAAGCATTGCTTAGCGCATATGAACAAGTTTTCAGCGCACAGGACAAAACGAGCGAGTTTTACTTAAAATTACATCCCTGGAACATTCATCCGCCATAAGGCGGGCACCCTTCAGAACGTCCTTATAATAATTCTCGGGCTTGCGATGCTCTTTCCCCGGCGGTGGCCCGTCCTTCACAAGCTTCTCAGCATCCAGCTTGCCCCAATGCACCTTAGCGTGGGCAAGGGCCCTACGGGCACCTTCGATGCAGACGGAGCACTTTATGACTTCGAGCCATGGACAGGCCTCCACCAGTCGCCGCACTAGCCCGAAGTAGCTCCTAGACAGAGCCTGTCCAGGCCACAGCCGAACTATGAGGCCCTTCATGGCCTGTTCGGCCACCTTGTGGAGCTCGACCAACTGCTTCAGCTGGTCGCTCAGGGGCATAGGGTGTCCGGCCTCAGCATACTGAGACCAGAACTCCTTCTCCGTCGAGCTGCCCTCCTCGGCTTGGTAGAATGCGGCGGCATCGGACACGCTACGGGGAAGATCTGCGAATGCTCCTGGAGAGCTCCGGATTCGGGTAAGTAACAAGAAGCTCACTTTTACATGTTTTCTTTGCATAAAGAATGCCTTACCCGCCGCTATCTTTTTCACCGCATCCAACTCCTGGAGGGCCTTCTGGGATTCGTCCTGGGCAGACTTGGCATTTTCAATAGCCGCCGCGAGCTCAGACGCTCGCGTCCTTGAGTCAAGCTCCAAACTCTCATGTTTTTCCATAAGAGCTTGGAGTTCTTGCCGTACCTCGCCAACTTGCGCCTCATATTTCTCCCGCTCGGTGCGCTCCGTGGCCGCTCTCTTTTCGGCCTCGGCCAGCGCTTGCTTGAGGGTCGCCACCTTAGTTGTGGCCCCTACAATAGCCACGTTAATCCTGTCATCCTTTTGCAATTGCACATTTATATATTTTTGTTTTTCCTATAAGGTATCTCTTACCTTCTTTCTCCTCGAGCTGCCGCTTGGCAAGGCCGAGCTCTTGCTCAGACCGCTCGAGGCCCTGCTTCAGTGTGCCCACCTTCGCAGTCAGTGCGGCGGTCACTAGCAGCGAAGCCTGCATACGCATATTGACTCATTTTTTGTTAGACTCCTGTGAATTTTATTAGATCCTCTATTCGGCTTTTCTTTCCGAACGCCAAACAGAGCATCAGGGGCTACTGTCTATGAGGTAATATTTCTACATATTCTTTGCTTACCTCGAAGCCTGTTAGAAGGCTGGCACAAACTTCAGTCAGTCAGCTCTTGGCGGACTGAACCTTCTGGATCACCGCACTCATAATAGTGTGGTGCTCCTCGTCGATGGAGGCGCCGTTAAGCAACTCCAGCAGATTATCCGGCGCCTCCGGTTGGACGGGGGCCGCCGGCTTAGTAGGCTTGCTCCTCTTGGAAGGAGTCCGCCTACCGCAGTACGGAACCATTGAAGATTCCGGCGCGGTGTCCGGCTCAAAGCCGGACTTGGAGCCCTGGGGGGTCTTATCCCCTTTACTCCTGGAGTCCGGGAAGTCGCCTTGCGGCGCCTCCAGGACCACCTCCTCCTGACTTGGAACCTGTCGGGACAACACTTTGGCGTCGTCCGTAGGGCGGGGGGAGGTAGCCGTCAGAAGTGAATTCACATCCGACGAATCCAGGGAGCCGCTTGATGACTCGTCGAGCCCGGCCTTGGGCGGTCTGCATAATTGTATTCGACATAAGGAAAAGCTGTGCCATAAAGGAGTACTACGAATCACTCTGGTATCCGAATACTTACTATTTCGCCGGGCGCTTGGCCCTGTGCGGCCACTCCTCTTCGCCATCGTTGGCATCGGTGGAGTAGTCCGGAGGAAGGGTCTTCCCCTTCTTGGACCCCCTCGGCCTCCCCTGTTGGGGCGGCCTTCCTCTTCTTTCCTCCCCCCGCTGGAGGGGGAGAGGGTTCTTCTTCCTCCTCCTCGTCTTCGCGGCAGGAGCGCGTCTCGGATTCGTCGGATGACGAATCCGACACCTTCAGGCGCCGGGAACTCTTTCGAGTCCCCGTGGTCTTCTTCTTGGCCTTCTTGTCTGGCACCACATAAGGTGCCGGAGCCAGCAGCTTCGCTAAGTGAGCATCGCCTGGGTCTTTGGGCAAAGGGGCCAGACAGTCGATCTGTCCGGACTTCTCCTGGCAATCCTGTAAAAGGAAAGCGAGCTTAGATCCCGCATAGAGTCAAACTATGGAAAACCAATATCCTGTAAAAGGTAAAAACAACTTACCGCAATAGCGTGACGCTGCGTGCTAAATCCGCGGTCCTCAGAAGCGGATGCGGGAGCCTCGGAGCCTTTGAATAGCACCTTCCAGGCGTCTTCGTACGTCGTGTCGAAGAGCCTGCTCAGGGTTCGGTGCTGCGCCGGGTCGAACTCCCACAGGTTGAAATCCCGTTGTTGACACGGAGGATCCGGCGGACGAGCATAACCTGGACTACATTGACAAGCTTGAGTTGCTTGTTCACCAGGGTTTGGATGCATTTTTGCAGTCCGGTTACCTCTCCTTTGTTGCCCCACGACAGGCCCGTCCCTTTCCAAGACGTGAGCCGCGTAGGTGGTCCGGACCGGAACTCGGGGGCTGCGACCCGCTCAGGGTCGCGTGGCTCGGTGATGTAAAACCACCCCGATTGCCACCCCTTCAGGGTCTCCACAAAGGAGCCCTCGAGCCATAGGACGTTGGCCATCTTGCCCGCCATGGCACCTTCGCACTCCGATTGGTTGCAGCGCACCACCTTTGGCTAGACGTTGAAGGTCTTGAGCCATAGGCCGAAATGGGGGCGGATGCAGAGGAAAGCCTCGCACACGACGATAAACGCCGAGTTGTTGAGGACGAAGTTCGGGGCCAGATCGTGGAAATCCAGTCCATAGTAGAACAGGAGCCCCCGGACGAATGGGTGGAGAGGAAAGCCCAGTCCACGGAGGAAATGGGGAAGGAACACTACCCTCTCATGGGGCCTTGGGGTGGGGAGGAGCTGCCCCTCTTCGGGAAGCCGGTGCGCGATGTTGTTAGACAAGTATCCGTCCTTCCTCAGTTTTTTGATGTGCCCCTCCGTGATGGAGGAGACCATCCACTTGCCTCCCGCTCCGGACATGGCTGGAGAAGGACGAGGTGGGAAGTGCGGATTGGGCGGTGGAGCTTGAGTGCGCGGAAGATGGATAGGCAAAGGAGGAAGAAGGCGTAGGTAAAAAGGTGGATCCTTATCCCCTTATATGGGCGGATGCGGCTATGCGTCCCCACCAGCCTGATAAAACTCGGTTATCTCCCAAGCGCCGTGATAAATGGCGCGGTTGGGTTACCCACGTCCATATTGATGAGAATCCCGTAAATGAGGGGACACGATCTCTGCTTTGACAAGACGTGCCAAGGAAACTGCCTCGCAAAGCGCGTTGAGGTGGGGGAGTAAAAAATGATTCGAATAAAGGCTTGGCCGTAGTGTGATGTCACGCTACAGAATACGTCGGCAGATTAGATTTGTGTAGATATTATTCACTCTACGTTGGTATGTGGAAATTATTTTGCAGAACTGGACACTGTCTTTTGTGTCCAAAATCTTCTATGAAGTACTTGGAGGAGGAACCCGCTTTGCAATGCCAAAGACAATCTGCGCGCCGGACTCGTCGTCATTGAAGCCTGGTTCAGGGGCTACTGAGGGAGTCCTGGATTAGGGGGTGTCCGGGTAGCCGGACTATACCTTCAGCCGGACTCCTGGACTATGAAGATAAAAGATTGAAGACTTCGTCCCGTGTCCGGAAGGGACTTTCCTTGGCGTGGAAGGAAAGCTTGGCGATGCGTATATGTAGATCTCCTACCATTGTAACCGACTCTGTGTAACCCTAACCCTCTCCGGTGTCTATATAAACCGAAGAGTTTTAGTCCGTAGGAAAACACAACAATCATACCATAGGCTAGCTTCTAGGGTTTGGCCTCCTTGATCTCGTGGTAGATCTACTCTTGTACTACCCATATCATCAATATTAATTAAGCAGGACATAGGGTTTTACCTCCATCAAGAGGGCCCGAACCTGGGTAAAACATCGTGTCCCTTGTCTCCTGTTACCATCCGCCTAGACGCACAGTTCGGGACCCCCTACCCGTGATCCACCGGTTTTGACACCGAGACCTACTCTAGTGTGGTGGTGGTGGATTGCCTCTTGGGCCGATGATGATTAGTACAAGGGAAAGAACAACCTCCAGAGGTTGAGGTGTTCTTGTGCTTGGTGTCTTGGCGGGTGAGAGCTAGGTGAACTGCTCGATCAGATGCCCCCAATTGTGGTGGCTAACTTATACTCATATAGGCCCTGGTCCTCTTCCCAAATATTGAGCGGGAAGGGAGCCAACAACGGCGGGCAAATTTGAAGGGGGACAACTAGTAGAATCTATCCTGACAAAAGTGGTGTTTGCCTGCGAAAGGCTCTGGTGGTGACGCCGTCTTGGGCTCCACGATGACCTCCACCTTGTCGTCCTCCTGGTCTTGGTCTTGTAAGTGCATCTAGTGCCACCCCTAGTTGGTTTTGGAGTATTGACGACAAACCTGGTTGAGGGACTAATGTGTTTGTGAGAATTTCAGGATAACACAGGTAATAGTCACTCATTGATTCGGTTTACCTACCGGAGATGACCCCTAAAAATGTATGAAGACATTGAAGACAATGGTGGTATGTGAAGATATTCACATTGAAGACTATGACAAGAGAAGACATTGCGTGAAGACTATGGAGTGCGAAGACTTAGTTGTTTCACTGTTTCCTTTTCTTCTTTGGTGAGTCATAGGAACCATCGTACTGTTAAGTGTGGTCCCAGTGAACAAAGTCAGTGTGACTGAAGTGATGCTCAACCAAAATCCTATGTCTTCGAGCAAAGACAATGAGAGCAAATCTTATCCAGAGTTGGATGAGTCAGCTTTACTTGTAGCCCAAGTCAAGCTGCCGCGTGTGTTTGAAATCTGACCGTTGGAACACATGTCAGTTCCTTAGTGACCAAGGGTCATTTCGGATAAATCAGGTCGGGTTGCCTAGGGGCTATAAATAGCCCACCCCCTACAACATAAATTGGTGGCTGCTCAGAGTTAGTGTACTGCTTTTGTCGTTTGAGAGCAACCAACCTCCGAAGTTTTTGAGAGAGAGAAATACTTGCGAGGACAAAGCCCAAACACCCAGAGCCAAAGAGTGTTAGGCATCACTGAAGTCTTTCTGTCCGCGTGACCTGAAGACTTGTTACACTTGAGGACTGTGAATCCTCCCGCCGGTTGGGCGTCGTGTTCTGAGCATCTAAGAGTCATTGTGGATCGCCGATGAACGAAGTCTGTGAAGGTTTGGAAGTCTACCTTGAAGACTTACCAGAGTGATTGGGCGAGGACTGGGTGTCCTTAGATCAAGGGGAATAAGGTGAAGACGTGGTCTTCTGAGTTGAATCTCAAGGGGAACTGGTCCAGCAAATCCTGTGTCCTCACCAAGTGACTGGTTCTATCCTCTCCCTCTCTTTACTTACAGTTTGTCTTCGTGAAGTCATTGCCTGCTTGCACTACTTGTTTGACTTCACTGTGTGACTACTATCATTGTTTGGCTTCATACTATATTCCATCCTGATCTTTACTACCTAGGTGATATTAAGCTTCGTGCTTTCACTTCATTGCATACTTGTCTATGGCTTGCTTAGTGTAGTCTACCTTCCGCTGCATATCAATAGGTTCATTTCTATTGTTTGTCTTTGAAACTCTCATGTTTTGAAGACGTTCATAAAAATCGCCTATTCACCCCCCTCTAGTCGATAACTAGCACTTTCAATTGGTATCAGAGCAAGGTAATCCCTTGTTTTGTGTGATTCGGTTTAACCACATGGAGTTTTAGCTATGTCGACTGTAGGGACAATCAAAGTCTCCGCTGCTTGCCCGTCTTTGGTGGAACTGAATATCCCTACTGGAAGAATAAGATGCGCATGCATCTTGAAGCCATTGATGTTGACCTCTGGTATGTCGTCAAGAATGGCGTTCCCAAGACTAGTGAAGGTGTCACCGCTGCTGATGTCAAGAAGTTCGTTCAACTGGATTCTACTGCTAAGAACATCATCTGTGGTCATATGACCAAAGGACAGTATGGCCGTGTGAGTGCTCTGGAAACGTCGAAGCTAGTCTGAGACTGGCTCTCCAAGGTCAATGAAGACGTATCTACCCAGAGAGATCAAAGAATCAGTGTTGTTCGCAACCTATTCAACCGCTTCAAGAAAAACAACAATGAGAATGTCCAGCTCACGTTTGATCGCCTCACTGACATCACAAATGAGCTTTGTGCGCTCGGCACCACTGAGATCACCAAGCATGAAATCGTCAAGACACTGCTGAGATCACTTGACAGCTCATTTGACACCCTTGCCCTAATGATTCAAGAACGCCCCGACTTCAAGACACTCGATCCGTCTGACATACTTGAGAGGCTCAACACACATGAGTTTCAGCTATCTAAGAGAAGAGATATCTATGGTCCCAACTATGGCTGAGCTCGTGCTTTGAGGGCAAAAGCTGTTTCCTCATCTGAAGAAGAATCTGACTGCAATTCTGGTGATCCTGAAGACATTGGAAAGGAGCTTGCTATGCTTGTGAAGAAGTTCCAGAAGTTCACTAAGAAGAAGGGCTTCAGAAAGTCTTCACGATCCAGCTCAAGAAATGATGAAGCTTCCACTCATGACTACAAGAAGAGAACATGTCACAAGTGCAAGAAACCTGGACACTACATCTCTGAGTGTCCACAGTGGGACAATGAGAACAAGAAGAAGAAGAGCAAGGAATATGATTCTGATGAAAAGAAGAAGAACAAATCCTCAAAGTCTTCTTCCAAGTACTCATCCAAGTCTTCATCTCATAAGAAGAGCTCATCTGGCAAGGCTCGTGCTTTTGTTGTAAAGGATATGGATTCAGAGCAGGAGTCTGCTTCTGAGGAGGCGGAGGTGGAGTCTAAGGAGGAGTCCGACCCTGGCATTGCAAGTCTGGCTCTAGCTATAGCCTACGTTGCCAAGTCCATCTTCAACACTGAAGACAATGGCCCCGCCACCAACGCTGATGCTAATGACAAGGACAACTCTGCTCCCACCTACTGCTTCATAGCACGTGGTGCCAAGGTAAAAGCACGCGATGCTTACTTTCAAACATCAAGCGAAGATGACTCTGATTGTGTATCCAAACCCAGCTACAAAACACCTTCTAAAATTGGAACTGAACAACAGAAAGCTATGGAACATGCTCAAAAAATGTTAGACAAAAGCGATGACCTGTTGGACGCGGAAATGACCTGCTCTCAGTCCTTGATTGAAGACATAAAATATCTTCATGTTAAGTACCAGGAACTTGAAAGTCGTCATGAAACGCTCTCAACCACTCATGAAAAGCTTTCCTATGATTATCTTCAAAGAAAGCAAGAGCTTGAGAAATTGAGAGCGGCTCATGAAGATCTTCGAAAAGAGAATGAGTCACTTCGCGCTCAACAGATCAGTCCCGCTCAGGAAGGATTTGAACCACCATGTCTAAAATGCCTTGAGCGTGATAACGCTACCTCTGTTGCTGAATGTTCTACTGCTGCTACTGTTGCAATATCTTCAACTGTTGATGTGGTAACTAACCCCTCTGCTGAGGATACCACTACTATTGCTAATGAAAATGCTAGGTTGAAGACATTGCTTGAAACAGGGATGTACAAAAGTCTCAAAGGGCATCAGACACTGTGCGATGTCCTCAAAAAGCAGATTCTGAACCAAAACCCTAGGAAAGAGGGTGTTGGGTTCGAGAGGAAAATGAACGTTAATGGTTCTTACTGGAAGCCTGAGCAGTACCCCAAAACCACATGGATTGCTGCAAAGGAACCTTCAGTAGATCCATCCACCTTATCTAGCTTCACTTGTGCTAACCCTATTATCATTGATGAATCCTTTGATGCAAACTATAAATTGTTTAAGAATCAGAATGGTGAAGTGTTTGCCAGGTATATTGGTACTAACTGCAGGAATGGGCCACCTATGAAGAAGATCTGGGTTCCCAAAAGTTGTCTTAAGAATCTTCCTGTGAATGTCAACATGACACCGCCTGGGAAGAAGACAAATCCCAGACCAAAGGCTTCATATGGTCCAAAGGCTTCATACAGACAGAGGACTCACCCGAGTCACCCTAACACCAATGTTTTGTAGGGAAATCATACTCAGACTTATGAATATGAGTGTGTTTCTTCAAACCGCTATGTTCACAAAACTAAGAACTTTTCTGCTTATTCATATGAGTATCATTCATCTCCTGCAAGGCTATTTGCTAGGGCTCCAAAGCCGAAGTTCTCAGATGCTGCACTTAGACTCATTGCTTCTAAGCCACCCCTGAAGATGTGGGTGGTTAAGAAGAATTATCTTTCTTTTGCAAGGAAAGGTCTCCAGCCGGAAATCAAAGGCATCTGATGCTATTGCTGGGGACCTAAAACATCTTGTAGGGCGCAAGATCAAATGCCCAAATGGTCTCACTATGTATTTTGTTCCTGAATCGTTTGCCAATCATCCATCAGTCCTAATCTTGATCTGAGCTTTGATAATCCTCTTGCCCGTCAAATGTTTATGCTTCACAATACTCTTGGTGAATCCTATCCCCCTAACTGTACTGTAGGGTATGACACCTCATGCTTCAGAATGGATTATGGACAACGGATGCACTAATCATATGACTGGTGATCGAAGTCTTCTCATGGACTCAACCTTACGTCCATTTGACAAGAGTCACATCACATTTGCTGACACTGGTAAAAGCAAGGTAATGGCTCTAGGTAGAGTTGCAATCTCAATGGATCAGCACATGGATAAAGTGATGCTTGTTGAATCCCTTGGTTTCAACTTAATGTCTGTCTCAATGCTTTGTGACTTGAACATGATTGTGATATTTGGAAAATATCATTGCCTTGTACTAATAGAATCTGACAAGACTCTAGTCTTTTAAGGGTACCGGAAAGATGATTTGTACATGGTAGATTTCTCAACAGGACCACAGCTTGCCGTATGTCTTCTAGCAAAAGCTTCAGAGTGCTGGCTCTGGCATCGGAGGTTAGGGCATGCTGGCATGAGGAACTTACACACTCTCGCAAAGAAGAAGCATGTCATAGGCATTGAGGGCGTCAAGTTCAATAAGGATCACTTGTGCGGTGCCTGCGAAGCTGGAAAGATGACTAGGGCCAAGCATCCTTCGAGCTGCTACACATGCACTTATTTGGCCCTACCTCTACTCTCTCACTACTACTGCTTGTCTCTATGGCTTTGTCATTGTTGATGATTATTCAAGATACACGTGGGTGCACATAATTCTCTACAAGACTGAAGTGTAGGACGTCTTTAGACGCTTCGCCAACCATGCCATGAACAACTATGGCGTCAAGATCAAGCATATCAGGAGTGACAACAGCACTGAGTTCAAGAACACTGGCCTCGGCCTTTACTTGGATACATTAGGCTTCACTCATGAGCATGGTTGTCAAAATCGTGATCCTGAATCGGATCGGAGGTGTTCTCATAGGATCGCAAATCGTAGAATCGACATAGAATCTAAGATTCTACCTGATTCTACCAAAAAGTATGTTTTGGTAGTTTCTCATTTATTTAGATGGTTGGATGAGTGTATATGTTACAGGTTAGAACCTATTTTGAATAATTAATGCCTATCCTTGTACACGAACATGTTTTTGATATAAAATTGACAAAAACAAGACATGAAACAATAGCAAAATATTATGTACCTCAAATTAAAAGTGGCATACTGACATGTCCAACTGTGAACAAAGTGCATCCAATCAAAGTTTTTGACAAACACAATGGTTTAAACAACTAGAAATAGAAGCCAACTTAATTAGTATAGGTCATCTAAATTGAAATCATCGTCCTCGTTCATAGGTGGTACTGTACCACTAGAACTCCCAATACAGAACGAGGAAGGTCCTGAATTGTTGCCATCAAGAACATTTTGCTCGCTGGCATTGTTGTTTTCACCATCAACATCTTCATAAGTAGGTGCATCAAGATCTTGATCCACCCCGAGATCACCATCACCTATGAAAAATCCAAAATAGTTAGTAACTATGTAAAAGGAACATAGAAGAATAATGAACTTGTTTCATCAAAAAGAACTTTTCGTACGTGCTTCAGTCAGGCTGTTAACAATATTTTCTACATCATTTTCGATGTCACTTTCATTTTCTTTGTCCACAACAGCTTCATTACGAGCAATCCTATCAAGAGAACGGATCCATTCCTTTTGTGGAGGAAGGACAGCCTCTTCTTTTTCAGTTATCCATTCATCATCAGAAGAGACATCATCAATATCATATTCCACAACTTGTCTTTGCCTTCTACGCTGTCTGCTCATCAGTTTCGAATTGTACATGACAAAAACTAAATCATTCATCCTATCTTGGTGCAGACGGTTTCTTTTCTTCGAGTGAACCTACACAAGTTTGAGAAGTTAGCATTCATGTGTTATATACTATCGCCTAGACTAGAGAATGCATGACACTGATTCTTACATGCTCAAATGCACTCCAGTTCTGCTCACAACCTGACGAACTACAAGTTAAGCTCAGTACTCTGATTGCAAACCTCTGCAACTCAGGGCAATCATCTCCATACGAATCCCACCAATCAGCTGGCTTTTTTTTCGTTCTGGTCATAATAGCCGATTGCATACCAAATAGGCCCTCGACATTCCTAAACGAATCAATCTGCAGATCTATCTTGACTCTTTCATCTAAATCTGGAACCATCTTTTCAAGACAAGTGTACATGCCACGTTTTAGTTCAGCAGGCTTGAAATTATCACTATAGTGGCACTGTGGATTCAAATAATATGCAGCAGCATGCAGAGGCCTATGAAGTTGTGTACGCCATCTTTCATCAATTATATTAAATATTGGAGTGTAGCTGATAAAAAAATTGAAATTGTCAAACTTAAGTACAATCAGATTAAGAGAACATATCTAAAAGCTGCAATTAAGAATTACTAAGTCAGTACAGTAACGTACCTTTTCTTCACATTGTCAAATTTTGTTTTATTTTATCTTTTGCACGATCCATCTCATCATAGATGAACGGCATTGCTGGCTTCTCATCTGAATCCACCAATCGAAGAACTTCTATAATTGGGAGTGCAGCCTTCAGACATGTGGCAACATTAGGCTAAAACCCACGACTATCCAAAACAATTCCTTGAACGACCTTCCCTTCTGCAGAATTAAATCTACTACCCCTCCACTTTGTTGAAGTGAACATATTGATCAATGCGCCCTTGTGCTCATGCAGACAACCCAAAGTCAAATAGGCAGTAGCAAATCTTGTCACTGCTGGCCTAACTAAATCCTTCCCTCCAGTAAACTCTCTCAACCAAGAAAGAACCATTGTTCTAGAATAAATATAGGTGGTGATTTTTCGGCCCTTTGTAATTGTTGTCTGATGCATCTTAATCTTCTTTTCAAAATCCTCAAGAATTAAATCAATACAATGGGCTGCACATGGAGTCCAAAATATTTTTTCCTCTTTTCCATCAACAGCTCAACAGCTGCTTTATAGTTAGCGGCATTGTCCGTCACAATTTGAACAACATTGTCTTCTCCTACTTCCTCAACAATATCATCTAGCATTTCAAACACTTTGTCCGCTGTCTTGGAAATGTCAGAAGTATCAACTGAGGCGAGAAAGACAGTACCTTTGGGGCTATTCACTAAAAAGTTGCAGATGGACCTTTTCTTTTTATCTGTCCATCCATCAGACATAATTGTACATCCTGTCTTTTTCCACTCTTCTTTGTATTCAAAGAGCAAATTCATTGTTCTCTTAACTTCCAGCTTGAGGAATTTTACCCTCACTTCATGATATGATGGAGGTTTAAAACTTTTACCAAAGTTTCCAATCATTTCAATCATCTTTATAAATTCTGGATCTTTGACAACATTAAATGAGATAGAATTGGTATAGAAGACCCGGCAAATTTGAGCACAAACCTCTTCTCTCTCTTCTTTTTTGTAAAACTGATTCACTGTTGTTTGGGCTCTGTGCTTGTTAGCGAAACCATTTGTCGCAACCTCATCTTCATTGTTCCCAGCAGGAGTATTCTCCTTCGAACATGCACCTGTCTCCTCCATTTCTATGTTAAACTTCCTCTTCTTTGCATCATTCTTCTCTGCTTGGACCCCCAGAAGTTTGAGAAACTTTTTTCGAACATCATCGTGAACTTTTTCACAAGTCTCGACATTAAACCTTGTCCCAGCCAAGTGATGCTTCAGTCTGTAGACACCTCCTCCTTTAACTAGAAGGTAGTATTTGCATCTTGTTGTTTTTTTCTCAGCATCAACTTCTTCTCCATGTTCCCAGCCAGGGTCAGTCCGATTTCCACGAGCATTCCTCCTCTTAGGCTTACTACTTGCGGTTGGGACAGCAGTTGACATTTTCTCCTTATACAAGTAAAAGATTTACTGGAGTTAGATAACAAGCTAGCTTATTAAATCTTCTACGTAGTTCATCAATTAGTAAATACGTGTAGTAGGTAGTAGCTAACCTGTGCAAGTGTGCAACGGATCAAGGATGTTCCTCAATCATTGATGGCTGTTGTTTCACTAGTCGTGAATATAGATTAAGACGAGTTAGATCACAAGCTAGCTATCTAATCTAATTATTTAATCTTGAACACATCAGTATGTACGTACGTATGTACTAACCTGTGCAACGAATCAAAGATCTTACTCGATCTTTGATGGTTTCTGCTTCATGCGCCATGGACGGAGAGCCTACTAAAGACGATCACACGCGGAACACTGGCAGCCAACACTCGCCGACGAAGCCGTGCGTGTTGCCGACGGCCAGCGGCTGGCAGCCTGTAGACCTAGCAGCCGCCAGAGAGAGAAAATGAGACTGGGAGAGGAATACGAGCAGACGGCCGCCACAGATCGGGAAGGAATTTAGGGTAAAAATATTGCCTGCACCCGACTATCCACCGTACAACATAGATAGATGGCCAAGATTGAAGGAAAAGTTTTAGTCGCTCAGGATCTGTATACTAGCGACTTGAAGCGCGATTCACTAGCGATCCCACTGTATACGATCCTTTACACGACTTGGGTCGTATTGCCTTATGTAGAATCTCATAATCGTAAGATTCTAAGACTAAAATCTAGATTTTGACATCCTTGCTCATGAGTTCTCAGCTCCGTATACAACTCAGCAGAATGGCATCATGGAGTGCAAGAACAGAACGCTCATTGAGATGGCACGGACAATGCTTGATGAATACAAGACTCCAAGAAAGTTCTGGCCTGAAGCTATTGATACTGTATGCCATGTGATCAACCGTGTTTATATTCACAAGCTTCTGAAGAAAACATCCTATGAACTTCTCACTGCAAAGAAGCCAAATGTCAGTTACTTCAGAGTATTTGGTGCTAGGTGTTGGATCAAGGATCCACATCACACTTCAAAATTTGCACCGAAAGCACATGAAGGTTTTATGCTTGGTTACGGAAAGGATTCGTACTCCTACAGAGTCTTCAACCTCTTTCACTATAAAGTGGTTGAAACTGTGGATGTGCAGTTCTATGAGACTAACGGCTCACAAAGAGAGCACCTGCCAAATGTGCTAGATGAAGTTCCACCCAGTGAATCCATCAAGCTAATGGGAACTGGAGAAATCATACTGTCTGAAGCACAGCCTGAAGAGGAACTTATCATTTCTGCACCTAATCAACCTGAAGACAATGCTCAGCCCGAAGAAAATCCTCCTAACAATGACAACGATCAGCGAGAGAAAAATCTTCACCCGTTCATCCTCGTGTTGCAAATGAAGTACAAACTGAGAACATATTTGACAACATCAATGCGCCTGCTCCACTCACTCGTTCAAGAGCAACACAGCTAGCAAATTTCTGTGGGCACTTTGCATTTGTCTCAATATCTAAACCCAAGAAAGTTGCTGAAGCCTTCATGGAACCTGAATGGGTTCAAGCTATGCAAGAAGAGCTTCAACAGTTCAAGCTGAACAATGTCTGGGAACTTGTCAAGCGTCCCGACCCCCGCAAGCACAACATAATAGGCACAAAATGGATATATAGCAACAAGCAAGATGAGCATGGTCAAGTTGTCAGAAACAAGGCTCGTCTCGTTGCTCAAGGATACAATCCAGTTGAAGGGATTGACTTCGATGAAACATTTGCTCATGTGGCTAGGCTTGAAGATATTTGCATATTGCTAGCCTATGCAAACCATCACAACATCCTGCTGGATCAAATGGATGTGAAGAGTGCATTTCTCAACGGCAAGATTGAAGAAGAAGTGTATGTTGCACAACCTCCTGGATTTGAAGATCCAAAACATCTTGATATGGTGTACAAGCTAAACAAGGCACTGTATGGCCTCAAACAAGCCCCTCGCGCTTGGTATGATACACTCAAAGACTTCCTGAAGAGCAAAGGCTTCAAACCTGGTTCCCTGGATCCCACACTCTTCACGAAGACATATGATGGTGAACTGTTTGTGTGCCAAATATATGTGGATGACATTATCTTCGGCTGCACCAACTAGAAATACAGTGATGAGTTTGGACACATGATGCAAGAGCAATATCAGAGGTCCATTATGGGTGAGCTGGAGTTCTTCCTTGGTCTTCAAATCCGTCAACAAAGCAATGGCATCTTCATATCTCAAGAGAAATATCTCAAAGATTGCCTGAAGAAGTTTGGAATGCAAGACTGCAAAGGTTACACGACGCCAATGCCAACCAAGAGTCATCTAAGTCCTGACGCCAATGGTAAAGAGTTCGATCAAAAGGTATACCGGTCCATTATTGGTTCTTTACTTTATTTATGTGCATCTAGGCCAGATATTATGCTTAGTGTTTGCATGTGTGCTCGATTTCAAGCGGCACCAAAGGAATCGCATCACTTAGCTATGAAGCGAATTCTTCGATATTTGGCTTACACCCCAACATTAGGATTATGGTATCCAAAGGGCTCAGAGTTTGATCTAGTTGGATTCTCGGATGCTGATTATGCTGGTGACAAGGTGGATGGCAAGTCTACATCAGGCACATGTCACTTTCTGAGACAATCACTTGTCTGTTGGTCTTCAAAGAAGCAGAACTGTGTATCACTCTCCACCGCTGAATCTGAATACATTGCTGCTGGATCTTGCTGCGCTCAAGTTCTATGGATGAAGCAAACACTCAAGGACTATGGCATCCATCTGAAACAAGTACCACTCTTCTGCAACAACGAAAGAGCCATCAAGATTGCCAAAAACACAGTTCATCACTTGAAGAGAAAGCACATTGAAACTCGTCCTCACTTTCTTAGAGATCATGTCATGAAGGAAGATATTGATATCATACACGTCAACACTAAAGAGCAACTGGCAGATATCTTCACAAAGCCCTTGGATGAGAAAAGGTTTTGCAAATTGCGGTGTGAGCTAAATATCTTGGAATCCTCAAATGTCCTGTGATCAGGCACACATCCTAACACTTATGCATGTTGATGACTTAGATGTGCAACACACGAAGTAAAGTATATCTTCAATCAATGAAGACTTACACTCTAAGTGTGAATACATTAATGCGGAATTTGACTTCGGAGCGCCACGAAAATTGTGCACCGTGTCTGGGTCTAATACTTCCTATACGATGGGTAATGCCACCACCAAATTCTTCTGTTTGAAGTGTTTTGCTCATGGCGTTACATTTGCTATGTCTTCGCATTTGGTTTGTCTTCAATTTCAACATGTATTCATGATTATGTTCACTATGTTGATTTGGTTGTTGTCGGTTCATTATCCGGCGTATCTCGTAGTAGGGGTCCTAAGCTAGGCGTCTTGGAGCAATGGTAACATGGACAGGGGGTTTTACCCAGCTTCGGGCTCTCTTGATGAGATAATACCCTACTGCTACCTCTTGAGCACTGCGTTGGATTTCCCCGAAGAGGAGAGGATGATGCAGCAAAGTAGCGTAAGTATTTCCCTCAGTATTTCTCTCAGTTTTCCCCGAAGAGGAGAGGATGATGCAGCACTACCTCGTGAACCCTTGATCCAACTATCCTCGCTCGCGCAAAAGCGGGTCATGAGGCTTGTTAGGGCTGCCATTGTCTTCAGTTTTTCCTGGCCGAGGTGTCTGGCGAGCCATTCGTCCCGGACACTGTGTTTGAAAGCCGCTAAGGCTTCGGCATCTGAGCAGTCGATGATTTGATTCTTCTTAGTGAGGAATCTGTTCCAAAGCTTTCGGGCTGACTCTCCGGGCTGTTGAATTATATGACTCAAATCTTCTGCATCCGGAGGTCGGACATAAGTCCCTTGAAAATTAGCCCTAAAAGCATCCTCAAGCTCTTCCCAACTTCCAATTGAGTTTTCAGGGAGGCCTTTCAGCCAGTGCCGAGCTGGTCCTTTAAACTTGAGGGGCAAGTATTTGATGGCGTGGAGATCATCTCCGTGAGCCATGTGGATGTGAAGGATAAAGTCCTCAATACAGACCCCAGGGTCTGTCGTTCCGTCGTATGCCTCTATGTTCACGGGTTTGAATCCCTCTGGAAATTCGTGATCTAGCACCTCATCGGTGAAGCATAGGGGGTGCGCGGCACCCCTGTATTTGGATGTGTCATGGCATTCTGACGGTTGTAGTGTTCGGTTTTGATTCCGTGCCGGAGGGCACTTCCTAGATCCGTAGATCGACCTGGTCATACCGGATTTTTGGTGCAAGTCCTTACGTAAATCGTGTGCTGACTTATGTGCGCCATCATTAGCCGCCCTATCGCGGCCACGGGGTGGTCGATCCGGGTGATCGTCCATTTTATTTTTCGGCTGTATGGGCTCTAAGGCCTCATCATCGAATTCAGGCAGCAGCCTGTGCTTTGGATAGCTCTTTGTGTGGCGACTGCTGTCAGTGTCAAAACCGGCGGATCTCGAGTAGGGGGTCCCGAACTGTGCGTCTAGGCGGATGGTAACAGGAGACAAGGGACACGGTGTTTTTACCTTGGTTCGGGCCCTCTCGACGGTGGTAAAACCCTACTCCTGCTTGATTAATATTGATGATATGGGTAGTACAAGAGTAGATCGACCACGAGATCAGAGAGGCTAAACCCTAGAAGCCAGCCTATGGATTGATTGTATGTTGTCCTACGGACTAAAACATTCCGGTTTATATAGACACTGAAGAGGGCTAGGGTTACACAGAGTCGGTTACAATGGGAGGAGATCTACATATCCGTATTCCCAAGCTTGCCTTCCACGCCAAGGAAAGTCCCATCCGGACATGGGACGAAGTCTTCAATCTTGTATCTTCACAGTCCATCAGTCCGGCCAAAGGTTATAGTCCGGCTGTCCGGATACCCCCTAATCCAGGACTCCCTCAGTAGCCCCTGAACCAGGCTTCAATGACGACGAGTCCGGCGCGCAGATTGTCTTCGTCATTGCAAGGCGGGTTCCTCCTCCGAATACTTCATAGAAGATGCTTTGAACACGAGGATCGTGTCCGGCTCTGCAAAATAATTTCCACATACCAACGTAGAGTGAATAATATTTTCACAAATCTAATCTGCTGACGTACTCAGTGGCGTGACATCACACCACAGCCAAGTCCTTATTCGAATCATTTTTACTGTCCCACCTCAGCGCGTTTTACGAGGCGGTTTCCTTGGCACGTCTTGTCGAAGCAGAGATCGTGTCCCCTTATCACGGGATTCTCATCAATACGGACGTGGGTAACCCAACCGCGCCATTGATTACGGCACTTTGGTGATAAGCGAGTTTTACCAGGCTGGTGGGGACGCATAGTCTCGTCTGCCCATATAAAGGGATAAGGATTCACCTTTTCATCCACGCCTTCTTACTCCTTTGCTCATCCATTTTCGCACACTCAAGCTCCAACGCCCAAGATTCCACTACCCACCTCAACCTTCTCCAATCATGTCCGGAGCGGGAGGCAGGTGGATGGTCTCCTCCATCAAGGAGGGACACATCAAGAAGCTGAGGAGAGCCGGATACTTAACCGACGACATCTCGCACCGGCTCCTAGAGGAGGGACAGCTAATCCCCACCCCCAGGCCCCGTGAGAGGGTAGTGTTCCTCACCCATTTCCTCTGCGGACTGGGATTCCCTCTCCACCCATTCGTCCGGGGGCTCATGTTCTACTACGGCCTGGACTTCCACGATCTGGCCCCGAACTTCATCCTCAACATCTCGGTGTTCATCGTCCTGTGGGAGGCCTTCCTCCGCATCAAGCCCCACTTCGGTTTATGGCTAAAGACTTTTAATGTCAAGCAGAAGGTAGTGGGCGGCCGCCAGGCGGAGTGCGGAGGCGCCATGGGGGGCAAGATGCCCAATGTCACATGGCTCGAGGGCTCCTTCGTGGAGACCATAAAGGGGTGGTAATCGGGGTGGTTCTACATCACTGAGCCGCGCGACCCCGAATGGGTGGCGGCCCCCGAGTTCCGATCTGGCATCCCCACGCGGCTCACCTCCTAGAAAGAGAAGGGCCTGCCCTGGGGTAGTTCGGGAGAGCTGACCAGACTCCAAACATGTATCCAAAACATGGTGAGCAAGAATCTCAAACTCGTCAACGTAGTCCAGGTCATGCTCATCCGCCTGATCCTCCCGTGTCAACGACGGGCTTTCAACTTGTGGGAGTTCGATCCGGCCCAGCACCAAACTCTGAACAGGCTCTTCGACACAACATACGAAGATGCCTGGAAGGTGCTATTCAAGGGCGCCGAGGCTCCCACTTCTGCTAATGAGGATCGCAGATTCTGCGAGCAGCGCCAAGCCAGCGCTGTAAGTTGTTTTACCTCTTTACAGGATACCTGTTTTTCATAGTTTAACTCCATGCGATATCTAAGCTCCCGTACCTTTGATAGGACTGGCAGGAGACGGCCGAACAGATCAACTGTCTGGCTCCTTTGCCCGAAGGCCCAGCGGACGCCCGTTTGGCGGAGCTGCTTGTTCCGGCACCTTACGTGGTGCCGGAGAAGAAGGCCAAGAAGAATGCCACGGGAGCGCGAAAGAGTTCCTGGTGCCCGGTGGTGTCGGACTCAACGTCCGATGACTCCGAGGCGCACTCCTCCCGCAAAGATGAGGAGAAGGAAGAAGAGGCTTCTCCCCCTCCAGCGGGTGGAGAAAAGAAAAGGAAGGCCGCCCCAACTGGGGAGGCCGGAGGGTCCAAGAGGGGAAAAACCCTTCCTCCGGACTACTCCACCAACGCCGTCGACAGCGAGGAGGAGTGGCCGCCCAGGGCCAGGCCCCTGGCGAAGTCGTAAGTATTCGGACACCAGAGTGCCTCGTAGTGTTCCTTTATTGCACGGTTTCTCCTAATCGCCGAATATAATCATGCAGTCCGCCCCGAGCCCAAGTCAACATATCGTCGAGTGGTTCCTTGGATTTGTCGGATGTGAACAACCTTTCACTTCCGACCGCTTCCTCCACTCGCCCTACGGACAACGCCGAGGTGTTGTCCCGGAGGGTTCCAAGCCGGGAGGAGGTGGTCCTGGAGGCGCCGCAAGGCGACCTTCCGGACCGCGGGCTCAAAAGGAGCAAGGCTCCTAAGGGCTCCAAGTCCGGCCCTAGGCCGAACACCGCACCGAAGCCTTTCGTGGTTCCGGACTCCGGCAGGCGGCCCCCACTAAAGAGGGCAAGCCTACCACGCTGGTTATCTCCGTCCAACCGAAGGCACCGGACAATTTACTGGAGGTGCTTAACGGTGCCTCCATCGACGAGGAGCACCGCACTGTAATGAGTACGGTGATCCAGAAGGTTCAGTCCGCCAAGAGCGGACTGGCTGAAGCCTGTGCCAGCCTTCTAACAGGCTTTGAGGTATGTATTCAAAATATATAAAAATATTACCATATAGACAGTAGCCCCTGATGCTCGGTTTGGTGTTTGGAAAGAAAAGCCAAATTGAGGATCTAAAAATATCCGCAGGAGTCTAACATAAGTGTGTCAATATTGGTATGCAGGCTGCGCTACTGTCCTCTGCCGCACTAACGACAGAGGTGGATGCGTTGAAGCAGAGCCTGGAGCGGTCCGAGAATGAGCTCGGCCTTGCCAAGAAGCAGCTCAAGGATAAGGAAGGTAGGTAATACCTTATGTAACTATACAGAAAAGATGTGGTTGCAAAAAATGACAGGATCAACGTGACTATTACAGGGGCCACGACCGAGGTGGCGACCCTGAAGCGAGCGCTGTCCGAGGCCGAATACAAAGCAGACACGGAGCGCACGGAGCGAGGAAAGCAGGAGGCGCGGGTGGAGGAGGTGCAGAAAGAGCTCCAGGCTCTCGTGAAGAAACACGAGAGTTTGGAGCTTGACTCGAAGACGTGAGAGTCCGAGCTCGCGGCAGCCCTCGACAGCGCCAAGTCTGCCAAGGCCGAAGCCCAAAAAGCCCTCCAGGAAATTGAGGCGATGAAGAAGATACCGGCGGGTAAGGCATTCATTATGCAAAGCAAGCATGTGAAAGTGAATTACTTCTTACTTACCCAAGTCCGGAGCTCTCCAGGAGCGTTCGCAGATTTGCCCCGTAGCGTGTCCGATGCCGCCGCCTATTACCGGGCCGAGGAAGGGAGATCGACGGAGAAGGTGTTCTGGTCTCAGTATGCTAAGGCCGGACACCCGGTGCCCTTGAGCGACCAGCTGAAGCAGATGGTCGAGCTCCATAAGGTGGCCGAACAGGCCATGAAGGGTCTTATAGTCCGGCTGTGGCCTGGAGAGGCCATGCCTGGGAGCTACTTTGGGCTGGTGAGGCCGCTAGCGGAGGCCTGTCCGTGGCTTGAAGTCATCAAGCGTTCCGTCTGCATCGAGGGCGCCCGCAGGGCGCTTGCCCGTGTTAAGGTACACTAGGGCAAGCTGGATGCTGAGAAGCTGGTGAAGGACGGGCCACCGCAGGGCAAGGAGCATCGCAACCCCGAGATGTACTATGAGGGCGTCCTGAAGGGTGCCCGCCTTGTGGCGGACGAATGTTCCAAGGATGTAATTTTTGAGTGGGCTCACATTTGTGATCCTGTACAATGAAAACTTGTTCATATGCGCTAAGCAACGCTTTTTGAATTTAAAATATTACCTTCTGTGCGGCAGTTTATTAAATCTGAGAGATGGCGAGTCGTCGACTTCTGCCCCCGAGTCACGAGTGCTGGGGTGTTCGGGATAGACATGAGCGCTCTTTTTCCCATTCTTGGGTCCTTCGAGGGAGACGCTCAGCACAACGAACAAGGCAATCGCTCTATAATGCGTTATCACTCTCACTTAGCCATAGAATTCTATAATTTTAAATGTTGGCGAAGCCCCTAGTAATCGGAAGACCGAGTTCGAGGCGCTATCCACGCCTAGGCCGGACAAAGCTGACTCCTCGCTCTAAGCGGCATAAGTCTTTAGGGACTCGAAACGTCTCGAACAGCGACCAGCTCTTGCCTTATCATGACGGTCAGTTTTAGCTTTCTCTACTGAGGTGCTGAACCCAGCTCAACCGGGGCACAATCGCAGTAGTTCTCCCAGTACTACCTTAGCCGATGATCGCAACGTAAGGTACCTAAACATGGGAGCCGGGCAAACCCAACTATTGACCTAAAACATGATTCGGAGCCGATGCATATAATGCTATAAGTTCAGGGTGCCGCACTTTGTGAAAGTGTTCGGACTTCTCACACCATATTGTGGGGTATTTAAGTCCCTGGTGTGTTGGCCGTACTAATGTACGGGTGCAAAATGTCATTAATGAACATATATACTTAAATAAAAGGAATACAATAATAGACAGAAGCTATGCAATGTTTATTCGAAAAGGTGCGTTAAAGCAGAACGATACAGGCAGTGCAATAAGCAGAAAATGGGACTATTTTACATGTCTCCTCAAAGGGTGAGCTGCGGGATGGTAGTGAAGGTAGGTATTTTGCTCGTTATAGAGACCACCCGAGAGTTCCGTTATGCACCGTAGCTTCCGCCCCCCGGTCCTTGCATCGTTTGTTCGAAAATTATATTGCCGGACAGGGCTTCCAGAGAATAAAGTCCTGGAAGAGAGAAAAAGTAACTAAGTCGGGAGCCCCTAGTGCGGTTGAGCCGCGCTTCGGGGCATGCCGTAGTCGTGCCCCTCCCCTGTGCCCATGGAATTTTTAATGCGTAATTGTGTACACGTGGCACGTGTGCCGCCATTTGGATGGGGCTAGGGTAGGGGCCGTATTGCTATGCGAGCTCAGAACATGCCAGGCGGTCCTGTTGCAGATTACTTCGGGCACGCTTGACGGTGTCCGGACGTCTGATCACCGGACTGGAGAATTGCCTTGATAAGCTTCTTTGCACTTCTACCGCGAGGGCCATAGTGTGCTCCTCTGTTCGGAGCGAGCGCTCTGTATTTCCATTGACTGTGATGACCCCTCGAGGTCCTGGCATCTTGAGCTTGAGGTATGCATAGTGCGGCACCGCATTGAATTTTGCAAATGCGGTTCGCCCGAGCAGTGCGTGGTAGCCACTGCGGAACGGGACTATATCAAAGATTAATTCTTCGCTCCGGAAATTACACGGGGATCCGAAGACCACTTCCAGTGTGACTAAGCCCGTACAATGGGCTTCCACTCCTGGTATGACGCCTTTAAAGGTTGTTTTTGTGGGTTTAATCTGTGAGGGATCTATGCCCATTTTGCGCACTGTGTCCTGATAAAGCAGGTTCAGGCTGCTGCCGCCGTCCATGAGGACTCGTGTGAGGTGAAATCCGTCAATGATTGGGTCTAGAACCAATGCGGCGAATCCGCCGTGGCAGATACTAGTGGGGTGGTCTCTGCGATTGAAAGTGATCAAACAAGAGGACCATGGGTTGAACTTTGGGGCGACCGGATCCAACGCATAGACGTCCCTTAATGCACGCTTCCGCTCCTTTTTTGGGATGTGGGTTGCGTATATCATGTTCACCGTCCGCACTTGTGGGGAAACCCCTTCTGTCCTATGGAGTTTGGTGGTTGGGTCTCCTCCTCGTCATCGCTATGTAGCCCCTTGTCTTTGTTTTCGGCATTTAACTTGCCGGCCTGCTTGAACACCCAACAATCCCTATTGGTGTGGTTGGCTGGCTTGTCGGGGGTGCCATGTATTTGGCACGAGCGGTCGAGTATACGGTCCAAACTAGATGGGCCCGGAGTACTTCGTTTGAATGGCTTCTTCCGCTGACCGGGCTCGGAGCCTCTGAATCCGGCATTTACTACCGTATCTCCTGCATTTTTATTATTGCTGCGGCGCTTATGTTTGTTGCGACGTGACCTACCGTTGCCGTCCTTGGTATCCAAAGTACCAGAGTTCTTTGATATGTTATTGCTGCGAGCCAGCCAGCTGTCCTCTCCCGCACAAAAGCGGGTCATGAGCGTCGTGAGGGCTGCCATAGATTTCGGCTTCTCCTGGCCGAGGTGCCAGGAAAGCCATTCGTCACAGATGTTGTGCTTGAAAGCTGCTAGGGCCTCTGCATCAGGACAATCGACGATTTGGTTTTTCTTGGTTAGGAGCCGTGTCCAGAATTGCCTGGACGATTCTTCTGGCTGTTGAATTATGTGGCTCAAGTCATCGGCATCTGGTGGTCATACATAAGTACCCTGGAAGTTGTCGAGGAATGCGGCTTCCAAATCTTCCCAACAGCCAATGGATTCTGCCTGCAAGCTGTTGAGCCAATGCCGAGCTGGTCCTTTAAGCTTGAGTGGGAGGTATTTGATGGCGTGTAGATCATCACCACGGGCCATGTGGATATGTAGGAGGTAGTCCTCAATCCATACCGCAGGATCTGTTGTTCCATCACATGATTCAATATTTACGGGTTTGAAACCCTCTGGGATTTGATGATCCATTACTTCGTCCGTGAAGCACAGGGGGTGTGCGGCGCCTCTGTACTGGGCTATATCACGACGCAGATCAAATGAATCTTGTGTGGTGTGTTCGGTCCGATTGGCTTTTGCTGTATCCGGCGCGATGGTTATTGTCTCATATGGTGGGGCGCCCTTGCGATCCGTAGATCGATCTTGCTTGTTTTGCTTTGTCCTCCAATATGTCTCGCAGGTCCGGCGCGTTGCCCCGCGTCTTGGTATGTTTTGAGTGGCGCCGGGGTGCGGCTTGAGCTGTTGGCTGAGAAGCCTCTCTGTCGTGGCCATGAGGTGGCCGATCAGCCGCATCATATGCTGGGGATGTAGGCCTTATTGCTTCCTCCTCTAATCGGGGTAGCAACCTGCGCTTTGGATAGCTCTTGGAGGGGCGTTCGAGTTCATATTCCTCGACCGCGAGGACCTCAGTCCATCTGTCAGCTAGCAGATCTTGGTCAGCTCTGAGCTGCTGCTGCTTATTCTTAACGCTATTCGCCGTGGCCATAAGCCTGCGCTTGAAGCGCTCTTGCTCGACGGGATCCTCAGGCACGGCGAATTCGTCGTCGTCGAGGCTTGCCTCATCTTCGGAGGGAGGCATGTAATTACCATCCTCTTCCTCTTTATCTGCCGCTCTCTCCGGAGGGCTGGCTTCTCCATCCTCCTGTGCTGAGTCTTGCTGGAGGGGGTTGTCTTCGGCACTGTCTGGGGTGTTATTATCTCCCGTGCCGGAATCTCCGTTTTTGCTTTGGCGGGACTTAGAGCCGTGCCGCTGACACAGGCGCTTAGATTGCTTTTTGGAGGGGTCATCCTCCGCTGTTCCATCGCCATTGCTGTCTTTGGGTGTGTCCACCATATATATGTCATATGATGAGGTGGCTTTCCAGTGCCCTATAGGCGCTGGTTCCTGGTCGTCTCCTACATCGTCGTCCATACCGTCGATGTCTTCGGAGTCGAAGTCGAGCATGTCGGTTAAATCATCAACAGTAGCTACGAAGTGGGTGGTGGGTGGGCGCCGAATTTCTTCGTCATCCGCATCCCAACCTTGTTGGCCATAATCCGGCCAGGACTCTCCTGACAAGGAGAGAGATCTTAGTGAATTCAGTATGTCCCCGAAGGGTGAGTGCTGAAAGATATCCGCGACAGTAAACTTCATGACCGGCGCCCAATCGGATTTGATTGGCAAGGGCGCGGGCGGCTCGGAGTCCCGAGGGAAGTCCGGCAATTGGGAGTCACGTGCCTCGCGAAGGATATTCGGCTCAATCACCGTTGAGTCTGCGGCCTCCATGGCGGGGCCCAACCATCCGTCCATGGATGGCGCGATTGGCTTTGAATTGAAGTCTGGAGCGGCTGCAGGTGCGACTTCCTGAACATTGTCCGGCGGCAGAGCTAAATCAGGCCCATCGAGACAGTGCGGCGCACTCGGCGAGGGCTCGAATCCGTCGAAGATCAAGTCTCCGCAGATATCGGCCGTGTAGTTTAGGCTTCCAAACCTGACCTGATGGCCAGGGGCGTAGCTTTCAATCTGCTCCAGATGACCAAGCGAATTGCCCGCAGTGCAAAGCCGCCGAATACAAAAATCTGTCCGGGGAGAAAAGTCTCACCCTGGACTGCATCGCCAACGATGATCGAAGGAGCCATCAAGCCTGACGGTGACGACACAGAGGAACTCTCAATGAAAGCACCAATGTCGGTGTCAAAACCGGCGGATCTCGGGTAGGGGGTCCCGAACTGTGCGTCTAGGCGGATGGTAACAGGAGACAAGGGACACGATGTTTTTACCCAGGTTCGGGCCCTCTCGATGGAACTAAAACTCTACTCCTGCTAGATTAATATTGATGATATGGGTAGTACAAGAGTAGATCTACCACGAGATCAGAGAGGCTAAACCCTAGAAGCTAGCCTATGGATTGATTGTATGTTGTCCTACGGACTAAAACCCTCAGGTTTATATAGACACCGAAGAGGGCTAGGGTTACACAGAGTCGGTTACAATGGGAGGAGATCTACATATCTGTCGTGGATTTGTCACGGCAGATGTCCTAGTGGGAGGACTTAGTCGTGGAGCCATCGCAACGGGTTAGCTTGAAGGGGTTAAAAGTGGACACAAGGACACGGTGTTTATACTAGTTCGGCCCCTTCGATGAAGGTAAAAGCCTACGTCTAGTTGTGATGGGATTGATGGGTTTCGAGGGCTTAGGGAGCGATAAGCTTCGCCTAAACCTCGAGTTCTTGTTCTCTGTCCTCAAACCGCCGTCGGGTCGTCCCCTTATATACACGGGTGACGCCCGTCGGTCTGCAAAGTCCCGACCCCCGGCTTATAAACGTGCCCGGGTCGGTCTCTCTATTCCTAACTTACAATACAAGTTTACCCCAGGCCGGTTTACACCATAAACCTTTAAACCGATTATAGGCCTTGGGCCCTTCTATTTCTCCTTGGGCTTTAACATCTCGGGTCTATTGACGGAGGTAACCCGGGCCCTGCAGGCCGGTTTACCCCAGATAGCAATATCCCCAACATTAGGCCCCAGATTGATTTGAACAGGTTCATGTCAATCCTTAATAAAAAATTTCTGTCTTTCAAATGTCTTCCAGTAACTGTTAAACCGCCGTTTTCTTCGTCTCCTTTTACTGCGGTGAACCGATATGACGTCAGTGCGAAGTTATCGTCTCCTTTTGCTAATCCGCAAGGATCAGGGCGACGGCTGGGCTCCCGAAATCTCCGGCCCCTGGATTCGCGCGCCTGGCACGCGCGCCGCGCCTTATAAATAGGACTTGAAGGCCATCTTCCTTTCCTCCGTTTCGCCCCCTTCTTCGTCTTCCTCGCGACCCAGACCTCGGAGCTCCGCCGCCGCCGTCAGCTACTGCCTCCACTCCGGCCGCTGCATCAACCTGATCGGACCAGAGCACCGCGGCGACCTTTCTCATCTGCTTGGCTCCCGGTAAGGCCCCTGTTCTTCTTGCTTTTAGATCTGATCTAGGGTTCGTCATCCTGCCACTGTTCCTTGTTCATCCCCATAGCAGCTTTGACGCTAGGACGACATCGTCAGTTTGATACCTGCTGAGAGTTTTTGCCAATAGATGATGATGCTATGTACTCATCTCTATAAATCTGTACTCATCTCCCTGCTTGTCGAACCCATGCTGTTCTGCTGTGAGCCAAACCTCATATTTTTATTTCTTTTTCGCCCTAGCTACAGATCCACTGCTTTGAAAGAATCTGTATGGGATCTGTTTCTGCTTTCATATTCACCACTGTTAGATCTGGTCGGTTTAACTTCCAGCAGAGCGAGCAAACCAATCCACACATCCATTAGTCCCCTTGATCAACCACTGGATGATATCATCGTAGATAACCTTACTCTATATAAGAGCATCTTCGGTTTACATTCACATTTGTTCTCAAACCGGAACACCTTTGTCTTGTAGATTTCCTCATGGCAAAACAGGTGTACGAATGCAACTGGGTTCCCTCTCGCATCACTGAGACCCAACTAAACAACTTAGTCCTGACTGGCGCTTTGAGTAGCAAAAATGCCATCCATTGGAGGGTTCTAGGAAATGAATGTCCTCCTACCCCACAGGAGGGAGAAGTGGTAGTGTTTGCGGATCACCTGGCCCGGGGTTTTAACCCACCCGGTTCAAAATTTTATCGGGACGTCCTGGCTAACTTTAGGTTGCGCCCACAAGACGTTGGTCCAAACTCAGTCACGAATATCTGCCATTTTCAAGTGCTTTGCGAGGCGTACTTCCAGGAGGAACCTACCGTAGAGCTGTTCCGGGACTGTTTTCATTTGAACCGACGTACCGAATTTACTGACAGCCCTAATATGGAACTGGGTGGTGTGACGATTCAAAAGAGGAAAGAAGTGACTTATCCTCATGCCAAGCTGCATAGTCATCCGCAAGAATGGAATCACACTTGGTTCTATTGCAAGGATACTTCCCCTGCTGAAGAAAATCCACTGCCCGGCTTCCGTCCGGAGAGGCTTAGCAACACACACCCCTTCCCCCAAAGGCTAACCGCCAAAGAGAGGAGTAAATACGCCCCTCAGCTGTCCAAGCTCAGAGCCTTCATGGCTAACGGTTTGACGGGGGTAGACCTTGCCCGCTGCTGGATTTCATGGAGCATCCTGCCCCTTAGCATCCGCTCCGGTTTAATGTGCCAATACACGGGCCGGGTTGATGATCCTTTGAGGCACTGCAACATTCAGCTAACGGAAGACGAAGTCACCGAAGCTGTGAAAAAGATGCTGAATGAACCGGAATATGCTTGCGCCCGAACCGGCCTGCTTCCATTTTGTGCCACAAACAAACCACCTGCTGTAAGTACTTCCCCTCTGTTTGTTATAGAATTTATGATCTCCTTATACACATATTGCTAACTCCAGTCCTTTCTGACACAGGGAAATGATCCGTTTTGGAGCAAGAAGTTTCAAGAGCCGACCGAAAGGGTAACCCGACCCAAAACGAGGGTGAAGAAGCCCGCTCAGAAAAAACGGAACACCGCTTCCTCTACCCCGGATTTAGAGGAGGATGATGTGGGTAATCCGGACCTTGGGGTAGACCTCGATTCAGTTGGCTTACTTTTTATGCGTCTTATTGATGATGATATTTGTCAGGACGACGCTGAAGCGAGCAATGCTGAAGGCCCAGAGGTAACTATTCTTTCTTCTGACGCCGTTCCTTTGCCTTTGAAAAAACCTCGCCAAGCAAACCGGAAAATTAAATTTTCTCATCCTCTTGCTTACTTGGATCCCAAATTTCTTGTAAAGACCCAGCAACATGAAGCTCGACGCACCACCCGGCATAGCGGCCAAGTAGTTACCTCCGCCGGTTTACCGAACAGCCCGGTTCGGAAACGCCGCTCAGAGGTCTCCGATTTATGCGCTAGCTTTCCTCCTAAAGCAGGTTTAACTCGTCAGCCTCTTAATCCATCTGACTCCGATTATCAGGTCACCTCCCACTCATCTTCTGGTGAATCTTCAGCCACTCAACTGCCACCGCTGAAGACGGTTATTGGGTAAGTTGGACCGATCACAACATATCTCTGTATGGGTCTCTTAATCCATCTTACACCGTTTTTTCAATCTTTGGGTTTTTTCCAGGGCTAAACCTAGACCGAGCAAGAAGGCTCGTCTGGATAACCCGGCTGAAGGAACTGCCGCTCCTGAACCGGAGAAAACTCCTGATGCTGACGCTCTGGGTCGTGAAGATATTCAGAATTATCTATCTCCGCAAGATGACACCTGTGCTGAAGAAAGGACTACCAAACCTGCCAGTCGTACTGAACCGCCTGCCAGTCCTGTTCGGGTTGAGGAATCCATCCCCCCTTCTGGAACTGTTGATAAACCGACAGGGCCACTGCAGAGCAGCGATTCCAAGGATGATGATGTTGTGATTACCGGCATCGGTCACTCTGAACCGGGGAACACTGCTACTTTAGCCAAGCATACTGCCAAGGACGAAATCTCGGCCATAAAGGGCAAATGGGACCTTGACTCCTCCACGTACGCCGCTTTAAGCGCCCCGGATCTTTATTCTGGGTACCTGAACCGACTGTACACCAGTCGGGATTATGAAGCTGGCATGATCAAGATGATGAAGGAGAAACTTGAGGTAACTCCCTTGTGCTTCATTCCATTGCAACTTAGCTTATCAATATTTCCGAACCGAGATGGTAAACCGGATCAGGCTGCCTTGACAATTAAGGTCCGGTTTAGAAAACCCAAGGCCTCAACATAGGTCATAACCAGAAAACATCATCAGATAACCATTAGCCCCCAAGTGCCAAGTTTAAATACTTGTATTAATCTTGGGACTTTTTGTAATGGAAAACTTGCGTTAAAATCAAGTATGCATTAGCCCCCAAGTATCGAGCACATAACTTGCTTGTGTGGTTGATACTTCCAAACCGTGCAATATTCTCTGAACACTGTTGACGACCTGCTGAAGGGGGATCTGAAGACCAAAGCGAAACAAGTCTCGGACCTTCGGGAAACCTTAAAAACCCAACAGGCTGAAACTGAAAAAGCGAAGGATGAATTGACCAATGCCTTAACCGTTATGGAACAGCTGAAAGAAAGCCGTAAAAAAGAACAAGCTGATTGGGCTACTGAGAGAGCTCTTTTGACGAAGAGGGCTGAAAATGCCGAAGCTGCTCTTAAACCGGTGGTCGATGAATTATCCACCGTGAAGCGACAAATACACTCCATGACCTCTGCCGTCTTTGGTAAACTTTTCGATGCCCTTCTTCCAATTTGTACCTTGTCTACTACATCCTATGTCTGGTTTGTAATCCATCTTGAAACACTGCAGGCTCACGTATTGGACACTTGGGTTCTGATGTGCGGATGAAACTCAAAGCTGCTTATACTCTGATTGAACAGTTGTACACCGGAGCACAAAGAGCTATCACCACTGCATCGCATAACAATCCTGCGCCGTCTCTGATTCAAGACACTTTAAAGAGGCTGTCCATGCTTCCAGCCCGGATTGAAGAGTTGAAAAGATCAGCTGCTCGAACTGGAGCCATCACTGCCTTGATCCGGGCCAAAGCATGGGTACCAGATTTCGATCCTGTCGAAGCGGCCCAATGATACCCCAGCTTGAAGGAAGACGGTTCAGACTTTGGTGAAGACGATTTGAGGGCGATAAACCGGGCTGTGCGCCCCCTAGCTTGTCAATTGGCTGAGGAAGCAGATCTGTCACATTACCAAGCCCAATACGACAACCAGAACAAACGAGTAGCTGCTCCGGTCCCTGAAGCGGGAAACCTTATTCCTCCAATCCGTAAGCATACCTACGCCCCTGACATTGAACCGTCTTTGCTGATTCACGAAGAAGCGGTCTTTCAAGCACTAATGGGAATCGACTAGACCACTGCTGATTTCCAGCCAATGGGTAACCAAGATAGAGCTGAAGCGGCGCAAGACGATCCACAGCCTTCGAACCGAGGCGGCGAACAGGCGTAATCCATTCACCTTAGTTGGTGACGTTTAATCCGTCAACAAACAATATATTCAGGCACTACGCTGCCTTGTAATAAGATAGTTTAATACCTCTGCGTTTGAATGTGCCTTCGTGCACGGGTACTGATGCCCTTTCCAATGACTTTTCCAACTTATGTTTCCTGTCTTTACTGAGTACACAATGTGATTTTTCGACCACCTGAACCGTGCTGCGCCTTTGCCAAGCCGGGCAATTTGCCTCCGGGTTAAAAAAGGACCAGGCTGTGTCAGCTGAATCGGTTTAAAAATACTTGACGTTCCGAAGAACAAAAAACACCACAATAAAGGCAGAAACCAAAAACCAAATATGAAAAGGCAACGCGATAGTAAAACGCATGCAAATAATGGTTGCTATGAACCGTTCAGAAGGCGTGACCATCGTCAAGACAAAATAAACCAAGCCCCCAAGAGGCGTAGCTACGGTTTAGGTCGACTAGGTTCCTAACTGAATCGTGGCAAATATGCCGGTCAAATGGCATTGCATTGGTTCGGATTCGACCAAGCCCCCAAGTGACTCAGTGGCCAAGGGCCGATCAAGTGGCATTGCGTTGGTTCGGACACGACCAAGCCCCCAAATGATTCATTGGCTAAAAAGCCGACCAGAAGGCATTACCATCATCAAGACATGACCGAGCTCCCATAAGGCGTAATCTACGGTTCAAGTCGATTAGGTCCCCAACTGATTCAGTGGCAAATGTGCCAGCCAGAAGGCATTACCGTCGTCAAGACATGACCAAGCCCCCCGGAGGTGTAGCTACGGTTCAGGCCGACTAGGTCCCCCACTGACTTTATAGGGATAGCTATGTTCTCTTTGGTTCGAATACGACCTATGTTTGAACAGGAAGCCCCGTGTTTGAATAGCTATGTTCTCTTTGGTTCGAATACGACCTATGTTTGAACAGGAAGCCCCATGTTTGAATAGCTATGTTCTCTTTGGTTCGAATACGACCTATGTTTGAACAGGAAGCCCCATGTTTGAATAGCTATGTTCTCTTTGGTTCGAATACGACCTATGTTTGAACAGGAAGCCCCATGTTTGAATAGCTATGTTCTCTTTGGTTCGAATACGACCTATGTTTGAACAGGAAGCCTCATGCTTGAACCGGGATATTGAACCGGATATTAAGAGCTTCACAGCCTTGTAGGAGACATCTTCCCTTGAACCGGCTTTTAAACCGGAATCTATAATTTGAACTTCTGTGAAGCGACCTCCAGGGGTAAACACACATGATGTGAAGAACAGCAGAGACCCCGCTTTACTCGAGGCTCCGGTTTATTGTATTAATCATAATATATACATGGTCATGATATGTACATAAACAGAGCCCAAGGCTCATGTATAATAAGGTCGAAGATGAGCTATGTTCCACGGCCTGCTGGTCTCCTCCTCTGATGTGCGTGAATCCTTGCGCTCTCGAATATCAATCAGGTAATATGACCCATTATTCAGATTCTTGCTGACCACAAAAGGTCCCTCCCAAGGCGGGGATAATTTATGCTGATCAGACTGATCCTGGATGAGCCGAAGCACCAAATCCCCCTCCTGAAAGGTTCTGGTCCTAACCCGACGGCTGTGGTAACGGCGAAGATCTTGCTGGTAAATCGCTGAACGGGCAGCTGCCAAGTCACGCTCCTCATCCAACAAGTCAAGAGCGTTCTGCCGTGCCTGCTCATTGTCCGCTTCAACATATGCTGCCACGCGAGGTGAGTCATGTCGTATATCACTTGGGAGAACCGCCTCTGCTCCATAGACCATAAAAAACGGCGTAAACCCCTGTTAGGTGTGGTGTTGATGCTCCATAATACAGACGGTAGCTCCTCCACCCAACAACCCGGCGTCCTTTGCAAAGGGACCAGAAGCCGAGGTTTGATACCTCTCAAGATCTCTTGATTCGCTCGTTCTGCCTGACCATTAGATTGCGGGTGCGCTACCGAAGAAACATCAAGCCATATATGCTCCCGTGCACAGAACTCTTTCATGGCTCCCTTGGATAAATTGGTACCATTATCTGTGATGATGCTGTGTGGAAAACCAAACCGGAAGATCACCTTCTTTATAAACCGAACCGCCGTGGCAGCATCACATTTACTGACAGGTTCTGCCTCCACCCACTTTGTAAATTTGTCAACCGCCACCAGTAGGTGGGTCTTCTTATCTTTGGAACGCTTAAAAGGCCCAACCATATCAAGCCCCCAAGTTGCAAACGGCCAAGTGATTGGAATCATCCTCAATTCTTGAGCCGGTATGTGTGCTCGTCTGGAAAATTTCTGGCAACCATCACATAACCTGACCAGGTCTTCTGCATCAGCATGAGCAGTTAACCAGTAGAAACCGTGGCGGAACGCTTTAGCCACCAATGATTTTGAACCGGCGTGGTGGCCGCAATCCCCTTCATGTTTTTCACGTAATATCTCACACCCCTCCTTAGGGGATACGCACCGTTGCAGCGCTCCCGACACGCTGCGATGATGTAGCTCTCCTTTGAGAATGGTCATAGACTTGGACCGCCGTACTATCTGTCGAGCCAAGCTTTCGTCTTCTGGCAACTCACCCCGGTTCATATATGCCAGATAAGGGAGTGTCCAATCCGGGATGACGTGAAGAGCCGCCACTAGTTGAGCCTCCGGATCAGGAACAGCCAACTCCAGCTCACCGGGTAGCTGTACCGATGGGTGATACAATACATCCAAGAAAACATTTGGCGGGACCGGTTTACGCTGAGAGCCCAAGCGGCTTAAAGCGTCTGCTGCCTCATTCTTTCTGCGGTCCACATGGTCCACTTGATAGCCTTTGAAATGCCCGACTACCATATCTACTTCACGTCGGTATGCGGCCATGAGCGGGTCCTTTGAATCCCAGGTGCCAGATACCTGCTGAGCCACTAGATCCGAATCACCAAAGCACCTAACTCTGCTCAGATTCATCTCTTTAGCCATCCGAAGACCGTGCAGCAAAGCTTCATACTCAGCCGCATTATTTGTACAGGGGAACATTAAACGGAGGACATAACAAAACTTATCACCTCGTGGGGAAGTTAAAACGACTCCAGCCCCCGAACCTTCCAATTGTCTGGACCCGTCAAAATGAATGGTCCAATAGGTGTTATCTGGCTTCTCCTCAGGCGCTTGTAACTCTGTCCAATCGTTTATGAAATCAACAAGTGCTTGTGATTTTATGGCCGTCCGGGGTACATATCTTAACTCGTGTGGCCCGAGCTCGATAGCCCACTTGGCAATCCGACCGGTCGCCTCCCGGTTCTGTATGATGTCACCCAAAGGAGCAGAACTGACCACCGTGATGGGGTGTCCTTGAAAATATTGCCTCAGCTTCCGGCTTGCCATAAAAACACCATATACCAGTTTCTGCCAATGCGGATACCTTTGTTTGGACTCGATAAGCACTTCGCTGATGTAGTAAACCGGTCGCTGAACAGGATGTTCCTTTCCAGCCTCCTTTCGTTCTACCACCATCGCCACACTAACCGCTCTGGCATTCGCTGCAACATATAACAGGAGTGGCTCTTTATCTACAGGGGCTGCCAACACTGGCGGATTGACTAGCTGTCGCTTCAAGTCCTCAAACGCTTTATCCGCCTCCGGACTCCAGACAAATTGATCCGTCTTCTTGAGCATTTGATACAAGGGGATCGCCTTTTCACCGAGGCAACTGATAAACCGGCTCAACGCTGCAATCCGCCCGGCCATGCGCTGAACATCATTGACGCATCTCGGTTTGGCCAGGGAGGTGATGGCTGTAATCTTTTCCGGATTGGCCTCAATTCCTCTATGGGACACTAGAAAACCCAACAACTTGCCTGCAGGTACACCAAAAACACATTTAGCCGGGTTGAGCATCATTTGGTACACTCTCAAGTTATCGAAAGTCTCCTTCAAATCGTCAACCAGGGTCTCCTTCTTCCGTGACTTGACCACAATATCATCCACATAAGCATGCACATTACGACCAATCTGCTCGTGGAGGCAATTTTGCACACATCGTTGATAAGTAGCCTGCGCACTCTTAAGCCCGAAGGGCATAGACACATAGCAGAAGGCTCCAAAGGGAGTAATGAACGCCGTCTTCTCCTGGTCCTTAACTGCCATCTTGATCTGGTGATAACCCGAATAGGCATCCAAAAAACTCAAACGCTCACAACCCGACGTAGCATCAATAATCTGATCAATCCGGGGGAGAGCAAAAGGATCCGCTGGACAAGCTTTATTCAAGTCTGTGTAATCCACACACATGCGCCAGGTGTCGTTTTTCTTAAGAACCAGCACCGGATTGGCAAGCCATTCGGGATGAAAAACCTCAATGATAAACCCAGCTGCCAGGAGCCTGGCCACTTCCTCACCAATCGCTTTACGTCTTTCTTCGTTAAACCGGCGTAAGAATTGTTTTACCGGTTTATACTTAGGATCCACATTAAGGGTGTGCTCAGCGAGTCGCCTCGGTACACCAGGCATGTCAGATGGCTTCCATGAAAAGATGTCCCGATTCTCACGGATGAACTCGATGAGCGCGCTTTCCTATTTTGGATCCAGGTTTGCACTGATGCTGAACTGCTTGGACGAGTCGCCAGGCACGAAGTCAACAAGCTTAGTTTCGGCAGCCGATTTGAACTTCAAGGCCGGATCGTGGTCCGTGGTTGGCTTTTTCAACGAAGTCATATCCTCCGGGTCAACGCTGTCTTTGTACTGCTTTAGCTCCTCCGTAGCACAAACCGATTCTGCATAAGTTGCATCTCCTTCCTCGCATTCCAAAGCGATTCGACGGCTCCCATGAACCGTTATAGTGCCCTTGTAACCCGGCATCTTAAGTTGCAGATATACATAGCAGGGCCGCGCCATAAATTTTGCATAGGCTGGCCGTCCAAACAAAGCGTGGTACGGACTTTGGATTTTAACCACTTCGAATGTCAGCGTTTCTGATCTGGAATCGTGACTATCGCCAAAGACCACTTCAAGGGCTATCTTACCAACCGGATATGCAGACTTGCCAGGCACCACCCCGTGGAACACGGTATTGGTCGGTTTGAGATCCTTATCTACCAGTCCCATGCGACGGAAGGTCTCATAATACAAGATGTTAATGCTGCTCCCTCCGTCCATGAGCACCTTGGTGAGCTTATAACCTCCCACCTGAGGCGCCACCACCAACGCTAACTGACCCGGATTATAAACCCTGGGAGGGTGATCTTCTCGGCTCCATATGATAGGCTGTTCCGACCAGCGCAGATAGTGAGGCGTGGCCGGTTCGATAGCACTGACTGCCCGCCTCTGAAGCTTTCTATCCCGTTTATCCAAGCTTGTAGTAAAGACATGATACTGTCCACCACTCAACTGTTTCGGGTTGCTCTGGTAACCTGATTGCTGCTGTCCGTAACCACTTTGATTACCTTGATTATTTTGGCCGTCCTGTCCGCCCGGATTACCCTGGAACCCTGGACCGGAATTTCCGCCACCGTATCCTGATCCGGAACCTGAACCGCCGCCGGAGCTGTAATCATATTGGAAAGTGTTTGAGCTTTTGAATTCCTTCATGATATAACAATCCTTCCAAAGATGGGTTGCCGGTTCCTCTTTTGTTCCGTGCTTCGGACAGGGCTGGTTTAAGAAAAAGTTCAAACGCTCCGGATTAGGACCGGGATTTGCGCGGAAACTTGGCTGTTTCCCCTTACGCCGCTGGCCCTTATTCTGTGCACTTGCGTTGGCCACAAAATCCATGCTCCCGTCCGGTTTACGCTTACCTCCGCCTCCATTACCTGTCGGTCGATGTTGCCGGCCTTTGGTGTTGCTATCCTTCTTTCCCTTCCCTGCTTTGTCATCACCAGAGTCAGGATCCTTGGTACTGTCAGAATCCGCGTACTTCACTAAAGCGGTCATGAGCGTTCCTATATCTGTACAATCACGCTTCATCCGGCCCAGCTTTAGTTTCAAAGGGCCAAACCGACAGTTGCTTTCCAACAGCACCACGGCGGTGTCTGCGTTGATGCGATCTGACGAGTGCAAAACTTCTGATACCCGCCGCACCCAATGGGTAGTTGATTCCCCTTCTTGCTGAACGCAGGCTGCTAGGTCAACTATCGACATTGGCTGTTTGCACGTGTCCTTGAAATTCTTGATAAACCGGGCGCGCAATTGAGCCCATGAACTAATTGAATTAGGCGGTAAGCTCTTTAGCCAAGTCCGGGCCGTTCCTTCTAACATCATAGTAAAATACTTGGCACACGCCGTGTCATCCACATCCAGCATCTCCATAGCCATTTCATAGCTCTCCACCCATGTCTCCGGAGGCTGATCTGCCGTGTAGTTTGGTACCTTGCGGGGGCCTTTGAAGTCTTTGGGCAGGCGTACGTTGCGCAAAGTGGGAACAAGGCACGGTACTCCCAAAGAACTGGAGACCACTCCCGGTTCAACCATAGCCGCTGGGAAGGTAGGTGTAAGCTGTCGAGCCTGATGCTGCGCTGCTAATCCGGCCTCCCGCGCACGGGCACGATCCATATTCTCCTGAGCATTGCCGACGCCCGCCGGGTTGTTGCCGCGGAGCGCTTCACGCCTGGCATTGCTTGACACAGCCGGCTCCTCCATGCGCCTACTATGGCTCCTGCTGGGGCGAGGGGTGGAGTGAATCCGATCACGGCTTTGTGAATATGCTTCTTGTTGGGCCAACGCGGTCCTAAGGAGCTCCTTGACCCGGCGTGTCTCCACGTCTTGCGGCGAATCGCCTTCGATCGGAATGGCTTCCAGCCGAGCTGCCGCCGCGACGAGGTTATCCATCGGGTTGGAATAATGACCTGACGGTGTTGGCACGGCCTGTGGTGTACCAGTGTTGTGACGAGGCAGGTTTATTATCCGGTGCTGAACCGGGGCGCCAACTGTCGCCTCCGCACGGTTTACCCCCGGGGTGTTGAAGAGGTTTCGGGCGTCGAGGGCTGCGGGTAATCGAGACCGGGATTTCCTTTTCAGGACTTCCTGAGACGCATTCTGGTCCATCATGAGCCTGTAAGCCTGTGCATCCAAAGCGGCGCGCTCCGCCGTCATCCTGATCTCTTCTGCTGCTAGTTCCGCCTTAGCTTGAGTGATCTGCTCTTTTACTTTGGCAATCTCAGCATCGTGAACCTCCTGATCCACCGGGTTGGCTTCCGCCAAGAGCGCTGCCAGTGCGTCAAACAGGTCTGACAAAACTTGGGCTGGTGAACCCGCAGGGCCTCCTGCCCGCGCAGCCGTTGCTGCTGCCGATCCGGAGATCGTTGCTGCTGCAGTTGATGATCGTGGCACCGCCTGTGTTCCAGCCATGAAGATCCCAACCCGACATGGCAGATCAGAGGGGTCCGGAATACTGTCGCCATCGGAGCCGCCCCCGATCCGATCATCTTGCAACTGGTAAAGAGATTCGGTTTCCCCGGTCGACGTTTCATCGCCAGAGTAGATGGCGGTTTCGTCACCGGATTCGGATCCTTCCTCGTAGCTTCCTCCGTGGATGACTCCCACGAAGGCGTGCTTCCTGGTCGGCTTAGCCAGGGTCGATCTCGTGCACTGAGCTGTCTCGACGAGGTCGGCGCAGATGCCTAACTCAGGGCCCGGTTCTCCGATCTTGCCGATGAAAACATGGATGCCGCCAAAGGGGACCCGGTACCCGTACTCGATCGAGCCGGCGTCGGGGCCCCAGCCTGTGCTGTCGATGTAGAGTTTTCCGCGGCGGCTCTTGGTCATCCGACCCACAGCGTAACCCTCGAGTCCTTCAAAGCGGCCCTCCAAGAACTTGAAACCATCTCGCGATCGCCCCACGGTGGGCGCCAACTGTCGTGGATTTGTCACGGCAGATGTCCTAGTGGGAGGACTTAGTCGTGGAGCCATCGCAACGGGTTAGCTTGTAGGGGTTAAAAGTGGACACAAGGACACGGTGTTTATACTAGTTCGGCCCCTTCGATGAAGGTAAAAGCCTATGTCTAGTTGTGATGGGATTGATGGGTTTCGAGGGCTTAGGGAGCGATAAGCTTCGCCTAAACCTCGAGTTCTTGTTCTCTGTCCTCAAACCGCCGTCGGGTCGTCCCCTTATATACACGGGTGACGCCCGTCGGTCTGCAAAGTCCCGACCCCCGGCTTATAAACGTGCCCGGGTCGGTCTCTCTATTCCTAACTTACAATACAAGTTTACCCCAGGCCGGTTTACACCATAAACCTTTAAACCGATTATAGGCCTTGGGCCCTTCTATTTCTCCTTGGGCTTTAACATCTCGGGTCTATTGACGGAGGTAACCCGGGCCCTGCAGGCCGGTTTACCGCAGATAGCAATATCCCCAACAATATCTGTATTGCCAAGCTTGCCTTCCACGCAAAGGAAAGTCCCATCCGGACACGGGACGAAGTCTTCAATCTTGTATCTTCACAGTCCATCAGTCCGGCCAAAGGTTATAGTCCGGCTGTCCCAATACCCCCTAATCCAGGACTCCCTCAACTGCCACCGTACTTTTCTTCAGTGTCTAGCACTTTGTTCCATCTACTGTTGAGTGTATTTTGCATGGCCTTAAGCCTTTGCTTCTGCTTCTTCAGACCCCTCGCAGTGGCAATAAGCCTTCTATGGAGGTTCTCTTGCTCCAAATGCCTTTCCGGGATGATGTGTGCATCGTCGTCCGGACTGTTCTCCTCTCCAGAGACAGGTTGATGAGCTTTACCCTCGGCGTCGCGGTGATCGGACAACGGCTCCTTACTATGTTCGCCGTCCGCTGGCTCATCCTGCTCTGTCGCTGGGTCCACGTGGTCATCGTTTCCTTTGGAGTCGACCGGGGTATTATTCTTTCTTGCGCTGTTATCGATGTTTTTGCCGAGGCGGGATTTGGAGCGGCGCCTACGTCATCGCTTTGGTTGCTTCTCGGGTGGATTATCCTTCGCTGCATCCTTCCGTTCCTCGTCATTGTTTTCTTTGGGTGTATCCACCATGTATATATCGTGTGATGAAGTGGTTGTCCAGCGCCCTGTGGGCGGTGGTTCCTGCTCCTCTCCTGCATCGTCGTCCATACCGTCGATGTCTTCGGAGTCAAAATCAAGCATGTCGGTTAAATCATAGACAGTGGCTATTAAGTGAGTGGTGGGTGGGGAATGAATTTCTTCGTCGTCCACTTCCCCCTCGAGCCGAACAGAGTTCGGCCGAGGGTCTCCTAACAAGGAGAGAGACCTTAATGAATCTAGCAAGTCGCCCAAGGGCGAGTGCTGGAAATTATCCGCGGAGGTAAACTCCATGATCGGTGCCCAATCTTATTCGATAGGCACGAACGCAAGCGGTTCGGAGCCCGTGGCCGGGGATGAATCCAAGGATTCGGCAACACATGTCTCATAAGAGGTGAAGTCAGTATTCGGCTCTAACGCCGCTGAGTGTGCGGTCTCCATGGTGGGGTCCATCCACCCATCCTCGGACGGTGCAATCTGCTCCGGATTAGGGGCCGGAGTAGCCACAGGTTTGATCTCTCGAACACCGTCCGATGGCTGAGCTAAGTCATGCTCGTCGTGACCGTGCGGCACACCTGACATGGGCTCAAATCCGTCGAAGATCAAGTCTCCGCGGATGTCGGCGGTATAGTTTAGGTTTCCAAGCCTGACATGACGGCCAGGGGCGTAGCTCTCGATCTGCTCTAGATGGCCAAGAGAGTTGGCACGTAGTACGAAGCCGCCGAATACGAAGATCTGTCCGGGGAGAAAAACCTCACCCGGGATCACATCGTTGCCGATGATCGAAGAAGCCGTCAAGCCTTTATCGTGACGACACAGTGGAACTCTCAATGAAACCACCAATGTCGGTGTCAAAACCGGCGGATCTCGGGTACGGGGTCCCAAACTGTGCGTCTAAGGAGGATGGTAACAGGAGGCGGGGGACACAATGTTTACCCAGGTTCGGGCCCTCTCGATGGAGGTAATACCCTACTTCCTGGTTGATTGATCTTGATGATATGAGTATTAAAAGAGTTGATCTACCACGAGATCGTAGAGGCTAAACCCTAAAATCTAGCCTATGATTATGATTGCTGTTGTCCTACGGACTAAACCCTCCGATTTATATAGACACCGGAGGGGGCCAGGGTTACATAGAGTCGGTTACAAGGGAGGAGATCTACATATCTGAACTGCCAAGCTTGCCTTCCACGCCAAGGAGAGTCCCATCCGGACATGGAACGAAGTCTTCAATCTTGTATCTTCATAGTCCAACAGTCCAGCCAAAGTATATAGTCCGGCAGTCGGAGGACCCCCTAATCCAGGACTCCCTCAATGACATCAGGCAGAAAATTGACGGAAGTGCTTGTTGCATTATGACATTTCAAGAAACCAAAAGAGATCATTTTGATCTTGCTTACATAAAGAATTTCTGTCCCAAGAGATTCAACCAGTACTGTTTCTCTCCATCTATTGGTAATTTTGGTGGTTTAATTACTATATGGAAAGGCAACATGTTCAAGGGTGAGGTCATATCTAACAACTATTTCCACATTACTATTAAATTCACTTCCAATATAGATAATAGTTGCTGGTATGTCACAAAGGTGTATGGTCCTAACTCTGTGGATGGCAAACTAGAATTTGTGACTTGGCTACAAAATCTTAATATCAATCAGAACAAGCTATGGATGATTTTGGGCGATTTCAACTTTATCAGAGGCCCTGATAATATAAACAAGCCAGGTGGTGACCCAAACAGCATGATGCTCTTCAATAATATCATCATAAATCTTGATTTAGTGGAAATACCATTGAAAGGAAGATCATTTACTTGGAGTAATAAATAGGACAACCCACTGTTGGGAAAGTTGGATTGGGTGTTCACCAGTTCCCACTGGACTACTGTTCATCCTACTACCATAGCAATCCCTTTGGCCAAGATCTCATCTGATCATGTTCCCATCAAAGTCATCGTAGACAGTAACATTCCTAAATGCAACATCTTCATATTTGAGGAATTCTAGACAGAATTTAATGGTTTCATTGAAGTAGTAGAGAACCATTTGTACCATTCTATACAATTCTCCGATTCAGCCAAACATCTCAATGCCAAATTTAAGGCTCTTAGAAGAGGCCTCAAAAAGTGGAGTAAGAAATTCTCACAGCTTAGTCGAACTATTGAGAACTATTGTTTCTATGTCAAGCTTATTGATGGTCTGGAAGATCAAAGGTTACTTACCAGGAGGGAGGAAAACTTCAGGAAAATCCTCATCATCCATACTAATAAGCTTTTGGAGGCTAAAAGAATATACTGGAGAATTAGAGCAAAAATCAGATGGGCAAAACTTGGTGATGAAAATACTAAGTTCTTTCATGCTATTGCACCACAGGTATTTAGGCATAATTACATCACTTTCCTGATATCCTCTGATGGTCAATGCAGTTATGACCATGATCAAAATGCTGCCATAATCTGGGCCTCATTTAAGGAGAGAATTGGCACACAGAATGACAGTTTTAGGGACTTTGATATTTCTCATTTAAGCATGAATAGTATACCTTCAGATCTTGACAGGCCTTTTTCCACTGAGGAAATATATGAAATTATTAAAAACATGCCCAATGATAAGTCCCCTGGACCTGATGGCTTTAATGGTATATTTATGAAAAAGAGTTGGCACATCATCAAGCACTGTTTTTTATAAATTCATTAATGACTTTCATCAAGAATCTATATCTCTCCAACCTATCAATACTGCTTATATTGCCCTTATCCCTAAAAAGGACAACCCTGAATCACCTAATAACTTTAGGTCTATCTCCCTAGTGAGTATGCCTATCAAAATTCTAACAAAATTACTTGCCAACAGAGCTCAGCCAGTTATTCTATCAAGAGTTAGCAAAAATCAGTATGGTTTTATTAGAACCAGGAACATACAGGATTGTCTTGCTTGGATCTTTGAATACATCCACATGTGTCACAAATCAAAAAAGGAAATCCTCATCTTCAAGATTGACTTTGTGAAAGCTTTTGAGAAGGTTAACTATAGTGCTATCATTTTCATGATGAAGCATTTTGGATTTACTGACAGATGGATCATATGGGTCAACATGATTTTGTCTACTGCTTCCACTTCTGTTATTCTTAATGGTGTGCCTGGGAAAAATATACATTGCAAATGTGGTATTAGGCAAGGGAATCCATTTTTTATAACAAGGCGACGCTAAGACCAGAAGCACTAAAGAGGAAAGGGGCGAGGTGGACTCCCCCGGCAAGACCCTTGCCGGGGAGGCCTCCGCGGTCCCAGCAAGAGCCTTGTCGGGGCAACTTGCCCAACGCCAGCAGAGCGAGCCACCCTTGAGCCCAAGGGTTCCAAACGCCGCCAACAACTACATTGGAACCAGGGCTCGGGAGGCACCTCTGTGGTGGCATGCAAATCTTTGTCAAGATCATGAATTCATAAGATCATATGAGAACCAGAAGACGATGACCCTCGGCGGGATCCTAGCCGAGGAAATCCAAAAGAACCCCGGCAAGTGCCTTGCCGGGGACGAATACAACACCACGGCAAGAACCTTGCCGGGCCCCCGGCAAGGCCCTTGCCGAGGACACCAGCGGGGCCGCAACCAGGCCCGCGTCTGCCAAGATGCCACCGCCGTCCCCAAGCAGCTGCTAGCTCAACTAGCTGGGCAGGCACCTCCGTGGCGATGAGAGGCCTCTACGCCTACCCAGCAAGCACATGCGTGGTGGCATGCAGATCTTCGTGAAGACCCTGCCACCGCGCCACCTCAGCAGCCTGCCTGTCTACATGGCACCGCACGTATCGCTGGCCCGGGCGCGTGTCGAAGCGAGGCGGAGCTGCGACAGAATGGACACCTAAGTAGCGTATTTAATGCACTTTGTTCCGTAATGCCGGGCGATAAGCTCGCACACTGTACACCTTTCCACCTCCTGTGTGCCACTGTGGCGACCCCTTTTGCCTATAAAAGGAGGCCCGAGGTGACCAGGAGAGGGATTCGGCTCTTTGGAAATACAATCATAACAGTAGGAGGTTCTCCTACTGTTCAAGGTTCAAAAAATAATAATGAAACATACCGCATATCTTGCACTTGCACACAATGAAATGAGCATTTACTATGACTGCACTATGTAAAAACTAGGCATACCTTCGAACTGGATCTCTAGGTACTCTTAGAGAGCCTACTTTAGTGTACAACCAAACATTTATGTCACCTATGAGTTAGAAAAGGCCCCACTACAACAGCCCTTAGTGTTTAAATCGTTGACAAGCTCTGTTAGAGTGTTAGGTCAAGAACAACAAGTAATCAAAGCAAATAGTCCTAGTATGGCTTGCTGATGCAAACACGCAATTGAACAGATGCGTGAGCAAATCTTACATATCAAGAAAAGAAGCAAAGAAGGAGGCTTAAAGACCATCACTTGACTGACCAGATTTAAGGGGCATTTAAACATCATGTGCAACGTATGAACTAACATAAACATTGCATATTCCAGATTCTACAACGGAATGCACATGTATTAGGATATGCCATGTATGATGATGCCTAAATGTATACTATAACAGGCAGGAGAGATTCATCATTGCACGCACAATTGAATTGTAGGTTAAGGGCCAGTTCTAGTCCGCCTTTTCAGGGCTTATTGTCAAAATAAGCCATAAAAGATGTAAAGAAGTCATTTTTGAGTTACGGGCTTGGGCTTAACTAATTTCGCTTTGGAAGGGGGTGTTTTGGATAGAACCTCACTAAAAATTGAAGGGAAGGGGAATAGTGAAATGACTCTGTTGTCTTCCTATATTACACTCAGAATGCAACTGCTGACGCCCGCGTCACAGCTCACCCTCAAGTAAAAACAAACACACAAGTGTTCATTGCCCTGCCCGCTTGCATCTCCTCTCCCCTTTCCCTCTACCTCGATCCCCTGCCTGCAGCACTGGGGTTCCTCCAGCAAGCCGTCGCCACTGGTCCCATCTGGCCTGGTCCTCGACGATGCTCTGTCCAGCTAGGCTACATGGCCAGCGGGTAGGGGGCTAATCTCCCTGGCTGCTCCTTCCTCTGGCGCTGCCCCTCATTCTCATGGTCTCCAGCAGCTGCTCCACTGTGGTTCGTCCAACGCACTACTCTGCTAGGCGCTGCACAACTACGGCTGATGCCACACTGTGGCAGAAGGCACCTTATTCCCCCTCCCCACGTCCTAGGCCGTGGCCTTGAGGTGTCGTTGAAGGATGAGCTCATCCAACAAGGTGAGGATCTCCTCTAATTTTTTGCCAAATTTTCATTCTGATCCACTATACGATGAATTGCTATGAGCTGCTTCTGCTGCTGCTATGTGATGCATTGTTATGAGCTGCTCCTGCTGCTGCTATATGATGAATTGCTATGAGCTGCTGCTGCTATATGATGAATTGCTATGAGTTGTTGCTGCTGATATATGATGAATTTCTATGAGTTGCTGCTGCTGCTGCTATATGATGAGTTGCTATAAGCTGCTCCTGCTGCTGCTGTATGATGAATTGCTATGAGCTGCTCCTGCTGATGCTATATGATGAATTGCAATGAGCTGCTCCTGCTGGTGCTATATGATGAATTGCTATGAGCTGCTCCTGATGCTGCTATATGATGAATTGCTATGAGCTGCTCCTTCTGTTGCTATATGATGAATTGCTATGAGCTGCTCCTTCTGCTGCTATATGATGAATTGCTATGAGCTACTGCTGGTATATGATGAATTGCACACTGCTGCTGCTACTGCTGTATGATGAGTTGCTATGAGCTGCTGCTGCTGCTATATGATGCTTGCAAGTGGTGTTGCTATATGATAATAACCAGCCACTTGGACCATCGAATTTGGATAAATAATTGTTCTTCATTTAAATGTGGGTCATGCGTTTTTCGTTTAAATTAGGCAATGAGATCTCTATGGAAAACATTGACGAAAGTAGATTGTGCCAAGTAGATGGTATCTTTGTATTTGCATTTTGAGCAAATAGTGATGGTCTGTTTTCCGATCATATTAATTACTGCACTGGGTTCAATTTGTGATGTTTGCAAGTCAAATTAATGTTCATATGGCCAGCAAAATGAAAAAATATAATGCAATCTAGACTTTTCACTGATCATACCAAAGATAAGTTGAAAACGCAATGAAAAGAACTGGTTGGCTTATTACATGGAGCTTATATTCACAGGTGCTTATTTTCTTAGGATAACTCGTAATAACTATCCCTAAGAAACTTGGCCAATAGAACTGACATACAAATAACATGTCACGGTGATTGCAATGGAGGAGTGACGTACCATAACACACTGTATAGGCTCATCGCTGGCTCTCCTTTTTTTGCGATGTTCCATGAAATTGCCACATACATCTTGTACTTTTTCATTGTGTAACCCTATCTGCAAGTTGACACGGCTAATTTCAGACATCTCTACATGATAATACATTTCATATCCCTTGCGCATATTTAAACCACCAATTAATGATTGTGTGCGTAGCATAAACTAGCCATGACTCTGTGTGCTGGACTAGCAAGCACTCTAAGGGAGCCTAATGTAGTGTACTGGAATTCCTACATGCCACCTACGATTTTGTGTAATGTACTGCCTCTGTTCCTAAATATATGTCTATGTAGAGATTCCAGTATGGACCACATACAGATGTATATAGATGCATTTTCGAGTGTAGATTCACTCATTTTGCTCCGTATGTAGCCTATAGTGGAATCTCTAAAAAGACTTATATTTAGGAATGGAGGTACGATGTAGTATCATGTATGACATCTACAATTCTAATTTAGCAGCCAGTAGTTTACTGGTCGAAAATCCTAGCAAAGCACGCTGATAGGCACAGAACAATACAAGAGAGAGAGAGAGAGACACGCTTACAAGATCATAGCAATGCCTCGGTCCAGGATCTTTGTTGGCCAAGCTGTTAGATCCAGAAGAAACATCATCCTTGTAGTTTTTGCCAGCTGCATAACAGGTAACAGTGACTTGTTAGTATTTTTGAAGTACATTGGGCAGGTGATGCTGGACGGGTTTAAAGGTGACAAGTACCTAGGCCGTGGCGGGTGCTTGGCATCTTGCCAGACGGTGGGAATCAGGTTAGAAACGTCAAGGGTGATGACGCTGCACTGGCTGTCGGGGTCCGGTAAGGAGATGTAGAACCGTCGAGTAGGGTGTTTATGGAGCCGCTCCGGTAGGGTGGAGTACGGTGTGGGCGAAGAGGATCTGTTGACGTGGACGAGGGCGTAGGTGAAGCTGCTCCGGTGGTTGGGTTAAGGATGGTGTCGATGATGCGGATCTGCGGCCGTGGACGAGGCGTCAGAAGCTGCTTCGGTATGTTGGCTGAGGGTGCAAGGAAGCGGATCTGAGGCTGTGGACTTGTGTGTTGGCAAAGCGGCCCTGGTAGGGTTGAAAATGGTATAGGCGAAGCTACTCCGGTGGGGTTGACGATGGTGTCGGCGAAGCGGCTCCGGTAGGGTTGAGGAAGGTGTTGGCAAAGAGGATCAGAGGCCGTCGACGGGGGCGTCGGTGGGGCGGCTCCGGGAGGGGGGGGGGTGGACGAAGCGTCTCCGGTGGGGAGTACGAATGAGCCGCTGCAGATGCACTCTGGTTGACGAGAGTACCGGTGAAGCATATCCGGCGCCGTGGACAAGGCCGACACTGAATGGGCTGTGGTACAATGGTGGATGAGCAGTCTACTTGTTTGTAGGGGAGATGGGAAGGGTAGATGCAGACGCAGAAGCAGATCCAGTGAGGTGGACGCCGCTGGCAGTGAATGGGCTCTGGTACGCTGGTGGATGAGCAGTCTAGGGTTTCAAGAGGGGAGGGAAGAAAGGCCGATGAAGTACGGACGACGTGATGTGAGATGCTCTGGTGCTGTGGAGTTAGTCATTTTTGCGGGAGGGGGAGAGGAAATGAGGGTGCCGTGTAGTGGGGGGAACCGGAAGTTACCAAAGCAGCCCCGACCTATTATGTAGATGAGGGCGGTATTGTAACTGTTGGTCTCCGTGTACCAAGGACAAAAGGGGAATTTCGCATGCTAAAGACTAAGGTGGCGGAAATTTTAGAAGGAGGTGGGAGATTTTGTCGCCCGCGGGATCGTTCTTATCCAGTTTCAACTAATTTTGGACCGTGCTAGCGGTAAGGTCATGCGAGACTGTGTACACGGGGCACGCTTCAGCAGTTAATAACTGGTGTGAAGTCCACCCCAGAAAAAAAGACAATAACTTGGGATGATGCGCCGATAACTTGGACATCGACACGGGCGCGGCCAATCGTACAGGTGTAGTGGCGCATTCACAAATAAAGGGATCAAACGCTCAGCCTATGTATTTCTAGTGTAAATAGATAATTTAGTGCAATTGGTTATTTACTTTAAACATAATGCATTGATGTGTTAGTGTAGAGGCGCACAAAAAGAAATGGATATTGTAGTCCGCTACTTAAAAGTGTTACCTCATATGATTACATAGCCTCCATTTCATAAATTGCGTACCCGTTGAATTCATATATGAATATTACATATATTACTTCATAATAGAACCTTAAATCGTCCAAGACTAATGATTGAATGCAAGAGTAACAATGGTGCATGTAGATGATAGCTACATTGGTTGTTTGAAGAAACATCACTGTAACTTTGGCATGCACAACTAAAAAGGTTTATTTAAATAGAAAAAAAATGTGATATGTGAGTGTCCAATCTTTATAGCGTTGAATCGATATTGTACCTTTGCCCACGATACGAAGTAGATATTTATTTATATTCAAGTGATGCACGTCCACGATCGCTAGATAGTAATACGTGAATGAATTGTGCAATCTCTCTCACACGCATACATATCTCATTTCCCTGTGGGCATCGGAATCACACACGCGCACTTCTTGTATTTCTCTCCCTCCGTCAAGGTTAGAATTCGTCTTTCTACCCCGTCCTACAAGTCTCTCACACAGAAACACACACGCTCTCTCTGTCGAACACGCCGACCCCTTTAATTCCGCACACCCACAGCCACTAATGTCTCAATGTATAATAATGTCTCTCACACATATGCATAAGGTTAACTCGAGTTCCGGAACCATATGAATACATAAAATGGGATTACAGCAGCGCACCTTTTGTTTTGAGATTTTGCTCTCTCTCTCTCCCTCTCTCTCTCACACACACACGCGTGCGTGCGCGCACACACATTGTTTCTCGCTTCATTTTTTCCGGCACTTGCATGCACACAATTTTGTTTATCTTCGTGATGCTTTAAGTATGCCTCGCATAAATGCCATCTACCTATCCGATAAAAGGGCTAGATATGTGTCACACAAACTCCTTCTCCCTAGTAGCAAGATGCCCATGCGTTGCACCGAATATCAAGATGCATTTGTATGAGTAGTTTATCTTGTGGGAGAAAAGGATGAAGGAGTGAATGCCTTATTTGCAAATGCGGAGAGGGGTGTGGGTATCTTTTTGCAAAAATTGCCACATTTTCCTTCCTATCCGTCGGATGTAAATCGGATGGCCTATATTGCAGGATGGCAGGAACACCATCATCACCAACTCTGTTTTTATAAGAGTAGGGATATGTAAGTGTCACTGCCCCCCCCCGACACACACACACCCACACCCACACAACCACACACACACACTTCCCAACACCGAAGGAGTAGGGTGACACCTCGATCTTGATACTAATATATCGACTGGCTTCTCTCTCAAACACACACGCACACACACTACCCGACACCGAAGGAGTAGGGCGGCACCTCGATCTTGATAGTAATCTATCTACTCCTATTTCAAACACACACACACACACACACATACACACACACTTGCTAGTTGTGCCTCTATGCCTACCGCGCACACTCTCGATACGTCTTTCTCTCCCTCCCCCTCCCCCCACCCCAACAATGACAGCTGAAGGGTGACAACTCGATATGATAGTAATTTTTCAATTGGTTTCTCTCTCGAACATTGTGTCTCTGTGCCTCGCTCAGTAGCCCCCTCGATAGGTAGACTTCTCGCGCGCGCACAGCTGTAGTAACGATGACGCAGAACCCAGTGTGCCTCGTTTTTACCGGCCTCATGTGATAGATTTCACCCTTGTTTTATGTTAATTAACAAGGAAACCTTTTCTTTGTTACTACTAGTGAATCTGAAATCATTCGGGGCAGGCATAAAATATATCACTTCAACCCAATTATCGCAGTAACTATTTTAAAAGAAACTAGCTAGATGCCCGTGCGTTGCACGGAACATCAAGATGCATTTGTATGAGTAGTTTATCTTGTGAGAGAAAAGGATGAACGAGGGAAGGCCGTATTTGCGAACATGGAGAGGGGTGTGGGTATATTTTTGCAAAATTGCCATAGTTTTCTTCCTATCCGTTAGATATAAATCCGACGGCCTATATTGCAGGATGGCACGCACACCATCATCACCAACTCTGTTTTCTACTCCCTTCGTTCCTAAATATTTGTCTTTTTAGATATTTCAACAAGTGACTACATATGGAGCAAAATGAGTGAATCTACACTCTAAAATATGTCTACATACACATCCGTATGTGGTAGTCCATTTGAAATCTGAAAAAGACAAATATTTAGGAATAGATGGAGTATAAGAGTAGACATGGAGATATATCTCCAGCATGGTCTACAACAAAAATGTGTTGGGCTGGTTAGCGCCGGATGCTCGCAACGTGATGACACGAGTTCAAATTCTATCTTTAACTTTAGATTTTTATATTATATATTACTTGTTTAATATATACTTCTTTCGCTACTGTACTGACAGTGGAACCCACAGAGTACTTAGAATACACGATTAAGGATGGACTTGTTTCTTTTTAACTTTCTGTACGAAGTTGTAGCCACCCTGCAAGTCACGTGTACACTGTACATGCAATTAACTTTTTATAGAGGGACAATCATACACGCAATTAACTAAAATGGATTGGATTTCACTCTTTTATTTCCAGCATAAGAGCATCTCCAACGGCAGCCGGCAAATTTCCTCCCACTTCCTTCCGCGGAGGAAGATATCAAACGCCAGCGGCATACATTCTCACAACTCTAACCAACCAGATGAAATTCTTGCAGACACAGACTGATTTCATATAAGCATGAAGGATTTCGTATAAAAAAGCGGGATCTTCATATAAACATGATGGATTTCATTACATTTACATGAACTAAGCGGTGCCAATCCGGCTCTCTTGGTATAATTAATACTCCCTCCATCCGGAAATACTTGTCCTAGAAATGGATGTATCTAGACTTATTTTAGTTATAGATACATACAATTTATCCATTCTTAGAAAAAAATTCCCGCCAGCTGGAGAGGGAGTACATAATCTAAATGGCCGCCCGCGGATCCCTTTGTCTTCCTCATGTCCGGCAGACACTTTGCGGGGTCGACAAAGGTCCTCGGAAGAGACGAAGAAGCAAAGAAACCACCTGAATGCGCATTCGTTGCCTCGGCGGTGGCCTTCATGGGACCCAAGTGGCGGCGGCCTCCCGTGTTCTACTTCTCCTCAATGATGGCGGCGGACACGGAGAAGCTGGCCACCGACTCGTCGCTCTCCACCCACCCGGCTTCTGTCTCTGCCTGCATAGCGCTGCTGCAGGCACGGGAGGCGCGCCCACACACACGGAAGACGTGGCACCGCAGACACTGGTGGCGCGGTACGACGAGACAGCGACGACGCCCGTACCGGTGTGCTCGCCGCCGTGCCGGCGTGGAGCAACTCGCCACTCCTCATCGAGCTGAACTGGAGCGGCGAGTTGCTGAACCACGCGCCTGCTTGGGGCGGCAACTGGCTACGTGGGGCCAAGCGAGGTTGGTGAAGCACCGAGCGGCCTCACCCGTATCCGGAGGGCTCGGTGGGCCACCCAGCCGGGTAATATGCCGGAGAACGGCTCCTCGGAAGCCATCAGAAGAGTGGAGAAAATGGTGATGAAGGAGATGGGGGAGCGGCGGAGGGGTGCGATTCTTGCCCGCTGTCTGTCTGGCCTCGTGTAAATAGAGGGCGGACGGTAGGAGCTTGGCCGGCGTCTGGCCTCGTTTAAACTAAGGGCGTATGGGAGGAGCTCGGCCAGTGTTACGTTTAATTCCGGGTCTCTCATGAACGGACGTGTGGCCGGAGTAGGTTTCTCGGTTTGCATGCGGGTTTAACGAAGGGGTTTGATAGAGGCGAGGAGGCATGTTCATGTTGGAAATATGCCCTAGAGGCAATAATAAATTGATTATTATTATATTTCCTTGTTCATGATAATCGTTTATTATCCATGCTATAATTGTATTAATAGGAAACTCAGATACATGTGTGGATACATAGACAACACCATGTCCCTAGTAAGCCTCTAGTTGACTAGCTCGTTGATCAATAGATGGTTACGGTTTCCTGACCATGGACATTGGATGTCGTTGATAACGGGATCACATCATTATAAGAATGATGTGATGGACAAGACCCAATCCTAAGCATAGCACTAGATCGTGTAGTTCGTATGCTAAAGCTTTTCTAATGTCAAGTATCATTTCCTTAGACCATGAGATTGTGCAACTCCCGGATACCGTAGGAATACTTTGGGTGTGCCAAACGTCACAACGTAACTGGGTGGCTATAAAGGTACACTACGGGTATCTCTGAAAGTGTCTGTTGGGTTGGCACGAATCGAGACTGGGATTTGTCACTCCGTGTAAACGGAGAGGTATCTCTGGGCCCACTCGGTAGGACATCATCATAATGTGCACAATGTGATCAAGGAGTTGATCACGGGATGATGTGTTACGGAACGAGTAAAGAGACTTGCCGGTAACGAGATTGAACAAGGTATCGAGATACCGATGATCGAATCTCGGGCAAGTTCAATACCGCTAGACAAAGGGAATTGTATATGGGATTGATTAAGTCCTTGACATCGTGGTTCATCCGATGAGATCATCGTGGAACATGTGGGATCCAACATGGGTATCCAGATCCCGCTGTTGGTTATTGACCGGAGAACATCTCGGTCATGTCTGCATGTCTCCCGAACCCGTAGGTTCTACACACTTAAGGTTCGGTGACGCTAGGGTTATAGAGATATTATTATGCGTTAACCCGAAAGTTGTTCGGAGTCCCGGATGAGATCCCGGACGTCACGAGGAGTTCCGGAATGGTCCGGAGGTAAAGAATTATATATAGGAAGTACTATTTCGGCCATCGGGACAAGTTTCGGGGTCATCGATATTGTACCGGGACCACCGGAAGGGTCCCGGGGGTCCACCGGGTGGGGCCACCTGCCCCCGGGGGCCACATGGGCTGTAAGGGGTGTGCCTTGGCCTATATGGGCCAAGGGAACCAGCCCCAAGAGGCCCATGCGCCAAGAGATAGGAAAAAGGGGAGAGTCCTAAAGGGGGAAGGCACCTCCGAGGTGCCTTGGGGAGGATGGACTCCTCCCCACCCTTGGCCGCACCCTTCCTTGGAGGAAGGGGCAAGGGCTGCGCCTCCCCCTCTCCATTGGCCCTATATATAGTGGGGAAAAGGAGGAGCAAACCAATCTAAGGCCTGGCGCCTCCCTCTCCCTCCCGTGACACATCTCCCTCCTCCCGCAGCGCTTAGCGAAGCCTTGTTGGAATCCCGCTACTTCCACCACGCCGTCGTGCTGCTGGATCTCCATCAACCTCTCCCTCCTCCTTGCTGGATCAAGGCATGGGAGACGTCTCCGTTCCGTACGTGTGTTGAACGCGGAGGTGCCGTCCGTTCGGCACTAGGATCATCGGTGATTTGAATCACGACGAGTACGACTCCATCAACCCCGTTCTCTTGAACGCTTCCGCACGCGATCTACAAGGGTATGTAGATCCACTCCTCCCTCGTTGCTAGATGACTCCATAGATTGATCTTGGTGACACGTAGGAAAATTTTGAATTTATGCTACGTTCCCCAACAGTGGCATCATGAGCTAGGTCTATTGCGTAGATTCTATGCACGAGTAGAACACAAAGTAGTTGTGGGCGTTGATTTTGTTCAATATGCTTGCCGTTACTAGTCTTATCTTGATTCGGCGGCATCGTGGGATGAAGCGGCCCGGACCAACCTTACACGTACTCTTACGTGAGACCGGTTCCACCGACAAACATGCACTAGTTGCATAAGGTGGCTGGCGGGTGTCTGTCTCTCCCACTTTAGTCGGATCGGATTCGATGAAAAGGGTCCTTATGAAGGGTAAATATCAATTGGCATATCACGTTGTGGTTTTGCGTAGGTAAGAAACGTTCTTGCTAGAAACCCATAGCAGCCACGTAAAACATGCAACAACAATTAGAGGACGTCTAACTTGTTTTTGCAGGGTATGCTATGTGATGTGATATGGCCAAAGGATGTGATGAATGATATATGTGATGTATGAGATTGATCATGTTCTTGTAATAGGAATCACGACTTGCATGTCGATGAGTATGACAACCGGCAGGAGCCATAGGAGTTGTCTTTATTTATTCATGACCTGCGTGTCAACATAAACGTCATGTAATTACTTTACTTTATTGCTAACCGTTAGCTGTAGTAGTAGAAGTAATAGATGACGTGACAACTTCAAGAAGACACGATGATGGAGATCATGATGATGGAGATCATGGTGTCATGCCGGTGACGATGATGATCATGGAGCCCCGAAGATGGAGATCAAAAGGAGCAAAGTGATGATGGCCATATCATGTCACTATTTGATTGCATGTGATGTTTATCATGTTTATACATCTTATTTGCTTAGAACGACGGTAGTAAATAAGATGATCCCTTACAACAATTTCAAGAAGTGTTCTCCCCTAACTGTGCACCGTTGCTACAGTTCGTCGTTTCGAAACACCACGTGATGATCGGGTGTGATAGATCCTTACGTTCACATACAACGGGTGTAAGACAGTTTTACACATGCAAAACACTTAGGGTTAACTTGACGAGCCTAGCATGTACAGACATGGCCTCGGAACACAGAAGACCGAAAGGTCGAGCATGAGTCGTATGGAAGATACGATCAACATGAAGATGTTCACCGACGTTGACTAGTCCGTCTCACGTGATGATCGGACACGACCTAGTTGATTCGGATCATGTAATCACTTAGATGACTAGATGGATGTCTATCTGAGTGGGAGTTCATAAGATGAACTTAATTATCCTGAACATAGTCAAAAGGTCTTCGCAAATTATGTCGTAGCTCGCGCTTCAGTTCTACTGTTTAGATATGTTCCTAGAGAAAATTTAGTTGAAAGTTGATAGTAGCAATTATGCGGACTAGGTCCGTAGACTGAGGATTGTCCTCATTGCTTCTTAGAAGGCTTATGTCCTTAATGCACTGCTCAGTGTGCTGAACCTCGAACGTGGTCTGTGGATGTTGCGAACATCTGACATACACGTTTTGATAACTACATGATAGTTCAGTTAAACGGTTTAGAGTTGAGGCACCGAAGACGTTTTTGAAACGTCGCGAAACATATGAGATGTTTCGAGGGCTGAAATTGGAATTTCAGGCTCGTGCCCGCGTCAAGAGGTATAAGACCTCCGACGATTTTCTTAGCCTACAAACTAAGGGAGAAAAGCTCAATTGTTGAGCTTGTGCTCAGATTGTCTGAGTACAAAAATCATTTGAATCAAGTGGGAGTTGATCTTCCAAGATGAGATAGTGATGTTTCTCTGAAGTCATTACCACCAAGCTGCTAGAGCTTCGTGATGAACTATGATATATCAGGGACATATATGATGATCCTTGAGATATTCGCGATGTTTGACACCGCAAAAGTAGATATCAAGAAGGAGCATCAATTGTTGATGGTTAGTGAAACCACTAGTTTCAAGAAGGGCAAGGGCAAGAAGGGATATTTCATGAAACGGCAAATCAGCTGCTGCTCTGGTGAAGAAACCCAAGGTTGAACCCAAACCCGAGACTAAGTGCTTCTGTAATAAGGGGAACAACCACTGGAGAGGAATTACCCTAGATACTTGGTAGATTAGAAGGCTGGCAAGGTCGATAGAAGTATATTGGATATACATTGTGTTGATGTGTACTTTACTAGTACTCCTAGTAGCACCAGGGTATTAGATACCGGTTCGGTTGCTAAGTGTTAGCAACTCGAAATAAAAGCTACGGAATAAACGGGGACTAGCTAAAGGTGAGCTGACGATATGTGTTGGAAGTGTTTCCAATGTTGATATGATCAAGCATCGCACGCTCCCTCTACCATTGAAATTGGTGTTTGCGTTGATCATAGACGTGATTAGATTATGTCTATCGCAATACGGTTATTCATTTAAGGAGAATAATGGTTACTCTGTTTGTTTGAATAATACCTTCAATGGTCTTACATCTAAAATGAATGGTTTATTGAATCTCGATCGTAGTGATACACATGTTCATACCAAAAGATAGTAATGATAGTACCACCTACTTGTGGCACTGCCACGTAAGTCATATCGGTATAAAACGCATGAAGAAGCTCCATGTTGATGGATCTTTGGACTCACTCATTTTTGAAAGGTTTGAGACATGCGAACCATGTCTGTTGGTGTATATGCGTGAAGAAACTCCATGCAAATGGACCATTTGAACTCACTTGATTTTGAATCACTTGAGGCATGCAAATCATACCACATGGGCGAGATGACTGAAAGCCTCGGTTTCAGTAAAATGGAACTAGAAAGCAAATTGTTGGAAGTAATACATTTTGATGTGTGCAGTCCAATGAGTGCTGATGCATGTAGTGGATATCGTTATGTTCTTTCTTCACAGATGATTTGAGTAGATGTTGAGTGCATTTACTTGATGAATCACGAGTCTGAATTATTGAAAGGTTCAAGTAATTTCAGTGTGAAGTTGAAAGATCGTCGTGACAAGAGGATAAAAGATCTATGATATGATCATAGAGATGAATATCTGAATTACGAATTTGGCACAGAATTAAGACATTGTGGAAATTGTTTCACAACTAATACAGCCTGGAACACCATAGTGTGATGGTGTGTCCGAACATCATAACTGCACCCTATTGGATATGATGCATACCATGATGTCTCTTATCGAATTACCACAATAGTTTATGGGTTAGGCATTAAAGACAACCACATTCACTTTAAATAGAGCACCACGTAATTCCGATGAGATGACACCGTATGAACTATGGTTTAGAGAAACCTAAGCTGTCATTTCTTAAAAGTTTGGGGCTGCGACGCTTATGTGGAAAAGTTTCAGGCCGATAAGCTCGAACCCAAAGCGGATAAATGCATCTTCATAGGACAACCCAAAAAAAGTTGGGTATACCTCCTGTCTCAGATTCGAAAGCAATAAGGGATTGTTTGTAGAATCGGGTCCTTTCTCGAGGAAAAGTTTCTCTCAAAAGAATTGAGTGGGAGGATGGGGAGACTTGATGAGGTTAACGAACCGTCACTTCAACTAGTGTATAGCAGGGCACAAAGAGTTGTTCCTGTGGCACCTACACCAATTGAAGTGGAAGCTTATGATAGTAATCATGAAACTTCGGATCAAGTCACTCCCAAACCTCGTGGGATGACAAGGATGCGTACTAATTCAGAGTGGTACGTAACCCTGTCTTAGAAGTCATGTTGCTAGACAACAATGAACCTACGAGCTATGGAGAAGCGATGGTGGGCCTGGATTCTGATAAATGGCTCGAGGCCATAAAATCCGAGGTAGGATCCATGTATGAAAACAAAGTGTAGACTTTGGAAGAATTACTTGATGGTCATAAGGCTGTTGGGTACATATGGATTTTAAAAGGAAGACGGACAATGATGGTAAATGTCACCATTAAGAAAGCTCGACTTGTCGTTAAGATGTTTTCTGACAAGTTCAAGGAGTTGACTACGGTGAGATTTTCTCACTCATAGCGATGCTAAAAGTCTGTTGGAATTATATTAGCTATTACTACATTATTTATGAAATCTTGCAGATAGGATGTCAAAACATTGTTTCCTCGACGTTTTTTTGAGGAAAGGTTGTATGTGATACAACCGGAAGGTTTTGTCAATCCTGAAAGATGCTAATAAGTATGCAAAGCTCCAGCAATCCTTCTAAGGACTGGAGTAAGCATCTCGGAGTTGGAATGTGTGCTTTGATGAGATGATCAAAGATTTTGGTGTATACAAAGTTTATGAGAAGCTTGTATTTCCAAAGAAGTGAGTGGGAGCACTATATAATTTCTGATGAGTATATGTTGTTGACATATTGTTGATCAGAAATGATGTCGAATTTCTGGAAAGCATATATAGGGTTATTTGGAAAGTGTTTTTCAATGGAAAGCCTAGATTAAGCTACTTGAACATTGAGCATCAAGATCTATAAGGATAGATCGAAACGCTTAATGGTACTTTCAAATGAGCACATACCTTAACATGATCTTGAAGGTGTTCAAGATGGATCAGTCAAAGAAGGAGTTCTTGCCTGAGTTGTAAGGTATGAAGTTAAGACTTAAAGCTCGACCACGGCAGAAGAAAGAGGAAGGACGAAGGTCGTCCCCTATGCTTTTGTCATAGGCTCTCTACAGTATGCTATGCTGTGTGCCGCACCTGAAGTGTGCCTTGCCATGAGTCAGTCAAGGGGGTACAAGAGTGATCCAAGAATGGATCAAAGGACAGAGGTCAAAGTTATCCTTAGTAACTAGTGGACTAAGGAATTTTCTCGATTATGGAGGTGGTAAAAGAGTTCGTCGTAAAGGGTTACGTCGATGCAAGCTTAACACCTATCCGGATAGCTCTGAGTAGGGATACCGGATACGTATAATGGAGCAACAATTTAGAATAGCTCCAAGTAGAACAGTTATTTGGAATAGCTCCAAATAGAACGTGGTAGCTACATCTAGGAGATGACATGGAGATTTGTAAAGCACACACGGATCTGAAAGGTTTAGACCCGTTGACTAAAACCTCTCTCACAAGCAACATGATCAAACACAGAACTCATTGAGTGCTAATCACATAGTGATGTGAACTAGACTCTTGGATGTTGGTTACATAGCGATGTGACCTGTGAGTGTTAATCACATGGCGATGTGAACTAGATTATTGACTCTAGTGCAAGTGGGAGACTGTTGGAAATATGCCCTAGAGGCAATAATAAATTGATTATTATTATATTTCCTTGTTCATGATAATCGTTTATTATCCATGCTATAATTGTATTGATAGGAAACTCAGATACATGTGTGGATACATAGACAACACCATGTCCCTAGTAAGCCTCTAGTTGACTAGCTCGTTGATCAATAGATGGTTACGGTTTCCTGACCATGGACATTGGATGTCGTTGATAACGGGATCACATCATTATGAGAATGATGTGATGGACAAGACCTAATCCTAAGCATAGCACTAGATCGTGCAGTTCGTATGCTAAAGCTTTTCTAATGTCAAGTATCATTTCCTTAGACCATGAGATTGTGCAACTCCCGGATACCGTAGGAATACTTTGGGTGTGCCAAACGTCACAACGTAACTGGGTGGCTATAAAGGTACACTACGGGTATCTCTGAAAGTGTCTGTTGGGTTGGCACGAATCGAGACTGGGATTTGTCACTCCGTGTAAACGGAGAGGTATCTCTGGGCCCACTCGGTAGGACATCATCATAATGTGCACAATGTGATCAAGGAGTTGATCACGGGATGATGTGTTACGGAACGAGTAAAGAGACTTGCCGGTAACGAGATTGAACAAGGTATCAAGATACCGACGATCGAATCTCGGGCAAGTTCAATACCGCTAGACAAAGGGAATTGTATATGGGATTGATTAAGTCCTTGACATCGTGGTTCATCCGATGAGATCATCGTGGAACATGTGGGAGCCAACATGGGTATCCAGATCCCGCTGTTGGTTATTGACCGGAGAACGTCTCGGTCATGTCTGCATGTCTCCCGAACCCGTAGGGTCTACACACTTAAGGTTCGGTGACGCTAGGGTTATAGAGATATTAGTATGCGGTAACCCGAAAGTTGTTCGGAGTCCCGGATGAGATCCCGGACGTCACGAGGAGTTCCGGAATGGTCCGGAGGTAAAGAATTATATATAGGAAGTACTATTTCGGCCATCGGGACAAGTTTCGGGGTCATCGGTATTGTACCGGGACCACCGGAAGGGTCCCGGGGGTCCACCGGGTGGGGCCACCTGCCCCCGGGGGCCACATGGGCTGTAAGGGGTGTGCCTTGGCCTATATGGGCCAAGGGCACCAGCCCCAAGAGGCCCATGCGCCAAGAGATAGGAAAAAGGGGAGAGTCCTAAAGGGGGAAGGCACCTCCGAGGTGCCTTGGGGAGGATGGACTCCTCCCCACCCTTGGCCGCACCCTTCCTTGGAGGAAGGGGCAAGGGCTGCGCCTCCCCCTCTCCATTGGCCCTATATATAGTGGGGAAAAGGAGGAGCAAACCAATCTAAGGCCTGGCGCCTCCCTCTCCCTCCCGTGACACATCTCCCTCCTCCCGCAGCGCTTAGCGAAGCCCTGTTGGAATCCCGCTACTTCCACCACGCCGTCGTGCTGCTGGATCTCCATCAACCTCTCCCTCCTCCTTGCTGGATCAAGGCATGGGAGACGTCTCCGTTCCGTACGTGTGTTGAACGCGGAGGTGCCGTCCGTTCGGCACTAGGATCATCGGTGATTTGAATCACGACGAGTATGACTCCATCAACCCCGTTCTCTTGAACGCTTCCGCACGCGATCTACAAGGGTATGTAGATCCACTCCTCCCTCGTTGCTAGATGACTCCATAGATTGATCTTGGTGACACGTAGGAAAATTTTGAATTTATGCTACGTTCCCCAACAGTTCAGCCGGGCGTCCAGCAGGCGGCGCAGTACTATTCGATTTGACAGCGGGCGATGCAGTTCCCGATATGCCTTTAATGTAGACGAGGGAGGGAGTAGCGGTTCCCGAAATGTTGAACGGCCAATGCATCATCCTTCAATTAATGCATGAGGGAAGTAATGGGAAGAGGACCGGGAAAAGAGGCTGCACGATGTGAATGCAACGCAGTTTGCCCTCATATAAAGGCGCCCCTCCATTCCAATGCATCTACCACATCGTACGCACCTAAGCATTTGCCTAAGCACCTACACTAAGCGCAAAAGAGATCACTCCAGACCCATGGCGGTGATGCGCGCGAGCGGCCAGCGGCTGTGCCAGATGGTCCACGACGTCGGCCTGCGGCATGGCGCCGAGGATCGTCTCCAGACGGTGTTGGAGACCGGCTGGTGGATGGTCGCCGTCGACGCCAACTATGACTCTCAGTTGGACCAGATGATCGTTGCCACCACCAACAAGTTCACTGTCCTCAAGAAGCTCGCGGACGACATCGTCGTACTCCTCCATCCCGCGCGCCCGGGCTCCTCATTGCCTGCCACCCTAATCGGCCTCCATGGCCGGAACCTCTTTCAAGCACTGGTGGCCCTGCGACTGCCCGCTGATGCCATGAAGAATGTCCACCTGGAGGTCGCGCTTGCTGCGAGGCGCCTCGCCCTGCAAGAATTCGTCGACCTACACATCCACCTTTACGAGCAAATCGTGTACATAGGTATCTACAAGGCCAGTGAGGACGCTACATCATTGGCCTTCCTCAACCGGCTGGAAGCCTTGGATGCCTTTGCTGAGAAGCACCTCGACCTCGCCACAAAAGTTGTCGCTCCTTAGCCACCGGTCGGTGGCCCGGCGCACTAAGTTGAGGAGGAGGAGGTCATATGTTGAAGGATGCATCTTTCTTCTTGCCTTCTGTAACCACCACTGCGATCGCATCATCATCGTGGCCTTAATTCTTATTGTGTTGTTGCATTCTCATTCCAGTCAATACCGACATGTGCGATCCCTTTGCTCAATTATATGCATCACTGTAACTAGTACTCCATCCATCAATTTATAAGTTGTGTTACCTTTTCCATCAAATTCGTGCAACACGCGGGCATCTTGCTAGAAACACTAAAACATGTCGGACCGCGTGTGACCAAACCGACGATGCGCCAACCTAGCTACTATGTAACCTGCTTATCTGGCGGAAATAGCCCCGCCCTAGCATTTCCAATCATTATTTCTATCTATCGATCGTGCCAAGGAGCAGAACCGAAATATTACAATTTATACATGTTTCTCTACTCCTACTCCTATAAAAGACTAAGTTGGTGATGGTGGTGTGTCTGACATCCATCATTTCTGACCATTAGATCTGCATCTAACGGCTGTGAGGTAATTTGTGGCATTTTTGCAACAATAGCCCACTTCTCTGTTCCAATTTGCAGAAAAACCCTTATTATCTTGAAAGCAACCACATCCCTCAGTCACCTCATCAAAACAGCCTGAGAAATATATTTTGAGTGAAAAGTACTCCCTCCGTTCTTAAATATTTGTCTTTCTAGAGATTTCAATAAGTGATTATATACGGAGCAAAATGAGTGCATGTACACTTCAAAATATGTCTATATAATCCGTATGTGATAGTCCATTTGAAATCTCTAAAAAGACAAATATTTAGGAACGGAGGGAGTAATATATTAGGAGTATATCAAAACAAGAGTGATTTCTTTCAAGTTTGTGAACAAGTACTACTATTCTACTACTTTGGATCCGTCGCAACGCACGGGCACATTGCTAGTAAAAGGAAAAGACCTACCGCGTTCGCGTCGCACTCCCACCCCCCCCCCCCACACACACGCCCGGGAATCGGGAGTACTCCACGGCCCGTCCGGCACGACACATAGCTTAGGGAAGGCGTATTGCCTAGCATTTTCACTTTCATGTGGGACCGTCGTTGAGCAAACCGACTATTGGCAAACCGCACCCCGCCCGCCGCCGGGTTGGAAAACAGAAACGAGGGGAAGATCTAGCTATAGCATGGAAGCCAAGAAAAATGGTGTCTGATGGGGCTCGTTGATAGAGTAGGAGCATTACGTACTACTCTACTCCTACTAGTACCAAGTTTGTACTATACAACTAGTAGTACCACTATACAACTAGTAGGTACGTGCACGGCACAACATCGTATGAACAAAAAACGGGAAGATCTTGTTTTGGGTGATTTATCTTTTTTCAGTCAACGTAGTATGAATAATATGATGTGGGGGGCACCCATGAAGCTTATGTGGCTTGGTTGCATGGCTACGAAAGGTTAGAGAAAAATAAATAGATAATGTGTTTAGAGTGCACTCCACTAAACAGATATACTTTGGATCCATTGCAACGGGCCGACACATCTATATATATACCCCCTATATAGTGTGTGAATAACTTTGGAAGTTGGTCATTGGATGAAGCCAATCCGATGGTACAAACATGGCAAATCCGAGCACTACTGGCCGTTGGATATCATCTACATTCCACCAGATTCTGCCACATCTAGAATCTAGAAGACTCCACGGTTGAACTTCATTCATGACTAACTTTGCCACAACTAAGCTTAGGCAAAGTGTGTCTGCCACAAAAAATGTGGCTAACAAAATGGCCACCACAAGTGTGGCAAGATTTGGCAAGAAGTTGAGTCTATGACATGTGGACCATTTAGCTAGAAAAGTGTGGCAAGCCACAAGTGTAGCAATGAACCAAACACATGCCTGGTGTGTTTGGTAGGGTGTATAAAGGGTGCATGATCCCAAGAGTTCCCTTCTCGACCCACTTTTGGGTGTTTGGTAGAGTGTATGGAGGGTGCATGAGTCCACACTAGATTAGCACAAATACACTAGAAGCATGCATGAAGAGAGCATACATGAAGAGGGGTGTTGAGTTGAGCATGCATGAAGAGGGAAAAACTATGCTGAGATGAGAACACAACCAAACACATTTGTGGCACACCTAAGCTTAGGCGTGGCAAACTTAGGCTGCAAACCAAACCATAACTTTGAAAGTTGGTCGTTGAATGAAGCCAATCCGACGGTACAAAGATGGCAAATCCAAGCACTACTGGCCGTTGGATATCATCTACATTCCACCAGATTTTGCCACATGTAGAACCTAGAAGACTCCACACGTAGAAGCATAATGCACAAACCACCAGAATCTCATGCGTGCAATGCACGTGTACCTTACTAGTAGTAGTTGGTAGATAGTAAGAAACAAATTCCTGGTTTGGCACGAGCTCGTACTGCGGGAGCACTACAAGGCCTACCGCAGGAGTTACATTTCCCTCTCGGGGCCCACGGGACCAAACTTCAGTGGCTTAGCGCCCGACCTATGAGTCAATGACATGCGGACCTTAAATGCTGCTGGCCCACATGTCATTCTCATGGTGGTGGTGTGGTTCGCGACTCACTCGTTCGAGATGAACCGGCCGGTGGTGGCGTGGCCGTGGTGAGGGTGCCGCAGCTCGGCGTCGGGGCGTTACGAGGTGTAGATGGCCACACCGGCGGGTACTACCTGTAGTACAGAAGTACTCCAGCTGAGGATTGATGCCCGGGACAAAATGTGTCATAGCCGCTGGATGAAAATTCGATGGTGCGGGAGTACGGATCGAAGCACAGCAGCGGAGGAGGCAAACCGCGTCCAATCGGGTGTGGCTGTGGTAGAAAGTTGATGGTCACCGCAGTTCAGCTGGCCCGCATGTCATGCACACAAAGGCAAAGGAGTGGTGGGGCCAAGAGGGATGAGGCGCACGTCGGGGGGATGAGGATCCCCTGACGTGAACAATCCTACCATTCTATCACTAACATGTGGGACCCTCAAGTGTGGGTGCCACCAGTCAGCGAAGGAAAGGTAGGGTAAGGCAGTGATAGCCACGTCAAAGGATCCATGTCCACATCGGGGGACGTCGTGCTTACAGGTAGGGTTGGAGAAGCGTCGTGGGAATCGCGTGTGGGAGTGGCAGCGGTAGAAACAAGAAACGTGATGGTCGCCGTAGTTCAACTTCCATGGACAAGCTATCATGTCTGCTGACACATGTATATCAAAACTAGAGTGTTTATATTTCAAGCACATGAACAAGTATTATTCTACTACTTTGGATCCATTGCAACGCACGTGCCAGCACATTGGTAGTAGTAGTGCCCATCTCTATCTCTAGAGGCCTTCCCACGTTCATCCTTTTCTCTCACAAGACAAACTACTCATACGAATGCATCTTGATGTTCCGTGGAACGCACGAGGACGTTTCCTTGGGGGTCTCTCCAGCGCGGCGTGGACGTAGTTGCAAGTTGACGCCCCTTGAGATGCCGACGTTGAGGGGCACTCGGATTTCCTCCGATGAGCAGGTAAGATGAGTTTGATCACGTAGTAAATGCATTCTAAAGACTACTTCTGTGTCCATTTCCTAATTCTCCTCCAGCCCACTGTTTCACAGGTTAGGCTCGGTGCGAGTGGAGATTGGCTTGCATATGTATGGGAGGATACCAACATCAATTTGTACAACATTTACAATGGTGACACCATTCCGTAGAACCTTTGTCCAACATTGGGATCAGCCATGCAACGGGCCACCGCATGAATTGGTACGATAAAACCACAGTGAGATTGAATAAGATAGCACGAACCTTGCACATGGAGGTCAAAGGTGGAGCATGCTGTCTGCGGCCGATTTGTTGCCATACGAGTACGAAGACACTGTGCTCCTTTCTAACCGCATCTTCGCGGTGACAAACCAGGGGGCTTGTTTCGTATCGGACACATCCTACGATATACTCCCTCTCTCCTAGTTTATTTGTTTTGAATCTTTTCATTTTATAAGTTTCAATTTCAAATTTAGAGGGGCAGTGGGGCCGAGAGGGGTGAGCCGCAGGTCGGGGGACGTGTGGTGTCATGGGTTCGTGCGGCGTCGTGGGAATCGCGGGTGGCTGTGGTAGAAACTTGATGCTCGCCGCAGTTAAGGTGGCCCACATGTCATGCACACAAAGGAAGATGGGCGGTGCGGCCGAGAGGGGTGAGGCGCATGTCGGGGGACGTGGTGCCGTGGGTTGGAGCGGCGTCGTGGGAATCGCGAGTGGCAGTGGATGAAACATGATGGTCGCCGTAGTTGAACTTCCATGGACAAGCTGTCATGTCTATGGACACATGCATTGCATACCGATCACTGGAAGGAGTAGTAGAGAAAGCTAGGCGGATAAATAGTTCCTTATAGTCAAGCGGACCCACGCTACTACTTGTTCCAAAGACATGCACACCATCGAAATAGTCCATCTATATCAATATATATAGAGAGGGAATATTTTTTTACAAGAGAGGAAATAGTTCATCCCTCCAGAATGCCCTGCTATTGGTGCAACATCTTCTTCTTCTTCGTCTTCTTCTTCTTCTTCCTCTTCCTCTTCTTCTTCCTCTTCTTCTTCCTCTTCTTCTTCTTCTTCCTCTTCTTCTTCCTCTTCCTCTTCCTCTTCTTCTTCCTCTTCTTCTTCCTCTTCTTCTTCCTCTTCTTCTTCTTCTTCTCTTCCCTCTTCTTCTTCTCTCTTCTTCTTCTTCTTCTTCTTCTTCTTCTTCTTCTTCTTCTTCTTCTTCTTCTTCTTCTTCTTCTTCTTCTTCTTCTTCTTCTTCTTCTTCTTCTTCTTCTTCTTCTTCTTCTTCTTCTTCTTCTTCTTCTTCTTCTTCTTCTTCTTCTTCTTCTTCTTCTTCTTCTTCTTCTTCTTCTTCTTCTTCTTCTTCTTCTTCTTCTTCTTCTTCTTCTTCTTCTTCTTCTTCTTCTTCTTCTTCTTCTTCTTCTTCTTCTTCTTCTTCTTCTTCTTCTTCTTCTTCTTCTTCTTCTTCTTCTTCTTCTTCTTCTTCTTCTTCTTCTTCTTCTTCTTCTTCTTCTTCTTCTTCTTCTTCTTCTTCTTCTTCTTCTTCTTCTTCTTCTTCTTCTTCTTCTTCTTCTTCTTCTTCTTCACATTTTCTGTGGGAGACGGCTTCGCAAGAAGCTCTCTGGACCTTGTAGCTATCTCGAAACTCACACCGGCCATTTTCTGTCGGAGACGGCTTCGCAAGAAGCTCTCTGGACCTTGTAGCTATCTCGAAACTCACACTGGCATCGAGGGCAGCATATTTTATCCGCTCGTACGTCAAGGGATAATTCTCCCATCCAGACGACCTTAATGCCAGCGTCTCGTCACCCTTCTGAAGAGTTGTTCCTAGCACAAAATTTGCTACGTCGAATAAGGATGGTCTCGGTTTATCACAATCTTCTACAGGAATTTTTATTTTGGTTTGTAGGTCAGTGATGCTTTTCAAATCAAGGTTGTACGGCTCCAACTTCTGTTTGTCGCCTGCAACGGCTGCCCCATAGAAGTATATGTCCTCTCGATACAAGAAATCGTGAAGCTCACCTGGTATGGAGGGCGCGTGTATGATGTGGTACACCAAAACGTCATCTTCGAGGCACAGCTGAAGGACATCGGCGCGTTGGATCTTCCCTGTGGCACGCTCCATGTACACTGCGTCGAGACCGATGACATTCATCTCCACCTTTTGGAGGGAGTTGGATACATTCTTGATCCACTGCCGAACAACCCTTGGGTGGTCCGTGATTGTGGCAACTATGCTCAACGAGCCTTCGACGAGGACATGTTGGACGCTAAAAACCTCCATCTCGATCTCTTTCGCCATTTGTAACCGCTGGACCGGAGGGCTATGGTTTGGAGAATTAGAGAAGGGGATGGTCGTGGCCACCTCTCCCTAGATCTTGCCGGACCAGAATGGGGTTGATTAACCGACCCACCATCAACGCGCCTTTGCCTCCACCGGTCATTGTAGAGGCAGCTGCCGCAGCTCAAGCTGCCCTCAGCACGCGCCACATAAGGGTGCAGATCTAGCCATCGCGCGCCCGCGCACCGCTGCCACACTGGGCTCGCTCGCCACCACCCAGCCCATCACGCCACCGTGCAAACACCACGCGAGCATGTAGCAGCATGGCCTCCGCCTCAAGCCAGTGCCACGTCCCATCCCAGGGGGCTCAGCCCCACACCAAAATTGCCGAGAGGGCAAACTAGGAGGCTATGTCGCCGCCGGTCGGGCCTCTCCCTTCCGCGTCCTCTGGCGACGGATAGGAAGGAGGAGGAGAGAGGAAATGTAGGGTTCATTCTCATCACCGTCTGGTTGCCAAATCTACACATGAATTTAGAACAAACAGAAGTAAGATCACAATATCGAAGATGGTCGCATAATGTAGCGTGAATGAATATTGAGCTTGCACTTGAGATGTGAGTTATCCTTGCACTTCATTATTGAGATGAACTAGAGAACAAATTGAGGTACACAGAGATAGTCCACAATAGTACGGGAGTTCCAGCTACTACTGAAACTCAACTGCCGTCCATCCTCAAGCATGGTGCGTCATCGTCAATCAATGCGAGAGGTTTCTCCTTGGAAAAAAGTCCATTTTAAACCTTGAACTTGTAGAGGTTGGGCGGAATGAACCCCAAAGTCGAAATCCCGGTCGATTGCACCCTGAATTCTGCAATCATGGTCTAAATTGAACCTTTGGGTCATTTTCCAAACGGGGTTGTTGACGTGGCAAAGAATGAGCGGGATTGGGGACGAAATGCCCGCAGCGCACGTGGGTGGGCCGGCCCAATTCACGGCAGCGCGTGCTGCACGTTGTTGCTTCTGTTTTTCGTTTGTTATTTATTTTTTCTGGTTTTTCTTTTCTGGTTCTTCTTTCTTTTCGTTTTTATTTTTCTTTTCTTTTTCTATTTATATTTGTATTTTTTCTTTTTTACTTTTATGATTTCTTTTTTTCTTTTTACTGTTTCTTTTCCCCTATAGTATACCAAGTTCATTGCGTGTTACGAAAATGTTCATTGTATATTTAGGAATGTTCACGGTATATTACAAAAAAGTTCATCATGCATTATAAAATGTTCATCGTATATTAGAAATTGCTCAATGAATATAAATGGTTCCCTATGTTTTTGAAATTTGTTCAGTGGTATATTGCACAAATGATTAATGTGTATTAAATAAAATTCAATGTTTATTACAAATGTTCAATGCATATTCGAAAATTGTTCAACACATATATTTATAGTTTTTCCAAAATGTTTATTCTGTATAATTTAAAATGTTCATTGTATATTAAGAAAATGTTCAATGGATATTACAAAATCATGCAAACATCATATTCTCAAATGTTCAAAAGTAGTTCCATACATAATGTTTCGCGCCGTGAATCTATTTGTTGCACTTAGTGGTTCAGTTGGCAAGTTCCTGCAGCTAACATAACTGAGGTCGCGAGTTCGAGTCGCTCCAGCAGAACTTTTTTGCGTGCCTAGTGTTCAATAGCTCCAAATGGGCCGGGTTTTATATACTTCAAAATAATTCGAGCAATCAAAAAAATATTTACAGGATTTGAAAACAAAATGGAAATTTGAAAAACAAAGTTCATAGGTTTCTGATAAAGTTCACGAATTTAAGAAAAAACAGAAAATTAAAATTAAAAAGAAAAAGGAAAGAAATGAAAAGGAAGAAAAAGGGAGCAAGTGAACAGAACGCAAGTGGTGTCCTGGTGGTTTGTTGATTCGATCAACAACAAATGATTTTTTGTTCGAGCCACCGCCGCGAGCTAATTTTTTTTAACGAAGAAAAACTAAAGCGGGCTGGTTCAGCGGGGAGCAGGGTGTGTGCCGTTTGGAATTTTTGTTATCGAACGAAAAAGTAATCTAGCGGGCTGGCCCAACAGACAAATCCCATTTCAAACGATGTTAGGGTTTCATTTAAACCGGGATTGCATAGTTCAGGGTGCAATCGACCATGATTTTAACTTGGGAGTTCATTCTGCCCGACCTCTACAAGTTCAAGGTTTAAAATGATCTTTTTCCTTTCTCCTCTTCTGCTCTATCTAATGTTGGAACCACATCAAGGCACGTCACTGGCATGACCAGAAGCATTGTATTAAACACGCAATACTCAAATTCATCAGAAGAAACTCAGAATACATAACATGCACCTATACGCGTTTGCGTACATGGAGAAAATAACGAGCAGTTAGTTACCCATATGACGACACATCAATCACCTCACAACAACAAGTAGGTAGTCCAAAGAATTCACTCAATTAGTTAGTAAGGGCAACTCCAACCGGCTGACCCAACACGCAACGTGTGGCTTTTCGTTCGTTGGGTTGGGCAGGCGGACACCAGCGTCTGGTATTGTGTGCCGGGCTATAGGTGCACTCAACAAGGCCGACACATTTCATCACTTTTAAATTTAAATTAGTTCACATTGCCACCAAAAGTCCCGGCTTACAATAATTGAAATTTAAAAAACTTTATCAAAAAAATTGGAATTAGAATGTACATAAATAAAACCCTAGATCAAGTTGTGGCTGTCGCCCCCGTCAATTGTCTGGTTGAATGTTCATCCGGTTTGTGCTTTCATTGTGTTATCAAGTCTGCCAACTACGTTCCTGCAGTCATTTACCATGCCATTAGCAATTTCCCGATTCCTTCATAACTACGAGTAAATGATTATGTTGTTCTCCACTAGAATATGTATCGTTGTTACATAAGTGGAATTCTAGCACTCCCTCCTTTCGTCTATGAGAACGTGTCCGAGGGAAAGGCAGGAAGTGACACTAGCTCACTTGTTTTAACGTATTCTCTTTCAAGAGCAGACACGAATATAATCCGGTTCGATTCATAACTGAGAAGAGGAGTTCATCAAGTTCTAATTGATCTGATGGAACATCATCCTCTTTTGTGGAAGCCTCATCTCCTACTACATGGCGTCCTTGGCGCCACAGACAATGTTTCTTGTAGTGAAATGATGACTCAGGGCCCTCTGCATCTTGTGTTCAGAAGGTTGGAGGCCGTTGTAAACTTCCCAATGTCTTCCATGTCTACAAGTAATCAAACAACGACAAGGCGAATGGAAATATACAAGAAAGTGTTCAGGGCTAAAAGCATATACTAAAAATAATAGAGGAGGAAAAACTACAAAGCAATTGGCAGTATAGAACGAAATGCTTTGGATGATGACATAGACCAACAATACAATAGGAGGAACTTGATATATAAGGGGAAATGATCCGGGTCCTCAGCCTTCATGGTGAAATAAGTAAGGTAGACGACAAGGACTCAGTTAAATGTATATACAAGGGCACTGAATCGGACACAGAGCAAACTCAATCAAGCAATAGTTCCCAGGTTTAATACTTCGAGGTACAATAACAACAATTTGGAACCCTTGTGAAGGTAGACCGGCTGTGAAGGAAATGTGGCAGAAGCAAACGACATGCACTCAATGGCCCTTGTGAATTTGGATGACCTTCGGTGGCCTAGACGCCTGATAGTACTAGCGAGGCTCAGCGGTCGTCCACCCTCTCAAGCATGTCGCGTCGACACCGAGCAATGTGAGGGAGCTCTCGTCCGATGCTCCATCTCGTACAGGCCGAGGAAGCACCAAGTCTTTGTGTGTTGAGGGAGACCAATGTCCGAGGAAGCACCAAGTCTTTGTGTGTTGAGGGAGACCAACGTCGAGGAAGCACCAAGTCTTTGTGTGTTGAGGGAGACCAACGTCCGAACAATGGTCTGCTTTTGGCAGTGTGCTGACGCATGCTCTTCCTAGGCAATTGTAGTCATCCCGATGCCTCACATGCCTACGAGAGATAGACTAGCAACATAGCACTTGCACCGGGAGATACAAGATGGTGTTTTTTTTTGCGGGGAGATACAAGATGGTGTTGCATGAGCAAGGAGAGGTATCTATATCTACACCTACTATTAAAGGGAATAGGTATTCTTGGTTTGGTTTAATCCTTTTTGTTTGGTTTGAGTGCATGCTAAAGTTTCGTAATGTTGGCTCGTACACCGGCTAAGCGATCTGGGCCAGGTACTTGTATGTTGATGGGCCTTCTATAGGCTTTCATAGAGACCGCGAAAAATAGTTGGGTCAAAATAAATCAACATTGTGGGAATTGATCACAAGACCTCCTATCTGGATCTTCGATGCAACAACCAACGACCTATGCGCCATTCACATTTACTAATCCCAACTCGGTCAAAATATACGAGTGACCATCCTCGTGTTTAGGGCGAGCTAATTAAGCGAATGAGCTAACTAAAGCAAGGATTGTGGGCTTCAATAGAATATTTAAACGGATGTGGCTAATTAAATAAAGGATTGGGTAAACCGGTGGAATAAATAAAAGAAAGACTCTGGTCTTAATAAATAGAATATTCAAATAGATGAGGCTAATTAAAGGAAGGACTTGAGGTAAAAAGGTAGGATAATTAAAAGAAAAGAGCTGTAGGCTTCAATGTGTTGCGGCTACTAAATTAGAAAATGAAAGATTTGATTTCCGACTAAAATGGGTGTGGACTTCATGGTAATTAAAGGATGCATTATACTTAAATGGAATCAGTGGGAGAATATGCCCGACAAACAAAATATAACACGGCTAAATTGCATCATATTTTTTATGTTTATTTTGTAGAAGGATGCTGCGTTGTAGTGTTCTTCATAGTGAATCTGGTGCTGTGGGCCATTATGCTTGCACAAAACATCAATTTTTCCCATTGCAACGCATGGGCGTATGTGCTAGTATATATATATAGACTGACAATGTAAAGGAAACACTATGGAATAATATACATGTTAAGGAGTTCAGACTCACAACAGACAACAAGCAATAAGTAAAGTAGACGACAAGGAAATTTTCGGACATAAGGTGGGTGAATTGGGCACAAAGTAAAACCATTGGAGTTTCAGCTGTTGGGTAGTAAATCATTGTTATAGGAGGTTCAGCTGTTCTTGCTTTTGTCAGTACTACGAATTTCTACGGTTGATACTCTGAAGTAGTGCCAAAAATGGACAAATTTGAAGCGAACTTTTGAATCCATAGCATAACCCTTTATTTATTTTTGCTGAATTATAACTATAAACTCAGCATGCATATAGAAATGCTACAGCATGCATATAGAACTTTTGAAGTGCCTCTGTTCAATACTTCTAAACTAAACAGTTCCATTCAGAATTCTGACACTTCTTAGTGTAGCATTATAGCTTTATTTTTACATGATCAAACTACCTTCTGTATGCAGTATGCAGCCACACTATGTTGTATATATTCGGTAGTAAATGTATCATCTTAATAGTGTACTAAAGATAGATTATTTTGTAGCTCATTTTTTAGGCTTTCTCCATGGTTAATATAAATTATGCAAAGCAATGTTAACTTTGAGTGTAACTCTAGTGCCATTCTTATTATTCAATGTACATCGATGGTGCTGCTGGACTTGTGCTATTGAGAGGGGAGAAAGCTAACAACCTTGGCCTTTAAGTTCTAGCAAGGATCAGAGGGTATGCTGATGCTGCTCATGTAAATCTTACTTGCCTCGTCATTAATCATTGTTAGTGAAACAAATGTCATTTGATAAATCTTGGTCCATTTTTCTTGTTAATGAAGACTTTTACCAATATTATCCTTTCCCGTGCCTCGAAACTATCAAACTGGCCCAAAGAACGATCTTTCTTTTAGGATTCATGGTTATTTTTTCTTGTTATTATGCATTACTATTGATTCATGTGCATGTGCTAAAAAGTAAAAAAAAATACCCTACTAGCTTTGGATGCGGACGCCTGATACGTCTCAAACGTATCTATAATTTTGATGTATTCATGCCATGTTTATAATATTCTTACATGATTTTGGTATGATTTGGATAGAACTAACCCGGACTAACGCTGTTTTCAACACAACTACCATGGTGTTGTTTTTGTGCAGAAATAAAAGTTCTCGGAATGCGCTGAAAATCAACAGAGATTTTTTTGTGGAAAATATTAAAAATACTAGAATGAAGAATTACCGGAGGGGAGTCCCGTGGGCCCTGCGAGGGTGGAGGGCGCGCCCACCCCCGGGGCGCGCCCCTGTGCCTCGTGGACTCTCCGTGGAGCCCCCTGACTTGTTCTCGACGCCAACCTCTCCTATAAATCCCCAAACCTCTAGAAAATAACCTAGATCGGGAGTTCTGCCACTGCAAGCATCTGTAGCCACCAAAAATCAATCGGGACCCTGTTCCGGCACCCTGCCGGAGGGGTGATCCATCACCAGTGGCCATCTTCATCATCCCGGCGCTCTCTATGACGAGGAGGGAGTAGTTCACCCTCGGGGATGAGGTTATGTACCAGTAGCTATGTGTTTGATATCTCTCTCTCTCTCTCGTGTTCTTGATATGGCACGATCTTGATGTATCGCGAGCTTTGCTATTATAGTTGGATCTTATGATGCTTGTCCCCCTCTATCTTCTTGTAATGGATTGAGTTTTCCCTTTGAAGTTATCTTATCAGATTGAGTCTTTAAGGATTTGAGAACACTTTATGTATGTCTTGCATGTGCATATCTGTGGTGACAATGGGATATTCACGTGATCTACTTGATGTATGTTTTGGTGATCAACTTGCGGGTTCAGTGACCTTGTGAACTTATGCATAGGGGTTGGCACACGTTTTCGTCTTGACTCTCCGGTAGAAACTTTGGGCCACTCTTTGAAGTCCTTTGTGTTGGTTGAATAGATGAATCTGAGATTGTGTGATGCATATCGTATAATCATACCCACGGATACTTGAGGTGACATTGGAGTATCTAGGTGATATTAGGGTTTTGGTTGATTTGTGTCTTAAGGTGTTATTTTACTACGTACTCTAGGGCTGTTTGTGACACTTATAGTAATAGCCCAACGGATTGACCGGAAAGAATAACTTTGAGGTGGTTTCGTACCCTACAATAATCTCTTCGTTTGTTCTCCGCTATTAGTGACTTTGGAGTGACTCTTTGCTGCATGTTGAGGGATTGTTATATGATCTAATTATGTTATCCTTGTTGAGAAAACTTGCACTAGTGAAAGTATGAACCCTAGGCCTTGTTTCAGAGCATTGCAATACCGTTTGTGCTCACTTTTATCGTTAGTTACCTTGCTGTTTTTATATTTTCAGATTACAAAAACCTATATCTACCATCCATATTGCACTTGTATCACCATCTCTTCGCCGAACTAGTGCACCTATACACCATTGTATTGGGTGTGTTGGGGACACAAGATACTCTTTGTTATTTGGTTGCAGGGTTGTTTGAGAGAGACCATCTTCATCCTACGCCTCCCACGGATTGATAAACCTTAGGTCATCCACTTGAGAGAAATTTGCTACTGTCCTACAAACCTCTGCACTTGGAGGCCCAACAACGTAAGAGGAACCACCCTTGAGGTTCACACTTGAGGTGTTGCACAACAGAGCCGTATCAGGAATGGTGAAGGAGGAACCACCCTCGTTGACCACGACCGAATAGCTACACTACAGAGATCTGATACTTCTCCGTTGTATCTATAATTTGTGATTGTTCCATGCCAATATTCTACAACTTTTATATACTTTTGGCAACTTTTTATACTATTTTTGGGACTAACATATTGATTCAGTGCCCAGTGCTAGTTCCTGTTTGTTGCATGTTTTTTGTTTCGCAGAAAATCCATATCAAACGGATTCCAAACGGGATAAAAACTGACGGAGATTTTTTCGAATATATGTGATTTTTGGGAAGAAGAATCAAAGCGAGACGATGCCCGAGGGGGGTGGGCGCGCCCCTGACCCTCGTGGCCACCCTGTAAGGCGGTTGGTGCTCTTCTTTCGTCGCAAGAAAGCCAATATCCGTGTCACGACCGGTTTTCCAATAAAAAGATTTATTGAGAAACCAATCTTTTGAGTCCAGTATGCGAGAAAATCCTCCTCACTGGTAGACAAACTCTTGATACAATAAGCCAGTAGTATAGAATATATTAGAGGGTTGAGCTAAGGGTGCTCAACAATTTATTACAAGCGCACCAATAATTATACATAATGGCGGATATATCACAATGGTGTGGTGGCATACTACTGACCCGGGGATAAAGTGATGGTGGAATAATACAGTGGGGAGTGAGATAACATGGCTCTCAAACTAGCATCTCATCGAGCGTCGAGGTGAGGCTCGTTGTACTTTATTCGGGTAGCGGAAGCGGATATAATACAGTGACCAAATCCAGGGTCGCATGAGACTTACTGGGATTCCTCTAGGCGTCGGACTCGCTATCGAACTCTTCATCCATGAGATCACCTTCGTCAGCATCTGGCCAAATCAACAAGCCAGTGAGTACTTTGAAAGTACTCGCAAGACAGTTCGGACGTAAGATATAACAAATGCATGCATGAATGCGTCATGATTAATTTACCAAAGCACATTCAAATATTAGCAGGCAAGGTGAGTAAAATGGGAATCGGCGGTAGTCCGCCTGAAATCCCAACAGAAATATAAATGGAAACCGATCGGGTGTCTGAAGCGACGCCTCGAAAGGTGAACAACTATATAAAAGAAAATGCATGCCACAGTCGGGCGTCTTAGCGATACCACATAAAGGGCTTGAGGTAGTCCCGGATTAGGGGGTGTTCGGGTAGCCGGACTATACCTTCAGCCGGACTCCAGGACTATGAAGATACAAGATTGAAGACTTCGTCCCGTGTCCGGAAGGATCTTTTCTTGGCGTGGAAGACAAGCTAGGCGTGCGGATATTCAAGATCTCCTACCATTGTAACCGACTCTATGTAACCCTAATCCTATCCGGTGTCTACATAAACCGGAGGGTTGTAGTCCGTAGGACAACCATCATCATACACAATCATACCATAGCCTAGCTTCTAGGGTTTAGCCTCCTTGATCTCGTGGTAGATCTACTCTTGTACTACCCGTATCATCAATATTAATCTAGCAGGAGTAGGGTTTTACCTCCATCGAGAGGGCCCGAACCTGGGTAAAACAAAGTGTCCCTTGTGTCCTGTTACCATCCGACCTTGACGCACAGTTCGGGACCCCCTACCCGACATCCGCCGGTTTTGACACCGACATTGGTGCTTTCATTGAGAGTTCCTCTGTGCTGTCGCGATCAAGAAGGATGCCTCTTCCCGTCTTTAAAGACGGCACCATTACAAAAGGAGCCTTGGCTGTCGGCCAAACTCTCCGGCTAGGTGGTTTTCTCGCAACCACCTGTTCGGTTGTTGCGCCGACGGTGACCTCTCGGGTCATCAAAAGCAACCTCCACGTCAGCTCAGAACTCGCCGAGCAATTGGATCCGATGGAGCTCTCTTCTGTAAACGAGCTCCTGGATCGCATCGCCGCACTGGGTGTCGCTACAAATTACGACCAGGTTGGGCTTAAACCCGATCTAAGAGAAATTAACTCTCCCCAAGTCACCCACCACGTTGCTGTGGTGGAGACACAATGCGGCGACCCTTCATCTATCTTAAGGACTAGCTACGTCCGAATTCCTGAACCCTCCATGCCGGATACCCGCGGAGGGGAGGATACAATCCAAGACCTGAGCTTAAAATCAGGCAAATCAGATAACATCCAAGACTCCGGATCTCAGGATCCGGAAGTTCTTCGGCCTCCGAACGGCAAACTGGGCGAAGTCTCAGATTCAACGACACCCGCCCGCCCGATCTTAAGCGATCTTTCCCAAATCAGGCAAATGCCCGAAGAAACAGTACATCATTACTCGGCCAGATTCCTCCTGGTTATGAACAGGATAAAAGACTGCCGCGAGGGAGACGCAATTTCAATCTTTTGCAGTAACTCCACGGACAAGGGAATACTCAACGCCGTAAGTCGTCATAATATTACACGCTTTGCTGACTTGGCGTCCATAGTACAAAAATACTGTGCGATGGAAAGTGCTTGGAAAACCGAAATAAAATTTTGGGATAATCCGGCCTTGAATAGCAATCCCGTCCGAATCAAGAGGGCGCACCACAGTAAGGCGCCCGGACTAAATACCAAAAAACCAAAACCCTTTAGAGGGCATGGAACCGTACTGGAAAAGTGGCTAGATGGACCCTGCAAGATTCATAGTGCAGAGGACGCCACCCCAACTCACAGCCTCAGGGCATGTTGGATACTCCGGCAGGTGGCCAAAATTGGCGAGGACCTCCTAATTCCAGAGGTCGAAGGAAACCAGCCCGAGAATTTCAGTTCCGTTCAAACAGTCTTTGAGACTTTCGCATCAAATAACATGGAGTAATACTGCTATCACCTTCAACGCGAGTGACGAACCTAAATTTCGAACAGCCAGAGCACCAGCCGCATTGGTCCTCAGTCCCATAGTGGACGATTGTCGCCTCGCAAAGGTACTCATGGACGTAGGCAGCGGATTGAACCTCATTTACGAGGAAACCCTCCAAAAGATGGAAATAGACTGGAACCACATTGAGCGAAGCAGCACAACCTTTAGAGGAATAATCCCCAGTCAGGAAGTGCGCTGCACCGGAAAGATCACACTAGATGTGGTATTCGGCACGCCGGATAATTACAGGTCCGAACAGATCATGTTCCAGGTGGCCCCGTTCAAAAGCGGATATCACGCTATACGAGGACGGGAGGCTTTCACAGTTTTCCAAGCTATACCCCATTACGGGTACATGAAGCTTAAGATGCTTGGGCCAAACGGAATTATCACTCTCGCTAGTGATCCGGACATAGCACTCCGCGCCGAGAACAAGACAGCCGCATTGGCCCTCGAAGCACTATCCGAAACCTTAGCGGCCAAAGAACTAACTGCGCTGCGATCCACGGTCAATAGGGATGATGTGATACTCGATAAGAGATCCAAATCCACATCCTTCAAACCAGCGGACGAATAGTCAAATTCCAGGTCCACCCAACGGACCCCCATAAAACAGCCTCCATCGGGGCACGACTGAACCCTGATGTAGACGCCGCACTGCAAGAGTTCCTACGAGAGAACTGGACATTTTCGCTTGGCACCCCTCAGACATGCCAGGAATCCCACGCAGGCTGGCCAAACACAGCTTAAATATCCAGAAAGGATTCAAACCTGTCAAACAAGCCCTTCGGCGTTTCTCCGAACTAAAGAGACAGGCTATGGGAGAGGAGCTAGCCAAGTTATTGGAGGCCGGATTCATTAGAGATATAAAACACCAGGACTGGCTAGCAAACCTGGTGATGGTACCAAAGAAGGACAAATCCTGGCGCCTGTGTGTCGATTTCAAAGACCTTAATAAGGCTTGCCCAAAGGATCATTTTCCCCTCCCTCGAATAGATCAAATCATCGATGCCACTTCAGGACACGATTCGCTGTGCTTCCTCGACGCATACTCCGGTTACCATCAAATCAAGATGGCAGAATCAGACCAAGCCGCAACAGCATTCATCACACCATACAACCCATTCTGCTTCAACACAATGCCCTTTGGGCTAAAAAACGCCAGCGCAACATATCAGCGCATGATTCAAACATGTCTGGCAAACCAGATCAGCAAAACAGTGGAGGCGTATGTAGATGATGTGGTCGTTAAATCAAGACATGTCGAATCTCTAGTAGACGACTTGAGGATTACATTCGACAACCTCCGAAAATACGACATTAAGCTCAATCCGGAAAAATGCGTTTTCGGCGTTCCAGCCGGAAAGCTCCTGGGCTTCATTGTATCCGGTGGAGGAATTGAAGCAAATCCAGCTAAAATCCGAGCTTTGTCACAATTGGATGTCCCAAAAGACCTCAAACAAATACAGAAACTCACCGGATGCGTGGCGGCTCTAAGCCGCTTTATCTCCCGCTTGGGAGAAAAGGCATTGCTCCTTTACCGCCTCCTTAGGCGCACCGAACACTTCGAGTGGACGGACGCTGCCACGGCCGGACTCGAGGAAATGAAGGCCATCTTGGCAACAAACCCAGTCCTGGCCGCGCCGACCACTGGCGAACCCATGCTATTGTACATTGCCGCAACTCATCAAGTTGTTAGCGCAGTACTCGTCGTCGAACGGGCAACGGACGGACACAAACTTCCCCTTCAAAGGCCGGTTTACTACGTGTCCACTGTCCTCACACCATGCAAATCACGGTACCCGCATTACCAAAAGATTGCATACGCGGTGTTTATGGCATCCCGTAAGCTACGACACTACTTTCAAGAGTGTTCCATAACAGTAGCCTCGGAAGTACCACTCAATGATATTATCAACAACCGCGATGCAACGGGCCGGATAGCAAAATGGGCCATAGAGCTCCTCTTGTTCGACATAACCTACAAACCACGGCGAGCCATTAAATCGCAAGTCCTAGCCGACTTCGTCGCCGAATGGACAGAGGTCGAACTCCCTAAAGAGTACGGCACATATTCAAACTGGATCATGCATTTCGATGGCTCCAAAATGTTGGCCAGACTGGGGGCTGGCGTCGTTTTGACGTCCCCTACAGGAGACACAATCCAATATGTACTCCAAATTATGTACACGGACTCCAACAATGCAGCCGAATATGAGGCCCTTCTACATGGTCTCCGGATGGCAGTATCCATGGGCATTCAACGCCTGGAAGTACGCGGGGACTCAAACCTCGCGATATCCCAAATAAATGGCGACTTCGACTTCAAAGACCCAAAAATGGTAGCTTATCGCAATGCCGTCCTAAAAATGTCAGTTCGGTTCGAGGGACTGGAGTTTCACCATATAGCCCGAGAAAATAATCAGGCAGCGGACGTCCTGGCACGCATCGGAGCAAAACGAGATGCAGTCCCCCCCAATATCTTCTCAGAGAGATTATTGAAGCCATCTGTAGCATGGGAGGGGGAACCCTCGGATAACAGTCCGGACACAACCGCACAACCCGACGCCGAACAATCCGACATAATCGGAGACCCTGCCACTGAAATCACACCCTCAGCCCACGTAATAATGGCGGTCATCGGCCCGTGGACAGAACCATTCCTAGCCTACCTTACAAGGCAGGAACTCCCAGAGGACCAAAACGAGGCACGCTGCATAGTGCAGCGATCTAAAGCCTATAAAGTCCACGAGGGAGAGCTATATAAGAAAAGCACTACAGGAGTCCCTCAAAGATGTATCTCCGAAGAGGAAGGGCGGAGTCTGTTGGCTGAAATTCATGCCGGACTCGGTGGCCACCACGCCGCAGCTCGGTCCCTTGTAAGCAAGGCTTTCCGTACGGGCTTTTATTGGCCGACGGCCCGAGCAGACGCTCATGACTTAGTCAAACGATGCGTCGGTTGCCAGCTCTTTGCAAACAAAAGCCATATGCCACCCAACGCCCTCCGAACTATCCCCATCACTTGGCCTATTGCGGTCTGGGGGCTTGACATGGTGGGACCCCTTAAAGGCGGAACCCACAAGAAAAAAATACTTATTGGTCATGGCGGATAAATTCACCAAATGGATAGAAGCCAAGCCTGTCAAGACGGCCGAATCCGGACCTGTGATAGACTACATATCCGGGGTCGTACACCATTACGGCGTCCCTCACAACATCATCACTAATAACGGCACAAACTTCACCTCCGACGAGGTAAAGCTGTGGTGCAAAAACATGGGCATTAAGCTCGACTACGCTTCTGTCTATCACCCACAAACTAACGGTCAGGTCGAATGGGCAATTGGTCTCATCATGAGCGGCATTAAACCCAGATTAGTGCGGTCCCTCAAGGAATCTAATACGCACTGGGTGGAGGAGCTAGAATCCGTGCTCTGGGGGCTACGAACCACGCCGAATCGTACCACCAGATTCACACCATTTTTCATGGTGTACGGCGCAGAGGCAGTTTTGCCCTGCGACATAATTCATGACTCACCTCGAGTGCGCATGTACGAAGAAAGAGAAGCTGAGCTTGATCGGCAGGACAACCTGGACGCCTTAGAGGAGGAGCGCGACGTGGCTAAAGCCCGTTCCACATTTTATCAACAGCAAGCTCGAAGATATCAAAGCAGAGATGTACGGGCCAAAAATTACAACGTTGGTGAACTAGTTCTACGCCTGCCGGATAAGAAAAAGGATAAACTCAAGCCCAAATGGGAAGGTCCCTTCATAATTGACCAACTCCTGACTGGTGGAGTGTACCGCCTGCGAGATGCGTCGGACAACCGACTCCAGCCGAACCCATGGAACGCCGCACGTCTCCGAAGATTCTATGCCTAGCGCCGAACTCTGTGTTTGTCTCCTTCCTCTGTCCATTTTTATATATATATTTTTCTGTTTTTATTTTTTCTCCTCCCACTCTTTCCTTATATAGCCCTTAAAGGCTCATCATGTGACGCGCTACCCGCGCTCCATCCACCTGGGGGCTTCTTTAACAGAAGCTTGTTTATATGGGTTTCACACCCAACGCATGCGTCAGACTTCCGCATGCACCTTTTCTTCACCATTATATGCATCGATATGACTTAAGTTTTGGCCAAGCTGGGTTGCCTGGCTCCTGTGCTTACCCCTACGTTCCCGATTGTTCGGCTAGGCGGTAAAGGGAGCACCTCTGTGATTGCTACTGCCGGATAAGCCGGATGTGTACCTCAGACTGGGTGAAGCCGAAAGCTAGCGTTCTTAAGGGAATATTCGGTCGGTGAACTAAAGATGAACCTTTTTTACTTATACATGCCCCCAAATGTCTTCCTGCATTTGCAGTCCGGACGTGCACTTCAGGGCACGCCACCCCAGCGAAAGGAACCCTTAACGGAACTATTCTCTCTGGAAGATGTTTCTTACTAACCATGTAAAATAACATAACTAGTTGGGAATACACTCCGGACCCCTACGCCTGGTCTCCATGCATACCTCGGTTCTTATATAACCGTTATGGTATTCGGACACACTCCGGACCGTCAGGTCCCGAGGTCGAAGCGAAAAGGTCGGCAACGACAAACGATCTACAATCCGGCTAGAAGGCATTACACATGTCAACTATAAATTACATAGTCATCTTGACTGATTGTATTCCTGCTCTATACCATCTAACAGGCTGTCTAATTTACAGTCCTGCTGGGAATACTTTGCGGCCAATTCTACCTGGCCATACACTAAGCTCACAGGGATCTCCTTCCCGTCAGGCCCCACCGGTCCGACCTCGGCCATGTGATTGGGGTTAGACTTCGTAAAGCGGGTCTTCACCATGGCCCAGGCCTCCCTAGCGCCTTGTCGGCAGGTTGATATCTTCCACAACCGGAAGCGTCGCCGAGCTCCCTTCAGCTTCTCCGCAAGCTCTCCAAGGCCCTCGGGCGTGGAGTGGGCAGGCCATAAGGCTTGGGCAACGCCTTGCATCGCCCGCCGAATTCGTTCATGCAGTTGCAGGAGTTCGGGGAGAAGGTCACCCGCAGAACCGGGCATCTTCTCTGCAGGACGACCTATAAGCATACCTACAACAATACTCTGTTATTCGATTTCCTCGCCGAACTCATTTTTCAAAGTCCGTTCAAGCACTTACTAAATATGTCGTGTCGAAGCCGCTGATTCTCCTTTGTGGAGTCCGACAGCTGGCCACGAACGTCCTTCAGTTCAACATCCAGCTTGGTGTTGGCATCCTGAAGATCATTCTTCTCTCGCCTCAGCCTTGTCAACGTACTCTCACCGGCCTTTAACCGGCGTAAGAGTTGTTGCTTCTCCGGATCGAGTCCGGCGCCATCTGCAACATGAATTGTCATATTTGCATCCAAGCCGCACAATACTAATGTTTCGAAGTGTATCTTACCTGAGGGGGTCCATTTGGGCTCCCCTGTTGCGGCTAGTGTGGCCTCTAGTTGGGCCTTGCACTTTTCCAGCTCCTGGGATAGCACGGTGTTCTTCTCGTTAAGAACCTGCATGTTATATGATCCTTAAATCAGTTACTTTAACTGTTTCAAGTCTCGGGGGCTACTGGTATATATATATATATATATATATATATTTAAACAGAAATTTTCTTACCCGTATGTCTTTCACATACTGCTCCGTGGCTTTGGCTAAACCATCTTGAGCGGCACGAAGGTACGCATCTCCCGAATTAAAGGCATCTAAAGCCTCTCGGGAGAAACAAGCGTCGCGTAGAACTGTCCGGCGACGCCTGTGGTTCATGGCACTCTCCACTTCTGAATTTGTGGCAGACAGCCGGTCCACATCCTCTGTTGGAGGAGCGTCCGGTGCGCGCCTGGTGCTCGTCCCCGCTTCTGGGCCAGACGTTGGAGCCTGGCTGGTGGAGGCGCGATTGGCAACCTATCCGGATATAGTCCGGCGAGGCCTCTTCGTCCTGGAGACAGCACGGACGTTAATATGCCTTGACAGAATAACACCAGGGAAACAGAGGGCGCGTTATACCTTTTTGCTGGAATCTCAGTCCGGACTACATTTCTTTTTGCCCCACGGGGCCCTGCGGCCCCTCGTTGGCTTGCCGCCACAGGTTCGGCCTCCCGCCTCGGAAATCTCCCCTGCAAAATACGGTTGTCGTTAGAAACGCCGGAATATGTGAGAATGGAATCTCTCTTAAGGGAATAAACACTCCGGTTTCTCTCACCTGGGAGGCCGGGATTAACCCGGGGTAATTAGCCATAATGGCTACCAAGGTATCGTCCTTGCTTAACTGATGGAACACCCCGTCGATAAGCTCCACCGATATGTCCGGACCCTCTTCGGAGTCTGGATCGAGGGACCGTTCTGGGTCCTCGGGCTGTGGAGGGCGGCTGTCGATATCCTTTACTTCCTGACGGAGTTCCTGCATTGAAGTCGTCATTCTACGTATTTAACCATGGGAGTGTTAAACAAACGGGCAAGCGCAATTGTTCACTTACCCAACTTGGAGGTTCGTACATAGTGAATCCGGCCCGCGGGTGGACGAGGAGGAAGTTATCCTTTTCTCCCTTGTACAAGGATGTTAAAATCTTTACTAGAGCGGCAGCTGAGTCTAGCCCCTTACGGCCGTAACGGGTGGCGTCATCCTCCCCGTTGAAATCCCACATGGGGTGGCCTCTATATTGAAGCGGCTGCACCCCCCGCATAATGCATGTGGCCATGACTCTGATCATGGTTAGTCCGGAATGAGCCAACAGTCTTATCCGGCCCATCAGGTAAAGGACGTCTCTGTCGCTTTCTCTCTGAGAGCTCCGCGGATGCCAGCTCAAGCGTTTCTTCAATCGAGCACTGTTGAACTCAGGGAGACCGACCCGGATAGGGTCTGGCAGCGGGACCTCATCTATGTAAAACCATTTCGAAGGCCAGTCCTCGGACGCCTTTTTTGGGGTCCCGGATAGGTATCCGGTCCCGGCGATGCGCCATACTTCGGCTCCGCCCACTTGATATATGGACCCCTCTTGAGAGCGGGGCACCAGGCAGAATAACCTCTTCCGCAGTGCGAAATGAGCCTCAACACCTAAAAATAGCTCGCAAAGGGCGACGAAGCCCGCGATATGTAATATAGAGGCGGGCGTGAAATTGTGTAGCTGGAGGCCGTAGAACTCCAGAAGCCCGCGGAGGAATGGATGAATTGGAAATCCCAGTCCCCTTAATAGATAAGGGATGAGGCACACCCGCTCTCCTTTAGAAGGATTGGGGGTGCTCTCCGCTTGCTTTCCGCCATTATAGGTGGCGAGTCCGGCTCGGACCGGGACCATGTATGCCTGAGGGAGAAATCCCTTGGCTTGCAGCGACACTAACTCACTGTGCGGGATGGTGCAACTCTCCCAGTCTCCGGGTTTAGGACCGGAGGGGCGAGGGGAGGAGCTGCGACGGTTGGCCATGTTGGAATGGACCTTTACTGGAGACACTCTGATGATAACTCGCGGAGGGGAGAAGATGTGGTTTGGATCTAAATCCCCATCCCGTTAAATAGGCGGCTCGTTTATACGGCTAGGGGTGTGGATGTAAAAACGCCCCGGCTTTTCGCATTCGTTTGACGCGTGGAAGATAGCCATTATTAGGCGTGGAAGCCAAGGAGCGCTACATTACAAAAATCGGACGTTATTCCTACAGGTACACAAGATTTGGAGAAGAACCCGCCTTGCAATGCCGAAGACAATCTGCGTGCCGGACTCGTCGTCATTGAAGCCTGGTTCGGGGGCTACTGAGGGAGTCCCGGATTAGGGGGTGTGTTCGGGTAGCCGGACTATACCTTCAGCCGGACTCCAGGACTATGAAGATACAAGATTGAAGACTTCATCCCGTGTCCGGAAGGATCTTTTCTTGGCGTGGAAGGCAAGCTAGGCGTGCGGATATTCAAGATCTCCTACCATTGTAACCGACTCTATGTAGCCCTAACCCTACACGGTTTCTATATAAACCGGAGGGTTGTAGTCCGTAGGACAACCATCATCAAACACAATCATACCATAGGCTAGCTTCTAGGGTTTAGCCTCCTTGATCTCGTGGTAGATCTACTCTTGTACTACCCATATCATCAATATTAATCTAGCAGGAGTAGGGTTTTACCTCCATCGAGAGGGCTCGAACCTGGGTAAAACAAAGTGTCCCTTGTCTCCTGTTACCATCCGACCTTGACGCACAGTTCGGGACCTCCTACCCGAGATCCGCCGGTTTTGACACCGACAGGGCTTTTTAAAAGAAATGCCACAGTTGGGCATCTTAGCGACACCACATAAAGGGCTTTAAAAGAAATGCCACAGTCGGGCATCTTAGCGACACCGCATAAAGGGCTTTAAAAGAAATGCCACAGTCGGACGTCGGGGCGACATTACAGAAAGGGCTTATGAGGAAAGTAAATAACAGTACTGCCGCAGTCGGACGTCACCAAAACATTTAACCGGACTTAGCACTCTTGTGATTCACCGGAGTATCTGTCACCAAAACTGGCACTTGTCAGAATAAGTTAGCACAGAACTTGGATATGGATAAGACGATTTGAAGATTTATGACTCTGCAGAGTTTGTACAAAAATTTCCCACAGCCATCGGATTTCCGTAGCCACGAAGTACTAGTTTCGTTTACGGTATTTCGGAAGAAAACACAGCTAACCAGTACACACCCATCCTACCTCTCGATGCCAGGAATCACCCTAGACATGGTCCAAGAAAAACTTTTGAGATGGGGAGATCACAATCTCGAATAGCATGGGATCAAATTTATATACGCACGCTCTAAGGGGTGCCCCCCTCTCGGTCCCAACCGGATAATCCAGGGCCATGGAACCATCATCACGGCCTCTCCTTTTGGTGTGTACCAGGAAGCGGTTTGCAACTTACTAAACCATATTCCTTGCGGAAAACATGTGGTAGTACAGGAAGGGAATATGGATGGGAACCGAACCGATACGGGCTGACACTGAAGTCAAATAGTATGGCATAAGACTGGCATGCTACAACACTGCCGTCTTACCCATCCTCATGCCAACACATGGCCATGCATATACACATCCAACAACGTTTGGATCATCGAACTCACTTGCCTCAACCATGCATGAAAATAATGTTCATCGGTATGCTCATTAACATGCCATGAATCTTGCTAAATGCAAAACATGCCAAGACACTCATCATATCAAAAGTTCAAACATGCTTGCCTGGTTCAGAGTAGTCGGAGCCTAGCTCGGTGAAGTTTGCGGTCCCGTCACCTCCTTCGGTATCTACGGTATAAAGAAAATATACGCGCTATCGTGAATACCGAGAGGTGCACAGAAATTATTCCAAATATTTTTCAAATAAATCTGATAAAAAACTAGACAAAATTTCAAAGAGAACAGAAAAAGAATCGCTCGAAAATATGCTTCTGTTTAAAAGTTATAAAGGTTTTTGTCCAAAGACCTTTCTGTAATGAAACAGAAACTTTCCAGGGTTCTTTTTATAAAAAAAGAAAACGCTTCAGTCCCGAATACGCCAGTTCAGAGGAGAAAGTGTATTTTTCCCGAAGGCGTTTCCAGAAAACGGTTCAAAAAGAATAAAATGCTGACGGGGTGGACCCACCCGTCGGGTTTGAAAACGGAGGCAGAGTTTTTGGCGCCAGAGGGCCGCAGCGATCGCCGGCGGTGATCCACGGCGAGGCAGGGGGATCGGAGGGTACCTCCATGCTCAGGACGCCATTCCACGTCGGGTGGTGGTGGTGGTGGTAGCCGGTGAGCACCACGTCGACGGTGGCTCCTGCTCCGGCGGACGGCGGTTCGGGCGTGGATGGAGCTTGCCGGAGAGGGCTGCAAGCATTGAATTGAGGTGGGGGTTAGAGTACTAGGTTTATAGAAGGCTGCAGACGGGGTTTGGACGCCGGAGGTGGCCTCACCGCAGTGAATCAAGCGGGAGGCCGAGGCGGAACGGAGCGGCCGGAGTTGGGGGAGAAGACCTCCTCGAGGTCCCCCTAGTGGCCTGGCGGGGCGTTGGTGAGGTGTAGTGGTGATGCGTGCTCGAGGGCGAGCTCGGGGTCCCATTTTATAGGCGGTCTGAGGCGGTGGCCGAGAACGGAATTCTCCGGCGATGTTTACGGTGGTGCAGGGCATTGGTCGGGGTGGTTTAGGAGTTGAGCGCCGTCGTGGAGGTCCACTAGGTCTGTTCAGGTGCTGAACAACCTGGTATCCGAAGCTTTGGGTGAGCTCGACGGAACAGAGCGGCGCGGGCCCGTCGGCGGCAGAGAGCATGCTTCGTGCTTGCCGGCCACGGCGACGGTGCCATGGGCGTGCGCTGGCATGGCAGGGACACGCGGAGAGCCAGGGGGCCTTGGGCGGCGCCGGGTGGCGTGGCGAGCGGGCTCGGGCCCTCGCTGGCCGCCACGGGTGGCGCAGCCACCGCAGAAACATCCAACGCCGGCGAGGCTCGTCGCCACCGACGCCAGGAACCGGCCAAGCACGCGTGCGGGGTGCTGGCCAAGGGGATGGGGCCGTGTGCATCGCGCCAGGGCACACTGTGGCCACGTGACCGAAGTCTGAAGAAACTGAAACTCTGAACTTCTCTGAATTTCTGAAAGTGCAAGGAAACAGTGCAGTTCAGGTGTTTGACAGAATGCTTTTGGCATGAGGGAGGCTCTGCTTGAGCTGATCTTTGGTGGGGTGGCCTCTTGTTGCACCAGGAGGCTTCCTGAATTTTTGTGGAATTTTTGGAGCAGAGAAGATATGAATTTCACCAAATTTGGCAAATCTGGTCCAAACTTGCAGAGGCTGAATTTTGAAAATTTTGAAAAGAAGAGGAGTGGGTCAAGATGGTTCTAGGTTGAGGGTACCAAGGACTATCCAGGAGAGTTGGTTTGAGGTCAAAGATCAATTGTATCTTGGTACTTGCTTTGAAAATCACTCAGGCTCAAAAATAATAGTCAGAAAAGATTTGAGAGATAAATAAATTGAAATAAAATCCAAAACTTGTTTGGACTTGTTGGAACAGAGAACTTAGATTGTTTTCAAGTCGGAGGGGAGGTTTTGGAGGGGTTTTACCACATGGGCAAAAATAAAAATCATGGGTGGTCTTCAAGATATGAAAAATCCCAATTTTCATAGAGTTTCTTTTTAAAAGGGAAATAATTAACTTCCAAAAATATGTTTTAAGTGGGGAGTCATCAGAGAAAAGTTTTAAATGATCAATCACCATAGTTTGATGAAGATTAAAAATCCTTGCCAAAGAAAAGGAAGTTTTTGAGAGGAAGGTTTTCTGGAAAAAATTTAAATGGCCTCTTTTCAAAACCAACAAAGATTTTGCGAAAAACCAAATGAAAAACTTTGGAGTGTCACAACACCTACCCCCTTAGGAAAAATCTCGTCCCCGAGATTTCAGCTGATCCTTAAATAAGTGTGGATGCTCTGCCCGAAGAAAATCCTCTCTTTCCCAAGTTGCTTCGTTTTCGGTGTGATTGCTCCACTTAACTTTGAAAAACTTGATGGTTTTCTGCCGGGTCCTCCTTTCAGACTCCTCTAATATTTTTACGGGACGTTCCTGATAGGTGAGGTATGGCTGCACGTCAATGCTCTCATGGGATAGTTGTTTCTCTGGGTTGCTCACGCACTTTCTTAACTGCGAAACGTGGAACACGTTGTGGACATCTGATAGTTCCTCAGGTAAGTCTAGCTGGTAGGCTACCATGCCTCTTCGTGCCACTATACAGAATGGTCCGATGAATCTTGGTGCTAGCTTTCCTTTAATCTTGAATCATTGCAGTCCTCTCATAGGGGATACTCGTAGGTACACAAACTCACCGGGTTCAAAGTTGACCCCCCGATGTTTTTGATCGTAATAACTCTTCTGTCGACTTTGGGCGGTCTTGAGTCGATCTCTGATTAGCTTGACCTTTTCCACGGCTTCTCTGAGCATGTCTGGTCCGAAGATGCGGCTGTCTCCGGTCTCTGACCAATTTAACGGGGTACGACATCTCCGTCCGTATAAAGCCTCAAATGGTGCCATTTGCAGGTTGGCCTGGTAACTGTTGTTGTACGCGAACTCGGCGTATGGCAGGCTTTCTTCCCAACTGGTTCCATATGTGAGGACACATGCTCTCAGCATGTCCTCTAAAATCTGGTTTACACGTTCTGTTTGTCCATCTGTCTGGGGGTGGTAAGCTGTACTGAAGGCTAGTTGAGTTCCCAGAGCCTGTTGTAAATGATCCCAAAATCTCAAAACGAACTGAGTGCCTCTGTCGGATATTATAGTCTTCGGGACACCGTGTAGACAGACTATGCGGGAGAGGTAAATCCTGGCAAGCTTCTGAGTGGTGTGGGTCGTCCTTACTGGAATAAAATGTGCCACCTTGGTTAACCTGTCGGTGATGACCCATATGGCATCATTCCCGTGTCGTGACCGAGGTAGTCCGACAATGAAATCCATCCCTATTTCATCCCATTTCCACTCAGGTATTTTGTTCGGTTGCAGTAGTCCGGTTGGTCTCTGATGCTCAGCTTTTATGTGTTGACATGAGTCGCAACATGCAATGAAGGTAGCTATGTCCCTCTTCATACCGTGCCACCAAAATCTTTCCTGAATATCTTTATACATTTTGGTTCCTCCAGGGTGGATTGAATATGGGGCGGTGTGGGCTTCAGCTAAAATTTGCTGTTTAAGGTCTTCTATGTTTGGCACGCGGAGTCTTTCTCCGTACCATAATATCCCTCCATCGTCTACGACGAATTCCGAGGCCTTGCCCATACTCACCTTTCTTTTTATGCCTTCTATGCTGGGGTCACCAAGCTGAGCTCCTTTACTTTTCTCCACAAGGCCGGGTTGTATCTCCAGGTTTGTTATGGTACCTACTGCTACCATTAACAAGTTGAGCTTGGCAAATTCTTGTTGGAATTCGGGTCTCAAGCTTTGCAGACTGTTCTCGTCGGGGCTGGGGTTCCGACTAAGAGCATCGGCCACTACATTTGCTTTACCTGGATGGTAGTGGATACCAACATCATAATCCTTTACCAATTCCAACCAGCGTTGTTGCCGTAAATTTAGTTCTGGCTGTGTGAAAATATATTTGAGACTTTTATGGTCCATATATATTTCACATCGATTTCCAAGTAAGAAATGCCTCCATTCCTTAAGTGCATGAATGACAGCTGCCATTTCTAAGTCATGAGTGGGATAATTTTCCTCATGCTTGCGAAGTTGCCTTGAAGCGTAGGCGACAACCTTGCCTTCTTGCATCAACACGCATCCGAGACCTTTTTTGGACGCGTCACAATACACTTCAAAATTCTTGTGTATGTCTGGCATAATTAATACCGGTGCTGTCGTCAATTTCCGTTTCAGCTCTTGGAAACTTTTCTCGCAGGCTTCTGTCCATTCAAACTTCTTGTCTTTCTTGAGTAGCTGCGTCATAGGCTTGGCTATGGTGGAGAATCCTTCAATAAATCTGCGGTAATATCCTACCATTCCCAAGAAACTCCGTATGTCCGATATGCTGGCTGGTGACTTCCAGCCAAGTACGGCCTTGACTTTCTCCGGGTCCACTGCGATACCGTCTTGGGTCAGTACGTGGCCTAGAAAGCCTACTTGTCTTAGCCAAAATTCGCACTTGCTGAATTTGGCATACAATTGATGTTTCCTGAGTTCTCCTAGCACAATTCTGAGATGTTCCGCGTGCTCTTCTGGTGTCTTGGAGTATACCAGAATATCATCGATGAATACCACAACGAACTTGTCCATAAACTTCATAAATACTTTGTTCATGAGGTGAACAAAATATGCGGGGGCGTTTGTCAATCCAAATGGCATTACCGTGAACTCATATAGTCCATATCTGGAGGTGAAGGCTGTCTTGGGGATATCTTCTGTTCGCACCTTCAATTGATGGTATCTTGACCTTAAGTCAATTTTAGGGAATACCTTGGCCTGAGCGAGTTGATCAAACAAATCGTTTATCCTTGGCATTGGGTATTTGTTCTTGATTATGACCATGTTAAGTGCTCGATAGTCAATACACAATCTTAGTGTTTCGTCTTTCTTTTTGGCAAATAAAATTGGTGATCCCCAAGGTGAGGAACTGGCTCGGATGTATCCTTTGTCCAGCAATTCCTTTATTTGTTTCTTCAACTCAACCAACTCTGATGGTGCCATTCTGTATGGTTTCTTGTATATGGGGGTGGTTCCTGGTGCGAGCTCAATGTTGAACTCTATCTCTCGGTCTGGTGGCATGCCTGGTAGCTCTTCGGGGAATACGTCTGGAAATTCACACACTACTGGAACCTTGCTTAGCTCAGAAACGTCCACCTCATTCAATCTCGGTTGCCGGGGTATTTTTCTTTCCTTGGCGGATACCCTTATTGTCTTCCCGTGGTGGTGTGTGAGAATTACGGTCCGGTTGAAACAGTCAATGAAACCCTTGTTGGTGGTTAGCCAGTCCATTCCGAGGATGACATCCAGTCCTTTATTTTCCAACACAATAAGATTGGCGTGGAACTTCAATCCTTTGAACTCAATAACCACATCCTGACAGTAACTCTGAGTGACTTGCTGAATCCCGGGGGACTTGATGATCATGGATTTCTCCAAAGGAAGCATCGAAAAATTATTTTGCAAAGCAAAATTTTTCGAAATAAAAGAGTGAGAAGCTCCAGAATCAAACAAAACCATTGTAGGTATTGTGTTGACAGGAAACGTACCGAGTACGATATCCAGAGCATTTTGTGCCTCCTCTTTGGTTACATGGTTCAGATGAGCCTTCCTGTGGTTGTTGTTGGGATTGAAATTGTTCCGCTTGGACGCTGAATTATTGCCGCCGTTGTTCGGCTTTGGGGCTGAGTTTCTAGGCTTGGGACACTGCTTGGCATAGTGTCCTTCCTCTCCACATGCGTAGCAAGTAATGCCGGGGCGATATGTGAACTCCTTGTCCCTTGCATGGAAATTCTTGATTGGGCGTAAGACGTTGGACGCAGACTTGTGTGTCCCGCCCTTTTGAAAATCTGTCTTGCTTCGATGATTGCTAGCATGGTTGGTCTGGTCCCTTTTTCGCTTGCGGAAATCTTCCAAACTGCGCCTCTCATTTTCCAGAGTAATGGCTTTGTCCACTAGTGTCTTAAAATCTGGAAAAGTGTGCATGACTAGTTGGCATTTAAGCGCGGGCGCTAGACCGTCAAGGAATTTCTCCATCTTCTTGCTTTCAGTCATACGATCTTCATTGGCGTAGTGAGACAATAGTGTAAATTGACAGTTGTAATCTGACACTGTCATGTTCCTTTGTTTGAGGTTATCGAACTCTCTCTTTTTGATTTTCATAATACTCTTAGGAATGTGTGCGCCACGGAAGCCTTCCTTGAAATCATCCCAGGTTATATCATTCTCGTTGGGATGCATGTGCAGGAAATTCTCCCACCAAGATGCAGCTGCTCCTGTAAGATAGTGCGGAGCATAAAGTACCTTTTCGGGGTCTGAACATTTTGCAGTAATTAATTTTCTCTCCATATCTCGAAGCCAGTCTTCGACCTCAAGAGGCTTGTCAGTATGAGAAAATGTTGGGGGACGCGTCTTCTGTAGCTCAGATAACTTGGAATGCTGCTGATAATGCCCATGGTGATTTCCCATGTTGATGACTTGGTTCATCATTTCCCGATGTTCTTGCTGACTCTGTTCATAAAGGCGGCACATTTGAGAAAGTGTCGTTTCACTGCCCTGATGACTCGACAGACCTTGAGTGAAATTGTTGCCTGGTTGAGTGTCATGATATTGACTTGACTGCCCTTGTGCAAAATTGTTGTCCGGTTGAGTGCCATAATTTTCCTCTGGCGGAGATGGCATGGAGCGAGTCCAAGGACGAGACATTTTTCACTCTGGGGATATACTTTGTAAAACCCATAAGAAAAATGAAAAGGGGTCGCAAAAACAAATCCATAAATGCACAAGGTTGGCAAATAAATTAAATAGCCAAGATTACTTAAGGAAAAATATTCGATTTGCGCATGGAGAAGGACTGCTCATTACGTATCTTACACGCGGGCGATAATTATACAATACATCACTCAGGATATGCGTACATAGTCCTGACATGTTATTTAGGCTAGTGCACTTCTCCACTTCCTACATGATGCGCAAACAAGCTACTTCCCATATCTTACATGGCGGTACATCGCATGATGGCTAAGCGTACTTAGTCGGAGATGTTGATGATGTCCTTGGCGCTGCCAAGGGTGAGGCGTAGCGAGGCTGGGGACTCGACTTCCTCATCGGGTACGTTGGCGAAGGTCTGAGACTCGCAGCTGTTGTCGGCCATCTACAAAAGTAGGCAAAAATTCTGAATGGTTACATCATAAATTTATGTTGACAGTCAGAAAATGACTACAATTGCAAAAGTACAAATTAGCTCTATTATGCTAATAACCGATTAGCGATCGCACCTAGTGGCTTCCTACAGTCAGCCTGGCTCTGGTACCAAGCTTGTCACGACCGGTTTTCCAATAAAAATATTTATTGAGAAACCAATCTTTTGAGTCCAGTATGAGAGAAAATCCTCCTCACTGGTAGACAAACTCTTGATACAATAAGCCAGTAGTATAGAATATATTACAGGGTTGAGCTAAGGGTGCTCAACAATTTATTACAAGCACGCCAATAATTATACATAATGGCGGATATATCACAATGGTGTGGTGGCATACTACTGACTCGGGAATAAAGCGATGGTGGAATAATACAGTGGGGAGTGAGATAACATGGCTCTCAAACTAGCATCTCATCGAGCGTCGAGGTGAGGCTCGATGTACATTATTGGGGTAGCAGAAGCGGATATAATATAGTGACCAAATCCAGGGTCGCACGAGACTGACTGGGATTCCTCTAGGCGTCGGACTCGCTATCGAACTTTTCATCCATGAGATCACCTTCGTCAGCATCTGGCCAAATCAAAAAGCGAGTGAGTACTTTGAAAGTACTCGCAAGACAATTCAGACGTAAGATATAACAAATGCATGCATGAATGCGTCATGATTAATTTACCAAAGCACATTCAAATATTAGCAGGCAAGGTGAGTAAAATGGGAATCGGCGGTAGTCCGCCTGAAATCCCAATAGAAATATAAATGGAAACCGATCGGGTGTCTGAAGCGACGCCTCAAAAGGTGAACAACTATATAAAAGAAAATTCATGCCACAGTCGGGCGTCTTAGCGACACCACATAAAGGGCTTTTTAAAAGAAATGCCACAGTCGGGCGTCTTAGCGACACCACATAAAGGGCTTTTTAAAAGAAATGCCATAGTCGGGCGTCTTAGCGACACCACATAAAGGGCTTTAAAAGAAATGCCACAGTCGGGCGTCTTAGCGACACCGCATAAAGGGCTTTAAAAGAAATGCCACAGTCGGACATCGGGGCGACATCATAGAAAGGGCTTATGAGGAAAGTAAATAACAGTACTGCCGCGGTTGGACGTCTGAGCGACATCACAGAAAGGGCTTATGAGGAAAGTAAATAACTATACTGCCGCAGTCGGACGTCTGAGCGACATCACAGAAAGGGCTTTCTTCATAAGGAAAAATAATACACATGTTAGATTAATCAGCTCAAGGTAATATACGGGTTAGTCCATCCACAGGAATAAACATTTAACCGGACTTAGCACTCTTGTGATTCACCGGAGTATCTGTCACCAAAACTGGCACTTGACAGAATAAGTTAGCGCAGAACTTGGATATGGATAAGACGATTTGAAGATTTATGACTCTGCAGAGTTTGTTCAAAAATTTCCCACAGCCAACGGATTTCCGTAGCCACGAAGGACTAGTTCCGTTTACGGTATTTCGGAAGAAAACACAGCTAACTAGTACACACCCATCCTACCTCTCGATGTCAGGAACACCCTAGACATCGTCCAAGAAAAACTTTTGAGACGGGGAGATCACAATCTCGAATAGCATGGGATCAAATTTATATACGCGCGCTCTAAGGGGTGCCCCCCTCTCGGTCCCAACCGGAAACACCCATGCCCCCTGACCGGATGACTGGCTTTAATGCAGGGCCATGGAACCATCATCACGGCATCTCCTTTTGGTGTGTACTAGGAAGCGGTTTGCAACTTACTAAACCATATTCCTTGCGGAAAACATGTGGTAGTACAGGAAGGGAATATGGATGGGAACCGAACCGATACGGGCTGACACTAAAGTCAAATAGTATGGCATAAGACTGGCATGCTACAACACTGCCGTCTTACCCATCCTCATGCCAACACATGGCCATGCATACACACATCCAACAACGTTTGGATCATCGAACTCACTTGCCTCAACCATGTATGAAAATAATGTTCATCGGTATGCTCATTAACATGCCATGAATCTTGCTAAATGCAAAACATGCCAAGACACTCATCATATCAAAAGTTCAAACATGCTTGCCTGGTTCAGAGTAGTCGGAGCCTAGCTCGGTGAAGTTTGCGGTCCCGTCACCTCCTTCGGTATCTACGGTATAAAGAAAATATACGCGCTATCGTGAATACCGAGAGGTGCACAGAAATTATTCCAAATATTTTTCAAATAAATCTGATAAAAAACTAGACAAAATTTCAAAGAGAACAGAAAAAGAATCGCTCAAAAATATGCTTCTGTTTAAAAGTTATAAAGGTTTTTGTCCAGGGACCTTTCTGTAATGAAACAGAAACTTTCCAGGGTTCTTTTTATAAAAAAAGAAAACGCTTCAGTCCCGAATACGCCAGTTCAGAGGAGAAAGCGTATTTTGCCCGAAGGCGTTTCCAGAAAACGGTTCAAAAAGAATAAAATGCTGACGGGGTGGACCCACCCGTCGGGTTTGAAAACGGAGGCAGAGTTTTTGGCGCCAGAGGGCCGCAGCGATCGCCGGCGGCAATCCACCGCGAGGCAGGGGGATCGGAGGGTACCTCCGTGCTCAGGGCGCCATTCTGCGTCGGGTGGTGGTGGTGGTGGTCGCCGGTGAGCACCACGTCGACGGTGGCTCCTGCTCCGGCGGACGGCGGTTCGGGCGTGGATGGAGCTCCCCGGAGAGGGCTGCAAGCATTGAATTGAGGTGGGGGTTAGAGTAATAGGTGTAGCAGAAGGCTGTAGACGGGGTTTGGACGCTGGAGGTGCCCTCACCGCAGTGAATCAAGCTCGAGACCGAGGCGGAATGGAGCGGCCGGAGTTGGGGGAGAAGACCTCCTCGAGGTCCCCCTAGTGGCCTGGTGGGGCGTTGGTGAGGTGTAGTGGTGATGCGTGCTCGAGGGCGAGCTTGGGGTCCCATTTTATAGGCGGTCTGAGGCGGTGGCCGAGAAAGGAATTCTCCGGCGATGTTTACGGTGGTGCAGGGCATTGGTCGGGGTGGTTTAGGAGTTGAGAGCCGTCGTGGAGGTCCACTGGGTCCGTTTAGGTACTGAACAAGCTGGTATCCGAAGCTTTGGGTGAGCTCGACGGAACGGAGCGGCGCGGGCCCGTCGGCGGCAGAGAGCATGCTCCGTGCTTGCCGGCCACGGCGACGGTGCCATGGGCGTGCGCTGGCATGGCAGGGACACGCGGAGAGCCAGGGGGCCTTGGGCGGCGCCGGGTGGCGTGGCGAGCGGGCTCGGGCCCTCGCTGGCCGCCACGGGTGGCGCAGCCACCGCAGAAACATCCAACGCCGGCGAGGCTCGTCGCCACCGACGCCAGGAACCGGCCAAGCGCGCGTGCGGGGTGCTGGCCAAGGGGATGGGGCCGTGTGCATCGCGCCAGGGCGCACTGTGGCCACATGACCGAAGTCTGAAGAAACTGAAACTCTGAACTTCTCTGAATTTCTAAAAGTGCAAGGAAACAGTGTAGTTCAGGTGTTCGACAGAATGCTTTTGGCATGAGGGAGGCTCTGCTTGAGCTGATCTTTGGTGGGGTGGCCTCTTATTGCACTAGGAGGCTTCCTGAATTTTTGTGGAATTTTTGGAGCAAAGAAGATATGAATTTCACCAAATTTGGCAAATCTGGTCCAAACTTGCAGAGGCTGAATTTTGAAAATTTTGAAAAGAAGAGGAGTGGGTCAAGATGGTTCTAGGTTGAGGGTACCAAGGACTATCCAGGAGAGTTGGTTTGAGGTCAAAGATCAATTGCATCTTGGTACTTGCTTTGAAAATCACTCAGGCTCAAAAATAATAGTCAGAAAAGATTTGAGAGATAAATAAATTGAAATAAAATCCAAAACTTGTTTGGACTTGTTGGAACAGAGAACTTAGATTGTTTTCAAGTCGGAGGGGAGGTTTTGGAGGGGTTTTACCACATGGGCAAAAATAAAAATCATGGGTGGTCTTCAAGATATGAAAAATCCCAATTTTCATAGAGTTTCTTTTCAAAAGGAAAATAATTAACTTCCAAAAATATGTTTTAAGAGGGGAGTCATCAGAGAAAAGTTTTAAATGATCAATCACCATAGTTTGATGAAGATTAAAAATCCTTGCCAAAGAAAAGGAAGTTTTTGAGAGGAAGGTTTTCTGGAAAAAATTTAAATGGCCTCTTTTCAAAACCAACAAAGATTTTGTGAAAAACCAAATGAAAAACTTTGGAGTGTCACAACACCTACCCCCTTAGGAAAAATCTCGTCCCCGAGATTTCAGCTGATCCTTAAATAAGTGTGGATGCTCTGCCCGAAGAAAATCCTCTCTTTCCCAAGTTGCTTCGTTTTCGGTGTGATTGCTCCACTTAACTTTGAAAAACTTGATGGTTTTCTGCCGGGTCCTCCTTTCAGACTCCTCTAATATTTTTACGGGACGTTCCTGATAGGTGAGGTCTGGCTGCACGTCAATGCTCTCATGGGATACTTGTTTCTCTGGGTTGCTCACGCACTTTCTTAACTACGAAACGTGGAACACGTTGTGGACATCTGATAGTTCCTCAGGTAAGTCTAGCTGGTAGGCTACCATGCCTCTTCGTGCCACTATACAGAATGGTCCGATGAATCTTGGTGCTAGCTTTCCTTTAATCTTGAATCATTGCAGTCCTCTCATAGGGGATACTCGTAGGTACACAAACTCACCGGGTTCAAAGTTGACCCCCCGATGTTTCTGATCGTAATAACTCTTCTGTCGACTTTGGGCGGTCTTGAGTCGATCTCTGATTAGCTTGACCTTTTCCTCGGCTTCTCTGAGCATGTCTGGTCCGAAGATGCGGCTGTCTCCGGTCTCTGACCAATTTAACGGGGTACGACATCTCCGTCCGTATAAAGCCTCAAATGGTGCCATTTGCAGGTTGGCATGGTAACTGTTGTTGTACGCGAACTCGGCGTATGGCAGGCTTTCTTCCCAACTGGTTCCATATGTGAGGACACATGCTCTCAGCATGTCCTCTAAAATCTGGTTTACGCATTCTGTTTGTCCATCTGTCTGGGGGTGGTAAGCTGTACTGAAGGCTAGTTGAGTTCCCAGAGCCTGTTGTAAATGATCCCAAAATCTCAAAACGAACTGAGTGCCTCTGTCGGATATTATAGTCTTCGGGACACCGTGTAGACAGACTATGCGGGAGAGGTAAATCCTGGCAAGCTTCTGAGTGGTGTGGGTCGTCCTTACTGGAATAAAATGTGCCACCTTGGTTAACCTGTCGGTGATGACCCATATGGCATCATTCTCGTGTCGTGACCGAGGTAGTCCGACAATGAAATCCATCCCTATTTCATCCCATTTCCACTAAGGTATTTTGTTCGGTTGCAGTAGTCCGGTTGGTCTCTGATGCTTAGCTTTTATGTGTTGACATGAGTCGCAACATGCAATGAAGGTAGCTATGTCCCTCTTCATACCATGCCACCAAAATCTTTCCTGAATATCTTTATACATTTTGGTTCCTCCAGGGTGGATTGAATATGGGGCGGTGTGGGCTTCAGCTAAAATTTGCTGTTTAAGGTCTTCTATGTTTGGCATGCGGAGTCTTTCTCCGTACCATAATATCCCTCCATCGTCTACGACGAATTCCGAGGCCTTGCCCATACTCACCTTTCTTTTTATGCCTTCTATGCTGGGGTGACCAGGCTGAGCTCCTTTACTTTTCTCCACAAGGCCGGGTTGTATCTCCAGGTTTGTTATGGTACCTGCTGCTACCATTAACAAGTTGAGCTTGGCAAATTCTTGTTGGAATTCGGGTCTCAAGCTTTGCAGACTGTTCTCGTTGGGGCTGGGGTTCCGACTAAGAGCATCGGCCACTACATTTGCTTTACCTGGATGGTAGTGGATACCAACATCATAATCCTTTACCAATTCCAACCAGCGTCGTTGCCGTAAATTTAGTTCTGGCTGTGTGAAAATATATTTGAGACTTTTATGGTCCATATATATTTCACATCAATTTCCAAGTAAGAAATGCCTCCATTCCTTAAGTGCATGAATGACAGCTGCCATTTCTAAGTCATGAGTGGGATAATTTTCCTCATGCTTGCGAAGTTGCCTTGAAGCGTAGGCGACAACCTTGCCTTCTTGCATCAACACGCATCCGAGACCTTTTCTGGACGCGTCACAATACACTTCAAAATTCTTGTGTATGTCTGGCACAATTAATACCGGTGCTGTCATCAATTTCCGTTTCAGCTCTTGGAAACTTTTCTCGCAGGCTTCTGTCCATTCAAACTTCTTGTCTTTCTTGAGTAGCTGCGTCATAGGCTTGGCTATGGTGGAGAATCCTTCAATAAATCTGCGGTAATATCCTGCCATTCCCAAGAAACTCCGTATGTCCGATACGCTGGCTGGTGACTTCCAGCCAAGTACGGCCTTGACTTTCTCCGGGTCCACTGCGATACCGTCTTGGGTCAGTACGTGGCCTAGAAAGCCTACTTGTCTTAGCCAAAATTCGCACTTGCTGAATTTGGCATACAATTGATGTTTCCTGAGTTCTCCTAGCACAATTCTGAGATGTTCCGCGTGCTCTTCTGGTGTCTCGGAGTATACCAGAATATCGTCGATGAATACCACAACGAACTTGTCCATAAACTTCATAAATACTTTGTTCATGAGGTGAACAAAATATGCGGGGGCGTTTGTCAATCCAAATGGCATTATTGTGAACTCATATAGTCCATATCTGGAGGTGAAGGCTGTCTTGGGGATATCTTCTGTTCGCACCTTCAATTGATGGTATCCTGACCTTAAGTCCATTTTTGAGAATACCTTGGCCTGAGCGAGTTGATCAAACAAATCGTTTATCCTTGGCATTGGGTATTTGTTCTTGATTGTGACCATGTTAAGTGCTCGATAGTCAATACACAATCTTAGTGTTTCGTCTTTCTTTTTGGCAAATAAAATTGGTGATCCCCAAGGTGAGTAACTGGCTCGGATGTATCCTTTGTCCAACAATTCCTTTATTTGTTTCTTCAACTCAACCAACTCGGATGGTGCCATTCTGTATGGTTTCTTGTATATGGGGGTGGTTCCTGGTGCGAGCTCAATGTTGAACTCTATCTCTCGGTCTGGTGGCATGCCTGGTAGCTCTTCGGGGAATACATCTGGAAATTCACACACTACTGGAACCTTGCTTAGCTCAGAAACGTCCACCTTATTCAATCTCGGTTGCCGGGGTATTTTTCTTTCCTTGGCGGATACCCTTATTGTCTTCCCGTGGTGGTGTGTGAGAATTACGGTCCGGTTGAAACAGTCAATGAAACCCTTGTTGGTGGTTAGCCAGTCCATTCCGAGGATGACATCCAGTCCTTTATTTTCCAACACAATAAGATTGGCGTGGAACTTCAATCCTTTGAACTCAATAACCACATCCTGAAAGTAACTCTGAGTGACTTGCTGAATCCCGGGGGACTTGATGATCATGGATTTCTCCAAAGGAAGCATCGAAAAATTATTTTGCAAAGCAAAAATTTTCGAAATAAAAGAGTGAGAAGCTCCAGAATCAAACAAAACCATTGTAGGTATTGTGTTGACAGGAAACGTACTGAGTACGATATCCGGAGCATTTTGTGCCTCCTCTTTGGTTACATGGTTCAGATGAGCCTTCCTGTGGTTGTTGTTGGGATTGAAATTGTTCCGCTTGGACGCTGAATTATTGCCGCCGTTGTTCGGCTTTGGGGTTGAGTTTCTAGGCTTGGGACACTGCTTGGCATAGTGTCCTACCTCTCCACATGCGTAGCAAGTAATGCCGGGGCGATATGTGAACTCCTTGTCCCTTGCATGGAAATTCTTGATTGGGCGTAAGACGTTGGACGCGGACTTGTGTGTCCCGCCCTTTTGAAAATCTGTCTTGCTTCGATGATTGCTAGCATGGTTGGTCTGGTCCCTTTTTCGCTTGCGGAAGTCTTCCAAACTGCGCCTCTCATTTTCCAGAGTAATGGCTTTGTCCACTAGTGTCTTAAAATCTGGAAAAGTGTGCACGACTAGTTGGCATTTAAGCGCGGGCGCTAGACCGTCAAGGAATTTCTCCATCTTCTTGCTTTCAGTCATACGATCTTCATTGGCGTAGTGAGACAATAGAGTAAATTGACAGTTGTAATCTGACACTGTCATGTTCCTTTGTTTGAGGTCATCGAACTCTCTCTTTTTGATTTTCATAATACTCTTAGGAATGTGTGCGCCACGGAAGCCTTCCTTGAAATCATCCCAGGTTATATCATTCTCGTTGGGATGCATGTGCAGGAAATTCTCCCACCAAGATGCAACTGCTCCTGTAAGATAGTGCGGAGCATAAAGTACCTTTTCGGGGTCTGAACATTTTGCAGTAATTAATTTTCTCTCCATATCTCGAAGCCAGTCTTCGACCTCAAGAGGCTTGTCAATATGAGAAAATGTTGGGGGACGCGTCTTCTGTAGCTCAGATAACTTGGAATGCTGCTGATAATGCCCATGGTGATTTCCCATGTTGATGACTTGGTTCATCATTTCCCGATGTTGTTGCTGACTCTGTTCATAAAGGCGGCACATTTGAGAAAGTGTCGTTTCACTGCCCTGATGACTCGACAGACCTTGAGTGAAATTGTTGCCTGGTTGAGTGTCATGATATTGACTTGACTGCCCTTGTGCAAAATTGTTGTCCGGTTGAGTGCCATAATTTTCCTCTGGCGGAGATGGCATGGAGCGAGTCCAAGGACGAGACATTTTTCACTCTGGGGATATATTTTGTAAAACCCATAAGAAAAATGAAAAGGGGTCGCAAAAACAAATCCATAAATGCACAAGGTTGGCAAATAAATTAAATAGCCAAGATTACTTAAGGAAAAATATTCGATTTGCGCATGGAGAAGGACTGCTCATTACGTATCTTACACGCGGGCGATAATTATACAATACATCACTCAGGATATGCGTACATAGTCCTGACATGTTATTTAGGCTAGTGCACTTCTCCACTTCCTACATGATGCGCAAACAAGCTACTTCCCATATCTTACATGGCGGTACATCGCATGATGGCTAAGCGTACTTAGTCGGAGATGTTGATGATGTCCTTGGCGCTGCCAAGGGTGAGGCGTAGCGAGGCTGGGGACTCGACTTCCTCATCGGGTACGTTGGCGAAGGTCTGAGACTCGCAGCTGTTGTCGGCCATCTACAAAAGTAGGCAAAAATTCTGAATGGTTACATCATAAATTTATGTTGACAGTGAGAAAATGACTACAATTGCAAAAGTACAAATTAGCTCTATTATGCTAATAACCGATTAGCGATCGCACCTAGTGGCTTCCTACAGTCAGCCTGGCTCTGGTACCAAGCTTGTCACGACCGGTTTTCCAATAAAAATATTTATTGAGAAACCAATCTTTTGAGTCCAGTATGAGAGAAAATCCTCCTCACTGGTAGACAAACTCTTGATATAATAAGCCTGTAGTATAGAATATATTACAGGGTTAAGCTAAGGGTGCTCAACAATTTATTACAAGCGCGCCAATAACTATACATAATGCCGGATATATCACAATGGTGTGGTGGCATACTACTGACTCGGGGATAAAGCGATGGTGGAATAATACATTGGGGAGTGAGATAACATGGCTCTCAAACTAGCATCTCATCAAGCGTCGAGGTGAGGCTCGATGTACTTTATTCGGGTAGCGGAAGCGGATATAATATAGTGACCAAATCCAGGGTCGCACGAGACTGACTGGGATTCCTCTAGGCGTCGGACTCGCTATCGAACTTTTCATCCATGAGATCACCTTCGTCAGCATCTGGCCAAATCAACAAGCCAGTGAGTACTTTGAAAGTACTCGCAAGACAATTCAGACGTAAGATATAACAAATGCATGCATGAATGCGTCATGATTAATTTACCAAAGCACATTCAAATATTAGCAGGCAAGGTGAGTAAAATGGGAATCGGCGGTAGTCCGCCTGAAATCCCAATAGAAATATAAATGGAAACCGATCGGGTGTCTGAAGCGACGCCTCAAAAGGTGAACAACTATATAAAAGAAAATTCATGCCACAATCGGGCGTCTTAGCGACACCACATAAAGGGCTTTTTAAAAGAAATGCCACAGTCGGGCGTCTTAGCGACACCACATAAAGGGCTTTTTAGAAGAAATGCCATAGTCGGGCGTCTTAGCGACACCACATAAAGGGCTTTAAAAGAAATGCCATAGTCGGGCGTCTTAGCGACACTGCATAAAGGGCTTTAAAAGAAATGCCACAGTCGGACGTCGGGGCGACATCACAGAAAGGGCTTATGAGGAAAGTAAATAACAGTACTGCCGCAGTTGGACGTCTGAGCGACATCACAGAAAGGGCTTATGAGGAAAGTAAATAATTGTACTGCCACAGTCGGACGTCTGAGCAACATCACAGAAAGGGCTTTCTTCATAAGGAAAAATAATACACATGTTAGATTAATCAGCTCAAGGTAATATACGGGTTAGTCCATCCACAGGAATAAACATTTAACCGGACTTAGCACTCTTGTGATTCACCGGAGTATCTGTCACCAAAACTGGCACTTGTCAGAATAAGTTAGCGCAGAACTTGGATATGGATAAGACGATTTGAGATTTATGACTCTGCAGAGTTTGTACAAAAATTTCCCACAGCCAACGGATTTCCGTAGCCACGAAGGACTAGTTCCGTTTATGGTATTTCGGAAGAAAACACAGCTAACTAGTACACACCCATCCTACCTCTCGATGTCAGGAACACCCTAGACATCGTCCAAGAAAAACTTTTGAGACGGGGAGATCACAATCTCGAATAGCATGGGATCAAATTTATATACGCGCGCTCTAAGGGGTGCCCCCCTCTCGGTCCCAACCGGAAACACCCATGCCCCCTGACCGTATGACTGGCTTTAATGCAGGGCCATGGAACCATCATCACGGCCTCTCCTTTTGGTGTGTACTAGGAAGAGGTTTGCAACTTACTAAACCATATTCCTTGCGGAAAACATGTGGTAGTACAGGAAGGGAATATGGATGGGAACCGAACCGATACGGGCTGACACTAAAGTCAAATAGTATGGCATAAGACTGGCATGCTACAACACTGCCGTCTTACCCATCCTCATGCCAACACATGGCCATGCATATACACATCCAACAATGTTTGGATCATCGAACTCACTTGCCTCAACCATGTATGAAAATAATGTTCATCGGTATGCTCATTAACATGCCATGAATCTTGCTAAATGCAAAACATGCCAAGACACTCATCATATCAAAAGTTCAAACATGCTTGCCTGGTTCAGAGTAGTCGGAGCCTAGCTCGGTGAAGTTTGCGGTCCCGTCACCTCCTTCGGTATCTACGGTATAAAGAAAATATACGCGCTATCGTGAATACCGAGAGGTGCACAGAAATTATTCCAAATATTTTTCAAATAAATCTGATAAAAAACTAGACAAAATTTCAAAGAGAACAGAAAAAGAATCGCTCAAAAATATGCTTCTTTTTAAAAGTTATAAGGTTTTTGTCCAGGGACCTTTCTGTAATGAAACAGAAACTTTCCAGGGTTCTTTTTATAAAAAAGAAAATGCTTCAGTCCCGAATACGCCAGTTCAGAGGAGAAAGCGTATTTTGCCCGAAGGCGTTTCCAGAAAACGGTTCAAAAAGAATAAAATGCTGACGGGGTGGACCCACCCGTCGGGTTTGAAAACGGAGGTAGAGTTTTTGGCGCCAGAGGGCCGCAGCGATCGCCGGCGGCGATCCACGGCGAGGCAGGGGGATCGGAGGGTACCTCCGTGCTCAGGGCGCCATTCTGCGTCAGGTGGTGGTGGTGGTGGTCGCCGGTGAGCACCACGTCGACGGTGGCTCCTGCTCCGGCGGACGGCGGTTCGGGCATGGATGGAGCTCGCCGGAGAGGGCTGCAAGCATTGAATTGAGGTGGGGGTTAGAGTACTAGATGTAGTAGAAGGCTGTAGACGGGGTTTGGACGCTGGAGGTGCCCTCACCGCAGTGAATCAAGCTCGAGGCCGAGGCGGAACGGAGCGGCCGGAGTTGGGGGAGAAGACCTCGTCGAGGTCCCCCTAGTGGCCTGGCGGGGCGTTGGTGAGGTGTAGTGGTGATGCGTGCTCGATGGCGAGCTCGGGGTCCCCTTTTATAGGCGGTCCGAGGCGGTGGCCAAGAACGGAATTCTCCGGCGATGTTTACCGTGGTGCATGGCATTGGTCGGAGTGGTTTAGGAGTTGAGAGCCGTCGTGGAGGTCCACTGGGTCCGTTTAGGTACTGAACAAGCTGGTATTCGAAGCTTTGGGTGAGCTCGACAGAACGGAGCGGCGCGGGCCCACCGGCGGCAGAGAGCACGCTCCGTGCTTGCCGGCCACGGCGACGGTGCCACGGGCGTGCGCTGGCATGGCAGGGACACGTGGAGAGCCAGGGGGCGTTGGGCGGCGCCGGGTGGCGTGGCGAGCGGGCTCGGGCCCTCACTGGCCGCCACGGGTGCCGCAGCCACCGCAGAAACATCCAACGCCGGCGAGGCTCGTTGCCACCGACGCCAGGAACCGGCCAAGCGCGTGTGCGGGGTGCTGGCCAAGGGGATAGGGCCGTGTGCATCGCGCCAGGGCTTACTGTGGCCGCGCGACCGAAGTCTGACGAAACTGAAACTCTGAACTTCTCCTAATTTCTGAAAGTGCAAGGAAACAGTGCAGTTCAGGTGTTCAACAAAATGCTTTTGGCATGAGGGAGGCTCTGCTTGAGCTGATCTTTGGTGGGGTGGCCTCTTATTGCACCAGGAGGCTTCCTGAATTTTTGTGGAATTTTTGGAGCAGAGAAGATATGAATTTCACCAAATTTGGCAAATCTGGTCCAAACTTGCAGAGGCTGAATTTTGAAAATTTTGAAAAGAAGAGGAGTGGGTCAAGATGGTTCTAGGTTGAGGGTACCAAGGACTATCCAGGAGAGTTGGTTTGAGGTCAAAGATCAATTGCATCTTGGTACTTGCTTTGAAAATCACTCAGGCTCAAAAATAATAGTCAGAAAAGATTTGAGAGATAAATAAATTGAAATAAAATCCAAAACTTGTTTGGACTTGTTGGGACAGAGAACTTAGATTGTTTTCAAGGAGGAGGGGAGGTTTTGGAGGGGTTTTACCACATGGGCAAAAACAAAAATCATGGGTGGTCTTCAAGATATGAAAAATCCCAATTTTCATAGAGTTTCTTTTTAAAAGGAAAATAATTAACTTCCAAAAATATGTTTTAAGAGAGGAGTCATCAGAGAAAAGTTTTAAATGAGCAATCACCATAGTTTGATGAAGATTAAAAATCCTTGCCAAAGAAAAGGAAGTTTTTGAGAGGAAGGTTTTCTGGAAAAAATTTAAATGGCCTCTTTTCAAAACCAACAAAGATTTTGCTAAAAACCAAATGAAAATTTTTGGAGTGTCACAATCCGGATAGAAATCGTGTCCAAATTTCAGCCCAATCGGAGTTACGGATCTCCGGGAATATAAGAAACGGTGAAAGGCCAGAATCTGGGGACGCAAAAACAGAGAGAGACAGAGAGACAAATCCAATCTCGGAGGGGCTCTCGCCCCTTCCATGCTATGGAGGCCATGGACCAGAGGGGAAACCCTTCTCCCATATAGGGGGAAGGTCAAGGAAGAAGAAGAATAAGGGGGGCTCTCTCCCCCTCTCTCCCGGTGGAGCCGGAATGCCGTCGGGGCCATCATCATCACCGCGATCTACACCAACACCTCCGTCATCTTCACCAACATCTCCATCACCTTACCCCATCTATCTATAGCGGTCTACTCTCCCGCAACCTGTTGTACCCTCTACTTGAACATGGTGCTTTATGCTTCATATTATTATCCTATGATGTGTTGCCATCCTATGATGTCTGAGTAGATTTTAGTTGTCCTATCGGTAATTGGTGAATTGCTAAGGTTGGTTTAATTTGCTTGTGGTTATGTTGTTGTCCTTTCGTGCCCATCATATGAGCGCGCGCGTCGATCACACCGTAGGGTTAGTTGTATGTTGATAGGACTATGTATTGGTGGGCAAGAGTGACATAAGCTTCAACCTAGCATAGAAATTGATGCATACGGGATTGAAGGGGGGCCGATATATCTTAAAGCTATGGTTGGGTTTTACCTTAATGAATGTTTGTAGTTGCGGATGCTTGCTAATAGTTCCAATCATAAGTGCATAGAATTCCAAGTCAGGGATGACATGCTAGCAGTGGCCTCTCCCACATAAAACTTGTTATCGGTCTAGTAAAGTAGTCAATTGCTTAGGGACAATTTCGCAAGTCCTACCACCACTTTTCCTTACCTAAAACAGCCCCTAGTTTTTATTTACGTGCTCTTTATATTCTTGCAAACCTATCCCACAACACCTACAAAGTATTTCTAGTTTCATACTTGTTCTAGGTAAAGCGAACGTCAAGCGTGCGTAGAGTTGTATTGGTGGTCGATGGAACTTGAGGGAATATTTGTTCTACCTTTAGCTCCTCGTTGGGTTCGACACTTGTCGGTGTACTAAAGTAGGGGTACCTTAGTACCCCGAACTTGTGCACGGGCAGTTGTAGCACCCCGCGGCAGGGCTTGCCAGGTGACCACTAAAGATCATCGTGGTTCTTTTGGAGCCATTCAAGAACAAAGTATTCAAGCCAAGAAGACGAGGTCCCGACAAGAGGAGCTTGCCGGGAAGGCCATTTAAGGCACCAAGCCCCGGCAAGAGGGGCTCGCCAGAAAGGCCCCGGCAAGAGGAGTTTGCCGGGATGGCCTCCCGAAGCACAAAGGCCCCGGCAAGAGGAGCTTGCCGGAGGAGCCACTCAAGGAGACAAGGCCCCGGCAAGAGGAGCTTGCCGGGACGATCGCGGCAAGGCGCTTGCCGCGACAAGCTACTACTCTGCTGCCCGCGCTCCAGCTCATCCACCAACGTGTCGCTCTAGGACCGTTCCAGGATACGTGGCGAGAAGTTGTGCAGCCAGGGGCATGCGGTGGCGAAGCGATGCTGACAAGATAGCCATCGTGGCAAACGGTGGCGCCCCTGACGGCCACTTTTCGCACTGTTAGGGGCGACACAGATGGGCATTTAATGCCCTTGTCCCCTGTCGTCATGGTTAGGTATGATAGCACTGTACAAACAGCGGTACCCAACACAGCACTTTGCCATTTTTGCCCTCACCTACGTTGCTACCTGTCGGTGACCCCTTTAACATATAAAAGAATGCCCATGCGCACGCAGGGAAGGAGGAGGGAGGACTCTCACGCAGAATCTCGCCAGTGGCTCGTGAGTACTGTAGCACCTTGCGCTCCCGAGCAAGAACACAATACAATCCACCAAAGCAGCAGTAGGGTTTTACGCATCTGTGCGGCCCGAAGCTGGGTAAACCCCCTTGTGTGCATCGCCTCGATCCGCTCTTCGTGCAGCCTCCGCTCCCCGCCGAACCAGAAAGGGGCTCGGTCCCCATAGGTGTTGGTGGAGGCAGATTCCCCCCGACATCTTTGGCGCGCCAGGTAGGGGGCGTCGAGGTTGCGTGAACCCGATACGGCGTTCGCACGAGCTAAATCTTCATCATCTTCGTCATCGACATGCCACCAAAGAAGAAGGCTCCGGAGGTGGCTGGTCCGTCCGCGTCGAACCCACCGCCCCTGGAGTAGGCGGGTGGTGGGGAAGGCGCCAGTGGAGGAACGGGCGTCGGCGAAGAAATCCCCAATACCGCGACATCCGAGCATGCACCGCGCCCAACTCAAGAGGCGCAGGACCGGCAGCGCCATGGTAGTCACAGTACCATACGCTCGCTGGACCCAGATCGAGCTGGCGGATCTCGGGACGTTCAAGGCCAGCATACGCGCCAACATGCTGGCCCGAGCGAGGTACGGTCGCCTGGACGGGGGACTGCTCCTTCTAACGTAGTTAGAAGTTCGAGCACGTCCCGTTCCACGCGCCGTTCACCACCGTTGCCCGCCACCCCAGCGGAAGCTCTGGCATGAGCCCAACTGCTCCTAGATTACCCTCCAGCGGCGGACAAGATCGACGACTGGAGGGCCACCATCCAGAGTCTCATTGGCTTCGCCAACGGCGACACTCTGCGGCAGCTGAGTGCGTCGCAGCCGCGGCGGGCCAGTCAGGCACCGGCCTGTGGCGACAAGACCCGTGGGGGTGCGACCACCGTGCACTCTCCACCCCATAGGCCGGGGTCGCCGACCCGCTGGAACCACCACGACAACGACTCCACTGCGTCGTCAGATCCGCGAACCCGTCATGATCAGCGCAAAGTTCTTCACGAATGAAAGCAAGAAGACGCTCGTACTCGCATCGAGCGGCGAAGAGAGGCGCGGCGTCAGTCAGACCAGCGCGCTGAGCCTTCTGTCGACATGCATGTGCTAGGGGGTTCAGGCGACCTGCCATACTCGGTGGGCTGCCCTGCGTTTACCCGTGACCTGCGGCAAGTCCAGTGGCCCAGCACAAAGAATTTCAAGCCAGACGTACCAGAGAAGTACGACGGCAAGTCGCATCCGTCGGAGTTCCTCAGCATCTACACCATCGCGGTGCAGGCTGCTGGGGGCCGGGACGACAAGATCCTTGCCAACTACTTCCCGCTGGTATTCAAATCCAACGTCAGATCCTGGCTCATGCACTTGCCGGACAACTCCATATCCTCCTGGGCAGACTTGTGCCATCAGTTTGTTGGCGCCTTTACAGGCGGCCACAAACCTCATGGTCAAGCGAGCGATCTCCATCTGCTCGTCCAGAAGGAGGGAGAGCCCCTGCGCAAGTTCATTCAGAGATTCAGCCGTGTGCACTACAACATCCCCGATGTCCACCCTACCGCGGTCATCAGCGCGTTCCATCAGAACGTGCGAAACCGCAGGATGCGGGAGGAGATGGTGATGTGCAAGATCAAGGACGTCAGTGAGCTATACGCCTTGGCCGACAAGTGTGCGCATGCTGAGGAAGGGAGGAAACTCCCTGGAGAGAATGTAGGAACAGGAGGATCTGACAGTGAAGGTACTGCCCCGGCAAGGAAGAACCGACGGCGGAACAACAGGAATAAGAAGGGCAAAGATGTACTAGTTGTCGAGCAGTCCGGCAGTGAAGGTGGCTCCAAGCAAGCCAAGGTTGGCGGCTCCGGCAAGGAGGTTGCCGCGTGCGCCAACTGCCAGGCCGTGGCGGCCGCCGACAAGCAGGATGGCACCAACAAACAGTACTGCAAGATCCACCGTACCAAGGGCCATGACCTCCAGAGCTGCAAAAAGGTCGAACAGCTCGTCGAGCTGCAAAAGGCCGAGTACGAGCGACGCGACAAGGAGAAAGCCCAAAGAGGTACTGGAGGGTCCGACACGAAGCGTCCCGGCCCGGTAGGACGCCGCGGCAAGGAAAAGCAGCGGCAAGGAGACAGGCCTCCCCCCGGCCGCGACAAGGATGGAGACGACGAAGACGATGAAGACGTGGATGATGACGAAACCAGCGAGCAGGAGTTCCAGAAAGCCACAGAGGTCTTGTGCGTTGACGGCGGTGCTTCTCTGTACACTTCACACCGCCAACTCAAGCAGTGGGTGCGGGAAGTCAGTGCAGCAGAACCACCCATCGAGTCACGCAAGCTTCTGAGATGGTCCAGCACGCCTATCATCTTCGATATTGAGGACCACCCTGATCGCACAACCGCGGTCGGGTGCCCGCTGATGTTGGTTTCGCCAACCACCCGCAACCTCAAGGTCACTAAGATGCTAGTTGACGGCGGGGCCGGCTTGAACCTGATCTCCTCCGCTGTGCTTCGGGAACTCCAAGTCCCTGAAAGCGAGCTCGAAGAGACCGGCGCATTTCAAGGAATCAACCCGGGAAGGAGCAAGCCGAAGGGGAAAATCAAGTTGCCGGTAATATTCGGCAGAGAGATGAACTTCAGGACTGAGAGGGTCACCTTTGATGTTGCCGATTCTCGGCCGTCCAGCGCTCGACAAGTTCATGGCGGCCTCTCACCATGCGTACAACATGCTCAAGATGCCAGGCCCGATAAGTGTCATTACTATCCCTGGCGACAAGAAGGATGCCCTTATCTGTGCCGACAAGATTAACCAGGAGGCAGCAGCCGCAACTGATCGCGAGACACTTGCCGTTGAAGCCCCCGGGGGGAAGAAGATGACCACGTCCGGCAAAAGCTCTGGTGCCCACTCCGGCAAGCGCACCTCTTCGGAGTGCTGCGCTGCCGTCGAAGACGCACCATCAAGCTCCACCGGCAAGTGCAAGAAGACGATGGCAGCTCCGCCAACGACCAAGAAGGTGCCCGCCAAGGAGGACGGCGCTAGTGGTACCTTCACCATCAGCGCCACGCTCGACCCTAAATAGGAAAGCACACTCGTTGCTTTCCTGCGGGCGAATGTCGATGTGTTTGCATGGCAGCCATCTGACATCCCCGGTGTTCCCAGGAAAGTAATCGAGCACCACCTTGCCGTCTGTCCTCACGCGCGGCCCGTCAAGCAGAAAGTCAGGATGCAAGCGGTGGAGCGCCAAGAGTTCATCGCGGAAGAGATCAGGAAGTTGGAAGCAGCAGGCCTCGTCAGAGGAGTGCTCCATCCTACGTGGCTGGCCAATCCTGTAGTCGTGCGCAAGGCAAACGGGAAATGGAGGCTTTGTATTTACTTCTCTGATGTTAATAAAGCTTGTACCAAAGACCCATTTCCCTTGCCGCGCATTGACCAGATTGTTGACTCCACGGCCGGATGCGACTTGCTTTCATTCCTGGACGCATATTCAGGATACCATCAGATCTTCATGGCAGAAGAAGATGAGGATTCATCACTCCATTCATCACTCCATGTGGCACGTACTGTTTCATACGGATGCCTTTCGGACTGAAGAATGCTGGTTCAACCTTTGCAAGGGTAGTCCATACCGCTTTTGAGCCGCAGATACACAGAAATGTGGAAGCCTACATGGATGATATAGTGGTCAAGAGCAAGGACAAGTCAACCCTAATTCAAGATCTAGAAGAGACCTTTGCAAATCTGCGCAAGATCAGCCTCAAGCTCAACCCCGAGAAGTGTGTGTTCGGAGTCCCTTCCGACAGGCTTCTCGGGTTCTTCGTGACTCAGCAAGGGATTGAGGCTAACCCCGACAAGATCAAGGCCATCGAGCAAATTGAAGCACCAAAGCACGTCAAGGATGTACGAAAACTTGCCGGTTGCGTGGCGGCTCTCAGCAGGTTTATCTCTAAGTCAGCAGAGCGCGCCTTGCCGTTTTTCAAAATCTTGAAAAAGGCGGGTCCGATGCAATGGACTCCGGAAGCGGAGGCTGCGTTGCAAGACTTGAAGAGGTACCTGTCCTCCACTACAATACTTGTCGCGCCTAAGCCACAAGAGAAGTTGCTGCTATACCTGGCGGCTACCAATCAAGTGGTTAGTGCTGCGTTAGTAGCGGAAAGGGAGGCAGATGATAATCCCGCAACCTCGGCAAGCACATCCGGCGACGAGCAGGGGGCTTCCCCGGCAAGCTCTGGTCCCGACAAGGATGGATCTGCGCAGGTGCAAGAGGAGATGCAGAAGAAGAGAATGGTGCAGCGCCCAGTTTACTTTGTCAGCTCCCTTCTGTAGGGGGCTAGGTCAAGGTACTCTGGTGTGCAGAAATTGCTTTTCGGCCTTCTCATGGCCTCGAGAAAGCCGCGCCATTACTTCCAAGCACATGAGATCACTGTTGTCACTCGCTTTCCGCTGAAGAGGATACTACATAATCCAGAGGCAACAGGCAGGACTGTCAAGCTTTGGCCTCAAGTTCGAAAGCACTTCAACTATCCAAAGCAGAGCATTGGCAGAATTCAGAGCAGAGTAGACGCCAACACCACACAAAGGAATTACAGAGGCGAGCATCCCCGTCGAAGAGGCAAGCAAAGAGTGGCTGATGTACTTTGACGGTGCCTTCTCGCTGCAAGGCGCCGGTGCTGGTGTGCTGCTTATCGCGCCCACCGGAGAGCACCTCAAGTACGTGGTCCAGATGCACTTTCCCAAGGAGGAAGCAACCAACAATACTGCAGAGTATGAAGGATTGCTTGCCAGAGTATGAAGGATTACTTCAGAGTAGTCGGAGCCTAGCTCGGTGAAGTTTGCGGTCCCGTCACCTCCTTCGGTATCTACGGTATAAAGAAAATATACGCGCTATCGTGAATACCGAGAGGTGCACAGAAATTATTCCAAATATTTTTCAAATAAATCTGATAAAAAACTAGACAAAATTTCAAAGAGAACAGAAAAAGAATCGCTCAAAAATATGCTTCTGTTTAAAAGTTATAAAGGTTTTTGTCCAGGGACCTTTCTGTAATGAAACAGAAACTTTCCAGGGTTCTTTTTATAAAAAAAGAAAACGCTTCAGTCCCGAATACGCCAGTTCAGAGGAGAAAGCGTATTTTGCCCGAAGGCGTTTCCAGAAAACGGTTCAAAAAGAATAAAATGCTGACGGGGTGGACCCACCCGTCGGGTTTGAAAACGGAGGCAGAGTTTTTGGCGCCAGAGGGCCGCAGCGATCGCCGGCGGCAATCCACCGCGAGGCAGGGGGATCGGAGGGTACCTCCGTGCTCAGGGCGCCATTCTGCGTCGGGTGGTGGTGGTGGTGGTCGCCGGTGAGCACCACGTCGACGGTGGCTCCTGCTCCGGCGGACGGCGGTTCGGGCGTGGATGGAGCTCCCCGGAGAGGGCTGCAAGCATTGAATTGAGGTGGGGGTTAGAGTAATAGGTGTAGCAGAAGGCTGTAGACGGGGTTTGGACGCTGGAGGTGCCCTCACCGCAGTGAATCAAGCTCGAGACCGAGGCGGAATGGAGCGGCCGGAGTTGGGGGAGAAGACCTCCTCGAGGTCCCCCTAGTGGCCTGGTGGGGCGTTGGTGAGGTGTAGTGGTGATGCGTGCTCGAGGGCGAGCTTGGGGTCCCATTTTATAGGCGGTCTGAGGCGGTGGCCGAGAAAGGAATTCTCCGGCGATGTTTACGGTGGTGCAGGGCATTGGTCGGGGTGGTTTAGGAGTTGAGAGCCGTCGTGGAGGTCCACTGGGTCCGTTTAGGTACTGAACAAGCTGGTATCCGAAGCTTTGGGTGAGCTCGACGGAACGGAGCGGCGCGGGCCCGTCGGCGGCAGAGAGCATGCTCCGTGCTTGCCGGCCACGGCGACGGTGCCATGGGCGTGCGCTGGCATGGCAGGGACACGCGGAGAGCCAGGGGGCCTTGGGCGGCGCCGGGTGGCGTGGCGAGCGGGCTCGGGCCCTCGCTGGCCGCCACGGGTGGCGCAGCCACCGCAGAAACATCCAACGCCGGCGAGGCTCGTCGCCACCGACGCCAGGAACCGGCCAAGCGCGCGTGCGGGGTGCTGGCCAAGGGGATGGGGCCGTGTGCATCGCGCCAGGGCGCACTGTGGCCACATGACCGAAGTCTGAAGAAACTGAAACTCTGAACTTCTCTGAATTTCTAAAAGTGCAAGGAAACAGTGTAGTTCAGGTGTTCGACAGAATGCTTTTGGCATGAGGGAGGCTCTGCTTGAGCTGATCTTTGGTGGGGTGGCCTCTTATTGCACTAGGAGGCTTCCTGAATTTTTGTGGAATTTTTGGAGCAAAGAAGATATGAATTTCACCAAATTTGGCAAATCTGGTCCAAACTTGCAGAGGCTGAATTTTGAAAATTTTGAAAAGAAGAGGAGTGGGTCAAGATGGTTCTAGGTTGAGGGTACCAAGGACTATCCAGGAGAGTTGGTTTGAGGTCAAAGATCAATTGCATCTTGGTACTTGCTTTGAAAATCACTCAGGCTCAAAAATAATAGTCAGAAAAGATTTGAGAGATAAATAAATTGAAATAAAATCCAAAACTTGTTTGGACTTGTTGGAACAGAGAACTTAGATTGTTTTCAAGTCGGAGGGGAGGTTTTGGAGGGGTTTTACCACATGGGCAAAAATAAAAATCATGGGTGGTCTTCAAGATATGAAAAATCCCAATTTTCATAGAGTTTCTTTTCAAAAGGAAAATAATTAACTTCCAAAAATATGTTTTAAGAGGGGAGTCATCAGAGAAAAGTTTTAAATGATCAATCACCATAGTTTGATGAAGATTAAAAATCCTTGCCAAAGAAAAGGAAGTTTTTGAGAGGAAGGTTTTCTGGAAAAAATTTAAATGGCCTCTTTTCAAAACCAACAAAGATTTTGTGAAAAACCAAATGAAAAACTTTGGAGTGTCACAACACCTACCCCCTTAGGAAAAATCTCGTCCCCGAGATTTCAGCTGATCCTTAAATAAGTGTGGATGCTCTGCCCGAAGAAAATCCTCTCTTTCCCAAGTTGCTTCGTTTTCGGTGTGATTGCTCCACTTAACTTTGAAAAACTTGATGGTTTTCTGCCGGGTCCTCCTTTCAGACTCCTCTAATATTTTTACGGGACGTTCCTGATAGGTGAGGTCTGGCTGCACGTCAATGCTCTCATGGGATACTTGTTTCTCTGGGTTGCTCACGCACTTTCTTAACTACGAAACGTGGAACACGTTGTGGACATCTGATAGTTCCTCAGGTAAGTCTAGCTGGTAGGCTACCATGCCTCTTCGTGCCACTATACAGAATGGTCCGATGAATCTTGGTGCTAGCTTTCCTTTAATCTTGAATCATTGCAGTCCTCTCATAGGGGATACTCGTAGGTACACAAACTCACCGGGTTCAAAGTTGACCCCCCGATGTTTCTGATCGTAATAACTCTTCTGTCGACTTTGGGCGGTCTTGAGTCGATCTCTGATTAGCTTGACCTTTTCCTCGGCTTCTCTGAGCATGTCTGGTCCGAAGATGCGGCTGTCTCCGGTCTCTGACCAATTTAACGGGGTACGACATCTCCGTCCGTATAAAGCCTCAAATGGTGCCATTTGCAGGTTGGCATGGTAACTGTTGTTGTACGCGAACTCGGCGTATGGCAGGCTTTCTTCCCAACTGGTTCCATATGTGAGGACACATGCTCTCAGCATGTCCTCTAAAATCTGGTTTACGCATTCTGTTTGTCCATCTGTCTGGGGGTGGTAAGCTGTACTGAAGGCTAGTTGAGTTCCCAGAGCCTGTTGTAAATGATCCCAAAATCTCAAAACGAACTGAGTGCCTCTGTCGGATATTATAGTCTTCGGGACACCGTGTAGACAGACTATGCGGGAGAGGTAAATCCTGGCAAGCTTCTGAGTGGTGTGGGTCGTCCTTACTGGAATAAAATGTGCCACCTTGGTTAACCTGTCGGTGATGACCCATATGGCATCATTCTCGTGTCGTGACCGAGGTAGTCCGACAATGAAATCCATCCCTATTTCATCCCATTTCCACTAAGGTATTTTGTTCGGTTGCAGTAGTCCGGTTGGTCTCTGATGCTTAGCTTTTATGTGTTGACATGAGTCGCAACATGCAATGAAGGTAGCTATGTCCCTCTTCATACCATGCCACCAAAATCTTTCCTGAATATCTTTATACATTTTGGTTCCTCCAGGGTGGATTGAATATGGGGCGGTGTGGGCTTCAGCTAAAATTTGCTGTTTAAGGTCTTCTATGTTTGGCATGCGGAGTCTTTCTCCGTACCATAATATCCCTCCATCGTCTACGACGAATTCCGAGGCCTTGCCCATACTCACCTTTCTTTTTATGCCTTCTATGCTGGGGTGACCAGGCTGAGCTCCTTTACTTTTCTCCACAAGGCCGGGTTGTATCTCCAGGTTTGTTATGGTACCTGCTGCTACCATTAACAAGTTGAGCTTGGCAAATTCTTGTTGGAATTCGGGTCTCAAGCTTTGCAGACTGTTCTCGTTGGGGCTGGGGTTCCGACTAAGAGCATCGGCCACTACATTTGCTTTACCTGGATGGTAGTGGATACCAACATCATAATCCTTTACCAATTCCAACCAGCGTCGTTGCCGTAAATTTAGTTCTGGCTGTGTGAAAATATATTTGAGACTTTTATGGTCCATATATATTTCACATCAATTTCCAAGTAAGAAATGCCTCCATTCCTTAAGTGCATGAATGACAGCTGCCATTTCTAAGTCATGAGTGGGATAATTTTCCTCATGCTTGCGAAGTTGCCTTGAAGCGTAGGCGACAACCTTGCCTTCTTGCATCAACACGCATCCGAGACCTTTTCTGGACGCGTCACAATACACTTCAAAATTCTTGTGTATGTCTGGCACAATTAATACCGGTGCTGTCATCAATTTCCGTTTCAGCTCTTGGAAACTTTTCTCGCAGGCTTCTGTCCATTCAAACTTCTTGTCTTTCTTGAGTAGCTGCGTCATAGGCTTGGCTATGGTGGAGAATCCTTCAATAAATCTGCGGTAATATCCTGCCATTCCCAAGAAACTCCGTATGTCCGATACGCTGGCTGGTGACTTCCAGCCAAGTACGGCCTTGACTTTCTCCGGGTCCACTGCGATACCGTCTTGGGTCAGTACGTGGCCTAGAAAGCCTACTTGTCTTAGCCAAAATTCGCACTTGCTGAATTTGGCATACAATTGATGTTTCCTGAGTTCTCCTAGCACAATTCTGAGATGTTCCGCGTGCTCTTCTGGTGTCTCGGAGTATACCAGAATATCGTCGATGAATACCACAACGAACTTGTCCATAAACTTCATAAATACTTTGTTCATGAGGTGAACAAAATATGCGGGGGCGTTTGTCAATCCAAATGGCATTATTGTGAACTCATATAGTCCATATCTGGAGGTGAAGGCTGTCTTGGGGATATCTTCTGTTCGCACCTTCAATTGATGGTATCCTGACCTTAAGTCCATTTTTGAGAATACCTTGGCCTGAGCGAGTTGATCAAACAAATCGTTTATCCTTGGCATTGGGTATTTGTTCTTGATTGTGACCATGTTAAGTGCTCGATAGTCAATACACAATCTTAGTGTTTCGTCTTTCTTTTTGGCAAATAAAATTGGTGATCCCCAAGGTGAGTAACTGGCTCGGATGTATCCTTTGTCCAACAATTCCTTTATTTGTTTCTTCAACTCAACCAACTCGGATGGTGCCATTCTGTATGGTTTCTTGTATATGGGGGTGGTTCCTGGTGCGAGCTCAATGTTGAACTCTATCTCTCGGTCTGGTGGCATGCCTGGTAGCTCTTCGGGGAATACATCTGGAAATTCACACACTACTGGAACCTTGCTTAGCTCAGAAACGTCCACCTTATTCAATCTCGGTTGCCGGGGTATTTTTCTTTCCTTGGCGGATACCCTTATTGTCTTCCCGTGGTGGTGTGTGAGAATTACGGTCCGGTTGAAACAGTCAATGAAACCCTTGTTGGTGGTTAGCCAGTCCATTCCGAGGATGACATCCAGTCCTTTATTTTCCAACACAATAAGATTGGCGTGGAACTTCAATCCTTTGAACTCAATAACCACATCCTGAAAGTAACTCTGAGTGACTTGCTGAATCCCGGGGGACTTGATGATCATGGATTTCTCCAAAGGAAGCATCGAAAAATTATTTTGCAAAGCAAAAATTTTCGAAATAAAAGAGTGAGAAGCTCCAGAATCAAACAAAACCATTGTAGGTATTGTGTTGACAGGAAACGTACTGAGTACGATATCCGGAGCATTTTGTGCCTCCTCTTTGGTTACATGGTTCAGATGAGCCTTCCTGTGGTTGTTGTTGGGATTGAAATTGTTCCGCTTGGACGCTGAATTATTGCCGCCGTTGTTCGGCTTTGGGGTTGAGTTTCTAGGCTTGGGACACTGCTTGGCATAGTGTCCTACCTCTCCACATGCGTAGCAAGTAATGCCGGGGCGATATGTGAACTCCTTGTCCCTTGCATGGAAATTCTTGATTGGGCGTAAGACGTTGGACGCGGACTTGTGTGTCCCGCCCTTTTGAAAATCTGTCTTGCTTCGATGATTGCTAGCATGGTTGGTCTGGTCCCTTTTTCGCTTGCGGAAATCTTCCAAATTGCGCCTCTCATTTTCCAGAGTAATGGCTTTGTCCACTAGTGTCTTAAAATCTGGAAAAGTGTGCACGACTAGTTGGCATTTAAGCGCGGGCGCTAGACCGTCAAGGAATTTCTCCATCTTCTTGCTTTCAGTCATACGATCTTCATTGGCGTAGTGAGACAATAGAGTAAATTGACAGTTGTAATCTGACACTGTCATGTTCCTTTGTTTGAGGTCATCGAACTCTCTCTTTTTGATTTTCATAATACTCTTAGGAATGTGTGCGCCACGGAAGCCTTCCTTGAAATCATCCCAGGTTATATCATTCTCGTTGGGATGCATGTGCAGGAAATTCTCCCACCAAGATGCAACTGCTCCTGTAAGATAGTGCGGAGCATAAAGTACCTTTTCGGGGTCTGAACATTTTGCAGTAATTAATTTTCTCTCCATATCTCGAAGCCAGTCTTCGACCTCAAGAGGCTTGTCAATATGAGAAAATGTTGGGGGACGCGTCTTCTGTAGCTCAGATAACTTGGAATGCTGCTGATAATGCCCATGGTGATTTCCCATGTTGATGACTTGGTTCATCATTTCCCGATGTTGTTGCTGACTCTGTTCATAAAGGCGGCACATTTGAGAAAGTGTCGTTTCACTGCCCTGATGACTCGACAGACCTTGAGTGAAATTGTTGCCTGGTTGAGTGTCATGATATTGACTTGACTGCCCTTGTGCAAAATTGTTGTCCGGTTGAGTGCCATAATTTTCCTCTGGCGGAGATGGCATGGAGCGAGTCCAAGGACGAGACATTTTTCACTCTGGGGATATATTTTGTAAAACCCATAAGAAAAATGAAAAGGGGTCGCAAAAACAAATCCATAAATGCACAAGGTTGGCAAATAAATTAAATAGCCAAGATTACTTAAGGAAAAATATTCGATTTGCGCATGGAGAAGGACTGCTCATTACGTATCTTACACGCGGGCGATAATTATACAATACATCACTCAGGATATGCGTACATAGTCCTGACATGTTATTTAGGCTAGTGCACTTCTCCACTTCCTACATGATGCGCAAACAAGCTACTTCCCATATCTTACATGGCGGTACATCGCATGATGGCTAAGCGTACTTAGTCGGAGATGTTGATGATGTCCTTGGCGCTGCCAAGGGTGAGGCGTAGCGAGGCTGGGGACTCGACTTCCTCATCGGGTACGTTGGCGAAGGTCTGAGACTCGCAGCTGTTGTCGGCCATCTACAAAAGTAGGCAAAAATTCTGAATGGTTACATCATAAATTTATGTTGACAGTGAGAAAATGACTACAATTGCAAAAGTACAAATTAGCTCTATTATGCTAATAACCGATTAGCGATCGCACCTAGTGGCTTCCTACAGTCAGCCTGGCTCTGGTACCAAGCTTGTCACGACCGGTTTTCCAATAAAAATATTTATTGAGAAACCAATCTTTTGAGTCCAGTATGAGAGAAAATCCTCCTCACTGGTAGACAAACTCTTGATATAATAAGCCTGTAGTATAGAATATATTACAGGGTTAAGCTAAGGGTGCTCAACAATTTATTACAAGCGCGCCAATAACTATACATAATGCCGGATATATCACAATGGTGTGGTGGCATACTACTGACTCGGGGATAAAGCGATGGTGGAATAATACATTGGGGAGTGAGATAACATGGCTCTCAAACTAGCATCTCATCAAGCGTCGAGGTGAGGCTCGATGTACTTTATTCGGGTAGCGGAAGCGGATATAATATAGTGACCAAATCCAGGGTCGCACGAGACTGACTGGGATTCCTCTAGGCGTCGGACTCGCTATCGAACTTTTCATCCATGAGATCACCTTCGTCAGCATCTGGCCAAATCAACAAGCCAGTGAGTACTTTGAAAGTACTCGCAAGACAATTCAGACGTAAGATATAACAAATGCATGCATGAATGCGTCATGATTAATTTACCAAAGCACATTCAAATATTAGCAGGCAAGGTGAGTAAAATGGGAATCGGCGGTAGTCCGCCTGAAATCCCAATAGAAATATAAATGGAAACCGATCGGGTGTCTGAAGCGACGCCTCAAAAGGTGAACAACTATATAAAAGAAAATTCATGCCACAATCGGGCGTCTTAGCGACACCACATAAAGGGCTTTTTAAAAGAAATGCCACAGTCGGGCGTCTTAGCGACACCACATAAAGGGCTTTTTAGAAGAAATGCCATAGTCGGGCGTCTTAGCGACACCACATAAAGGGCTTTAAAAGAAATGCCATAGTCGGGCGTCTTAGCGACACTGCATAAAGGGCTTTAAAAGAAATGCCACAGTCGGACGTCGGGGCGACATCACAGAAAGGGCTTATGAGGAAAGTAAATAACAGTACTGCCGCAGTTGGACGTCTGAGCGACATCACAGAAAGGGCTTATGAGGAAAGTAAATAATTGTACTGCCACAGTCGGACGTCTGAGCAACATCACAGAAAGGGCTTTCTTCATAAGGAAAAATAATACACATGTTAGATTAATCAGCTCAAGGTAATATACGGGTTAGTCCATCCACAGGAATAAACATTTAACCGGACTTAGCACTCTTGTGATTCACCGGAGTATCTGTCACCAAAACTGGCACTTGTCAGAATAAGTTAGCGCAGAACTTGGATATGGATAAGACGATTTGAGATTTATGACTCTGCAGAGTTTGTACAAAAATTTCCCACAGCCAACGGATTTCCGTAGCCACGAAGGACTAGTTCCGTTTATGGTATTTCGGAAGAAAACACAGCTAACTAGTACACACCCATCCTACCTCTCGATGTCAGGAACACCCTAGACATCGTCCAAGAAAAACTTTTGAGACGGGGAGATCACAATCTCGAATAGCATGGGATCAAATTTATATACGCGCGCTCTAAGGGGTGCCCCCCTCTCGGTCCCAACCGGAAACACCCATGCCCCCTGACCGTATGACTGGCTTTAATGCAGGGCCATGGAACCATCATCACGGCCTCTCCTTTTGGTGTGTACTAGGAAGCGGTTTGCAACTTACTAAACCATATTCCTTGCGGAAAACATGTGGTAGTACAGGAAGGGAATATGGATGGGAACCGAACCGATACGGGCTGACACTAAAGTCAAATAGTATGGCATAAGACTGGCATGCTACAACACTGCCGTCTTACCCATCCTCATGCCAACACATGGCCATGCATATACACATCCAACAATGTTTGGATCATCGAACTCACTTGCCTCAACCATGTATGAAAATAATGTTCATCGGTATGCTCATTAACATGCCATGAATCTTGCTAAATGCAAAACATGCCAAGACACTCATCATATCAAAAGTTCAAACATGCTTGCCTGGTTCAGAGTAGTCGGAGCCTAGCTCGGTGAAGTTTGCGGTCCCGTCACCTCCTTCGGTATCTACGGTATAAAGAAAATATACGCGCTATCGTGAATACCGAGAGGTGCACAGAAATTATTCCAAATATTTTTCAAATAAATCTGATAAAAAACTAGACAAAATTTCAAAGAGAACAGAAAAAGAATCGCTCAAAAATATGCTTCTTTTTAAAAGTTATAAGGTTTTTGTCCAGGGACCTTTCTGTAATGAAACAGAAACTTTCCAGGGTTCTTTTTATAAAAAAGAAAATGCTTCAGTCCCGAATACGCCAGTTCAGAGGAGAAAGCGTATTTTGCCCGAAGGCGTTTCCAGAAAACGGTTCAAAAAGAATAAAATGCTGACGGGGTGGACCCACCCGTCGGGTTTGAAAACGGAGGTAGAGTTTTTGGCGCCAGAGGGCCGCAGCGATCGCCGGCGGCGATCCACGGCGAGGCAGGGGGATCGGAGGGTACCTCCGTGCTCAGGGCGCCATTCTGCGTCAGGTGGTGGTGGTGGTGGTCGCCGGTGAGCACCACGTCGACGGTGGCTCCTGCTCCGGCGGACGGCGGTTCGGGCATGGATGGAGCTCGCCGGAGAGGGCTGCAAGCATTGAATTGAGGTGGGGGTTAGAGTACTAGATGTAGTAGAAGGCTGTAGACGGGGTTTGGACGCTGGAGGTGCCCTCACCGCAGTGAATCAAGCTCGAGGCCGAGGCGGAACGGAGCGGCCGGAGTTGGGGGAGAAGACCTCGTCGAGGTCCCCCTAGTGGCCTGGCGGGGCGTTGGTGAGGTGTAGTGGTGATGCGTGCTCGATGGCGAGCTCGGGGTCCCCTTTTATAGGCGGTCCGAGGCGGTGGCCAAGAACGGAATTCTCCGGCGATGTTTACCGTGGTGCATGGCATTGGTCGGAGTGGTTTAGGAGTTGAGAGCCGTCGTGGAGGTCCACTGGGTCCGTTTAGGTACTGAACAAGCTGGTATTCGAAGCTTTGGGTGAGCTCGACAGAACGGAGCGGCGCGGGCCCACCGGCGGCAGAGAGCACGCTCCGTGCTTGCCGGCCACGGCGACGGTGCCACGGGCGTGCGCTGGCATGGCAGGGACACGTGGAGAGCCAGGGGGCGTTGGGCGGCGCCGGGTGGCGTGGCGAGCGGGCTCGGGCCCTCACTGGCCGCCACGGGTGCCGCAGCCACCGCAGAAACATCCAACGCCGGCGAGGCTCGTTGCCACCGACGCCAGGAACCGGCCAAGCGCGTGTGCGGGGTGCTGGCCAAGGGGATAGGGCCGTGTGCATCGCGCCAGGGCTTACTGTGGCCGCGCGACCGAAGTCTGACGAAACTGAAACTCTGAACTTCTCCTAATTTCTGAAAGTGCAAGGAAACAGTGCAGTTCAGGTGTTCAACAAAATGCTTTTGGCATGAGGGAGGCTCTGCTTGAGCTGATCTTTGGTGGGGTGGCCTCTTATTGCACCAGGAGGCTTCCTGAATTTTTGTGGAATTTTTGGAGCAGAGAAGATATGAATTTCACCAAATTTGGCAAATCTGGTCCAAACTTGCAGAGGCTGAATTTTGAAAATTTTGAAAAGAAGAGGAGTGGGTCAAGATGGTTCTAGGTTGAGGGTACCAAGGACTATCCAGGAGAGTTGGTTTGAGGTCAAAGATCAATTGCATCTTGGTACTTGCTTTGAAAATCACTCAGGCTCAAAAATAATAGTCAGAAAAGATTTGAGAGATAAATAAATTGAAATAAAATCCAAAACTTGTTTGGACTTGTTGGGACAGAGAACTTAGATTGTTTTCAAGGAGGAGGGGAGGTTTTGGAGGGGTTTTACCACATGGGCAAAAACAAAAATCATGGGTGGTCTTCAAGATATGAAAAATCCCAATTTTCATAGAGTTTCTTTTTAAAAGGAAAATAATTAACTTCCAAAAATATGTTTTAAGAGAGGAGTCATCAGAGAAAAGTTTTAAATGAGCAATCACCATAGTTTGATGAAGATTAAAAATCCTTGCCAAAGAAAAGGAAGTTTTTGAGAGGAAGGTTTTCTGGAAAAAATTTAAATGGCCTCTTTTCAAAACCAACAAAGATTTTGCTAAAAACCAAATGAAAATTTTTGGAGTGTCACAATCCGGATAGAAATCGTGTCCAAATTTCAGCCCAATCGGAGTTACGGATCTCCGGGAATATAAGAAACGGTGAAAGGCCAGAATCTGGGGACGCAAAAACAGAGAGAGACAGAGAGACAAATCCAATCTCGGAGGGGCTCTCGCCCCTTCCATGCTATGGAGGCCATGGACCAGAGGGGAAACCCTTCTCCCATATAGGGGGAAGGTCAAGGAAGAAGAAGAATAAGGGGGGCTCTCTCCCCCTCTCTCCCGGTGGAGCCGGAATGCCGTCGGGGCCATCATCATCACCGCGATCTACACCAACACCTCCGTCATCTTCACCAACATCTCCATCACCTTACCCCATCTATCTATAGCGGTCTACTCTCCCGCAACCTGTTGTACCCTCTACTTGAACATGGTGCTTTATGCTTCATATTATTATCCTATGATGTGTTGCCATCCTATGATGTCTGAGTAGATTTTAGTTGTCCTATCGGTAATTGGTGAATTGCTAAGGTTGGTTTAATTTGCTTGTGGTTATGTTGTTGTCCTTTCGTGCCCATCATATGAGCGCGCGCGTCGATCACACCGTAGGGTTAGTTGTATGTTGATAGGACTATGTATTGGTGGGCAAGAGTGACATAAGCTTCAACCTAGCATAGAAATTGATGCATACGGGATTGAAGGGGGGCCGATATATCTTAAAGCTATGGTTGGGTTTTACCTTAATGAATGTTTGTAGTTGCGGATGCTTGCTAATAGTTCCAATCATAAGTGCATAGAATTCCAAGTCAGGGATGACATGCTAGCAGTGGCCTCTCCCACATAAAACTTGTTATCGGTCTAGTAAAGTAGTCAATTGCTTAGGGACAATTTCGCAAGTCCTACCACCACTTTTCCTTACCTAAAACAGCCCCTAGTTTTTATTTACGTGCTCTTTATATTCTTGCAAACCTATCCCACAACACCTACAAAGTATTTCTAGTTTCATACTTGTTCTAGGTAAAGCGAACGTCAAGCGTGCGTAGAGTTGTATTGGTGGTCGATGGAACTTGAGGGAATATTTGTTCTACCTTTAGCTCCTCGTTGGGTTCGACACTTGTCGGTGTACTAAAGTAGGGGTACCTTAGTACCCCGAACTTGTGCACGGGCAGTTGTAGCACCCCGCGGCAGGGCTTGCCAGGTGACCACTAAAGATCATCGTGGTTCTTTTGGAGCCATTCAAGAACAAAGTATTCAAGCCAAGAAGACGAGGTCCCGACAAGAGGAGCTTGCCGGGAAGGCCATTTAAGGCACCAAGCCCCGGCAAGAGGGGCTCGCCAGAAAGGCCCCGGCAAGAGGAGTTTGCCGGGATGGCCTCCCGAAGCACAAAGGCCCCGGCAAGAGGAGCTTGCCGGAGGAGCCACTCAAGGAGACAAGGCCCCGGCAAGAGGAGCTTGCCGGGACGATCGCGGCAAGGCGCTTGCCGCGACAAGCTACTACTCTGCTGCCCGCGCTCCAGCTCATCCACCAACGTGTCGCTCTAGGACCGTTCCAGGATACGTGGCGAGAAGTTGTGCAGCCAGGGGCATGCGGTGGCGAAGCGATGCTGACAAGATAGCCATCGTGGCAAACGGTGGCGCCCCTGACGGCCACTTTTCGCACTGTTAGGGGCGACACAGATGGGCATTTAATGCCCTTGTCCCCTGTCGTCATGGTTAGGTATGATAGCACTGTACAAACAGCGGTACCCAACACAGCACTTTGCCATTTTTGCCCTCACCTACGTTGCTACCTGTCGGTGACCCCTTTAACATATAAAAGAATGCCCATGCGCACGCAGGGAAGGAGGAGGGAGGACTCTCACGCAGAATCTCGCCAGTGGCTCGTGAGTACTGTAGCACCTTGCGCTCCCGAGCAAGAACACAATACAATCCACCAAAGCAGCAGTAGGGTTTTACGCATCTGTGCGGCCCGAAGCTGGGTAAACCCCCTTGTGTGCATCGCCTCGATCCGCTCTTCGTGCAGCCTCCGCTCCCCGCCGAACCAGAAAGGGGCTCGGTCCCCATAGGTGTTGGTGGAGGCAGATTCCCCCCGACATCTTTGGCGCGCCAGGTAGGGGGCGTCGAGGTTGCGTGAACCCGATACGGCGTTCGCACGAGCTAAATCTTCATCATCTTCGTCATCGACATGCCACCAAAGAAGAAGGCTCCGGAGGTGGCTGGTCCGTCCGCGTCGAACCCACCGCCCCTGGAGTAGGCGGGTGGTGGGGAAGGCGCCAGTGGAGGAACGGGCGTCGGCGAAGAAATCCCCAATACCGCGACATCCGAGCATGCACCGCGCCCAACTCAAGAGGCGCAGGACCGGCAGCGCCATGGTAGTCACAGTACCATACGCTCGCTGGACCCAGATCGAGCTGGCGGATCTCGGGACGTTCAAGGCCAGCATACGCGCCAACATGCTGGCCCGAGCGAGGTACGGTCGCCTGGACGGGGGACTGCTCCTTCTAACGTAGTTAGAAGTTCGAGCACGTCCCGTTCCACGCGCCGTTCACCACCGTTGCCCGCCACCCCAGCGGAAGCTCTGGCATGAGCCCAACTGCTCCTAGATTACCCTCCAACGGCGGACAAGATCGACGACTGGAGGGCCACCATCCAGAGTCTCATTGGCTTCGCCAACGGCGACACTCTGCGGCAGCTGAGTGCGTCGCAGCCGCGGCGGGCCAGTCAGGCACCGGCCTGTGGCGACAAGACCCGTGGGGGTGCGACCACCGTGCACTCTCCACCCCATAGGCCGGGGTCGCCGACCCGCTGGAACCACCACGACAACGACTCCACTGCGTCGTCAGATCCGCGAACCCGTCATGATCAGCGCAAAGTTCTTCACGAATGAAAGCAAGAAGACGCTCGTACTCGCATCGAGCGGCGAAGAGAGGCGCGGCGTCAGTCAGACCAGCGCGCTGAGCCTTCTGTCGACATGCATGTGCTAGGGGGTTCAGGCGACCTGCCATACTCGGTGGGCTGCCCTGCGTTTACCCGTGACCTGCGGCAAGTCCAGTGGCCCAGCACAAAGAATTTCAAGCCAGACGTACCAGAGAAGTACGACGGCAAGTCGCATCCGTCGGAGTTCCTCAGCATCTACACCATCGCGGTGCAGGCTGCTGGGGGCCGGGACGACAAGATCCTTGCCAACTACTTCCCGCTGGTATTCAAATCCAACGTCAGATCCTGGCTCATGCACTTGCCGGACAACTCCATATCCTCCTGGGCAGACTTGTGCCATCAGTTTGTTGGCGCCTTTACAGGCGGCCACAAACCTCATGGTCAAGCGAGCGATCTCCATCTGCTCGTCCAGAAGGAGGGAGAGCCCCTGCGCAAGTTCATTCAGAGATTCAGCCGTGTGCACTACAACATCCCCGATGTCCACCCTACCGCGGTCATCAGCGCGTTCCATCAGAACGTGCGAAACCGCAGGATGCGGGAGGAGATGGTGATGTGCAAGATCAAGGACGTCAGTGAGCTATACGCCTTGGCCGACAAGTGTGCGCATGCTGAGGAAGGGAGGAAACTCCCTGGAGAGAATGTAGGAACAGGAGGATCTGACAGTGAAGGTACTGCCCCGGCAAGGAAGAACCGACGGCGGAACAACAGGAATAAGAAGGGCAAAGATGTACTAGTTGTCGAGCAGTCCGGCAGTGAAGGTGGCTCCAAGCAAGCCAAGGTTGGCGGCTCCGGCAAGGAGGTTGCCGCGTGCGCCAACTGCCAGGCCGTGGCGGCCGCCGACAAGCAGGATGGCACCAACAAACAGTACTGCAAGATCCACCGTACCAAGGGCCATGACCTCCAGAGCTGCAAAAAGGTCGAACAGCTCGTCGAGCTGCAAAAGGCCGAGTACGAGCGACGCGACAAGGAGAAAGCCCAAAGAGGTACTGGAGGGTCCGACACGAAGCGTCCCGGCCCGGTAGGACGCCGCGGCAAGGAAAAGCAGCGGCAAGGAGACAGGCCTCCCCCCGGCCGCGACAAGGATGGAGACGACGAAGACGATGAAGACGTGGATGATGACGAAACCAGCGAGCAGGAGTTCCAGAAAGCCACAGAGGTCTTGTGCGTTGACGGCGGTGCTTCTCTGTACACTTCACACCGCCAACTCAAGCAGTGGGTGCGGGAAGTCAGTGCAGCAGAACCACCCATCGAGTCACGCAAGCTTCTGAGATGGTCCAGCACGCCTATCATCTTCGATATTGAGGACCACCCTGATCGCACAACCGCGGTCGGGTGCCCGCTGATGTTGGTTTCGCCAACCACCCGCAACCTCAAGGTCACTAAGATGCTAGTTGACGGCGGGGCCGGCTTGAACCTGATCTCCTCCGCTGTGCTTCGGGAACTCCAAGTCCCTGAAAGCGAGCTCGAAGAGACCGGCGCATTTCAAGGAATCAACCCGGGAAGGAGCAAGCCGAAGGGGAAAATCAAGTTGCCGGTAATATTCGGCAGAGAGATGAACTTCAGGACTGAGAGGGTCACCTTTGATGTTGCCGATTCTCGGCCGTCCAGCGCTCGACAAGTTCATGGCGGCCTCTCACCATGCGTACAACATGCTCAAGATGCCAGGCCCGATAAGTGTCATTACTATCCCTGGCGACAAGAAGGATGCCCTTATCTGTGCCGACAAGATTAACCAGGAGGCAGCAGCCGCAACTGATCGCGAGACACTTGCCGTTGAAGCCCCCGGGGGGAAGAAGATGACCACGTCCGGCAAAAGCTCTGGTGCCCACTCCGGCAAGCGCACCTCTTCGGAGTGCTGCGCTGCCGTCGAAGACGCACCATCAAGCTCCACCGGCAAGTGCAAGAAGACGATGGCAGCTCCGCCAACGACCAAGAAGGTGCCCGCCAAGGAGGACGGCGCTAGTGGTACCTTCACCATCAGCGCCACGCTCGACCCTAAATAGGAAAGCACACTCGTTGCTTTCCTGCGGGCGAATGTCGATGTGTTTGCATGGCAGCCATCTGACATCCCCGGTGTTCCCAGGAAAGTAATCGAGCACCACCTTGCCGTCTGTCCTCACGCGCGGCCCGTCAAGCAGAAAGTCAGGATGCAAGCGGTGGAGCGCCAAGAGTTCATCGCGGAAGAGATCAGGAAGTTGGAAGCAGCAGGCCTCGTCAGAGGAGTGCTCCATCCTACGTGGCTGGCCAATCCTGTAGTCGTGCGCAAGGCAAACGGGAAATGGAGGCTTTGTATTTACTTCTCTGATGTTAATAAAGCTTGTACCAAAGACCCATTTCCCTTGCCGCGCATTGACCAGATTGTTGACTCCACGGCCGGATGCGACTTGCTTTCATTCCTGGACGCATATTCAGGATACCATCAGATCTTCATGGCAGAAGAAGATGAGGATTCATCACTCCATTCATCACTCCATGTGGCACGTACTGTTTCATACGGATGCCTTTCGGACTGAAGAATGCTGGTTCAACCTTTGCAAGGGTAGTCCATACCGCTTTTGAGCCGCAGATACACAGAAATGTGGAAGCCTACATGGATGATATAGTGGTCAAGAGCAAGGACAAGTCAACCCTAATTCAAGATCTAGAAGAGACCTTTGCAAATCTGCGCAAGATCAGCCTCAAGCTCAACCCCGAGAAGTGTGTGTTCGGAGTCCCTTCCGACAGGCTTCTCGGGTTCTTCGTGACTCAGCAAGGGATTGAGGCTAACCCCGACAAGATCAAGGCCATCGAGCAAATTGAAGCACCAAAGCACGTCAAGGATGTACGAAAACTTGCCGGTTGCGTGGCGGCTCTCAGCAGGTTTATCTCTAAGTCAGCAGAGCGCGCCTTGCCGTTTTTCAAAATCTTGAAAAAGGCGGGTCCGATGCAATGGACTCCGGAAGCGGAGGCTGCGTTGCAAGACTTGAAGAGGTACCTGTCCTCCACTACAATACTTGTCGCGCCTAAGCCACAAGAGAAGTTGCTGCTATACCTGGCGGCTACCAATCAAGTGGTTAGTGCTGCGTTAGTAGCGGAAAGGGAGGCAGATGATAATCCCGCAACCTCGGCAAGCACATCCGGCGACGAGCAGGGGGCTTCCCCGGCAAGCTCTGGTCCCGACAAGGATGGATCTGCGCAGGTGCAAGAGGAGATGCAGAAGAAGAGAATGGTGCAGCGCCCAGTTTACTTTGTCAGCTCCCTTCTGTAGGGGGCTAGGTCAAGGTACTCTGGTGTGCAGAAATTGCTTTTCGGCCTTCTCATGGCCTCGAGAAAGCCGCGCCATTACTTCCAAGCACATGAGATCACTGTTGTCACTCGCTTTCCGCTGAAGAGGATACTACATAATCCAGAGGCAACAGGCAGGACTGTCAAGCTTTGGCCTCAAGTTCGAAAGCACTTCAACTATCCAAAGCAGAGCATTGGCAGAATTCAGAGCAGAGTAGACGCCAACACCACACAAAGGAATTACAGAGGCGAGCATCCCCGTCGAAGAGGCAAGCAAAGAGTGGCTGATGTACTTTGACGGTGCCTTCTCGCTGCAAGGCGCCGGTGCTGGTGTGCTGCTTATCGCGCCCACCGGAGAGCACCTCAAGTACGTGGTCCAGATGCACTTTCCCAAGGAGGAAGCAACCAACAATACTGCAGAGTATGAAGGATTGCTTGCCAGTCTCAGGATCGCGGCAGAGCTTGGGATCAAGAAGCTCATTGTCAGGGGAGACTCGCAGCTTGTCGTCCGCCAAGTGAACAAGGATTACCAGAGTCCATTGATGGAAGCCTACGTTGATGAAGTGAGGAAGCTAGAAGAGCGCTTTGACGGCCTGCAAATGGAACATGTTCCAAGAGCTGAGAACGACATTGTCGATGGCCTGTCAAAGTGTGCCGCATTTAAGTTACCTGTGGAACCAGGGATCTTTGTGCACAAGCTGACTCAACCATCCGTAACATCATCAACTGGACAGAGCAAGAAGAGGAAGTTGACCTCTGGCGATTACCTACCAGCAGAGCTTCCCCAAGCCGTCGCCAAGAGGGTCCCCAAGGTCAACGCCAAGAATGCTGAGGAGCAGCCTGCTCCAGCGAGCCCCAGGGTTCGTTCCGTCGAAGCAGACGTTCCCGACAAGTTTTGCTCCGGCAAGCTTGCTGGGGAACATCAAGCTCCGGCTGAGCCGCAAGTTCTCGCCGTGGAAGCAGGTGTTCCCGCAGCAGCAGATGCGCCTTTAGTCCTTGTCGTTGAGCCGCAGGCTCTGGCATGGGCACAGCAGATCGTCCGATTCCTTCAGACAGGGGAACTTCCTGATGAGCAGGAAGAAGCAGAAAGAGTAGCCCGGCGGTCAAGTATGTACCAGTTTGTCGACGACGCACTGTACAGAAGAGGACGCAACGGTGTGAAATTGAAGTGTATTCCCCGGGAAGACGGACAAGAGCTATTGGCAGAGATACATGGAGGCATATGTGGTCACCACATCGCCGCAAGAGCACTTGCCGGCAAAGCGTTTCGGCAAGGTTTCTTCTGGCCGACGGCCCTCCAGGATGCAACTGCACAAGTAACCAAGTGTGAAGCGTGCCAGTTCCATTCCAAGCAGATACACCAGCCAGCTCAAGCTCTCCAGACAATCCCTTTATCCTGGCCATTTTCGGTCTGGGGGCTCGACATTCTTGGCCCCTTCCCCCGAGCTGTTGGGGGCTTTGAGTACTTGTACGTCGCAATCGACAAGTTCACAAAGTGGAACCGGTGAGGAAGGTGACAGCACAGTCAGCCGTCAAGTTCTTCAGGTCGATTGTTTGCCGCTTCGGCATCCCCAACAGGATCATCACCGACAACGTTACGCAATTCACGACCCGCCTCTTCATGCAGTATGTCCAAGACCTCGGCGCCAAGGTCTGCTTCGCTTCTGTTGCTCACGCCAGAAGCAACGGTCAAGCGGAGAGGGCCAATGCTGAAGTGTTGCGTGGGCTCAAGACCAGGACTTTCGACAGGCTGCACAAGTGTGGAAGAAACTGGATCGAGGAGCTGCCGGTGACTCTTTGGTCGATCAGAACGACGCCAAATCGAGCCACTGGCCAGACACCATTTGCTCTAGTCTATGGAGCAGAAGCAGTTACCCCCACGGAACTCGTATACGGGTCACCTCGAGTGCTCGCTTATGATAAGCTTGAGCAAGAGCGGCTGCGTGAAGATGAGACGCTGCTCCTTGAGGAAGATCGTCTTCAGGCTGCTGTGCGAGCTGCTCGCTACCAGCAAGCTTTGTGTTGCTATCATAGCCGCAAAGTTAAAGCCAGAAGCTTCGAGGAAGGCGACCTTGTTCTTCGGCCTGCTCCGTCCGCCAAGAATTCCAACAAGTTGACGCCAAAGTGGGAAGGCCCTTACCGGGTGAGACGAGTCACGAGGCCCGGCGCTGTCCGCCTTGAGACCGAAGATGGCACTCCGGTGAGCAACTCCTGGAATATCGAGCATCATCGTAAGTTTTACCCTTAAGGCGCGGTTGTCGGACCCCGTCTGGCAACCACCCTTTTGTACAAGTCTTGCCGCTGTTGCATGTAATCCTTTGTACAAAGCCAGGCGCAGACCCTGAGCATCAGTAAATGAAGCGCTGGCGCCCTAAGTTTTAGCATGCATGCTGAGTCGAGTCTCGTCCTTGGTTAGGGTTGATAGTGCTTAATAGCGGCTAACCCCTAGCTTAGAGGTCGAGTGTGCGTCCTGTTGCTGTTCTTTCGTTTCCTTTGGTTCGCAGGGTTTGCATATCCTGGCCGGGCCGCTTGAGGATGAAGAAAAGAAGAAGGGCGGACCAGCATCTGGTCCCTGGCAAGCCAGTGTTGCCGGGGGCTGCAAGTACAAAGATTTACCCGCAGCAAGCCAGGGCTGCCGGGGGCTGCAATCTCAGATAAGTTTTGCATCCCTTGTCATGCGTTCTCTTATGGGCTGATGTCACGACCGGTTTTCCAATAAAATATTTATTGAAAAAACAATCTATGGAAATCCAGTTTGAGATAAAACCACCTCACTGGCAGACAAACTTTTGATACAATAAGCCAGTAGCATAAATATATTACAGGGTTGAGCTGACGATACTCAACAATTTATTACAAGCGTGCCAATAATTATACATAAAGGCGATTAAGGACACAAGGGAATGGTGGCATACTACTGATTCGCAAATAAGGTAGAGGTGGAGTAACACAGTGGGAGTGGTTATGGGATTCTCAAACTAACATCCCATCGAGCGTCGAGGTGAAGCTCGATGAATTTATTAGGGTAGCGGAAGCGGATATGAAATAGTGACCAACTCCAGGGTTGCACGAGACTGAATGGGACTCCTCTAGGCGTCGGATTCGCTATCGAACTCTTCATCCATGAGATCACCTTCGTCAGCATCTGGCCAAATCAACAAGCCAGTGAGTACTTTGAAAGTACTCGCAAGACAGTTCGGACGTAAGATATAACAAATGCCAACATGAAACACATGGATAAGTTAACCAGTACGATCGGACATAGAGGTGATAATGCTGGGTGCCAAACGAGTGTCTGAAAGACTCCTCGAGCGGAAAAATGCAGAATAATAATACCGGTGCCAAACGAGTGTCTAAAAGACTCCTCGAGCGGAAAATGCGGAATAATAATGCTGGTGCCAAACGAGTGTCTAAAAGACTCCTCGAGCGGAAAATGCGGAATAATAATACTGGTGCCAAACGAGTGTCTGAAAGACTCCTCGAGCGGAAAATGCGGAATAATAATAATACTGGTGCCAAACGAGTGTCTGAAAGACTCCTCGAGCAGAAAATGCGGAAAAATAATGATACTGGTGCCAAACGAGTGTCTGAAAGACTCCTCGAGCAGAAAATGCGGAAAAATAATGCCACAATCGGGCGTCTGAGCGACACCACATAAAGGGCTTTAAAAAGAAATGCCACAGTCGGGCATCTGAGCGACACCACATAAAGGGCTTTAAAAGAAATGCCACAGTCGGGCGTCTAAGCGACACCACATAGAGGGCTTTTTAAAAAAAATGCCACAGTCGGGCATCTGAGCGACACCACATAAAGGGCTTTTAACTGTTAATGAAATAATATATCATCATGAATATATTTAACTCATGGAGAATAACGGATTAGTACATCCACAAGGATAAACATTTAACTGGTCTTAGTGCCCATGTGTCCCACCGGGTAATCTATCACCAAACTGGCACATGACTGTTAGCAGGAAACTTGGGAACAGATAATATGATTTAAGGGTATAGAGATCTGCAGAGTTTGTACAAAAATTTCCCACAGTCGACGGATTTCAGTAGTCACTAGGACTAGTTCCGTTACGGTATTTCAGAAGAAAAACACGGCAATCTAGTACACACCCATCCAACTCTTCGATGCCAGGAATCACCCTCAACATCGTCCAAGAAAAACTATTGAGACGGGGAGATCACAATCTCGAATAGCATGGGATCAAATTTATATACGCGCGCTCTAAGGGGTGCCCCCCTCTCGGTCCCAACCGGAAACACCCATGCCCCCTGACCGGATGCCTGGCTTTAATCCAGGGCCATGGAACCAGCATCTCGGCCTCTCCTTTTTGGTGTGTACCAAGAAAGCGGTTTGCGACTTACTAAACCATATCCCTTTCGGGAAACATGTGGTAGTACAGGGAAAGGGAATGGATATGAACCAACCGATACGGGTTGGTACTGAAGATAACTTGCATGGCCTAAGACTGGCATGCTACAACACTGCCATCTTACTCATCTTCATGCCAACACATGGCCTTACATACTCACGTCCACCGACGTGTGAAATCATCGGGCTTACTTGCTCCAACAATGCATAATGAACGGTTCATCGGTATGCTCCACACATGCCATGAAACTATCTACATGCAAACATGCTTGCCTGGTTCAGAGTAGTCGGAGCCTAGCTCGGTGAAGTTCGCGGCCCCGTCACCTCCGTCGGTATCTACGGTACAGAGAAAACATACGCGCTAACGTGAATACCGAGAGGTGCAGAAAAAGTATTGCAAATATTATTCCAATAAATCTGATAAAAAACTAGACAAAATTTTGAAGAGAACAGAAAAAGAATCAATCAAAAATATGCTTCTGATAAAAAGTTATAAAGGTTTTTGCCCAGGGACTCATCTATAATGAAACAGAAACTTCCCAGGGTTCTAACTGAGAAAACAGAAAACGGTTCGTTTGGAAATGCGCAAGCGCAACAGAGAAAGTGTATTTTGCCCGAAGGCGTCAACAGAAAACGTTTCGTAATTAAAAGAACAGAGGCTGACATGCGGGGTCCACATGTCAGGTTTGAAAAGGCTCGCCGGCGCCCGAAGACGGCGGTGGACGCCGGCGTCGAACTATGGCGAATTAGGAGAAACGGAGGGTACCAAGAGCTTCGGTGTCTTCTTCCGCGTCGGTGGGTGGTGGACTCGTCCAACAGGGAGCACCACGTCGACGGCGACACTAACTCCGGCGGACGGCGGTTCGGGTGAGGATGGGGAACTCCGGTGGAGGGCTGCAAGCTTCAAATTGAAGTGCGGGTCAGAATGAGGGATGCGTGAAGAAGCTACTGGCAGGAGAATGGAGGTGGAGGAGCACACACAGGGGCGAATCGGGCTGGATCCAGTGGCGGGTCGCGGCGGTCGGAGTCGAGGAAGGAGACCTCCTCGGGGCCCTTCCAGAGGCCTGGTGTGCTCTAGGGGGTGTGCATGACTAGTGGGTGCTCGAGTTGAAGCTCGGGGCCTCTATTTATAGGCAGATCGACAGGGTGGCCGTAAACGGAGAGTCTCCGGCGAGCGATTACGGCGGAGCAGTGGATTAGAGGGTAGCTTGAGCGGTCGGGCAGCATCAGTGGAGGTTACTGAACTCGTTCTGCTACTAAACGGAGCTGGCCCCGGCGTATTGGCGTCTGTCCACGGTGAGGTGACCGCACGGGCTCAACGGAGGCAGAGAGCGCGCGCTGTGTGCGCCGCGCCACGGCGACGGTGCTGCATGCGTGCGCTGGCGCGGAGATGGCCACGCGGAGCCATCAGCGGGGCTGTGCAGCGCGGAACGGCGTTGAGCCGCCGTTCTGCTCCCTGTTGGCTGCCACGGCGGTTCAGCTGCCGCGGGACACGCCGGCGTGGTCGGGTCAGAGCGCCACCGACGCCAGGAAGAAGCCAAGCGCGCGTGCGGGGCTCTGGACACGCAGACCAGGCGGCGAGCAACGTGCCAAGGGCACTGTGTGCGCGTGACTGAAGATGATCTGCAGAAAACAACACTGAAGACTGAATTTGACTGAAAGTGTTCGAACAGTGCATGCAAGGTGTTCGACAGAATGATCCAGGCCTGTAGGGATTTTTCCTTGGGCTGATATTTGGTGGAGTGACTTCTCATTGCTCTAGTAGGCTGCCTGATTTTTGGTGGAATTTTTGGAGAAGTGTAGATATGAATTTCACCAATTTTGACAAATCTGGTCCAAACTTGCAGGGAGTGTAAGTTGAAAAATTTGAAAAGAAGATGAGTGGATCAAGGTGGTTCTGGGTTGAGGGTGCAAAGGACTAGCCAGTAGAGTTGGTTTGAAGTCACATCTCAAATGGGAAAGGGTACTTGCTTTGAAAATCCATTAGGCTAAAAATAATTGACAGAAAAAAATTTGAGAGATAAAACAAAATCCAAAACTTGTTTGGATGAGTTGGGATAGGAAGTTTGAGTTGTTGACAAGGAGGGGAGAAGATGTTGTGGTGGTTTTACCTCATGGGCAAAATTCAAGGTCATGGATGGTTTTCAATAGAATGAAAAACCCAAATCTTTTTCATAGAGTTTTTCTTAAAAAGAAAACTCCCAAAAATAAAATCTGAGAAGGGAAACAATAGAGAAGGAGTTTTTTAAGAAGGTCAAACCCAAGGCTTGAAGGAGAAAATAGAAATAGCAAACCCTAGTCAAGGAAAAGGAATTTTAAGAGGGTTGTTTTACTGAAAGCCTCAAATTTCAAGGAAAATCCAGCAAGGATTTTGTTAAAACCCAAATGAAGATTTTGAGGTGTCACAGCTGAGGAATGCGAAAACCTTGTTTCTTTCTAGAAAGCTGTCGTGCTCCCTTAACTCTAGGCCCCAGAGCGCGTTCCTGGGGCCAGTTTTGGTAGTAGCCGCGGCGGCAAAGTGACGAAACAAGGAGCCCGAACCCGCCTCATCCCTGCCTCCGCCAAGATCGTGAGAAAGGTCGAGCGACGTGGGAAGACGGCAGGGCCTGTTGCCGGGCAAAGAAGTGTCTATCTTAACGATAAAAAGGATCCGCTCCTTGGCGCGGGTTTCACCCGCGAGACAAGTGGCCCGGCAAACATCCCCTTTTCATTAAAAACATTCCACTCAGGTACAGCTCAGAGAGAATGAAAAACATGAAAGATGGGATTACAAGCTTTAAATGCAACTAAAGCCCGAGGGCTTACAAGTGAAAAAGAGATAAGGTGCCCGTAATCCCTTTCTTGTCTCTCTCCTTAGGAGGTAGGACAAGGAGGCGAAAAGGGCAAAAGGGGCGCCTAGGCGAGCTACGGGTGGCAGAAGACACCAAGAAGGCATCTCGGCGGTCGTCCAAAGGCTGATGGGGATGGCGGCGCCGGAAGTGGAGCTCGAAGATGAGGTAGCGGGACGTCAGCACGCTGTCGAGGGCGTCTTGCCCTCGTACTCCGAGTTGACGGCCTTGCCGCCCGCCCTCTTCCTCTTCCGCAGCCTCCCTACGCCAGCCGCCAAGGAGATGACCCCGAGAAGCTCAAGGAGCCGGCGATGCGGATGATGGGGTTGCCGGTGCCACGCGGAGCGGCGCCCGACACCTAGTCGGACCCGTCATCCTGCCGCCCGCCACCCTCGTCGTCGCTGTCGCTCCCCTCCTCATCACTCTCGCTCGAGGAGGAGCCTTCGCTGTCGGAGGAGCTGTCCACGCAGCATCGAGTCCGGGTCCCGAAGCACCCGAAGACCTTGACGGAGAGGAGATCGCCCTCCATCAGCTTAAAATGGAGGGTGAACCCCTCCATCAAGCTGTGGATGCGGGCGAACGTCTTCCACCCTCGACCAAGATACATCACGTCGGGGGCTGGGGAATCAACGTGGACTCGCGTGTCGCTGATCCCACAGCCCCTCATGCGCAGTCTCAGCGTCTCGGGCTGTTCCGTCTCCATCACGCTCGCGAATGGAGCCGGGAGGCAGAGGCGACGACGAGGCACCCGATGCAGCCTCACGAAGAACTCGCAGGGGTCGTCCCCAATATGGACCGCCGTGAGAGGAGGAGCCGCTGGCGGAGGCGAAGCCGGCGCACCGCCCCGTCCGCCTCTTCCCCTAGCGCCTCGGCCTCGTCCTCGACCTCGCCCACGACCTCGCCCCCTTCCTCTTCCCCTTATGGCTGGCTCTGCCACCACGGGTGCGAGGAGGGGAGGGGCGCGCTGCCTGGCGGCAACCCTCGCCGCCACCGATGAAGGACCAGGGTTCCCTTTCTCCATAGCGAATGGGAGAGAGGGGATCAGAAGCTGAAGGGAAGAAGAGATGAAGTAGTGCGGATTTCTATCGCGCCCTCTTGCTCCTTATAAAGGAGCGGAGTGGGGGCTCGGCCGCCCCGCTCAGCCAATCAAGGCGCAGGAAGAGCAGGCGACTGGGACCGACCCGCTGCCTCGACCCATCACGGCCCGGCTTCCTGCCTCCACCGTCGCGACCCCAGGCGCATGGAGGCCATGTGGCAGACGCGCAGAACCGAGGCGACGGGTCAGGCGACCTCTCCCCACCTTGTGATCATGGGGAGCGGACGCCTCGAAAACCGTGCCTCGGCCCCGTTCGATAAGCGAACCGCGCCTCCACGCCACCCTCCGTTTATGGGGAAGGCACGGACCACCCTCTTTACTACGACATGATGAATGCATGCGGAGCTCTGCCCCGCGCACGCCGCCCACGTCACCCACGCCTCTCTCCACTATGCCGCATCCGACGCGCGCCGTTCGAGGAGAGCGTGGTGGACCCGGAGCCAGATGCGGTGTAACCCAGGCTACGCGTGCCCGAGCACTGTTTTGGGCCTGACCCAACAGCGCTCGGCACCGTGTATGGCCCAGGCCCGGGGGCTCCTGTCGGTGTACTAAAGTAGGGGTACCTTAGTACCCCGAACTTGTGCACGGGCAGTTGTAGCACCCCGCGGCAGGGCTTGCCAGGTGACCACTAAAGATCATCGTGGTTCCTTTGGAGGCATTCAAGAACAAAGTATTCAAGCCAAGAAGACGAGGTCCCGACAAGAGGAGCTTGTCGGGAAGGCCATTTAAGGAACCAAGCCCCGGCAAGAGGGGCTCGCCAGAAAGGCCCCGGCAAGAGGAGTTTGCCGGGATGGCCTCCCGAAGCACAAAGGCCCCGGCAAGAGGAGCTTGCCGGAGGAGCCACTCAAGGAGACAAGGCCCCGGCAATAGGAGCTTGCCGGGACGACCGCGGCAAGGCGCTTGCCGCGACAAGCTACTACTCCGCTGCCCGCGCTCTAGCTCATCCACCAACGTGTCGCTCTAGGACCGTTCCAGGATACGTGGCGAGAAGCGGTGCAGCCAGGGGCATGCGATGGCGAAGCGACGCTGACAAGATAGCCATCGTGGCAAACGGTGGCGCCCCTGACGGCCACTTTTCGCACTGTTTGGGGCGACACAGACGGGCATTTAATGCCGTTGTCCCCTGCCGTCAGGGTTAGGTATGATAGCACTGTACAAATAGCGGTACCCAACACAGCACTTTGCCATTTTTGCCCTCACCTACGTTGCTACCTGTCGGAGACCCCTTTAACATATAAAAGGAGGCCCATGCGCACGTAGGGAAGGAGGAGGGAGGACTCTCACGCAGCATCTCGCCAGTGGCTCGTGAGTACTGTAGCACCTTGCGCTCCCGAGCAAGAACACAATACAATCCACCAAAGCAGCAGTAGGGTTTTACGCATCCGTGCGGCCCGAAGCTGGGTAAACCCCCTTGTGTGCATCGCCTCGATCCGCTCTTCGTGCAGCCTCCACTCCCCGCTGAACCAGAAAGGGGCTCGGTCCCCATAGGTGTTCGTGGAGGCAGATTCCCCTCGACAACACTCTTACTTATCGAAAGAGGCTACAATTGATGCCCTATACTTGTGGGTTATCAAGACCTTTTTCAGCGCCGTTGCCGGGGAGTTATAGCGTGGGGTGAATATTCTCGTGTGTGCTTGTTTGCTTTATCACTAAGTAATTTTTATTTGCTTTTCTAAGTTGTTCTCTATCTTTAGTTATGGGTAGGAAATGCAAAATACCAAAAAAAATAGTTGTACCTACTACAACAATAGTTGAAGAACCACTCAAAATCTATCACACTCCTGAAGCTTTTTACTTGGATCATCTTCGATCCCTATTTGCTCATGCTGAAACCCGAACTAGCTTAGTTGAGGGAAAATCTTTAGATGAGCATGCTTTTTATGTGCGACACCGCTTATCTAAAAAAGGGAAACTTTTACTGGATCAAATTCATCGTTTGCAATGCGCTTCACTACTAGGAAAAGGCTTATACATAGAAGTTTACCAGTAGCGTGTGTTATGGACCCCACGCTACTGATAATTACCAGTAGCGTCTGTTATAAAGCGCGCTACTGGTACAACATAGTAGCAGCGTGGGTTTCTGGAGGCCACGCTACTGGTAAGTTTGCCACCTCACACCACCCGACCAAAAAATATTAGCAGCGTTTGTAGTCTAACCAGCGTTACTGTTAAGAAAGTAGATGTAGCGCCTGTGCACCTAGACGCGCCACTGCTATTTCTTCTATGGGTAAACTTATACCAGTAGCGTTGTTTTTGTACAAGCGATATAGCTAGTTTTATGTACCAGTAGATATTTTGGCTGGCACTCATAGCAGTAGCGTGCTTTGGCTCCCCGCGCTACTGCTATGGTCGCCAGCCACCTACCACCTTTCCCCGCCTTCCTCCCCTTTCTTCTTCCTCTCCCCCTTCCTTTCTCCCCCTTTCCTTGCACATTGCTAGTTCCTTTCAATGCTCCCCTCCACCACCCCTCCATTAGAGACCTCCCCCCCGTCTTCTTTTCCCTCCACCACCCCCCTCTTCTTTGCCCTCCACCACCCCCCTCCATTAGAGCCCTCCCTCCCCCTCTTCTTTGCCCTCCACCACCCGCTCTTCTTTGTGCCCTCCACGACCACCCCCTCCATTAATGCCCTCGCTCCCCTCTTCTTTGCCCTCCACCCCCTTCCATTAATGCCTTCCCTCTTCTCTCCCTCTCCTCTCCCACTATCTCCCTAGCTAGCTCTCTCTTTCTCCCTAGCTAGCTAGCTAGTTAAAGCTATATATCTAGAGCTACTAGGTAATTAAGAAGAAAGGTGCTTGATATCCCTCTTAACACATAGGTGAGCAAAAAAGGTATTTGTGTGGATAGGACCGCAACTATATATACTAGTCGTCAACTCGTGCGTCCGCACGGGCTAGCCTACCTTTAGATAGATGTATATGATTTCCAGTTCTATTTCATTTAATTACATGCAATATTTGTTACAAATGAAATTTCAAATAATAACTATAATACGAATTCAAATCATTGCAACTAATTAATAGCATGTAAGAATGCACATTGTGTATCGTGTCCGGCAAAAAGGAGCTATTATTTTTAATAAACTTATGACCTTATAACTTACATACATGTATGGTTTACCAATTATGCTACTCTAATATTGTATTGGTATACTCATTAGGACTGGTTGGTAGATCTTTACTCACACTGTATATTAACATCTGTATATTCAATAATTGAGTCTCATTGAGCTCTAAATTGTTAGGTGATACATGCCTTCACAAAAAAAAATACACTTCCGTGATGATACGTGTTTGTCACAGTAGGTTGCGTTTCTTGTCATACATGTACATCCATGACAAATTTATGACAGAATCAAGATAGTCATATCTGTGCTGTCGTAGAAGTGTTCCATGACATTACCAAAATTATCATCACGGAAGTGTCCACTTCCACGATGATAAATCGTGCGTCATAGAAGTGCTTTCGTCAAGGGTCACCGACACGTGGCATCCACCGTAACGGAACACCGTTAAGCTATCGGGTCAGGTTTTGGATCCGATAACCCGTTAACAGCCCCGACCAATGGGGATTTTCCACGTGTAAAATCACCATTGGCTAGAGGAAACACGTGTCGGCTCATCGTCGGGACAAATGTCATCCACTCACTGGACAGAAGGCGCCTATGATACGTCGACACGTGGTACGACCCAACAAGTTTAAATGGGCCGACCCAACTAAAGGCCCACAAGATTTTGCGGACCATAATGGGCCGGCACAGCTAAAGGCCCACGAGATTTTGCGGACCATAATGGGCCGGCCCAGCTAAAGGCCCACAAGATTTTTGTGTGCCATAATGGGTCGGCCCAGGTAAAGGCCCACAAAATTCTTGCGGATCATAATGGGCCGGCCCAGCTAAAGGCCCACGAGATTTCGCCGACATTAATGGGTCAGCCCAGCTGTAGGCCCACAAGATTTTGAGGACCCTAGTAGGTCGGCCCATTAACTGGCTGCCATGTTTTGGGCCAAATGCCGGCCCATATTTGATCCAGTCCATTAATGGCCTGCCACGCTCCGGGCCTAATAGTGGCCCATATGAGATCCGGCCCGTTAAAAGCCTACCACGTTCTAGGCCAAATTACGACCCAGATCAGGTCCGGTCCTTTAAGAGCTTTTGGCCTCAATTATGGCCCATATCAGATTCGGCCTGTCAACTGCACACTATGCTTTTGGGCCCACTTGCTAAAGGTCCACTTAGTAATTCGGCCTGATATTATTTTTGGCCTGTTAAGGGCCCGTTTAACATTTCGGCCCTATATTAATTTCAGCCTGTTAAAAGCCCGTCATATAGCTGGGCCTAACTACGGCCCGGTTTGCATCCGGCCTGCTCGCAGCCGATATCTGATTGGGCCAAACAAGGACCGAGAAATTTTTTTTGTCCTGTTAAAAGCCTGTGATTTGATTCGTACAATCATGGGCCGGGGTTCATTTCGGGCTTCTGCCGGCCCGTGAGCTGTTCGGCACGTTTCAGGCCCAACCTACATCGTGATTGCATGACGGCCCGATTATGTACCGTAATTTTATGGTTTGGCCGGTTTACTGCGAAGATAGGATATATATACAGTAAAATAACTGCAGCATCGTGAATAAGAAAAAACCTAGATTATACAACAAAGAAATTACTGCATATTACATCCACTGGGCATCAAAGTTCGCCACTATGATAATAAAGCACAAGCAGACAGCAGATTACATACACTGGGCATCAAAGATCGCCACCAGTGCAAATAAACACACCGACAAAATAATATACAAAACCGACAGCACTTCAATAGAGTTCAAGAAAGGTTAGCCCTGCTGGGGAGCTGTAGCGCAAGCAGCTGAGCAAGATGATGAGACAGCGCTTGTTCAACACATATATCTTCCTCACTCTGAAAGATAAACAAGCAGACAGATGACAGGTTTTGCACATAAAAGTATCAGTGCTGACAATTCATCACATTTCTTACTGAAGAATAAAGTGACACAGTTTAAATTTGCATTAACACAATATGGTATTGTTCAGGTCAAGACATGGCAGGAAATGAAATTGTGAAGGAGTTGGCACCTTCACGACACCACTGGATTATAGATCAAGAACTCATAAGTATCAATGGTTAGTGTGCTGTCAATTTATACCATTTCAGATTGGCAAATAAAGAGACGGTTTAAATAATAGTAGAATGATATGACATTGTTCATAGTTAAGACATTGCAGAATATGACATTGTGCTGTAGTGGGTAGATTCACCACACCACTGGATTACGAATGAAGAACAGAAGCAGACATGCAGCGCAAAAGAAGATCACTTGCTCTGTATAGTTTAATTTACATGGCATGAAGAAGGAACTTGGTTGTACAAATAAAAACTTAACTTGAGAAAGGACAAACTTTTGTTTATGAACTACATATAATAAACTTTAAACAAGCAATTTGATGCAAACACCAAAAATAAACAGCTATTGCAGTCATGCCTAACCAAATATATACAACAAAGTTTGAAGGCTTGAGATGGACAAACTTACATTATTGGTGAAGACAGGCTCTATAAAGGCCTTGTCCATGCTGATGGGGGGGCAATTCAAGAAGTTTACCACATAATCTTCTTCAAAAGCATTGCCTTTATTCTACATTTTGTTAAGAGTAAATATAGATGTGATAATATACGAAAAAATGGAGAATATTTAAGATAAGATGAAGAGTGACGCTACATAAACAAGTAGCTATAAATGTAAGTGCAGCGATACAGGCAAAAGGTATAGCCAAGAGCAATGCACGGCTAAACTTCTTCAGTACCAACCTTATGATTAGAGTAAATATAGATCTGATGTGTAGAAAATGGAGGGCAAAGGAAAATAAGCTGCAGAGTGATGGTACATGAACAACTACCTGTCATTATAAGTACACTGATAAAGGACAACATGTACTTACAAGAACAATGCAGAGCTAAAAAAACATTGGCATTGGATATGTTCTACACTAATATAACCATTCATACAGATAAGATAATTTGGAGCGAACAATTGATAAGCAAGCTATCATGCATACTGCTGTCACATAATGAACCAGGTATGTATGCAAGTACAGTGATACAGGACAACAAGTACTAACAAGATCAAAGCAGCGGGCAGCATATTTGCGATATCCTGTCGTTCTTGTCAAACCGGAATTCTTCTTCGAGCAGATTTCCTGCAAAAAAGATCTGTAAGGCACATGCGGAAAAGTAGAAGTTCAAATTGTCATGTGATTCCATAGACAGTACCTCATCCTGGGAACAAGACTAGTGCATAACAAGGTTTTTCCATTCAATGTCTTCTAAATTTAGCACAGGAGACTTCATCGGAAATTCGTTTAAAGTGTGATTTCCTCAGGTAACACCGATACTGCTGCGATGCTTCGTTGAAAAGCACAAGCAAGCTTTGCTCGTCATGACTATCCAGATTGACCCTCGCCTAGTTAGAACAATGTAATGTAAATCATCGATGTCTTCAATCAGCAGAAAACAGGAAAATAATAACCATGAATAATAGCACTTACACGTAAGTTGGACAGGTAGATGTGAAAACGGTGTTTGTCTTCACAATAATCTTCCCATGATGGGAATATATGCATGTAGTCCCTAACAACATTGAAAGCATTGTCTTTTAAACGGGGAATAAATGGAATGGGGTTCCAATCTGCAGGAATTGGCCGTCTCTGCAGTTGGGATAGGTCTTCGGCCGGTGGACTTGCTATACTTTTTGCTGGAGTGGGATTTTCCTGTGGTACAGCTGGTGCTATGGCAAATGAAAATGGTATACCTTTTGCTGGAGTGTAGGTCCTGTGTGGTGGGGCTAGTGGTGTGGCCAGTGAAGTATGGGTACAGTCTGCTGGAGTTGGTCCTACGTTTTGTGTCACTGGTTGTACAACCAATATAAGTGGGGTGCTATCTGATTTCTCTGGCACCACCACGTTTTTCAAGGACTTTGCTGGTGCTCCTTCAGGTTCGGCAATCACCCTCTTCCTTTTTGATGTATGATGCACAAGAACAGCATTTGAGTGGAAAACATGGTATGATGACAGATGGAATATGTATTGATAATGGATGGGCATGGCATCTCGAGTTATATGATGAGTAAACTAAGCAGATGGCGGTGCAACAAAGTAGAAGAAATGCAAGACAACATATGCAAGATACGTGCAATCAATAAAACCTTGCCAAATTAGAACAGGCACCTTGATGGGTGAATAGGACATGCCATCTGCCTTTGACTCCTCGAGGTTAGAAGAGTCATTAGGATGATATTCTGAACAAGAATCAACAGGTGGGGAGCGTACGAGTTTCGTTGCTTCCAGAATGGCACTCAATGCCTTGCTGCCAATTTTGTATGTCATTGCAGTGTTCCACAATATTCTTCTGATGTGCGGATTCTGATATTCACTGTAATTGCGTATAAATCTGAGAACCATGAAAACATATATAGCTGTGAGATTATCTTTGTAATGAAGATGATATTCTAATATAGGGGCGCCCCTGTAAACACTTGTGTGCTATCACTGGATTCTGATACGGTGTTGTAATATGGTGCGTGCATTTATATAATCTGGCACAAGTACACACAAAAATAGGCTCCAGAAGTAAGGATAGTTGGCAGATGATAGGTTCATAATATATTGTATAGAGAGTTTATTGCCAAACCATGATAACAAGAGCACACAACAACTAGGCATATCATAGTGTACATAACAGGGGTACACCATAACCAGGATATATAAATCGAGAAAGTGGAACTGGCTGGAAATTACGGTGTTGTATTGCCGCTACTAATTGAAAGCCTATCGATCACGTACAGGCCAACTCTATCAGCTGTTGACTACAGATGTCCCTGTTCCCCTTCCTGACAAGGAACATACTGTGCTTCCCATACAGAACACCGCACGGGCCGCCGGCCGAACCACCGGCCCCACCGCCTGTGTTCCTCCGCCACCCCCACCCGCGCCCCCACCTGCGTCGAGTTTTCTTCGTTCGACGAGGCCCCACCACCGCCCCCACAACCACCGTCCCCACCCGAGCCCCTTCCTTCGCACCGGCGAACTCCGGCGAGCTCTCAAAAATCGACTTACCCAATTTTGAAATTTAGTCTACTGTGATTTAACTAGTGTGGAATATAAAAGGGGAAAACCATAAGCATTGCGAGTATGGTGTTGAGCATGCCATGGCGGATCTGAAGGTGCAAACCGGACAAAGGCAACTTTGCAACCAAGACAAGAAATCATAGTAAAGCAGTGGCGACCTATTTTCTTGCTGCGATAAATAAGTTGAGCAGATACGAAAGAGTACCGCCTCTGGTGCGGCGTCGTGTACACATCCGCTGAGAACTTGATGGTGCTGTGGTAGCGATGGCTATCGACGGTGTGGAAGCAGATCTAGGAGGGTAGACGGTGGCGGCGGGGCGCGGTGGACAAGACGATCGTAGGAGCGGCGCCGACAAGGTGGACGACGACGGGGATGAAGCGAGAGGACGGGATGCAAGGATCCCGGTCCCAAGCCGTGGATGAGAGAGGTCGATCTCTTGTAATGGACGGCAACGTCGGGGTATCAGCTCCGGCATGGTGGAGGAGGACGGCGGTGGATGGGGTGGCGGACGGCGGCGGACAGAGGAGGGTGGGGTGGAGAGGCTGTTTTGGCGCCCACAGAGTACGAATGGGGAAAAGGGAGGTAGAGAGGAAGGGGGGAACCATGTATTCAGGGCGCGCTTATCTCAAATGCGAGGAAATTTACAAACTTAGCCCTCGTTTCAAATTTCTACTACATCACAGCAACACTAGTCGGTTGGGGATACGACGGTAATCTCGCATACACCAAATATTTGCCGACGAGACTTTGTTTTTGGCGCCCACCGTGTATGAATATGAATCGGGGACAGAGTTGATTTCTGCCGAGGACACACTGTGTTTTGGCGCCCACCATGTATGAATCCGGGTGAGAGGCGGTTACATCACGTTTGGGTGAAATTACAAACCTACCCCTATCGAAACCTATAGAAATCCAGCAGATAGGCTTTGCGTGGCAGGGATAGGCAGTAGTGATTTCCATCTCGCAGTTTTTGGTTTTGGGCGGTTACTGCGACTTTCCCCGCTTCATTCAAATTTTGCAGAGTGCACGTTTACCATGCCAACTCAATTCGAATCCTGTTTGTATTCTTTTTTTTTCTGGGCAGGATCCATTTTCAATTGGAATTACATTCTATACACATCATTTTATATATATATACTTTCAAAAGCACAACACCATTTATACATAAATATGGTTTACAAATGGCATGATCTCAGATTCATAAGGTTGTATCCATCAATTTGGATTTTCAAATATTTGAAACCACTTTATGTTGAAATCCAATGTATGCATTCCTCGCTAACTGTCTCCAATTAATGTGTGTTTCATGCGGGTTTTTTTACTTCTAAAACATGTATAATGTGTTTCACACACGCAACATATAGTGTAATCCCGTTTAGACATTAATTGCATATAAACCATGCATTGTTTGTAATTGAAGAATCTATGGATCACCAATATTGATAAACTATATAACATTACACGTGTGCCCAAATTCAAATGAATATGCAGGTTTGATACACCAATTTGCGTTATGATATTATCGATGTCGTGATCTCCAGTTTAAATATTTGAATCCCCTTTAATCCAGATATTCGTCTCATATAGCTATCACTCATGCTTTTATAGGGCTATCTCTCTGGACCTATACGCGTTCATCGTCTCTCAGGTATCTCTCGTGCTACCTGTATGTCGACAATGATCTTTTATCTTCGTAACACACTGACGGTACTCTCTCCCTTGACCTACATCACTCTATCTCTCTCTAAGTGTATCTCGCTCCCTGCTATGTGTCTCTAACTATGATTCTCCATGTGGAATCTCTTTCTCTCACACAAACATAAAACTTTGTCTCCCGGGGTCTCATTTCTCTCTACTATTCCCATGTGTGCCACTCGCACACCCCTCATACAGAGATGTCTTTCGCTCCTTAGATATGAGAACCTACGACTCTTCCTCTTCAATATCTCTTTCTCACACACAAACACAAACTCTGTCTCCCAGGGTCTCATATTTCTCCATTGTTCTCTTGTATGTCGCTCACACACACCCTCTCTCCCTAGAGATATCTTGTGTTCCCTCGTATGTCTCTCTAGCTATCACTCTCGTTGTGAAATATCTTTCTCTCTCGCAGACACAAAACTCCGTCTCTCCGGATCTCATTTCTCTCTGATAATTGTTTGTATGTGACTCACACGAACCCTCTCTCTATCTCTCTCACACCCACACACATAAGCCAGCCTTCTGATCCACTCGACTCCTATCTCTAACACACACTAGCTAGCATCTTTATCTTTCTATTTATCTGTTTCTCCATCAACCTTCTTTCTCGCCCTCACTCTTGATTCCTATCACGCACAGTACATATGTTTCTCTCTACATGCAGTCAAGTGCCCTCTCACACACATATATAACTTCACCCTTTGAACCACCCGACGGTCATCTCCAACACCCAAACTAGCGGATGTCCCTCTAGCTAGCATCTCCATCTCTGTATCTATCTGTAGTTTCTCCGTCAACATTTATTTCTCGCACGGAGTCTTGCTTCCTATCACCCACACTATATATGTCTCTCCATACATATGCATTTATAGGTTGGTCTCTTTTGCACAATCGTTGTGCCTCACTCCCTCTGCTCGCCATAGATGCATGCTCCAGCCCACGCCACTATCTCTTAAAGACAAAAACACATGCTCAATTGTCGGTCCTTCTTCCCTGCATTCTCACATGCATGCATATTGTCATACCGATCCGTCTATCCCACGTCATTGATCTTATGACTTATGTCTTCTTTCTTTTATCTCGATCATGCGCGCACACACACACACACACATCCCACGTATACATGCACGTTGAAGGTCTCTATGTCTCCATACGTAGTTAATTACCCTCAATCCTAACGCCACATCGAATTGTTCTCCTCTTTTGTGCATATAACGTCCGCCTGGATGGGTAAAACACACACTCACACTTAACAATCTCCTTCTAGCTACCCCCCGCCTCTCACTCTTCCCCTATATCCCCGAAACCAATAAGACCATCCCTTTGTTTAATTCCCGCCTACATGCACCATCGATATATAGTAGTCTTCCTCGGTGTCTCTCGAATAAACACGTCCTCTCGAAGTCGACTCCTCTCACGCGCACACACCTTCTCTTCACTCTCTACGGGCATTTTCTCTCTCGCACCCCATCGTTGGTGGCCTCTGCCATACACATCACCTCTCTATGATGAAAGCCATGCACACTTAAATTACATCCGCCACAGAGGACCCCGCGACACACACACACACACACACGCGCACCCCCCACACACACACTAAGACTCCATCTCTCTCTCTCTCTCACACACACACACACAAACACACACACACACACACACACGCACGCACGCCCCCCCCCCACACACACACACTAAGACTCCATCTGTCTCTCTCACACACACACACAAACTAAGACTCCATCTCTCTCTCTCCTCTCTCTCTCTCTCTCTCTCACACACACACACCCCACACACACACTAAGACTCCATCTCCCACACACATGCTCTAGGCGGAGCATTTGTTCCTACCACCCTTCATCCAACCTTACCCGTATGATAAACAATCACCTTTATTTACTTGCATAACATGGACAAATTCCACTTTACTTTAGTAGTCAGCAAACTTATCATCTGTACCCTTATAAAAAAACGAGTTGGTGGTGATGGTGTGCCTGCCATCTTGTAATATAGACCGTATGATCTATATCTGAGGATAGAAAGCAAACTATGATAATTTTACAAAATATACCCGCACCTCTCTCCACATCATTATCTCCCGCAACCTCATTGCTCAGCAATTAAAAAAGGAATAAGTCTCTGGAACAATCTAGCATGCATGGTGGCCGCTGCCGCCTGCCGGCGCCGTCCATCCCCATTCCTCCGCCCATTCTGACCACCAGTCACCACCACGCTCCACTCCTCCTCGCCTTATCTCTCATCTTTCATTTTTTCGATGACATTCTCGAGATACCAGTTTTTCGATAAAATTCTCGAGATATCATTAGTTTTTACACATGGGATTACTCCTGCATGGGTCAATCACAACAGGTGTTCTGTAAAAGAAATGCATATTGATGTTCCGTGCAATGCACGAGAATCTTGCTTGTAATTATATAACGCAAATCATGAGCAGGAAGTGACATTTTTTTGACACAACCACGTTAACATGGCCACGTAAAAGGTTGAGTACATGTCCGAAGAGTAGAGTCGCACAAACGCACTCTGTCTCCCAGAATCTCTCTCTCACACACACCAGTTATGTGACGCCCACTTAAGCAGACACGTATGTTACAATTTGTGCACCCGCGGGTACACGTGATGCTGCGCATTTATTTAAGCCGGAAGGCGAACCCGAACAGTAGCTGCATTCATTCCCTTCCCGCCACCTCTTCTCTGGTCGCCGTCGGCCGGTAGCCATGGGCCGGCCGAAGGTAAGAACATAGGCCATACTCCCGCCGGAGCGGCGCTTTAATTTGGAAATTTTAGTAGTCATACATGCATCTTTTTGTGCTAGCACTCCTATATAAGGGTTGACCGGTCGCTTCCCGCGGACGTGCGTGGGCGGTGGAAGAGGAAGCATAAGGGAAGCGGGCTGTGGAGTAAGGTTTTTACCACAATTTCTTAGGAAACAGAGTGCAATAGTTGAGTAGTTTTGCAAACTACCAGTACTACACCTGAAATGGTTCACAACCTATACTCCCTTGCCAGCGCGCGCTTCCCGCATGAAACGGTCAATGTCGCCCTGGAGCGTTAGTGCTGCATTAATGCCCGACCAGAGCAAAGGCGACCTCTCACTGGCACTGTCGATGGGAAAGGACACCTATGGGATCACAAGAATCCCTACTACGGTTGCGGGGCGCGGGGGTCGTGAGAAGAGTGGATCAAACAGATAGGACACGGTTCGTTTATCCAGGTTCGGGCCGCGAGGATGACTAAAACCCTACTCCTGCTTTGGTGAATTGTATATCTGTGTTCCTGAGCTAGCTATGGGGCGTGAGGAGCTCCAAAAATCCGAATCCTCCTCCTGGTCGCCTCGGGCCTCCTTTTATAGGAAAGGGGTTGCCACAGTGGCACACAGGAGGTGGAAAGGGTACAGCAATGCGAGGTTATCCCTCGCGTTGCATGACAAGGCGCATTTAATGCGCCTTGCTTAGGTGTCCTTGCTTTATCGGGGACGGGGGAGAGCCTTGTCCCGTCCGTCTCCGCTCCCTCTTGCGTTTAAGCGCGCCCTGGCTAGCGGTGCTTGTGGTGCCATGTAGGCAGGCAAGCAGCTGAGGTGGCATAGTGGTGGGTCTCCACGAAGATCTGTACGCCGCCACGCAGGTGCCTGCCCATCTGGTTGGGTCGGCAGCTGCACACGAACGGCGGTGTAGGTGCGACTGGCGTGGGCCTGATGGTGGCCCCACGGGTGTCCTAGGCAAGGGCATTGCTGGGGCCCCGACAAGGGTCTTGCTGTGGCGCCCGCTGTCATCCCCAACAAGGCTCTTGCCGGGGGCCTTGTGGTCCTCCTTGGCTGGGATCCCGCCAAGGATCATCACCTTCTTAAGTGGGCATCTGGTCTTGAATGTCTTCACAAAGATCTGCATGCCACCACGAGGATGTCGCTGATGATGATGATTTTCCTAACTACAACACGGAAGGTGGGTGAGGGAGTCCTGGACTAAGGGGTCCTCGGGCGTCCGGCCTGTTATTCATTGGGCCGGACTGATGGGCTATGAAGATATGAAGGCCGAAGACTATACCCATGTCCGGATTGGACTCTCCTTGGCGTGGAAGGCAAGCTAGGCGACCGAATATGAAGATTCCCTCTTATGTAACCGACCCCATGTAACCCTAGATCTCTCCGGTGTCTATATAAACCGGAGAGCATAGTCCGGATGGCGGATACTCATTACCATATTCACATAGGCTAGACTTCTAGGGTTTAGCCATTACGATCTCGTGGTTGATCAACTCTTGTAACACTCATATTCATCAAGATCAATCAAGCAGGAAGTAGGGTATTACCTCCATAGAGAGGGCCCGAACCTGGGTAAACATCATGTCCCCCGTCTCCTGTTACCATCGATCCTAGGCGCACAGTTAGGGACCCCCTACCCGAGATCTGCCGGTTTTGACACCGACATTGGTGCTTTCACTGAGTGTTCCACTGTGCCATCAACAAAAGGTTTGATGGCCCCTTCAATCATCGATAATGACATTGTCCGAGGAAGAACCTTCCTCCCTGGACAGATTTTTGTGTTCGGCGGCTTCGTACTGCGGGCCAACTCGCTTGGTCGTCTGGAGCAGATCGATAGCTACGCCCCTGGCCACCAGGTCAGATTCGGAAGCTTGAACTACGTCGCGGATGCCCGTGGAGACTTGATCTTCAATGGGTTTGAGACGGCAGCGATCGCTCCCCCTCTCCCCGATGAACATGACTTAAATGTGTCATCGGATTACATCCAGGAGATGATTCCTGTTGCTGCAACGGCCTTAGAACCGAAGCAGATTGTGCCCTCCGAAGCCACAAAGTCCGCGGCGTTGGAGCCGCACACGGACTCGACATCCTGCAATGTCTGCGTCAATGGAACTCCGGACTCGTCTCCGGCTATAAGTTCTGGACCAGGCACGCCTGTGGACATCGAGCTGTGTCGGTTATCGATTTTCGAATTTAGCGCCGCAGACATCTTCCAACATTCACCTTTGGGTGACGTGCGAAACTCTTTACAGAACTCTTCCTTGGAAGATGACTCACAACCAAACTATGTTCGGTTCAAGCTAGAGGCGGATGACGAGGAATTTTTCTTCCCACCCGCCACCCACTTCATAGCCATTGTCGATGACTTAACCGACGTGCTTGACTATGGCTCCGAAGACATCGACTTTATGGACGACGATGCCAACAAGGAGCAAGGCCAAGACCCGCCATTTACTGGACGTTGGATGGCCACCTCTTCGTACGACGTGTACATGGTTGACACACCTAAAGGATCTGGCGTCGACAAAGAAGAGACAGACGCGAATAAACCCTCTAAGACGCAGCCCAAGAGTCGGCGCCCCAAACGCCGCTCCAAGCCTCGTCGCTCAAAAGATGGCAACACTGGCACCGGAGAAAATAGTACTCCGAGCAACGCCGAAAACAACAAAGACCCTGTCAGAGCTGCATCCGAACAGGGGGAACATGACGACAGGCAAGACAACCCTGATGAACAGGCCATAGAAGATGACTCGGAGGACGATAGTTACCATCCACCCTCCAAGGAGGAGACAAGCCTCGGCAATGAAGACTTCATCATGCCTGAGGATCCTCTGGAGCAGGAGCGCTTTAAGCTTCAGTTCATCGCCACTTCAAGGAGCCTGAAAAAGAAACAACAGCAGCTTCAAGCTAAACAAGATCTGCTCGTCGATAGATGGACTGATGTCCTGACAGCCGAAGAATACGGCCTCAAGCACACTGCCAAGAGCTACCCGAAACGCAGACTGCTACCTCAATTCGATGAGGCGGCACCGGAGCACATATGTCCCTCGCGTAATGCGGAACGACCACCACGTGGTCGAGACAGGGCGGCCGACCGGCCACCCCACGGTCGGGATAAAACGACAACTCAGGCCGAACAGCAGCCTGCCCCACCGCCCCATAAAAATAGAGACGGAAGAGTTCGGGGTCACACGTACGACCTCCGGCAGACCCTAGAAAGTAGAGCAGGACATACAAGATCGATCTACGGATCGCGAGGACGTGCCTCGAGGCACGACGACGGCTACCTATTCGGACGTGACAATCCTAACCACGCCCGGGCCGAATGCCGCAGACGGACTCCATCAGAGCTCCGCCGTGATGTGTCCCACTATAGAGGCGCCGCACACCCTCTCTGCTTCACAGACGAGGTGCTGGATCACGAATTCCCCAAGGGGTTCAAGCATGTCAACATTGAATCATACGACGGCACAACCGATCCGACAGTATGGATCGAGGATTTTATTCTCCACATCCATATGGCTCGAGGAGATGACCTCCACGCCATCAAATACCTCCCATTAAAGCTTAATGGACCAGCTCGACACTTGTTAAATAGCCTGCCTGAGATTCCATCGGCAGCTGGGAGGACTTCAAAGAGGCTTTCCTTGATAACTTCCAAGGAACTTATGTCCGGCCACCAGATGCCGATGACTTAAGCCACATAGTTCAACAACCTAGAGAATCAGCCAGAGAATTCTGGACTAGGTTCCTAACCAAAAAGAACAAGATTGTTGACTGTCCGGATGCCGAGGCCCTAGCAGCCTTCAAACACAGCATCCGTGACGAATGGTTAGCACGCCACCTCGGCCAAGAAAAGCCAAAGTCCATGGCAGCCCTAACGGCACTCATGACCCGCGTTTGCGCGGGTGAGGACAGTTGGCTGGCTCGTAGTAACAACACAACCAGCAAGACAGGCCCCTCTGTCATGGTTTTGTCATGGCAGATGTCCTCATGAAAGGACTTACTCGTGGAGCCATCGCTACGGGTTAGCTTAAAGGGGTTAAAGCAGACAAGGGACGCAAGAGAGTTTTATACTACTTCGGCCCCTTACGATGAAGGTAAAAGCCTACGTCTAGTTGTGATGGAATTGATGGGGTTTCGATGACCAGGGAGCGAATACGCTTTGCCTGAGTCTCGAGTTGTTGTCTGTTCTCCTGAACCGCCGCCGGGTCGTCCCCTTATATACATGGGTTGACGCCCGTCGGTTTACAGAGTTCCGAGGCCGGCTCATAAACGTGTCTGGCTCGGTCTCTGCTCTTTCTACCTTATAATACAAGTTACATTGTCAATGTCGGTTTATGTCTATATGCCTTAAACCGGCTTTGGGCCCTGGGCCTTCATACAGCGTCATCGTCTGTCTTCATGGGCTTCAGGTATAATGAACTACCAATGGAGTTAACCCAGCCTCTCCTGGCCGGTTTACGCCCAATGGTAAAATCCCCAACATTAGGCCCCAGACAGAATTGAACTGGTTCATGTCCGTCCTGAGCACTTAATAAGATTTCTTCTTCAATATCTTCACACAATTTGTAAACCGCCATGACGTCATCTTCCAGGACCATGGTAAACCGCCATGACATCATCTGTTATTTTAAACTGTATATACTCATCTTCATTAATGGACCTCCAACAATCGAGGCGACAACTCTGCGTTATATCCAAACTTTGGGCTCCTTGATTTTCGCGCCTGACGCTTATCTTTTGCCTTTATAAATAGAGTCAGGGGGTCTTTCCATTCGCCCCCCCCCCGTGCCTCTTCATCTCGTCTTCTTCCTCGCGCTACCCGACCCCTGAAGCTCCGTCGCCGCCATCGACCGTCGCTCCTGCCCCAACACTGGCCGCTGCATCACCCTGAACGTACCAGAGAACCGCGGTGCTTCTCCGCTCTTCCATTAGCATCGGTAAACTCCCTGTTCTTCCACCATAGATCTGTTTCTAGGGTTTCGGTGTTCCTCGGTGTTCATCGGTGTCCATCGCTTGCATAATAACTCTTTGATCCAAACCTTTGATATTCATCCTGTTCAGTGATAGCCGTAGCCCTTCTTTTCCATCTAATGCACCTCGTTTAAATAGAAGATCCCATCTGAACCTTCATCAACCGCTTGAGCATCAGTATTTAGGTCTAGATATATTTTCATTTCTTGACATGTTGTAGATCCAAAATCATAATGCCAACTTGTGAAACCTGTTTTTCCTACACTTATGCATCCGTAGACTTGTAACTTCAATGTTAGACTAGGAGGTTTAACTTTTAGAAAAAATGATGACCCGGTATATACCATTAGTCCCCTTGTTGGACTACCAATGCATTCACCACTGTACTTTTCCACTGTAAAACTCTTGTTTACAAATAGCTGACTCCGGTTTAACAATATGCTTACATCCTTGTACCGCCGTATAGTTGTCCACTGTAAATCTTAAACCGACAATTATCATGTTGTAGATCTTTCATTGCCATGGCCAAGCAAGTTTATGAATGCAATTGGGCTCGTTCGCGAGTAACCGAAGAGTAGTTAAACAATCTTGTCAAAATGGGCACTTTAGCCAAGAAGGATGTCATCCATTGGATGGTCGCTGGCCCGGAATGTCCTCCTATACCTAAGTATGGAGAAGTTGTTGTGTTTGCTGATCACTTAGGCCGGGGTTCCAGCCCTCCCGGTTCAAAAAATTTCCGGGATGTACTAGCCAGCTTTCAACTGCGCCCACAAGACATCGGTCCTAATTCTGTGACCAACATCTGCCACTTCCAAGTTTTTTGTGAAGTTTACCTACAAGAGGAACCTACAGTAGAATTGTTCAGGGACTTCTTTCACTTAAACCGTCGCACAGAATTCACAGATGGACCCAACACTGAATTGGGTGGAATGGCGGTTCAAAAGAGGAAGGAAGTTACTTTTCCTCATCCTAAACTTCATAGTCACCCCAAAGAATGGAACGCCACTTGGTTTTATTGCAAGGACACATCTCCATCTGATGAAAACCCCCTGCCGGGTTACCGTCCTGAACGCCTGAGAAACACACATCCTTTCCCTCAAAGGTTGACTGCAAAAGAGAGGGCCAACTATGCTCCACAATTATCAAAGCTCAAAGCCTTCATGGCAAACGGTTTGACATGAGTTGATCTTGCTCGTTGCTGGATAAGCTGGAGCGTTCTGCCCTTAAGCCGGTGCCCCGGTTTGATGTGTGAATATACAGGAAGTTTGAAGGATGCTCAGTGGCACATTGACATTCAGCTTACAGATGAAGAAGTCACTGAAACTGTAAAAAAGATGTTGAACGAACCGGAGGCTGTCTACGCTCAAACCGGACTACTCCTTTTCTGCACCATCAACAAACCGCCAGCTGTAAGAATCATATAATCTGTTTATCTGAAAATTGCTTCTGTCCAAATATTCTCTGAAAGTATGATTATTTTTTGACAGGGCGATGATCCGTTCTGGAACAAGAAACCCCCTCAAGACAAACCGGTCAAGCCAACTCGTCCAAAAACCAAAGTTGTTAAAAAACCTGCCAAAAGAAGGACCACTGCATCTTCCGATCCACCAGCTGATGATGATGTGGGTATTTCGGAACCAGAGGTAGAACTTGCCTCACTTGGTTCATTTTTCGTAAACCTTATTGATAATGATTATTGTCAGGACGACGCTGTAGGCAGCCAAGCCGATGCTGTAGAGGTAATCGTTCTTTCCTCTGATTCAAACGCTTTGCCAACACTAAAATCCGTCGAGCCAACCGGAAAGTTAAATTTTCTCATCCTCTTGCTTACTTGGATCCAAACTTTCTTGTGAAGACACAACAGCACGAGCCTCGCCGCACAACCCGGCATAGCGGCCAGGTAGTTACCTCCGCCAGTTTACCGAACACTTTGGTTCGGAAACACCGATCAGAGGTCTCTTATCCCCTTGACACTTCACGCCCCAAAGCGGGCTGTTTTCGTCAACCTCTTAACCCATCTGATTCAAATTTTCAGGGTACTTCTCTCATCTTCTGGCGAGTCGTCAGCCACCAAACTTCCACCCCTCAAAACGGTTATCGGGTAAGCTATACACTTGTTGTATCCTTGGCATGCGTTTTATATGCTATACTGACCTTCATGTTTTACTTTCTCAGTGCTAAGCCCAGACCAAGCAAGAAGGCTCGTCTGAATAAACCGACAGAGGAGGACGCGGCTGTTGAACCGAAGAAAACTCCTGATCCTGAAGGAACCAACATTGATGACATGCTGATTGACCCACCGCCTCAAGATCATGACTTTGCTGCTGATCGAGTAGAAATTGACACCACAGGCCATGCTGACCAACCAACCAGCCTATCCGGACTAACAAACCGGTCAGTCCAGTGAAAAATACTGATAAACCCGCAACTCCAGTAAGAGCTGCTGGGGAAAAGGATGATGACGTCCTGATTACTGGCATTGGCCATACCGCTCTGGGAAATCCTGTTGCTTTGTCAAAGCATACTGCCAAGGATGAATTCTCCGCAATGGACAAAGGCAAATGGAATGTCGATTTTTCAACTTACGCCCATCTGAATGCTCAAAACCTTCATTCTGGCTATCTGAACCGTCTGTACGCCAGCCGTGACTATGAAGCCGGTCTGGTCAATATGATGAAGGAGCATTATGAGGTAAATTCACAAGTGTTTTTCCCTTATATTTAATTGTAGCTTATCAACTCCAGTAGCCCCCAAGTGACGGTTCAAGATACCAACTTAAACCGGGACTTTAATAGCAATTTCAAGCTTGCAACAATGCATCTTAACTTCACTGATGTAGCCCCCAAGGGCCGGTTTAACTTTATAAAGATGAACTAGGACTTTGTAGAAGAATTCCCTTTTTAGCAAGTTATGAGCAAATCCACATTAGCCCCCAAGTGCCAAGCTTAATACTTGTATTGTGCTTGGGACTTATAAAAATTTTCTGATAAAGAGCAAATATGCATTAGCCCCCAAGTACCAAGGGCATACCTTGTTATGTGCTTGGTGCTTCAAATATGCACTGTCAATTTAGTATATATCTGTTTCTGTATAGGCTGAATTGAGCAAGAAGGAAAGCTAAACTGCTGATCTCCTAGAGAACCTCAAGTCCCAACAAGCGGAAACCTCCAAAGCGAAGGAAGAACTGACCAGCGCTCTAGGCGCTATGGAGAAATTAAAAGAGGGCTTCAACAAAGAACGGGCGGATTGGGAGACTGAAAAATTCGCTTTGATACAAAGGGCTGAAAAAGCAGAAGCCGCTCTGAAACTGGTGATTGATGAGCTGACGAGCGTGAAGCGGTAGGTTCATGCCATGGCTGCAGTTGTGTTCGGTAAGCATCCTTGACTTACGCTTTACACATATCCTTGCATGCATTTGCCGGTTTACTAATCATTGTAATGATACAGGAACTCGTATTAGCCACTTGGGGTCTGATGTGCAGAAGAAATTGAAAGCGGCCGACCTATACTCTGATAGAGCAGCTGTATACCGGCGCGCAGCGGATCATCTATACTGCTTCACACAATAATCCTCCTCCCACCTTGATCAGGTATGCCTTACAAAGGTTATCTATGCTTCCTGCCCGGGTAGACGAGCTAAAAAAGTCTGCTGCTAGAACGGGCGCTTTAGCCGCACTAACCCGGGCAAAAGCATGGGTAGCTGTCTTTGATCCAGTTGAAGCGGCCCAAAGTTATCCCAGTTTGAAGGAACACGGAAAAGAATTTGGCGAAGATGATCTCCAGATCATAAACCGGGAAGTACGCCCATTGGCTTGTCAACTGGTTGAAGAAGTGGACCTTTCATACTATCAAGCAAGCTATGATGACAAGAACAAGCGGGTTGCTGCACCAATTCCAGAAGCTCAAAATCTTATCCCGCCAATCCGTAAGCACACTTATGCCCCTGATATTGAACCGTCCACGCTGATAAGTGATGAAGCTGTATTCCAAGCCTTAACTGGGATCGACTAGGCAACTTTTGATTTCCAGCCACTGGGTAGAGAAGAGGAAGTTGAACCGGTGCGAGACGACCCGCAGCCGTCAGGCCAAGCTAGTGACCAATCTTGAATCGGAGGTCGGTTTAGTCCTCGACATGATAAAACCTGTATTTGAGAAAACAATTATCCTTTTGGGCACTGGAACGCCTTGTAATAGGCTAGTTAAAATACTTGGTCTAGTATGCCTTCGTGCATATTTATCTGTCACTGATGCTTGCTTAATCCGACATGTTTAAGATATGATATTCATAATCCACAACCATTTACTCAAGCTGTTCCTGCAGATAAAAGCTAAAAGTGCCCTGGCGGTTTACCCCTGGGCGGGCCATGATACCCAATATATATATGACCAAGGTTTGTAACCAAGGTTGTAAAAGATAACCAAACACAGAAATATATATAATACCTGTGACTTGTTAGGCATAAGGTTGGCTAACCAACATTGTAGTGAGGGTCATAACCCAACTCTTGGAGAAGTAACTCCTGTTATATGAGGCCGGTTTATAAGAAAAACCATATCGGGTTTTGATAAACACCGGTTTACTCCATACTGGGATTTCGATTCAAAACCAGACCGGGTTGACAACTTGTAATGGACAGCCTAACCGGGTTGATAACGCCGGTTTAAAGAAAACATCATAAATCTTATCAAAAAGAGAGCAAAACTCAATCAAAGGCAAATAAAACCGTTGTAGTCGAGGCTTTTCACGGGCTGCCAGGCCCCAAATTCGAGGCTTTTCATGGGCTGCCAGGCCACTGAGTTAAACCATTTTTGCAAAGCCTTTTAAGATGGTACGCAATCCTTAACCAATCATCGTTTTAACTTGACAAGTTCAGGGTCTGCATTTTAGAGTAACTTGTCAAAGTTCGAAGGGTCATACCAGGTTTACCTGGGCGGCGTGACTTACTTAAAGAGGTAGGTTAACCCGGGGTTTTAGGTGTATACACTAGGCTTCCAAGCCATGGCTTGATAGCCCATTACAAGTGTAGATTCTAGGTTCATTGCGATAGCAAAGAATCCCCAAGTAATGTTTTGAGCTGTGCTCAGTGGGTGCCTATGTTTGAGTTGCTATTTTTTACAACACTCTCTTTGGCCCCGGTTTTGGCGTTGAGTCGATCAAGAGGTGTGACTGTGGTTCGGATACGACCAAGTCCCCAAGTGATGCTGTGGCATTGCACCGATCAAGAGGTGTAGCTATGGTTCGGATACGACCAAGCCCCCAAGTGATGTGATAGAAAGCATTGAAAAGCTATATCAAGGGGTAAACCGGACGCCGTTTTAGAAACAGAAGCTCCATGTAACCACACATGATGGAAGAAAAACAACGGATACCCCACTTTAGCCGAGGTTCCGGTTTATTGTATTGATCATAATATATACACTGTCATAATATGTACATAAGCAGACCTTATAGCTCAAGTATAGTAGGGCCAGAGATGAGCAACGTTCCACGGCCGGTTGGTCTCCTCCTCCGATTTACGTGAGTCTTTGCGCTCTCGAACATCGATTAGGTAGTACGACCCGTTGTGCAGATTCTTGCTGACCACAAAGGGTCCTTCCCAAGGTGGGGATATCTTGTGCATATCCGTCTGATCCTGGATGAGTCGAAGCACCAAATCTCCTTCTTGAAAGGTTCTGGTTCTAACCCGGCGGCTATGATAACGACGCAGACCTTGCTGATAAATCACCGAACGGGCTGCTTCCATGTCACGTTCCTCATCTAATAGGTCCAAAGCTTCCTGTCGTGCCTTCTCGTTGTCAGCTTGAACGTACGCCACCACACGAGGTGAATCATGACGGATGTCACTAGGGAGAACCACTTCCGCTCCATAAACCATGAAGAATGGTGTGTATCCCGTCGATCTGTTGGGTGTGGTATTGATGCTCCATATCACTGAAGGTAACTCCTCGACCCAACAACCCGGCGTCCGTTGCAAAGGAACCATAAGCCGGGGTTTGGTGCCTGTCAAGATCTATTGATTGGCCCTCTCCGCTTGACCATTGGACTGCGGGTGAGCCACTGATGATATGTCAAGCCGGATGTGCTCACGTTGGCAGAAATCCTTCATGGCACCCTTTGATAGGTTGGTACCATTGTCTGTTATAATGCTGTGTGGAAAACCAAACCAAAAGGTCACCTTTTTGATGAATTGAACCGTCGTGACTGCATCACACTTGCTAACTGGTTCTGCTTCCACCCACTTTGTGAACTTATCAACCGCCACCAAAAGGTGGGACTTCTTGTCCTTGGACCTCTTGAAAGGCCCAACCATATCCAACCCCCAAGTTGGAAACAGCCAAGTGATTTGGATCATCCTCAATTCTTGAGCCGGTACATGAGCGCGCCTTGAGAATTTCTGACAGCCATCACATCTTTTGACCAAGTTCTCTGCATCAGCATCAGGTGTCAACCAATAAAAACCATGACGAAACGCCTTGGCCACCAAAGATTTTGAACCGGCATGATGACCACAGTCTCCTTCGTGGATCTCACGCAAAATTTCACAGTCTTCTTCGGGAGACACACAACGTTGAAACGCCCCTGTCACACTGCAATGATGCAACTATCCAATGATAATGGTCATGGACTTGGACCGCCAGATTATCTGCCTGGCCAAAGTCTCATCCTCTGGTAACTCGCCCCGGTTCATATACGCCTGATAAGGAACCGTCCAATCCGGGATAACATGAAGAGCCGCCACCAACTGAGCTTCCGGATCAGGAATAGCCCAATCCTCTTCACCAGGGACCTTGACGGATGGATTATGCAGAACATCCAAGAATACATTAGGCGGAACCGGTTTACGTTGGGAACCCAGGCGGGTTAACGCGTCCGTCGCTTCATTCTTCTGCCAGTCCACATGATCCACCTGATAACCTTTAAAGTGACCTGCAATAGCATCCACCTCACGATGGTATGCTGCCATAAGTGGGTCCTTGGAATCCCAAGTGCCGGACACTTGTTGAGCCACCAGATCTGAGTCACCGAAGCACTTAACTCGGCTTAAGTTCATCTTCTTAGCCATCCGGAGACCATAGAGTAAGGCCTCATATTCAGCTGCATTGTTAGTGCAAGGGAACATTAAACGAAGAACATAACAAAACTTATCACCTCGTGGGGAAGTTAATATGACTCCAGCCCCCGAGCCCTTCAATTGCCTGGACCCATCAAAATGAATAGTCCAATAAGTGTGATCCGTCTTCTCTTCTGGTGCTTGTAGCTCTGTCCAATCATTGATGAAATCCACAAGTGCCTGAGATTTGATTGCCATTCGGGGTATGTATTTCAACCTGTGAGGCCCAAGCTCGATGGCCCATTTAGCAATCCGGCCAGTCGCTTCCCTGTTCTGAATTATATCTCCCAAAGGAGACGAGCTGACCACCGTGATGGGATGACATTGGAAATACTGCTTAAGCTTCCGGCTTGCCATAAAAACCCCATACACCAATTTTTGCCAATGTGGGTACCTATGTTTAGATTCGATAAGTACCTCACTGATATGGTCAACTGGCCGCTGAACCGGATATTCCTTTCCTGCCTCTTTGCGCTCCACCACAATAGCCACGCTAACAGCCCGAGCGTTAGCTGCCACATATAGTAACAATGGCTCCTTGTCAACTAGAGCAGCAAGAACCAGTGGGTTTGCCAGCTGCCGCTTTAAGTCCTCAAACGCTTCATTTGCGGCGTCACTCCAAATGAAGTTATCAGTTTTCTTCAGCATCTGATACAAAGGAATGGCCTTCTCACCAAGGCGGCTGATAAACCGGCTCAGTGCGGCAATCCGGCCTGCCAGGCGTTGAACATCATTGATACACTTCGGTTTGGCCAAGGAGGTAATAGCCTTGATCTTTTCCGGATTAGCTTCAATGCCCCTGTTAGACACCAAAAAGCCCAAGAGCTTGCATGCCGGTACACCAAAAACGCACTTGGCGGGATTGAGCATCATCTTGTAACCCCCCAGTTTATCGAAGGTTTCCTTCAAGTCTTCAATCAATGTCTCTTTCTTCCTTGATTTCACCACAATATCATCCACATAGGCGTGAACATTACGGCCAATTTGTTTATGAAGGCTATTCTGCACACACCGTTGATAAGTTGCCTGGGCACTCTTGAGCCCAAAGGGCATGGACACATAGCAGAAGGCTCCAAAGGGAGTTATGAAGGCCGTCTTCTCCTGGTCCTTAACTGCCATCTTGATCTGATGATAACCAGAGTATGCATCCAAAAAGCTTAAACGCTCGCAACCTGCCATAGAATCAATAATTTGATCAATATGGGGGAGGGCAAAAGGATCTGCTGGACAAGCTTTGTTGAGGTCTGTGTAGTCCACACACATACGCCAAGTGCCATTCTTCTTAAGGACCAGCACTGGATTATCCAACCACTCAGGATGGAATACTGCAACGATAAATCCAACCACCAAGAGTCTGGCCACTTCTTCTCCAATAGCCTTGTGTCTTTCCTCATTGAACCGGCAAAGAAACTGCTTGACCAGTTTATACTTAGGATCAACATTAAGAGTGTGCTCAGAGAGTTCTCTCGGTACACCTGGCCTGTCAGAAGGATCCCACGCAAAGATGTCCCGATTCTCACGGATGAACTCGATGAGCGCGCTTTCCTATTTCGGATCCAAGTTAGTGCTGATGCTGAACTGCTTGGATGAATCGCCAGGCACGAAGTCAACAAGCTTAGTCTCATCAGCTGATTTAAACTTCAGGGCCGGATCCTGCTCTGTAGTTGGCTTCTTCAATGAACTCATATCAGCCGGATCAACATTGTCTTTGTAAAACTTTAACTCTTCTGTGTCACAAAGCGACTCAGCATAAGCCGCATCACCTTCTTCACACTCCAGAGCAATCTTGTGACTCCCATGTACAGTTATAGTTCCCTTGTGACCTGGCATCTTGAGCTGTAGATAAACATAGCAAGGTCGTGCCATAAATTTAGCATAAGCCGGCCGTCCAAACAGGGCATGATACGGATTTCTGATTTTCACCACCAGGCCGTGCCATAAGTTTCTGATCTCGAGTCATGCTCATCTCCGAAAGCCACCTCCAGAGCTATCTTACCAACAGGATACGCCGATTTACCAGGTACCACACCATGGAACACTGTATTGGACGGTTTAAGGTTTTTATCTGTTAACCCCATGCGACGGAAAGTTTCATAATAAAGAATATTGATACTACTCCCTCCATCCATGAGTACCTTGGTGAACTTATAACCTCCCACCTGAGGTGCCACCACCAGTGCCAGATGTCCCGGATTGTCAACCCGGGGCGGATGATCTTCTCTACTCCACACAATCGGCTGCTCGGACCAGCGCAAATGATGGGGCACCGCCGGTTCAACGGCATTCACCGCCCTTTTATGAAGTTTCTGATCGCGCTTGTCCAGGCTAGTGGTAAAGACATGATACTGTCCGCTATTCAATTGCTTCGGGTTGCTCTGGTAACCCGACTGCTGCTGCTGCTGTTGCTGGTTCCCCTGATTGTTATAACCACATTGGTTGCCCTGATTGCCTTGATTGCCATGCCCGCTCTGATTACCATGAAAACCTGAGCCGGAGCTGCCTCCACCATAACCCGGCCCATGAGATCCAGTGCCTGAACCGCTACCCGATCCATGATCATACCGGAAAGAATTAGAATTTTTGAACTCTTGCATGATGTAGCAGTCCTTCTAGAGGTGTGTGGACAGAATCTCCTTCGTCCCATGTTTTGGCAAGGCTGGTTCAATAGGTAAGACAGGCGGTCTGGGTTAAGACTTGGTGCTCCACAGCGTTGGGGCGGTTTACCCTTACGCCGTTGACCCTTGTCCTGAGTGTTGGTATTAGCCTCGAAGTCCAAACCGTGGTCCGCTTTGCGCTTGCCGCCATTTCCATGACCCGCCGAGTTGTGGTGCTGCCCCTTGGCGTTGCCGCTCCTTTTTCCCTTCCATGTCTTATTTTCATTAGACTCGGGATCCTTGGTACTATCAGAATCGGCATACTTCACCAGAGCAGCCATGAGGGTTCCCATGTCGTTACAATGACATTTGAGCCGTCCCAACTTCAACTTCAGGGGTTCAAACCGACAGTTGCCTTCCAATGTTAAAACTGCGTAATCAGCATTGATGCGGTCCGATGAATGCAAAATTTCCGAGACCTGGCGCACCCAACGGGTTGTTGACTCTCCTTCCTCCTGGACACAGGCAGCTAAGTCCACAATTGACATGGGCTGCTTGCATGTATCTTTGAAATTCTGGATAAACCAGGTTCTCAACTCGGCCCATGACCTGATAGAATTCACCGGTAAACTCTTTAGCCAAGTACGGGTCATCCCTTCCAGCATCATGGTAAAATACTTTGCACAAGCCGCATCATCCACGTCTAGCATCTCCATGGCTATCTCATAGCTTTCAACCCATGTCTCAGGGGATAAATCGGCAGTGTAATTCGGCACCTTACGCGGGCCTTTGAAATCCTTGGGCAGGCGCACGTTGCGCAACGCTGGGACGAGACACGGCACTCCCAAAGAACTAGAGGTAACTCCTGGCTCTACCGATGTGGTTGGACGAACCAGAGTAAGCTGACGGGCTTCATGCTGTGCCGCTAACTCGGCCTCCCTGCGTGCCCATGCCCGGTCCACCACCTCCTGAGCATCACCGGCGCCACCCGCCGGGTTGTTGCCACGGGGCGCTTCACGGTTCCGCGCATTGCTTGACACGGCCGGTTCATCCATATGCCTGCTGTAACTCCGGCTTGGATGGGGGGTGGAATGAATTCGATCATGACTATATGAATAAGCCTCCTCTTGAACCAAGGCTGTCAGAAGAAGCTCTTTAACCCGACGCGTCTCGACCGCCGCTGAAGAATCGCCTTCAATCGTGATAGCCTCCAGCCGTGAAGCGGCAGCAACAATGTTGTCCATCGGGTTAGAGTAATGACCCGGTGGTTTTGGGATATGTGGCGCTACAATCTTGTCCTGACGAGGCGGATCCACCAAACGTGGCTGAACCGGCGCTCCTGCCCCAGGTGCCTCCGCCCGGTTTACTACCGGCGGATTTCTGGTCCCTTCTCCCGGGGTGTTAAATAGGTTTCTAGCGTCATAAACCGGCGGCACGCGAGACCGGTACCTCCTCTTCAGGACCTCGTTCGACGCACTCTGATCCAGCATAAGCCGGCAAGCCTGTGCATCCAAAGCGGCCCGCTTCGTGGCCATCCTGGTATCCTCAGCTGCCAAGTCGGCTTTGGCCTGGGTGATCTGATCTTTCACCTTCGCAATTTCCGCATTGTGTGCCTCCTGATCCGCCGGGTTAACCACCGCCATCAGCGTTGCCAACGCATCAAATAAATCAGATAAAACCTGAGCCTGCCGTCGCACAGGGCCTCCTGCCCCGGCTGCCATTGCCGCTGCTGATCTGGAAATCATCGCTGCTGCGGTCGAAGAGTGGAGCGCCGGCTGTGTACCGGCCTTGAAGATTGCAACCTGGTTTGGCAGATCAGAGGGGTCTGGAATACTTTCGCCATCGGAACAGCCCCCAATCCGGCCATCTTGTAGCTGATATAACGACTCGGTCTCTCTGCTCGATGACTCGTCGCCGGAATAAACGACGGTCTCACCACCAGATTCCGATCTGTACTCGTATTCCCCTCCATGGATGAATCCCACGAAGGCATGCTTCATGACAGGATTGACCCGGGCAGATCTCGCATGCTGAGCCGTTTTGACGAGGTCGGTGCAGATGTCCGGCTCAGGGCCCGGTTCGCCGATCTTGCCAATGAAGACGTGTATGCCACCAAAGGGGACCCGACACCCGTACTCGATTGAGCCGGCCTCGGGGCCCCAGCCTGCATCGTCGATGTATAGCTTGCCACGACGACTCTTGGTCATCCGACCCACAATGTAACCCTTGAGTCCTTCGAGGCTGCCCTCCAAGAACTTGAAACCATCGTGCGATAGCCCCACGGTGGGCGCCAACTGCCATGGTTTTGTCACGGCAAATGTCCTCATGAAAGGACTTAGTCGTGGAGCCATCGCTATGGGTTAGCTTAAAGGGGTTAAAGCGGACAAGGGACGCAAGAGAGTTTTATACTAGTTCAGCCCCTTACGATGAAGGTAAAAGCCTATGTCTAGTTGTGATGGAATTGATGGGGTTTCGATGACCAGGGAGCGAATACGCTTTGCCTGAGTCTCGAGTTGTTGTATGTTCTCCTGAACCGCCATCGGGTCTTCCCCTTATATAAATGGGTTGACGCCCGTAGGTTTACAGAGTTCCGAGGCCTGCTCATAAACGTGTCCGGCTCGGTCTCTGCTCTTTCTACCTTATAGTACGAGTTACATTGTCAATGTCGGTTTATGTCTATAGGCCTTAAACCGGCTCTGGGCCCTAGGCCTTCATACAGCGTCATCGTCTGTCTTCCTGGGCTTCAGGTATTATGAACTACCAGAGGAGTTAACCCGGCCTCTCCTGGCTTGTTTACGCCCAGTGGTAATATCCCCAACACCCTCCGAGGCCAAGAATAGCACTGGCAAGCTCCGGCGCAATAGACACAAACGCCGAAGCAATGGCGACAACACCGATGACACCACAGTCAATGCCGAATTCACTGGCTCCAAGTCTGGCCAACGGAAGAAGCCCTACAAAAGAAACAATGAAGGACCTTCCAGCCTGGACTGCATACTCGACCGTCTGTGCCAGATACACGGCACCACGGATAAGCAAGCCAATCATACCAACAGGGATTGTTGGGTTTTCAAGTAGGCTGGCAAGTTAAATGCCGAAAACAAAGAAAAGGGATCACAAAGTGAGGACGAGGGTGAAGAGACCCGGCAGCCGAACACTAGGTGGCAGAAGAAATTTCCCCCTCAAGTCAAGACAGTGAACATGATATACGCCACACACATTCCAAAAAGAGAGCGCAAGCGAGCACTTAGGGACGTCTATGTGGTAGAGCCAGTCACCCCAAAATTCAATCCGTGGTCGTCGTTCCTGATCACCTTCGATCGTCGAGATCACCCAACTAGTATCTGCTACCTCTTGAGCACTGCGTTGGTTTTCCCTTGAAGAGGAAAGGGTGATGCAGTAAAGTAGCGTAAGTATTTCCCTCAGTTTTTGAGAACCAAGGTATCAATGCAGTAGGAGACCACGAGCGAGTCCCCCACGCACCTACACAAAACAAACAAGAACTCGCAACCAATGCAATAAAGGGTTTGTCAATCCCTTCACGGTCACTTACGAAAGTGAGATTTGATAGAAATGATAAGATAATATTTTTGGTATTTTTATAATAAAGAGAAATAAAGATGCAAAGTCAAATAAACGGCAATGGAAATAGCTAAGTGTTGGAAGATTAATATGATGGAAAATAGACCCGGGGGCCATATGTTTCACTAGTGGCTTCTCTCAAGAGCATATCTATTACGGTGGGTGAACAAATTACTGTCGAGAAATTGATAGAATTGAGCATAGTTATGAGAATATCTAGGTATGATCATGTATATAGGCATCACGTCCGCGACAAGTAGACCGAAACGATTCTGCATCTACTACTATTACTCCACACATCGACCGCTATCCAGCATGCATCTAGAGTATTAAGTTCATAAGACCAGAGTAATGCTTTAAGTAAGATGACATGTTGTAGAGGGATAAACTCATGCAATATGATATAAACCCCATCTTTTTATCCTCGATGGCAACAATACAATACGTGCCTTTGCTGCCCCTGCTGTCACTGGGAAAGGACACCGCAAGATTGAACCCAAAGCTAAGCACTTCTCCCATTGCAAGAAAGATCAATCTAGTAGGCCAAACCAAACTGATAATTCGAAGAGACTTGCAAAGATAACCAATCATAAATAAAAGAATTCAGAGGAGATTCAAATATTGTTCATAGATAAACTTGATCATAAACCCACAATCCATCGGATCTCGAAAAACACACCGCAAAAGAAGATTACATCGAATAGATCTCCAAGAAGATCGAAGAGAACATGGTATTGAGATCCAAAGAGAGAGAAGAAGCCATCTAGCTAATAACTATGGACCCGAAGGTCTGAGGTAAACTACTCACACATCATCGGAGAGGCTACGGTGTTGATGTAGAAGCCCTCCGTGATCAATGCCCCCTCCGGTAGGACGCCGGAAAATGCCCAAAGATGGGATCTCACGGGTACAGAAGGTTGCTGCGGTGGAATTAGGTTTTTGTGGATGCCTCTGATGGTTTGGGGGTACGTAGGTATATATAGGAGGAGGAAGTACGTCGATGGAGCAACATGGGCCCCACGAGGGTGGAGGGCACGCTTGGGGGGGATAGGGGCGCCCCCTGCCTCGTTCTCTCCTCGTTGCTTTCTTTATGTGGAATCCAAGTCGTCTGGATCACGTTTGTTCCAAAAATCACGTTCCCGAAGGTTTCATTCCGTTTGGACTTCGTTTGATATTCTTTTTCTGCGAAAAACTGAAATAGGCAAAAAACAACAATTTGGGCTACGCCTCCGGTTAATAGGTTAGTCCCAAAAATAATATAGAAGTGTATAATAAAGCCAATTAAACATCCGAAACAGAATATAATAATGCATGGAACAATAAAAAATTATAGATACGTTTGAGACGTATCAAGCATCCCCAAGCTTAATTCCTGCTCGTCCTCGAGTACGTAAATGATATTGATGTGGAATGCTACTTTAGCATAATTTCAATGTAGTTCTTCTTATTGTGGCACGGATGTTCAGATTCGATATGATTCAAGATAAAATTTTAATGTTGACATAAAAACAATAATACTTCAAGCATGCTAACCAAGCAATTATGTCTTATCAAAATAACATAGCCAAAGCAAGTTATCCCTACAAAACCATATAGTCTGGCTATCCTCCATCTTCCCCACAGAAAATATTCATATCATGTACAACCCCGGTTTTAGCCAAGCAATTGGTTCATACTTTTTAAAGCGCTTCAGCCTTTTCAACTTTTATGCAATACATGAGCGCAAGCCACAGATATAGCACTATGGTGGAATAAGGTATAATGATAGGGGTTATTTGGGAAGACAAAAAAGGAGAAAGTCTCACATCGACGAGGCTAATCAACGGGCGATGGAGATGCCCATCAATAGATGTCAATGCAAGGAGTAGGGATTGCCATGCAACGGATGCACTAGAGCTATAAGTGTATGAAAGCTCAAACAAAAGAAACTAAGTGGGTGTGCATCCAACTTGCTTGCTCATGAAGACCTCGGGCGTTTGAGGAAGCCCATCATTGGAATATACAAGCCAAGTTCTATAATGAAATTTCCCACTAGTATATGAAAGTGAAAAAATGAGAGACTCTCTATCATGAAGATCACGGTGCTACTTTGAAGCACAAGTGTGGTAAAAGGATAGTAACATTGTCCCTTCTCTCTTTTTATTTCATTTTTCTTTATTTGGGCCTTCTCTCTTTTTTATGGCCTCTTTTTTTATTAAGTCCGGAGTCTCATCCCGACTTGTGGGGGAATCATAGTATCCATCATCCTTTCCTCACTTGGGACAATGCTCTAATAATGATGATCATCACACTTTTATTTACTTACAACTCATTAATTACAACTCGATACCTAGAACAAGATATGACTCCATGTGAATGCCTCCGGCGGTGTACCGGGATATGCAATGAATCAAGAGTGACATGTATGAAAGAATTATGAACAGTGGCTTTGCCACAAATACGATGTCAACTACATGATCATGCAAAGCAATATGACAATGATGGAACATGTCATGATAAATGAAACGGTGGAAAGTTGCATGGCAATATATCTCGGAATGGCTATGGAAATGCCATAATAGGTAGGTATGGTGGCTGTTTTGAGGAATATATACGGAGGTTTATTTGTGATAGAGAGTATCATATCACGTGGTTTGGATGCACCGACGAAGTTTGCACCAACTCTCAAGGTGAGAAAGGGCAATGCACGGTACCGAAGAGGCTACAAAATTGCGGAAAGGTAAGTGTGCGTATAATCAATGGACTCACATTAGTCATAAAGAACTCATATACTTATTGCAAAAAATTATTAGCCCTCGAAGCAAAGTACTACTACGCATGCTCCTAGGGGACGGGTTGGTAGGAGTTAACCATCGCGCGATCCCGGCCGCCACACAAAGGATGAAAATCAACAAATACCTCATGCTCAGACTTCGTTACATAACAGTTCACCATACGTGCATGCTACGGGAATCACAAACTCCAACACAAGTATTTCTCAATTTCACAATTACTCAACTAGCACAACTATGATATTACCACCTTTATATCTCAAAACAGTTATCAAGCATCAAATTTCTCATGATATTATAATTAAAATAAATTGCCATGCTGTTTTAAGACTCTCAAAATAATATAAGTGAAGCATGAGAGATCAATAATTTCTATAAAATACAACCACCTCCGTGCTCTAAAAGGTATAAGTGAAGAATTAGAGCAAAAACCTATATAGCTCAAAAGATATAAGTGAAGCACATAGAGTATTCTAATGAATTCTGATATCTGTGTGTCTCTATCAAAAGGTGTGTACAGCAAGGATGATTGTGGTAAACTAAAAAGAAAAGACTCAAATCATACAAGATGCTCCAAGCAAAACACATATCATGTGGTGGATAAAAATATAGCTCCAACTAAAGTTACCGATGGAAGTAGACGAAAGAGGGGATGCCTTCCGGGGCATCCCCAAGCTTAGGCTTTTGGTTGTCCTTGAATTTTACCTTGGGGTGCCTTGGGCATCCCAGGGCTTAGGCTCTTGCCACTCCTTATTCCGAAATCCATTAAATCTTTACCCAAAAACATGAAAACTTCACAACACAAAACTTAAACAGAAAATCTCATGAGCTGCGTTAGTACAAGAAAACAAACAACCACTTTAAGGTATTGTAATGAACTCATTCTTTATTTATATTGGTGTTAAACCTACTGTATTCCAACTTCTCTATGGTTTATAAACTCTTTTACTAGCCATAGATTCATCAAAATAAGCAAACAACACACGAAAAACAGAATCTATCAAAAACAGAATAGTCTGTAGTAATCTGTAACTAACGCACACTACTGGAACTCAAAAAAATCAGCCAAAATAGAAACACCTATACAATTTTTTATTGATCAGCAGCAATTGGAATCAATATTTTATCAAGTTCTGGTGATTTTTAACAATTGTTTTCGTGAACAGAAAGTTTCTGGAATTTTCAGCAAGATCAAATAACTATCATCCAAGAAGATCCTATAGGTTTAACTTGGCACAAACACTAATTAAAACAAAAAAACAAATCTAATCAGAGGCTAGATCAAATATTTATTCCTAAAAAGAAGCAAAAAGCAAAAAAAAACTAAAATAAAATTGGGTTGCCTCCCAACAAGCGCTATCGTTTAACGCCCCTAGTTAGGCATAAAAGCAAGGATAGATCTAGGTGTTGCCATCTTTGGTAGGCAATCCATAAGTGGATCTCATAATAGATTCGTAAGGGAATTTAATTTTCACTCTATGGAAGTGTTCCATGTCTTTCCTTAATGGAAACTGGAATCTAATATTCCCTTCCTTCATATCAATAATTGCACCAATCGTTCTAAGGAAAGGTCTACCAAGAATAATAGGACATGAAGGATTGCAATCTATATCGAGAACAATAAAATCTATGGGCAAATAATTCCTATTTGCAACAATAAGAACATCATTAATTCTTTCCATAGGTTTCTTGATAGTGGAATCCGCAAGGTGCAAGTTTAAAAAGCAATCATCAAATTCGCGGAAACCTAACAAATCACACAATGTTTTTCGAATTGTGGAAACACTAGCACCCAAATCACACAAAGCATAGAGTTAATGATCTTTAATTTTAATTTTAATAGTGGGTTCCCACTCATCATAAAGTTTTCTAGGGATAGAAACTTCCAACTCAAGTTTTTCTTCATAAGATTGCATCAAAGCATCAACGATATGTTTAGTAAAAGCTTTATTTTGGCTATAAGCATGAAGAGTATTTAGCACATATTGTAACAAGGAAATACAATCTATCAAAGAGCAATTATCATAGTTAAATTCCTTGAAATCAAAAATAGTGGGTTCATTGATATCTAAAGTTTTGACTTCTTCAATCCCACTTTTACAAATTTTAGCATCAAGATCTAAAAACTCCGATTTTTTGGGACACCTTCTAGGTAAAGGTGGCTCATATTCAGTCCCATCATTATCAAGACTCATATTGCAAAACAAAGATTTAATAGGTGACACATCAATTACTTTTAGATCCTCATCTTTATTCTCATAGAAACTAGAAGAACACGCTTTCACAAAGCAATCTTTCTTAGCACGCATTCTAGCGGTTCTTTATTTGCACTCATCAATGGAAATTCTCATGGCTTTGAGAGACTCATTGATATCATGCTTAGGTGGAATAGATCTAAGTTTCGAAGAATCAACATCAAGAGAAATTCTATCAACGTTCCTAGCCAATTCATCAACTTTAAGCAATTTTTCTTCAAGCAAAGCATTGAAATTCTTTTGTGAATTCATAAACTCCTTAACACTAGTCTCAAATTCAGAGGGCATCTTATTAAAATTTCCATAAGAGTTGTTGTAGGAACCACCATAATTATTAGAGGAATTACTAGGGAACGGCCAGGAAAGTTCCTCTATACGCATTGTTACCAAACTTATTCCTACCAACAAAATTCACATCCATAGATTCATTATTATTCTCAATCAAAGTAGACAAAGACATATCATTAGGATCAGAAGAAACACTTTTAGTAGCAAATAATTTCATAAGTTAATCCATCTTTCCACTCAAAACATTAATTTCTTCTATCGCATGCACTTTTTTATTAGTAGATCTTTCGGTGTGCCATTGAGCATAATTAACCATAATATTATCTAGGAATTTAGTATCTTCTCCCAAAGTTATTTCCATAAAAGTGCCTCCCGCGGACGAATCTAAAAAATTTCTAGAAGCAAAATTCAATCCGGCATATTTTTTTTTATAATCATCCAAAGGTTCAAACCATGTGTAGGGCAATTACGTATCATTAATTTCATCCTCGCCCAAGCTTGTGCAACATGTTCATGATCAAGTTGCTTAAAATTCATAATATCGTTTCTAAGAGAGATTATTTTAGCGGGAGGAAAATACTTAGAGATAAAGGCATCTTTGCACTTATTCCATGAATCAATACTATTTTTAGGCAAAGATGAAAACCAAGCTTTAGCGCGATCTCTAAGCGAAAAAGGAAATAGCTTCAATTTAACAATATCATTGTTCGCATCTTTCTTCTTCTGCATATAACACAAATCGACGAAGCTATTTAGATGGGTAGTGGCATCTTCACTAGGAAGGCCGGCGAATTGATCTTTCATGACAAGATTCAACAAAGCAGCATTAATTTCCCAAGATTCAGTATCGGTAAGAGGAGAAATCGGAGCGCTAAGAAAATCATTGTTGTTGGTATTGGTAAAGTCAGACAATTTAGTATTATCTTGAGCCATCATGACAAGCAAGCAATCCAACACACAAGCAAAAAAGAAGCAAGCGAAAAAGAAGGCGATCGGAAAGACAGGGCGAATAAAACGGCAAGGGTGAAGTGGGGGAGAGGAAAACGAGAGGCAAATGGCAAATAATGTAATGCGAGGGAGATGAGTTTGGATGGGTACTTGGTATGTCTTGACTTGTGCGTAGGCTCCCCGGCAACGGCGCCATAAATCCTTCTTGCTGCCTCTTGAGCACAGCGTTGGTTTTCCCTTGAAGAGGAAAGGGTGATGCAGTAAAGTAGCGTAAGTATTTCCCTCAGTTTTTGAGAACCAAGGTATCAATCCAGTATACCATGCGCGAGTCCACACACCTACACAAACAAACAAGAACCTCACAACCAACGCGATAAAGGGGTTGTCAATCCCTTCACGGTCACATACGAAAGTGAGATCTGATAGAAATGATAAGATAATATTTTTGGTACTTTTAAAATAAAGAGAAATAAAGATGCAAAGTAAAATAAATGGCAATGGAAATAACTAAGTGTTGGAAGATTAATATGATGGTAAATAGACCCGGGGCCATAGGTTTCACTAGTGGCTTCTCTCAAGAGCATAAGTATTATGGTGGGTGAACAAATTACTGTTGAGCAATTGATAGAATTGAGCATAGTTATGAGAATATCTAGGTATGATCATGTATATAGGCATCACGTCCGCGACAAGTAGACCGAAACGATTCTGCATCTACTACTATTACTCCACACATCGACCGCTATCCAGCATGCATCTAGAGTATTAAGTTCATAAGACCAGAGTAATGCTTTAAGTAAGATGACATGATGTAGAGGGATAAACTCATGCAATATGATAGAAACCCCATCTTTTTATCCTCGATAGCATCAATATAATACGTGCCTTGCTGCCCCTGCTATCACTGGGAAAGGACACCGCAAGATTGAACCCAAAGCTAAGCAATTCTCCCATTGCAAGAAAGATCAATCTAGTAGGCCAAACCAAACTGATAATTTGAAGAGACTTGCAAAGATAACCAATCATACATAAAAGAATTCAGAGGAGATTCAAATATTGTTCATAGATAAACTTGATCATAAACCCACAATTCATCGGATCTTGATAAACACACCGCAAAAGAAGATTGCATCGAATAGATCTCCAAGAAGATCGAGGAGAACAAGGTATTGAGATCCAAAGAGAGAGAAGAAGCCATCTAGCTAATAGCTATGGACCCGAAGGTCTGAGGTAAACTACTCACACATCATCGGAGAGGCTACGGTGTTGATGTAGAAGCCCTCCGTGATCAATGCCCCCTCCGGCCGGACGCCGGAAAAGGCCCCAAGATGGGATCTCACGGGTACAGAAGGTTCCGTTGGTGGAATTAGGTTTTCATGGGTGCCTCTGATGGTTTGGGGGGGGGGGTAGGCGCGCCCCCCTGCCTCATGCTCTCCTTGTTGCTTTATTTACGTGGACTCCAAGTCCTCTGGAGATTACGTTCGTTCCGAAAATCACGTTCCCGAAGGTTTCATTCCGTTTGGACTTCGTTTGATATTCTTTTTCTGCGAAACACTGAAATAGGGGGAAAACAACAATTTCGGCTAGGCCTCCGGTAAATAGGTTAGTCCCAAAAATAATATAAAAGTGTATAATAAAGCCCATTAAACATCCAAAACAGAATATAATATAGCATGGAACAATAAAAAATTATACATAAGTTGGAGACGTATCAGTATCCACCATTGCGGTTCAGCCGCACTAGTCCTCGACCCAATTATTGATGGGTTTCACCTAACACGAGTCCTGATGAACGGTGGTAGCAGCCTCAACCTGCTTTATCAGGACACAGTGGGGAAGATGGGCTTTGACCCCTCACGAATCAAACCAACTAAGACTACCTTTAAAGGAGTCATACCAGGCGTAGAAGCCCGCTGTACGGGCTCAATCATGCTGGAGTTGGTCTTTGGTTCTCCGGACAATTTCTGAAGCGAAGAGTTAATCTTTGACATCGTCCCCTTCCGCAGCGGCTACCACGCACTACTCGGACGAACAGCGTTTGCTATATTCAACGCAGTGCCACACTATGCTTATCTCAAGCTCAAAATGCCCAGTCCACGCGGCGTCATAACAGTCAATGGCAATAAGGAACGCTCCCTCCGAACATAGGAGCACAACGCCGCCCTAGCAGTAGAGGTACAGAGCGGCCTTCTCAAGCAGAACCATAGTGTGGCTGTCGAGCCCCTGGACATCATTAAGAGGTTCCGGACTACACTGCAGCAGGACAGCGCGGCTCGTCAAGAGCTCAATTAGCAATTGGGCCTCCGTCCCAGTCCCGACGAAGTAGTGGCACTCGCACCACGCGTACATAATTACGCACTCAAAATCCCATGGACATCCACGGAGGTAGAAGCTAACCCGGGATCTACAGTTCGGCTAGAACGACCCCGGACACACATACTTTCACCTTTTTCCTTTTGTTTTAGGTTCCTTTTCCCACGGGCCTGCTGACCAGTCCCTTTGAAGGATCAGCATATAAAGGATGCAAGTAGCATAGGTGTGTAGAGTAACGTCTATACGTCTTCTTGACGGTATTTATATTCATTTCTCAGGACCCGCACGCTGCGCCCTCTTGATTCCGGCATGTTAAATAGCCCGGATGCTTATCACAATGCTTGTACTAGATACGCCTTGACGTATCCATCCAGTTATAATGAAAATAGTTTGCGGCCCAGTTCTTGTAGTTTTTGTTTCTTACTTCATTTTATTCCGATCTGCTTATCGGCTGCATCCGTACACTTTGGTACGTTTCATATTCGCTAGGGACTCCCCATCGCCCCATAATACGGCCGCAAAGTCCGAACACTTCTTATATATAAGTTCGACACCCCGAATTTAGCATTATATGCATTGGCTCCGAATCATGTCTTTGGTCAATAGTTGGGTTGCCCGGCTCCCGTGCTTGCTACCCTACGTTCTGCTCTATCGGCTAGGGTAGTAAAGGGAGAACTACTATGATTGTGCCCTGGCCTTGACCGGATGAGCACCTCAGTAGAGAAAGCCAAAAACTGACATTCATGAAACGGCGATAGCCGGTCAGCTGTTCGAGGGTTACAAAATCGTTGGAGATTTCTTCCACGTTATGCGAAGGATCGGGACTTCCCAATCAGATGCTGACATCACCCTGGCTTGGACCAGGGGCTGCGCACTTGCTTTATTGTAAAACTCCTATGGCTAAGTGAGGGCGTTTAAGCCGTATATATAGTCTGATTTCCTTGTTCGTTGCGCTAAACAACTCCTTCAAAGGACCAAATAATTAGATCAAGATTGTTTAGATTCCATCCCGAACACCTCCGTACTACCTACGTGAGGGCAGAAGCCGACGACTGGCCAACCCCGAGATTACAAATAACACGGCCGCACAGGAGGAAACAATTAAAGCATAACAAAATTACATTACCGGCTTTGTTTCCATAATACAAGGCAAGGGCAACATGAATATATTCATTCAAATAAAATGTCATGCGACCATTTAGCTGCCACAAGTCCAGACCCTTCTATGACATATGCAAAATATCTCTCTGGTGTGCGGTGCTCCTTGCCCTTCGGCGGCCCGCTGGCAACTTCAACGATGTTCATCTTCGCCCACCACATCTTGCAACGAGCGAAGGCCATATGGGCACCTCCAATACATGCACAGCGCTTGACGACGTCCAGCCAGGGAAAGGCTTCCACTAGCTGCCTCACGAGTCCGAAGTAGCTGCCGGGCATAGCTTCGGCTGGCCACAGCTGGATCATCAAATCCTTCATGGCTAGTTCGGCCACCCTATGCAGCTCCACCAGCTGCTTCAGCTGATCGGTGAAGGACACGGGATGCTCTGGCGTCCCATAATGCAACCAGAATAGCTTCTCCATAGAACCCCCTCCTTCGACACGGTAGAACTCCACAGCGTCTGATACGCTGCGTGGTAGATCCGCAAAAGCCCCTGGGGAACTCCAAACCCGGGGTAGCAAAAGGTACTGCTTCTCTGCATACTTGCTTTGCATCTTAAATGCCTTACCCGTCGTGATCTTCTTGGCCTCATGGATCTCCTGGAGGGCGCCCTGGGCCTCATTCCGTGTGGTATCCACGCTCTGACAAGCCTTGGCGAGTTCGGCCCCTTGAACCGACGCATCATGCTCCAAGGCCTCGCATTTTTTCACCGCATCCTGGAGCTCCTGCTGGACCTCCTTGACCCGGGCCTTGAGCTCTTGCCGGGCGGCACGCTGCTGGACAGCCTTCTCCTCAGCCTCGCCCGGGGCCTTCCTCAGGGCCTCGACCTCGGTCGCGGCTACTGGACATATTACGACACTACAGTCAATACATAGCGCCTATGCTTTCCGAATATACAGCAAGTCGTTACTCACCTTGCTGCTCCTGGAGCCGAACCTTAACCTCGCCGAGCTCGCTCTCGGTCCGCTCCCGCCTCTGTCTTAGTTCAGAGACTTCGGCAGCATGCAGGTCGCGGCCAACAGCGACGCCTGCTTATGCATACATATCACGTTAGTCTCCTCTAATAAAAAATTGATCCTCTGTCCGGTTCTTCTCGCCGAGCACCGGACAGTGTCTCAGGGGCTACTGACTGCATGGGGTTTTTCTCTTTCTATGTCACTTACCTCGAAACTTGTCAACACGTTGATGTGGGCTTTGTTCAGTCCACACTTGGCGGACTGAACCTTCTCGATCACCGCGCCCATAAGGATGCGGTGCTCGTCCATAACGAAGGCGCCTCGTAGCGCCTCCATCAGGTTGTCCGGCGTCCCTGGATGGACAGGGACCACCGGCGGAAGCGGCGCACCCCCTTCTTCAAAGGGGGCTGCTCGCTCGACTCCGGAGCCATATGGGTCTACAGAATCGTATTCCGTTGAGGGCCAAACTGGATGCGGCCCTCTTCGCCAGTCTCCATTGGGATCGGCTCCCCCATGTGTCCGGCAGTGGAGGTATTGCCTTGAGGCGCCTCTGGGACAACGTCCTGGGCTCCTCCCTTCAGAGTGGCCCTCCGGGACAACACTTAGGTGTCATCCCTGGCCCCGGGGGAATAAGCAGGTGGTGGCGACATGCTCGCCATCTCCGATGGAGCCAATGAACCTCCGGACAAGGATCGTTGGATTAGGTCGCGGGCTGGACTGCAATAGTATAGTTAACTACGTCAAGATAATGGGAGAAAGGGCTGGATGTGCGCATGAGTGAGCCCTGTCACTTACGATGCGGCCTGGGGCTTAGTGCGGGGGCGTCGTTCCGGACTGCTGTCAACGTCCCACGCGGTGTTGACCGCTGGGCTGCCCTTCCCCTTCTTGGGCGTCTCTACCTCCAGATGCGCCGAACCCGCCCTCTTCTTCTTCCTCTCCTCAGGGGGAGGGTGGTTTTCTACCTCCTCCTCCTCTTCCTCATCATTGTCCTCAGGTACAGAGGAATGAGCTTCGTCGTCTTCGTACGCTTGCGGCGGGGGCCACTCTTGGCCCCCTTTGCCTTCTTCTTGGCCTTCTTCTCCGGCGCCTTATATGGCGCCGGTACCAGCATCTTCACTAGACGCGGGATCACTGGTTCTTTAGGCAGTGGAGCCGGACACTGGATCCGCTTTGCCCTCCCCATCCAGTCCTGAAAAAGCAACAATAAAAGCTCATGCGTCATCCTTGAAAACAAACAAGTGGAGAATGCATGGAAAACGACATACCTCGCTAGCGGGGTGTTTAGCGTCGTGTCCGCGATCTGAATCTGCGGCCAGCGGTTTCTCATTGCTCCTGAAGAGCAACTTCCATGCACCTTCGTGTGTAGTCTCGAAGAGCCTCACCAGGGTCTAGTGCTTCTTTGGATTGAACTCCCACAGCGGGCGGCTTCGGCGCTAGCACGGAAGGATCCGGCGAACTAACATCACCTAGATCACATCAATGAGCTACGCTCTTGGTTACCATGCTCTGAACACGCGTCTGCAGCGCTATCAGCTCGTCAGGAGAACACCAGTACGGACTCTTCTCGACCCAGGAGGTGAGTCGCATAGGAGCACCGGTGCGGAATTCGGCAGCTGCGGACCAGGTGGTGCCGCGTGGTTTTGTGATGTAGAACCACTGCTTCTACCAGTCCTTTACCGTATCCACAAAAGTGCATTTGGGCTAGGAGACGTTGGACAATTTACTCACCATTCCCCTCCGCACTCCACGTGCTGGCCATCCACCACCTTCGGCTTCACGTTGAAGACTTTGAGCCACAGCCCTAAGTGGGGTTGGATGCGGAGGAAGGCCTCACACACGACGATAAACGCCGAGATGTTGAGGAAGGAATTCGGGGACAAATCATGGAAATCTATCCCGTAATAATACATTAGCCCGCGGATGAAAGGGTGGAGTGGAAACCCTAGCCCACAGAAGAAATGAGGGAGGAATACTACCCTCTCGTTGGGCTCCGGCGTGGGGACGATTTATCCCTCGGCCGGCAAGCGGTGGGCGATTCCCTTCGCCAAATATCCGGCCGCCCGGACCTCAGTAATGTCCTCCTCCTTGACGGAGGTGACCATCCACTTGCCGTGACCACCGGATCCGGACATGGTTGCTTGAGTGGAAAGGATATGAGAACTTGGGCGCTAGAGCTCGAGATTGGAAAGGCGGAGACAGAGAGAGAGCGTGAGAAGAGGAAGAGGGAATCCTTATCCCCTTATAAAGGCAGCATATATTAAACGCCTCCTCACTCGCCTTAAGATCCGCCTATTCCCAAGGGCTGTATAAACGGCATGGTTGGGTTACCCATGCCCGCATTGATGAGAATCCCGCAATAAGGGGACACGATCTCTGCTTCGACAAGACGTGCCAATAGCAACCATGTCTTGAAATGTGGGATGGCAGAAGAAAAACGGTTTGAAATCATGACCGGACGGACGTGATGTTATGCTGCAGAAAGCTGTCAGCGGATGGAACTCGTGTAAAAATATATACTCTCTCTGTGGTTGTGTGTGTTGTGTGTAACAGGTCCGGATACAATCGTCGCATCCGAAGACTATATTGGAGTTCGGAAAAAGGGGAACCCGCCTTGCAATGCCGAAGACAATCTGCGCACCGGACTCCTTGTCATTGAAGCCAAGTTCAGGGGCTACTCAGGGAGTCCTGGACTAAGGGGTCCTCGGGCGTCCGGCCTGTTATTCATTGGGCCGGACTGATGGGCTGTGAAGATATGAAGGCCAAAGACTATACCCGTGTCCGGATTGGACTCTCCTTGGCGTGGAAGGCAAGCTAGGCGACCGACTATGAAGATTCCCTCTTATATAATCGATCCCATGTAACCCTAGATCTCTCCGGTGTCTATATAAACCGGAGAGCATAGTCTGGATAGGCGGATACTCATTACCATATTCACATAGGCCAGACTTCTAGGGTTTAGCCATTATGATCTCGTGGTAGATCAACTCTTGTAACACTCATATTCATCAAGATCAATCAAGCAGGAAGTAGGGTATTACCTCCATGGAAAGGGCCTGAACCTAGGTAAACATCGTGTCCCTCATCTCCTGTTACCATCTATCCTAGACGCACAATTTGGGACCCCCTACCCGAGATCCGCCGGTTTTGACACCACAAGTGGGACCTCCCAAGCCAGTGAGGGAGAGAAGGAAAAGGGGACACGACGCCCAAATGAGCTCGACACCGGAAGACTGGTGGTCACGGCGGTGAACCCTGGCGAGTTCGAGCCAATAGAGCCGCGGGAAGTGGCAGCATGTTACGGCAACCAACTAGCATGCATCCTACGGGATACAGCTAACATCAACACCACAAAAATACGGAAGAATTGAATTTTGAAGAAGCTTTTCCTAACTAGGTTACACGCAAGATTCCTGTTCCCTGGTTGGAATGACGATGTCGACCCATGGGATGATGATGCCATGAAAAAAATCAACAACAAAGCCCTAGGGAAGTTCAGCAACGCATTGAGCGCATGGAAAAGTAGGGTGAAAAAGGCGATTGAAGTAGACCATGAAACCTACGCCGAGATTGTTGCAGACAATCTAAAAATTACGATAGAGGACTGTGAAAAGTTCAAGGAGACTTCCAATGAAGAAGCTGCCAAGGCCAGGTCGGAGAGAGGCAAGCAGCTGCAGGCAAAGAACATGGGGAACCACCGCCTTGGAAGTCGTGGTTACACGGGAAAGAGGCCCGTGTGGGCTAAGGAGGATGGAGAACATGAATGGCAGGGGATCCCAGACCCATTGGCTGAGTTCACCGACCAGCAGGAGCACGACTTCATCAGGGCCCGATTCTCTTGGGACCCCAAAAAAAAGATTTTCCTCACTGACGGGCCGACTAGGAAATTCATGAGAATACTGGTAATTATCCTTTTACCACCTTACATATTAGCTTCTAATCAATGAAGTCTACTACATTCTAGTCGCATTCGTAAATGATTCACGGTCCATTTTGCAGAGAGAGCAACACAAGCTTGCAGCCGAAAGCGACTCGTCGACTCAGTCATTGGCGAAGTACAAGTGGGACACTCCTTTCAACCTGGCCATGAACATAATGACGGGACACCCGCCCGGCCAGCGGCCGCAATATGGACGTGTGCACGGCGCCGGGGATGGCGCCACGTGGAAGTACTATTATAATGAGGACCCCAAGGCCAAAAGACAGAGAAAGAAGTTCAGTCAAGTGACTATCGACGAGAAGGTAGCGCGGGCGATGGAGAAAGCAAAAGCTGAGACCAAAGCTGAGATAATCGCTGCCTGTAGACATGACATGGTGGATGCCTTTACAAGCTTGATTCCAGCAGTGGTCACATGGGTGCAACAAAATCCAAACGCGCCACCAAGTGATTTTCCCATGCCCAGCTTCACTGGGAGCAACTCAATGAACACTGCACCCATACCCGTACCTACTATGGCAACCGTACCTGCACCTCCTCCAGCACCTGCTCGCGCACCCAGCTCTCACAGCAGCCCTAGCTCCGTCTCTAGTTTAAATGTCGGGCCGTCGACATTGGCTGAGCTCGATGCCCTCACGGTAAATACGCGTCGCACCTTCATCAACTCAACTAATTCATTAATCTTTAGTTGCCGTTATTTTTGGATCTCTGGGCCGCACATATATGTCTTTGTAGGCCAACTCCACTCCGTACACCCTCCTTTACCACATGAAGGGAGGGTTGGTGGATGTGGGGAAGGGTACTATAGTCAAGCATATGGATCGATTGTTTCACCGCCGGTAGATGCCTGATAATGCCTTAAGGGTCTCCGCGGCGAGTGTGAAAGCAGGCTATGAGGGTATCCCTCGTCCGATACAAACCGATGGAGAGGATGACGAGACCCCGACGCGGCTTGGCCAAAGCAAAAATTGGTCGATCCTGTGGCCGAAATCTTCTTCGTGCCGAGGTGGCCGGGAGCACACCAACGGGACCTCGGGAAGTTATGACCACAACACCACCTACACAAGTACAACCATCGTCTGTGCTGCTTGCTGAGATTGAGAGACATGAGGAAGGAGGGCCAACCGTTCCGGTAGATGATGCCATCTGCCCCATGGAAGAGGATAGGGATCATGACATGGAGGAGGCCGATGACCCTAACCAGTATTTCAATACTGCCTTTGACAACGAAGTAACAATGAGTCGACCATATGAATATGAGATGCATGTACCAGAGCCGGAACGTCCTCGGGAGGGCAATAAGTCTTTGTTCATGCAATCCTCGCAGGACACGCCTCCAGATGCCGGCTCCACCCAAGCTCAACTAATTAGCCAGAGTCGTCCAATGCTGAGCCCGACAACACTAGGGGTGGTGCTCAGGGAGGGTCTGACAGACCCGCCAGCACCTGAGCCCACCAAGAAGAAGCAGAGGAAGAGACTGGCGGCAAGAAAATCCAATAATGCTGGCAATGTTGGTTCTAGCAGCCCGCCGCCATTGACCAAGGTTGACCGTGTACCGATGAAACATGAGCCATTAATCCATGTCGCGGGAGAGCCAATGGTACCAGGGAATGCACTAGCTGCCATAGCAGGGGATCTCAGGAGACTCCATGACCATGTGCTTTCGACAGAGAGAAGCCTCCTCGCCTCGGATGATCCAGGATACCCACTTTATACAGTTCATGTGTCGAGCAGTTGCAAGATGTATGTCCACACATGCCCCACGGACCTCTTCTTCCTGAGGTTTGATTACATCTTCCAGATGTTTCAAATGAGGACACTCAATTTTACGTTCGTCCGCATGTATGCGCTGCACATGAACTACATCATCAGGAGAGAGCAAGTCACCGGTCTTGCGACCGCGGACCCATACTACATGCATGAGGGTTTCTTGTCAATCAACGACGCCAACCGTCAATATGCGAGTCAGTACATCAAAGAATTCTTGGTCTGCAATAAGGACAAAGAAACGATTCTCCTACCTTATCATCCCAGGTAAGTCATCCGCGGATAGCACTATAACACATACATGCATTTCAATAGTTACTTTGCACGCATGGAGGCTAACTTGATCGTGTATTTTGCACAGCGGGGGGTGTCGTGCCGTTCTGATCTTCTTTACCCGCGTTACTCCCACGCTCTATATTTGGACCCGTCAAAGAATAGACAGAAGAAAGATTACACACACATAAAGTATGTTCTGGACAGAGCTATGCTGGGCTTCAGCGTGCGGGGTGGCTACATCCAATGCAAAAAAACAAATAAGGTCGGGCTTTGTTTCGGCCAAAAGACTAACTTATGTTGCATCTAGCAACCGACAAGAAGTGAGAATGATGGATTCTATGTCATCCATCTGATGATGGAGTACAGAAGGGATGTGCAATCACTTTGCATGAAATCTTCATCCGATACCCATATCCAGAAATGGGCCGAAGCCTTTGGAGCCGTGTCGGATAATCGACTTTGAAATGATTTCTACCGGATCCAGCAGGAAATTTTGTCCATCATCATGAAAGATGTCCTCGAAGAGAATGGGATGTTCTACATCGGCCCAATATCGCGAGCTGACGTCGGAACCCGCATTGCCCTACAGCGTCAGGACATGACGCCTTTCACTAAGCTTGGGTGCACCCTTCCGGATATGGACAGATGGGAAGAGTGCACTGCTTAAAAACAATGTGTCTGTTTAGTTACTTGTTACTTTCTGTACAATGAAACTTGGAATCTCTCAGTACGACGAAACTATTAGATGTATGGTGCCGCGCTCTAGTTAATTACTTTCGGTACGATGAAATTTGTTAACTATGTTTACTATATATGTTGCTTCTATTTCATAACTGTTTCGTTGAGTTCGCTTCATAATATATATATATATATATATATATATATATGTATGTATGTATGTATGTATGTATGTATGTATGTATGTATGTATGTGCATCTCTGACAGGTATATAGATCAACGATGGCGAGGAAGTGGTATGTCGTGTATGTAGGGCATGTTCCGGGTGTGCATGAGGAGTGACCAGAGTGTCAGGCCCAAGTCTCTAGCTTCTCCGGCGGAAGCCAGAAAGGGTTTAATAGCAGAGCGGAAGCCGAAGCTAGTTACTTGAGATTCATAGCACAACAGGGGATTCAAAACCAGTGCCGCTGCAAAAACTACTACATAGTACCGCTTTCGATCATCGTGATTACTCTTATCTCGTATGTCATAGTTTAGGTAGATGATGAAACATGTGTCTACGGTGACAATGTAAGAGACATGTGATCATTAACTTGTATCGCTATTTCGAGATGGTGATGAGATCAACATCATTTGTGTTGAGACTATGTTGATATGATGAGACTATGTTGTACCACTTCAATGATGATGTTGAGACATTCCTTTTTCATATAGTTTCAGTGTATGTGTATGTTGTAATTGTATAAAACCTGTAAAAATATGAATATAGCAACATAAAAAAAAGAAAATACTAGCAGTAGCGTGGGGTATTAGAGTAGTAGCAGCGCTGCTTACCAGTAGCATTGGTTGTAGGGGCACGTTACTAGTATTAGTAGTAGCGATCGACAGAGGCGCACTACTACTAGATATAGATAGCAGTAGCGCTGGTTCAAACAAGCGCTACTGCTAAAAAAATACATGTAGCACCGTAGCAATAGCGCACCTGCCCGCGCTACTAATAGCCAAAAACGAGCGCTACTGGTAAGGGTTTTCCTAGTAGTGCTTGGAATTTATATGAAATATATGATTTTAATTGTTGTTCCGAAGACCTAAGAAACACCTTCCCTACCAATGTGAGTTTAGTGATAATGGAATCGTATCTTTGTATGCTAAGGGTGTTTATAATTACTATGATGTTCAACAAATTGAAGAATTTGTTGCTCTTAAGGGTGCTTATGAAATTGCTTCTTTGATTGGAAAGTATGATGCTACTCTTTACAAATCTGAAAAATTTTGTCATACTTAAATATTGTTATGATAATTATGCTTCTAATGCCTATGTTAAACCATATATTGAGGACTCCTCCGCTGTCCAAGAAGAGACTAATATTGTGCAGGAGTCTATAGAAGAAGGAATTGATGAAACTGTGGGCTCATTAGATGAAAAAGATGATGAGGAGAGCGAAGAACAAAAGGAGGAAGAGCGGATTACCTACCCGTGCCCACCTTCTAATGAGAGTAACTCTTCAACTCATACACTGTTTAATTTCCCTTCGTGCTTACCGAAGGATGATTGATATGATCCCGTTGATTCTTTTGAAATATCCCTTTTTGATGATGCTTGCTATGCTTGTGGCCAAGATGCCAATATGAATTATGATTATGGGGATGAACTTGCTATAGTTCCTTATGTTAAACATGAAATTGTTGCTATTGCACCCACACATGATAGTCCTATTATCTTTTCGAATTCTCCAAACTACACTATATCGGAAAAGTTTGCACTTATTAAGGATTATATTGATGGGTTGCCTTTTAATGATGCACATGATGATTTTGATGAATATAACATGCATGTGCTTGCTGCTCCTACTTGCAATTATTATGACATAGGAACTATATCTCCACCTCTCTATGTTTCCAATACGATAAAATTGCAAGAAACTGCTTATGCTATGCATTGGCCTTTACTTGATGTGCATGAATTGTTCTTGTATGACATGCCGATGCATAGGAAGAGGGTTAGACTTCGTCATTGCTTGATATAAGTTACTCTGTGCTCACTAAATCACAAATCATTGTTAATTCAAATTGGCTTTTGATATACCTTGGGATCCGGGTGGATCCATTACTTGAGCACTATATGCCTAGCTTAATGGCTTTAAAGAAAGCGTTGTCAGGGAGACAACCCAGAAGTTTTAGAGAGTCATTTATTTCTGTTGTGTGCTTTTATAAAGTTTAAAAACAAAAATAATGTGCCAAGATTTGCCTTTAGGATGTTTACATTGCTTGTTGGTTTGTGCGGTGCAAAACAGAAACTTTGGCTGTAGTGCGCGATTTTACATTTTCTACTGGGATGTCAAACGGATCTGAAACTTTTTGCACTGTCTATATATCAAATTTTTTATTTTTCCTATTTTTTTCAGAATTTTTGGAGTACCATAAGTACGGTGAATGTTCAGATTACTACAGACTGTCCTGTTTAAGACATATTCTGTTTTTGATGCATAGTTTGCTTGTTTTGATGAAACTATCGATTTCTATCAGTGGATTAAGCCATGGAAAGTTATATTAAAGTAGATACAATGCAAAATAATAATATGAATTGGTTTGCAACAGTACTTAGAGTAGTATTTGCTTTATTATACTAACGGATCTTACCGAGCTTTCTGTTGAGTTTTGTGTGGATGAAGTGCTCGAAGATCAAGGATGTCTCAATGTGAGGAGAAGTAGGAGAGGCAAGATCTCAAGCTTTGGGATTCCCAAGGCACCCCAAGTACATATTCAAGGAGACTCAAGAGTCTAAGCTTGGGGATGCCCCGGAAGGCATCCCATCTTTCTTCAACAAGTATTGGTATGTTTTCGGGTTCGTTTCGTTCATGTGATATGTGCAAATCTTGGAGCGTCTTTTGCATTTAGTTTTCACTTTTCTTTGATGCACCATGCTGGTATGAGATATTCCATGGTTGATTTATAGAATTCTCTTTGAACTTCACTTATATCTTTTGAGTATGGCTTTATAGAATGCTTCATGTGCTTCACTTATAGCATTTGAAGTTTGGATTGCCTGTTTCTCTTCACATAGAAAACCACCATTTGTAGAATGCTCTTTTGCTTCACTTATATTTGTTAGAGCGTGGGCATATATTTTATAGAAAGAACTAAACTCTCTTGCTTCACTTATATATATTTAGAGAGACGACAGGAATTGGTCATTCACATGGTTAGTCATAAAATCCTACATAAAACTTGTAGATCAATGAATATGATATATTTGATTCCATGCAATAGTTTTGCGATATAAAGATGGTGATATTTGAGTCATGCTAGTGGGTAATTGTGAATTTGAGAAATACTTGTGTTGAGGTTTGCAAGTCCCGTAGCATGCACGTATGGTAACCGTTGTGTAACAAATTTGAAGCATGAGGTGTTTCTTTGATTGTCGGGGACGAGCGATGGTCTTTTCCGACCAATCTATCCCCCTAGGAGCATGCGCGTAGTGCATGGTTTTGATGACTTCTGGATTTTTGCAATAAGTATGTGAGTTCTTTATGACTAATGTTGAGTCCATGGATTATACGCACTCTCACCCTTCCATCATTGCTAGCCTCTTCGGTACCGTGCATTGCCCTTTCTCACCTCGAGAGTTGGTGCAAACTTCGCCGGTGCATCCAAACCCCATGATACGATAGGCTCTATCACACATAAGCCTCCTTATATCTTCCTGAAAACAGCCACCATATCTACCTATCATGGCATTTTCATAGCCATTCCGAGATATATTGCCATGCAACTTCCATCACCATCATATACATGACTTGAGCATTTATTGTCATATTGCTTTCCATGATCGTAAGATAGCTAGCATGATGTTTTCATGGCTTGTCCGTTTTTTTATGTCATTGCTATGCTAGATATTGCACATCCCGGTACACCCCTAGAGGCATTTGTGATATTGAGTTGTAAGTAAATAAAAGTGTGATGATCATCATTATTAGAGCATTGCCCCAATGAGGAAAGGATGATGGAGACTAGGATTCCCCCACAAGTCAGGATGAATCTCCGGACTTTACAAAAAAATAGAAGAGGCCAAAGAAGCCCACAAAAAATAAAAGAGGCCACAGAAGCCCACCAAAACAAAGAAAAAACACAAAAATGAGAGAAAAAGGGAGAAGGGCAATGCTAATTTCCTTTTACTACACTTGCGCTTCAGAGTAGCACCATGTTCTTCATATAGAGAGTCTCTCGAGTTATCACTTTCATATACTAGTGGGAATTTTCATTGTAGAACTTGGCTTGTATATTCCTATGTGGGCTTCCTCAAATGCCCGAGGTCTTCATGAGAAAGAAAGTTGGATGCACACCCACTTAGTTTCCAGTTTGATCTTTCATACACTTATAGCTCTTAGTGCATCTGTTGCATGGCAATCCCTACTCCTCGCATTGACATCAATTGATGGGCATCTCTATAGCTTGTTGATTACCCACGTCGATGTGAGACTTTCTCCTTTTTTTGTCTTCTCCACACAACTCCATCATCATATTCTATTCCACCTATAGTGCTATGTCCATGGCTCGCGCTCATATATTGCGTGAAGCTTGAAAAAGTTTGAAAATACTAAAGTATGAAAAAGTTGCTTCGCTTGTCATCGGGGTTGTGCATAATGGGAGCATTTTGTGTGACGAAGATGAAGCATAGCCAAACTATATGATTTTGTAGGGATGAGCTTTCTTGGCTATGTTATTTTGAGAAGACATAATTGCTTGGTTGGTATGCTTGAAGTATTATTGTCTTAAAGTCAAATGATAGACTATAGCTTAGAATCACTCGTGTCTTAATATTCATGCCATGATTAGATTACATGATCAAGATTATGCTAGGTAGCATTCCACATCAAAAAATATCTTTTTTATCATTTACCTACTCGAGGACGAGCATGAATTAAGCTTGGGGATGCTGATACGTCTCCGTCGTATCTATAATTTTTGATTGTTCCATGCCAATATTCTACAACTTTTATATTCTTTTGGCAGCTCTTAATACTATTTTTGGGACTAACATATTGATCCAGTGCCCAGTGCCAGTTTCTGTTTGTTGCATAGTTTTGGTTTCGCAGAAAATCCATATCAAACGGTGTCCAAATGGGATAAAAACTGACGGAGATTTTTTTGGAATATATGTGATTTTTGGGAAGAAGAATCAACACAAGATGATGCCCGAGGGGGCCACGAGGCAGGGAGGTGGGCGCGCCCCTGACCCTCGTGGCCACCCCGTAAGGAGGTTGGTGCTCTTCTTTCGCCGCAAGAAAGCCAATATCTGGATACAAATCATGTCCAAATTTCAGCCCAATCGAAGTTACGGATCTCCGGGAATATAAGAAACGGTGAAAGGCCAGAATCTGGGAACGCAGAAACAGAGAGAGACAGATCCAATATCGTAGGGGCTCTCTCCCCTCCCATGCCATGGATGCCATGGACCAGAGGGGAAACCCTTCTCCCATCTAGGGGAAGGTCAATGAAGAAGAAGAAGAAGGGGGGCTCTCTCCCGGTGGCGCCGGAATGCCGCCGGGGCCATCATCATCACCGCGATCTACACCAGCACCTCTGTCATCTTCACCAACATCTCCATCACCTTCCCCCATCTATCTACAGTGGTCCTCTCTCCTGCAACCCGCTGTACCCTCTACTTGAACATGGTGCTTTATGCTTCATATTATTATCCAATGATGTGTTGCCATCCTATGATGTCTGAGTAGATTTTCGTTGTCCTATCGGTAATTGGTGAATTGCTACGATTGGTTTAATTTGCTTGTGGTTATGTTGTTGTCCTTTGGTGCCCATCATATGAGTGTGCGCGTGGATCACACCATAGGGTTAGTTGTATGTTGATAGGACTATGTATTGGAGGGCAAGAGTGTTAGAAGCTTCAGCCTAGCATAGAAATTGATGCATACGGGATTGAAGGGGGACCAATATATCTTAATGCTATGGTTGGGTTTTACCTTAATGAATGTTAGTAGTTGCGGATGCTTTCTAATAGTTCCAATCATAAGTGCATAGAATTCTAAGTCAGGGGTGACATGCTAGCAGTGGCCTCTCCCACATAAAACTTGCTATTGGTCTAGTAAAGTAGTCAAATGCTTAGGGACAATTTCGCAACTCCTACCACCACTTTTCCACACTCGCTATACTAACTTTATTGCTTCTTTACCTAAAACAGCCCCTAGTTTTTATTTACGTGCTCTTTATATTCTTGCAAACCTATCCACAACACCTACAAAGTACTTTCTAGTTTCATACTTGTTTTAGGTAAAGCGAACGTCAAGCGTGCGTAGAGTTGTATCGGTGGTCGATAGAACTTGAGGGAATATTTTTTCTACCTTTAGCTCCTCGTTGGGTTCTGTTGGGGATATTGTTATTTGGGGTAAACCGGCCTACAGGGCCCGGGTTAGCCTCGTCAATGGACCCGAGATGTTGAAGCCCAAGGAGAAATAGAAGGGCCCAAGGCCTATAATCGGTTTAGAGGTTCACAGGCGTAAACCGGCCTGAGATAAAACTTGCATTGTAAGTTAGGAATAGGGAGACCGACCCGGGCACGTTTATGAGCCGGAGGTCGGGACTTTGCAGACCGACGGGCGTCACCCGTGTATATAAGGGGACGACCCGACGGCGGTTTGAGGGAGAGGACAACAACTCGAGGTTTAGGCAAAGCTTATCGCTCCCTAGCCCTCGAAACCCATCAATCCCATCACAACTAGACGTAGGCTTTTACCTTCATTGAAGGGGCCGAACTAGTATAAACTCTGTGTCCTTGCGTCCGCTCTAACCCCTTCAAACTAACCCGTTGTGATGGCTCCACGACTAAGTCCTTTTGCCAGGACATCTGCCGTGACAAATCCACGACAGTTGGCGCCCACCGTGGGGCCATCGCGAGATGGTTATAGGTTTTTGGAGGGCCGCTTTGAAGGACTCGAGGGTTACGCTGTAGGTCGGATGACTAAGAGCCGTCGCGGAAAACTCTACATCGACAGCACAGGCTGGGGCCCCGACGCCGGCTCGATCGAGTACGGCTACCGGGTCCCCTTTGGCGGCATCCACGTTTTCATCGGCAAGATCGGCGAACCAGGCCCCGAGCTGGGCGTCTGCACCGACCTTGTCGAGACAGCTCAACGCACAAGATCGACCCTGGCTAAACCGGCCAGGAAGCGCGCCTTCGTAGGAGTCATCCACGGAGGAAGCTACGAGGAAGGATCCGAATCCGGTGACGAAACCTCCATCTACTCCGGCGATGAAACGTCAACCGGGGAAACCGAATCTCTTTACCAGCTGCACGATGATCGGATTGGGGGCGGCTCCGATGGCGACAGTATTCCGGATCCCTCTGATCTGCCCTGTCGGGTTGGGATCTTCATGGCTGGAACACAGGCGATGCCACGTTCATCAACTGCAGCAGCCGCGATCTCCGGATCAGCAGCGGCAATAGCTGCACGGGCAGGAGGCCCTGCGGACTCACCAGCCCAAGTTTTGTCAGATCTGTTTGACGCACTAGCAGCGCTCATGGCGGAAGCCAACCCGGCGGATCAGGAGGTTCACAATGCTGAGATTGCCAAGGTGAGAGAGCAGATCACTCAAGCTAAAACGGAACTGGCAGCAGAAGAGATCAGGATGACGGCGGAGCGCGCCGCTTTAGATGCACAGGCTTACAGGCTCATGATGGACCAGAAGGCGTATCAGGAAGTCCTGAAGAGAAAATCCCGATCTCGGTTGCCCACAGCCCTCGACGCCTGAAATCTCTTCAACACCCCGGGGGTAAACCGTGCGGAGGCGACAGCCAGCGCCCCGGTTCAGCACCGGATGATAAACCTGCCTCGTCACAACACTGGTACACCACCGGCCATGCCAACGCCGTCAGGTCATTATTCCAACCCGATGGATAACCTCGTCGCGGCGGCAGCTCGGTTGGAAGCCATTCCGATCGAAGGAGATTCACCGCAGGATGAAGAGACACGCCGGGTCAAGGAGCTCCTTAGGACCGCGTTGGCCCAGCAAGAAGCATATTCGCAAAGCCGTGATCGGATTCACTCCACCCCTCGCCCCAGCGGGAGCTATAGTAGGCGCGTGGAGGAGCCGGCTGTTTCAAGTAACGCCAGGCGTGAAGCGCTCCGCGGCAACAATCCGGCGGGCGTCGACAATGCTCACGAGAATGTGGATCGCACCCGTGCACGGGAGGCCGGATTAGCAGCGCAGCATCAGGCTCGTCAGCTTACACCTATCTTCCCAGCGGCTACGGTTGAACCGGGGGTGGTTTCCAGTTCTTTGGGAGTACCGTGCCTTGTTCCCGCTTTGCGCAACGTACGCCTGCCCAAAGATTTCAAAGGCCCCCGCAAGGTACCAAACTACACGGTAGATCAGCCTCCGGAGACATGGGTGGAGAGCTATGAGATGGCTATGGAGATGCTGGATGTGGATGACACGGCGTGTGCCAAGTATTTTACTATGATGTTAGAAGGAACGGCCCGGACTTGGCTAAAGAGCTTACCGCCTAATTCAATTAGTTCGTGGGCCCAATTGCGCGCCCGGTTTATCAAGAATTTCAAGGACACGTGCAAACAGCCAATGTCGATAGTTGACCTAGCAGCCTGCGTTCAGCAAGAAGGGGAATCAACTACCCATTGGGTACGGCGGGTATCAGAAGTTTTGCACTCGTCAGATCGCATCAACGCAGACACCGCCGTAGTGCTGTTGGAAAGCAACTGTCGGTTTGGCCCTTTGAAGCTAAAGCTGGGCCGGATGAAGCGTGATTGTACAGATATAGGAACGCTCATGACCGCTTTAGTGAAGTATGCGGATTCTGACAGTACCAAGGATCCTGACTCTGGTGATGACAAAGCAGGGAAGGGAAAGAAGAATAGCAACACCAAAGGCTAGAAGCATCGACCGACAGGTAATGGAGGCGGAGGTAAGCGTAAACCGGACGGGAGCATGGACTTTGTGGCCAACACAAGTGCACAGAATAAGGGCCAGCGGCGCAAGGGGAAACAGCCAAGTTTCCGCACAAATCCCGGTCCTAATCCGGAGCGTTTGAACTTTTTCTTAAACCAGCCTTGTCCGAAGCACGGAACAAAAGAGGAACCAGCAACCCATCTTTGGAAGGATTGTTATATCATGAAGGAATTCAAAAGCTCAAACACTTTCCAATATGATCACAGCTCCGGCGGCGGTTCAGGTTCCGGATCAGGATACGGTGGCGGAAATTCCGGTCCAGGGTTCCAGGGTAATCCGGGCGGACAGGTTAGCCAAAATAATCAAAGTAATCAAAGTGGTTACGGACAGCAGCAAACAGGTTATCAGAGCAACCCGAAACAGTTGAGTGGTGGACAGTATCATGTCTTTACTACAAGCTTGGATAAACGGGATAGAAAGCTTCAGAGGCGAGCAGTCAGTGCTATCGAACCGGCCACGCCTCACTATCTGCGCTGGTCAGAACAGCCGATCATATGGAGCCGAGAGGATCACCCTCCCAGGGTTTATAATCCGGGTCAGTTAGCGTTGGTGGTGGCGCCTCAGGTGGGAGGTTATAAGCTCACCAAGGTGCTCATGGATGGAGGGAGCAGCATTAACATCTTGTATTACGAGACCTTCCGTCGTATGGGACTGGTAGATAAGGATCTCAAACCGACCAATACAGTGTTCCACGGGGTGGTGCCTGGCAAGTCTGCATATCCGGTTGGTAAGATAGCCCTTGAAGTGGTATTTGGCGATAGTCACGATTCCAGATCAGAGACGCTGACGTTCGAAGTGGTTAAAATCCAAAGTCCGTACCACGCTTTGTTCGGACGGCCAGCTTATGCAAAATTTATGGCACGGCCCTGCTACGTGTATCTGCAACTTAAGATGCCGGGTTACAAGGGCACTATAACGGTTCATGAGAGCCGTCGAATCGCTTTGGAATGCGAGGAAGGAGATGCGACTTATGCAGAATCGGTTTGTGCTACGGAGGAGCTAAAGCAGTACAGAGACAGTGTTGACCCGGAGGACATGACTTCGTTAAAGAAGCCAACCACGGACCACGATCCGGCCTTGAAGTTCAAATCGGCTGCCGAAACTAAGCTTGTTGACTTCGTACCTGGCGATCCGTCCAAGCAGTTCAGTATCAGCGCAAACCTGGATCCAAAATAGGAAAGCGCGCTCATCGAGTTCATCCGTGAGAATCGGGACATCTTTGCATGGAAGCCGTCTGACATGCCTGGTGTACCGAGGCGACTCGCTGAGCACACCCTTAATGTGGATCCTAAGTATAAACCGGTAAAGCAGTTTTTACGCCGGTTTAACGAAGAAAGGCGTAAAGCGATTGGTGAGGAAGTGGCCAGGCTCCTGGCAGCGGGGTTTATCATTGAGGTTTTTCATCCCGAATGGCTTGCTAATCCGGTGCTGGTTCTTAAGAAAAACGGCACCTGGCGCATGTGTGTGGACTACACAGACATGAATAAAGCTTGCCCAGCGGATCCTTTTGCTCTCCCCCGGATTGATCAGATCATTGATGCTACGGCAGGTTGCGAGCGTTTAAGTTTTTTGGATGCCTATTCAGGTTATCATCAGATCAAGATGGCAGTTAAGGACCAGGAGAAGACGGCGTTCATTACTCCCTTTGGAGCCTTCTGCTATGTGTCTATGCCTTTCGGGCTTAAGAGTGCGCAGGCTACTTATCAACGGTGTGTGCAAAATTGCCTCCACAAGCAGATTGGTCGTAATGTGCATGCTTATGTGGATGATATTGTGGTCAAGTCACGAAAGAAGGAGACCCTGGTTGACGATTTGAAGGAGACTTTCGATAACTTGAGAGTGTACCAAATGATGCTCAACCCGGCGAAATGTGTTTTTGGTGTGCCTGCAGGCAAGTTGTTGGGGTTTTTAGTATCCCATAGAGGAATTGAGGCTAATCCGGAAAAGATCACAGCCATCACCTCCCTGGCCAAACCGAAATGCGTCAATGATGTTCAGCGCATGGCCGGACGGATTGCAGCGTTAAGCCGGTTCATCAGTCGCCTCGGTGAAAAGGCGATCCCCTTGTATCAAATGCTCAAGAAGACGGATCAATTTGTCTAGAGTGCGGAGGCGGATAAAGCGTTTGAGGACTTGAAGCGGCAGCTAGTCAATCCGCCAGTTTTGGCAGCCCCTGTAGATAAAGAGCCACTCCTGTTATATGTTGCTGCGAATGCCAGAGCGGTTAGTGTGGCGATGGTGGTAGAACGAAAGGAGGCTGGAAAGGAACATCCGGTTCAGCGACCGGTTTACTATATCAGTGAAGTACTTATCGAGTCCAAACAAAGGTATCCGCATTGGCAGAAGCTGGTATATGGTGTTTTTATGGCAAGCCGGAAGCTGAGGCAATATTTTCAAGGACACCCCATCACGGTGGTCAGTTCTGCTCCTTTGGGTGACATCATACAGAACCGGGAGGCGACCGGTCGGATTGCTAAGTGGGCCATCGAGCTCGGGCCGCACAGTTTAAGATACGTGCCCCGGACGGCTATAAAGTCACAAGCACTTGTCGACTTCATAAACGATTGGACGGAGTTACAAGCGCCTGAGGAGAAGCCAGATCACACCTATTGGACTATTCATTTTGACGGATCCAGACAATTGGAAGGCTCGGGGGCTGGAGTTGTTTTAACTTCCCCACGAGGAGATAAGTTTTGTTATGTCCTCCGTTTAATGTTCCCCTGTACAAATAATGCGGCTGAGTATAAAGCTTTGCTTCATGGTCTTCGGATGGCTAAAGAGATGAATCTGAGCAGAGTTAGGTGCTTTGGTGATTCGGATCTGGTGGCTCAGCAGGTATCTGGCACCTGGGATTCTAAGGACCCGCTTATGGCTGCATACCGACGTGAAGTAGATATGGTAGCCGGGCATTTCAAAGGCTATCAAGTGGACCATGTGGACCGCAGAAAGAATGAGGCAGCGGACGCTTTAAGCCGCTTGGGCTCTCAGCGTAAACCGGTCCCACCCAATGTTTTCTTGGATGTATTGTATCACCCATCGGTACAGCTGCCCGGTGAGCTGGAGTTGGCTGTTCCTGATCCGGAGGCTCAATTAGTGGCGGCTCTTCACATCACCCCGGATTGGACGCTCCCTTATCTGGCATATATGAGCCGGGGTGAGTTGCCAGAAGACGAAAGCTTGGCTCGACAGATAGTACGACGGTCCAAGTCAATGACCATTTTCAAAGGAGAGTTACATCATCGCAGCGTGTCAGGAGCGCTGCAACGGTGCGTATCCCCTGAGGAGGGGTGCGAGATATTACGAGAAATACATGAAGGGGATTGCGGCCACCACGCCGGTTCAAAATCATTGGTGGCTAAAGCGTTCCGCCACGGTTTCTACTGGTTAACTGCTCATGCTGATGCAGAAGACCTGGTCAGGTTATGTGATGGTTGCCAGAAATTTTCCAGACGAGCACACATACCGGCTCAAGAATTGAGGATGATTCCAATCACTTGGCCGTTTGCGACTTGGGGGCTCGATATGGTGGGGCCTTTTAAGCGTTCCAAAGATAAGAAGACCCACCTACTGGTGGTGGTTGACAAATTTACAAAGTGGGTGGAGGCAGAACCTGTCAGTAAGTGTGATGCTGCCACGGCGGTTCGGTTTATAAAGAAGGTGATCTTCCGGTTTGGCTTTCCACACAGCATCATCACAGATAATGGTACCAATCTATCCAAGGGGGCCATGAAAGGGTTCTGTGCACGGGAGCATATACGGCTTGATGTTTCTTCGGTAGCGCACCCACAGTCTAATGGTCAGGCAGAACGAGCGAACCAAGAGATCTTGAGAGGTATCAAACCCCGGCTTCTGGTCCCTTTGCAAAGGACGCCGGGTTGTTGGGTGGAGGAGCTACCGTCTGTATTATGGAGCATCAACACCACGCCTAACAGATCCACGGGGTTTACGCCGTTTTTTATGGTCTATGGAGCAGAGGCGGTTCTCCCAAGTGATATACGACATGACTCACCTCGCGTGGCAGCATATGTTGAAGCGGACAATGAGCAGGCACGGCAGAACGCTCTTGACTTGTTGGATGAGGAGCGTGACTGGGCAGCTGCCCGTTCAGCGATTTACCAGCAAGATCTTCGCCGTTACCACAGCCGTCGGGTTAGGACCAGAACCTTTCAGGAGGGGGATTTGGTGCTTCGGCTCATCCAGGATCAGTCTGATCAGCATAAATTATCCCCTCCTTGGGAGGGACCTTTTGTGGTCAGCAAGAATCTGAATAATGGGTCATATTACCTGATTGATATTCGAGAGCGCAAGGATTCACGCACATCAGAGGAGGAGACCAGCAGGCCGTGGAACATAGCTCATCTTCGACCTTATTATACATGAGCCTTGGGCTCTGTTTATGTACATATCATGACCATGTATATATTATGATTAATACAATAAACCGGAGCCTCGAGTAAAGCGGGGTCTTTGCTGTTCTTCACATCATGTGTGTTTACCCCTGGAGGTCGCTTCACAGAAGTTCAAATTATAGATTCCGGTTTAAAAGCCGGTTCAAGGGAAGATGTATCCTACAAGGCTGTGAAGCTCTTAATATCCGGTTCAATATCCCGGTTCAAGCATGAGGCTTCCTGTTCAAACATAGGTCGTATTCGAACCAAAGAGAACACAGCTATTCAAACATGGGGCTTCCTGTTCAAACATAGGTCGTATTCGAACCAAAGAGAACATAGCTATTCAAACATGGGGCTTCCTATTCAAACATAGGTCGTATTCGAACCAAAGAGAACATAGCTATCCCTATAAAGTCAGTTGGGGACCTAGTCGGCCTGAACCGTAGCTACACCTCCGGGGGGCTTGGTCATGTCTTGACGACGGTAATGCCTTCTAGCTGGCACATTTGCCACTGAATCAGTTGGGGACCTAATCGACTTGAACCATAGATTACGCCTTATGGGAGCTCGGTCATGTCTTGATGATGGTAATGCCTTCTGGTCGGCTTTTTAGCCAATGAATCATTTGGGGGCTTGGTCGTGTCCGAACCAACGCAATGCCACTTGATCGGCCCTTGGCCATTGAGTCACTTGGGGGCTTGGTCGAATCCGAACCAATGCAATGCCATTTGACCGGCATATTTGCCACGATTCAGTTAGGAACCTAGTCGACCGGAACCATAGCTACACCTCCTGGGGGCTTGGTTTCTTTTGTCTCGACGACGGTCACTCCTTCTGAACGGTTCATAGCAACCACTATTTGCATGGATTTTACTATCGTGTTGCCCTCTCGTATTTGGTTTTTGTTTTCTGCCTTTATTGTGGTGTTTTTTGTTCTTCGGAACGTCAAGTATTTTTAAACCGATTCAGCTGACACAGCCTGGTCCGTTTTTTAACCCGGAGGCAAATTGCCCGGTTTGGCGAAGGCGCACTACGGTTCATATGGTCGAAAAATCACCTTGTGTACTCAGTAAAGACAGGAAACATAAGGTGGAAAAGTCATTGGAAAGGGTATCAGTACCCGTGCGCGAAGGCACATTCAAATGCAGAGGTATTAAACTATCTTATTACAAGGCAGCGTAGTGCCTGAATATATTGTTTCTTGACAGATTAAACGTCACCAATTAAGGTGAACCGGAGCGTTGATTACGCCTGTTCGCCGCCTCGGTTCGAAGGCTGTGGATCATCTTGTGCCGCATCTTCTTGACTACCCATTGGCTGGAAATCAGCAGTGGTCCAATCGATTCCCATTAGCGCTTAAAAGACAGCTTCTTCGTGAATCAGCAAAGACGGTTCAATGTCAGGGGCGTAGGTATGCTTACGGATTGGAGGAATAAGGTTTTCCGCTTCAGGGACCGGGGCAGCTACTTGTTTATTCTGGTTATCGTATTGGGCTTGGTAATGTGCCAGATCTGCTTCCTCAGCCAGTTGACAAGCTAGGGGACGCACCGCCCGGTTTATCGCCCTCAAATCATCTTCACCAAAGTCTGAACCATCTTCCTTCAAGCTGGGGTATCCTTGGGCTGCTTCGACAGGATCAAAATCTGGTACCCATGCTTTGGCCCGGATCAAGGCAGTGATGGCTCCAGTTCGAGCAGCTGATCTTTTCAACTCTTCAATCCGGGCTGGAAGCATGGATAGCCTCTTTAACGTGTCTTGAATCAGAGACGGTGCAGGGTGGTTGTGCGACGCAGTGGTGATAGCTCTCTGTGCTCCGGTGTACAACTGTTCAATCAGAGTATAGGCAGCTTTGAGTTTCATCCGCACATCAGAACCCAAGTGTCCAATACGTGAGCCTGCAATGTTTCAAAGATGGATTATAAACTGGACATAGGATATAGCAGACAAGGTACAAATTGGAAGAAGGGCATCGAAAGAAATTTACCAAAGACGGCAGAGGTCATGGAGTGTATCTGTCGCTTCACGGTGGATAATTCATCGACTACCGGTTTAAGAGCAGCTTCGGCATTTTCAGCCCTCTTCGTCAAAAGAGCTTTTTCAGTAGCCCAATCAGCCTGTTCCTTTTTGCGGCTTTCTTTCAGCTGTTCCATAACGGTTAAGGCATTGGTCAATTCCACCTTCGCCTTTTCAGTTTCAGCCTGTTGGGTTTTTAAGATTTCCTGAAGGTCCGAGGCTTGTTTCGTTTTGGTCTTCAGATCCCCCTGCAGCAGGTCGTCAACAGTGTTCAGAAAATATTGCATGGTTTGGAAGTATCAACCACACAAGCAAGTTATGTGCTCGATACTTGGGGGCTAATGCATACTTGATTTTAACGAATGTTTTCCATTACAAAAAGTCCCAAGATTAATACAAGTATTTAAACTTGGCACTTGGGGGCTAATGGTTATCTGATGATGTTTTCTGGTTATGACCTATGTTGAAGCCTTGGGTTTTCTAAACCGGACCTTAATTGTCAAGGCAGCCTGATCCGGTTTACCATCTCGGTTTGGAAATATTGATAAGCTAAGTTGCAATGGAATGAAGCACAAGGGAGTTACCTCAAGTTTCTCCTTCATCATCTTGATCATGCCAGCTTCATAATCCCGACTGGTGTACAGTCGGTTCAGGTACCCAGAATAAAGATCCGGGGCGCTTAAAGCGGCGTACGTAGAGGAGTCAAGGTCCCATTTGCCCTTTATGGCCGAGATTTCGTCCTTGGCAGTATGCTTGGCTAAAGTAGCAGTGTTCCCCGGTTCAGAGTGACCGATGCCGGTAATCACAACATCATCATCCTTGGAATCGCTGCTCTGCAGTGGCCCTGTCGGTTTATCAACAGTTCCAGAAGGGGGGATGGATTCCTCAACCCGAACAGGACTGGCAGGCGGATCAGTACGGCTGGCAGGTTCGGTAGTCCTTTCTTCAGCACAGGTGTCATCTTGCGGAGATAGATAATTCTGAATATCTTCACGACCCAGAGCGTCAGCATCAGGAGTTTTCTCCGGTTCAGGAGCGGCAGTTCCTTCAGCCGGGTTATCCAGACGAGCCTTCTTGCTCGGTCTAGGTTTTAGCCCTGGAAAAAACCCAAAGATTGAAAAACCGGTGTAAGATGGATTAAGAGACCCATACAGAGATATGTTGTGATCGGTCCAACTTACCCAATAACTGTCTTCAGCGGTGGCAGTTGAGTGGCTGAGGATTCACCAGAAGAGGAATTGGAAGTGACCTGATAATCAGAGTCAGATGGATTTAGAGGCTGACGAGTTAAACCTGCTTTAGGAGGAAAGCTAGCGCATAAATCGGAGACCTCTGAGCGGCGTTTCCGAACCGGGCTGTTCGGTAAACCGGCGGAGGTAACTACCTGGCCGCTATGCCGGGTGGTGCGTCGAGCTTCATGTTGCTGGGTCTTCACAAGAAATTTGGGATCCAAGTAAGCAAGAGGGTGAGAAAATTTAATTTTCCGGTTTGCTTGGCGAGGTTTTTTTTTCAAAGGCAAAGGAACGGCATCAGAAGAAAGAATAGTTACCTCTGGGCCTTCGGCATTGCTTGCTTCAGCGTCGTCCTGACAAATATCATCATCAATAAGACGTATAAAAAGCAAGCCAACTGAGTCGAGGTCTACCCCGAGGTCCGGATTACCCACATCATCCTCCTCTAAATCCGGAGTAGAGGAAGCGGTGTTCCTTTTCCTCTGAGCGGGCTTCTTCACCCTCGTCTTGGGTCGGGTTACCTTTTCGGTCGGCTCTTGAAACTTCTTGCTCCAAAACGGATCATCTCCCTGTCTCAGAAAGGACTGGAGTTAGCAATATGTGTATAAGGAGATCATAAGTTCTATAACAAGCAGAGGGCAGATACTTACAGCAGGTGGTTTGTTTGTGGCACAAAATGGAAGCAGGCCGGATCGGGCGCAAGCATACTCCGGTTCATTCAGCATCTTTTTCACAGCTTCAGTGACTTCGTCCTCCGTCAGCTGAATGTTGCAGTGCCTCAAAGGATCATCAACCCGGCCCGTGTATTGGCACATTAAACCGGAGCGGATGCTAAGAGGCAGGATGCTCCATGAGATCCAGCAACGGGCAAGATCTACCCCCGTTAAACCGTTAGCCATGAAGGCTCTAAGCTTGGACAGCTGAGGGGCATATTTACTCCTCTCTTTGGCGGTTAGCCTTTGGGGGAAGGGGTGTGTATTGCTAAGTCTCTCTGGACGGAAGCCGGGCAGTGGATTTTCTTCAGCAGGGGAAGTATCCTTGCAATAGAACCAAGTGTGATTCCATTCTTGCGGATGACTATGCAACTTGGCGTGAGGATAAGTCACCTCTTTCCTCTTTTGAATCGTCACACCACCCAGTTCCATATTAGGGCCGTCGGTGAATTCAGTACGTCGGTTCAAATGAAAGCAGTCCCGGAACAGCTCTACAGTAGGTTCCTCCTGGAAGTACGCCTCGCAAAGCACTTGAAAATGGCAGATATTCGTGACTGTGTTTGGACCAACATCTTGTGGGCGCAACTTAAAGTTAGCCAGGACGTCCCGATAAAATTTTGAACCGGGTGGATTAAAACCCCGGGCCAGGTGATCCGCAAACACCACCACTTCTCCCTTCTGTGGGGTAGGAGGACATTCGTTTCCTGGAACCCTCCAATGGATGGCATTTTTGCTGTTCAAAGCGCCAGTCAGAACTAAGTTGTTCAGTTGGGTCTCAGTGATGCGAGAGGGAACCCAGTTGCATTCGTACACCTGTTTTGCCATGAGAAAATCTACAAGACAAAGGTGTTCCGGTTTAAGAACAAGTGTGAGTGTAAACCGAAGATGCTCTTATGTAGAGTCAGGTTATCTACAATGATATCAACCAGCGGTTCATCAAGGGGACTAATGGATGTGTGGATCGGTTTGTTCGCTTTGCTAAGAGTTAAACCGACCAGATCTAACAGTTGTGAATATGAAAGCAGAAACAGATCCCGTACGGATTCTTTCAAAGCAATGGATCTACAGCTAGGGCGAAAAAGAAATAAAAATATGAAGTTTGGCACACAACAGAACAACATAAGTTCGGCAAGCAGGAAAAAGAGTGAGATCTAAGGAGACGAATACAGATTTATGGCGACTGCTGAGAGGGACTACAAATCACGATACAGGTATCATCATCTGTTCGCAAAAGCTGCTATGGGGATGAACAAGAAACAGTAACAGGATGACGAACCCTAGGACAGATCTAAAAGCAGAAGAACAGAGGCCTTACCGGGATCCAAACGGATGTGGAAGGTCGCCGCGGTGCTCTGGACCGATCAGGTTGATGCAGCGGCCGGAGTTGATGCGGTGGCTGACGGCGGCGGCGGAGCTCCGAGGTCTGGGTCGCGAGGAAGACGAAGAAGGAGACGAAAGGGAGGAAAGGAAGATGGCCTTCAAGTCCTATTTATAAGGCGCGGCGCGCGTGTCAGGCGCGCGAATCCAGGGGCCGGAGATTTCGGGAGCCCAGCTGGTGCCCTGATTATTGCGGATTAGCAAATGGAGACGGTAAATCTGTGCTGATGTCATATCGGTTTACCGCAGCAAAAAGAGACGAAGAAAACGGTGGTTCAACAAGTTACCGGAAGACATTTGAAGACAGAAATTCTTATTAAGGATTGACGTGAACCTGTTCAAATCAATCTGGGGCCTAATGTTGGGGATATTGTTATTTGGGGTAAACCGGCCTACAGGGCCCGGGTTAGCCTCGTCAATGGACCCGAGATGTTGAAGCCCAAGGAGAAATAGAAGGGCCCAAGGCCTATAATCGGTTTAGAGGTTCACAGGCGTAAACCGGCCTGAGATAAAACTTGCATTGTAAGTTAGGAATAGGGAGACCGACCCGGGCACGTTTATGAGCCGGAGGTTGGGACTTTGCAGACCGACGGGCGTCACCCGTGTATATAAGGGGACGACCCGACGGCGGTTTGAGGGAGAGGACAACAACTCGAGGTTTAGGCAAAGCTTATCGCTCCCTAGCCCTCGAAACCCATCAATCCCATCACAACTAGACGTAGGCTTTTACCTTCATTGAAGGGGCCGAACTAGTATAAACTCTGTGTCCTTGCGTCCGCTCTAACCCCTTCAAACTAACCCGTTGCGATGGCTCCACGACTAAGTCCTTTTGCCAGGACATCTGCCGTGACAAATCCACGACAGGTTCGACACTCTTACTTATTGAAAGAGGCTAAAATTGAACCCCTATACGTGTGGGTTATCAGGAGTGTTGTATGAGGTTCCACCCTCGGCACTCGATGGTAACTCTGCAGATTCGAGCAACAAAAAGGGGCCTGATGTGATGTGAGGTGTCGGTCTCTCATCGTCGATCACGTTGATCAAGTCATCGATGATGAAGCAGGGCAACAAGGACAAGGTGGGGGTCACTGATGGATCACCAACCAACCTATACTAAGCAGTTTAGGATAAGCAGGTAGGTAACAATAGCAGGTACAAAAGTAGGCTATGCATCAGAATAGGAGCAATCAATTACAGTAGCAAAATCTAATGCAAGCATGAGAGAATGGAATGGGCGATATCGGGAGGATCAAAGGGGGGGAGCTTGCCTGGAAACTCCGCTTAAAGGGAAGAAGGGTCGTCGTCGACGTAGTCGATCACAGGGGCATCAACAGCGGTCTCGGGGTCTATCGAAGAAGGAGAGGGGGAAGAAACAATAAATATAAGGCACACATATGCATGACATGATAATAAGCAGCACTAGGCGTGTTCTAACGTAGTACTATGAGATACCGGCGAAAGGGGAAAACATCCGGGAATGTTTTCCTGAAATTTGGCATATTCAGACAGACGAGACGGAGGGGAAATGTTGCATGTTCGCTATGCTAGGGGCATGTGACAGATGAACGGACCGCGTATTCGGAAACGTCTCGTCGTTCTGAGGAACTTTCATGGACAAAGTATTTTCATCTGAGATACGGATTATTTTATATGATTTTTCAAAGTTTTAACTTGTTTTCTATTATTATTATTATTATTATTATTATTATTATTATTATTATTATTATTATTATTATTATTATTATTTAAGTTAGTCCGAAAAATAGTATTATTACAACAGCGTGACGTCGGTATGACATCAGCAGTCAACAGGGCGTTGACTGGATCAAACTGACGTGTGGGGTCATTCTGTCATAGTCATAGTTAATTGGACAGAGTTAATTAGATTAAATGAGTACATTAGACTATTTAATCAAAGTTAGTTAAGTTATTTAATTATCTAATTAACTAATTAATTAATAATTTAAATCTTTTTATATTTTTATATTTGTTTGTTTTATTATTATTCTAAAAGGGGGCGGGCCCCATCTGCCAAAGGCCCATAGGGCCCTAGTGGGCGCCCGGTTACGGGTGCAAGGGTGTTGCGGTGGCTGGCGCCGGCCGGGTGCGGCGAGCGAGGGCGGAGGCGAGCGGCGCCTGGCCGCGGCGGCCATGGCGGATGCGGCGCAGGCGGGTGGCGGCGCTGGCAGAGCAGAGCCATGGCTGGAGGATGGGGGAGGCCATTGGCGCGACAGTGGGGGCTGCAAGCATGGGCGGTTGCCGGGGAGTGCGCGCGCAGCAGAGCGGAGGCGCATGGCACGGGGACGCGCGAGCACACCCAGGGACGTCGCCGTACGGCGAATGAAGAGAGGGGGAAGGGGGAAGAGTGCTCACGGGGCCCTGTAGTTGTGCTAAAGTGAGCTTGGGGAGGCGCCGGAGCTTGGGGCGGCGATGGTCGACGACGAGGATGGCGACGGCGTGATGGAGCCGCTGGGGAGGAGGACGGGGACGATCCGACGAGGGGGGTGGGGAGGTCCGGTGACAGCATGGTGTCGGTTGGTGTCGGGGTTGAGGCAGCGGTGCCTGGAGCGTCGTGGCGAGGGGGCTTCGGGAAGGAGGGGAGGCGTCAGGCAGGGGGTTCTCCGGGCGGCGGGAGTGCCGCGGGGTCGAGCCCCCGATCTGGATCGATGGGGGAGGGAGAGCGAGCGACGTGGGAAGAGTGCGGGAGATCGGGGGAGTGGGGAACGCGGGGGAGTGAGGGGGACTGTCGGGGGAAAAGATCTAAGGGAGCTGACGAGGAGAGGGGGGACTCAGTCTTATCCCCACGCCGCGTGGGCTGGTAGGCCAGCTGGGCTAGTTGGCCTAGTGGGGGGAGGTCTTTTTTTTGTTTCTCCTTGTTCTTTTATTTACTTTTGTTGTTTGATTTAATTTTGAATTTTGAAATCAAACGTGATCGAATCATCGCGAGGTTAACAACAGTAATTGCAGTCACGTGGCATCATTAGCATGGGATTACTCTAGCATAATTATCCAGGCATTACAATTCTCCTCTACTACAAGAAATCTCGTCCCGAGATTTAGGAGGCAGAAGGAAAAAGTTTGGGGTATTCATCACGCAGGTGATCCTCGCGTTCCCAATTGGCTTCGTCTTCAGAGTGATGTGACCACTATACCTTGAGGAACTTGATCGCCCTCTGACGTGTGCGGCGTTCAGCTTGGTCGAGAATGCGGATCGGATGCTCTTTATAGGAGATGTCTTGTTGCAACTCGAGCACTTCATAATCCACAGCTCGGATTGGGTCCTTGAAGCAGCGGTAGAGTTGTGACACGTGTAACACATCGTGAACCTGAGAAAGGTTCGACGAAAGTTCCAACTGATATGCCACTTTTCCATGCCTCTCGAGAATAGTGAAAGGACCAATATAGCAAGGAGCTAGCTTGCCCTTGATCCCAAAGCGGTGTGTACCCTTCATTGGTGTGATTCGAAGATAAGCCTTTTCGCCGGGTTGATAGACCATGTCTTTATGATGATGGTCATAATTACTCTTTTGACATGACTGAGCAGTCTTGTGATTCTTGCGAATGATGCAGACTTGTTCTTCGGCGTGTTGGATAATATTTGGACCGAAGAGTGGATGTTCCCCAGTTTCTGACCAGTTCAGAGGGGTTCGACACTTTCGTCCATATAACACTTCGAAGGGAGCCATATTCAGACTAGCTTGATAGCTATTATTGTAAGAGAACTCGGCATATGGGAGAGATTCCTCGCATTTCTTGCCGAAGGAAATAACACAAGCTCGAAGCATGTCTTCGAGAACTTGATTGACGTGTTCAACTTGTCCCTGAGACTGGGGGTGAAAAGCGGTGCTGAATGACAGATGAGTTCCCATAGCTTCTTGGAAACTTGCCCAGAATCTTGAAGTGAATAAGCTGCCACGGTCTAAGCTGATTTCCAGCAGAATACCGTGAAGTGAAACAATTCTAGACATATAGAGAGTTGCCAGCTGACTAGCAGTGATCGTTTCTTTGACGGCCAGAAAGTGTGCAACTTTAGAAAGCCAGTCAATGACGACAAGAATAGCATTACCTTTCTGCTATTTGGGAAATCCAGTGACGAACTCCATTTCAACATGGTCCCATTTCCATTCAGGAATAGAGATAGGTTGCAGAGTTCAAGTAGGCCTTTGATGTTTTGCTTTGATACGATGGCAAACGTCACATTCAGCAACATAACAAGCAATGTCTTGCTTCATATTTGACCACCAGAATCTCTGACGAATGTCTTGGTACATCTTGGTGCTACCAGGATGAATAGACAAAGGCGTATCATGAGCTTCTTTCATAACCTCCTTAGTCGTATCCAGGTTGTCTTTTGAAGGAACTACTTGGTGACCTTTGAAGAACAAAGCGCCAGCATTATCAACAGTGAAGAATGACGACCTTCCTTCTGCGAGGTAGCGTTTAATCTTCTCTAGTTGAGAGTCATATCCTTGAATTCTCTTGATGGAGTCCAAGAGATCTAGTTCGACAGCCAGGGTATTGAGGGAACCCTTGGAAACAATGCGGAGGTTCATCTTGCAGAATTCTAGAGGAGGGGTGCGAGTGCATGATGTCTACTACGCAACCTTCTTCTTGTAGATGTTGTTGGGCCTCCAAGTGCAGAGGTTTGTAGGACAGTAGCAAATTTCCCTCAAGTGGATGACCTAAGGTTTATCAATCCGTGGGAGGCGTAGGTTGAAGATGGTATCTCTCAAACAACCTTGCAACCAAATAACAAAGAGTCTCTTGTGTCCCCAACACACCCAATACAATGGTAAATTGTATATGTGCACTTGTTCGGCGAAGAGATGGTGATACAAGTGAAATATGAATGGTAGATATGGGTATTTGTAATATGAAAATATAAAAATAGCAAGGTAACTAATGATAAAAGTGAGCGTAAACGGTATTGCAATGCTAGGAAACAAGGCCTAGGGTTCATACTTTCACTAGTGCAAGTTCTCTCAACAATAATAACATAATTGGATCATATAACTATCCCTCAACATGCAACAAAGAGTCACGCCAAACTCACTTACAGCGGAGAACAAACGAAGAGATTATTGTAGGGTACGAAACCACCTCAAAGTTATCCTTTCGGATCGATCTATTCAAGAGTCCGTAGTAAAATAACACGAAGCTATTCTTTCCGTTCGATCTATCATAGAATTCGTACTAGAATAACACCTTAAGTCACAAATAAACCAAAACTCTAATGTCACCTAGATACTCCAATTTCACCTCAAGTTTCCGTGGGTATGATTATACGATATGCATCACACAATCTCAGATTCATCTATTCAACCAACACAAAGAACTTCAAAGAGTGCCCCAAAGTTTCTACCGGAGAGTCAAGACGAAAGCATGTGAACCCCTATACATAAGTTCACAAGGTCACCGAACCTGCAAGTTGATCAGCAAAACATACATCAAGTGGATCACGTGATATCCCATTGTCACCACAGATAAGCACATGCAAGACATACATCAAGTGTTCTCAAATCCTTAAAGACTCAATCCGATAAGATAACTTCAAAGGGAAAACTCAATCCATTACAAGAGAGTAGAGGGGGAGAAACATCATAAGATCTAACTATAATAGCAAAGCTCGCGATACATCAAGATCGTACCACCTCAAGGACACGAGAGAGTGAGAGATCAAACACATAGCTACTGGTACATACCCTCAGCCCCGAGGGTGAACTACTCCCTCCTCGTCATGGAGAGCACTGGGATGATGAAGATGGCCACTGGTGAGGGATCCCCCCTCCGGCAGGGTGCCGAAACAGGGTCCCGATTGGTTTTTGGTGGCTACAAAGGCTTGCGGCAGCGGAACTCCCGATCTATTCTGTTCCCCGAAGTTTTTAGGGTATATGGAGATATATAGGCGGAAGAAGTACGTCAGGGGATCCACGAGGGGCCCATGAGGGTGGAGGGTTGTGACACTCCAAAAAATTTCATTTGGTGTTTAGCAAAATCTTTGTTGGTTTTGAAAAGAGGCCATCTAATTTTTTTTCCAGAAAACCTTCCTCTCAAAAACTTACTTTTCTTTGGCAAGGATTTTTAATCTTCATCAAACTATGGTGATTGATCATTTAAAACTTTTCTCTGATGACTCCCCTCTTAAAACATATTTTTGGAAGTTAATTATTTTACTTTTAAAAAGAAACTCTAGAAAATTGGGATTTTTCATATCTTGAAGACCACCCATGATTTTTGTTTTTGCCCATGTGGTAAAACCCCTCCAAAACCTCCCCTCCTCCTTGAAAACAATCTAAGATCTCTGTCCCAACAAGTCCAAACAAGTTTTGGATTTTATTTCAATTTATTTATCTCTCAAATCTTTTCTGACTATTATTTTTGAGCCTCAGTGATTTTCAAAGAAAGTACCAAGATGCAATTGATCTTTGACCTCAAACCAACTCTCCTGGATAGTCCTTGGTACCCTCAACCTAGAACCATCTTGATCCACTCCTCTTCTTTTCAAAATTTTCAAAATTCAGCCTCTGCAAGTTTGGACCAGATTTGCCAAATTTGGTGAAATTCATATCTTCTCTACTCCAAAAATTCCACAAAAATTCAGGCAGCCTCCTGGTGCAATAAGAGGCCACCCCACCAAAGATCAGCTCAAGCAGAGCCTCCCTCATGCCAAAAGCATTGTGTCGAACACCTGAACTACACTGTTTCCTTGCAATTTTAGAAATTCAGAGAAGTTCAGAGTTTCAGTTTCGTCAGACTTCGGTCACGCGGCTACAGTGCGCCCTGGCGCGATGCACACGGCCCCATCCCCTTGGCCAGCACCCCGCACGCGCGCTTGGCTGGTTCCTGGCGTCGGTGGCGACGAGCCTCGCCGGCGTTGGATGTTTCTGCGGTGGCTGCGCCACCCGTGGTGGCCAGCGAGGGCCCGAGCCCGCTTGCCACGCCACCCGGTGCCGCCCAACGCCCCCTGGCTCTCCGCGTGTCCCTGCCATGCCAGCGCACGCCCGTGGCACTGTCGCCGTGGCCGGTAAGCACGGAGCGTGCTCTCTGCCGCCAATGGGCCCGCGCCGCTCCGTTCCGTCGAGCTCACCCAAAGCTTCGAATCCCAGCTTGTTCAGCACCTAAACGAACCTAGTGGACCTCCACGACGGCGCTCAACTCCTAAACCACCCCGACCAATGCCCTGCACCACCGTAAACATCGCCGGAGAATTCCGTTCTCGGCCACCGCCTCGGACCGCCTATAAAAGGGGACCCCGAGCTCGCCCTCGAGCACGCATCACCACTACACCTCACCAACGCCCCGCCAGGCCACTAGGGGGACCTCGAGGAGGTCTTCTCCCCCAACTCCGGCTGCTCCCTTCCGCCTCGGCCTCCAGCTTGATTCACAGCGGTGAGGCCACCTCCGGCGCCCAAACCTCGTGTGCAGCCTTCTACTACACCTAGTACTCTAACCCCCACCTCAATTCAATGCTTGCAACCCTCTCCGGCGAGCTCCATCCACGCCCGAACCGCCTTCCGCCGGAGCAGGAGCCACCGTCGATGTGGTGCTCACCAGCGACAACCACCACCACCACCCGACGCGGAATGGCGCCCTGAGCATGGAGGTACCCTCCGATCCCCCTGCCTCGTCTTGGATCGTCGCCGGCGATCGCCGCGGCCCTCTGGCGTCAAAAACTCTGCCTCCGTTTTCAAACCCGACGGGTGGGTCCACCCCGTCAGCATTTTATTCTTTTTGAACCGTTTTTTGGAAACGCCTTCGGGCAAAATACGCTTTCTCCTCTGAACTAGCGTATTCGGGACTGAAGCGTTTTCTGTTTTTATAAAAAGAACACTGGAAAGTTTCTGTTTCATTACAGAAAGGTCCCTGGACAAAAACCTTTATAATTTTTAAACAGAAGCATATTTTTGAGTGATTCTTTTTCTGTTCTCTTTGAAATTTTGTCTAGTTTTTTATTAGATTTATTTGAAGAATATTTGGAATAATTTCTGTGCACCTCTCGTTATTCACGATAGCGTGTATATTTTCTTTATACCGTAGATACCGAAGGAGGTGACGGGACCGCGAACTTCACCGATCTAGGCTCCGACTACTCTGAACCAAGCAAGCATGTTTGAACTTTTGATGTGATGAGTGTCTTGGCATGTTTTGCATTTAGCAAGATTCATGGCATGTTAATGAGCATACCGATGAACATTATTTTCATGCATGGTTGAGGCAAGTGAGTTCGATGATCCAAACGTTGTTGGATGTGTATATGCATGGCCATGTGTTGGCATGAGGATGGGTAAGACGGCAGTGTTGTAGCATGCCAGTATTATGCCATACTATTTGACTTCAGTGTCAGCCCGTATCGGTTCGGTTCCCATCCATATTCCCTTCCTGTACTACCACATGTTTTCCGCAAGGAATATGGTTTAGTAAGTTGCAAACCGCTTCCTGGTACACACCAAAAGGAGAGGCCGTGATGATGGTTCCATGGCCCTGGATTAAAGCCAGTCATCCGGTCAGGGGGCATGGGTGTTTCTGGTTGGGACCAAGAGGGGGGCACCCCTTAGAGCACGCATATATAAATTTGATCCCATGCTATTCGAGATTGTGATCTCCCCGTCTCAAAAGTTTTTCTTGGACGATGTCTAGGGTGATTCCTGACATCGAGAGGTAGGATGGGTCTGTACTGGTTAGCTGTGTTTTCTTCCGAAATACCGTAAACGGAACTAGTCCTTCGTGGCTATGGAAATCCGTTGGCTGTGGGAAATTTTTGTACAAACTCTGCAGAGTCATAAATCTTCAAATCATCTTATCCATATCCATGTTCTGCGCTAACTTATTCTGACAAGTGCCAGTTTTGGTGACAGATAATCCGGTGAATCACAAGAGTGCTAAGTCTGGTTAAATGTTTATTCCTATGGATGGACTAACCCGTATATTACCTTGAGATGATTAATCTAACATGTGTATTATTTTTCCTTATGAAGAAAGCCCTTTCTGTGATGTCGCTCAGACGTCCGACTACGGCAGTACTGTTATTTACTTTCCTCATAAGCCCTTTCTGTGATGTCGCCCCGACGTCCGACTGTGGCATTTCTTTTAAAGCCCTTTATGCGGTGTCGCTAAGACGCCCGACTGTGGCATTTCTTATAAAGCCCTTTATGCGGTGTCGCTAAGACACCCGACTGTGGCATTTCTTTTAAAGCCCTTTATGTGGTGTCTCTAAGACGTTCGACTGTGGCATTTCTTTTAAAGCCCTTTATGCGGTGTCGCTAAGACGCCCGACTGTGGCATTTCTTTTAAAGCCCTTTATGCGGTGTCACTAAGACGCCCGACTGTGGCATTTCTTTTAAAGCCCTTTATGTGGTGTCGCTAAGATGCCCGACTGTGGCATTTCTTTTAAAGCCCTTTATGTGGTGTCGCTAAGACGCCCGACTGTGGCATTTCTTATTTAAAGCCCTTTATGTGGTGTCGCTAAGACGCCCGACTGTGGCATTTCTTTTAAAAAGCCCTTTATGTGGTGTCGCTAAGACGCCCGACTGTGGCATTTCTTTTAAAAAGCCCTTTATGTGGTGTCGCTAAGACGCCCGACTGTGGCATGAATTTTCTTTTATATAGTTGTTCACCTTTCGAGGCGTCGCTTCAGACACCCGGTCGGTTTCCATTTATATTTCTGTTGGGATTTCAGGCGGACTACCGTCGATTCCCATTTTACTCACCTTGCCTGCTAATATTTGAATGTGCTTTGGTAAGTTAATCATGACGCATTCATGCATGCATTTGTTATATCTTACGTCCGAACTGTCTTGCGAGTACTTTCAAAGTACTCACTGGCTTGTTGATTTGGCCAGATGCTGACGAAGGTGATCTCATGGATGAAGAGTTCGATAGCGAGTCCGACGCCTAGAGGAATCCTAGTTAGTCTCGTGCGACCCTTGATTTGGTCACTATATTATATCCGCTTCCGCTACCCGAATAAAGTACATCGAGCCTCACCTCGACGCTCGATGTGATGCTAGTTTGAGAGCCATGTTATCTCACTCCCCACTGTATTATTCCACCATCGCTTTATCCCCGAGTCAGTAGTATGCCACCACACCATTGTGATATACCCGCCATTATGTATAATTATTGGCGCGCTTGTAATAAATTGTTGAGCACCCTTAGCTCAACCCTGTAATATATTCTATACTACTGGCTTATTGTATCAAGAGTTTGTCTACCAATGAGGAGGATTTTCTCTCATACTTGACTCAAAAGATTGGTTTCTCAATAAATATTTTTATTGGAAAACCGGTCGTGACAAGGGTGCGCCCTGGGGGGGTGGGCCCCCTACCTCGTGCTCCCTGTTTATTTCCTGACGTGCACTCCAAGTCTATCAGGTTGCTTTCCTTCCAAAAATAACTTCTCCAGAAGGTTTCATTCCGTTTTGACTCCATTTGATATTCCTTTTCTTCGAAACACTGAAACAAGGGAAAAAACAGGAACTGGCACTGGGCTCTGGGTCAATAGGTTTGTCCCAAAAATAATATAAAAGTGTAAAATAAAGCCCATAAACATCCAAAACAGATAATATAATAGCATGGAACAATCAAAAATTATAGATACATTGGAGACGTATCAGCATCCCCAAGCTTAAATCCTGCTCGTCCTCGAGTAGGTAAATGATAAGAACCAGAATTTTTGATGTGGAATGCTACCTAACATATTTATCCATGTAGTCTTCTTTATTCTGGCAAGAATATTCAGATCCATAAGATTCAAAATAAAAGTTCAATATTGACATGGAAACAATAATACTTCAAGCATACTAACAAAGCAATCATGTCTTCTCAAAATAACATGGCCAAAGAAAGCTATCCCTACAAAATCATATAGTCTGGCTATGCTCTATCTTCACCACACAAAATATTTAAATCATGCACAACCCCGATGACAAGCCAAGCAATTGTTTCATACATTTGACATTCTCAAACCTTTTCAATCTTCACGCAATACATGAGTGTGAGCCAGGGACATAGCACTATATGTGGAATAGAATGGTGGTTTTGGAGAAGACAAAAAGGAGGAGATAGTCTCACATCAACTAGGCATATCAATGGGCTATATGGAGATGCCCATCAATAGATATCAATGTGAGTGAGTAGGGATTGCCATGCAACGTATGCACTAGAGCTATAAGTATATGAAAGCTCAAAAAGAAACTAAGTGGGTGTGGATCCAACTCGCTTGCTCACGAAGACCTAGGGCATTTTGAGGAAGCCCATCATTGGAATATACAAGCCAAGTTCTATAATGAAAAATTCCCACTAGTATATGAAAGTGACAACATAGGAGACTCTTTATCATGAAGATAATGGTGCTACTTTGAAGCACAAGTGTGGTAAAAGGATAGTAGCATTGTCCCTTCTCTCTTTTTCGTTCATTTATTTATTTATTTATTTATTTATTTTTATTTGGGCCTTTCTCTCTTTTTTATGGCCTCTTTTTTTCCTTTTTTCTTTATTTTTCGTCCGGAGTCTCATCCCGACTTCTGGGGGAATCATAGTCTCCGTCATCCTTTCCTCACTGGGACAATGCTCTAATAATGAATATCATCACACTTTTATTTACTTACAACTCAAGAATTACAACTCGATACTTAGAAAAAAATATGACTCTATATGAATGCCTCCGGCAGTGTACCGGGATGTGCAATGACTCATGAGTGACATGTACGAAAGAATTATGAACGGTGGCTTTGCCAAAAATACAATGTCAACTACATGATCATGCGAAGCAATATGACAATGATGGAGCGTGTCATAATAAACGAAACGGTGGAAAGTTGCATGGCAATATATCTCGGAATGGCTATGGAAATGCCATGATAGGTAGGTATGGTGGCTGTTTTGAGGAAGGTATATGGTGGGTGTATGATACCGGCGAAAGGTGCGCGGTATTAGAGAGGCTAGTAATGGTGGAAGGATGAGAGTGCGTATAATCCATGGACTCAACATTAGTAATAAAGAACTCACATACTTATTGCAAAAATCTATTAGTTATCGAAACAAAGTATTACGCGCATGCTCCTAGGGGGATAGATTGGTAGGAAAAGACCATCGCTCGTCCCCGACCGCCACTCATAAGGAAGACAATAAATAAATCATGCTCCGACTTCATCACATAACGGTTCACCATACGTGCATGCTGCGGGAATCACAAACTTTAACACAAGTATCTCTCAAATTCACAACTACTCAACTAGCATGACTCTAATATCACCATCTTCATATCTCAAAACAATCATAAGGAATCAAACTTCTCATAGTATTCAATGCACTTTATATGATAGTTTTTATTATATCCCTCTTGGATGCCAATCATATTAGGACAAGTTTCATAAACAAAGAAAAATACCATGCTGTTTAAGACTCTCAAAATAATATAAGTGAAGCACGAGAATTCATATATTTCTTCAAAATAAATCCACCGCCGTGCTCTAAAAGATATAAGTGAAGCACTAGAGCAAACAACAAACTACTCCGAAAGATATAAGTGAAGATCAATGAGTAGTCGAATAATTATGTAACTATGTGAAGACTCTCTAACATTTAAGAATTTCAGATCTTGATACTTTATTCAAACAGCAATAAAAACAAAAGAAAATAAAATGACATGACACTCCAAGCAAAACACATATCATGTGGTGAATAAAAATATAGCTCCAAGTAAAGTTACCGATGAACGAAGACAAAAAGGGGATGCCATCCGGGGCATCCCCAAGCTTAGATGCTTGGTTATCCTTGAATATTGCCTTGGGTTGCCTTGGTCATCCCCAAGCTTAGGCTCTTGCCACTCCTTATTCCGTAGTCCATCGAATCTTTACCCAAAACTTGAAAACTTCACAACACAAAACTTAACAGAAAATCTCGTGAGCTCCTTTAGCAAAAATAAAACAAAACACCACTTCATGGTACTGTAATGGACTAATTACTTATTTATATTGGTGTTAAACCTACTGTATTCCAACTTATCTATGGTTTATAAATTATTTTACTAGCCATAGACTCATCAAAATAAGCAAACAACACACGAAAAACAGAATCTGTCAAAAACAGAACAGTCTGTAGTAATCTGTAACTAACGCAAACTTATAGAACTCCAAGAATTCTAAAATAAATTGGTGTTCCTGAGGAATTTATCTAGTAATCATCTTCAAAAAGAATCAACTAAATATCACTCTCCAGTAAAATATTGAAGCTAATCTCGTGAGCGCTAAAGTTTCTGTTTTTCACAGCATGATCATAAAGACTTCACCCAAGTCTTCCCAAAGGTTCTACTTGGCACAAACACTAATTAAAACATAAAACCACATCTAAACAGAAGATAGATTGATAATTTATTACTAAACAGAACCAAAAGGCAATACACTAAAATAAAATTGGGTTGCCTCCCAACAAGCGTTAACGTTTAATGCCCCTAGCTAGGCATGATGATTTCAATGATGCTCACATAAAAGATAGGAGCTGAAACATAAAGAGAGCATCATGAAGAACATGACTAGCACATTTAAGTCTAACCCACTTCCTATGCATAGGTATTTTTTGAGCAAACAACTTATGGGAACAATAATCAACTAGCATAGGATGGCCAAACAAGCATAACTTCAAAACATTAAGCACATAGAGAGGAAACTTGATATTATTGCAATTCCTACAAGCATATGTTCATCCCTCATAATAATTTTCAGTAGCATCATGAATGAATTGAACAATATAACCAGCACCTAAAGCATTCTTTTCATGATCTACTTGCATAGAGAATTTGCTACTCTCCACATAAGCAAAATTCTTCTCATTCGGAATTGTGGGAGTATTATAAGAGACTTGGATACTATAAATTGTTTCCACATTAAAAGAGTAATGTTCAGAAAAAGGGTAATCATAATCATGACAAGTTTTATAAATATAATCATCACTACTTTTTATAGCATAAGTTTCATCACAATAATCATCATAAGTATCAACTTTGTTCTAATCATAATCGATTGAAACCTTTTCCAAGATAGTGGACTCATCACTAAATAAAGTCATGACCTATCCAAATCCACTTTCATAAATATTATAAGATTGAACATCCTCCAAAGAAGTGGTATCATTACTTCCTAAAGTTTACACTCTTCCAAACCCACTTTCATAAATATAATCATCATAAGTAGGAGGCATGCTATCATCATTATAAATTTGCATATCAAAACATGGGAGGCTAATAACATCATCTTCATTAGACATAGCATCCCCAAGATTGGGACCAACATTAATTGCAGCAAATATATTCTCAAATATGTCATCCTCATCAAACATAACCTCCCCAAGCTTGGGCCTTTTCATATCATAAGCATAATCATTCTCATCATTAATAGTATGGATAGCACCAATAGTATAGCAAACATTATTATCATATTATTCCAAGCAAATGCCGAAAATATTTTCAAGATCATAAGAAGTATCACTATCTTCCCAATCATAATCATCACAACAAGCAATAGGCATAACGAGATCATCATCAAGTGCATCATCTTCCACAATTATTTTTGATTCATTTTCATGAGGCACAACAATAATAGGAGCAACATTATTTGGGAGAGATATCTTTTTACCTCTCTTCATTTTTCTTTTCTTCTTCTTCACCACATCATGTGTGGGTTCAAGCCTCTTTTTTGATCTCCTTATTGATGAGATTGGTTGAATAGAAAGCTCCTCCTCGTTACCTGCTTCATCATAAGAAATAATAGGAGGATATTGGGAAGTCTCTTCCCTTTCGTTCGCATTCTCTTCATCTTCTATTTGTTTTCTTTTCTTTATGTAATTGGCAATATAGGGATTTTCAATGCAATTCACCGCACAATACATATAAATCTTCTCTAGATCAAAATCAAGAAATCTATCAAGATTAAACTTTGGAATACCCTCAGTTATACGTTTCATTTCCTCATACCCCAAAAGAAGACTAAGCTCTTTATGTTGCTCAAGGGTAATCAAATTATCACAATTTTTGGATACGATTCTGTTGGTGTACAAAAAGAGGGGTACACTTTTTTGTACCCCGATGACTGTGCACAGGCAGTCTGAGCCACAAGCGCCGCCACGCCGAGCACGGCAAGGGGGGTAAACCAAGGTAAGGATGAAGCTGAAGAGAAGCGGAACGATGCGAAGACCAAGACCACAGAGAGCAAAGGGGACAAAGCAGACCCCCCGGCAAGATCCTTGCCGGGGGACAACTTTAGCTAGCCCGGCAAGATCCTTGCCATGGCAGCTCTCCCCACACCTACGGAGCAAGGTCACCCTTGAGTCTACTGCCCCCACATGGCAAGGATTTGGGAGACATCCCCGTGGTGGCATGCAGATCTTTGTGAAGACATTCAAGACCAGATGCCCACTTAAGAAGGTGATGACCCTTGGCAGGATTCCAGCCAAGGAGGACCACAAGGCCCCCGGCAAGAGCCTTGCCGGGGATGACAGCGAGCGCCACGGCAAGACCCTTGCCGGGGCCCCGGCAAGGCCCTTGCCAAGGACACCCGTGGGGCCACCATCAGGCCCGCACCAGTCGGGCCCCTACCGCCGTTCGCATGCAGCTGCCGACCCAACCAGTTTGGCAGGCACCTGCGTGGCGGCGTGCAGATCTTCGTGGAAGCCCACCACTGCGCCACCTCAGCTGCTTGCCTGCCTACATGGCACCACAAGCACCGCTGGCCAGGGCGCATGTCAACACAAGAGGGAGCGGCGACGGACGGGACAGGGCTCTCCCCCGTCCCCGATAAAGCAAGGACACCTAAGCAAGGCGCATTAAATGCGCCTTGTCATGTAATGCGAGGGATAAACTCGCATTACTGTACCCTTTCCACCTCCTGTGTGCCACTGTGGCGACCCCTTTCCTATAAAAGTAGGCCCGAGGCGACCAGGAGGGGGATTCGGCTTTTTGGAGCTCCTCACGCCCCATATCTAGCTCAAGAACGCAGATATACAATCTACCAAAGCAGGAGCAGGGTTTTACGCAACCTCGCGGCCCGAACCTGGATAAAGGAACCGTGTGCTATCTGTTTGATCCGCTCTTCTCACAACCCCCATGCCCCGCAACCGTAGTAGGGATTCTTGTGATCCCATAGGTGTCGTTTCCCACCGACATCTTTGGCGCGCCAGGTAGGGGGCAGCGCAGTTGTGAGAATCGGCTTTAGCAGTTAGTTTGACGCTCCTTCATCGTCATGGCGCCCAAGAAGAAGACGACGGTGGCGGTTGTCCCGTCGGAAGCCGGACATCCCGTCCCGACGCGGGCGAGCAGCGGAACGGTCGCGGAAAGGAGCCGGGGCGCCGTTCGCGAACACCAACACCGTCCCAGCAGCCGGAGTTTGGGAGGCGGCGATGTTCGTGCGCCTGGCAACGGGCCGCACGGCGCCAGATCCAAGGATGGAGCCGGGCCCTCCGCGGGTGGCGCGGGGCCTTCCAGGCTCGCTGCCGCCCCGCCCGAGGGCGACGCAAGGGCTTCCAAGACTCCCACGCTGGCGCCGACGGCGCGCTCCTCTCAAGCGGCGCGCGACGAACGGCGTGATCGCACCGAAGACCCCGGGCGTCGCCGCGGGAAGAGCCCCGAGCGCCACTCCCGGGATGTAGAAGACATGCCCGCTCGCCGAGGCGCTGGTGAAGATGGCATGCGACCGCGCGATCATGATAGAGCTCCTCCTGACATGGTCAGAAGTCGAAGCGCGTCGCGATCTGTGCAGGTTTCGCTGCCACCGACGCCAGCAGAAGCCTTGGCGCGCGCGAAGTTGCTCCTCGATTTTCCTCCCACTACGGGGAAACTTGATGAATGGAGAGCCACCATCCGAAGCCTCGTTGCGGTGGCTAACAAAGACGAACCGAGTCCGGCGGAGTCCCCGGGTCGACGTTCCGACGGAGTCCCGCGTACCAGTGGCAGGAAAGCTGGCGGCGCCGTGACCACGGTGCATTCGCCTCCTCCTCGCCCGGTACCACAGACACCTGCCCGTCGCGATGTTACGGCGACGAAATCTCCATAGCGTCGTCCGACCCGCGGACCCACCGTGACCAGCGCCAGGTCCTTCGGGATCAGGAACATGAAGACGCTCGGACCACTATCGAGCGCCGGCGCGGAGCGTGCCACCAGTCAGACAGGCGAGCAGGGCCTGCTGTGGACCACTCGGCACCGGAGAGCCCTGGAGGCCTACCTTACGAGGTAGGCTGCCCGGCTTTTACCCGTGAGCTGCGGCAGTTCCAGTGGCCCACTCACCGCACCGTCAAACCTAACGTGGGCGAGAAGTACGGTGGCAAGACTCACCCGTCCGAGTTCCTCAGCATCTACACCATCGCGATGCAGGCTGCCGGAGCTCGCGACGATAAGGTTCTTGCGAATTACTTTCCGTTGGCCCTTAAACCCAACTCCATGTCATGGTTGATGCACTTGCCGGTAGACTCCATTTCCTCCTGGTAGGATTTGTGCCATGAGTTCGTGGGAGCCTTCACTGGCGGTCACCAAGCTCATGGCCAAGCAAGTGATCTGCACGTCATTCCCCAGAAGGGAGGCGAGAGTCTCCGCAAGTACTTACAGAGGTTCAGCCGGATACAGTACAATATCCCTGATGTTCACCCTGCCGCCATCATCAGTGCGTTCCATCAGAACGTGCGTAACCGCAAGATGCGCGAAGACCTGGCAATGAACAAGGTGAAAGATGTAGAAGGACTCTATGTTCTCGCTGACAGATGTGCCCGGGCTGAAGAGCGAAGGAAGTACCCCGGCGAAGATGCCGGCGTGGAAACCGACTCCTCAAATGAGGATACCGCCGCCACGGTGAAGAAAGGCCGGCGCCGCAATAGGAAGCGCAAAGGAAAAGCCGTGCTTGCCGTCGAGGGGTCTGATGACACCGGCTCCACCAAGAAAACCAAGGCAGATGACCCCGACAAGGAAATTGCCGGATGTGTCGCCTGCCGGGCCTTGGCGGCTGCCGAGAAGCCAGGCAACTCCGACAAGCGGTACTGCAAGATCCATCGCACCAAAGGCCATGCTCTCCAAGAGTGCTTACAGGTTGAGCTCCTCGCTGAAAAGCAGAGGGCTGAATATGAGAGGCGGGACAAGGAGAAGGGCCAAGACGGTGCTGAGGGATCCGGCAAGAAGCGTGACGGCCAGGCGGGCTGTCGTGGCAAGGATAAACAACAGGAGAGGCCCGCCCGGGGCCGTGACAGAAAGCCAGAAGACGACGATCACGAAGAGGACGAGGAGTCCGGCGACCAAGAGATTCAGAAAGCTACAGAGGCCATGTGTGTCGAAGGTGGCGCCTTGCTGCATACCTCTCATCACCGGCTTAAAAAGTGGGCGCGAGAGATTACAGCGGCAGAGCCGTCGTTTGATGCCCAAAGGCCGCGAGCACACCTATCATTTTTGACACTGAGGATCACCCTGATCGCACTACTATGGTCGGGTGCTTGCCGTTGTTGGTTTCACCAACGATACGCAACCTCAAGGTGACAAAGATGCTAGTTGATGGCGGGGCCAGTCTGAACCTGATCTCGCCTACCGCGATCGAGAAGCTGCAGATTCCTGATGGAGACCTCGAAGAGACGGGCACGTTTCAAGGGGTCAAACGGGGAAGAAGCCAACCCAAGGGAAAGGTCACGCTGCCCGTAACTTTTGGAAGTGACCTGAACTTCAGGACGGAGAGGATCGTGTTTGATGTTGCCAAGATCCCCTTTCCCTACAATGGGATCCTTGGCCCCCCAGCGCTGGCCAAGTTCATGGCGGCGTCACACTACGCATACAACACCCTGAAGATGCCAGCGCCCGTGACGATCATCACCATCCCCTCCGACAAGAAAGATGCGCTGATTTGCGCTGACCAACTATACCAGTAAGCAGTTGCAGCTGCTGCCACTGCTAGGGCACTTGCTCCTGCCGCAGGGACCCCGGGAGGGAAGAAGAAGAAGAAGGCCGGTGAGACCTCGGACACCCACTCCGGCAAGCGCACCTCTTCGGAGTGTAGCGCTGCCGTCGAGGACGTGCCAGAGAGATCCACCGGTGGAAACAAGAAGTCCAGGGCCACGCCGCCGGGAACGAAGAAGGTTTCCATCAATGAGGACGGCACGGGAGGAGCTTTTACCATAAGCTCCACCCTTGACAACAAATAGGAAGACGCGCTCGTCACCTTCCTGTGGGCGAATGTCGATGTGTTTGCATGGTAAGCTTCCGACATCCCCGGCGTTCCCAGGGAGGTGATTGAGCACCACCTTGTTGTCTGTCCTCATGCGCGGCCCGTCAAGCAGAAGGTCAGGAAGCAAGCTTTGGAACGACAAGAGTTCATCACGGAAGAGATCTGGAAACTGGAGGCGGCGGGTTTGGTAAGAGGAGTGCTCCATCCAACGTGGTTGGCCAATCTAGTCGTGGTGCGCAAGGCAAATGGGAAGTGGAGGCTGTGTATTGATTACACAGATATCAATAAGGCTTATCCTAAAGACCCCTTCCCGTTGCCGCGCATCGACCAGATTGTTGACTCCAGAGCTGGGTGTGATCTGTTGTCATTCCTCAATGCCTACTCCAGCTACCACCAGATCTTCATGACAAGAGAAGACGAAGAGAAAACAGCATTCATCACCCCATGTGGTACATATTGTTTCATGCGGATGCCTTTCGGGTTGAAGAGTTCTGGTTCGACATTTGCGAGGGCGGTCCATATTTGTTTTGAACCCCATCTCCATAGAAATATGGAAGCTTATATGGACGACATAGTGGTCAAAACCAAGGATAGGGCAACCCTCATACCAGATTTGCAAGAGACGTTTGCAAACCTGCGCAAGATCAATCTCAAGCTGAACCCTGAGAAGTGCGTCTTTGGCGTCCCGTCCGGCAAACTTCTTGGGTTCTTTGTGTCACAGCGTGGGATAGAGGCCAATGCGGACAAGATCAAAGCTATAGAGTAGATTGAAGCACCCAGGCGAATTAAGGATGTGCCTCGGCTTGCTGGTTGCATCGCCGCCATGGGCAGGTTCATTTCCAAGTCTGCCGAGCGCGCCCTCCCCTTTTTCAAGATCCTAAAAAAGGCAGGTCCGATGGAGTGGATGCCAGAAGCCGAGGCAGCATTGCGAGATTTGAAGAAATACCTCTCTTCCGCGCCAATACTAGTTGCGCCTAGGCCACATGAGCTGTTGCTGCTATACCTGGCGGCGACGAACCAGGTGGTCAGCGCCGCACTAGTGGCCTAGAGAGAGGTTGACGACGAGGTAATGGCAGCAACAGAGCCCGACACCGCCAATGCGGAGACGACACAGCCAGTCGAAGTGCCGCCGAAGAAGAAGATGATGCAGCACCCGGTCTACTTTGTTAGCTCCCTCCTGCAGGGGGCTAGGTCAAGGTATTCCGGCGTGCAGAAACTGCTCTTTGGCCTTCTTATGGCCTCGAGGAAGCTGCGTCACTACTTCCAGGCACACGAGATCACTGTCGTCACCCGCCTCCCTCTACAACTGATATTGCACAATCCAGATGCAACGGGGAGGATTGTGGAATGGGCACTGGAGCGGTCCAGCTTTGCCCTCAAGTTTGAAAGTACTTCGACGATCCAGAGCCGAGTCCTGGCAGAGTTCATCGCAGAGTGGACCGCAACACCTGACGAAGAAGCCCAAGAAACTGCTCTCCCCGGCAAGGAGGCAAGTTGCAATTGGATTATGTATTTTGATGGGGCTTTCTCCCTACAAGGTGCCAGGGCTGGCATACTGCTCGTCGCCCCCACTGGAGAGCACCTCAAGTACGTGATCTAGATGCACTTCCCCAGGGAGGTGTCAACAAACAATACGGCGGAGTACGAAGGGCTGCTTGCCGGTCTTAGGATCGCGACGGACCTCGGAATCAAAAATCTTATCGTCAGGGGCGACTCGCAGCTTGTCGTCAAGCAAGTCAACAAGGATTACCAGAGCCCGTTGATGAAGGCCTATGTTGATGAAGTGAGAAAGCTGGAAGAGCGTTTCGACGGTATACAGGCTGAACACGTTCCCCGAGCAGAGAACGATATCGCCGATTACCTGTCGAAGCGCGCTGCCCTCAAGCTACCTATGGAACCAGGTACCTTTGTGCTTCAGCTAACTCAGCCGTCCGTTGATCCATCAACAGAGCAGAACAAGAGAAGGAAATCAGGGCCCGGCATGTACTTTCCCGCCGAGCTCCCCGGAGCCGCCGGCAAGGATGTTGCAGGGGACACTGAGCCCGCCATGGGACAGCTAGCTCCGGCGGAGCGTCAAGCTCTTGCCGTCGAGACAGCCGCTCCTATGATGGAGGAGATGCCTTTAGTCCTCACCGTCGAGCCCCAAGCTCCAGCGTGGGCACAACATACAGTCCGATTCCTCCAAACAGGGGAACTTCCTGAAGAGCAGGAAGAAGCGGAAAAAGTAGCCCGTCGCTCTACCATGTACCAGTTCGTCGATGACGTCCTGTACAGGAAGAGGCCGGACGGTGTGAAATTGAAGTGTATCCCTCGAGAGGAAGGACTGGAGCTGTTGGCGGAGGTACACGGAGGCATGTGTGGATCCCACATCGGGTCAAGGGCCCTTGCCGGCAGGGCATTCCGGCAAGGTTTCTTTTGGCCCACCGCCCTCCAGGATGCGACGACACTCGTCACCAGGTGTGAAGCGTGTCGGTTCCATTCAAAGAAGCTTCATCAGCCAGCTCAAGCCTTTCAAACCATTCCTCTCTCCTGGCCCTTCTCGGTCTAGGGGCTCGACATACTGGGCCCTTTCCCCCGCGCTGTCGGGGGCTTTGAGTACTTGTACGTTGCAATCGACAAGTTCACAAAGTGGCCAGAGGTGGAAGCAGTGAGGAAGGTCACAGCTCAGTCAGCCGTCAAGTTCTTCAAGGGACTAGTGTGCCGTTTCGGTGTACCCAACAGGGTCATCACCGACAACGGCACATAGTTCACAAGCCGCACCTTCATGCAATATACTCAAGACCTCCGCAGCAAAGTCTGTTTCGCTTCCGTTGCTCACCCGCGAAGCAATGGTCAAGCTGAGAGGGCAAATGCTGAAGTGCTACGAGGCTTAAGGACCAAGACCTTTGACAGGCTGCACAAGAGCGGAAGGCGCTGGATTGATGAGTTGCCGACGGTTCTTTGGTCAATCAGGACGACACCAAATCGTGCCACCGGCCAGACACCCTTTGCCCTGGTGTACGGGGCAGAAGCATTTATCCCCACTGAACTCATATATGGGTCACCTCGAGTGCTCGCTTATGATGAGCTTAAGCAAGAGCAACTGTGGCAAGATGACGCACTGCTCCTTGAGGAAGATCGTCTTCGGGCGGCTGTGAGAGCAGCACCCTACCAGCAAGCCTTGCGCCGCTACCATAGCCGCAAGGTTCATGCCCGAAGCCTTGAGGAAGGTGACCTTGTCCTTCGGCGCGTTCAATCGGCCAAGAATTCCAACAAGTTGACGCCAAAGTGGGAAGCTTGTCGGGTAATACGAGTCACCAGGCCCGGCACAGTCCGCCTGGAGACCGAAGATGCCGTTCCGGTGAGTAAGTCCTGGAACATTGAGCATCTTCGCAAGTTTTACCCGTAAGGCGCGGCTTGCCGGGCCCCCCGGCTAGCCACCTTTTGTACAAGCATTGCCGATGATGCATGTAACCATTTGTACAAAGCTAGGCGTAGACCCTGAGCATAAATAAATGAAGCGCTGGCACCCTAAGTGATAGCATGCATGCTAGGTCAAGTCTCGTCCTTGGTTAGGGGTTGATAGTGCTTAGCGGCGACTAACCCCTAGCTTAGAGGTCGAGTGTGCGTCCCTTTGCCGTTCTTTCATCTTCTTTGGTTCGCAGGACTCACACATATCCTTGTCGGACCACTTAAGGACGAAAAAGAGAAGGAGGACAGACCAGCATCTAGACCCCGGCAAGCCAGTATTACCGGGGGCTGCAAGAGCAAAGGTTCACCCACGGCAAACCAAAGTTGCCGGGGGCTACAGCTTCAGATAAGTTCTTCATCCCTTATCATGCATTCCCTTATGGACTGAGGTATGTGAAACCTCGTTTTTTCCTAAAAGCTACCGTGCTCCTCTAACTCTAGGCCCTAGGACTCGTTCCTGGGGCCAGGTTTGATCGTAGTCGCGGCCACAAAAGGATGAAATGAGGAGCCTGAACCCGGCTCATCCCTGCCTCCGCCAAAGGCGTGAGAAAGGTCGAGTGAGGTGGAGAGACGGCAAGGCCTGTTGCCGGGCGAGGAAATGTTTATCTTAGAGATATCAAGGATTTACTCCTTGTCGTGGGTTCTACCCGCAAACAAATGACACGGCAAGCATCCCTTTTTCATTAAAAACATTCCACTCAGGTACAGTCCATAGGGAATGAAAAACATGAATGATGGGATTACAAGTTTTAAATTCAGCTAAGGCCCGAAGGCTTACAAACTAAAAAGAGATAAGATGCCCGTAATCCCTCCCTTGTCCCTCTCCTCAGGAGGCAGGTCAAGGAGGCGAAAAGGGCAAAAGAGGTGCCTAGGCGAGCTACGGGTGGCAGAAGACACCAAGAGAACATCCCGGTGGCCGTCCAAGGGCTGGATGGTGATGGCGGCGCCAGAAGCAGAGCTCGAAGACGAGACGGCAGGACTTCAACACGCATCGAAGGCATTGGTGCCCGCGTACTCCGAGTTTACGGCCTTGCTGCCCGCCCTCTTCCTCTTCCGCAGCCTCCCCACGCCAGCCGCCCAGGGAGTCGACCACGAGAAGTTCAGGAAGCCGGCGACACGGATGATGGGGTCGCCGGTGCCGCACGGAGCGGCGCCCGACACCTAGTCGGACCCGTCATCCTGCCACCTACTGCCCTCGTCATCGCTGACGCTGTCCTCCTCGTCATTCCCGCCCGAGGAGGAGTCTTCGCTATCAGAAGAACTCTCCCCGCAGAACCTTGCGCGGGTCCCGAAGAGCCCGAAGACCTTGACGGAGAGGAGGCCGCCCTCCTTCAGCTTGAAATGGAGAGTGAGCCCCTCCGTCAGGCGGTGGATTTGAGCAAACGTCTTCCATCCTCGATGAAGGTACATCACGCGAGGGGCTGGGAAATCAACGCGCGCCCGCGTGCCACTCATCCCGCAGCCCCTCATATGCAGCCGCAGTGACTCCGGCGGATCCAGTTCCATCTCCCGCGCAAATGGAGTTGGGATACAAAGGCGACGGCGAGGCGGCCGCGGCAGCCTGACGAAGAACTCACAAGGGTCGTCCCCAACGTGGCCCTCCATGGGGGGAGGAGCTGCTGGCGGAGGCGAGGCCGGCGCACCGCCCCGTCCTCCTCTTCCCCGAGCGCCTCGGCCTCCCCCCTACCCCCTCCCCTTGCAGCTGGCTCTGCCACCGCAGGTGCAGGAGAAGGAGGAAGCGTTGTCGAGCGGTGACCCGCGTCGCCACCGTTGAAGGACCAAGGTTCCCTCTCTCCATGGCGAATGGAAGGGAGGGGGGCAGGAGCTGAAGAAAGGAAGAGGTGAAAGAGTGCGGGGCGCCGTCCTCCCCCTCCCACTCCTTATAAAGGAACTGGGTGGGGGCTCAACCGCCCCACTCTCCCAATCAAGACACGGAGGGCGCAGGGAACTGGGACCGACCCGCTGCCCCGGCCCGCGCCGGCCCGGTTTCCCACCTCCACCGATCGCCACCCCAAGCGCATGCGAGCCATGTGGCAGGCGTGCAGGACCGAGGCGACGGGTGAGGCGACCTCTCCCCACCCCGTGATTGTGGGGAGAGGGTGCCTTGAAGACCACACCTCGGCCTCGTTCAGTAAATGGGTTGCGCCTCCACGCCTCCCTCCGTTTATGGGGAAGGCGCGAACCGCCCCCTTTACTACGACATGGCGCATACGTGCAGAGCTCAGCCCCACGCATGCCGCCCACGTCACGCACGCCTCCCCACGCCGCGCCACGCGCGGGACGCATGGGAAGCGCAGCGCGCAAAGAAACTTACTGCGGTAAAAACCGCCCCGCCTGCCCGCGCACCGTTCTTGGGCCTAGCCCAACAACGCGCTGCGCTTATGTGTGGCCCAGGCCCGGGGGCTCCTGTCGGTGTAAAAAAAGAGGGGTACACTTTTTTGTACCCCTATGACTGTGCACGGGCAGTTTGAGCCACGAGCGCCGCCATGCCGAGCACGACAAGGGGGGTAAACCAAGGTAAGGCCAAAGCTGAAGAGCAAGGTGCCCTGGCTGTCCACACTTGCGGCATAAATCATCATTATGGGGAGGAACTACAACATTGGACAGTCCACCCTGAATTGTTAGCTGTCTCGACAGCGGAGGCAGACGAGGTGCAACATAAGACGGCTGTGGTGTTGGAGCAGGTCGATGATGAAAATTGTGTGGGATCCAAACTCGACCTTTCTGAGTAGGCTGACTCGAAGATGGGCCAACATCTCGAGTACGCTTGAGCGACTCCTGGTACTCAGTCAGACCAGTTTCAGTTCGGAAAGCTGGGTGACAAGCGTCACAAAGTCCGCTCAATCATGAGCAACAAGTGCGAGCTTTATATCGGGTCGCAGTCCTTCACGGAATTTCTCCTGCTTGCGAGCGACAGTGCAGACGTCATCTGCAACATAGCAAGATAATTCAAGGAATTTCCTCTGATAATCATCCACATACATTGTGCCCTGTGAGTGTCGGTGTACTAAAGTAGGGGCACCCTAGTATCCCGAACTTGTGCACGGGCAGTCTCAGCGCTCCGCGGCAAGGCTTGCCAGGTGACCGCCAAGATCCTCCGTGGTTCCTTTGGAGCCATTCAAGAGCAAAGTATTCAAGCCAAGAAGACAAGGCCCCGGCAAGAGGAGCTTGCCGGGAAGGCCACTCGAGGCACAAGGCCCCGGCAAGAGGAGCTTGTCGGGAAGTCCAACCGAGGCATCCCAAGGAACTTGTCGCGACGCGCCACGCGTCCCGGCAAGGCCCGGTGAGCGACAAGCTTCCGGACGCGACAAGACAACGACCGCGGCAAGGCGTTTGCCGCGGCAAGCAACCACTCCGTGCCTACGCTCCAGCACATCCACCAACGTGTCACTCTGGGACCCTTCCAGGCGTACGTGGCGGGAGGTTGTGCAGCCAGGGGTACGCGGTGGCAAGCGGCGCTGACAAGATTGCCATCGTGGCGAACGGTGGCGCCCCTGACGGTCCCTTTTCTGTACTGTTTGGGCGACGTAGACGGGCATTTAATACCCTTGTCCCCTGCCGTCAGGGTTAGGTATGATACACTGTACAAGTAGTTGTACCAATCGCAGCAACTTTACATTTTTACCCACGTCTACGTTGCCACCTGTTGGTGACCCCTTGAGCATATAAAAGGAGGCCCATGCGCAACGTAGAAAGGGGAGGAGAGAAAACACTCACGCTCGGTCTCGTTAGCAGCTTGTGTGTACTGTAGCACTCAGCGCTCCCGAGCAAGAACACGATACAAACCACAGATGCAGCAGTAGGGTTTTACGCATCCGTGCGGCCCGAAGGTGGGTAAACTGCTCGTGTGCCTGGCCTCGATCCGCTCTTCGTGCGACCTCCGCCCCCCGCCGAACCGAAAAGGGGCTCCGTCCCCATAGGTGCTCGTGGAGTCAGTTTCCCCGGCATCTTTGGCGCGCCAGGTAGGGGGCGTCGAGGTTGTGTGAACCTGATCCGGCGTTCACACGAGCTAGATCTTCATCATCTTCATCGACATGCCGCTGAAGAAGAAGGCTTCGGAGGCGGCTGATCTGCCCGCGACAGACCCACCACCGCCGGAGCAAACGGCTGGTGAGGAAGACGCCAGCGGAAGAACGAGCGTCGACGTGGGAGCCCACGGTGCCGCCAGGTCCAAGGACAAGACTGCGCTGCCCATCGGCGGCGTAGCCAGCTCCCACGACGACAGGGCGTTCATAGATGCACCGCGCCCATCCCAAGAGGCGCGGGACCGGCAGCGTCATGGTACCCACGGTACCATACGCTTGCTGAACCCAAATCGAGCTGGCGGATCTCGGAACGCTCAAGGCCAACATGCTGGCACGAGCGAGGCACGGTCGCCTGGACGAGATATTGCTCCTTCTAACGCAGTTAGAAGTCCGAGCATATCCCGCTCCTCGCACCGTTCGCCACCGCTACCCGCCACTCCAGCGGAAGCTTTGGTGCGAGCTCAACTGCTCCTAGATTTCCCTCCAACGCCGGACAAGATCGACGACTGGAGGGCCACCATTCAGAGCCTCATCGGCTTCGCCAACGGCGACACTCCACGGCAACCAACTACATCGCAGCCGCGGCAAGCCAGCCGGGTGCGAGCCGATGGCGACAAGACCGGTGGAGGTGCGACCACCGTGCACTCTCCGCCCCGAAGGCCAAGATCGCCGACTCGCCGGGTCCACGATGACAGCGACTCCACTGCTTCATCAGATCCGCGAGCTCGCCACGATCAGCGCCAAGTTCTTCACGAACGACAGCAAGAAGTCGCTCGTACTCGCATCGAGCGCCGAAGAGAAGCGCGGCGTCAATCAGACCGGCGCGATGGGCCCACTGTCGACATGCATGCGCCAGGGGAACCAGGTGACCTGCCCTACGCGGTAGGTTGCCCTGCGTTTACCCTTGAGCTGCGGCAAGTCCAGTGGCCCAGTACGAAGAACTTCAAGCCAGACGTACCACAGAAGTATGACGGCAAGTTGCATTTGTTGGAGTTCCTCAGCATCTACACCATCGCGGTGCAAGCTGCCGGGGGGCGAGACGACAAGATCATTGCCAACTACTTCCCGCTGGTGCTCAAACCCAACGTCAGGTCCTGGCTCATGCACTTGCCGGACAACTCCATATCTTCCTGGGCAGACCCGTGCCATCAGTTTGTCGGCGCCTTTACAGGCGGCCACAAACCTCATGGCCAGGAGAGTGATCTTCATCTGCTCACCCAGAAGGAAGGAGAGCCTCTGCGCAAGTACATCCAGAGATTCAGCCAAGTACAACGCAACATCCCAGATGTCCATCCTGCCACGGTTATCAGCGCGTTCCATCAGAACGTGCGTAACCGCAGGATGCGGGAGGAGATGGCGATGTGCAAGATCAGAGATGTCAGTGAGCTGTATGCCCTGGCCGACAAGTGTGCACGTGCTGAGGAAGGGAGGAGACTCCCCGGAGAAAATACAGCAGCAGAAGGATCTGACAGCGACGATGCTGCCCCGGCAAAGAAGAGCCGGCGGCGGAACAACAGAAAGAAGAAAAGCAAAGAGGTGCTAGCTGTTGAGCAGTCCGGCAACGAAGGTGGCGCCAAGACAACCAAGGTTGGTACCTCCGGCAAGGAGGTTGCCGCATGCACCAACTGCCAGGTTGTGGCGGCCGCCGACAAGCAGGACGGCACCAACAAACAGTACTGCAAGATCCACCGCACCAAGGGCCACGACCTCCAGAGCTGCAAGAAGGTCGAGCAGCTTGTCGAGCTGCAAAAGGCCGAGTACGAGTGACGCGACAAGGAGAAAGCCCAAGGAGGTGCTGGAGGATCCGGCACGAAGCGCCCCGCCCGGGGGGACGTCGCGGCAAGGCCAAGCAGCGGCAAGGAGACAGACCTCCCCGCGGCCGCGACAAGGATGAAGACGACGACGACGACGAAGACATGGAAGATGACGAGACCAGTGAGCAGGAGTTTCAGAAAGCCACAGAGGTCTTGTGCGTTGACGGTGGTGCTTCTCTGCATACTTCACACCGCCAACTCAAGCAGTGGGTGCGGGAAGTCAATGCGGCAGAACCACCCGTCGAGTCGCGCAAGCTTCTGAAATGGTCCAGCACACCTATCATCTTTGATATTGAGGACCAACCTGATCGCACAACTGCGGTCAGGTGCTTGCCGATGTTGGTTTCACCAACTATCCGCAACATCAAGGTCACTAAGATGCTAGTTGACGGCGGGGCCGGCTTGAACCTGATCTCCTCCGCTGTGCTCCAGAAACTCCAGGTCCCTGACAGCGAGCTCGAAGAGACCGGCACATTCCAAGGAATCAACCCGGGAAGGAGCAAGCCAAAGGGGAAGATCACGTTGCCCGTGACATTTGGCAGTGAGTTCAACTTCAAGACTGAGAGGATCACTTTTGACGTTGCCGATTTTCCATTGCCTTACAATGGAATTCTCGGCTGTACAGCGCTCGCCAAGTTCATGGCGGCCTCTCACTACGCATACAACATGCTGAAGATGCCAGGCCCGATAAGTGTCATCTCTGTCCCAGGCGACAAGAAGGATGCTCTTATCTGTGACGACAAGATCTACTGGGAAGCAGCAGCCACAACGGATCGCGAGACACTTGCCGCTGAAGCTCCAGGGGGGAAGAAGAAAACCAAGTCCGGCAAGAGTTCTGATGCCCACTCCGGCAAGCGCACCTCTTCGGAGTGCTGTGCTGCCGTCGAGGATGCACCATCGAGCTCCACCAGCAAGTGCAAGAAGACGATGGCAGCTCCGCCAGCGACCAAGAAAGTGTCCGCCAAGGAGGACGGCACTGGTGGTACCTTCACCATCAGTGCCACTCTTGACCCTAAATAGGAAAGCGCGCTCATTGCTTTCCTGCGGGCGAACGTCGATGTGTTTGCATGGCAACCATCTGACATCCCCGGTGTTCCCAGGAAAGTAATTGAGCACCACCTTGCCGTCTGTCCTCATGCGCGGCCCGTCAAGCAAAAAGTCAGGAAGCAAGCAGTGGAGCGCCAAGAATTCATCGCAGAAGAGATCAAGAAGTTGGAAGCAGCAGGCCTTGTCAGAGGAGTGCTCCATCCTACGTGGTTGGCCAATCCTGTAGTCGTGCGCAAGGCAAACGGGAAATGGAGGCTTTGTATCGACTTTACTGATGTTAACAAAGCTTGTCCCAAAGATCCATTTCCCTTGCCGCGCATTGACCAGATTGTTGACTCCACGGCCGGATGTGATTTGCTTTCATTTCTTGATGCATACTCAGGATACCATCAGATCTTCATGGCAGAAGAGGATGAGGAGAAAACCGCATTCATCACTCCATGTGGCACGTACTGTTTCATACGGATGCCTTTTGGTTTGAAGAATGTTGGTTCAACATTTGCAAGGGTAGTCCATACCGCTTTTGAGCCACAAATACACAGAAATGTGGAAGCCTACATGGATGATATAGTGGTAAAGAACAAGGACAAGTCAACTCTGATTCAAGATTTAGAAGAAACTTTTGCAAATCTGCGCAAGATCAGCCTCAAACTCAATCCTGAGAAGTGCATGTTCGGGGTCCCTTCTGGCAAGCTTCTCGGGTTCTTCGTGTCTCAGCGGGGAATCGAGGCAAATCCCAACAAGATCAAGGCCATCGAGCAGATCGAAGCACCAAAGCGCATCAAGGATGTACGAAAACTTGCCGGTTGCATGGCAACTCTCAGCAGGTTTATCTCCAAGTCTGCTGAGCGTGCTGTAACGCCCCGAGACCGATGCTCGAGAAGACTTCCATATATTCCGGGTTTCGTCGTGTGTTTCATTTGTGCCCGCCCTTTTATTTTTGCATTGCATCATGTCATCATGCCATCATGTCATTAATCTTTGCATCTCAACTCAACTAATAAATTGCATAGATGGTTGATCTATTTAAATCGAGGGAAGGGTGACTTCTCTTTATAACATATCCTCCTAATATTAGGGAGCTATATTAAATATTTCTTTAATTTGGAAATTACCACAACACACTTACAAATAATCCCAATGCCTTTGTTACCTTAATTCTTGGTCTCCAACCTTGCCATACATCCTTTCATCATATTCCGAAGCTCCACCAAAAATCTCAACATTTTTGGACCTTCCCAACCCTCACTTCCTATTCAAATCATTTGAATTTAAATCAAATGAGTTTGAATTTAAATCTTTCAATCATGGCCTTTTCTATTTTCTAGGAACAAGCGTATTTTTGTGAGTTCGGGAAAATTATCCCCTTGTCCAAATTCTTTTCCTAAACCTCTCCTTCTTTTCCTCTCCTTTTTTGGTCTTTTCTGCTAAAGTAATATGAGAGAGGGAGTGGAGAGCCCAGCAACCTCCCTCTCCTTTGGGCCGGCCTCCCAAGGCCCATCCGCACCCACCTAAGCCTAGCCTCGACCGAACCCTAGCCCGATCCCCTTGCAGGCTCCCTCATCCTCCTTGCAGCGCCGCCAGCCTCCCCTGTCTCATCCTCCCGATCCCCTCACTCTCTCCCTCGTCTCCCGTTCACAGCGCCGTCACGCGAGAGCCCCACGCCCGATTCCCTAGCGCCGCGCGCCTCCCTCTACGGCGCCAAGGCCGCCGCCCGCTCCCCCCTCGACCTCGCCGGAATCGAGCGCCGCCGAGCAACTCCCTCACCTCCGCCTCGTCGCCGTCCTCCCATGGCAGCCGCGCCGTGCCCTCAAGCGCCTCGCCTCGCCGCTGCCTCCCCGCGCCCTCTGCAGCTGCTGCTCTCCTGCCTTGCCCGCTGGTAGCCGGCACCCCTCACCGGTGAGGCCCTGCTGCCGCGCGCCCCTCTCTCTGTCTCTCTTTTGGCTGCTCTGACCTCCCCTGCTCTCCCTCCTTTCTCTTCGAACAGAAGCAGGAGCATCCCGCCGCGCCATGAAGCTCGATGCCCGCCGCCGGTCATGTTCCTCGCCGGGAACCGCGACCTACGCCTCCGCCCATTTTCCCCATCGTCTGCTGGCCTCCCTGCCTCGGGAACCTTTGGCCTCGCCATGGTTCTTCCGCACCAGCTCCGTCCGTCAAGGGCGTTGCCCCGCTACCTTCTCTTGTCGAGACCGAGACCCCATGAACGTCAAGTTCTTCCACGACGCCCGAACGACTACAGGCCGGGACGCCAAGTTCCACTTGGACAAGTGTACCTCTCCGTCCTGGACTGCCAAGTACATGGATACGCAAGTTCCGCTTCGAACGTGTACGACTACACCCGGCGATGCGATAAGTACCCCGACAACGTGTACATCTACACCGCCAAGACCGGACCGACAAGTACCCCGACGTCGTGTGTACCACTACCGTTGCCCCGAAGACGTTGGTTCCTTCAAGTACCTCTCCGAAAACGAACGTGAACCACTACTTCCACGATGACCGTCCCGAGAACGTCTACTTCCTCTACTTTGCACCGACTCGTTCCGCCCCGAAAATGCACGCTTCAAAGGTATAACCGCCGAGATGACCGTCCGAGAACGATTGCTTATGTTGTATGAGATGCACCGTTTGCACCGTATCCGAATTGTCACTCGTTTCCATGCCACTAACTCGTGGGAACCCGGTTGCTGGGATCACCCCACCATCTTGCATGACACGCTCACGACTTGCTTCCTTTTGCACCAGTATCTCCATGAGCTACCGGAACCGATATGTTGCCGTGGCACCATTTTCGTTGTCGTTGCCGTGGCACCCCTTTCGTTCCGCCATGGTGACCAAATGCTTCATAATATATCATGTCAACTTTTTCATAAAAATTGCATAAAACTTGCCCATGTCATCCGCATCATGATAATACCATTTAAAATATTGTAAACTGTGTTTGCATTAAATTGCTAATTGACATATGGGGATTTACCGGAATTGTTGTTTCTTATTTCCGGCCTCATTTAAACTTGCCTAAATAGTTATTTTAATTATGCTTCACCCCTTGCCATGTTTAACAACATTTAATATTGTGGTGTTCCTAATCGGGAGTGAACTAAATAACTTTATGTGGTGTTTCGTCAATATGCAACCCGTTGCATATTGAGCTCCACTTAATTTGTAGTATTGTTTGTGCATTTTGCCATGCCATGCCTCATTAAACCGGACATGCATCATACTTGGTTGTGCATGATGCCATGTTTATGTGATGGTTGTTTACTATGTTGTTTGCTTCCTTCCGGGTTGCTTCTCTCGTTAGCTTCGGTTTCGTTCCGGAGTTGTGAGGATTCTTTCGACTACGTCCGTTTGTCTTCTTCATGGACTCGTTCTTCTTCCTTGCGGGATTTCAGGCAAGATGATCATACCCTCGAAATCACTTCTATCTTTGCTTGCTAGTTGCTCGCTCTTTTGCTATGGCTATGCTGCGATACCTACCACTTGCTTATCATGCCTCCCATATTGTTAAACCAAGCCTCTAACCCACCTTGTCCTAGCAAACCGTTGTTTGGCTATGTTACCGCTTTGCTCAGCCCCTCTTATAGCGTTGTTAGTTGCAGGTGAAGCTGAAGTTTGTTCCTTGTTGGAACATGGAGATGTTGTTCCTTGATTGGAACATGTTTACATGTTGGGATATCACAATATATCTTATTTAATTAATGCATCTATATACTTGGCAAAGGGTGGAAGGCTCGACCTTATGCCTGGTGTTTTGTTCCACTCTTGCCACCCTAGTTTCCGTCATATCGGTATTATGTTCCCGGATTTTGCGTCCCTAACGCGGTCGGGTGATTTATGGGACCCCCTTGACAGTTCGCTTTGAATAAGACTTTTCCAGCGAGGCCCAACCTTGGTTTTACCATTTGCCTCACCACCACCTACTTTCCCTTGGGAGTAATTAACCGAAGGGTCATCTTTATTTAGCCCCCCCGGGCCAGTGCTTCTCTAAGTGCTGGTTCGAAACGAGCAGACTGCGGGGCCACCTTGGGGAAACTTGAGGCCTGGTTTTGCCCTGAGAACGAGATATGTGCAGCTCCTATAGGGATTGTCGGCGCATCGGGCTGCTTTGCTGGACTTGTTTTATTACTGTCGAAATGTCTTGTAGCCGGGATTCCGAGACTGGTCGGGTCTTCCCGGGGAGAAGGAATATCCTTCGTTGATCGCGAGAGCTTATAATGGGCTAAGTTGGGACACCCCTGCAGGGTTTGAACTTTCGAAAGCCGTGCCCGCGGTTATGTGGCAGATGGGAATTTGTTAATGTCCGATTGTAGAAAACCCGAAGTTGATCTTAATTAAAATACACCAACCGCGTGTGTAACCGTGATGGTCTCTTCTCGGTGGAGTTCGGGAAGTGAACACGGTGTTGGAGTTATGCTTGACGTAGGTTGTTCTAGGATCACTTCTTGATCATAGTTGTTCGACCGTGCTTTTGCCTTCTCTTCTCGCTCTCATTTGCGTATGTTAGACACCAGATATGCTAGTCGCTTGCTGCAGCTCCACCTCACTACTCTGTCCTACCTTTAAGCTTAAATAGTCTTGATCTCGCGGGTGTGAGATTGCTGAGTCCCCGTGACTCACAGATACTTCCAAAACCAGTTTGCAGGTGCCGATGAAACTATGCAGGTGACGCATCCGAGCTCAAGGAGGAGCTCGATGAAGATCTTGTTCATTGTGTTGTTTCGTTTCAGTTGATCAGTGATGGAGCCCAGTTGGGACGATCGGGGATCTGTGTAGCATTTGGGGTAGTCTTCTTTTATTTTGGTTCCGTAGTCGGACCTTGATTGTATCTGTATGATGTAATGCTTTATTTATGTATTGTGTGAAGTGGCGACTGTAAGCCAACTATGTATCTCTTTCCCTTATGTATTACATGGGTTGTGTGAAGATTACCTCACTTGCGACATTGCTTTCAATGCGGTTATGCCTCTAAGTCGTGCTTCGACACGTGGGAGATATAGCCGCATCGAGGGCGTTACAAGTTGGTATCATATCCTTCCCCGACCTTAGAAGCCCCCACTGATTGATCGTTTTTAGCGGCCGAGTTGTGTATAGAAAAATGTTTTGAGTCATTTAGGAATTATGTATCGGAGAGTTTAGGAATTCTTTTTACTTCTCAGTCTCCTCATCGCTCTGGTAAGGCATCCTGACGTAGAGTTTTGACTCTTCTCTTCTCAAATTTCACTAAAAAAAATTTTAGGATCACGCGGGTATCTTAGAATCGTTCCGATGGTTTTGTGATGACAACATTGTCTTGGTGCCTCCTGTCAGCAGGGGTTTAGTGGAAGTGTCCCGGGGAGTTGAGCTCTGAGGTGTTGTCGTCATAATTTTATCGTTACAGTTCTGGAATACCTGAGTTTAGTACGCCGACATCGAAAATCTCTTTTGTACAGTTGTTCGTGAGATAACCCTAATAGCCCAATACTGAGGCGAGTGCGGGAGTATTGCCATAACTCGTATAACGGATGTTTTTCGAAGGTTGAGGTAGACGATTTCCGAAGGTTTCTTAGTTATGTGTTGAAGGACGGATACAGTTGGATCTAGGTATTGTTAGTTTGGGTGATATATTTTGTGTCCCCTGTATCCCCAACACCTGATTGCATAACCAGAAAGTTTCGGGAGTTTATAGGTGGGAATTCAAGTAGCTCCTAGAATATCTTTCCGACAGATGCATGATATGGGATTGGGTAAATCTCCATCATATGTATTTGTTCCGGCTTATTCTGCAAGCCAAATCCTTTGTTTTGTTTTATTTGTGGTATTCGAGTTGCTTCGATGTCAAGTGTTGAATCCATACCTTTCCTAAACGGTATTCTCATATTTCTATGTGAATACTAATCCTTCTTGGTCACTGAGATTGTCTTTTCAATTCTTTTCAACCGGTGTGTCTCTCTTCAAGTGGATCCGATCACTTCAACATTCGCAAGATCAATTATCAGTTCTTCTCAACGGTGTTCGTTTCATCCGACCCAAGTTGCCTTTGTTTTCCCGCCTTCCCACCCTTTTTTCTTCAAGGACTCAGATTTCTCAATCAAGTATCCTTTTTATTGATGGAAGTTTCTTCATTCTTTCCTTCAATGTTCTTATCCGGTGATTATCATGAAGATGGTCAGGAGTTTCAAGTTCATCATTCGTCATTCTTTTCTTATCCGGTGGTTCCAGTTCAAGCTTTATCGATCATATCTTTTCCTCGTTTCTAATGTTTTCTTGTACCGGTGCACCTGTTAATCATTCACCTCTCTCTATTCATTTGTTCCAGAGTGTTGAAGATATCTCAGAAGATTCAAGTTTCCATTCTCAATTCACTCAAGTTCTTTTGAGGATGTTATCTCATTCAAGCCATTTAAAGCAACCGGTGTGTTCTCCCTTTCAAGTAATCGTTCAACGGTGTTTCTTTTGAGTGGGCCCTAACCCACAGGTCTTTTCCCAGGATCTTACATGACTCTTCTAATCTTCCCGGAGCTATTCTCAAATTCATTTAAAAGTTTGACGTAAGAATGAAGTATCATCAGTCATTTGTCTTTCTCCAAGATCTTCCAAATTCTTTTCATCGTGGGTTCAACCTTTCTAATTTTCTTTCCGGAGTTCCAAATTTTTCTCGGTTATATCATCTCAAAGCTCCATCTAAATCATTGCAAGGCTTCACCTTGTATTTTCAACTTCTCTTTCTTTCTATCTTCCTTCTATTACCGGAGTTTCTTCATGGAGGCTCTACATGGTGGTTTATCAAGGACCCTTTTCATTCTTCAATTGTTCGTCAAGATTTCTCTCGGAGTTAAGATCCGCCAAGCTATACTAAAAAATTAAACAGGGTGCTTAACACTTGTTTTGTTTGGAGGAGTTCAAGCATTTCTTCATCTTGCATTCAGAAGTGCTATTCTTTATACCTTATCATTCGAGGTGGTGTTATGTCATTCTTGACAATTTCCCTTCATGCTTCATGATTCACATGTTGTCAAGAATGAGGTATTTTAAATCCATCAATCTTTTCATTGGAGTTATCTTGGGTTATATTTCACCTAAAGCTTTCCCTAAGGATTGTTGCTTTTATGGTGCTTATAAATGACCCAAGTTCTTTGTTTGTTCTCCCGGTGAAATAAGTTTCTCGTCTCCTTGTTGATATCAATCCAATCATTGGTTTCCGTTGGTGGCAGAAGCTCACCTCATAATTTTGAGATGTTTCTATAAGCCCACTACAAACCTATTCTTTTCGTTGATAGTTTTTCCAACAACTCCGTTCTATCCTTCTTTTTAAGGGTGCTTTCCAAACTCATTTGTGGTAGAAGTTGTCATTTTCTTCTCCATTCCTTTATTCCAATGATCTATCTTCTATTTCTTCTTCCGGAGGCATTGTGATGTTGCTCTCTTCGCTCATCATCTCGAATTGTGAGAATCGTGTTCTTTTCGTGCTTATCCATTTAACCGGAGTGTTGTGTCATCTCTTCAAGTTCTCTCATCTTATCAAGTTTTGCCTTCCTTCTCTACCGGAGTGCTGTCTGAAATCTTTCCTACCCCTTGTGCCATTCTTTCAATAATTCCGGAGGCAGTGTTTGTTGATTTCATCAAGTATCCTCTCATCTTTCCTCAAGTATCCTCTCATCTTGTCAAGATCATGTTCAATTCCTCCATTTACAGTCGGAGTGCTGCCCAAATTATATCATTGGTATTCTTTCTCTATCTTGTTTTAACTGGAGTGGTTTCAATATCTATCTCGTCACTTAACCACTTACTCTTCGTCGTATCCCATGTTCTTTTTATCTCACGGAGTGTTTTCAACTTCGTTCATCTCCGTTGTATTCTTTTCACAAATTGTTTAACCTCTGAAGGTTCTTTGGGTTCACTCATTTGTCAAAGAAGCAACTTTGTCTTACCTCTTCCTCTTCTGCTTTTCTCCGGTGCCATCCTAGATCTCGGGACGAGATCCTCTCGTAGTGGTGGAGTGTTGTAACGCCCCGAGACTGATGCTCGAGAAGACTTCCATATATTCCGGGTTTCATCGTGTGTTTCATTTGTGCCCGCCCTTTTATTTTTGCATTGCATCATGTCATCATGCCATCATGTCATTAATCTTTGCATCTCAACTCAACTAATAAATTGCATAGATGGTTGATCTATTTAAATCGAGGGAAGGGTGACTTCTCTTTATAACATATCCTCCTAATATTAGGGAGCTATATTAAATATTTCTTTAATTTGGAAATCACCACAACACACTTACAAATAATCCCAATGCCTTTGTTACCTTAATTCTTGGTCTCCAACCTTGCCATACATCCTTTCATCATATTCCGGAGCTCCACCAAAAATCTCAACATTTTTGGACCTTCCCAACCCTCACTTCCTATTCAAATCATTTGAATTTAAATCAAATGAGTTTGAATTTAAATCTTTCAATCATGGCCTTTTCTATTTTCTCAGAACAAGCGTATTTTTGTGAGTTCGGAAAAATTATCCCCTTGTCCAAATTCTTTTCCTAAACCTCTCCTTCTTTTCCTCTCCTTTTTTGGTCTTTTCTGCTAAAGTAATATGAGAGAGGGAGTGGAGAGCCCAGCAGCCTCCCTCTCCTTTGGGCCGGCCTCCCAAGGCCCATCCGCACCCACCTAAGCCTAGCCTCGACCGAACCCTAGCCCGATCCCCTTGCAGGCTCCCTCATCCTCCTTGCAGCGCCGCCAGCCTCCCCTGTCTCATCCTCCCGATCCCCTCACTCTCTCCCTCGTCTCCCGTTCACAGCGCCGTCACGCGAGAGCCCCACGCCCGATTCCCTAGCGCCGCGCGCCTCCCTCTACGGCGCCAAGGCCGCCGCCCGCTCCCCCCTCGACCTCGCCGGAATCGAGCGCCGCCGAGCAACTCCCTCACCTCCGCCTCGTCGCCGTCCTCCCATGGCAGCCGCGCCGTGCCCTCAAGCGCCTCGCCTCGCCGCTGCCTCCCCGCGCCCTCTGCAGCTGCTGCTCTCCTGCCTTGCCCGCTGGTAGCCGGCACCCCTCACCGGTGAGGCCCTGCTGCCGCGCGCCCCTCTCTCTGTCTCTCTTTTGGCTGCTCTGACCTCCCCTGCTCTCCCTCCTTTCTCTTCGAACAGAAGCAGGAGCATCCCGCCGCGCCATGAAGCTCGATGCCCGCCGCCGGTCATGTTCCTCGCCGGGAACCGCGACCTACGCCTCCGCCCGTTTTCCCCATCGTATGCTGGCCTCCCTGCCTCGGGAACCTTTGGCCTCGCCATGGTTCTTCCGCACCAGCTCCGTCCGTCAAGGGCGTTGCCCCGCTACCTTCTCTTGTCGAGACCGAGACCCCATGAACGTCAAGTTCTTCCACGACGCCCGAACGACTACAGGCCGGGACGCCAAGTTCCACTTGGACAAGTGTACCTCTCCGTCCTGGACTGCCAAGTACATGGATACGCAAGTTCCGCTTCGAACGTGTACGACTACACCCGGTGATGCGATAAGTACCCCGACAACGTGTACATCTACACCGCCAAGACCGGACCGAGAAGTACCCCGACGTCGTGTGTACCACTACCGTTGCCCCGAAGACGTTGGTTCCTTCAAGTACCTCTCCGAAAACGATCGTGAACCACTACTTCCACGACGACCGTCCCGAGAACGTCTACTTCCTCTACTTTGCACCGACTCGTTCCACCCCGAAAATGCACGCTTCGAAGGTACAACCGCCAAGATGACCGTTCGAGAACGATTGCTTATGTTGTATGAGATGCAACGTTTGCACCGTATCCGAATTGACACTCGTTTCCATGCCACTAACTCGTGGGAACCCGGTTGCCGGGATCACCCCACCATCTTGCATGACACGCTCACGACTTGCTTCCTTTTGCACCGGGATCTCCATGAGCTACCGGAACCGATATGTTGCCATGGCACCATTTCCGTTGTCGTTGTCGTGGCACCCCTTTCGTTCCGCGATGGTGACCAAATGCTTCATAATATATCATGTCAACTTTTTCATAAAAATTGCATAAAACTTGCCCATGTCATCCGCATCATGATAATACCATTTAAAATATTGTAAACTGTGTTTGCATTAAATTGCTAATTGACATATGGGGATTTACCGGAATTTTTTTTTCTTATTTCCGGCCTCATTTAAACTTGCCTAAATAGTTAGTTTAATTATGCTTCACCCCTTGCCATGTTTAACAACATTTAATATTGTGGTGTTCCTAATTGGGAGTGAACTAAATAACTTTATGTGGTGTTTCGTGAATATGCAACCCGTTGCATATTGAGCTCCACTTAATTTGTAGTATTGTTTGTGCATTTTGCCATGCCATGCCTCATTAAACCGGACATGCATCCTACTTGGTTGTGCATGATGCCATGTTTATGTGATGGTTGTTTACTATGTTGTTTGCTTCTTTCCAGGTTGCTTCTCTCGTTAGCTTCGGTTTCGTTCCGGAGTTGTGAGGATTGTTTCGACTACGTCCGTTTGTCTTCTTCATGGACTTGTTCTTCTTCCTTGCGGGATTTCAGGCAAGATGATCATACCCTCGAAATCACTTCTATCTTTGCTTGCTAGTTGCTCGCTCTTTTGCTATGGCTATGCTGCGATACCTACCACTTGCTTATCATGCCTCCCATATTGTTAAACCAAGCCTCTAACCCACCTTGTCCTAGCAAACCGTTGTTTGGCTATGTTACCGCTTTGCTCAACCCCTCTTATAGCGTTGTTAGTTGCAGGTGAAGCTGAAGTTTGTTCCTTGTTGGAACATGGAGATGTTGTTCCTTGATTGGAACATGTTTACATGTTGGGATATCACAATATATCTTATTTAATTAATGCATCTATATACTTGGCAAAGGGTGGAAGGCTCGACCTTATGCCTGGTGTTTTGTTCCACTCTTGCCACCCTAGTTTCCGTCATATCGGTATTATGTTCCCGGATTTTGCGTCCCTAACGCGGTCGGGTGATTTATGGGACCCCCTTGACAGTTCGCTTTGAATAAGACTTTTCCAGCGAGGCCCAACCTTGGTTTTACCATTTGCCTCACCACCACCTACTTTCCCTTGGGAGTAATTAACCGAAGGGTCATCTTTATTTAGCCCCCCCGGGCCAGTGCTTCTCTAAGTGCTGGTTCGAAACGAGCAGACTGCGGGGCCACCTTGGGGAAACTTGAGGCCTGGTTTTGCCCTGAGAACGAGATATGTGCAGCTCCTATCGGGATTGTCGGCGCATCGGGCTGCTTTGCTGGACTTGTTTTATTACTGTCGAAATGTCTTGTAGCCGGGATTCCGAGACTGGTCGGGTCTTCCCGGGGAGAAGGAATATCCTTCGTTGATCGCGAGAGCTTATAATGGGCTAAGTTGGGACACCCCTGCAGGGTTTGAACTTTCGAAAGCCGTGCCCGCGGTTATGTGGCAGATGGGAATTTGTTAATGTCCGGTTGTAGAAAACCTGAAGTTGATCTTAATTAAAATACACCAACCGCGTGTGTAACCGTGATGGTCTCTTCTCGGCGGAGTTCGGGAAGTGAACACGGTGTTGGATTTATGCTTGACGTAGGTTGTTCTAGGATCACTTCTTGATCATAGTTGTTCGACCGTGCTTTTGCCTTCTATTCTCGCTCTTATTTGCGTATGTTAGACACCATATATGCTAGTCCCATGCTGCAGCTCCACCTCACTACCCTGTCCTACCTTTAAGCTTAAATAGTCTTGATCCCGCGGGTGTGAGATTGCTGAGTCCCCTTTACTCATAGATACTTCCAAAACCAGTTTGCAGGTGCCGATGAAACTGTGCAGGTGACGCATCCGAGCTCAAGGAGGAGCTCGATGAAGATCTTGTTCATTGTGTTGTTTCGTTTCAGTTGATCAGTGATGGAGCCCAGTTGGGACGATCGGGGATCTGTGTAGAATTTGGGGTAGTCTTCTTTTATTTTGGTTTCGTAGTCAGACCTTGATTGTATCTGTATGATGTAATGCTTTATTTATGTATTGTGTGAAGTGGCGACTGTAAGCCAACTATGTATCTCTTTCCCTTATGTATTACATGGGTTGTGTGAAGATTACCTCACTTGCGACATTGCTTTCAATGCGGTTATGCCTCTAAGTCGTGCTTCGACACGTGGGAGATATAGCCGCATCGAGGGCGTTACACGCGCCCTGTCGTTTTTCAAAATATTGAAAAAGGCAGGTCCAATGAAATGGACTCCGGAAGCGGAGGCTGCGCTGCAGGACTTGAAGAGATACCTGTCCTCCACTCCAATACTTGTCGCACCTAAGCCACAAGAGAAGTTGCTGCTGTATCTGGTGGCAACCAATCAAGTGGTTAGTGCTGCGTTAGTAGCGGAGAGGGAGGCAGATGATGAGCCGGCAACCGCGGCAAGCGCATCCGGCGACAAGCAGGGGGCTTCCCCGACAAGCTCTAGTCCCGACAAGGATGGATCTGCGCAGGCGCAAGAGGAGATACAGAAGAAGAGAATGGTGCAGCGCCCAGTTTACTTTGTCAGCTCCCTTCTGCAGGGGGCTAGGTCAAGGTAGTCTGGTGTGCAGAAATTGCTTTTCGGCCTTCTCATTGCCTCGAGAAAGCTGCGCCATTACTTCCAAGCACATGAGATCACCGTTGTCACTCGCTTTCCGCTGAAGAGGATACTGCAGAATCCAGAAGCAACAGGCAAGATTGTTGAGTGGGCACTGGAACTGTCAAGCTTTGGCCTCAAATTTAAGAGCACTTCAACTATCCAAAGCAGAGCATTGGCAGAATTCATAGCGGAGTGGACGCCAACACCAGATGAAGAAATTCCGGAGACGAGCATCCCCGTCAAGGAAGCAAGCAAAGAGTGGCTGGTGTACTTTGATGGTGCCTTCTCGCTGCAAGGCGCCGGTGCTGGCGTGCTGCTTGTCGCACCCACCGGAGAGCACCTCAAGTACGTAGTCCAGATGCACTTTCCCAAGGAGCAGGCAACAAACAATACTACAGAGTATGAGGGTTTGCTTGCCGGTCTCAGGATCGCGGCAGACCTTGGGATCAAGAAGCTCATTGTCAGGGGTGACTCGCAGCTTGTCGTCCGCCAAGTGAACAAGAGTTACCAGAGTCCGTTGATGGAAGCTTACGTTGATGAAGTGAGAAAGCTAGAAGAGCACTTTGTCGGCCTACAAATGGAACACGTTCCAAGAGCTCAGAACGACATCGCCGATGGCCTGTCAAAGTGCACCGCACTTAAGTTACCTGTGGAACCAGGGATCTTTGTGCTCAAGCTGACTCAACCGTCTGTTACGCCATCAACTGGACAGAGCAAGAAGAGGAAGTTGATTTCTGGTGACTATTTTCCGGCAGAGCTTCCCGAAGCCGCCGCCAAGAAGGTCCCCAAGATCAGCGCCAAGAGTGCTGGGGAGCAGTCTGCTCCGGCAAACCTCAGGGTTTGTTCCGTTGAAGCAGACGCTCCCGACAAGTTTTGCTCCGGCAAGCTTGCCGGGGAACGTCAAGCTCCGGCTGAGCCGCAGGTTCTCGCCGTAGAAGCGGATGTTCCCACAGCAGCAGATGTGCCTTTAGCCCTTGTTGTCGAGCTGCAAGCTCCAGCATGGGCACAGCAGATCGTCCGTTTCCTTCAGACAGGAGAACTTCCCGAAGAACAAGAAGAAGCGGAAAGAGTAGCCCGACAGTCAAGTATGTACCAGTTTGTCGACAACACACTGTACAGAACAAGACTCAACAGTGTGAAATTGAAGTGTATTCACCGGGAAGACGGACAAAAGCTGTTGGCAGAGATACATGGAGGCATATGTGGTCACCACATTGGCGCAAGAGCACTTGCCGGCAAAGCTTTCCGGCAAGGTTTCTTTTGGCCGACAGCCCTCCAGGATGCAACTGCACAAGTAACCAAGTGTGAAGCGTGCCAGTTCCATTGCAAGTAGATACACCAGCCAGCTCAAGCTCTCCAGACAATCCCTTTATCCTGGCCATTTTCGGTCCGGGGGCTCGACATCCTCGGCCCCTTCCCCCGAGCTGTCGGGGGCTTTGAGTTCTTGTACGTTGCAATCGACAAGTTCACAAAGTGGCCGGAAGTGGAAGCAGTGAGGAAGGTGACAACACAGTCAGCAGTCAAGTTCTTCAGGTCGATTGTTTGCCGCTTCGGGATCCCTAACAAGATCATCACCGACAACGGTACGCAATTCACGAGCCGCACCTTCATGCAGTACGTCCAAGATCTTGGCGTCAAGGTCTGCTTCGCTTCTGTTGCTCACCCCAGAAGCAACGGTCAAGCGGAGAGGGCAAATGCTGAAGTGTTGTGTGGACTCAAGACCAGGACTTTCGACAGGCTGCACAAGTGCGGAAGAAACTGGATTGAGGAGCTGCCGGTGGCTCTTTGGTCGATCAGGACGATGCCAAATCGAGCCACTGGCCAGACACCTTTTGCTCTAGTCTATGGAGCAGAGGCAGTTCTCCCCACGGAACTCGTATTCGGGTCGCCTCGAGTGCTTGCTTATGATGAGCTTGAGCAAGAGAAGCTGCGAGAAGATGATGCGCTGCTCCTTGAGGAGGACCGTCTTCAGGCTGCTGTGCGAGCTGCTCGCTACCAGCAAGCTTTGCGCCGCTACCATAGCCGTAGAGTTAACGCCAGAAGTCTCGAGGAAGGCGACCTTGTTCTTTGGCGCGTTCAGTCCGCCAAGAATTCCAACAAGTTGACGCCGAAGTGGGAAGGCCCTTACCGGGTGAAACAAGTCACTAGGCCTGGCGCTGTCCGCCTTGAGACCGAAGATGGCATTCCGGTGAGCAACTCCTGGAACATTGTGCATCTTCGTAAGTTTTACCCGTAAGGCGCAGTTGTCGGACCCTGTTCCGGCAACCACCTTTTGTACAAGTCTTGCCGCTGTTGCATGTAATCCTTTGTACAAAGCCAGGCGCAGACCCTGAGCATAAGTGAAGCGCTGGCGCCCTAGGTTATAGCATGCATGCTAGATCGAGTCTCGTCCTCGGTTAGGGTTGATAGTGCTTAGCAGCGGCTAACCCCTAGCTTAGAGGTCGAGTGTGCGTCCCTTTGCCGTTCTTTCGTTTCCCTTGGTTCGCAGGGCTCGCATATCCTGGCCGGACCACTTGAGGATGAAAAAGAGAAGAAGGACGGACCAACATCTGGACCCCGGCAAGCCAGTGTTGCCGGGGGCTGCAAGTACAAAGATTCACCCACGGCGAACCAGAGTTGCTGGGGGCTGCAATCTCAGATAAGTTTTTCATCCCTTATCATGCATTCTCTTATGGACTGAGGTATGCGAAACCTCGTTTCTTCCTAAAAGCTACCGTGCTCCCCTAACTCTAGGCCCTAGGGCTCGTTCCTAGGGCCAGGTTTGGTCGTAGTCGCGGCAGCAAAGGGACGAAACGAGGAGCCCGAACCTGCCTCATCCCTGCCTCCGCCAAAAGCGTGAGAAAGGTCGATCGACGTGGGAAGACGGCAGGGCCTGCTGCCGGTAAAAGAAGTGTCTATCTTAAAGATATCAATGATTTGCTCCTTGACGTGGGTTCCACCCGCAAGACAAGTGACGCGGCAAGCATTCACTTTTCACTAAAAAACATTCCACTCAGGTACAGTTCATAGAGAATGAAAAACATGAATGATGGGATTACAAGTTTTAAATGCAGCTAAGGCCCGAGGGCTTACAAATTAAAAAGAGATAAGGTGCCCGTAATCCCTTTCTTGTCCCTCTCTTCAGGAGGCAGGTCAAGGAGGCAAAAAGGGCAAAAGGGGCGCCTAGGCGAGCTACGGGTAGCAGAAGACAGCAAGAGAACATCTCGGTGGCCGTCTAAAGGCTGGATGGTGATGGCGGTGCCGGAAGTAGGGCTCGAAGACGAGGCGGCAGGAGGTCAGCACGCTGTCGAGGGCATCACGCCCACGTACTCCGAGTTGACGGCCTTGCCGCCCGCCCTCTTCCTCTTCCGCAGCCTCCCTATGCCAGCCGCCCAAGGAGACGACCCCGAGAAGTTCAAGGAGCCGGCGACACGGATGATGGGATCGCTGGTGCCGCACGGAGCGACGCCCGACACCTAGTCGGACCCATCATCCTGCCGCCCGCTACCCCCATCGTCGCTGCTGCTGTCCTCCTCGTCACTCTCGCTCGAGGAGGAGTCTTCGCTATGAGAGGAGCTCTCCACGCAGCACCTTGCCCGAGTTCCGAAGCACCCGAAGACCTTGACGGAGAGGAGACCGCCCTCCATCAGCTTAAAATGGAGGGTGACCCTCCGTCAGGCGGTGGATACGGGCGAATGTCTTCCACCCTCGACCAAGATACATCACATTAGGGGCTGGAAAGTCAACGCGGACTCGCATACCGCTGATTCCACAGCACCTCATGTGCAGCCTCAGTGTCTCGGGCGGGTCCAACTCCATCTTGCTCGCAAATGGAGTCGGGAGACGAAGGCGACGACGAGGCGGCCGACGCAGCCTGACAAAGAACTCGCAAGGGTCGTCCCCAATATGGACCACCATGGGAAGAGGAACCGCTGGCGGAGGCGAGGCTGGCGCGCCGCCCCGTCCGCCTCTTCCCCGAGCGCCTCGGCCTTGCCCTCGACCTCGCCCACGGCCTCGCCCCCTCCATCTTCCCCTTACGGCTGGCTCTGCCACCACGGGTGCGGGAGAAGGAGGGATGCGTTGTCTAGCGGCGACCCTCGCCGCCACCGTTGAAGGACCAGGGTTCCCTTTCTCCATGGCAAATGAGAGAGAGGGGAGCAGAAGCTGAAGGAAAGAGGAGATGAAAGAATGCGGGTCTCCGTCCCCCCCTCCCGCTCCTTATAAAGGAACAGGGTGGGGGCTCGGCCGCCCCGCTCAGCTAATCAAGACACAGAAGGAGCAGGGAACTGGGACCGGCCCGCTGCCTCGACCCACGACGGCCCGGTTCCCCGCCTCCACCGTTCGCCACCCCAAGCGCATGGAAGCCACATGGCAGGCATGCAGAACCGAGGCGACGGATGAGGCGACCTGTCTCCAACCCATGATCATGGGGAGTGGACGCCTCGAAAACCACGCCTCTGCCCTTGTTTCCCCTGCTTATAAGGAGGGAGGGGGCGTACGTTCCGCCTTTCCGAATAAAGAAACCACCCACGATCTCTCCCACGACGCCGCAATCGACGCGTGCCGTTCGGGGAGGGCGCGGTGGATACGGAGAAAGATACGACGTGACCCAGGCCACGTGTGCCCGTGCCTTGTTTTGGGCCTGGCCCAACAGCGCTCGGCACCGCGTATGGCCCAGGCCCGGGGGCTCCTGTCGGTGTACTAAAGTAGGGGTACCCTAGTATCCCGAACTTGTGCACGGGCAGTCGCAGAGCTCCGCGGCAAGGCTTGCCAGGTGACCGCCAAGATCCTCCGTGGTTCCTTTGGAGCCATTCAAGAGCAAAGTATTCAAGCCAAGAAGACAAGGCCCCAGCAAGAGGAGCTTGCCGGGAAGGCCACTCGAGGCACAAGGCCCCGGCAAAGGGAGCTTGCCGGGAAGGCCAACCGAGGCATCCCAAGGAACTTTTCGCGACGCGCCACGCGTCCTGGCAAGGCCCGGTGAGCGACAAGCTTCCGGACGCGACAAGACAACGACCGCGGCATGGCGTTTGCCGCGGCAAGCAACCACTCCGTGCCTACGCTCCAGCACATCAACCAACGTGTCGCTCTGGGACCCTTCCAGGCGTATGTGGCGGGAGGCTGTGCAGCCAGGGGTACGCGGTGGCAAGCGGCGCTGACAAGATTGCCATCGTGGCGAACGATGGCGCCCCTGACGGTCCCTTTTTTGTACTGTTTGGGCGACGCAGACGGGCATTTAATGCCCTTGTCCCCTGCCGTCAGGGTTAGGTATGATACACTGTACAAGTAGCTGTACCAACCGCAGCAACTTTACATTTTTACCCTCATCTACGTTGCCACCTGTCGGTGACCCCTTGAGCATATAAAAGGAGGCCCATGCGCAACGTAGAAAGGGGAGGAGCGAAAACACTCAAGCTCGGTCTCGTTAGTAGCTTGTGTGTACTCTAGCACTCAGCGCTCCCAAGCAAGAACACAATACAAACCACAGATGCAGCAGTAGGGTTTTACTCATCCGTGCGGCCCGAAGCTGGGTAAACTGCTCGTGTGCCTCGCCTCGATCCGCTCTACGTGCGACCTCCGCCCCCTGCCGAACCGAAAAGGGGCTCCGTCCCCATAGATGCTCGTGGAGTCAGTTTCCCCGGCAGTGAGAGTTTGCGGAACTCCTTCTTCTTCTGGTTCATCAGGCCTTGAGGAATGTGCCGTGCACGGAAGGCTATCTGAAATTCCTGCCAAGTGGTTACGGTCTCTGCAGGCAGCATACCCCTGTGGCTTTCCCACCATTGAGCAGCTGAACCCTTCAGGTGCAATGTCGCAAAGGTGACATAACTGGCAGGGGCAACATTAGCTCACTCCATCTCAAACATTATGTCACGAAACCAATCATCAGCATCCATTGGATTGGTGGAGTTGCGGAAAATGGACGGGTTGAGGCACACAAATTCTGGCAGTGTTATTGGGGTAGGCTGTTGATGAGCATTCTGGTTCGGGAATTGGACCATTACCCCAGTCATAAACTAATGATTCAGCTCAAACTGCTGCATCATTGCGGCAATATAGCGTGGAGGTGGAGGATCGTCAGCCAACCTTCTAAAAACATCAGGGAGCAGTTTAACAAGGAGTGGAGCAGGTGTATGGAGTCATTCATGATGTAACTTGAACAATGAGCAAAGGCACGGTATGTACAAAGCAGTAGTCATTAAAGACATACAGATACATATACAGTGCCAATTACACGTTGTTAGTATGAGTTCGGCAAGAGAATCATACTAGACATACTAGGCGGCACGCTTGCACGCGATGGAGGGATACAACAACGGGACATAGCAAAGGCTACATCAATGTCGGAGAAAACTACTAGAGCGAGGAAACTGCAGGGGACAATGCAGGGTGCCCTCGATAAAAGGATCCTGCGGCCCGTGAACAATGTGAAGCAGATCCTGGCCCTCAATTCAAGAAAGGCATAAGACGAATCTTCGGATGGATGTGATCACGATATCCTATTGTTAGAGTTAGAAAAATCATTTAACCCGAATAGAAAAGAGATCAGAGTCCTAGAGTAAAGGTCGAGGAGTAAAAGATCCTAATACCACCCAATGGCTACGTGGGCCCGTAAGCCACACAGCCATGTTAGTAAAATAGTTTTTCAAAGACTAGACTCAACTTCGGCCAGGGAGTTGGAAAGGGGGTTCCTACAGGAAGCCGGCTCTGATACCAACTTGTGACGCCCCTGATTCAATCATACACTAATCATACACGCAAATGTGTAAGACCAAGATCGGGGACTCACGGGAAGATATCACAACACAACTCTAGACACAAATCAAAACAATACAAGCTTCATATTACAAGCCAGGGGCCTCGAGGGCTCGAATACAAGCTCAAGACACAAGAGTCAGCGAAAGCAACAATATCTGAGTACAGACATTAGTTAAACAAGACTGCCTTAAGAATGAAAACACAAAAGCAACAACGATCGAAGAGGCAAGGCCTCCTGCCTGGGACCTCCTAACTACTCCTGGTTGTCGGCGGTCTCCAAGTAGCAGTATCCGTCAGTGGTGGCATCTAGCTCCAGGGATCTACCATCTGGTTGCATCAACCGAAAAGAAGAAGGAAGGGGGAGAAGGGGTAGCAAAGCAACCGTGAGTACTCATCCAAAGTACTCGCAAGCATCAGATCAATACTAAGTATGCATTGGTATCAAATGGAAGGGTTGTATCTGTGGACTGAACTACAGAATGCCAGAATAGGGGGGAAGGCCTAGCCTATCAAAGACTAGAATCTTCAAGCAGCTCCAAGCATCTTGCAGCATGTGGAAGAGTAAAGAATAACAGTTTATAATTAACAAGCATGTTATAGCATTAATGCCCAGAGATCCTTCCTCGACACCCTACGACAAAGTAATCCAGGGGCCACATATCTCAAGTATCCATTTCTAGTTGTAAAAGATCAGGATATAAGTGTGAACGTCGGTTACCGTGGACACGACTATTAATAGATAATCTTCCCTGTAGGGGTGCACCACGTTGTCCAACACGCTTGATTACTCTGGCCGGACACACTTTTCTGGGTCAATGCCCGGCCTCGGAAGATGAACACATTGTAGCCCTACCTAGGCTCATGTCATAGCCCTAGAATTTGCTTGCAATTAGTTTCATAAGCATCCATGCATCATGTCTATATTTGTTTGAAAGTTGAAATGGGGATGATAAACCCTAGCAACAAATGAAACTCAACTAGGGTCCAAATAAAAATCATTTCCTGAACCCAAAATGCCCCTCTCAAATGTTCATCATCTTTGGGTTGGTCTTGAACCTCTGCCAAAAATATTGCACATTTTTCTAGGTCAATTGGGGGTCACTGAATTAAATCATACAATATTTGCATTTGAGCATTTAAATCCTATAAAATATTTTAAATGTCCAAATATTCATGAACTGAAATGGTTGCTGTTGGAAATAATCCAAACAGTGGCCACAAGCAGTCTCATGATTTTTGAAAATGCTCTGGCATTTTTAATGAATCCAAACAATTACAGATAATAGAAAACAGAAAGAATTAGAAAGAGAGAGAGAGAGAGAGAAAGAGAGAGAGAGAGAGAGAGAGAGAGAGAGAGAGAGAGAGAAAAGCCAACCTAGCCACTTACCTACGCGGCCCATGAGCCGACCCAGCCCACCTGGCCGCTGCCAGTCGTCTCCCACCTCTGCCAGTAGGCAGAGGCAGAGACAACGCACGGCGCGCGCGAGCGCCACGCCACCAGGCTGCCTGCCTGTGCCCGAGGACAGCGCGACACCGCGAATCCCCTCCTCGGCGTCGTCCCAATCTCACCGAACGCGTCCGTCGCCGCCGACAAGCGCCGCCGCGCCCACCGCCGTCGCCTTGCCTCCCCGAGCTATCCAGAGCCTCCACCACCCCTCGCTTCACCCCTGCACCGAAGGAAGGACGCACGGAGGCCCCGAGCAGCCGCCATCATCATCGTCTTCAAGCTTCGGCTCCGGCGCACTTCTTCGTCGATCCGGCCACTCTGGCGCGTCTCCGAGCCCGCTAACCATCCCTGCAGCTCCGCGGTGAGCCGTTGAACCGATTCCCCCTTGCCCCGCCGTCCCTCGCGTGCTCCAGCCCCGATCCCCAACCATGACCGAAGCTCCTTGCCACCGGCGATGTCGCCGACGAGGCCAGGGCTCGTTCCAGTCACATCTGGGTGCGTAGTCGAACTCCAGGAGTTCCTAGGAGCCCGTAGAGTACCTCATCCGGCGTCCCCGTGGCTTGCAGCCTCGCCTGCCTCATCCCCGTGCTCGGACCGCCGCGGATGAGCTCGCCGCTGGTGAACTAAGCCACCCCACGACCACCCACCTACCTCTCTGGATGCGGGCGAGTCCGGGCTACGCCCCGATGCCCTTAGCCACCGCCCCGTCGCCTTTAGCACAAGTCCAGCGCGTTGCCGCCGCGGGTTTGGTCGCCGCCGGCCAACTCCGGCACAGCCGACGTGGCGGGGTCATTAGCGCTAATCCCCGCCAGCTGGACCTCACCTAGTCACTGACAGCAGGGCCCCACTTGCTAATTAAATTTAGATTAGTTTCTGTTTAGTTTTAACTAATCCTAGTGGCCCCACGCGTCAGCGTTGACCATGTCAGTGAGACTAACTGGCCCTGAGTCACTGACCAGTGGCCCCCATTGGTCAAGTTTGACCTGGACCGGGTCAGTTGACCGCTGACGTCACACTGACGCTAGGCTGACGCAGTAAATCCTTTTCTGGATTTATTCTTATACAGGAATTCCAGAAAATGTTGCAAACTTCAAAAATTCATAGTAATTCAACCGTAACTCCAAATCAAATAAATTATATATGAAAAATGATCAGAAAAATCTAATCTATCCATCTGTACCATTTTCATGCATGATAAGGAAACTTAAACCTGCTGCTTATATCAAAACATGATAAGGCACTATTTAAATTCATAATTTGAGTTTGGGATTGAACCTTTGGTTCAAAATGACCCAAACCCATCTGGTTGTAGTTGCATTAGCCCAACACACTCATTTTACCATGTCATGATCATGCATCATATTGTGCATTGCATTGATTGTGTTTCTTTCTCTGTTGCCGGTATTTGTCCCCTCTCAATAGACGTGGTTTCGACGATGAGATCGATGACACCGATGAAGAAATATAATATCTTCAGAAGTGCCAGGAAAGCAAAACCCCCTTTTTCATTCCGATACAATCCCACTCTCTCGCTCTTGCTCTCTTTTACTGCATTAGGACAACATCGATTCAACTGATACATGCTGCGGTAGTTGAACCCCTTATCCTCTGCATGACCTGTCATTGCCACAGTAAATAGATGAAACCCACTAGCATGAGTAGGAGTTGTTTGAGCCTTGATGTGCCTACTCATTCATGCTTGTTGTCATGCCTTCTACTGCTTAGAGTTGAGTCGGGTCTGATTCATTGGGAATGGATTGGAATGGTGATGAACATGTCCTACTGTGTGTGAGCTAAGTGTGTGAAAACGATTTGGTAAAGGTAGCGGTGAGAGGCCATGTAGGAGTACATGGTGGGTTGTCTCATTGAAGCCGTCCTCAGGAACTGAGTTCTGTGTTTGTGATCCATGAAACAGTTACTACCACGCATTGGGCCCGAAACCAATGGACCCTCTCGGCTTCTTGATCACCCTTGTCCTCTGTCCAGGACTTGCAAGTAGTTTCTGGTGTTTGTAGTATGCTGGGGGCCGCACGCAGCGCTGACCGTCGGGGTGGGCTGTGTTGCGGTAGGCACGTGGCATGGTGTACCTGGCGCCCGTTTGGTGTCACGGGAACCCTGCTCACATCGTTCGGGGCCGTATGTGGAAACCTCGGCCAGACTCCCTGCGGATGGAACCTAAATAGGCGATAAACCTGGACTAGAGACTTGAGTGTTTAGGTAGGCCGTGGCCGACTCCCTCGTTGGGCTTCCGCTTGAAGGTTGCCGAGTACATGTCGTGTAAATGGTGGTAAGTGGTGAGAGCGTGTGTGAAGAAGTACACCCCTGCAGGGTTAACATCATCTATTAGAATAGCCGTGTCCGCGGAAATGGACTTCTGGGTTGCCTATAACAGTTCATAGACAAGTGAAAATGGATACTCTAAAATGCGCAAGATAAGCATGAGTGCTATGGATGGCGTTCTTGTAGGAAGACGGGAGCGGATCCATAGTGGTGTATTGATATGGTGAATATGTGGACTCGTGTGCGCCACCTCAAAAGAGTTGCTTGCAGTCGTAGTTTAGGATAGCCACCGAGTCAAAGCTGGCTTGTTGCAGTTAAACTCCACTACCCCTTTGTTGATACCGATGCATATGTAGCTAGTTCTGATGTAAGTCTTGTTGGGTACATTTGTACTCACATTTGCCTATTTTATGTTTTTGCAAAGAGACGTCAGTCTCGCTAGTAGTTCCGTGTGGACTCCGACGTTTAGCTTGATACCTCAGCTACGATCTTGTGCCCTCGGCAGGATCTGGTAGATAGTCAGGCTCCTTAGCCTTTTTCATTTGTATATGTCTGTACTCAGACATGTTAAGCTTCCGCATGTGCTTTGACTTGTATGCTCTGTATGTTGGGTCATGAGACCCATGTTTGTAATATCTCGCTCCTCGGAGCCTAATGAATAAATACTTTGAGTCGTAGAGTTATGTTGTGATGCCATGTTGTATTTACACATATCGAGCATATTGTGTGTATGATTGAAATGCTTGGTATGTGTGGGATCCGACAATCTAGCTATTTATCCTCAGCAGCCTCTCTTATGGGGAAATGTAGTCTAGTGCTTCCTTGAGCCATAGTAGTCCGCTACAGCCCGGTTCACCGGAGTCCTGCTAGCCCAGCACTACTGCTCAGGACACTTGACTGGTCGGCATGTGTTTCTCTTCGTTCCTGTGTCTGTCCCTTCGGGGAAATGTCACGCGGTGACATCCGGAGTCCTGCCTAGCCTGCTACAGCCCGGGTTACCGGAGTCCTGTTAGCCCAGTGCTACAGCCCGGATTCACACGCTGTTGACCGACATGCTCGAAGTTGATTCATGTATGCATGTCCCCATGGGTTAGTGCAGCTTTGGGTTCACGACTAGCCATGTCGGCACGGGTTCTTTGTCATATGGATGCTAGCGACACTATCATATACGTGAGCCAAAAGGCGCAAACGGTCCCGGGCCAGGTAAGGTGGCACCCGTAGGAATACCGTGCGTGAGGCCGCAAAGTGATATGATGTGTTACATGCTATATCGGTGTGACTTAGGATCGGGATCCTCACAGCGTTGGTATCAGAGCCTGACTGCCTGTAGGATTACCAAGCCAAACTGGTCGAAGTTGAGTCTAGAAATGCTTTAGTTATATAAGGGAATTGATTGTGGAAGGGAACGTAAGGCTCTTTTTACTCCTTTACCTTGTGCCCTTCTGATCTGAGTCAACCTCTTCTCTTCTACGGGGATTAAGAACTAGGCCTTCTCATCTATCTATCAGGATGACGAGTTATTATGATAGAGACTTATAGGATTGCTGGATTCGAGCCCCTGTTCAGTTTCTACTACTTTTAGTATGTTGTCAGTTAATCTCAGAACCTTGATATTGTGGTGTTGCATGGTTATGCCACAATTTTTGCAGGATGTCTCAAATAATTCTGAGCATTTACAGCCGTTATGCTGTCCGAGTCACCCCAGGTCTCTAAATAGTCTGATGCATTTGCAAATCCTTTCTCTCCGTTCCCGATGTCCTTTGGTCAGAATAAGCACACTAACCGGTCAGTTGAGGTACTCTATTGCCTCGACATATATGTCGGAGTTACTAGTATGACCCAAGGTGTTTTGGGGAGTCACCTAGTAATCTAGCCATATTTTGCGTTCCCAGCGTGATGATTCTGGCCATCTTTTCCGAAAGCATCCCGTGATGCTACTTAGTAGTAGGTATTCTACTCCTGGGTTTTGAACCCGAGTGAGGGAGTCCTGGATTAGGGGGTGTTCGGATAGCCGGACTATACCTTCAGCCGGACTCCAGGACTATGAAGATCCAAGAGTGAAGACTTCGTCCCATGTCCGGAAGGATCTTTTCTTGGCGTGGAAGGCAAGCTAGGCGTGCGGATATTCAAGATCTCCTATCGTTGTAACCGACTCTGTGTAACCCTAACCCTATCCGGTGTCTATATAAACCGGAGGGTTGTAGTCCGTAGAACAACCATCATCATACACAATCATACCATAGGCTAGCTTCTAGGGTTTAGCCTCCTTGATCTCGTGGTAGATCTACTCTTGTACTACCCATTTCATCAATATTAATCTAGCAGGAGTAGGGTTTTACCTCCATCGAGAGGGCCCGAACCTGGGTAAAATAAAGTGTCCCTTGTCTCCTATTACCATCCGACCTTGACGCACAGTTCGGGACCCCCTACCCGAGATCCGCCAGTTTTGACACCGACATTGGTGCTTTCATTGAGAGTTCCTCTGTGTCGTCGCTTTTTGGCCCGATGGCTCCTTTGATCATCAACAACGATGAGGTCCAGGGTGAGACTTTCCTCCCCGGACAGATCTTCGTCTTCGGCGGCTTCGCTCTGCGAGCCAATTCGCTTGGTCATCTGGAGCAGATCGAAAGCTACGCCCCTGGCCATCAAGTCAGGTTTGGAAGCTTAAACTACACGGTAGATATCCGCGGAGACTTGATCTTTGATGGGTTCGAGCCACAGCCAAGCGCGCCGCACTGTCCCAAGGGGCATGATATAGCACTGCCTCCGAATAGTGCCCTGGAGGCCGCACACGCTCCGTCCCCGATCCTCGACTCGGATCCTGATGCGTTCTTTGAGGATGAACGGTTGGACGTCACCTCGGGGGCTGCGATCTTAAAGGCGATCGGGCGGAACGCCAGCCCCGCACTCCGCATGGCCCATGACTCCAAGGAGTCGGACTCTTCTCCAAACTCCGGGCCTTCCGTGCCCCCGCCGATCGAATCTGATTGGGCGCCTATAATGGAGTTCACCGCCGCGGACATCTTTCAGTGTTCACCTTTCGGTGATATCCTGAACTCTCTCAAGTCTCTCTCTCTCTATCAGGAGAGCCCAGGCCGGACTATGGTCCGCGAGGTTGGGATTCGGACGATGAAGAAATTCAAAGCCCACCCACCACCCACTTAATAGCCATTGTCGAAGATTTAACCGACATGCTTGACTTCGGCTCCGAAGACTTCGACGGTATGGACGACGAAGGAGGAGACGAACAAGAACCAGCACCTATAGGGCGCTGGACCGCCACCTCGTCATACGACATATATATATATGGTGGACGCTCCAAAGGATGGAGATGGCGATGGAGCAGCGGAGGATGACAACTCGAAAAAACCGCCAAAACGCCGGCGTCAACGGCGCCGCTCTAAATCCCGCCACAGCAGAAACGGTGATTCCGGCACGGGAGATAATACTACCCCGGACAGCGCCGAAGAATACCAAAACCAGCAAGATTCGGCACAGGAAGATGGAAAAGCCAGCCCTCACGAGAGAGCGGCAGAGCAAGAGGTTGAGGATGATAACTACATGCCTCCCTCCGAAGACGAGGCAAGCCTCGGCGACGATGAATTCGTCGTACCATCAGACCCCGCCGAACAAGAGCGCTTTCAACGCAGGCTTCTGGCCACGGCGAACAGCCTAAAGAAAAAGCAGCAACAGCTTAGAGCTGGTCAAGATTTGCTAGCTGACAGATGGACTGAAGTCCTTGCGGCCGAAGAGTATGAACTCGGGCGCCCCTCCAAAAATTATCCTAAGCGCAGGCCGCTACCCCGATCAGAGGAGGAAGCACATGACATGGCAGACCGGCCACCTCGCGGCCGCGACAGAGAGTCCTGTCAAACATTTAAACAAACCATGCCCCGGGGCCGCTCAACTAAGGCACCGGAAAACGAGCCAGACCTGCGAGACGTCCTGGAGAATAAAGCAAGGCAAACAAGATCATTCTATGGATCGCGCGGACGCCCGACGACACGTGATGATTTTCACTCCGGACACAATAAATCCGGCCGGGCCGAACACAACAGGCACAGCTCTTCCGAACTGCGTCGTGACATAGCCCAGTACAGGGGCGCCGCACACCCACTATGCTTCACAGACGAAGTAATGGATCATAAAATCCCAGAGGGTTTCAAACCCGTCAATATCGAGTCGTACGATGGTACGACAGATCCGACAGTATGGATTGAGGATTATCTCCTTCACATCCACATGGCACGTGGCGACGATTTACACGCCATCAAATATCTACCCCTTAAACTCAATGGACCAGCCCGGCACTGGCTTAACAGCCTACCAGCGGACTCAATCGGTTCTTGGGAGGACCTGGAAGCCGCATTCCTCGACAACTTCCAGGGGACCTATGTGCGGCCACCGGACGCCGACGACCTAAGCCACATAATTCAACAGCCAGAAGAATCGGCCAGGCAATTCTGGACACGGTTCCTAACAAAGAAAAATCAGATAGTCGATTGTCCGGACGCAGAGGCCCTAGCAGCCTTCAAACATAACATCTGCGACATGTGGCTGGCCCAGCACCTGGGACAGGAAAAGCCGAAAACTATGGCAGCCCTCACGACACTCATGACCCGCTTTTGCGCGGGCGAACATAGCTGGCTAGCTCGCAGCAACAACTTATCGAAGAAGCCTGGTAATTCGGATACCAAGGACAAAAGTGGCAGGACACGTCGAAATAATCAAAAGCGCCGCATTAGCAGCGACAGCAATGAGGATGCGGCAGTAAATGCCGGATTCAGAGGCTATAAATCCGGTTAGCGGAAAAAGGCATTTAAAAAGAATACCCAGGGCCCGTCCAGTTTGGACCGGATACTCGACCGCTCGTGCCAGATTCATGGCACCCCCGAAAGGCCAGCCAATCACACCAACAGGGATTGTTGGGTGTTCAAGCAGGCAGGCAAGTTAAGAGCCGAACACAAAGACAAGGGGCTGAATAGCGACAACGAGGAGGAGCCCAGGCCGCCGAACAACAATGGACAAAAGGGGTTTCCCCCACAAGTGCGGACGGTGAACATGATATACGCGACCCACATTCCCAAGCGGGAGAGGAAGCGTGCGCTATGGGACGTATACGCGATGGAGCCAGTCGCCCCAAAGTTCAACCCATGGTCCTCCTGCCCGATCACTTTCGATCGAAGGGACCACCCCACTAGCATCTGTCATGGCGGTTTCGCCGCATTGGTCCTTGACCCAATCATTGACGGATTTCATCTCACAAGAGTCCTCATGGACGACGGCAGTAGCCTGAACCTGTTTATCAGGATACAATGCGGAAAATGGGCATAGATCCATCAAGGATCAAGCCCACAAGGACGAACTTTAAAGGCGTCATCCCAGGTGTAGAGGCCAATTGCATAGGCTCGATAACACTTGATGTGGTCTTCGGATCTCCGGATAACTTCCAAAGCGAAGAGTTAATCTTCGATATAGTCCCGTTCCGCAGTGGCTATCATGCCCTGCTCGGACGAACCGCATTCGCTAAATTCAATGCGGTGCCGCACTACGCATACCTCAAGCTCAAGATGCCAGGCCCTCAAGGAGTAATTATGGTCAGCGGAAACACCGAATGCTCCATCTGTACGGAGCAGCACACGGCGGCCCTCGCAACGGAAGTACAAAGCAGCCTTTCAAGGCAACTCTCCAGTCCGGCCGTTAAAAAGCCGGACAATGCAAAGCGCGCCCGGAGTAACCTGCGACAAGACCGCCTGGCACGTTCGGAGCAAGCGTAGCAATACGGCCCCAACCCCATCCATCGCAGCATAGAAGAGCTAGTACCTCGAGTACACAATTACGCCCTTGAAATTCCATGGGCACATGGGGTGGGGCACATTAACGGCATGCCTACAATACGGCGTCAAACTTACTAGGGGCTGCCGGATTTTTCTTTTTTACTTTCAGGACTCCATACTCTGGATAACCTGTTCGGCCTTGCTGCCGCACAGACGATGCAAGACCCAGGAAAGCAGACAAAGCTACGCTGCATTACGGAACTCTCAGGTGGTCTCTATTTCGAGCGATATATCTGTTTCTAAATTCCGCGGCCTGCGCCTGGTCAGGACATGTTAAATAGTCTAGTATCTTTTTTGCTTATCACACTACTTGTATCGTTCGGCTTTGATAAATAGCCTCTTTATAAACAATGCATAGCTTTTTGTCTATTTTTTGCATTATCACCTTTTAATATATATGTTTATTAAATAACATGATCGCACCCGTACACCATGGTACGGCAAAACACGCCAGGGGCTTCATTACCCTTTTATCTGGTGTGAGAAGTCCGTACACTTTCACAAGTGCGGCACCCCGAACTTATAGCACTATATGCATCGGCTCCGAGTCATGATTTTGGTCACATGTTGGGTTTGCCCGGCTCCTATGTTTTGGTGCCTTACGTTCCGCTATATCGGCTAAGGTAGCACTAGGAGAACCATGTGCCCCAGTTCAAGTGGGCTGAGCACCTCAGTGGAGAAAGCTAAAACAGACTGTCATGATAAGGCGTGAGACCGGTCGCTGTTCGAGAGGTTTTTCGAGTCCTTAAAGGCTTATGCCGCTTTGAGCGAGGAGCTGGTTATGTCCGGCCAAAGGCATGGATAGCGCCCCGAATTCGGCCTTCCGAACTAGGGGCTTCTCCAAAATTTAAAATTATAACGTTCTATGGCTAAGTGAGAGTGTTCAAGCATTATAGTCCGATTGCATGGTTCGTTGTGCTGAGCGCCTCCCTCAAAGGACCCAACTATAGGAAAAAGAGCCCTCAGGTTTATCCCGAACACCCCAGCACTAGTGGCATGGGGGCAGAAGCCGACGACTGGCCATCTCTCAATTTTTTATAAACGGCCGCACATAAAATAATATTTTAAATTCAACAAGCATTGCTTAGCGCATACGAAAAAGTTTTCAGCGCACAGGATACAAACGAGCGAGTTCATTCAAATACTACATCTTTAGTACATTCATCCGCGACAAGGCGGGCTCCGGCAAGAACTTCCTTGTAGTAGTTCTCGGGCTTGCGATGCTCCTTCCCCGCCGGCGGCCCGTCCTTCACCAGCTTCTCTCCGTCCAACTTACCCCAGTGTACCCTTACACGGGCAAGGGCCCTCCAGGCACCTTCAATGCAGGCGGAGCGCTTGATGACCTCAAGCCATGGACAGGCCTCCACCAGCCGCCGCACTAGCCCGAAATAGCTCCCAGGCAGGGCCTCTCCAGGCCACAGCCGAACTAGTAAGCCCTTCATGGCCTGTTCGGCCGCCTTGTGGAGCTCGACCAGCTGTTTTAGCTGATCGCTCAAGGGCACAGGGTGTCCGGCCTCAGAATACTGAGACCAGAACACACTCTCTGTCGAGCTGCCCTCTTCAGCTCGGTAGAACGCGGCGGCGTCGAATACGCTGCGGGGAAGATCGAAGAACGCCCCTGGAGAACTCCGGATTCGGGTAAGTAATAGGTAGTTTACTTTTATATTCTTACTTTGCATTGAGAATGCCTTACCCGCTGCAATCTTTTTCACCTCCTCCAACTCTTGGAGGGCCTTTTGGGCTTCGGCCTTGGCATTTTTGGCGGACTCAATGGCCGACGCGAGCTCGGATGCTTGCGCTTTTGACTCAAGCTCCAAACTCTCATGTTTTTTCATGAGAGCTTGCAGCTCTTGCTGCACCTCGCCGACCTGAACCCCAAGCCTTTCTCACTCGGCGCGCTCCTCATCCGTTTTCTTTCCGGCCTCAGCCAGCGCCTGCTTCAGGGTTGCCACCTCGGTTGTGGCCCCTACAATAAGCAGTTGAATCCTGTTATTTCTTTCTGCAATCAAGCCTCTCTATAGGCACCTTTTTTTTCCTTTTTAGGGTATTTCTTACCTTCTTTCTCCTCGAGCTGCCATTTGGCAAGGCCGAGCTCTTGCTCGGTCCGCCCGAGGTCCTTTTTAAGGACTTCCACCTGCGCAGTCAGTGCGGCGGTGGATAGCAGCGAAGCCTGCATACGCATATTTGACTTTTTTTGTTAGACTCCTGCGAAAATTACTAGATCCTCTATTCGGCTTTTCTTTCCGAACACCGAACAGAGCATCAGGGGCTACCGTCTATGCGGTAAATAATTTGACATATTTCTGTTTACCTGGAAGCCTGTTAGAAGGCTAGCGCAAGCTTCAGTCAGTCCGCTCTTGGCGGACTGAACCCTTTGGATCACCGTACTCATAACAGTACTGTGCTCCTCGTCGATGGTGGCGCCCTCAAGCACCTCCAGCAGATTTTCCGGTGCCTCTGGTTGGACAGAGGTCGCCGGCTCAGACAGCTTACTCCTCTTGGAAGGAGTTCGCCCACCGCGGACCGGGACTGTCGAGTCCGGCGCGGTGTCCGGCACAAAGCCGGACTTGGAGCCCTGGGGGGTTTCATCCCCTTTACTCCTAGGGTCCGGAGGATGGCCTTGTGGCTCCTCCAGGACCATCTCCTCCTGACCTGAAGTTTGGCGGGGCGCCACTTCGGCGTCGTCCGCCCCGCTGGGGATACAGCGGGCGGAACAGAGTTCACGTCCGACGAATCCAGGGAGCCGCTCGACGAATCGTCGAGTTCGGCCCGGGGCAGGCTGCATAAATTACATTCGACATTAAGGAAAGTTGCGCATCATAAAATATTATGAGTCACTCTGGTATGTAAATACTTACGATGTCGCCGGACGCTTGGTTCTGTCCAGCCACTCCTCTCCGCCCTCTTCGGCGTCGTGGGAGTAGTCCGGCGGAGGGGTCTTCCTTTTCCTCGACCCCTCGGCCTCCCCCGTTGGGGTGGCCTTCTTCTTCTTTTCTCCCCTCACTGGTGTGACGCCCCCGATTCAATCGTACACTAATCATGCACGCAAATGTGTACGATCAAGATCAGGGACTCACGGGAAGATATCACAGCACAACTCTACAAATAAAATAAGTCATACAAGCATCATAATACAAGCAAGGGGCCTCGAGGGCTCGAATACAAGTGCTCGATCATAGACGAGTCAGCGGAAGCAACAATATCTGAGTACAGACATAAGTTAAACAAGTTTGCCTTAAGAAGGCTAGCACAAACTAGGATACAGATCGAAAGAGGCGCAGGCCTCCTGCCTGGGATCCTCCTAACTACTCCTGGTCGTCGTCAGCTGGCTGCACGTAGTAGTAGGCACCTCCAGTGTATAAGGAGTCGTCATCGACGGTGGCGTCTGGATCCTGGGCTCCAACATCTGGTTGCGACAACCAGAAGAAAGGAAAGGGGGAAAAGGGGGGAGAAAGCAACCGTGAATACTCATCCAAAGTACTCGCAAGCAAGGAGCTACACTACATATGCATGGATACATGTGTAAAGGGCCATATCAGTGGACTGAACTGCAGAATGCCACAATAAGAGGGGGATAGCTAGTCTTATCGAAGACTACGCTTCTGGTCGCCTCCGTCTTTCAGCAGGTTGAAGAGAGTAGACTGAAGTCCTCCAAGTAGCATCGTATAGCATAATCCTACCCGGCAATCCCCTCCTTGATGCCCTATTGGAGAGCAATCACCGGGTTGTATCTGGCACTTGGAAGGGTGTGTTTTATTAAGTATCCGGTTCTAGTAGTCATAAGGTCAAGGTACAACTCCGGGTCGTCCTTTTACCGAGGGACACGGCTATTCGAATAGATAAACTTCCCTGCAGGGGTGCACCACATAGCCCAACACGCTTGATCCCATTTGGCCGGACACACTTTCCTGGGTCATGCCCGGCCTCGGAAGATCAACACGTCGCAGCCCCACCTAGGCTCAACAGAGAGGTCAGCACGCCGGTCTAAACCTAAGCGCGCAGGGGTCTGGGCCCATCGCCCTGAGCACACCTGCACGTTGCGTACGCGGCCGGAGAGCAGACCTAGCAACCTCCATTACAAAGGAAGTAACGTTACGCGGTCCAACCCGGCGCGCGCCGCTCAGTCGCCGGCGTCACGAGGTGCTTCGGTTGATACCACGACGCCGGGATACCCATAACTACTCCCGCGTAGATGGTTAGTGCGTATAGACCAAATGGCCAGACTCAGATCAAATACCCAGATCTCATTAAGCGTGTTAAGTATCCGCGAACGCCAACCAGGGCCAGGCCCACCTCTCTCCTAGGTGGTCTGAACCTGCCCTGTTGCTCCGCCACAAAGTAATAGTCGGGGGCCGTCGGGAACCCAGGCCCACCTCTACCGGGATGGAGCCACCTGCCCCTTCAGCCCCCATCTCCGAACAGTATCACAAGTGATGTAACAGTGTAAAGTATATAGTATATGCCCGTGACCACCTCCCGAAGTGATCACGGCCCAGTAGTATAGCATGGCAGACGGACAAGAGTGTAGGGCCACTGATGGAACACTAGCATCCTATACTAAGCAGTAGGATAGCAGGTAAAGGTAACAACAGTAGTAGCAAGGACAGGCTATGCAGCAGTATTGGATTAACTGAAAGCACTAACATGCTACACTACTCTAATGCAAGCAGTATAGAGAAGAATAGGCGATATCTGGTGATCAAGGGGGGGCTTGCCTGGTTGCTCAGACAAGAAGGAGGGGTCGTCAACAACGTAGTCGATTGGGGCACCAGTAGCGGCGTCGGTCTCGGCGCCTACCGGAAAGAAGTAACGGAGGGGGAACACAATAAATAACAGAGCAATCAAAGCATCACAAAGCGTAACATGGCAATACGCGGTGCTAGAGGTGACCTAACGCAGTAGGAGGTGATGCTGGTGAAGGGGGGAAACATCCGGGAAAGTATCCCCGGTGTTTCGCGTTTTCGGGCAAAGGAGCCGAAGGGGGAAAGTTGCGAGTTTGATAGGTTAGGGATGCGTGGCAGACGAACGGGCTGCGTATCCGGATTCGTCTCGTCGTTCTGAGCAACTTTCATGTAGAAAGTATTTCCATCTGAGCTACGGTTTATTTTCTATTAATTTTAAAAGATTTAAATCATTTTCAAAATTTATTTAATTAATTAATTCTAACATTATCCAGAATAGTGCACGCTGACGTCATCGTGACGTTAGCATGACGTCAGCAGTCAACAGGGAGTTGACTGGGTCAATGTAACATGTGGGTCCCGCATGTCATACTCTGTTACTCTAATTAGGATTTAACCAATCTAATTACAGTTTAATTAATCCACAACAGTTAATTAGGTTAACTAAACAAGATTAATTAAGTTAATTAATTCACTATTTATTTATTTACTTATTCATTTTTATTTTATTTCCTTTTTTTTATAAAACGTTTTGGGGCCGTGGGGCCCCCGTGTCATAGGCCCTGTGGGCCTTAACGGGCAAGGGCGGTGGTTAACGGGGTGGCGCTGGATGCGGGCGCATGGGCGCGTGCCCGAGGCCACCAGGGGAGGCGGGCTCCTGCGAGCCGTGGGAGCAGTGGCGGATGGGGCCGGCGCGGCCGGGCGGAAGCAGTCGTGGGCCGGCGGCCAGGGCTTGCAGGCCGCGCGGCGGCCAGGCGAGCGGATGGAGCGGCCGGCAGGAGCGAAGGGCGCGCGGGCGCAGGAGGGGCTACGCGCGGCGACAAGAGCGGCAGCGGGCGCAGGGCGGTGCGGCGCGGTAGGGCGACGACGGCTCGAGGCTACAGCAGCAGCGGCAGGAAGGGGGGGCAGAAGCACGCAGCGCAAGCGGGAGGCACAAGGCGGCGCTGGGGGGGAAGGCGTGGTGGCGCGGGGCATGCGGCGCACGAGGCCACCACGGGCGGGCGACGCAAGCAGCGGCGCAGGCGCGCGAGCGCGCGCGCGCATTGTCGCGGGCAGGTGCGAGGCACGGCCAGCGCGTGTGGACGGCGAGTGCGGGGGGGGCATGCTAGCGAGCGCGCGCTACGGGTGGAAGGGCTCGGCGATGCGGGGACGGGCGCGCACATAGCCGGCGAGCGGGGCGAGGGGAAGAGGAGACCGAGGGCCTCACCAGGATTCGTAGGGACTAGGCAACAGGGGGGCGAGGAGGAGGGCGAAGACGACGTAGCGGAGAGGAAGCAGGCCGGCGAGGGCGCGCTCCGTTGAGGTCCAGCGGTGGGGCGGCGTCGGGCGTCGAGCGAGGGCGAAGGGGACGATGGGATCGGGCTCCTCCCGATCCAGATCCAGTCGAGGGAGTGAGAGGGGAGACGAGTGGGGGGAAGTGGGGGTTGCGGCTAGGGTTCGGTCGGGAAGGTATGTCTAGGCCGGGGGAGGGCTGACCGGCTGGGCCGAAGCCCGGGGAGTTGGGCCAGTGGGGGTTCTCTTTTATTTTTTTGTTTAGTTTTGTTTTTCTGTTATTATTTTCTGTTTATTAGTTTTCTATTTCTCATTTTCTATATAATTTAGTTTTATAATATATATATATATAGTACCTAAATTAGTGTTTCAAAATACCCCAATGCCACAAAGTTTGGTGACAAAAATAAAACAGTTTAGTATTTTATTAACTGTAAAAGGCATTTAATTAATTGTTTTTGCTACTGTTTAAATCCTTATCGTTCATTTTAGCATTTTATAAAAGTTTAGTTTCTCCACCATAATTGCTTACGATTTATTTGAAACAACCCGAACATTTTAGTTTTATTTTTTTGAAAACTTCTGTTGTTTGTTTTTCTTTTGAATTTGAATTTGAATCGGTTTCGAACTAACGTGAGTTTAGCAATAGTAATCGAGGTGACGTGGCATCATTAGCGGAGGGTTACTGTGGCTTAATTATCCGGGCGTCACAATTCTCCTCCACTACAAGAAATCTCATCCCGAGATTTAAGAGGGGGACTAAGGGGGAAACGTTTGGTTACGACATTCTAACGAATCTTCTCGGTCTTGGTTGCTCCTCTCAAAGTGGTCGATCCATTATATTGATGTCTTTATTTTCTGCTTCAGGTCATCAAGATGAAGTCGACATCCTTTCTTTGGGGGTTCCATCGTACTTACAAAAGAATAAGGGGGTTATTCCGGGAGAACGAACCTCGGCAAGGTTGACTATCGGGTCGACAACATCGAGGAAGGTGGCGGAAAGTAACTCTCGAATCGAATCTTAAGAAATTATCGAGAGCAAAGTAAGGAGGTAACCTGGGAAGTTTCGAGCAGGCAGGCAATCGTTCGATGCCTGTTATAGGGCGTGAAAGGGTCAAAACAACGGGAATAAGTATTGTGTCCGATATCAGACCTGAAGGTGGCTCGTGAATTACATACGAGGCCACGCGCGAGGAACAACCTTGGGAATAGGGGGTGTACATGGGAGTCAGGTTTCGATCCTGTGGAACTGTGGGTTATGGGCCCACCATGAGGGTTAAGAGTAGGAAGGGTGACGACATCTTGCATGATAATGTAAGCAAGGCAGGTTAGAGGATAGCCTGTCAGTTAAGTTGGCATCAACATCAGTACCAAGGGCGAGGGACAAAGAGAACCATTTTCCTGCTCGTTGAATGAGGCGGGCCAATAGGCAAGGTCCTCGTCCATCGGTGGCTACCGAAATGTCATCAACAATAGCAACAGGGTCTTACTGACAGAATTGTACATCGAGGTATAAACATAAGCAGGAGAATATTACTGCTTAGATCATATAGATCACAAGAAAGGTTAAACCAAATAATGGAAAGGAAAATGTGTTTAAACACATATATCAGGGGTATATCCTTCCCAAGGACAAGCAGAGCATGATATCCTTGGCAGGATATAATGTAGAAAACTCTCTAGGAAAGGGGAGAGAGATTTCATGACATTATCCATACAACGGTGTTTGGATAACTAGGCAAGAAACATTTAGCTTTGGGCATCAAATGTTTTTGTTGAAAGTCGAAGTACCACAGACATGCTTCGAGATAGCACTGACATGGTCTTCAAGCAAAGGTCAGACTCTGGATACACGAAGGGATTCATCATTAAGCCAAGGAGAGGATGAGGAGGTGGCTGATGGACTCAACGATAATTCAACGAGGTATCCAAAAAGATGGATTTCCACAGTTATGTGAACAAGGAGATAACATTTGTCAGATCAAATGATACAATGATGTATGCTCAAGGAAAAACATACACAATTAAACATTAGTTGAAAAGTGTGCCCAAAATATGGCCTTAGGTAGCATGATCAAATGTTAGAATGGTGATTCAGTGATCAATAGTCTAAGAACGAACGTTCGACCATTAACTTCAAAGCAATAGGGTTGCTAGAAGGGTAGAATCCAAACAGCACCGTTCAACTATTGGTATCCCGGTTAGAACCAACACGGGGACCAAGAAAGAATGGTGATGGTGAGAAGTACTACCGTATCAAGAATTGTTATTAGGTGGAGCAAGTCTCACAACATCCTTGACATAAAAGATAATACTTCAAGGTAGAATATAATGCAAGCTGGATAGCAGGTTGCATCAATAACAGAACGAGTTTGTGATGAAAGAACGGTAAGGGTGTTGTTGATGGTAACACAAATCATCGAGGGGTAAGGATGGTATTTCTCATCATGAATTCAATTGATATCCTGGAAGAGCTCAGAATGCTGATGATGATCACGGCACATTTATCGAGAGATCTCATGAAGATGTAATCGATTAGCGATGACATCAAGTTGAAGGGATGATGAAGTGGAATGATATTGGAAACATGAGTACGACACAAACTCGAAATCAAGTTTGTTGTTCAAGGAGAAATGATATGACGAGGAAGATCGACGTAAGATTAGCTCACCGTCGAAATTTTTGCTCCGGGAAAAAGGACCAGGTAGCACAGTTAAAATCGGCACGACAAGGATATAGCCAAGCAGGCTAGGAATGACGTGATCGAGCTCAAACTCGTAAGTAGTGAAGGTTACCAAGAGTTGTTTTACCGCGGTGCAGACTCGAGTCAGTTATCGGTGTCTTTGAGTGTTTAATAACTCAGAGCCCGTGAAAAATTGGAATCAGTGAGAATGTAGCACTTGATGAAGGACTCATAAGAAGTTATGCAGTTGCATGATAATCTCGAGATACCAGGGGTTAATACTCGACGACAGATCAAAGTAGGGGTTGGACTAGGGTATTGCTCTGCATAAGACAAGTGCTCAAACTTGCACAAGAAATGGAATCAAGGAGAAACATGGTCGGAACCACGTCCACGGATACAAGATGAACTTATAACAAGGGGATAATTATTTTAAAAGAAGCTTCCATGATAAGGTATACATCGTGTCCATGGGCATGAACATAGGGTTCAAGGTCGACTCCCACTTCTTCAATGCCTAACCTATCATTTACTGCTCTACTAAAAATGATTTGAGTGCGAAGATCTACCTGGTGAATTACCAGAGGAGTTTGAACATTGGAAAACTTTCGGGTTCACACAGATTAAGGAAGGCATAGGTTCAATCCATCGGGGCGTCTTAGAAACATATACCACAAGCTCCGAGAGTAATTATCACCAGCTCGAAAATAGAGCGTGGTTGGCCAATTCCGAGAATAGGATTTACCAATGGCATTAAGTATCAGGGAAAGAAACTTCCAAAGTGATTGAATAGGAAGGACGTTGTCGGATAAAAGCCAACAAAGGAAATAACGGTCCACAAAGGAGCTGATGTGAGCATCGGCACACAATCAGAAGAAGAAACAATGCAAAGGCATTGGAGTATAGAAACAACCGGCTAATTCAAAGCTCACATGTAAAGGAATTATGATTTCCAAATCAAAGGATCAGAGGCAATCGCTCTGTTTAAGGATGGAAAGTTGAGTAACTTAGGGGTAAAATCGATGGCAATCTGATTGGCCGAGAACCAGCTCATGTTCGAAAGACGTCTGAGCCGGAAGATAATTTATAAGGATCAACTGATGATTGTGTGCATTCGCACACATATAGAATCAATGGACTTAAAATGATAGTGACAAAGGATGCCAATAAGATTACCAGACTTATAGGATTTAATCCCAATGCAAGCAACCAAGAATTTCAACAGCAATAGGTTGTTTAGGATCTTTGAAAGATCGAATGGTATTTGAAAAGCTTTTGTGAAATACCAGAATCAACTGGGGATGAGCAGATACTCGATGAGTGCGAGAAATTATCCGTAGGGATATTCAGGTGGCAAAGAACTGCAAGGCAGTAGCCACAAAGTATTCTCAGAAAAATAGAGAGAATTTTTGGTGTATCTTGTAATAACAAGAGCAGCCAGGAATAAAGGTAAGAACGACAAGTGTATGTATTTATCCATAGGGATGTATCAATGATAGGGAATTGCAAAAGTGACGGGCACAAAGGTCTCGGGAATGATCGAAGAGTATCTTCAACATCTTCTGGTGCAGCCGGCGATCATCTGTGATAAGGGGGCTCTCCGGGAGAAGTAGTTACGAGAACCTAGAGTCAGATTTAGTAAAATCATTTAACCCGAGTAGAAGAGAGATAAGAGTCCCAGAGTAAAGGTCGAGGAGTAAAATATCCTAGTACCACCCAATGGCGACGTGGGCCCGTAAGGCACACAGCCATGTTAGTAAAAGTTTTTGCAATGTCTAGACTCGACTTCGGCCAAGGAGTGTGGAAGGGGGATTCCTACAGGCAGTCGGCTCTGATACCAACTTGTGACGCCCCCGATTCAATCGTACACTAATCATGCACGCAAATGTGTACGATCAAGATCAGGGACTCATGGGAAGATATCACAACACAACTCTACAAATAAAATAAGTCATACAAGCATCATAATACAAGCCAGGGGCCTTGAGGGCTCGAATACAAGTGCTCGATCATAGACGAGTCAACGGAAGCAACAATATCTGAGTACAGACATAAGTTAAACAAGTTTGCCTTAAGAAGGCTAGCACAAACTAGGATACAGATCGAAAGAGGCGCAGGCCTCCTGCCTGGGATCCTCCTAACTACTCCTGGTCGTTGTCAGCTGGCTGCACGTAGTAGTAGGCACCTCCAGTATAGAAGGAGTCGTCGTCGACGGTGGCGTCTGGATCCTGGGCTCCAACATCTGGTTGCAACAACCAGAAGAAAGGAAAGGGGGAAAGGGGGGGAGAAAGCAACCGTGAGTACTCATCCAAAGTACTCGCAAGCAAGGAGCTACACTACATATGCATGGATACATGTGTAAAGGGCCATATCAGTGGACTGAACTGCAGAATGCCACAATAAGAGGGGGATAGCTAGTCTTATCGAAGACTACGCTTCTGGTCGCCTCCGTCTTTCAGCAGGTTGAAGAGAGTAGACTGAAGTCCTCCAAGTAGCATCGTATAGCATAATCCTACCCGGCAATCCCCTCCTTGATGCCCTGTTGGAGAGCAATCACTGGGTTGTATCTGGCACTTGGAAGGGTGTGTTTTATTAAGTATCCGGTTCTAGTAGTCATAAGGTCAAGGTACAACTCCGGGTCGTCCTTTTACCGAGGGACACGGCTATTCGAATAGATAAACTTCCCTGCAGGGGTGCACCACATAGCCCAACACGCTTGATCCCATTTGGCCGGACACACTTTCCTGGGTCATGCCCGGCCTCGCAAGATCAACACGTCGCAGCCCCACCTAGGCTCAACAGAGAGGTCAGCACGCCGGTCTAAACCTAAGCGCGCAGGGGTCTGGGCCCATCGCCCTGAGCACACCTGCACGTTGCGTACGCGGCCGGAGAGCAGACCTAGCAACCTCCATTACAAAGGAAGTAACGTTACGCGGTCCAACCCGGCGCGCGCCGCTCAGTCGCCGACGTCACGAGGTGCTTCGGCTGATACCACGACGCCGGGATACCCATAACTACTCCCGCGTAGATGGTTAGTGCGTATAGACCAAATGGCCAGACTCAGATCAAATACCCAGATCTCGTTAAGCGTGTTAAGTATCCGCGAACGCCGACCAGGGCCAGGCCCACCTCTCTCTTAGGTGGTCTGAACCTGCCCTGTCGCTCTGCCACAAAGTAACAGTCGGGGGCCGTCAGGAACCCAGGCCCACCTCTACCGGGATGGAGGCACCTGCCCCTTCAGCCCCCATCTCCGAACAGTATCACAGGTGATGTAACAGTGTAAAGTATATAGTATATACCCGTGACCACCTCCCGAAGTGATCACGGCCCAGTAGTATAGCATGGCAGGCGGACAAGAGTGTAGGGCCACTGATGGAACACTAGCATCCTATACTAAGCAGTAGGATAGCAGGTAAAGGTAAAAACAGTAGTAGCAAGGACAGGCTATGCAGCAGTATAGGATTAACTGAAAGCAGTAGTATGCTACACTACTCTAATGCAAGCAGTACAGAGAAGAATAGGCGATATCTGGTGATCAAGGGGGGGCTTCCCTGGTTGCTCAGACAAGAAGGAGGGGTCGTCAACAACGTAGTCGATTGGGGCACCAATAGCGGCGTCGGTCTTGGCGTCTACCGGAAAGAAGTAACGGAGGGGGAACACAATAAATAAAAAAGCAATCAAAGCATCACAAAGCGTAACATGGCAATACGCGGTGCTAGAGGTGACCTAACGCAGTAGGAGGTTGTCGTGGTATTCTCACGGGGGGTGCAAGACGACATATGCCACAAGGTGGCTTCGTGTGAGGGCAAGACTGCTGCCGGAATATCCAGGGACGGGTATGCGAGTAGCACGCGCTAGTTTACCCAGCTTCGGAGCTCTCCGAAGAGATAATACTCCTACTGCTGCATGTCTGAGTGTATCTGATATATCTAGTACAGAGTGCTCCTGGAGCTGTATCTGAACTCAGTGCCATAGGCATCTGGCTGTGTATATGCCTATATGAGGCATGTTAGTGGCTGGCCGGCCATGCTCATGGCCGTGAGCATGTGTGCTCATGTAGATGGATGGATGGATAGCTAGCTATCTTGCTAGCTAGTTGCTTGTGTGTGTACGTGAGAGCCCATCCTGGATGGATGGATGTGTGCCCATATATATAGGCATGGCTAGCTTAGAGAGTAAGCTATGTGGTGGCATGGGCAAGGGATGGTGGGGTGTCATGCTTGTCCCCTGGGTCACTTCATAAATAGTGCCAGGGGACAAGTGACACTGTACATGATGGCTGGGGTGACACATGAACAGTGCCGGGTATGGTCGTCATGTCGGGGTCGCGTCAGGCTGTAGTTGACTTCGGGAAGCCGGCTGGTTGGAGCAGTCGGCAGCCAGCAGTCGGCCTGGAGCGGCCAGGAAGTCGGAAGCCTGCAGTCGGCAGCCTGCAGTCGGCCTGGTGGTGTAGTCCGCAGCCTGCAGTCGGCCTGGTGGTGTAGTCGGCAGCCTGCAATTGGCAGCCTGCAGTCGGCCTGGTGGTGTAGTCGGCAGCCTGCAGTCGGCAGTCTTCAGTCGGCAGCCTGCAGTCGGCCTGGTGGTGCAGTCGGCAGCCTGAAGTCAGCAGCCGGCAGTCGGCCGGGTAGTTGGACTAAGGGGCTTTGCTAGCCCCGATGTCTTGAATTATTGTCTCGCCATCTTCGGGGTATCCGTGTCCAATTACTCCGACAGTAGCCCCCAAGCCTCCGGGCAACTTGGCAAAGTTGGGCGGAGGTTTTTTGGTGAGTGTTCATGAGAATGATCATGAAAAAGACTAAGTTAGTCCACGCAGATATATCAAATGTTTGCTTTTTAGCATTGCAAGTTTTATGCGGAGGGTGCCGACTTGGTTTGGTCCGAGCCCCCCTTAATCTTTTTCGTGTTCCCTCCGCTTTTTGGCTTGTGCTCTCGCTCGCCGGACAGCCGCTCTGCGATCTGTGGCTGAGAGTGGGCCGCGGAGCGGAGTGTACAGTACTCAGAGTCTGGGAGTAGATTCAACCGAGTTGATACTTGTAAAGGAAACGGTCGGGTCGCCCGAGGCATTTTTCTTCCCGGACGTTTTTCGCGTGGGTGGCCTCCAGCGTTCACTCTTGCTAGTCGGACAGCCGCTCTGCGGTCTGTGACTAAGAGTGGGCCTTTGGTACCGCGCACGGTACTAAGCCGTCTGCGGGAACTGACGTCTCAGGCCAAGCGGCCAGCCCCCAGGCCAACTCTTGTTGGCGCCGGGGCGAACAGTGATGCTACTGTAATAAAATGCGGAGACAGCCCCCGAGTATCGCTCGGGGTCATCCGTGCTTGCGTGGTGCAAAAATATGCGGGTGAGGAGCTCACATTGATTTTCGTGTAGTCGCGGTCGTCGAAGACAGCCGGCGCGACTCGGCGCTCGCGGAGCGCGTCGGCGCATCCGCTGGGTGTCGCCTTCGAGCCCCCTGGTGCTCGGAGGGGGGTCCCGGCCGGTCAGGCTCGACCGGCCAGGCGGCGAGGCGTCTTGCAACGCCCTTTATTCTTCTCTTCTGCCGGCTACTGGGAGCCGGACAAAACTCTTCTCTTGTCTGCAATCTTCGCGGGGGCGCGCCAGCGCACCCGCTGGGTGTATCCCCCGAGATTCGGGCCGACTGCTGAGCAGTCGGGCCGGATCTCCCGGCAACTACTTTGTCTTCTTTCTCGCGGGGGCGCGTCAGCGCACCCGCTAGGTGTAGCCCCCGAGATTCGGGCAGACTGCTGAGCAGTCGGGCCGGATCTCCCGGCAACTACTTTGTCTTCTTTTTTTTTCTTTATAGCAGGCGAACGTATAAGCTGCTCTTTTTTTTAGCAAGCCGGCGACAAGCAGTCGGCCGTTGACTTGAACAGCCGGCCCTTTTCTCTCTTCTCTCTTTCTGTCCGACTCCATGCGGGAGCCGAACCCCTCTTTCTTTTTTCTCTTTTTTCTCAGCAACCGGCTGCGGGCACTCGGCCCTTGACATTTTAGCCGGACCTCGGGCAGCCGGCCCCAATTTTTTCTCTAACATAGCCGGCGCACTGCGTTGACCTAGCCGGCCCTTTCTTTTCTCTCTCTCTTTTTTTTCACGCTTTCGGCCAGCCAGCCTCTTCTTTCTTTTCTTTCACTGCCTGAGCAGTCGGGAGGAGCGGGACGGCAGTAGTCAGCGTCCGGGTCCCGGCAGAAGCCGGCAGGCCGGGAAGCAGGCGGAAGCCGGCCGCCGGCCAGAGCGGCAAGCCGGCAGGCGCGGGGGCCGGACCCGGCGCGGGAGGCCAGCAGCCGGCAGGCGCGGAGGCCGGACCCGCGCGGGAGGCCAGTAGCCGGCAAGCGCGGAGGCCGGAGCCGACGCGGGAGGCCAGCAGCCGGCTGGGCGCACGAGCTGCTGGGCGCGACGCGGGCGCGGGTGGGAGCCGGGTGGCAGGCGGAGCCGGCCAGCGCGGGAGCGGATCGGGGGAGGCGCAGTCGGGTGGCAGGCGGAGCCGGCCATTGCGGGAGCCGGCCGTGGGGCGGGGCGGAGGGGCCGCGGCGACCCGGCACGCAGGGGAGTCGGCCACGGAGGCACGGAGTCGGCTGGAGGTCCCGCGGGGAGGGAGGCGGCGTGACGGCTGCGGGGCGGAGCCGGACTCGACGCAGACGGCGGAGACGGCGCCGAGCGGCGCGACCGCTGCTGAAGGGGAGGGCGAGACGGCGCGCGAGGCGCGCCACGCAGCCGGCCATAGGTGCGGCAGGAGAGCCGGTGGCGGAGCCGCGGAGCACGCGAGCATGAGGCGGAGGGCCAGGGCGCGGCCCGTCGGCGGCGCTCGCGCGGAGTAGAAGGAAGCCAGGGCCAGGGTAGCGCTTGGGGGCGGCTGGCGGACTGCGCGCCGGTAGCGAGTGGAAACAGTGGTCGCCCAGCCGAGCGGAGCTGCAGAGGAGGCCGGAGACGGACGCAGGTCTGCGCAGGCGGAGAGGAGCGAATGCGAGCTCAGTGTATAGGCATAGTCTGGCCGTAGATATCTGGCCATTATCCAACTACAATCTGATGCGTGTCTGGCTTGCATCTGGGGAGTGTCTGACTATCGTATGGCATTATCTGACCATAGTCAAGGAAGTGTACGAGTAGTGTATTGCTAATGTATGGGTAGTATCTGGGTAGTGGTATGGCTAATGGTTTGACCATTGTTTTGACTTGCTCTAGCTAGCTTGTATGGACGAAATGTGGAGGAGCGAAAGCGCATTCCGGCCAGAGCAAGGCGCAGCGCGGAGAGGAGCAGACGCAAGCCGCGCGTGGATGGTCACGGCCGACCGAAACGAGGCCCCGTGCGCGGCGCGCGCGGACGGACGGCCGGCATTGCGATGGTGGTGACGAAGGCGCAACCGACGGCGAGGACGCGCCACCCCTCGCGGGCGCTCCGGGGGCGTGCCGGTGTCGAGCCCCCGAGCGCTACCGGAGAGACGGCGCGACGCCGCGGTGACGATGAAGATGGCGAGGCCGATGACGAGGACGCGCCGCCCCTCGCGGCGACTCCCGGGGCATGTCGATGTCGAGCCCCCGACCGCCATCGGAGAGGCGGCGCGACGCCGCGGTGATGAAGACGAAGATGGTCCCGCCCGGACAGCAAAACCAGCAGCAGCGCGGTAGCATAGTACCGCCCCACGGTGGGCGCCAAATGTCGTAGTATTCTCACGGGGGGTGCAAGACGACATATGCCACAAGGTGGCTTCGTGTGAGGGCAAGACTGCTGCCGGAATAACCAGGGACGGGTATGCAAGTAGCACGCGCTAGTTTACCCAGCTTCGGAGCTCTCCGAAGAGATAATACTCCTACTGCTGCATGTCTGAGTGTATCTGATATATCTAGTACAGAGTGCTCCTGGAGTTGTATCTGAACTCAGTGCCATAGGCATCTGGCTGTGTATATGCCTATATGAGGCATGTTATTGGCTGGCCGGCCATGCTCATGGCCGTGAGCATGTGTGCTCATGTAGATGGATGGATGGATAGCTAGCTAGCTTGCTAGCTAGTTGCTTTGTGTATGTACGTGAGAGTCCATCCTGGATGGATGGATGTGTGCCCATATATATAGGCATGGCTAGCTTAGAGAGTAAGCTATGTGGTGGCATGGGCAAGGGATGGTGGGGTGTTATGCTTGTCCCCTGGGTCACTTCATAAATAGTGCCAGGGGACAAGTGACACTGTACATGATGGCTGGGGTGACACATGAACAGTGCCGGGTATGGTCGTCACGTCGGGGTCGCGTCAGGCTGCAGTTGACTTCGGGAAGCCGGCTGGTTGGAGAAGTCGGCAGCCAGCAGTCGGCCTGGAGCGGCCGGGAAGTCGGCAGCCTGCAGTCGGCAGCCTGCAGTCGGCCTGGTGGTGTAGTCGGCAGCCTGCAATCGGCAGCCTGCAGTCGGCCTGGTGGTGTAGTCGGCAGCCTGCAGTCGGCAGCCTACAGTCGGCAGCCTTCAGTCGGCAGCCTGCAGTCGGCCTGGTGGTGCAGTCGGCAGCCTGAAGTCAGCAGCCGGAAGTCGGCCGGGTAGTTGGACTGAGGGGCTTTGCTAGCCCCGATGTCTTGAATTATTGTCTCGCCATCTTCAGGGTATCCGTGTCCAATTACTCCGACAGAGGTGATGCTGGTGAACGGGGGAAACATCCGGGAAAGTATCCCCGGTGTTACGCGTTTTCGGGCAGAGGAGCCGAAGGGGGAAAATTGCGAGTTTGGTAGGTTAGGGATGCGTGGCAGACGAACGGGCTGCGTATCCGGATTCGTCTCGTCGTTCTGAGCAATTTTCATGTAGAAAGTATTTCCATCTGAGCTATGGTTTATTTTCTATTAATTTTAAAAGATTTAAATCATTTTCAAAATTTATTTAATTTATTAATTCTAACATTATCCAGAATAGTGCACGCTGACGTCATCGTGACGTCAGCATGACGTCAGCAGTCAACAGGGAGTTGACTGGGTCAATCTGACGTGTGGGTCCCGCATGTCATACTCTGTTACTCTAATTAGGATTTAACTAATCTAATTACAGTTTAATTAATCCACAATAGTTAATTAGGTTAACTAAAAAAGATTAATTAAGTTAATTAATTCACTCTTTATTTATTTATTTATTCATTTTTATTTTATTTCCTTTTTTTATAAAACGTTTTGGGGCCGTGGGGCCCTTGTGTCATAGGCCCTGTGGGCCTTAACGGGCATGGGCGGTGGTTAACGGGGCGGATCTGGATGCGGGCACATGGGCGCGTGCCAGAGGCCACCAGGGGAGGCGGGCTCCTGTGAGCCGTGGGAGCAGCGGCGGATGGGGCCGGCGCGGCCGGGCGGAAGCAGGCGTGGGCCGGCGGCCAGGGCTAGCAGGCCGCGCGGCGGCCAGGCGAGCGGATGGTGCGGCCGGCAGGAGCGAAGGGCGCGCGGGCGCAGAAGGGGCAGCGCGCGGCGACGAGAGCGGCAGCGGGCGCAGGGCGGTGCGGCGCGGTAGGGCGACGACGGCTCGAGGCTACAACATCAGTCGTGCAGCAGCGGCAGGAAGGGGGGGGGGCAGAAGCACGCAGCGCAAGCGGGTGGCACCAGGCGGCGCTGGGGGGAAGGCGTGGTGGCACGGGGCATGCGGCGCACGAGGCCACCACGGGCGGGCGACGCAAGCAGCGGCGCAGGCGCGCGAGCGCGCGCGCGTCGTCGCGGGCAGGTGCGAGGCACGGCCAGCGCGTGTGGACGGTGAGTGCGGGGGGGGGGATGCTAGCGAGCGCGCGCTGCGGGTGGAAGGGCTCGACGATGCGGGGACGGGCGCGCACATAGCCAGCGAGCGGGGCGAGGGGAAGAGGAGACCGAGGGCCTCACCGGGATTCGTAGGGACTAGGCAACAGGGGGGCGAGGAGGAGGGCGAAGACGACATAGCGGAGAGGAAGCAGGCCGGCGAGAGCGCGCTCCGTCGAGGTCCAGCGGTGGGGCGGCGTCGGGCGTCGAGCGAGGGCGAAGGGGACGATGGGATCGGGCTCCTCCCGATCCAGATCCAGTCGAGGGAGTGAGAGGGGAGACGAGTGGGGGGAAGTGGGGGTTGCGGCTAGGGTTCGGTCGGGAAGGTATGTCTAGGCTGGGGGAGGGCTGACCGGCTGGGCCGAAGCCCGGGGAGTTGGGCCAGTGGGGGTTCTCTTTTTTTGTTTGGTTTTGTTTTTCTGTTATTATTTTCTGTTTATTAGTTTTCTATTTTTCATTTTCTATATAATTTAGTTTTATAATATATATATATATAGTACCTAAATTAGTGTTTCAAAATACCCCAATGCCACAAAGTTTGGTGACAAAAATAAAACAGTTTAGTATTTTATTAACTGTAAAAGGCATTTAATTAATTGTTTTTGCTACTGTTTAAATCCTTATAGTTCATTTAAGCATTTTATAAAAGTTTAGTTTCTCCACCATAATTGCTTATGATTTATTTGAAACAACCCGAACATTTTAGTTTTAATTTTTTGAAAACTTTTGTTGTTTGTTTTTCTTTTGAATTTGAATTTGAATCGGTTTCGAACTAACGCGAGTTTAGCAACAGTAATCGAGGTGACGTGGCATCATTAGCGGAGGGTTACTGTGGCTTAATTATCCGGGCGTCACAACTGGGGGGGAGAGCTTCCTTGCTCCTCCTCCTCGTTTTCACGAGAGGAGGGCGTCGCAGACTCGTCAGATGACGAGCTCGACAACACCACGTTGCGGGAACTCTTTTGAGTCCCGGTGGTTTTCTTCTTCTTGACCTTCTTCTCCGGCACCACATAAGGCACCGGAGCCAGCAGCTTCGCTAGGAGAGCTGGGGTTGGGTCTTCGGGCAAGGGAGCCGAAAAGTTAATTGATCCGGCTACCTTCAGCCAATCCTGTTAAAGGCAAAGGGAGTTTGGATCCCACATAGAGTTAATCTATGAACAAGAGCTTAACGAACCTGTTAAAGGTATAGATAGCTTACCTCGCAAGCGTTGCGCTACGAGCTGTATCCGCGATCCTCGGAAGCAGATGCGGGCGACTCGGCGCCTTTGGTCAGCACCTTCCAGACGTCTTCATACGTCGTGTCGAAGAGCCTGCTGAGGGTTTGGTGCTGCGCTGGGTCGAATTCCCACAAAGTAAAATCCCGTTGTTGGCACGGGAGGATCCGGCGGACGAGCATAACCTGGACTATATTGACAAGCCGGATTGGCTTGTTCACCAGGGACTGGATGCAAGTTTGCAATCCGGTCACCTCTTGTTCTTTGCCCCACGACAGGCCCGTCTCTTTCCAGGACATAAGCCGCGTGGGGGGTCCGGATCGGAACTCAGGGGATGCGACCCATTTCGGATCGCGGGGCTCGGTGATGTAAAACCACCCAGCTTGCCACCCATTTAGGGACTCCACAAGGGAGCCACCGAACCAGAAGACGTTGGCCATCTTGCAAGCCATAGCGCCTCCGCACTCCGCCTGGGTGCCGGACACCACCTTGGGCTTGACGTTAAAGGTCTTGAGCCAGAGGCCGAAGTGGGGGCGGACGCGAAGAAAGGCCTCACACACGACAATAAACGCCGAGATATTGAGGACAAAGTTCGGGGCCAGATCGTGGAAATCCAGGCCGTAGTAGAACATGAGCCCCCGGACAAAAGGGTGGAGTGGAAAGCCCAGTCCGCGGAGGAAGTGGGGAAGAAAGACTACCCTCTCATGGGGCCCTGGGGTAGGAAGAAGCTTCCCCTCCTCAGGAAGCTGGTGCTGGATGTCCTTGGACAGGTATCCGGCCTTCCTGAGCCTTTTGACTTGAGCCTCCGTGACGGAGGAGACCATCCACTTGCCTCCCGCTCCGGACATTGCTGGAGAAGGTTGAGGAAGGAAGAGCGGACTTGGGCGCTAGAGCTTGAGTGCGCGATAGATGGATGGGCAAAGGAGGAAGAAGGCGTAGGTAAGAAAGGTGGATCCTTATCCCCTTATATGGGCCGATGCGGTTATCCGTCCCCACCTACCTAATAAAACTCACTTGCCTCTCAAGCGCCGTGGTAAATGGCGCGGTTGGGTTACCCATGTCCGTATTAATGAGAATCCCGTTAAAAGGGGCACACGATCTCTGCCTTAACAAGACGTGCCAAGGAAACCGCCTCGCTAAACACGCCGAGGTGGAACGATGAAAATAATTTATACATAAGGCTTGGCCGCGGTGTTATGACGCACTGCGGAATATGTCAGCAGATTTGATTTGTGTTGATATTATTCTCTATATGGCAATATGTGGAAACTTGTTTTGCAGAGCCGGACACTATTCTTGGTGTTTGTAATCTTCTTGAAGAACTTGGAGGAGGAACCCGCCTTGCAATGCCGAAGACAATTTGCGCGCCGGACTCGTCGTCATTGAAGCCTGGTTCAGGGGCTACTGAGGGAGTCCTGGATTAGGGGGTGTTCGGATAGCTGGACTATACCTTCAGCCGGACTCCAGGACTATGAAGATACAAGAGTGAAGACTTCGTCCCGTGTCCGGAAGGATCTTTTCTTGGCGTGGAAGGCAAGCTAGGCGTGCGGATATTCAAGATCTCCTACCATTGTAACCGACTCTGTGTAACCCTAACGCTATCCGGTGTCTATATAAACCGGAGGGTTGTAGTCCATAGGACAACCATCATCATACACAATCATACCATAGGCTAGCTTCTAGGGTTTAGCCTCCTTGATCTCGTGGTAGATCTACTCTTGTACTACCCATATCATCAATATTAATCTAGCAGGAGTAGGGTTTTACCTCCATCGAGAGGGCCCGAACCTGGGTAAAATAAAGTGTCCCTTGTCTCCTGTTACCATCCGACCTTGACGCACAGTTCGGGACCCCCTACCCGAGATCCGTCGGTTTTGTCACCGACACCGAGATTCACCCTACTTCATGTCGATAGTATTTGCTAGTTCCCTTAAGATATTAGTAACCTTTGCATTAGTCCTCGAGGTCCGTGGTAGTTCCTTCTTCCAAATACTACGAACCGCTTATGGCAGAAGTTCTTTTGAACCAAAAGCTCACAATCAGAGTACTCTTGAGGAGTTCTCCATCCATAATTGTGATTCTGCCAGTTCTACCTTTCTGCATGGGTTATCTGGAAGAAACCTGTTGAACTTGGTTCGACATACTAATCTATGCATTCTCAACTCAGAAAGTTATATGTTCCTTGGGTTGTCCCTCCTTAGTTGTTTTCTGACCTTCGCCTATCAATTGATAGTCAGGGGTATGTGTGCATTCGTTCATCGATGCCTATTATTCTTGTGTTCCGTCAAGCCATTCTATTTCGGAATGACTAGGAGAAACAAACTCCAGTACCTCATCCATATCTAGGATTGGGTCAAAGCAGTCGTATTCCGCAGATCAAAATGCCAATCCAGCTTTTGATTCTGTTCTACCCTGAAGTATTGCCCTCTTCATGTCAGGAATATCATAGGAATTGCACAACCTCCTATGAACTCTTGATGCAGTAATACTTCTCGCTATCATTATTAATTTCTCGGTCTCGTGCTGTTGTAACCAAAATGCCGACAAGTGAGTTGTGATGTGTGAAAATCAGTGCTCGAGCAACTCGTTGCTTGGTAGTAAATGGACAATATTCTCATTCTTAGCGTGTTGGTTATTAAATCATCATCCTAAGATTGATCATGCTACCTAGTCCTTATTTCCCGGTGCACTCTTCGATCAACGAGTTAGGATTTTTCCAAACCCTTGCTCTATTGATCATATCGTCTTGCCCTGAAAAGCAAGATTGTTCTCGAGCTTAGTATCATATCGGTGGTTCGTGATTTTCCGAATATCTTCTCGGAAGTATTACCAGGTTGTCCCCTGACTGTTATGTTGAGCTCATGATCAAGTTGGTTTTCCTCTAGACCAGCCATTCTCCAAGAAGTTGTGTTGGATATCCCTGAGCTAGTTGTTTAAGCTAAACAACAACTTGGAGAGTTGGAAGATAAAAGCTTGTCTGACTTAGTTCATGTTAAGGGATATCTTTTTACTTGTGTGTGTGTTGAAGAAAGATGATATCTCCATCAATTGGTCCTCGTGATCAGTTGTTGGATCTATTGTCTTGTCAAAAGTTTGACTTGAGTATGGGCTATCGTCAAGTCAAATCAGAACCAACGATGTTCATAGTGTTGTCTTACTCATGGTTGATCCCTCGAGCATACACCATTATATCTTTTGGTCTGACCAATGCTATCACCGTGTTCACATGATGGTGGAAGTCCAGTGTTATGGAAATTCCGATGAGTTGCTATTGAGCCCATCAGCAGCATTTTGTCTCCCCCATGATTCATGCTGAACATCAACCTAGTGTGGAAATTTGATAAGCAATGCCTTCATGTTCCGCTCATGAGGTATACGTTTGGATGAAAGAAGTGACTTCCTCGAATTCATGTGCATTTGGTGCAAGTTGCCGCCGTGAGTTTGAGAAAGCTTGTTTTTTTATGCTTCCTCTAGAATCATCCCAAGTTAGTCACGCATATGTGCGAAGTACTGTATGGTTTGATAGGCTGGCCGCCTCCATTCTATATGTGTCTCCTAGCACACCAAGCCACTGATTGATTTGTTCAAGGAGAGGAAGTTCCTTCTTAAGAATCATGACTTATGTTAGGACTTCATTATCCTCGATGATGGTTCCCCACCTGAACTCGGTAGTGTTTTATTATAAGCCTGCCACGTGGTCACGCTTGTCTAGGACAGTGTGTTCACAGGTGTGTAGCAAAACCTGCTCATGTTTTGGAGCTTGCTTTCGTAGTTCATCTCCTGAGAATCTCGCAACATCATCTCGTCGATTTGTGTTGCAAACTTTCTTTTCCAGACAGGCTGTCTGAAATATTCTGTTACCAACCAGATCTGAATCTCAGGCAGATATGATGGTTGGAACTTTTTCCAAGATCTATTATTTAGGTCCCGACAAGGTTGATGTCTGGCCGACACACCTAGCCGGAAGATCTATCATTGTAGTATCTTGATTAAACTATTTAACCATCTTCTCCATGAGGATCTCGCGCGACTTATTATAGAAGTTGCTTCCTAGGGATTCTTGTGCTCTTGGTTTCCTCGATTAAGCTATAACCATTCAAACGGTGGAATCACCCTCGTTGAGTTATTCCCAGTTACCAGAATCATTCCCAGCATTTGCATTTTGTTCCCAGCTTGCACCTCAGCAATTACTGTTTAGGATCATATTCGAAAGTGGTCCTGTCATGGTCCCATCCATTTCCGGTGATAAGCAAGAGTCATGCGTTGCGTTGTCTTCAGCAAGGTAGTCCACATCATCCATTCTGGTATGGGTATGCCATTCCTTCGAATTCGTTCTCACGATCGTTTGTGATTGCCTTAGGCTGGTACAAAGAATTTCAATGATCTTGTGTCAAAAGTAATTCTTTTTGCCACTTAGGGGAATAATTCTACGAGTCACCATCCCCGAGGTGTTCCGTTATGGAATCATGGCAATTATCTCCTCACTACCTTGAAAACCATGCACTATCCTACTCCAGCATGGAATTGTCGCCTACCAATTTGAACCTTTGTCATATGTTTCTCACCCATCATCACTGATGTGTGTTTTGTGTCTTAGCTCAAGGAATGTTCAACGTCTCATCCTGTGAGTTGATCATCGATTTTTCGATCTTCGAGAAGATCGATCCTTCTAGAGTTTTCCCTTTCCTCTCATTGTCCTGATAGTTGGACTTCTCGGAGCATGACATCAAGACAAAGATCGTGATCGAATCAACGTTCTTATGAAGTGCAACCTGGATCGTGAAGATTGTGTTAGCTTGTGCTCCCTCTGTCTTCTTACCTCACGTCTTGAATCTCGGGACGAGATTCTTGTTTAGTGGGGGTGAGTTGTCACAGTCCTAGAATTTGCTTGCAATTAGTTTCGTAAGCACCCATGCATCATGTCTATATTTGTTTGAAAGTTGAAATGGCGATGATAAACCCTAGCAGCAAATGAAACTCAACTAGGGTCCAAATAAAAATCATTTCCTGAACCCAAAATGCCCCTCTAAAATGTTCATCATCTTTGGATTGGTCTTGAACCTATGCCAAAAATATTGCACATTTTTCTAGGTCAATTGGTGGTCACTGAATTAAATCATACAATATTTGCATTTGAGCATTTAAATCCTATAAAATATTTTAAATGTCCAAATATTCATGAACTGAAATGGTTGCTGTTGGAAATAATCCAAACAGCGGCCACAAGCAGTCTCATGATTTTTGAAAATGCTCTGGCATTTTTAATAAATCCAACAATTACAGATAATAGAAAACAGAAAGAATTAGAAAGAGAGAGAGAGAAGCCAACCTGGCCACTTACCTGCGCGGCCCATGAGCCGGCCCAGCCCACCTGGCCGTTGCCAGTCGTCTCCCACCTCTGCCAATAGGCAGAGGCAGAGACAACGCACGGCGCGTGAGCGCCACGCCACCAGGCTGCATGCCTGCGTCCGAGGACAGCGCGACACCGCGAATCCCCTCCTCGGCGTCGTCCCAATCCCTCTAGCTCGCTCATTCTTCCCCCTGCTATCTCCCTCGTCGTTCCCGATCTCACCGAACGCGTCCGTCGCCGCCGACAAGTGCCGCCGCGCCCACCGCCGTCGCCTTGCCTCCTCGAGCTATCCAGAGCCTCCACCACCCCTCGCTTGACCCCTGCACCGAAGGAAGGAAGCACGGAGGCCCCGAGCAGCCGCCATCATCATCGTCTTCAAGCTTCGGCTCCGGCGCACTTCTTCGTCGATCCGGCCACTCTGGCGCGTCTCCGAGCCCGCTAACCATCCCGACAGCTCCGCGGTGAGCCGTTGAACCGATTCCCCCTTGCCCCGTCGTCCCTCCCGTGCTCCAGCCCCGATCCCCAACCATGACCGAAGCTCCTTGCCGCCGGCGATGTCGCCGACGTGGCCAGGGCTCGTTCCAGTCACATCTGGGTGCGTAGTCGAACTCCAGGAGTTCCCAGGAGCCCATAGAGTACCTCATCCGACGTCCCCGTGGCTTGCAGCCTCGCCTGCCTCATCCCCGTGCTCGGATCGCCGCGGATGAGCTCGCCGCCGGTGAACTAAGCCACCCCATGGCCACCCACCTACCTCTCTGGATGCGGGCGAGTCTGGGCTACGCCCCGATGCCCTTAGCCACCGCCCCCGTCGCCTTTAGCACAAGTCCGGCGCGTTGCCGCCGCGGGTTTGGTCGTCGCCGGCCAACTCCGGCGACAGCCGACGTGGCGGGGTCATTAGCGCTAATCCCCGCCAGCTGGACCGCACCTAGTCACTGACAGCAGGGCCCCACTTGCTAATTAAATTTAGATTAGTTTCTGTTTAGTTTTAACTAATCCTAGTGGCCCCACGCGTCAGCGTTGACCATGCTGACGTGGCCATTGACTGGGTCCACATGTCAGTGAGACTAACTGGCCCTGAGTCACTGACCAGTGGGCCCCATTGGTCAGGTTTGACCTGGACCGGGTCAGTTGACCGCTGACGTCACACTGACACCAGGCTGACGCGGTAAATCCTTTTCTGGATTTATTCTTATACAGGAATTCCAGAAAATGTTGCAAACTTCAAAAATTCATAGTAATTCAACCGTAACTCCAAATAAAATAAATTATATATGAAAAATGATCAGAAAAATCTAATCTATCCATCTGTACCATTTTCATGCATGATAAAGCAACTTAAGCCTGCTGTTTATATCAAAACATGATAAGGCACTATTTAAATTCATAATTTGAGTTTGGGATTGAACCTTTGGTTCAAAATGACCCAAACCCATCTGGTTGTAGTTGCATTAGCCCAACACACTCATTTTACCATGTCATGATCATGCATCATATTGTGCATTGCATTAATTGTCTTTCTTTCTCTGTTGCCGGTATTTGTCCCCTCTCGATAGACGTGGTTTCGACGATGAGATCGATGACACCGATGAAGAACTATAATATCTTCAGAAGTGCCAGGCAAGCAAAACCCCCTTGTTCATTCCGATACAATCCCACTCTCTCGCTCCTGCTCTCTTTTACTGCATTAGGACAACATCGATTCAACTGTTACATGCTGCGGTAGTTGAACCCCTTATCCTCTACATTACCTGTCATTGCCACAGTAAATAGATGAAACCCACTAGCATGAGTAGGAGTTGTTTGAGCCTTGATGTGCCTACTCATTCATGCTTGTTGTCATGCCTGCTACTGCTTAGAGTTGAGTCGGGTCTGATTCATTGGGAATGGATTGGAATGGTGATGAACATGTCCTACTGTGTGTGAGCTAAGTGTGTGAACATGATTTGGTAAAGGTAGCGGTGAGAGGCCATGTAGGAGTACATGGTGGGTTGTCTCATTGCAGCCGTCCTCAGGAACTGAGTTCTGTGTTTGTGATCCATGAAACAGTTACTACCACGCATTGGGCCCGAAACCAATGGACCCTCTCGGCTTCTTGATCACCCTTGTCCTCTGTCCAGGAGTTGCAAGTAGTTTCTGGTGTTTGTAGTATGCTGGGGGCCGCATGCAGCGCTGACCGTCGGGGTGGGCTGTGTTGCGGTAGGCACGTGGCACGGTGTACCGGGCGCCCGTTTGGTGTCTCGGGAACCCTGCTCACATCGTTCGGGGCCGTATGTGGAAACCTCGGCCGGACTCCCTGCGGATGGAACCTGAATAGGCGATAAACCTGGACTAGAGACTTGAGTGTTTAGGTAGGCCGTGGCCGACACCCTCGTTGGGCTTCCGCTTGAAGGTTGCCGAGTACATGTCGTGTAAACGGCGGTAAGTGGTGAGATCGTGTGTGAAGAAGTACACCCCTGCAGGGTTGACAGCATCTATTCGAATGGCCGTGTTCGCGGAAATGGACTTCTGGGTTGCCTATAACAGTTCATAGACAAGTGAAAATGGATACTTTAAAATGCGCAAGATAAGCGTGAGTGCTATGGATGGCGTTCTCGTAGGAAGATGGGAGCGGATCCATAGTGGTGTATTCATATGGTGAATATGTGGACTCGTGTGCGCCACCTCAAAAGAGTTGCTTGCAGTCGTAGTTCAGGATAGCCACCGAGTCAAAGCTGGCTTGCTGCAGTTAAACTCCACTACCCCTTTGTTGATACCGATGCATATGTAGCTAGTTCTGATGTAAGTCTTGCTGGGTACATTTGTACTCATGTTTGCCTATTTTATGTTTTTGCAGAGAGACGTCAGTCTTGCTAGTAGTTCCGTGTGGACACCGACGGTTAGCTTGATACCTCAGCTACGATCTTGTGCGCTCGGCAGGATATGGTAGATAGTCAGGCTCCTTAGCCATTTTCATTTGTAGATGTCTGTACTCAGACATGTTAAGCTTCCGCATGTGCTTTGACTTGTATGCTCTGTATGTTGGGTCATGAGACCCATGTTTGTAATATCTCGCTCCTCGGAGCCTAATGAATAAATACTTTGAGTCGTAGAGTTATGTTGTGCCATGTTGTATTTACACATATCGAGCATATTGTGTGTATGATTGAAATGCTTGGTATGTGTGGGATCCGACAATCTAGTTGTTTATCCTCAGCAGCCTCTCTTATGGGGAAATGTAGTCTAGTGCTTCCTTGAGCCATAGTAGTCCGCTACAGCCCGGTTCACCGGAGTCCTGCTAGCCCAGCACTACTGCTCAGGACACTTGACTGGCCGGCATGTGTTTCTCTTCGTTCCTGTGTCTGTCCCTTCGGGGAAATGTCACGCGGTGACATCCGGAGTCCTGCCTAGCCTGCTACAGCCTGGGTTACCGGAGTCCTGTTAGCCCAGTGCTACAGCCCGGATTCACACGCTGTTGACCGACATGCTCGAAGTTGATTCATGTATGCCTGTCCCCATGGTTTAGTGCCGCTTTGGGTTCACGACTAGCCATGTCGGCCCGGGTTCTTTGTCATATGGATGCTAGCGACACTATCATCTACGTGAGCCAAAAGGCGCAAACGGTCCCGGCCAGGTAAGGTGGCACCCGTGGGAATACCGTGCGTGAGGCCGCAAAGTGATATGATGTGTTACATGCTAGATCGGTGTGACTTAGGATCGGGATCCTGACAGCTCAGCAGAGAGGTCCCTGTCCGTCTACATCCTAAGCACTCCGGGGTCTGGGTCCATCGCCCGTTGCACTCCGGGTCGTTACGTGCAGGGCGAACCTAGGCACCACCTCTGGGGTGCCGGCCCAGCCGTGCCGCAATGCTGAACTGGACGTCTGACAAAGCTTCGGCTGATACTGCGACGTCGAGGCCCATAACTATTCCCGCGTGGTGGTTAGTGCGTAAAGGCCAAAGGCCAACTCGGAACAAATACCCAAACCATAGTGCATTATTAGCTTGCGGAGACGAGCATACACTCATGCTAATGTGACCCCGTCGCCCCGTCTCGAGGAAAATATGACAAGGGCTAGCCCAGCCCACTCGGGGGCGGCCTGCCTGCCCGGCCGTGCCTCGTAACCATCTTCCAGGTGCTCTCCGGGCCCGTCCGACTTTCACCAAGGTCTCAAGTAAATTCAAGGTAACCGTGTGTCCCAACATCAAGGGGAAAATCCAAGGAGTCGCCCTCGGAGGATTCCACTCAATGTAATCATCAAGGTGAACGTAAGAGAAACCACCCTCGAGGTTCACACTTGAGGTGTTGCACAACAGAGCCGTGTCGGGAATGGTGAAGGAGGAACCACCTTCGTTGACCATGACCGAATTGCTACACTACAGAGATCTCATCAGGAGTGATGTATGAGGTTCCACCCTCGGCACTCGATGGTAACTCTGTAGAGTCGAGCAACAAAAAGGGGCGTGATGTGATGTGAGGTTTCGGGCTCTGGTCGTCGATCACGTTGATGAAGCAGGGGCAACAAGGAAAAGGTGGGGGTCACTGATGGATCACTAATCAACCTATACTAAGCAGTTTAGGATAAGCAGGTAGGTAACAATAGCAGGTACAAAAGCAGGCTATGCATCAGAATAGGAGCAATCAATTACAATAGCAAAATCTAATGCAAGCATGACAGAATGGAATGGGCGATATCGGGATGATCAAGGGGGGGGTGCCTCGAAGCTCCGCTGAAAGGGAAGAAGGGTCGTTGTCGACGTAGTCGATCACAGGGGCATCAGCAGCGGTCTCGGGGTCTATCGGAGAAGGAGAGGGGGAAGAAACAGTAAATATAAGGCACACAGATGCGTGACATGACAATAAGCAGCACTAGGCCTGTTCTAACGTAGTACTACGCGATACCGACGAAGGGGGAAAACATCCGGGAATGTTTTCCCGAAGTTTGGCATATTCGGACAGACGAAACAGAGGGTAAAGGTTGCATGTTTGCTATGATAGGGGCATGTGACAGATGAACGGACCACGTATTTGGATACGTCTCGTCCTTCTGAGCAACTTTCATGTACAGAGTATTTTCATCCGAGATGCAGATTATTTTATATGATTTTTCGAAGTTTTAACTGATTTTCTATCCTTATTATTATTATTATTATTATTATTATTTAAGTTAATTCGAAAAATAGTATTATTACAACAGCGTGACATCAGCATGACATCAAAAGTCAACAAAGCGTTGACTGGGTCAAACTAACGTGTGGGGTCATTCTGTCATAGACATAGTTAACTGGACAGAGTTAATTAGACTAAATGTGTACACTAGACTATTTAATCAAAGTTAGTTAAGTTATTTAATTATTTAATTAACTAATTAATTAATAATTTTAATCTTTTGTATATATTTTTTTCGTTCGTTTTTTATTATTCTAAAAGGGGGCGGGCCCCATCTGTCAAAGGCCCATAGGGCCCTAGCGGGCACACGGTTACATGCGCAAGGGCGCTGCGGTGGCTGGCGTCGGCCGGGTGGGGCGAGCAGGCGGCCAGTGAGGGCAGAGGCGAGCGGCGCCCGGCCATGGCGGCCGTGGCGGATGCGGCGCAGGCGGGCGGAGGCGCTGGCAGAGCAGAGCCGCGGTTGGAGGAAGGGGAGGTCGCTCGTGCGGCAGTGGGGGCTGCAACCGTGGGCGGTTGCCGGGGAGTCCGCGCGCAGGCGGCCAGCAGCGCAGAGGCGCGATAGACGGGGGTGGCGAGCGGAGGCGCATGCCACGAGGACGTGCGAGCGCGGCCAGGGATGGTGTCGTACGGCGAAAGAAGAGAGGAGGAAGGGGGAAGCGTGCTCATGGGGCCCTGTAGTTGTGCTAAAGCGAGCTGGGGGAGGCGCCGGAGCTCGGGGCGGCGGTGGTCGACGACGACGATGGCGACGACGCGATGGAGCCGCTGGGGAGGAGTACGGGGACGATCCGACGAGGGGGGAGGTCCGGCGATGGCGTGGCGTCGGTTGGTGGCGGGATCGACACAGCGGTGCCTGGAGCGTCGCGGCGAGGGGGCTTCAAGAAGGAGGGGAGGCGTCAGGCAGGGGGTTCTCCGGGCGGCGGGAGTGCCGTGGGGTCGAGCCCCAGATCTGGATCGAGGGGGGAGGGAGAGCAAGCGACGTGGAAAGAGTGGGGGAGATCGAGGGGAGTGGGGAACGTGGGGGAGTGAGTAGGATTGTGCAGGGGAAAAGATCTAAGGGAGCTGACGAGGAGAGGGGGGGACTCGGTCTTATCCCCACGCGGCGTGGGCTGGTAGGCCAGCTGGGCCTGTTGGCCTAGTGGGGGGAGGTCTTTTTTTTGTTTCTCCTTGTTCTTTTATTCACTTTTGTTGTTTGATTTAATTTTAAAATTTTAAATCGAACGTGATTGAATCATCGCGAGGTTAACAACAGTAATTGTGGTGACGTGGCATCATTAGCATGGGATTACTGTAGCATAATTATCCGGGTGTTACAGTGTAGGCGGCGGCGGGGTGACGGAAGGGTCTTGTGGTTCTATTCTGGCCCGTATCGAGGGCATTGGTGGCGGCGTGGTGAGAATGGGCGGCGGCGGTGTGCCGTTCAGGCAAGAGGGGGAGCAGCCCCAAAGTTTTACTATGGGAGGTGTTGGTGTAGTATATTTCAGAGAGTTGTGTGGCCAACTCTTATAAATTTTACTCCTCTAATAGTTTGAGAGATCTGGTAGGTCCCATTAATTCCTTGAAATGAGGACTTTAAGGTTAGAGATGCTCTTATATTCTTACTTTACCGAATGGATAATTCCGAAAAAGGGGGGCAAGGGCAACTCCTCCCCTTTCCCCTGCTCCTCCTCTGGCGCTCCCGCGGGCGGCAGGGGAGGAGCCCTAGCCGCCGCCCGCCTCTCCCTTCCCATCTCCTCCTCCCCCTCCCGACGCCACTAGAGGGCACGGCCGGGCGAAGCCTGGCCGACGCTGGCGCCGGCGGGGACTTCTCACCTCCTCGCTCGTCAGGGGCTGGCGTGGGCCGACGATGTTGGGCCTGGGCGGTGCGGTGCGCGGGACGCAGTGGTTCGGTGGCGGGTCGGCGTGGCGGAAGCTTGAGGCCCTGCTGGCGGCGCGATGGGCTGCGCTGGGGTGGGGCGTGCCCGTCCTTGCGCTGGCGGCGACTGATGCAGCGGCGGCCAGATCTAGCAGGCGGCGCGGGGTGGGTCTTTGTGTTCAGCTCAGGCCGCGGTCAGCCATCTCTGCGGTTGTCGGTGGAGTGGCGGCACGGTGGTGGTTGTGGTTCATGCTTGTGGTAGCGCCGGCGGCGGTGTGGGCTTCGGCCGGCCTTGCGTGCGGCGGCCGTTGGGGGCGAGGGTGTTGGCACTGGCTCGAGGCTGCTCGTCGGGGTCCCGACGTGGATGTGGGCTGCCACGGCGTGGTGGTGGCCCATGCGGTGGTCTGGGTCATTTCAGGGCGGCAGCTGGACTTCTTCGGCATCTGCCTGTCGGTGACCGCCCTTGTCGACCTTCGATTCCTCTACCTGTCGCTTGGGCGCTACCTTAATCGGAGGGTTGGCCGTTTCCCAGCTGCAGCCCATCACTCGTCTTGCGCCCGGTAGGATGACCGAGCTCATCTCGCGCCAGACAGCAGGACTGGACTCGTCTCGCGCCCGGCAGCAGGACCGAGCTCGTCTTGCGCTCGGCAGTAGGACCTGACTAGTCTCGCGCCCGGCGGCAGGACGGGTCGATGGTGGCCACTTTTGGACGGCCTATTTGGTCTCGACACTGGAGACTGCTCAAAGGTGCGAAAGGCGGTTCCTTTTTACTCGTCTCTTTGGTTCGGGTAGCGGTGGGTGGCGGGTGAGGTGGCATCGAGGTCCTGGATGCCGGGGCGGCGGCCCTGGTGGTGGTGTCGCGGTGCTCATGGGCAATGCCCGTGGCTTGGTGCTGCCTGGTGGCCATGGCCATGTGGGCGGCGTGGTAGTCAGGGTGTGACTTTCGGTGGCGGTGAATATTGGCTAGGGTGAAAACATGTTCTATCTTCGAACGGACTGGCGGCGGCAAACTTCTTTCCCTTCTTGAAGGCGTCGTCGCGGCTCTCACTTCCCGTCGTGTTGCTCCAGGGGAAACCGTGACCCTTGGTTCGGGTGGTGGCGGCGCTTGGGTGTTGTAACCTTCCTGTAGGCACCGCCTTGGAACCCACGGTTTGTCGTTTGTATCTTCTTCTCTTCGCGGTGGCGTGTTCACGGTTGAGGCCCCCGGTTGCTCTTGTAGTGCTAGGGGTGGTGTTGCTGCGCTCAGCGCCTTTGTATCCTGCCTTGGGTGTGTGCGTGTGTTCTGGTGGCGTGCGTTGTATGGGTTGCTGATGATCTTTGCTTTATATATACGAAAAAACTACGAAAAAGATAACGCCCACACGTGTGGCCGTTAGCCAACTCAACCACACGCCTCCATCGCCATTCAACAGTTCCTGCACGAATCTTGGCACGTTTTGGCTGATTTTGTGCGCCACGTACGACAAGTCGCGTGTGTGGTGTGTGAGAGTGTTCGCCCACACGCTGGTTGCCCCCCCGTGTTCAACGGTTGCCACTCGGAGGCGTGCCGTGGAACTGCTCTGCGCCCGCACGCCATGCCCGAACAGCGGTTGCCGTCAACAACGTCGCGCAATTCGCCCCCCTCCCCTCACGGTTCCATTTACTCTCCACTTCATTACTCACCCAACCCACCCCGCAGTTCATTCGATTGGAAGAGAAGGCGAGAGGAGAAGGCGACGGCGGAGGCGGAAGAGTCGACGGCATTTGCGGCCGTCGATGGGACTCGCCGGACCGGAGGGTATTTGCCGGAGTTCCTACAGAGTGAAGGTAATGCTCCTTCCCACGGTCATGTTCCTTCCCTGCATTTCTCCCCTCTCCTCTGTGGTCAATGTTCCGCTCGAGATTCATCGAGATTCAGGCGGGTTCCCGATGCTCCGGCATTCCCGCCGGTGGCGGAGTCCTATGCTGGTCGTCTTCGGTGGCATTGCACAGTTTGGCCGCCGCCGCGGCGGCTGTCATGCCGGTGTGGCTCGGCCTGCCCGCAGCCACATCCTGGTTCTTCCTTGGAATTGAGCAGGCGTTTTTCTAGCCATTAGTTATGTATTTGTCTCGAAATGCTATTTGCGATCAGTGCAGGAAGTTTTTTGTTGACGAATTTCAGGTTATTATAGTTGCCAATGAACCCTAGATCTAGGTACTTGTTTTTCAAAGTGCAGTATGAAGGTAGACATGATAATTTCAGTAACTATCTGCACTGGATGGCAACTAATTTCCTGATCAACTGTGTCAGTTGCCACAAATTTGTTTTCCATGTGGCAAATATTTTTGTGCACACACTATGGTTGTTGCCATGCTGTAGGCATGATAAAGTGTAATAAATAGGTAGTCATGGCAGTTTTAGCAACGGCGTGCACTGGATGGCAACTAATTTCCTGATCAAATGTGTCAGTTGCCACACTGTATGATTTCCATGCGGCAAGTATTTCTGTTAACACACTAAGGTTGTTGCCATGATATAGGCAGGATAATGTGGTAAATTCACTATACAATAGACTCATTTTTTGTGTTTTGCCATGCTGACTTGTGATATCTGAACATATTTGACCGTATTACATGGAAACTCATTTTCAATATGAGGTCAGTGTGTGAGTTGCCACATTACAGGTTGTTCAGTAGATGTTTTCAACACTTTTTGAATTGTCTTGTATTTTAACATGGCAATTTCAACCTAGTACATTTGCCTTTGAATATATGACAACTATGTACACTGGATGGCAACTAATTTCCTGATCAAATGTGTCAGTTGCCACAAGTATGATTTCCATGTGGCAAGTATTTCTGTTAACACACTATGGCTGTTGCCATGATCTAGGCACGATAATGTGGCAAATTCACTGTACCATATACTCAATTTTGTGTTTTGCCATGCAAACTTGTGATATCTGAACATATTTGGCCGTACTACATGGCAACTCATTTTTAATATGAGGTCAGTGTGTGAGTTGCCACATTATAGGTTGTTTAGTAGATGTTTTCAACAATTTTTGAATTGTTGCATTTTAACATGTCAATTTCAACCTAGTACATTTGCCTTTGAATATATGACAACTCATCTATTATATAATTAAGACAAGAGTAAAACAAGAGACCACATGCATCCACATATATTTAATTTTCACAGCCGTTAATTCTTAGATATAAACGGTTGAGATTTAAAGATATAACGTTACATACAAAAAATTGTGTAGGGATATATTGTGATGTACATATGAAGTCATTCTTTGTATGAGGACAGAGTGTGAGTTGCCACATTATATGTTTGTGCAGCCGAAGATTTGTGCCTTTCTTTCGTACTATCTTGTCCTAACATGGCAACTTCAGCATTTTGTTTCAAGTGCCTTATGATCTGTACATTTTTCAAATGAAGCCAATGTGTTTTGTTGCCAAATTTATTGTTGGACAATCATAGGGGGTGTGGGTGTTCATACGATATTGCCTAAACTTTTTACCACTTTCAATTGAGCCCATGTGGCAAGTACATTCTGTTAGATGGCAACTGCTTACTTCATACTTTCATTTTCACCCTGACATTTTGCTTTGTTCTTACCTTAGCAGAATGGCTTGCGGCGATCATCAAGACGATGATGACGATTTCATGGAGTTACCGCGGCATAATCGCGCAACTAGATAGACAACAGACGGCGATGAGGTAACTGTACACACCCCCCCTAGCCCCCTCCCCCCATATATTTTGTATGTCATGTTGAGTTTGCAATCGTCTGATAGGGTCTAAACCTTCATGGTAACATGGCAACAAATGATAGTGAAACATGGCAACAAATGATCATTTCTCTATTTTGCAGAAGAAGAAACGTAATCGCAATAGGGCTTCACAGGAACGCCTAACTACATTGACCGAGGGATTCACCGACGACCAGAAGGGAGCTGCTGCTGAGTTGGGGATGCAGGCTCTGATGGATGTTCGGTGCAAGAATCTAGTGAACCCTGTATACGACTAGCTCGGTGAGATTTACGAGCCCGCCTCCAGGGAATTTGTGATTCCGAGACGTGGAAGACTGCCGTTAGACGAGGAATCCGTGTTCTGCACGTTAGGTGTGCCATGTGGAGAAATCAAAGTCCCGTATGAGGTCAATAATATGATTGAGGAAACGTTGTTTGCCCGTTTGTTTCCTGGGATGACATCCATGCCGAACACGACCGTGCTGGCAAATTCGCTGGACGGCATGAGAACCCATGGCGAAGTTTTTAAGATGAAGCTACTCATGTACTTGATGTCAGCTGTTTTTGTGCCGACCACATCTCTTCACCCAAGCAACAAATGCTTCCCCATCCTGGTGAATTCTCTATCTCTACTCCTTCATTTTTTCCTTCAATCTTTTTACTCCTATATCATCTGTAAGCTAGTCACTGCCAGTTTTTTGATGTTTTCCCATTTTGATTTCTGATGCAGCAACTTCTTGTCCTGAAATTTGTGTCGTGCAGGCAAAACTGAAAGAAGTGAAAAACATGAATTGGTGTAAGTTCATTGCGGATTTCCTACATGATGCATCCTCAAACAAGATATACCAGAAGGGTTGTCGACTCCATTTAATGGTATTTTTGTACTACTCTTTTGCAAACACTCCTAGCTCCTTGAGCATGCATGGCAACCATGATGGTGACATTGTGGCAACTACCAGCATAACAAGATGGCAACTGCCAACATAACTCGATGGCAACTGCCAACATAACTAGATGGCAACTAACACATATAGATGGCAACTAATAGAAATACATGGCAACTCTTCTTTCTTCATGCCCTCCAACTTGATGATTGAAGGAACATATGTTAGCTTCTTTTTTGCAAAATACCATGATGGCAACTGATATTTTTTCTTTTCAAATTGTTGTACATCAGCTCATGTACGTCGATCGTCTTGATCTGTCCACTGTGGACTTTACTGGGATAGGAGGCCCGCCGCCTCCACACAAGTTTGCTTTTTCTGCGTGGACTTACGATGTTGTCAAGGCGGTGCTTGCCGCGGACAAGATAACTGATACGAAATACGAGAAACTGCAGGTTAGTTTTGGCTTCTTTCTTTGCACGACATTCTTTCAATTTTGACGCTGCATAACATATGAAAAAATCCCCATATGGCAACCGTCCATGGCTAACAAGAGATGACTACCTTGTTAGCCATGGCTGTCTGCGCATGGTATCCATGTCTTACGCCACATGGCAACTCTGCCATCCATTTTCAAACTTCTATCCTCTACCTCTTTTTTATTTTTTATTTTGCAATACATGAAATGTTAGTTAGTGTTCATTGTTTTCTCTCTTTACATGCTAGCTGTTTTTTTGGTTTTTTCCAGCTGATGGCCAAGCATGCTATAGACTACATCATGTTTGGTGGGCCTCAAAACTTTGGAAAGTGGATGGACGTGCACTCAGCTCCATCTCGTCTTGTTGAGGTAATCAAGGACATATATCTATGGTTGTGTTTGGTTTATTTTGATCTTGTGCATGTGACTTTAATACGGTTGGTTACTGCTGCTTCTTGTTTCGTGCACAGGCGAGGGTACTAGTTGAGCATCTAATTGGGCAGTTTGCATCCGAAATGACCAGCTTGCTCGGGAAGTTGGTTGAGGGTTGGACGTCCCTTAATGGCTCTGACAGCGACACGGTTGCGAGGCAGTTCACTCCATTCGTTGCAGAACGGACACATCGGCCAACTGGTTGCCGTGGTCGGTACGACTACAACAGCTCGCAGGAGCTTCCTGACACACAAGATGAACTAGATGGAGATGCTGCTCTCGACAAGGATGACGACGATGACATGGAGAACGTGCAACATGACACCAATGATGATGAACATGTCGACGTTCGTGCAGGTGGTAAGAAGGGCAAGGGTGTACCAGTTGTCCCTCATCGGAGAAAGTCAAAGAACAGACAGCTGGGAGAGGCAAGGGGGTGTCACCCTCAAAGAGGGGGAGGGATCCAAAGGATGTTGGGCAGGGCTCTCCTGTCAAGAGACCTAGGACCGATCCCTTAGCTGCTAGGAGGAGGTTCGACTTCTATTTTAGTGTTTTGTTTTGTCTATTCTTTCGAATAGACCGACACCTTTTCCATTTGTTTTTGCTAAGCATGGCAACGATTTTCTGTTTGACACTTGGCACCTTTTTTGCCTCTTTCTTATATGTGCAGCGAGGCGACAGCTGGTGGACGAGCAGTTACGAAGAAACAAGCACCAACTCTAACCTGTGTTTCTGCTCGATTGAATAAGGGTGCCCCTATTGCTGGTGACACGCCTTCCACTAGGTCATCTCCTCGTACGTCGATGTCCAACACCGGTGATCCTGTCGTGTTGCCAGATTTGAGGAAGACAGTCAAGAAGTAGGTTATCCCTGTTCTTTTTTCATTGCCATATTGCTTTATTTTTGCTTTTCAATGCAGCTGTCCAGCTTGCCACATGGGCTACTGCCATCAGTCCCACATTGCAACTGTTGTTTCTCCCATGCTCTATTTCTTTTTACTACATGGCAACTCCTGCTTGTTTTGCATGGCAACTACTAACCAGGCAAAATGGCAACTCTTATTCCACCTACATGCCAACTACCAGCTTTTCCATCTATTTGTGCACTCATCCACACCTAGTTTTGAAATGGCAGTCCTAGCACATCACACATTTCTTACATTTTTTAAGATATGTACCATGGCAACTGCTGCTTGTTCTGCATGGCAACTCTTATTCCACATACATGGCAACTATCAGCTGTTCATCTCACAATGTTCGTGTGTTTTTTTTCAGGGTGAAGAAGACTACCACACGCGTGACCAAGCAGAACCCCAGAGACCAACTCGAATGCATACACTTAAAGCTGTCGACAAGTGGCAACTCACACGTTCATGAGGCGCCAGTGCACAAACCTGCTGCTGCACCGTCCACTGTTCCCACTAGCTCTGATGCAAGCGGCCGACCATCTCCGTCGGTTGCAGATGTGCAGGCTACGACAGCAGGCATCCGTACATCTGGGAGTGACGAGTCGGTATCTACCAGGACTTCTGAAACATTGCCCACTCTGCTGGCAATGAAAGATGCTGCTGTGAGCCATGCCACCCGATCAGCAAGTGTTGAAGTGGACGCCCCTGAGATCAACCTAAGCAAGGAAGATTCCCGCTCATTTGACATGGATTCCAAGCATGTGGGTGGTGGCACTTCTGCGTCCACGAAAGAAGGGGCTGAGGCGACAGTTCATAATGATATGCCATCCACAAGTGAGACTCTTGGCACAACAGCTCTAGCTTCTGGTGCTCCAGAGGTTGCCAAGGTGACTGTTACACGAGCTGGTCTTCCACCTATGCGTCGTAGCCCCCGCAAGCAATCTGCAGACATACCCAACGCGCCTGCTGTAGCTAGGAGCAGCAGAGATGACTCTGGTTATGTTAGGGAGAGAACGGAAGACCGGAGTACAACCGACCCAGGTGGCAAGCTGGGCACGACTAACAGAGTTGAACGTGCGGAGCAGACTGCGTCTTTCCCCGTAGTGGATAACCCCAGCTTAAATCTGCGCACTTCTAAGCTCCCAGTCAACATCGGTGTCCCCTACAGCCCAAGCAAGAAGATTGTCAAGAAAGCTGCGACTGATACCACTGACAGCATGCCCCGCCCTACGAATAAGCCCGATGATTCTGCAGCGGCCGATGCAGAAATGTTTGTTGATCTTTCACCCTTGGATTCTGCCCAGCAAGTTGTTCGCGGTCCGGCCAGTAGGTAGGAGAGGCACCCAATGGCCTTCACCCCACCGAGCTGTAGCCTTGGCATCGATCGCAGTCAAGATGAACCAGTCGATGTATGAGTCTCTCTTGGCCGGGCCTCAGTGATCTGCCGATGGCGATCTATGGATTTAAATCCGCGAGGCTCTGGAGATAACCCATCACATGTTGGGTTAAGCGTTCTTGAGCGATGACGTACTGGACCGGGTTGGCTAGGACTGGGTCTTTCTCAATTCGTCCACCGGGAAAAGATGTTACTCCACCGGGTGCTGCACGGCTCGGAAAGTAATAATACCCTCGTTCGCTGGCATAGGGAACCGCGAATCGAAGGCGAGCAAGTGCTTCGTATGCAGCAGCTTCTATGGCCATAAGAGGGGTTGGCATAGATTTCCCCACGAAGGAAACCTCCGTTGGGTCTTGGTCTGAGTTCACGGGAGGGATGTGCACTGCTGCCCAATATCTCGAGGTGGAAGAGGTGATTCTTGATTTGAACAACTCGTATTGGGGTGGCTGGGTAGCGCCCATGGTACTGCAGGTAAAATCCCACAATATTTTGACAAAACTACCCGGGGTTGCATCTGGGGTCCTCAGATGAATGTTGTGGCTCGGCATGGCAAGAAATGGTTGTGAGGGTGGTGCACAAGGTGAGAAGTGCTTTGGCAAGGTCACGCGGTGGCCTTTTATAGCACTGGAGCTGGGTCACTTTTACCATGGTGAATGGTAAGGAAACCTCTAGCTCTGCTCCATGGGTCGGAGTCAAGCCACACATATTTCACCAAGGTGACGTGTTATTGTGGGGCTTGTTGGGGAGGTCTTTGGTAACTGTGCCTGGGATAGAAATGCTGGCATATCCATGCAAGGCTACAGGGGCACAACGACAAGCGGCGTTTATTTACAAGGTCACACCGTTACAAGCGAGAATACACCGGGACTCAATATTACTCGGGTGACTTAGTCTACCTCGTTTACATCCAAGCGGGCGTGCCTGGTGGATGCTGAGGCTCCTCCACGGGTCTCACCGTCGGAATTAGCTGGGGTGGGTTGAGGGGCTGCAGGCTCGGGGTAGCGATGATGACCATCTCGGGGATTGCTAGCCACAACTCCGTTGGAGTGTGTTCCCAAAATGCGACGAAGCACTTCTGGGGTTATCGCAGCACCTTGGCCGATGGCTGGGGCAGCCCTCAGGGACTCGATCTGTTATCCAACCAGCACGACTGGGTTGTCGGCGTTGGGTTCGTCTTCTTCTCTTGCCGGGGCTCGACGAACTAGCTCTCCACGAGCTGCGATAAGATCAATAGTGACCTGATCGCACAGTTCCTCTAGTGCACTTACGTAGCGCACTAGGTGCAACAATGCAGGATCTGCCTCGTGATCTCCGTTGGCAACTTGGGGTGGTCTACCATACCCTTCTCGTCTGGGGTAGTAGCGGAACGAGCGACAGTTAACTCTGGGCGTCAAGTGCCGGAGATGAATTATAGCTTCTCGAGCGGCTAGTTGGATGGCTTGAGGCTCAAAGGAAGTCGTCCTTCCAGTGAACCTGTAGGGGCGCTCGGGTGCTAGACCCCCTACCATAGATGTGCACAGTGGCCCAAAATTGACGGCTCTCACCTCATGGACCCTTGGTACACCACATATTCTGGGGGCGCTTCTAACGCATAGGCACGACGGGTGAGGTTTGCGAGTATGGTCGCAAAACCTCCAAGGTTGGTTGTTGTGGTCTCATTGTGCACGATAGGACCAGGCATTGTGGCTCGGTTTGGGATAGCGGTTGTGCTGTGAGGCTAGCGTGCCCCTTTTTATAGGAAAAGGGACGGAGTCTTCCTTCGCATGCTTGCTAGAAAGGACTATTTAGGATTCGGTCACTGGCGCATGATTGACGGCTAGGCTGGTAGGTTGGGCACCGACTGCCAAAAGGTGTCGGGTCACTGCGCGGCTATCTTGCATGAGAAGCTTGGCTGGGGTTTTGGTTATGGCTTGGTGGGTTGGTTTGCCTAAGATTATTGACCTGGATAAGATAGGGTTAGCCAATGGTCAGCCTGGCTCTGATACCAAGTCTGTCGCGACCGGTTTTCCGGGCTTTAATTTCCAGAAAAAGGGCCGCCGTGCTCACCAGCCCCAGGATTACTGTTAGCTGATGAGGCACCGACTTGTTACAGAAATTCCAAGCAAAAGTACAAAATACGTAGTACAAGACCATTGTGGCCTATGAGTATAACAAATGGTTTCTAGTGGTTGATGGCGGAAGCGGTTTTGTGGGTCACCACAGTCTATGGGACTCCATTTCCCACGGGAACAGCTGACCAGGCTAACTCCCATCTTCACGAGGCTGCTAACACCGTTGCCTAGTTTCCGGGGTTGTCGTCACAACGCTCCTCTCCAAGCAAATATCTGGCCAAGACAATAGCCAGGGACAAGCCAGTGAGTACTTTGAATGTACTCGCAAACGTTAAGAACACAGGTATAATATAGCCACAAATAATCATGCTTCAAAACATTCTATGATCATTCTGATAACTAGGGAGTAACGTTCATGATGCACGCGAGTGTATTATTTAAGTAAATCATGGGTAAACAATCAAGTAAAGGAAATAACAAAACATGCCACAGTCGGGCGTCTGAGCGACGCCACATAAAGGGCTTTAAAAGGAATACCATAGTCGGGCGTCTTAGCGACACCACATACAGGACTTTAAAAGAAATGACGCAGTCGAGCGTCTGAGCGACACCACATACAGGGCTTTAAAAGAAATGCCGCAGTCGGGCGTCTGAGCGACACCACATACAGGGTTTTAAAAGAAATGCCGCAGTCGGGCGTCTGAGCGACACCACATAAATGGCTTATAAGCATAGTAAATATCCGGGAGGTGGTACCGTCCCAGGGATACTCCTTATTTCAAACAATGCAAACGGTCAGTGCATAATGATAACAATCATAACCATCATATGTCACAAGTCATAATCAATTTTTGGTTTTAGTGGTTTTTCCCCTCCGAAGACCAGCGCTAAGACCGACACTTGACCCATCCCAGACTGTAGTCCTTAACCATGGACACGGCTATTCGAATAGGTTTAATCTCTGCAGAGGGTGTACTCTTTACCCACGAGTAACGGATTCCTTTAGTCCATCGGGACTAATTCCGTCTACGGTCTTTTAGTTGAAAACACACTTGACTTGCACACACCAGCTTAACTCACCGGTGTCTGGAATCACCCACGACACCTGTCAAGCAAACTCTAAGTGGGGAGGCTACAACCTAGACGTAGCATGGGATCACAAAATTTATACCGCGCGCAAACTAGGGGAGCTACCCCCTCGGCTACAACCGAAACACCCATGCCCCGGGTCAAGTGGCATGCCTACCGGATGCAGCCGGTATCTTCCACCATGGCCTCTCTGTACGGTGTGTGCCAAGACAAGGGTTAACAACTTACTGAACCATACCCCACCTACGGTAGGGACCAGTGGCAGCACGAAACAAGTATGGGGGTTACCGGAACAAGACTCTATCTACGGCTGACTCAGGAGGCTCATAAATGTTCCCTGCATGGTTAGCACAACAAAAATACTTCAACCAACAAATCACCACCCATTATACCTTACCATGCCATACCGGATATAACCGTCCCGACGGAGACCGGCGACAAGCTCACACCTACCCAAGGCAAAGGCTTTCCCGGATTCCTTATCGGCATGCATGTAAGGCACATGAGGACGATTGCCATCACACGAGTATGCTCATTTCCAACAGCAAGGAAATCACAATAATGCATCCATGCAAATGATCATATCACATGAAATAACAATACTCATAAATAAGGTGGTGTTATAAACGTATCAACTAACACATCAAAATTATTATCCCGGGGTTCAGAACGCTTGCCTTCAAGTCATGGGAAAGCAGGGTGCATTCCAAAACATCTTGAAATCTTCAAGAATCCTATTTAAAAATATATATATGAATTAACACACAAAATCAAAACAGCACAAAAAGTTGTTTTGAAAATTTCTCAAATAATTCTTAAAATAAACTAGACAATATTTGAGAGAGGTAGGAAAAAGAATTAATTTATTTGGAGTTGTAATTAAAAAGTTATAGCCAGTCAAACATTTGGTCAAAAACTGTTTTTAATAAAAATAGAAAAAGAAAACGTTTCAAACGAGATTACGCTTTCGGTCAGAGGAGGCATACTTGAGGTTTTACGCCTCCACTTAACCACATGGACCGGCGTTGGGTCTTTGACGGTGGGCCCGCCCTGCCCACTGGTCAGGTTTGACCAGTCGCCCGCGTCGTCTCCCTCCTCTGCTCGAGTGGAGCGGGGCTCCGGTGATCGTCGCCGGCGAACGGTGGCTCCGTTCGGAAAGCTGAGACCACCAGCGGATTCAGGGGGCTGAAGTGGTCACTCCGGTAGTCGTAGGGTCGTCGGAGGTGGAGGAAATCACCAGCGGCGAGCTCCGCGGCAGAGGGAAGCTTCGGTGGTAAAGTGGTTTTGAGGCGGCGGTGGTTCCCGATCAAAATCGAGTAGGGGGTTGGGTTCCTGAGAGGAAGGGGAAGTTCCTGGTGAGGAGAACGGAGAGGGGGAGGCCTTGGTGGCGCCGGAATGGCCGGGGCAGTGGCGGCGGCTGGAGTTGCTGGAGACGGGGAAGAAAGCCTCCCTAGGTCGAATGCGAGCTAGGGGAGCGCCATTAGGGTGGCCTGAGGTTGCCTGCGTGCTCGGGGGCGTTCGGGGACCTCCCTTTATAGCACGCCCAAGTCGGTTTGCGGCGGCCGGGGATAAGAACGGCGGGGAACCGCCTCTCTGTGCTGCAGGGCGACGTGGCGGCAAGGGGCGCTAGTGGACATGGCTGCGGATGAGCTCGCAATGCTCCAGGGGGCAGGTGGCGAGCGCTGGGGGCTTGGGTGGTGCTGCTCATAGCAGTGGCGGTTGCGGCCACGGGCGTGCCGCCAAACGGCTTGCTGGCAACACTGCAGAGGCGGTCGGGGTGCTTGGCGCGACGCAGCGAGAGGTGAAGTGAGTGGCGCGGCTTGGCAGAGTGGTGGCAAGCCAGGGGCGCGACGCGTCGGCTCGGGCGCGACACGTGCAAAACGCGCGCTCTGCTCGCGCCCAAAGCACGCACGGTACATGTTCGACGAAATGCCCATGCATGCTAGGGGTCTCGGGTGAGGTTGGCAAGAACCAGGGCTAGTTTAGGTTTAGTAAGGGGATCAAGGGACATGGTGGATGGGTCAGGGGCTCAAGTTCACAATGTAAACTTGAAATCATGTCAAATCTAGCTATGCACTCAGGGTGTTTGTCAAAATGCCAGAGGCATTTAGGAAGTTCTTGGAGGGGTCAAAAACTCGAGGTGGTGGTCTCTTTAGATGCCTAAGAAGGTGGTGAAGTTAGTTTGCCACAAGGAGAAACTTGCTAGTGCAAGTTTTGTAAAACTACAATTTTGGACAGAAAGAAAAGAGCATGGTTGCAAGCACTTAGAGTCATCCGATGGGCCCACTCTCCTGGACTTAAGGGTTTGGCAAGGAGCACTATAAGCAAGAGAAAGTTCAAGGGCCAAAGAACAAGCAAGAATATGGTTGCTGTACAAACCATCAAATTGGACCAGAAAGAAGATGAGGTTGATTCACTCAAAACTTTCAAATAACATCACTGGGTCTTTGCATAAAGTTGAGTCATATGCTGCTACTAACATCCCATAATTTTGGTGGAGGCTAGAAAGAAGTATTTAAAAGGGTTGTAGTGCAAAATTGCCCATTGGACCAGAGAAGAAAATTAGGTGTAGAGCTCAAATTGTTTCAAGAATAGAAGATATTTTTGCACAAAAGTGATTCAAAAACATCACATGAAACCTCCAAATTTTTGTGGGATTTTTTAAATAATTTATCACATGGTTGTAGTTCAAAAATGGCCATAAACCTTGGAAAACCATTTTTCAAAAAAAAATACAAATTAAGCAAATTAATTATGTAATTGGTCCTACTAATAAGAGAAAAGTTTTTCTTGAGAGGTTTAAACAAGTCCAATAACATGTTTGAAAAGTTTTCACTTTGGGGGAAAAACTCCATAATAGCAAGAGAGATAATGGTTCAAAATTAAAAGGGAGTTCAGAAAATAAAAGTTTCAATTCCTGGCAATATTTTAATTAATAAAACAAGGCCAAAATTTTTGGGTGTCACAGTGTGACTAAAATGCGCTGACTGAACATGGAAATCTAAATGATGAAGAGTCAGTACAACTAACATGGCATACTCAGTACAACTAACATGGAAGATTCAGTACAAATAACATGGCAAATCCAGTAGAAATGGCATGGCAGATTCAGTAGAAATGGTATGGCAGATTCATTAGAAATTGCATGGCAGATTCAGTTCAAGTAACATGGCAAATTCAGTACCATACATGTGGCAACTGCAGTTATTCATTCATGGCATTTTGCTTCAAATTCTGATGCCCCTGAAGAGTCACTCTCCAATTTTTACAAAATTTACAACATCTAGATTACAAAAAAAATGTCACCATGGATCAAGTCACAGTGCTCCAATGTTGCTTACAGATTGTCTGTCCCTTTCTTTGGTTTCTTGTGTTTTGCTTGAATCTCCAATCCCGATTTGTATCATATCTCTTTTGGATGCCCTTTTGTGATGGAACGGGGCGGGTTCCTAACCTGGGTTTGTGTGCTTGCTGTTCCAGATCCTACCTTCGAGTTTTCACATGATGGTCCGTGGATGAAGGCACGCTTGATGTGCGGGGGAACCTGGGTAAGGCTTCCTCGGTTTCCTCTTCTTGATCTCATCAAGCTCTCTTTTGAGGGCCTTCCTGTGTTTTTCTGCGACCCTCGTTGTCTCATCACTCTTGCACGCTTCATCAATTAGTTCAGCATAGTTCTTTGTCAACACAACGTGCCTCACGGCCTCCATGGTTGACTCTGATCTCTCGTCATGCACAGCCAAAACTATGTTTCATGTTTGCGGCGCCAATGTGTCGTCAGCGTCCCAAGTCCATCGCCGCCTTATGAAATGGCGGCGCATTTGTGTCACCACGTTGATGTCCATTACTTTTAGTATGTGACAGCACACAATCCCGTCCCGTTCGAATTTGCAGCATTGGCAGTAGTAATTCGCCTTCTCTTATCGATGCCTTCACAAAGTAGTTCCTTCCCTTGTCCGCGTCTTCAGGTTCTGAATCCGACATGCCCATGATAGAACAAACCTTGAACGTATGTTCGTCCACCTAGAAAGCCGTGTACATGCTGGCATGCTTTATTTCTTCCTGGAATCAACAAGTTTTGTGTGGTTTTTGTTAAACTCTTGTGTGAAGTTTTTTGTAGCACCTTTTGTTGTTGTGGCCAATGGAATTACAGTTCGTTCAAACATGGCAACTAGAGTTCATCGAACATGGCAACTGCAGTTGAGTAAACATGGCAACTGCAGTTCATTAAACATGGCAATTGCAATTCATTAAACATGGCAACTACATAACAACTTCATTTGGCATTTGCATTCCATACCATCATGGCCAGTGGAAGTACAGTTCATTAAACATGGCAACTGCAGTTGAGCAAACATGGCAACTGCAGTTGGGTAAACATGGCAACTACAGTTGAGTAAACATCGCAATTTAAGTTCATTAAACATGGCAAACTGTAGTTCATTAAACATGGCAACTACATATCATGGTTACTTTGTACTCAATGGCTACTTAAAAAAAACATCATTTTCAAATAAGCTTTTCAACTGCATTGCATTCTACATGGCACCTACTACCTTCATGATTGTGCAAATAAGATTGTAACACAACTTACTTACTTGTTAAAAATCTTGTTGGTGTATATCTTGCTCATCAGCCTCTCCATTAGTAAATACGTTAGCAATTTTGGCTGCTTGAGCACGGTGTTTGCTTCTTACTGTAGCTCGGACCCCAATATTTTTTGTTGCAAAGCGGTGTACTGCTTGGCAAACTATAGCAATGAGTTGCCAGGGCTGACGTACCGCTTCAAAACAACATTGAACCCCTCACTGCGCTGTGTAGTTTGCAGAAACGGGAAGAAGCACTGCATGAAGTAGTCCGGCACCGAGTACATTCGCTTTTCCCACAAGCTAGCAAGCATCTCGTGGTCTTGGACTTGATATGTTTCAATCATAGCCATCCAGCTCCTTTCAAACTCCTCTACCGTCAAGCTGTGGTCCACGCACAGCTCGAATGCCTTGTGCAGCTCTGGACGGTCAGCAAAGAACAGTCCTAGCGTCTCCTCAGCCTTCTTTATAATGTGCCACCTGTAGTGCATGTGCACTGCCAACGCAAAGACCTCCTCTATGCCTGCACGCATGCTAAAATCCTGGTCTGTTATTATGTTCATCGGAGCAAGTCCACCCATGCACTCCAAGAAGGTCTTGAACAGCCAAATGTACCCATCCGTGTCTTTGTTTCGAACGAGCCCGCATCCAAACTGCAATGACTGATTGTGGTTATTTATTCCTATGAATGGAGCGCATGGCATCTTGTACATATTAGTGAGATATGTCGCGTCGAATGAAATGCAGTCTCGGAAATGTTTGTAGGCTCTTCTTGCAACACCATCCACCCAATACATGTTCCTGACACGGTCCTCATCGTCCAATCTTATCATGTAGGAGAAATCTGGATCTTCTTTCGCTTTCTCATCGAAGTAGGCTATCATGGCTTCTATGTCAGCCAACTTGCTTTCTCTATGGTACTTTGTCTTTAGGTTTGTGACGTCCGCCGGTATGTAGGGCATGCTACTCAGAGTCCCATTTTTGCTGTGGATGAGGGAGAGTATCTAGACCATTCTTGATGGACCGACGTTACAATCATGTAGCAGCTTTATGAATTTCTTCTCGAGGGGCGTGAATCCCCTATGGGCAATCAGAAATTTTACCAGGTCAAACTTCTTTATTAGCTCGTGGTTGTGCTCGTCAAAATATTCATTGACCATCCACTGTGGTCCATCTGCGTTCAGCTTACATCGGACATGGCATTCCGTCTTGACAATGATACCTCTCTTTCATTCCGGAACGACAGGTGCATCACCTTTGCCCTTCTTGTTTCTTCGTGCCTTGTAGCACCTGATCTCACCTCTGCTGTACTCGTTAGTTTTTTTTATTTTCCTATGGTATTCGGTGTTGACCGCAAACCCATGGAACTTTGCATATGTTTGGTAGAATTCCTTTGCATCTTCAAACGAATCAAATCTCTGCCCAAGATACGGTGCCTGAGGTACTATGATTTCTGTTTGCCCACCATCTTCATCCCCTTGTGCTTCGTCATCGGTTTCATCATTCACTTCAGTATCGGCGGCTGTTTCATCTGCTTGAGTGTTGCTTGTGCTGGTCTGCAAAGGTGTGCTTGTCGGCATTGCTGGAACGATTGCCATTTCCGACACTCGGCATTGTTTGTGGCATGAGTGTTGGCTGGCTGGTGGAACGCGTCTTCCGTGCACTCAGAGCTTCCTGCAGTAGATGTCCCCGCGCCGCTGTTCATTGTAGTTGAAGGTCCTGTAATAAAAAATCAGGTACGAGCGTAAGATTTTGCTTGAATGCCATGTTTATCGTAACAGAGTATAGCAACTACATGTGATTTTGCATGACATCAGTCACACAGCAAGCCGTGAATCTGCATATGGCCATGCATGGCAACTGTAATTCTCAAGTAATGGCAGATGCAGTCCAACAATATGGCAACTACTGTTGCTAACACATGGCAACAAGCGTCTTTTAGCATCAGAACTTGTAGTATATAGCAATAGCAGCTATAGTCCAACATACATGGCAACTACTGTTGCCAACACATGGCAACTACTATTGCCAACACATGGCAACCAATATATTCTAGCATTAAAACTTGTATTCTAGGCCTGAGCTCAGTAGGCAAATGTGAACAATCATGAATGTTGCACCCACTCTTATAGCAATTGGCAAATCCCGAAGACAATATATGACTCTTTTTGCACACGACCACTTGGTAGCATTTTTTGTTTGTTTTTTCCATCACCACCGTTACAAATCTACTTTTCCTCACATGCTATTCCCACAAAAGCAAATGCAGTACTGCTTTCGGGTTCACATTATTGTTTACCTTGCTGTGCCGCATGTGCCGATCTTGTGTGGTCTGTCATTCCAAATTGATGTGCTCTATCTACAATAGCGCTTTCCTGCAACTGTGAAGCTTGCCATGAGACGTTTGCCGATGTGGTTCCACCATAACAACCTGCGATCATGGTAGCAGTTGGTCATTGCATGGCAACTATAGTTTGTTCAACATGGCACATGTAGTGGTCCAACTATGCCACACAGATTTGTTCACACTATGTCATCCACGGTTGTTTATACATTGCAGTTACATTTGATTATACATGGCAACTGCAGTTGTCTAGCCATGGCAACTGCAGCTGTCCAAGCATGGCAACTGCATCTGTCAGATATGTTCCTTTCTCCTAACTCAGTGTCCACAACTTCACTTGCATGCACTCACCTGTGTACGACGTTGATGGCAGGTACATGGTTGCCGCCTGATGCCACGTGCTGCATGAAGGTCCTACATTTTTCCAACATAACTCATGAGTCTTTTGCCATCCTTGCAAGTTTAATTTCATGTCCACAACAGTAAGTTTCTTTTTCGTATGCATTACCTTGATTTGCCACATTAGCTAGCTGAAGTTGGTTGCCCGTACATTTGTCAGCGTTAGCGCCCTGTGACGAAACTTGCCATGCTGCCCCCCTGATTGTGGTTTGGTCATAAGAACCTGCTAAAAATTAGATTGTAGGACATAAGTAGAATGACATCTTCATTGTCACAAACATGGCAACTGTTTCTTCTTTGTTTGTCATGCATCGTACAGATGCCCGCGTAGTGCTCTAGTAGTGGCAGCAATGGCCCTGAAGAAATGAGTTGATTGTACTCTGCTGCATCCCAAGGTGGCGTTTCCGGCCTTTGAGAAAGTCAAGGATCAGTGCCATCTTCGTGATTCATTCTTCTACTTTCTTTTCTGCCACTGTGTTTTTAGTCACTGCATGAACAAGAACGCATCAACAATCCGCAAAAAGCATTTTTACTGTTTGCACATAGAAGATAACACGTCAATCTCATAAGATTTCTTGCGTAGGCAACCAACACCTCATGGAAAGTAGGACATGTACATCCATTCTCTTTTCTGAATTCTGGATGCCAGCTATCATTTTGAAGCGATGGCAACAGACAACAAAACAGGATGGCAAGCAATAAGATAACATGGTGGCAACTACGGACAACGATAGATGGCAACTGATGTTAGATACAAGTGGCAATTATTTTTCCTCCCTCCCTATGCCAAATTCCTCCTTTCTCTCCCTATTTATAGTGATTCCTACGCATGCTCCATTACCAACTACTCGCACCAAGACAACCCAGAAGCTTGGCACAACTCTAGCATAGTATGTAGCAGATCTGGCGTATGTTTTGGTGGGCAAATGCAAAGACACAAAAATTCGTGGGGTGTTTGCCCTGATAGCGTTGATCCAGTAGCCATCTTCGTGGGCAAATTTGCAATTTCATATTTCTTGGCAGAAGAAGGTCTAGAAACGGAAGGAGATCGGAGATCCACCTGTTTTAGCTCGTCGTCTTGGGACGGCGGGGTTGGGGTGGGAGCGGGGGTGGTGGTTAGCGATGGGAAGGCGCTAGGGATCCTCCCTATTGCCATGGCAACCAGAGAAGGAAGGAGATCGAGGTAGGGGATCGAGAGGTGGGAGACAATGGCGGCAGGGCGGACTGCGGATCGGAAGGAGCCCGGGACGGCTGGCGTGCTGGGTCATGCGGGCAGCGCGGTCGTCTAGCCTGGACGTGTGGGCAGTTTTGCCACACACCGGATGTGCGGGCTGTGGCTGCGCGCGCCCGGACGCGGTCGTGCGGGCGGGTTCTTCTCCATGCCACATGAAGCGTGCGGCACAACCACCGAATACATCACACGTGTGACAGTTATCGGCGTCCAAAAACTAACGCCCACACGTGTGGCATCTTGCACATCGCCCACACGCCTTCTTTACCACTCATTTTGCCACATGTGAATAGATGACATCAGCAGGAATCTTTTTGGTTTTCGGCTTAAAAATAATTTATCTCCTAATTAAAAAATTGAATTAAAAACCCGTCTTCACCATTAAATCCGTCTCGACGAGATCTTCAAAACTAGACCCCATGTTGATATGTTTCGACGAAATTTTTTTTGCCCCAAAGTTGACATGATGTTTACACTTTAGTTGTCATAGTGCTTAAACTAAATTGCCATGTGGCAATTTCAGTTTGTAGAGCATGGCAATTTTAGTATTTTGAGGATGGCAACTCCAGTACTTTGACCATGAAAATTATTTTTTGTGTGAACCATGGCAATTTTAAGTGCATGTATCATGGTAATTTTAGTTTAATGGTTCATGGCAAGTCTTGTTTCTTAATTTCCCATTTTATAAATGTTAAAATTTACTTTTAAATATAGAAGAAAATAGCTTAAACATATCATGGCAACTTCAGCGTAAACACCATGGCAATTCAAGTGCAATAGACATGGCAACTTTTAATCCAAAAAAATTTCGTCGAAACATATCAACATGGGATCTAGTTTCGAAGATCTAGTCGCGAGGAATCTAATGGTGATAACGGATCTTCAATCCGATTTTTCATTTAAGAGGTAAAATATTTTAAAAAATGAAAATCCAAAAAGATTTAACATGCATGGATGCGATGATGTGGCGTAGTCTATGTGTTATAGGGCGTGTGGGCGGGTTTCGCTGACACCACACGTGTGGGCGTTAGCGTTGTCCTATATATAAAGCGGGGTGAAAGCCTTTTTCGATAATGGATAATTCCTTCAGATAGGAAATCTGGGAGCGACGAATCCTATTTGCCGTCCGACCCTTGTCCCTTCCCTCGATCAATATACGCGCTGAACTATCCGTCTGTTGCTGCGCTGGTCTTCCAGGGAAAGAGTTGACCTAGTGCGATCGGCGTTGCATTGTAGTGTTCTGTCATCCATGACCTTATATCAAAATCTTTTCCTTTCGTTTAGTTGTTGTACTTCCTTTAGTTGTTGAACCTTGTACGTAAACTCTAGGGCTTCAGTCAGGCTGGGCATACACCGTCTAAGAAAAAAAAAACAGTCAGCTTCAATTTGGCACAAAAAAATGTCGGCTTTAATTGTTCTTTCCAACCAGAGTTCTGGCTACTGGGAGGTAGTTTTTATCATCAGTTGTTAACCATATTTTTCCAATACCTCTAGGTGAATGTGAAACCACGAGTTTGCAATAGTGTGGGCACAGCAGAAAACAATTTAAACTGTAAAAATCAGAGTCTGTAATTGAATAGAGACGTTCCCTTTTTGTGGTATGGTTCGGGGAAGAATCATATGCCCGTCTCCCTTGCTTGTTTCATTGATCTGACACGGAAAATAATGTAGGAATGACAGTGAAATAGTAACAATTGGTGTTTCAAGCTTCCAGCTTTTTTCAAAACTCAGCCCCCGTCCATCGGCAAGCATGACGCGTCGGCACCAGTCAGTTTCCTCTGATGCTTCATCCTCTCATGGCCTATAAAGCAATTGTCACCAGTGTATGGATCGACACCAGCCTCTGAACTAAGATCTGATCTTGGCAATGTGCTGTCGCTGAATGTATGATTCATACTATCAACGATTATTTGGTGTATACGTAGTAGATACTTTATTTATAAGAGACTATTTGTACCCAGTGGCTTATTTGCAAACGAGTTTAGATAGGTCGATAATGATGTTCCTATTGTAATGCATTTTGTGGCTAGCCAAGGAAATGAACCCAGTGGGATACAATTGTCATTGTGATATCTTGTCTGTCAATTATGTTTATGTGCTCTCTCGCCATTTACTGTACTACTTGCGATTTCCTAATGCTTCCCATGCCCACGAGTAGATGGCATACCATAGTGCACAAGAATATTTATCATGTGCTACACATGTGGAATCCTTGTAGGGAAAGGCCAATGTGTCGAGAAAATCAATACCATACATGAGAAGGAGCACTATAACAAATATGTATGATTCATACCATGAACGACTATTAGGTGTATGGGGAAGTACTACTGCAGTAAGTAATGCTAGGCTAATTGTTCAACTGTATTATCTTTTGTTAGCAGACATCAATGTAATTAATGTGACAAAGGCACACTTAGCACAAACGAAAGATAATATAGATATAATTCACTTTGATTAGACCCGCACACTCTTACATAGAAATATTTTGGTACATACACCTATGACTTGGATGACCCTCTTGGATAAGACGCGTATGATTTAGCATGCAACCTGACATCCCATGCCATTACGAATAAACGACTGAATAGATCAGACAGTGAAGTTTCAGCTTCAAAGATAGAAGGCCGCCATGGTTTGTGGTAGCCTCATCTCTTACTGCACGGCGTCGATGGCACTGCAGACAACGTTTCTCGTACTGAAATGATACCTGAAGGATATATATGTCTCGTGTTCACCAGGTTTGACGTTGTTGTATACTTCCCAATGCCTTCCATGTCGGCAAGCAATCAAACAGCGAAAAGGCGAATGGCAATATAATATACAACGAAATGCTCAGGCTGACAGCATAGACCAACATTGCTAGAGGAGGAACTCAGTATAAATATACGGGGAAATGATTCAGATCCTCAACTACCATGATGCAATAAGTAAGGTAGATGGCAAGGACTCAGTCAGATGTATATATAAAGGCGCAGAACAAACTCGATCGAGTAATAGTACAAATGTTCAATACTTCACGGGTACACTAACAACAAAAACACAACAAAGCGGCTGGTGCTTATTGTAACTTTCTGTCACAAGCTCAGCATTCATAAAGCCTAGTTTTGGTAGCTCAGGTTTACATCAAGCCGCGTACCAAATCATCATGCAGTCGGCCGGTTACACACTCATGGCAGGGAGCTCACATCCGATGCCTAGTTTATAAAGGTGTTAAGACCACCTCTTTATTCAGTAGTTTTAATATTGTTACGTCTGTGTCACCGAATCCATCCATCACGACTTTTGCGGAGTGAAATTCTGCTAAAGCGATTTGGCTGGGAAGGGCAGACAGAAATAAGATAGGAGGAACAGGCAATATAATTAAGTACTGACTAAGCATACTGAAGATGAATGTTAAGAGTTATAAACGTGACTGAGTTAGAGATAAGGAGATAGAGATAGAATTAGTTTAAATATATCATATCTTGTTTCGTACTTCAAGCCTCTACCCTTTGTGTACTTCTATATATACCATAGTTTTAAATAGCCAGCTATAGCTCCGCTATAGCCCGCTATAGCCTTTTCAGCAGGGTGCCGCTAAATTGTCGCCTTCACAAATAGCCCGTTATAACCCGCTTTAGCCCGCTATAGCTGATTTGAAGGCTCGCCGCTATTTTACATAGCCCGCTATTTAAAACATTGATATATACCCATATGAGTCAGATCAAAACAACACAAATGTTAGTCATCCTATATTTTTTACATGCATGGTATTAGAGTGGTTTGTCCAACGACCTCAATCTTAGGACCTTCCACCACTTCCACAGGGTGCAACCCCCGGGGAGACTAATCTCCTCTCCGCGGGGGCGCGGCACCCGATGGATCAAGATTAGATCAGTTCTCTAGTTTATATTAGAACAATTTTGAAATTCCATCCAGTAGATTTTGTTTTAGCCACCAAATAAATCTCATAGCCCTCCTATTCCAGTGAAAATCAATGCAAGTTTCATACATGGCGGGGATCACGGTGCGACGGTGGGATCGACCAGGCGCTGCTGCATGCGGCCGGTTTCAAGATAGCAACTCCAGCAGCACACGCCATCTTCTCCAAGCGAAAGACTTCATCCATCTGCATCAAGATGAGTTTACGCGACGCACACTCGACAACGTCCGGGGCGACCACGCGACTCGTCAGCATTGCCGACGCGATCACGCTCGGATCGGAGAAGGTGGCTCCCGCTGACCTCGGACCACGGGAGGGTGGAACCGTCGTATGCAGATCTCCCGTCCAAATGTGCATCACGCACAACAGCGTAGCACGTGCTCGGCTTCAAGCCGGCCTCCAGGACCACCGCAAATGTGTCTCCAAGGAATCGGCGAACGCAAGCGAGCACAACAGAGCATGCAGAAGCTTCACCAACACCGCGCTGTGCGTATACATCCCAGCAACTCCGACGCGGGCAGCGACGTCAGCCGGGTTCCACGCGTACGCGGCGCTTCCGACAGCATCGACAGGTCCATGACATCTACAGTACGTCCACGGGCGGTATGTACATGCAAGTGCCCGAATCTATGTGCATGCATACTGCTGCAGATCCGGGTGCTTTAGCAACATGTACCACGTCCGCTCACTTGCGCGCGGGATCTGAGGAACGATGCGCGGGAGCTGCCCCATCTACACCGAGCCGCCGACCTGCACCCCCATCGAAGAGCGATGGACTCCCTCCATTGAGCTGAGGATCTACATCAGGTTGTATGACATCATCTAAAAAAGAACATGGTCGAGTACATCTACGAGAAGCGCCATCAACTTGCATCATCCCTATTCATACGTCTACCTCCGCCCGGAAATACTTGTCAAAAAATGGATAAAAAAGATGTATTTAAAACTAAAATATGTCTAAGTACATCCATTTCTCCGACAAATATTTCCGGACACATGGAGTACAAAATTAGAATGCTATCTTCTATATTGTCTCATCGTTTCTTCCCTCATTTCTCTCACTCCCACAATCATTATTTGTTTTCACACATCCTCTTAGAGCATTTACAGCTGGGTGCCTCAAACCCCCCTCAAACAACCGGACAGATGACTTGTTAAAAAAACAGCGATCCAGACGCGCAGTATGGACCGACAAAGCTTGATAAAATGATTCAAAAAAAGCCTAGCAGCCAGCCACCAAAGAGATATGGACTGTCATTGTGAATTTTCTCTGCTTATACCCACAGAAGATAGAATATTCTTCTTTGCGTATAAGCCGAGAAGATACATAATCACAGTCCATACCCATCAGTGCAATAATGACTGAAGCTTATCGTATTTGGACGACGCGGCTACCTAAGCTGGTCGTGTTGCTCCTCGTGCAGTGAGGTGGGAGTAAACCACTGAAAATGTCTCGTCGGTCAATTGGTAGACGAAGAGTCATCTTTGACAAGTACATTGGAATTCCTATTAAGGGCCGAAACTTGGCAAAGAAAGATTGCCGCCACGGCTCCGTCGCGTGTTGTACAGTATGGCCCACCTGTTGGACTTCACCGAGTTTTTTCCATCGGGAACTCAACAAACTTAAGATATTGCAGAGTAGTTTTGTCGCCGAGTCGTTTTTCATTGGAACTAGGTAAGTCAGAGCTATGAGGAGTTGCTTATCACTACCGGCTCCAATTTGAATCGGACTCAGCAGACATGGCGAATGGCAATATAATATACAATAAAATGCTCAGGCTGACAACATAGACCGATAGCGGTAGAGGTGGAACTCGGTTTAAATATATAGCGAAATGATCCAGATCCTTGGTTATCATAATGCAGTAAGTAAGAGAGATGCCAAGGATTCAATAAGATAATATATAAGGGCGCCGAATTGGACAATGAGCAAATTCAAGCGAATAATAGTTCAAATGTTCGTTAGTTCAATGAGTAATTTTAATATATATGCTCCTTCTTACCCCCTCTATTCAAACGAAAAGTAAGAAGGTAAAAGTTACTCATACCATTAGTTAATTAAATCAATGGCTTACATGTATTATGTACACTTACCTCTCATGCGAAAGGGGGAGATAAGAGGGTCCATGCGAAAAAACGTGCTTTATCCTTCCGTGAGAGGCATAAATTTGCTTCTTACGAATGCATAGATTTGTTTCTCATGAAGGCACATGTTCGCTTCCGCGAGAGACACAGATGTGCTTCTCGGAAAGAAGGAAAAAAAGGCGAGAGGCATAGATTTGATTCTTGTGGAGGCATATATTTGCTTCTGCGAGCCTCTCGGAAAGATCAAAGCGGATTTTTTTCTTTCTTCCTTAAGAGGCACAGATTTGGTTCTCGTGTAGGCAAAGATTTACTTGCGCGAGTGACACTCGAAAGATAAAAATAAAACACGTTTTTTTTCGCGAGAGGCACATATTTGCTTCTCGTGGAGACACATATTTACTTCCGCGAGATGCATAGATGTGCCTCTCGGAAAGAGAAAAAAACCCTTTTTTCTTCCACAAGAAGCACATATTTGCTTCTCATGGAGGCATAGATTTGACTATGCTGAAACCTATTAACATGAGATCTAGTTTCATAGATCTCAACACGAGAAATCCAACAATGAAAACAGTTCGCAATTTGGACGCACGGTTTAGTAGATAAAATGTTTGAATAAACAAATCTACGAAAAAAAGGAAAAACTAACTGATTGCGACAAGTGACGCACATCACAACTTAAAAAAGTGGAAGTGATCTTTGCAAAGGGTACTGCTTAATTAGTGATTTGGCCTAGCACAAAACGCCCGAGAGTAAGACTAAAAGAACATAGCAGCCCACAAGCAAACCCAGCCCATGAGGCCTCATATGTGTATCTCAGTCGTTTCTTTTATGCATGTTCCATAGATTGCTTTCCAATCGCCCAGATACCGCCTACTTCCACAATCGGCGATTGCCCACATCCCTGCCTTCAGCCCTGATGTCTACTACGCAACCTTCTTTTTGTAGACGTTGTTGGGCCTCCAAGTGCAGAGGTTTGTAGGACAGTAGCAAATTTCCCTCAAATGGATGACCTAAGGTTTATCAATCCGTGGGAGGCGTAGGATGAAGATGGTCTCTCTTAAGCAACCCTACTACCAAATAACAAAGAGTCTCTTGTTTCCCCAACACACCCAATACAATGGTAAATTGTATAGGTGCACTAGTTCGGCGAAGAGATGGTGATACAAGTGCAATATGGATGATAGATATAGATTTTTGTAATCTGAAATTATAAAAACAGCAAGGTAACTATTGATAAAAGTGAGCACAAACGGTATTGCAATGCGTTGAAACAAGGCCTGGGTTTCATACTTTCACTAGTGCAAGTTCTCTTAACAATAGTAACATAATTGGATCATATAACTATCCCTCAACACGCAACAAAGAGTCACTCCAAAGTCACTAATAGCGGAGAACAAACGAAGAGATTATTGTAGGGTACGAAACCACCTCAAAGTTATCCTTTCTGATCGATCTATTCAAGAGTTTATAGTAAAATAACACGAAGCTATTCTTTCCGTTCGATCTAACATAGAGTTCGTACTAGAATAACACCTTAAGACACAAATAAACCAAAACCCTAATGTCACCTAGATACTCCAATGTCACCTCAAGTATCCACGGGTATGATTATAGATATGCATCACACAATCTCAGATTCATCTATTCAACCAACACAAAGAACTTCAAAGAGTGCCCCAAAGTTTCTACCAGAGAGTCAAGATGAAAACGTGTGCCAACCCCTATGCATAAGTTCACAAGGTCACTGAACCCGCAAGTTGATCACCAAAACATACATCAAGTAGATCACGTGAATATCCCATTGTCACCACAGATAAGCACATGCAAGACATACATCAAGTGTTCTCAAATCATTAAAGACTCAATCCGATAAGATAACTTTAAAGGGAAAACTCAATCCATTACAAGAGAGTAGAGGGGGATAAATATCATAAGATCCAACTATAATAGCAAAGCTCGCGATACATCAAGATCATGCCAAATCAAGAACACGAGAGAGAGAGAGAGAGAGAGAGATCAAACACATAGCTATTGGTACATACCCTCAGCCCCGAGGGTGAACTACTCCCTCCTCGTCATGGAGAGCGCCGGGATGATGAAGATGGCCACAGGTGAGGGATCCCCCCTCCGGCAGGGTGCCGAAACAGGGTCCCGATTGGTTTTTGGTGGCTACAGAGGCTTGCGGCGGCGGAACTCCCGATCTATTCTATTTCCCGATGTTTTTAGGGTATATGGATATATATATAGGCGAAAGAAGTCGGTCAGGGGAGCCACGAGGGGCCCACGAGGGTGGGGCATGCCCAGGAGGTAGGCGCGCCTCCCTGCCTCGTGGCTTCCTCGAAGCTTCCCTGACATCTACTCCAAGTCTCCTGGATTGCTTCTGTTCCAAAAATAACTCTACCGAAGGTTTCATTCCGTTTGGACTCCGTTTGATATTCCTTTTCTTCGAAACACTGAAATAGGCAAGAAAACAACAATTTGGGTTGGGCCTCCGGTTAATAGGTTAGTCCCAAAAATAATATAAAAGTGTTTAGTAAAGCCCATAAACATCCAAAACAGATAATATAATAGCATGAAACAATCAAAAATTATAGATACATTGGAGACGTATCAAGCCCTTCACTAATCATAATGTAAGTATCATAAATAGTATCGTATATGCTGAGGTGACACACAATTAAATGAGTAAAAAAAGGACTGAATACCATGACATGATACATTATTATATTAAATGATTTATTACTACTTGCTCCATTCCTAAATATAAGTCTTTTTATAGATTTTAATATAAACTACATACAGATGTATATAGACGTAGTTTGGAGTAGAGATTCATTCATTTTGCTTCATACGAATGTATATAGACGTAGTTTAGAGTATATATTCATTTATTTTGCTCCGTATATAGTTTATATTGGAATCTCTAAATATACTTATATTTAGAAATGGAGTGAGTATGTGTCAAGCATGGTAATAAATGATGATACCAAGCTCTGATACTACGCATTATGAAACTAATATCATACAATAGAACTAATATATGACACTTTTTATTGTGACTAGACTAATAGGTATTTGTAATGAATTTATTTGTTGTTGATGATTAGTACCTAAAAAATGTTAGTTTACGAGCGGTCGAAGAAACACTCACGTGGTCGCGACATGCTCGCTTTTTCCTACCCAAATCGGGTTTTGCCTTATTTGGTCAAATAAACGAGTTTACAACCTAAATCGGTCATTTTCCGAGTTGTTGGCCTAAAGCATGCAACCAGTTCGAGTTAATGGACTATTGGCAAGTTTCACTCTACAATTTCGATTCATTGGCAATATAGTATTACTAGGGTAAGCAATGGCATTTTGCTGAAGATCTCTGCTAGCAAATTTGGTACCTTGTGTTTCATCTAGTGCATCATCATCTGGCCTCACCCCCTACGTGTTTGGAGAATGGTGGCCTGACTTGTTTCATTTTTCCAAGATTGTTGAGATGACGAGCTTGGTAGCCTCAGATTCTCTCATCATTTGCCAGGGATGATATCAGTGTAACATTCCTGATGTCTGTCATGCCCACAAGTAACAGAGCAACAATGAAGGTGAATTGTTGATATATATGTATAAAATGTTTTGGACTATGGGAAGGCGCATATATGCCGGTGGCGTGCTAACCGTAGAATATGGAAGCAGATTCAAGTTCATACTAATAAGTACTCCTTCCGTTCCAAAATAGATGACCCAACTTTGTACTAACTTTGTTTTTTTTAAAGGAGGAAGTACTAACTTTGTATTGAAGTTATTACAAAGTTGAGTCATCTATTTTGGAACGGAGGGAGTAGGTGCGATAGCATGAGAGCCGAGGACTCAAGCAATTGAATTGAATGTGCATCACATAGGCATTTGGTGTACCCGGTGGACCAATGCCCTAAACAACTCAGCATTTAAAACTCATTAAACTATTGAAATTTATGCATGATTCGGGGTGCAACATTGTGATAGAGTTCTTAATCAAGATCTGAAACACGGCACCGTAAACATGCCAATCGGCTAGTCTTCACTTTAGGCTTCAATCCCTATTGGTGTTAATAAAAGTTACATATACTTCTAAGCTCATTTATGGTACCCCTAAATGAATGTGAGCCATCCATCCATGTTATTCCAACGGTTAATCTTACACGGTACTCTAATACAAGTCCTAGTGAGTACTACCTCAAAAAATATGGAGTGCCTTGATGTTTTTTTTTTCTTTGTTGGCGAATGAAAACCTTCTATTATCAACCAGAAGTGCTACAGTCCAGCAGACACAAAGTTTTAATCTCCTTAGGGGCATGACGCAGGCAAACGGCCGTCCTAGGTCCCCTTCCCATTTGCGCAAGACTGACACAATTTATACCTCCCTAATGTGCCTTGATGTTAGGGGTAAATTTGTAATCAATGGGTGGTTTATTTATTTCTAGCTTATATTAATTAACTAGAAATCCAGTGCACGATTAAATAGAACTAGAAGGTTGGGAGTGCTTTGCTGCACTGTTGTTGTTGTTGGGTTTCTTAAAAAAATAGTCACTTTGTTTTAAAATATAAGGTGTATTACTTTTTTGAAAAGTAAACCCTTTAAGTTTGTTTCAGTTTGTAGAGCAATATATCAAAATTCATAATATCAAATCTGTATGATTAGATTCATCATGAAATAAATGTCCATACTATTTTTCTTAAATATTGTGGAAGTCGATATTTTTTGCTCTGAACTTCGTCAAAGTTCAAGAAATTTGACTTTCCAAAAAACTAATACCCCTTATACTTTGAAACTAATGGAACATTTAGTTTGATGGGCGGGGGAGATGATGGAGTTTGTTTTATTTTTATTTATAATGCGGTGGTTCGATGGGCCTTTTATGGTGTGCTTCTATTTTATCTACTAACCCATGTATATTTATGTTGAAAATTTTCTTCATCGGTGGCTGCATATACAATATTAGTGCTACAGTATCATATGGTGATGCTTCTTTTTTCTAGGTTGTTGGAGGGCACCGGAATGATATGTTTTTACAGACCTGATTGACTTAGAAAATCGTTGGCCTGGTCAACAATATTAGTGCTAAATTATTGACCCGGTCAAAATCAGACCGATCCAATTCTATATTGAAGGCCTCAATTAATTGCGAGACCTGAAAAATTAGGAAGCATAGTATATAGTATATAGTATAAAACAATTGAATAAGAAAGCTTTGAGAAATTATTGACCCGGTCAAAATCGGAACACTCAATCTTAGTTGGGGGCCTCAATTGAATGTGGACTCTATAAAAGTCGGGAGCATAGTGGTATAGAGGATGAGACGCCAATTTAGAAGGGACTTGCATGTATGGGTGTGAACGCATACTTCAAAACTAATTTTTGACGAACTCTAATCCCAAATCAATGTTATTCATAGAAAGAAAATCCCAAAATCAATACGATGATCCTGCGTGAACCAATACGATGTTGGACTACGTTTGTGAATCTTCAAGCACAATGCCAAGGCAGATGCTCTTGCTATTTTTTTTTGCGAGATAGATGCTGTTGCTATGGATCTATGAAAACAAAAACCATGTGCAAAAGCTTCGAGCATAAGGAAGTCTCTCATGCTCTGGTTGTTTTGGATAGGTATGGTAGATAGAAGTACAATAGCATGAAATAAGTATTGTGTCTTAATATGGTGCACTCTGAAACAAGGCTAGGAAGAGTATATTTGTAGATCTATCAATCTATTCCAAAAAAGAGAATAAAAAGGGTGATTCAGTATGGAACAAAGATTACTTTGGATCTTTTTTATAAGTACATGGAACAAATCTGACTTCAATCGTTCTTTACAACCAGTGTCCTTGTTACTAGGCAGTAATTTCGATTATCACTCGGCATATGTTCCGGTCCCTCTCGGTGAATGTGCTCACCAAACCCGTAACTGAGGGTGGTTACTTCCACCGATCTACCAGCGAGCTAAGTTGGATTGTGTAAACGATATATGGTTCATGGTCATGTTCTTCAAAAAATAATTTGGATTGTCGTGGTCTTCTAGACTCGACCAAGAGTCTGGACAATTTTTTTGTTTCATCCAAATGTGTAAAAGATAATAGTCTCACTTAAAAGCAGAGTACTCTACCATTGAGTCCGTCGAGTCATCAAAGCTGTCAACGAATTAAGAATGGCTCTACTGGCCCGGTCACCCTATGCTACTAGCGCTTCCAAAGTTGAAGCTCTCGTCTTTGGCAACCAGCAGACGGCGCAACAAATTGAATGCAACTTTCGTATTAAGTAAACATTTCAGTTTGGAGCTCGTTATAACATTTGATACTTAAAGGCTGCAACACGTGCTAAGTGTTGTCCCAGATTCCCTGGCCGCGGCCATCTGGTTCACCGGTATTATCAAAAAGTCTCATGGTTACGTAAATGTGACTGATATATAAGTATGATCTCGGACTACCAAGACCCAGTCGTGCTTCTAGTTTCTATTCTCATCATCATATTGAAGAAAACTCCTAAATGCATTTGATTTTTCCGTATTTTAGCTGTTTGTATATTTGGGTAACCATTGTAACCACCAATCTCGGCCGACGCTAGAAAAAAGATACATCCGGCAACCAAGACCTTGCTTACAACCAACTTTATGCAATACTCCCTCCGTTTCAAAATAGATGACCCAAGTTTATACTAAAGTTAGTACAAAGTTGAGTCATCTATTTTAGAACGGAGGGAGTAGTTAACAAGATGAGAAGTGTTCAACAACGAAGGCTGGCAGCTGTAAACTCATATCATCACAACATACTCGTTGGGTACATACATTGTGGTTGTGGTTCACATCGATCTCAACAAAACTCATGTGCAGTCGAATGTGATATCAATGCCGTGTTCATTCTGGCATATGCTTTCTTATAGACCTCGGCAAAACTCTCATTAGCAACATAATGTCTTATTTTTTAGGAAAAAATTGTCACCCCTGGCTCTTAGAACTAGACCAAAAGTTTACAGAAATAGAAAAACTGTCAAAAACAGGGTTTGTAGCTGCATAGAAATACCACCTACTCGAGACACTGGCTAGGGCATAGTCAGATGTCAGTGTTGGATTAATTATGCATCTCTAGGATGCCATTAGCAGAAACAGATTGCATCTAGATCACCTAAAACATGAACAGAGACGGGTTTAGGGGATCATTACATGTCACGGCAGTGGACATGATCGCCTGCTTGGTGCAGGCTTGATGCAGGGGTGATGTAGTCGAGGTAGAAATCCTCCTCAACGTCCTGATGCCCTCAGGACGCCACCGGCACTGCCCGGGGACGGCAGCGGCGGCTGGAGTAGGTCTTCCCGTCGCTGCAGCGCTCCCCCTGATCGGATGGGGTGAGAGAATATCGGGAGGGGAGTGAAACCGTACGTGAATTGTGATCGCGCAGGCTGCCAACCCTCTCCCGTTCCCTTTTATATAGCACTGGCGACAGGGGACCTAAACCATCAGTTGGTTTGGTTGCCCCCGATCAGGGCGCCTTAGTTGGGATAAAAACCTCACGTACGTTGGTGCGTGGGGCCTTTTCATTAACGTTATCTTTCCCTTTTTTTTTCTTCTGTTAAACTAATAGATCTAACTGTCCTGTTTTAAGCCGTCAGATCAAAACCAACATTCTCCCCCTTGATCGTTAGGCTTAACTTTATTCGCCCATTCTACATAGGAATGGTGTACCAAAGTGAGGTGTTACAACAGCTCGAAACGCCATAGAACCTCAACACCTATAGTACACCCGCCTATTTCGAAATGGAAAACATTTTGCTAATTGGGGAGTGGTTTATTTTAATGGTCCTCTTATTCCAGAATCATCAGGCCTCCAGTAGTCCCATGCCGGCAACATGCTCACGAAAAATACTGGGTGGTAAGCCTTTTGTTAGCGGATCCGCAAGCATATGCTTCGTTCTTATATGTTTAACATCAACTGTTTGATCCTGGATTCTATCTTTCACAACATGATACTTTATGTCAATGTGTCTGGCAGCATTACTTGACCTGTTGTTACTCGTATAGAAAACTGCTGGTTCATTATCGCAGTACAATAAAATTGGTTTAGATATGCTATCAACCACTTTAAGTCCGGGTATAAAATTCTTTAGCCATACAGCCTGCCCGGTGGCCTCATAACATGCTACAAATTCTGCTTGCATCGTAGATCCAGCAGTTAACGTTTGTTTGGAGCTTTTCCACGATATAGCTCCTCCCGCGAGTGTGAATATATAACCTGACGTGGATCTCATACTATCCACACACCCGGCAAAATCAGAGTCTGAATAACCAACAATTTCTAGGTTATCAGTTCTTTTATATGTAAGCATGAAATCCTTAGTTCCTTGCATATAACGCAAGACTTTCTTTGCGGCCTTCCAGTGGTCCGGTCCTGGATTTGATTGGTATCTGCCAAGCACCCCGGTTACAAAACATAAGTCTGGGCGTGTACATACTTGAGCATACATGATGCTTCCAACAGCTGAAGCATAAGGAACCGACTTCATCTGATCAGTTTCACATTGGTTCCTCGGACATTGAAATGTCCCAAACTTATCGCCCTTAACTATAGGAGCAGGTGAGGGTGAGCACTTATGCATATTGAATTTTTTTAGTACTCTCTCAAAGTATGCCTTTTGAGATAGTCCTAACGTTCCTCTGGACCTATCTCGATGAATCTCGATGCCGAGGACATACGAGGCTTCACCAAGATCTTTCATATCAAAACTGGATGACAAAAAATTCTTGGTCTCATGCAGCATATCCTTATCGCTACATGCCAATAATATGTCATCAACGTATAGGACTAAAAATGTGAACCTACTGCCTTTAAACTTAACGTATATGCAGTTGTCCACAACATTTTCGGTGAAACCAAAAGTTTTGATAATTTTATCAAACTTGAGGTACCACTCTCTTGAAGCTTGCTTCAAGCCATAAATTGATTTATTTAGACGACATGCTAAATGTTCCTTCCCTTCCACAACAAAGCCTTCTGGCTGAGCCATGTAAACGTTTTCTTTTAAGTCACCATTTAGAAATGCCGTTTTAACATCCATTTGGTGTAGTTCTAGGTCGTAATGAGCTACTAATGCCATTATGATTCTGAAAGAATCCTTGGTTGACACAGGAGAGAAGGTTTGCTTATAATCAATGCCTTCTCTCTGTGTATACCCTTTTGCCACTAGCCTAGCTTTGAACCGTTCGACATTCCCTTTGGAATCATACTTGGTTTTGTAGACCCACTTGCAGCCTACTTTCTTAGCTCCATCGGGAACTTCTACTAAGTCCCAAACGTCGTTTGAGCCCATAGACTTCAACTCGTCTTCCATGGCAACCAACCATTTGGACGATTTTTCACTTTTAATGGCTTCCTTATATGAGGTTGGATCCTCCACCTTTCCCATATCATTCATGTCCTCCATCAGAAAAGTGATATAATCATCTGATATGGCTTTCTTCCTCTCACGCCGTGGTCTACCCATGGGCGGAGGTGGTGGTGGAACATCATCATTTTCATTATTTTCTTGGAGATCCTCATTTGTGTTTGGATTCTCATTATTAGTTTCTGGATCACCATTCGACCGAGAGACTGAACCGTGAGATTCAGGATCATCAGATGTCACATTTCTTCGTATTGGAAAAACAATCTCTTGGATAGTCGGGGATGGCACACAAACCCGCTTCTCCTCAAGATCGATCTCCCTTAAATTTGTGACCTCATTATCCTCAAAAAATACCGCTTGTCTAGTCTCCACAAATTTGGTGGTGTGACTTGGACAATAAAAACGATATCCCTTTCCCCTATGAGGGTATCCAACGAAAAAACAACTGACTGTTTTTGGATCCAATTTCTTAAGTTGTGGATTGAAAACTTTAGCTTCAGCAGTGCAACCCCACACCCGTAAGTAATTCAAGCTCGGTTTCTTTCCCGCCCACATCTCATAAGGTGTGTTCGGTGCTGACTTAGTTGGAGCAAGATTTAGAATGTGTGCAGCTGTCTTTAATGCCTCTATCCAAAGGCTTACTGGTAAACTCGAGTGACTAAGCATGCTTCGCACCATATCCATAAGGGTGCGGTTGCGACGCTCGGCCACACCATTTTGTTGTGGTTCACCAGGCATCGAGTATTGAGCAATGATTCCATTTTCAGATAAGAACTTGGCAAAAGGTCCAGGAATCTGCCCATAAGGAGCATGCCTACCATAATACTCTCCCCCGCGATCAGACCGTACAACTTTGATTTTCGCGTTCAGTTGATTTTCAACCTCCGCTTTATAGACTTTGAATTTCTCCAAAGCTTCCGATCGGTCACATATGGGATAAATATATCCATAGCGGGAAAAGTCGTCTGTGAATGTAATGAATGAATCAAAACCATCTACAGACTTAACATTAAGGGGTCCACATATGTCGGTGTGAATTATTTCTAAAACCCCTGTGGCTCTTACTGCTCCTTTCTTAATTGTTTTTGCGAATTTTCCTTTAATGCAGTCGACACATTTGTCTGCATCTGAGAAGTCTAATGGGAGGAGTATTTCATTTTTAACTAAGCATTCCATTCTCCCCCTCGAAATGTGGCCCAAACGACAATGCCACAATTTCGAAGAATTACTAACTCCTTTCCATTTCTTCTCAACATTAATTTCATCACTCACATGCATAACTGAATCATTATTAAGAGATAACATGTATAGTTGGCCTCGTCTAACACCGATGCCTACATTCTTATTACATTTGATCAAAGCAAATTGTTTCTTGCCAAAATGGCACTCATACATATCATCATCTAAACGAGAAACTGAAATCAAATTCCTACTTAAGGTAGGCACATAAATAACATTATTCAATCTAAGAGTGTGGCCAGTGTGTAGCTCCAACGTGAGAGATCCCACAGCTTCAACATCGGCCTCAACTCCATTCGCAACCTTAAGCTTTCTTGTTCCTCCTCTTATAGTTTGGATCGTATCGAATCCCTGCATAGAGTTAGCAACGTGAGTGGTTGCCCCTGAATCAATCCACCATGACTTTATAGAAAAATCGACATAAAGAGATTCATCTACAAAAGTAATTTCATCAATACCTCTTTTGTTCATCCATTTTAGAAAGCCTGGGCAATCCCTTTGATAGTGTCCCTCCTCTTTGCAGAAGTTACAAGCATTTTCTCCAGCAGTGGAGCTGCTAGGAGCAGAAGAAGAACCACCGGCTTCTTTACCCTTGAATGCCTTAGGGTTGAATGGCTTAGTGCCTTCTTTCTTGACTTGCTTTTTCTGAGGCTTGGGAAAACCTTGCCCGTCATGCTTTCTCTTGTTAGAGCCAACATGAAAAACATGGTCTTTCTTCTGCCTCATGATCCTCTCTTCTTCCTGGACGATCCTTGCGGTCATCTCAGAGAGTGGCCATTTTTCCTTTAGAGAGTTATAGTTGACCTTAAATTGTTCAAACTCTTCAGGAAGAGACTCAAGAATAATTATGACAAGAAGGGCTTCACTTAAAGAACACTCCAAAGCCTTAAGCTTGGTGAAAGCATTTACCACCCTCAGTATGTGCTGCCTAACATTTCCGTCAACAGTGTATTTCTGAAGAAGCTTAGCAAAAAGCTCAGGAGCATACACTTTGTCGGAGCCTTTAAATTGCTCCTCCATTTCAGTGAGGAAATCTTTAGCGGTGTCTTTCTTAGGGAGTGCTTCAGAAATGTCCGGCGATATTGTCGCTTTCATGATGAGAAGCGCAATATGGTTGGACTTGTTCCATTTTTCCATCTTAACATCATAGTCCTTCTTGAGTTCTGCATACCCCGTGACACCGGCAACAGGTGCCACGGGTTTTTCTTCCCTCAAGGCATAGTCAAATTCATTACAACCCAAACATAATTCGACTTGGGACTTCCAACGAGGGAAGTTACTACCCGTAAGTGGTTCGATCGTGTCGGACCGGAATGGAGCGGAAGCTGAAATCATCATAAAGGTTCATAAGTAAACTTGCATGATTATAAATGTACGTTGGTAAATAAACAAACATGCCAAGTATTTAATTTCAACTCCATGTCAAAACACCGTTGGGCAGAAAAAACATGGAATTAAAATATCATAGGGGATGACTCATAATAATAAAACAACGTTGGTCCGAATTAAAATTAGAGTCATTTAATTCTCAATTTAAACATCAACATAAAAAAAATATTATCATTATTTGATGTCTAAAAAAAAATTCATCATCCAAAAAACACATAATAAATCCTGAATAAAATATCTCGTTGGTTCAATTTTACCAAGAATAATAATGTGTTTCTTACATTTTTACGCATTTTCTGGTTTAAACAGTGCAAATCATAATATTTATTAACTTAAGCGCACTGGAAAAAACAGAAAATCGCGACAGTGATTTTGGCCCTAAATACCCCACAGCTACACGTAAAACGGTCCAGCCCAGCAGCAAAACACGTTAAGAAAAAAAAAACTTTACGCTGGACTGGAACATCCTGGGCCGCAGCCCACGGCCGAAAATGGCCCATTAATGCCCGAAGGCCCGAGCCGGTGCTCCGCGTCGCTGAGAGCCGCTCGATCGAATCGGACGGCCGGCGCGGCTTGGAGCCCGAACAAAAGTGCCGACCGCCCTAACCCTAGTCAGTTTCTCCCCGCCCCCCGCATTTCTCGCTCGTGAGCGGCGACGGCATTCGACGGCGGCCTGAGGCGCGCCGGCCATGGCGGCGCGGCGGCTGCGCTCGCCGGAGGAGCGTGCAGCAGGATGAATCCCGCGCGCTCCCCCGTCGAACGTGGCCCCGGCGTCCGTGCTCATGGCGCATCAAGGGAGGGAGGATGGGCACTGGCCACCGTGGCATGAAGGGCGACGGCGACCCGCGCGGCGTCGGCCACACAGGTGCGCGTCCATTCTGGCGGCGGCGGCAGCTCATGTTCTTTCCGCGCGTCGTCCCGAGGACGGCGGCGTCGCGGCGTCTTCGCCCTCGCGCAACGGTGGGCGCTGCGCGGGCCCCGAAGGGAAGAGGCGAGTACGCGGCGCGTTAGGTGAGGATTCTCCTCATTCTTCTCCAATTCGTGTGCATTAGTACTTGATTTGGAAAAAAAAAGTCCTAATTGCAGAATTAGGGTTCTTACGAATTGGGGAAAAAATCTAGGGTTCTTAAACATGAGTGGTTGCTACTGTTGACGTGCGTGTATCCCTCTGCCTTCTATGTTGATAATGCATACGGAAACATGACTTAAACATGATCAATTCTAATCAATTTAACATGAAGGTGAGCATTAGATCTTAACTTAGATTAATTGGAAATGATGAATGTAGGTGGAAGTACTGATCCGTAGCATATTAGAATTAAAACATGATGATTTACAGAGGGCATCAAGACAGTAGCATGCATCTTTGGGCTAACCAGGGGCTAAAACTTTCAATCTTGATCATGAACCGTAAACCTGACTTGATCTAAACTTGATATTGATCTACAGATCAATAATATAGGGACCTATTGCAATCAAACTTGGCGACTGATACCATTGTTGGATTAATTATGCATCTCTAGGATGCCATTAGCAGAAACAGATTGCATCTAGATCACCTAAAACATGAACAGAGACGGGTTTAGGGGATCATTACATGTCACGGCAGTGGACATGATCGCCTGCTTGGTGCAGGCTTGATGCAGGGGTGATGTAGTCGAGGTAGAAATCCTCCTCAACGTCCTGATGCCCTCAGGACGCCACCGGCACTGCCCGGGGACGGCAGCGGCGGCTGGAGTAGGTCTTCCCGTCGCTGCAGCGCTCCCCCTGATCGGATGGGGTGAGAGAATATCGGGAGGGGAGTGAAACCGTACGTGAATTGTGATCGCGCAGGCTGCCAACCCTCTCCCGTTCCCTTTTATATAGCACTGGCGACAGGGGACCTAAACCATCAGTTGGTTTGGTTGCCCCCGATCAGGGCGCCTTAGTTGGGATAAAAACCTCACGTACGTTGGTGCGTGGGGCCTTTTCATTAACGTTATCTTTCTCTTTTTTTTTCTGTTAAACTAATAGATCTAACTGTCCTGTTTTAAGCCGTCAGATCAAAACCAACAGTCAGTTGCCCTTGCACTTCATCATTGGGCTGAACTAGACAACAATGGTGTTGGAATAGGCCATGCCGTGTGTGGTTGGGCTCGTCGGAAGCGCCGGGTGCGCGCAGGACACACTGGTGCCGTCGGGCTCGTCGGGTTCGTCGAGCGTGTCGGTGGCGCGCGGTACGGGCGGAACGTGCGGGACACAGCGAAAGCTGTGGCAAAGTGTGTAGCGTGTTCGTGCGTCGTGTGTGCTGACCTGAGTTGTGGGGCATGCGTGCATTGGAGTCGATCTGCAGCTTGCCGCGTACGTAGCATGGACGGGCTGCATGCAGTCAGGGGCGGTTTTAGGCCCAGGCAGCCAGAGCCTTGGCCTGGGGCGTGGTGGAATTTTTCTTTGTTAATTGTAGCGTACTGTAGCAAAAATGCACTGTAGCTTAATGTAGTTACACTGCTTGTCTAGAACGTGGGCTGAACCTAGCTCCGCTACTGCATGCAGTAGCGGCCGTTGCTATCTGTTGGACCCCGGCCGCGCCGCGCGTGTACGACCGCAGGCAAGGCGTGCGGATCAGCGTGTGCATGCAGCATAGCGAGGCGTCCAGGTCAGGCCTCTCCCTTCAAAGATAAAGGGAATACCTTCTTCTTGATAACATCCTCGGGCATACCTGCAAGCTTAAATAATCCACAGAGATCATCCACATAGATTAGGTGTAAATCAGGATGCAATGTTCCATGTCCTGTAAAAGGATTAGCTAGCAATTTCTTTACCATACACGAAGGAATTTCAAAGTAAACATTTTCAGTAGGTTCAGCAGGTGGAGGAGCAACTCTTTGCTCTATTGGTCGGGGTGAAGATACCCCGAACAAGCCCCTCAGAGGATTACTTTCCATAGTAACAAGTGATAGTAAATTTCAGCACACTATATAAATTTTTTCTTACCAAATTCCACCTACCAAAGGCACTTCACTCCCCGGCAATGGCACCAGAAAAGAGTCTTGATGACCCATAATTATAGGAGATCTATCATAGTCCTTTCAATAAGTAAGAGTGTCGAACCCAACGAGGAGCAGAAGGAAATGACAAGCGGTTTTCAGTAAGGTATTCTCTGCAAGCACTGAAATTGTTGGTAACAGATAGTTTTGTGATAAGGTAATTTGTAACGGGTAACAAGTAATGAAAGTAAATAAGGTGTAGAAAGATGGCCCAGTCCTTTTTGTAGCAAAGGACAAGCCTGGACAAACTCTTATATAGAGAAAAGTGCTCCCGAGGACACATGGGAATTATCGTCAAGCTAGTTTTCATCACACTCATATGACTCGCATTTGTTACTTTGATAATTTGGTATGTGGGTGGACCGGTGCTTGGGTGCTGTCCTTACTTGGACAAGCATCCCACTTATGATTAACCCCTTTTGCAAGCATCCGCAACTATAAAAGAAGTATTAAGGTAAACCTAACCATATCATGAAACATATAGATCCAAATCAGCCACTTACGAAGAAACGCATAAACTAGGGTTTAAGCTTCTGTCACTCTAGCAACCCATCATCTACTTATTACTTCCCAATTCCTTCCTCTAGGCCCAAACAATGGTGAAGTGTCATGTAGTCGACATTCACATAACACCACTAGAGGAAAGAAAACATACATCTCATCAAAATATCGAACGAATACCAAATTCACATGACTACTTATAGCAAGACTTCTCCCATGTCCTCAGGAACAAACGTAACTACTTACAAAGCATATTCATGTTCATAATCAGAGGGGTATTAATATGCATAATGGATCTGAACATATGATATTCCACCAAATAAACCAACTAGCATCAACTACAAGGAGTAATCAACACTACTAGTAACCCACAGGTACCAATCTCAGGCTTTGGGACAAAGATTGGATATAAGAGATGAACTAGGGTTTAGAGGAGATGGTGCTGGGAAGATGTTGATGGAGATTGACCCGATCCCGATGAGAGGATCATTGGTGATGACGATGGCGATGATTTCCCCCTCCCGGAGGGAAGTTTCCCCGGCAGAACAGTTCTGCCGGAGCCCTAGATTGGTTCCGCCAAGGTTCTGCCTCGTGGCGGCGATGTTTCGTCCAGCAAGGTTGCTTATGATTTTTTCTAGGGTAGAAGACACCATATAGCCAAAGATGGGCACCGGAGGTCTGCCAGGGGGGCCACGAGGCAGGGGGGCGCACCCCCACCCTCGTGGCCAGGGTGTGGGGCCCCTCTGGTATTTTCTTCGCTCAATATTGTTTATTAATTTCAAAAATGACTTCTGTGGTGTTTCAGGACTTTTGGAGTTGTGCAGAATAGGCCTCTAATATTTGCTCCTTTTCCAGCCTAGAATCCCAGCTGCCGGCATTCTCCCTCTTCGTGTAAACCTTGTAAAATAAGAAAGAATATGCATAAATATTGTAACATAATGCGTAATAACAGCCCATAATGCAATAAATATCGATATAAAAGCATGATACAAAATGGACGTATCATGGCTGCGTTGGTCGTACATGAACACATTATTAGGAAGTGGCCTCCGTTCAGGGTCTATGTCGATTACTTTAAGGATGGTGCACTCTTCAAACCACATCAATTACGTCGCCGATTCCGAATGAGGATGTGTTCAATCTTATTCGGGAGGGAGTGGTCGCGCATAACCCATACTTTGCGTGCAAGGAAGATTCCCTACGCAAGCTTGGTTTCTCTTCATGTCAGAAATGCACTGCGGCTATCCGCATGCTTGCATATGGAATTCCTGGTGATCTTGTGGATGAGTATGTTCGTATGAGTGAGTCCACATGTCTCCTCTCAATGTATTGTTTTTGCACGGCCGTGGTGGAAGTGTTCGGCCCTGAGTACCTCAGAGAGCCAACTACCACTAATACAGAGAGGTTGTTGGCGATCAATGACGAGAGGGGCTTTCCGGGCATGCTTGGTAGTATAGGTTGTATGCACATGAAGTGGAAGAACTGTCCATTTGCTTGGCAGGGGCAGTACAAGGAGCATGTGAAAGGTGCCATTGTTATACTTGAAGTTGTGGCTTCACAAGATGTGGCATTCTTTCTTCGGCATGGCTGGTTCTCAAAATGATTTCAGTCTTGTTCAGCGGTCTTCGGTGTTTGCAAGGCTTGCATAAGCTCACTCCCTGTAGGTCAACTTTTGAGGTCAATGGCCACCATTACAATAAGGGATATTACCTAGCTGATGGTATCTAGTGTTCCACTCTTGTGCAGACCATACCTAATCCGCAAGGAGAGAAGAGTCTGATGTTTGCCCAAATGCAGGAGAGTGCTAGGAAAGATGTGGAGCATGCTTTGGGTGTGCTTCAGTCTCGGTGGGGTATCGGTCGTAACCCCGCATTGACATGGAGCACGAAGAAGCTTTCGGAGGTGATCACTACCTGCGTGATCATGCACAACATGATAATGGAGGATAAGCGCGATGATAGCATCTACGACCAAGGGTTTGATTTTCAAGGTGAAATTGTTGAGCCTAAGCACCCACATACTAAAACCTTTGAACAATTTGTCGAGTTTCATCGGGAATTGCGTGATTGGCATACTCATGTCTAGCTCCAGGATGACTTGGTTGAGCACATGTGGACTCACATTGGCAACCAATAAATCTATTTATCATTTTAATTTTTTTCTTGCAAACAAATTTCAATTGGATTGTAATAAGACTATTTGATATTATTTTTATTTCGATTGGGTTGTAATAAGACTATCTCGGACGTGCAACTATTGCCATGGTTAATTTGAGATATTTGTTATTCTCGAACGGACAAGATGCGGCTGAAATGTGACCGTGTGTTGGGCGCACGGCCGGAGCATCCACAAATCCGGATGGACACGACCCCACTACCACCCCCGAACGAAGGAAAAACGGACGAAATGAACGTCTGTTTGGATTTGTGCGTTGGAGTTGCCGTTACAACATCTGAAAAGTCAACGTCAGCATAATGACAAGACCAGACCTTTGTTCACTGGTTGGTCTCGACCAATATACCAATGCAATGTTGTTGACGCACCATGCTTGAGGGTGGACGGCACCAGAGCTTCAGTAGTAGCTGGAACTCACCAACTTTGTTGCGGAGTGTCTTTCTGCAGCTCCATTGTTGTCTAGTTCAGCCCAACGATGAAGTGCAAGGGCAACTGACATCTGACTATGCCCTAGCCTGTGTCTCCGTTGTTGGCGCAGCTCTCTCTCATAGCTAGAGGTAGAAAAAGGAGGAGCACACATTATACTGAAGATTCACCCGGCTTCACAGCCCCGTTACTATTCAGAGCACCAACTTCATACCGGATACATGACAAGTTATATAGCCTAGCTAGCTAGCCCACACAACGCATCTAGCCAACTGTCCACGCGCACAGGCGCTCACCCGGCGACCCGGCCGCTCTCGTGCATGGAGCCATGCAGCTCTTCCACAAGGCCCGACCTGAACGCCTCGCTATGCTGCATGCACACGCTGATCCGCACGCCTTGCGTGCGCCCACGACGCGCTCGTACGCGCGCGGCGCGGCCGGGGTCCAACAGATAGCAACGGCCGCTACTGCATGCAGCCCGTCCACGCTACGTACGCGGCGAGCTGCAGATCGACTCCAATGCACGCACGCCCCACAACTCAGGTCAGCACACACGACGCACCAACACGCTACACACTTTGCCACGGCTTCCGCTGCGTCCCGCACGTCCCGCCCGTCCCGCGCGTCACCGACGCGTCCGATGAATCCGTCAAGCCCGACGGCACCAGTGTGTCCCGCCCGTCCCGCGCGCACCCGACGCGCCCGATGAGCGCGACCACACACGTCGTGGCTTATTCCAACACACACCCCCTAAGCCACGGCCTAAAGGAGTCCGTCGTCATTGGCGCGGACCAAGAGAGCCTGCTCCACCGCCTGTCCTTTCCGCAGCTACGGGCACTCGCGCCGGAAGTGCCCGTGCTCCCCGCACTTGTAGCAGCGCCTGCGCCTGTTGCCGCCGCTCCCCGACGCCACGCTGCGCCCGTCGTCGTCGTCCCGAGCACCGCCGTGTCGACGCTCCCGTGCTGCCCACTGCGCCACCGTCATGAGCAGCTCCTCACCCCCGCGCTCGCCGCCGTCTTGTCCACGACGCCGAACCCGCTCGTCGAACGCACGCAGCCGCCCAAGCGCTTCTTCGAACGCCATCATCGTCACGTCGTGGAACTGCTCGATGCCAGCGACGACGGGGAAGAGGCGATCCGGCGCCGTATCCAGCAACTTCTTGACAAGTGTTGCGTCGCCTAGCGTCTCCCCGAGGTTGGCATACCTCGCCGCCATCACCACGAGCCTCCCGCCGTACACGTAGAGCTCCTCGCCGTCCGCCATCTTCATCCGGTCGAATTCGCCGCGCAGCATCCCCAGCCTCGCCGCACGGACCCGATTGGCGCCGACGAACCTCACCTTCAGGGAGTCCCATACCTCCCTGGCGGTGAGCTTCGTCGACACCTGTAGCAGCACATCCTCTGGCAACGCCCCGAGGAGCAACGCGCGCGCCATCTTGTCCTTCTTGGCGTTCATCGCCGCGTCGCACGGCGCCACCGTCTCCCGTACGGTGTGGAAGAGCTGCATGGCTCCATGCACGAGAGCGGCCGGGTCGCCGGGTGAGCGCCTGTGCGCGTGGACAGTTGGCTAGATGCGTTGTGTGGGCTAGCTAGCTAGGCTATATAACTTGTCATGTATCCGGTATGAAGTTGGTGCTCTGAATAGTAACGGGGCTGTGAAGCCGGGTGAATCTTCAGTATAATGTGTGCTCCTCCTTTTTCTACCTCTAGCTATGAGAGAGAGCTGCGCCAACAACGGAGACACAGGCTAGGGCATAGTCAGATGTCAGTTGCCCTTGCACTTCATCGTTGGGCTGAACTAGACAACAATGGAGCTGCAGAAAGACACTCCGCAACAAAGTTGGTGAGTTCCAGCTACTACTGAAGCTCTGGTGCCGTCCACCCTCAAGCATGGTGCGTCAACAACATTGCATTGGTATATTGGTCGAGACCAACCAGTGAACAAAGGTCTGGTCTTGTCATTATGCTGACGTTGACTTTTCAGATGTTGTAACGGCAACTCCAACGCACAAATCCAAACAGACGTTCATTTCGTCCGTTTTTCCTTCGTTCGGGGGTGGTAGTGGGGTCGTGTCCATCCGGATTTGTGGATGCTCCGGCCGTGCGCCCAACACACGGTCACATTTCAGCCGCATCTTGTCCGTTCGAGAATAACAAATATCTCAAATTAACCATGGCAATAGTTGCACGTCCGAGATAGTCTTATTACAACCCAATCGAAATAAAAATAATATCAAATAGTCTTATTACAATCCAATTGAAATTTGTTTGCAAGAAAAAAATTAAAATGATAAATAGATTTATTGGTTGCCAATGTGAGTCCACATGTGCTCAACCAAGTCATCCTGGAGCTAGACATGAGTATGCCAATCACGCAATTCCCGATGAAACTCGACAAATTGTTCAAAGGTTTTAGTATGTGGGTGCTTAGGCTCAACAATTTCACCTTGAAAATCAAACCCTTGGTCGTAGATGCTATCATCGCGCTTATCCTCCATTATCATGTTGTGCATGATCACACAGGTAGTGATCACCTCCGAAAGCTTCTTCGTGCTCCATGTCAATGCGGGGTTACGACCGATACCCCACCGAGACTGAAGTGTTGGGGAACGTTGCAGAAAATTAAAATTTTTCCTACGGTTTCACCAAGATCCATCTAGGAGTTCATCAAGCAACGAGTATTCAGATTAGATAGCATCTACATACCACTTTGTAGATCGCAACGGAAGCGTTCGAGTGAACGTGGATGAGGTAGTCGTACTTGCCGCGATCCAATTCACCGATGATCTAGTGCCGAACGGACGGCACCTCCGCGTTCAACACACGTACGGGACGGGAGACGTCTCCTCCTTCTTGATCCAGCAAGGGGAAGGAGAGGTTGGGGATGAAGGCTCCAGCAACAGCACGACGGCGTGGTGATGGTGGAACTGCAGTACTCCGGCAGGGCTTCGCCGTGCTCAATGGAGGAGGAGGAGGTGTTGGAGAGGGAGAGGGAGGCGCCAGGGCAATGGGTGATCAGCCCCCTCTCTCCCCCCCCTTTATATAACCCCCAAGGGGGGGCGCCTGCCCTAGGAGAAGAGATCTCCTAGGGGGGGCGGCGGCCAGGGAAGGGGGGCTTGCCCCCCAAGCAAGGGGGGCGCCCCCTTTAGGGTTTCCCTCCCCCCAAACCCTAGGTGCATGGGGCCCATGGGGGGGAGGCGCACCAGCCCACTATGGGCTGGTTCCCTCCCTCATACAGCCCATGGGGCCCTCCGGGATAGGTGGCCCCACCCGGTGGACCCCCCGGGACCTTCCGGTGGTCCCGGTACAATACCGATAACCCCGAAACTTGTCCCGATGTCCGTATGATGACTTTCCATATATAAATCTTTACCTCCGGACCATTCCGAAACTCCTCGTGACGTCCGGGATCTCATCCGGGACTCCGAACAACATTCGGGTTACTGCACATACACATCCCTATAACCCTAGCGTCACCGAACCTTAAGTGTGTAGACCCTACGGGTTCGGGAGACATGCAGACATGACCGAGATGGCTCTCGGGCAATAACCAACAGCGGGATCTGGATACCCATGTTGGCTCCCACATGCTCCACGATGATCTCATCGGATGAACCACGATGTCAAGGATTCAATTAATCCCGTATACGATTCCCTTTGTCAATCGGTATTTTACTTGCCCGAGATTCGATCGTCGGTATACCAATACCTCGTTCAATCTCGTTACCGGCAAGTCACTTTTCTCGTTCCGTAATGCATGATCCCGTGATCAAACACTTTGATCACATTGAGCTCATTGTGATGATGCATTACCGAGAGGGCCCGGTGATACCTCTCCGTCAAGCGGAGTGACAAATTCCAGTCTCGATCCATGTCAACCCAACAGACACTTTCAGAGATACCCGTAGCATACCTTTATAGTCACCCAGTTACGTTGTGACGTTTGGCACACCCAAAGCACTCCTACGGTATCCGGGAGTTACACGATCTCATGGTCTAAGGAAAGGATACTTGACATTGGAAAACTCTAGCAAACGAACTATGCGATCTTTATGCTATGTTTAGGATTGGGTCTTGTCCATCACATCATTCTCCTAATGATGTGATCCCGTTACCGATGACATCCAATGTCCATAGTCAGGAAACCATGACTATCTGTCGATCAACGAGCTAGTCAACTAGAGGCTCACTAGGGACATGTTGTTGTCTGTTATTCACACATGTATTACGATTTCCGGTTAACACAATTATAGCACGAATAAAGACAATTATCATGAACAAGGAAATATAATAATAATGCTTTTATTATTGCCTCTAGGGCATATTTCCAACAGTCTCCCACTTGCACTAGAGTCAATAATCTAGTTACATTGTGATGAATCGAACACCCATAGAGTTCTGGTGCTGATCATGTTTTGCCTTAGGGAGAGGTTTAGTCAACGGATCTGCAACATTCAGATCTGTGTGCACTTTACAAATCTCTATGTCTCCATCTTGAACATTTTCACGAATGGAGTTGAAGCGACGCTTGATGTGCCTGGTCTTCTTGTGAAACCTGGGCTCCTTTGCAAGTGCAATAGCTCCAGTGTTGTCACAGAAGAGCTTGATTGGCCCCGACGCATTGGGTATGACTCCGAGGTCGGTGATGAACTCCTTCACCCAAATTGCTTCATGTGCTGCCTCCGAGGCTGCCATGTACTCCGCTTCACATGTAGATCCCGCCACGACGCTTTGCTTGCAACTGCACCAGCTTACTGCCCCACCATTCAAAATATACACGTATCCGGTTTGTGACTTAGAGTCATCCAGATCTGTGTCGAAGCTAGCGTCGACATAACCTTTCACGACGAGCTCTTCGTCACCTCCATAAATGAGAAACATTTCCTTAGTCCTTTTCAGGTACTTCAGGATATTCTTGACCGCTGTCCAGTGTTCCTTGCCGGGATTACTTTGGTACCTTCCTACCAAACTTACGGCAAGGTTTACATCAGGTCTGGTACACAGCATGGCATACATAATAGAACCTATGGCTGAGGCATAGGGGATGACGCTCATCTCTTCTATATCTTCTGCCGTGGTCGGACATTGAGCTGAGCTCAATTTCACACCTTGTAACACAGGTAAGAACCCTTTCTTAGATTGATCCATATTGAATTTCTTCAATATCTTATCAAGGTATGTGCTTTGTGAAAGACCTATGAGGCGTCTCGATCTATCTCTATAGATCTTGATGCCTAATATATAAGCAGCTTCTCCAAGGTCCTTCATTGAAAAACTCTTATTCAAATAGGCCTTAATGCTGTCCAAGAGTTCTATATCATTTCCCATCAAAAGTATGTCGTCTACATATAATATGAGAAATGCTACAGAGCTCCCACTCACTTTCTTGTAAACACAGGCTTCTCCATAAGTCTGTGTAAACCCAAACGCTTTGATCATCTCATCAAAGCGAATGTTCCAACTCCGAGATGCTTGCACCAGCCCATAAATCGAGCGCTGGAGCTTGCATACTTTGTCAGCATTCTTAGGATCGACAAAACCTTCCGGCTGCATCATATACAATTCTTCCTTAAGGAAACCATTAAGGAATGCCGTTTTGACGTCCATTTGCCATATCTCATAATCATAGTATGCGGCAATTGCTAACATGATTCGGACGGACTTCAGCTTTGCTACCGGTGAGAAAGTCTCATCGTAGTCAATTCCTTGAACTTGTCGATAACCCTTAGCGACAAGCCGAGCTTTATAGATGGTCACATTACCATCCGCGTCTGTCTTCTTCTTAAAGATCCATTTATTTTCTATGGCTCGCCGTTCAACGGGCAAGTCAGTCAAAGTCCATACTTTGTTTTCATACATGGATCCTATCTCGGATTTCATGGCTTCCAGCCATTTGTCGGAATCCGGGCCCGCCATTGCTTCCTCATAGTTTGAAGGTTCACCGTTGTCCAACAACATGATTTCCAAGACAGGGTTGCCGTACCACTCTGGTGCGGAACGTGTCCTTGTGGACCTTCGAATTTCAGTAGGAGCTTGATTAGAAGTATCTTGATCATAATCATTAATTTCCTCTCTAGTCGGTGCAGGCACCTCAGGAACGATTTCTTGAGTTTCGCCATTTTCCTGTTCAAGAGGTAACACTTCATCAAGTTCTACTTTCCTCCCACTTACTTCTTTCGAGAGAAACTCTTTCTCTAGAAAGGATCCATTCTTGGCAACAAAGATCTTGCCTTCGGATCTGAGGTAGAAGGTATACCCAACAGTTTCTTTCGGGTATCCTATGAAGACGCATTTTTCCGACTTGGGTTCGAGCTTCTCAGGTTGAAGTTTCTTCACATAAGCATCGCATCCCCAAACTTTTAGAAACGACAGCTTAGGTTTCTTCCCAAACCATAATTCATACGGTGTCGTCTCAACGGATTTCGACGGAGCCCTATTTAAAGTGAATGCGGCAGTCTCTAAAGCATAGCCCCAAAAAGATAGCGGTAAATCGGTAAGAGACATCATAGATCGCACCATATCTAATAGAGTGCGATTACGACGTTCGGACAGACCATTATGCTGAGGTGTTCCAGGCGGCGTGAGTTGTGAAACTATTCCACATTTTCTTAAGTGTGTGCCAAATTCGTGACTCAAGTATTCTCCTCCACGATCTGATCGTAGAAACTTGATCTTTCTATCACGTTGATTCTCAACCTCATTCTGAAATTCCTTGAACTTTTCAAAGGTTTCAGACTTGTGTTTCATTAAGTAGATATACCCATATCTACTCAAGTCATCAGTGAGGGTGAGAACATAACGATAGCCACCGCGAGCCTCAACACTCATTGGACCACACACATCGGTATGTATGATTTCCAACAAGTTGGTTGCTCGCTCCATTGTTCCTGAGAATGGAGTCTTGGTCATTTTACCCATGAGGCATGGTTCGCACGTGTCAAATGATTCATAATCAAGAGACTCTAAAAGTCCATCTGCATGGAGCTTCTTCATGCGTTTGACACCTATGTGACCAAGGCGGCAGTGCCACAAATATGTGGGACTATTGTTATCAACTTTAACTCTTTTGGTACTCACACTATGAATATGTGTATCATCACGTACGAGATTCATCAAGAATAAACCATTAACCATCGGAGCATGACCATAAAACATATCTCTCATATAAATAGAACAACCATTATTCTCGGATTTAAATGAGTAGCCATCTCGAATTAAGCGAGATCCGGATACAATGTTCATGCTCAAACTTGGTACTAAATAACAATTATTGAGGTTTAAAACTAATCCCGTAGGTAAATGTAGAGGCAGCGTGCCGACGGCGATCACATCGACCTTGGAACCGTTCCCGACGCGCATCGTCACCTCGTCCTTCGCCAGTTTCCGTTTATTCCGCAGCTCCTGCTTTGAGTTACAAATGTGAGCAACTGCACCGGTATCAAATACCCAAGAGCTACTACGAGTACTGGTAAGGTACACATCAATTACATGTATATCACATATACCTTTGGTTTTGCCGGCCTTCTTGTCCGCTAAGTATTTGGGGCAGTTCCGCTTCCAGTGACCACTTCCCTTGCAATAAAAGCACTCAGTCTCGGGCTTGGGTCCATTCTTTGGCTTCTTCCCGGCAACTTGCTTACCGGGCGCGGCAACTTCCTTGCCGTCCTTCTTGAAGTTCTTTTTACCCTTGCTCCTTTTGAACTTAGTGGTTTTATTCACCATCAGCACTTGATGCTCCTTCTTGATTTCTACCTCTGCTGATTTCAGCATAGCATACACCTCAGGAATGGTCTTTACCATCCCCTGCATATTGTAGTTCATCACAAAGCTCTTGTAGCTAGGTGGAAGCGACTGGAGGATTCTGTCAGTGACCACTTCTTCCGGAAGATTAACTTCCAGTTGAGTCAAGCGATTGTGCAATCCAGACATTCTGAGTATGTGCTCACTGACAGAACTATTTTCCTCCATCTTACAGCCAAAGAATTTGTTGGAGATCTCATATCTCTCAACCCGGGCATGAGCTTGGAAAACCATTTTCAGCTCTTCGAACATCTCATATGCTCCATGTCTCTCAAAACGCTTTTGGAGCCCCGGCTCTAAGCTGTAAAGCATGCCGCACTGAACGAGGGAGTAATCATCGCATCGCGACTGCCAAGCGTTCATAACGTCTTGTTGTGCAGGGAGAACAGGTGAGTCACCCAGCGGTGCTCGTAGGACATAATCTTTCTTGGCAGCTATGAGGATGATCCTCAGGTTCCGGACCCAGTCCGTATAGTTGCTACCATCGTCTTTCAGCTTGGTTTTCTCTAGGAACGCGTTGAAGTTGAGGACTACGTTGGCCATTTGATCTACAAGACATATTGTAAATATTTAGACTAAGTTCATGATAATAAAGTTCATTCAATCAAATTATTTAATGAACTCCCACTTAGATAGACATCCCTCTTCCAGTCATCTAAGCATTACATGATCCGAGTCAACTAGGCCGTGTCCGATCATCACGTGAGACGGACTAGTCAACATCGGTGAACATCTTCATGTTGATCGTATCTTCTATACGACTCATGCTCGACCTTTCGGTCTTCCGTGTTCCGAGGCCATGTCTGTACATGCTAGGCTCGTCAAGTCAACCTAAGTGTTTTGTGTGTGTAAATCTGTCTTACACCCGTTGTATGTGAACGTTAGAATCTATCACACCCGATCATCACGTGGTGCTTCGAAACAACGAACTGTCGCAACGGTGCACAATTAGGGTGAACACTTTCTTGAAATTATTATGAGGGATCATCTTATTTACTACCGTCGTTCTAAGTAAACAAGATGCAAAACATGATAAACATCACATGCAATCAAATAATAAACGTGACATGATATGGCCAATATCACATAGCTCCTTCGATCTCCATCTTGGGGCTCCATGATCATCTTGTCACCGGCTTGACACCATGATCTTCATCATCATGATCTTCATCATCGTGTCTCCATGAAGTTGCTCGCCAACTATTACTTCTACTACTAGGGCTAACGTGTTTAGCAATAAAGTAAAGTAATTTACATGGCGATTCTCAATGACACGCAGGTCATACAAAATTAAAGACAACTCCTATGGCTCCTGCCGGTTGTCATACTCATCGACATGCAAGTCGTGATTCCTATTACAATAGCATGAACATCTCATACATCACATATAGATCATTCATCATACATCACAACTTTGGCCATATCATATCACAAAGCACTTGCTGCAAAAACAAGTTAGACGTCCTCTAATTGTTGTTGCAAGTTTTACGTGGCTGAATTAGGGTTCTAGCAAGAACGTTTTCTTACCTACGTTAAAACCACCACAACGTGATTTGTCAACTTCTATTTACCCTTCATAAGGACCCTTTTCATCGAATCCGCTCCAACTAAAGTAGGAGAGACAGACACCCGCCAGCCACCTTATGCAACTAGTGCATGTTCGTTGGTGGAACCGGTCTCACGTAAGCGTACGTGTAAGGTTGGTCCGGGCCGCTTCATCCCACAATACCGTTGAAGCAAGATAAGACTAGTAGCGGCAAGAAGATTTGACAACATCTACGCCCACAACAAATTGTGTTCTACTCGCGCAAGAAGAACTACGCATAGACCTAGCTCATGATGCCACTGTTGGGGAACGTTGCAGAAAATTAAAATTTTTCCTACGGTTTCACCAAGATCCATCTAGGAGTTCATCAAGCAACGAGTATTCAGATTAGATAGCATCTACATACCACTTTGTAGATCGCAACGGAAGCGTTCGAGTGAACGTGGATGAGGTAGTCGTACTTGCCGCGATCCAATTCACCGATGATCTAGTGCCGAACGGACGGCACCTCCGCGTTCAACACACGTACGGGACGGGAGACGTCTCCTCCTTCTTGATCCAGCAAGGGGAAGGAGAGGTTGGGGATGAAGGATCCAGCAACAGCACGACGGCGTGGTGATGGTGGAACTGCAGTACTCCGGCAGGGCTTCGCCGTGCTCAATGGAGGAGGAGGAGGTGTTGGAGAGGGAGAGGGAGGCGCCAGGGCAATGGGTGATCAGCCCCCTCTCTCCCCCCCCTTTATATAACCCCCAAGGGGGGGCGCCTGCCCTAGGAGAAGAGATCTCCTAGGGGGGGCGGCGGCCAGGGAAGGGGGGCTTGCCCCCCAAGCAAGGGGGGCGCCCCCTTTAGGGTTTCCCTCCCCCCAAACCCTAGGCGCATGGGGCCCATGGGGGGGAGGCGCACCAGCCCACTATGGGCTGGTTCCCTCCCTCATACAGCCCATGGGGCCCTCCGGGATAGGTGGCCCCACCCGGTGGACCCCCCGGGACCTTCCGGTGGTCCCGGTACAATACCGATAACCCCGAAACTTGTCCCGATGTCCGTATGATGACTTTCCATATATAAATCTTTACCTCCGGACCATTCCGAAACTCCTCGTGACGTCCGGGATCTCATCCGGGACTCCGAACAACATTCGGGTTACTGCACATACACATCCCTATAACCCTAGCGTCACCGAACCTTAAGTGTGTAGACCCTACGGGTTCGGGAGACATGCAGACATGACCGAGATGGCTCTCGGGCAATAACCAACAGCAGGATCTGGATACCCATGTTGGCTCCCACATGCTCCACGATGATCTCATCGGATGAACCACGATGTCAAGGATTCAATTAATCCCGTATACGATTCCCTTTGTCAATCGGTATTTTACTTGCCCGAGATTCGATCGTCGGTATACCAATACCTCGTTCAATCTCGTTACCGGCAAGTCACTTTTCTCGTTCCGTAATGCATGATCCCGTGATCAAACACTTTGATCACATTGAGCTCATTGTGATGATGCATTACCGAGAGGGCCCGGTGATACCTCTCCGTCAAGCGGAGTGACAAATTCCAGTCTCGATCCATGTCAACCCAACAGACACTTTCAGAGATACCCGTAGCATACCTTTATAGTCACCCAGTTACGTTGTGACGTTTGGCACACCCAAAGCACTCCTACGGTATCCGGGAGTTACACGATCTCATGGTCTAAGGAAAGGATACTTGACATTGGAAAACTCTAGCAAACGAACTATGCGATCTTTATGCTATGTTTAGGATTGGGTCTTGTCCATCACATCATTCTCCTAATGATGTGATCCCGTTACCGATGACATCCAATGTCCATAGTCAGGAAACCATGACTATCTGTCGATCAACGAGCTAGTCAACTAGAGGCTCACTAGGGACATGTTGTTGTCTGTTATTCACACATGTATTACGATTTCCGGTTAACACAATTATAGCACGAATAAAGACAATTATCATGAACAAGGAAATATAATAATAATGCTTTTATTATTGCCTCTAGGGCATATTTCCAACAGTCTCCCACTTGCACTAGAGTCAATAATCTAGTTACATTGTGATGAATCGAACACCCATAGAGTTCTGGTGCTGATCATGTTTTGCCTTAGGGAGAGGTTTAGTCAACGGATCTGCAACATTCAGATCTGTGTGCACTTTACAAATCTCTATGTCTCCATCTTGAACATTTTCACGAATGGAGTTGAAGCGACGCTTGATGTGCCTGGTCTTCTTGTGAAACCTGGGCTCCTTTGCAAGTGCAATAGCTCCAGTGTTGTCACAGAAGAGCTTGATTGGCCCCGACGCATTGGGTATGACTCCGAGGTCGGTGATGAACTCCTTCACCCAAATTGCTTCATGTGCTGCCTCCGAGGCTGCCATGTACTCCGCTTCACATGTAGATCCCGCCACGACGCTTTGCTTGCAACTGCACCAGCTTACTGCCCCACCATTCAAAATATACACGTATCCGGTTTGTGACTTAGAGTCATCCAGATCTGTGTCGAAGCTAGCGTCGACATAACCTTTCACGACGAGCTCTTCGTCACCTCCATAAATGAGAAACATTTCCTTAGTCCTTTTCAGGTACTTCAGGATATTCTTGACCGCTGTCCAGTGTTCCTTGCCGGGATTACTTTGGTACCTTCCTACCAAACTTACGGCAAGGTTTACATCAGGTCTGGTACACAGCATGGCATACATAATAGAACCTATGGCTGAGGCATAGGGGATGACGCTCATCTCTTCTATATCTTCTGCCGTGGTCGGACATTGAGCTGAGCTCAATTTCACACCTTGTAACACAGGTAAGAACCCTTTCTTAGATTGATCCATATTGAATTTCTTCAATATCTTATCAAGGTATGTGCTTTGTGAAAGACCTATGAGGCGTCTCGATCTATCTCTATAGATCTTGATGCCTAATATATAAGCAGCTTCTCCAAGGTCCTTCATTGAAAAACTCTTATTCAAATAGGCCTTAATGCTGTCCAAGAGTTCTATATCATTTCCCATCAAAAGTATGTCGTCTACATATAATATGAGAAATGCTACAGAGCTCCCACTCACTTTCTTGTAAACACAGGCTTCTCCATAAGTCTGTGTAAACCCAAACGCTTTGATCATCTCATCAAAGCGAATGTTCCAACTCCGAGATGCTTGCACCAGCCCATAAATCGAGCGCTGGAGCTTGCATACTTTGTCAGCATTCTTAGGATCGACAAAACCTTCCGGCTGCATCATATACAATTCTTCCTTAAGGAAACCATTAAGGAATGCCGTTTTGACGTCCATTTGCCATATCTCATAATCATAGTATGCGGTATTCGTTCGATATTTTGATGAGATGTATGTTTTCTTTCCTCTAGTGGTGTTATGTGAATGTCGACTACATGACACTTCACCATTGTTTGGGCCTAGAGGAAGGAATTGGGAAGTAATAAGTAGATGATGGGTTGCTAGAGTGACAGAAGCTTAAACCCTAGTTTATGCGTTTCTTCGTAAGTGGCTGATTTGGATCTATATGTTTCATGCTATGGTTAGGTTTACCTTAATACTTCTTTTGTAGTTGCGGATGCTTGCAAAAGGGGTTAATCATAAGTGGGATGCTTGTCCAAGTAAGGACAGCACCCAAGCACCGGTCCACCCACATACCAAATTATCAAAGTAACAAACGCGAGTCATATGAGTGTGATGAAAACTAGCTTGACGATAATTCCCATGTGTCCTCGGGAGCACTTTTCTCTATATAAGAGTTTGTCCAGGCTTGTCCTTTGCTACAAAAAGGACTGGGCCATCTTTCTACACCTTATTTACTTTCATTACTTGTTACCCGTTACAAATTACCTTATCACAAAACTATCTGTTACCAACAATTTCAGTGCTTGCAGAGAATACCTTACTGAAAACCGCTTGTCATTTCCTTCTGCTCCTCGTTGGGTTCGACACTCTTACTTATTGAAAGGACTATGACAGATCTCCTATAATTGTGGGTCATCAAGACTCTTTTCTGGTGCCATTGCCGGGGAGTGAAGTGCCTTTGGTAGGTGGAATTTGGTAAGAAAAGTTTTATATAGTGTGCTGAAATTTACTATCACTTGTTACTATGGAAAGTAATCCTCTGAGGGGCTTGTTCGGGGTATCTTCACCCCGACCAATAGAGCAAAGAGTTGCTCCTCCACCTGCTGAACCTACTGAAAATGTTTACTTTGAAATTCCTTCGGGTATGGTAGAGAAATTGCTAGTTAATCCTTTTACAGGACATGGAACATTGCATCCCGATTTACACCTAATCTATGTGGATGATCTCTGTGGATTATTTAAGCTTGCAGGTATGCCCGAGGATGTTATCAAGAAGAAGGTATTCCCTTTATCTTTGAAGGGAGAGGCATTGACATGGTATAGGCTATGTGATGATATGGGATCATGGAACTACAATCTATTGAAATTGGAATTTCATCAGAAGTTTTATCCTATACATCTTGTTCATCATAATCGTAATTATATATATAAGTTTTGGCCTCGCGAAGGATAAAGCATAGCTCAAGCTTGGGGTAGGCTTAAGACAATGTCATATTCATGCCCCAATCATGAGCTCTCAAGAGAAATGATTATTCAAAGTTTTTATGCTCGGCTTTCTCTCAATAATCGCTCCATGCTCGATACTTCTTGTACTGGCTCTTTTATGATGAAGACTATTGAATTCAAATGTGATTTATTGGAAATAATTAAACGTAACTCTGACAATTGGGACCTCGACGAAGTTAAGGAGTCAGGTATAACACCTAAGTTTGATTGTCTTAAATCTTTTATGGATACCGACTTCGTTCCGTGAATTTAGCACTAAATATGGACTTGACTCTGAGATAGTAGCTTCTTTCTGTGAATCATTTTCTACTCATGTTGATCTCCCTAAGGAGAAGTGGTTTAAATATAATCCTCCCATTGAAGTAAAAGTAGTTGCACCTATTAAAGTTGAAGAAAAGACTATCACTTATAATGATCCTATTGTTCCTACTGCTTATGTTGAGAAATCACCTTTCCCTGTTAGAATAAAGGATCATGCTAAAGCTTCAACTGTAGTCAACAAAAGTAATATTAGGACACCCAAACCCCCTGAACAAATTAAAGTTGAACCTAATATTGCTATGGTTAAAGATCTCTTGGCTGATAATATTGATGGGCATGTTATTTATTTTTGTTAGGAAACTGCTAGAATTGCTAAACCTGGTGCTAAAGATAAACATAGATCTATTGTAGGCATGCCTGTTATTTCTGTTAAAATAGGAGATCATTGTTATCATGGCTTATGTGATATGGGTGCTAGTGCTAGTGCAATACCTCATTCTTTATACGAAGAAATTATGCATGATATTGTGCCCGCTGAGTTAGAAGGTATTGATGTTACAATTAAGCTTGCCAATAGAGATACTATATCACCGATTGGGATTGTTAGAGATGTTGAAGTCTTGTGTGGGAAGGTTAAATATCCTGCTGATTTTCTTGTTCTTGGTTCCCCACAAGATAGCTTTTGTCCCATTATATTTGGTAGACCCTTCTTGAACACTGTTAATGCTAGGATAGACTGCGAAAAGGATGTTGTTACTATTGGTTTAGGGGATGTGACTCATGAGTTTAATTTTGCTAAATTTCATAGACAACCCCATGATGAGGAATTGCCTAGAAAGGATGAAATTATTGGTCTTGCTTCTATTGTTCTGCCTCCTAATGATCCTTTAGAACAATATTTGCTTGACCATGAAAATGATATGTTCATGAATGAAAGAAGGGAAATAGCTGAAGTATTCTTTAAACAGGGACCTATTCTGAAACACAACTTGCCTGTTGAAATCCTAGGGGATCCTCCTCCACCCAAGGGTGATCCCGTGTTTGAACTTAAACCATTACCTGATACTCTTAAATATGCTTATCTTGATGAAAATAAGATATATCCTGTTATTATTAGTGCTAACCTTTCAGAGAAGGAGGAAGAGAAATTATTGAAAACTCTGAAGAAGCACCGTGCTGCTATTGGATATACTCTTGATGATCTTAAGGGCATTAGTCCCACTCTATGTCAACACAAAATAAATTTGGAGAAAGACGCCAAACCAGTTATTGATCACCAACGATGGCTAAATCCTAAGATGAAAGAAGTGGTAAGAAAGGAAATATTAAAGCTCCTTGAGGCAGGTATAATTTATCCCGTTGCTGATAGTCAGTGGGTAAGTCCTGTCCATTGTGTGCCTAAGAAGGGAGGTATTACTGTCATTCCTAATGATAAAGATGAATTGATTCCGCAAATAATTATTACAGGTTATAGGATGGTAATTGATTTCCACAAATTAAATAAAGCTACTAAAAAAGATCATTACCCTTTGCCTTTTATTGATCAAATGCTAGAAAGATTATGCAAACATACACATTTTTGCTTTCTAGATGGTTACTCTGGTTCTCACAAATACCTGTGTCAGCTGAGGATCAATAAAAGACCACTTTTACTTGCCCTTTCCATAATTTTGCTTATAGACGTATGCCTTTTGATTTATGTAATGCACCTGCTACCTTTTAAAGATGCATGATGGCTATATTCTCCGACTTTTGTGAAAAGATTTGTGAGGTTTTCATGGATGATTTCTCCGTTTATGGATCCTCTTTTGATGATTGCTTGAGCAACCTTGATCGAGTTTTGTAGAGATGTGAAGAAACTAATCTTGTCTTGAATTGGGAGAAATGCCACTTTATGGTTAATGAAGGCATTGTCTTGGGGCATAAAATTTATGAAAGAGGTATTGAAGTTGATAAAGCTAAAGTTGATGCTATTGAAAAGATGCCGTGTCCTAAGGACATCAAAGGTATAAGAAGTTTTCTTTGTCATGCTGGTTTTAATAGGAGGTTCATTAAAGACTTCTCAAAAATTTATAGGCCTCTGACTAACCTCTTACAAAAAGATATTCCTTTTGTCTTTGATGATGATTGTGCAGAAGCATTTGGAATACTTAAGAAAGCTTTGATTTCTGCACCTATTGTTCAGCCACCTGATTGGAATTTACCCTTTGAAATTATGTGTGATGCTAGTGATTATGCCGTAGGTGCTGTTTTAGGACAAAGAGTTGGCAAGAAATTAAATGTTATCCAATATGCTAGTAAAACTCTAGACAGTGCCCAGAGAAATTATGATACTACTGAAAAGGAATTTTTAGCAGTTGTATTTGCTTGTGATAAGTTCAGACCTTATATTGTTGATTCCAAAGTAACTGTTCACACCGATCATGTTGTTGTTATTAAATATCTTATGGAAAAGAAAGATGCTAAACCTAGACTTATTAGATGGGTTCTCTTACTAAAAGAATTTGATTTGCATATTATTGATAGAAAGGGAGCTGAGAACCCCGTTGCAGACAACCTGTCTAGGTTAGAGAATGTTCTTGATGACCCACTACCTATTGATGATATCTCCCCTGATGAACAACTAGCTATCATAAATGCTCCTCGTACTGCTCCATGGTATGATGATTATGCTAATTACATTGTTGCTAAATTTATACCACCTAGTTTCACATACAGCAAAAGAAAAGTTTTTCTATGATTTGAGACAGTACTTCTGGGATGACCCACATCTTTATAAAGAAGGAGTAGATGGTGTTATTAGGCATTGTATACCTGAGCATGAACAGGAACATATCCTATGCAAGTGTCACTCCGAGGCTTATGGAGGGCACCAGGCTGGAGATAGAACTGCACATAAGGTATTGCAATCCGGTTTTTATTGGCCTACTATCTTTAAGGATGCTCGTAATTTTGTCTTGTCTTGTGATGAATGTCAAAGAATTGGTAATATTAGTAGACGTCAGGAAATGCCCATAAATTATTCACTTGTTATTGAACCATTTGATGTTTGGGGCTTTGATTATATGGGACTGTTTCCTTCCTCTAATGGGTATACACATATTTTAGTTGCTGTTGATTACGTTACTAAGTGGGTAGAAGCTATTCCAACTAGTAGTGCTGATCATAACACCTCTTAAGATGCTTAAAGAAGTTATTTTCCCGAGGTTTGGAGTCCCTAGATATCTAATGACTGATCGTGGTTCACATTTTATTCATGGTTCCTTTCGTAAGATAATTGCTATGTATGACATTAATCATAGAATTGCATCTCCATATCACCCACAGTCTAGCGGTCAAGTAGAATTGAGCAATAGAGAGCTCAAATTAATTTTGCAAAAGACTGCTAATAGATCTAGAAAGAATTGGTCAAAGAAACTTGATGATGCATTATGGGCCTATAGAACTGCATATAAAAATCCTATGGGTATATCTTCGTATAAGATGGTTTATGGAAAAGCATGTCACTTACCTCTCGAACTATAACATGAGGCATATTGGGCTATTAAAGAACTCAATTATGATTTCAAACTTGCCGGTGAGAAGAGGCTATTTGACATCAGCTCACTTGATGAATGGAGAACCCAAGCCTATGAGAATGCCAAATTGTTTAAGGAAAAAGTTAAAAGATGGCATGACAAAAGGATACAAAAGCGTGAGTTTAATGTACGTGATTATGTGTTGCTATTCAACTCTCGTTTAAGATTTTTTGCAGGAAAACTTCTCTCTAAATGGGAAGGTCCTTATGTTATCGAGGAGGTCTATTGTTCCGGTGCCATAAAAATCAATAACTTCGAAGGCACATATCCGAAGGTGGTAAACGGTCAAAGAATCAAACATTATATCTCAGGTAATCCCATAAATGTTGAAACTAATGTTATTGAAACCGTAACCCTGGAGGAATACATAAGGGACACCTTCCAAAATGTTTTAGACTCCGAAAAGGAATAGGTACGTGGTACGGTAAGTAAACCGACTCCAAAACAGTTGTAATGGCAATTTTTCTCTGTTTTGGAATATTTAAGAAAATAAGAAAATAAGAAGTAGTCCGGGAAGGACACGAGGCTTCCAAGAGGGTGGGAGGCGAGCCCTACCCCCTGGGCGCGCCCCCTGCCTCGTGGGCACCTCGTGCGCTCTCCGGACTCCGTTTTCTTGCACGATACTTCTTTTGGTCAGAAAAAATCATTATATAAACCCCTGAAGGTTTTGACCACCGTACCATGCAAATATCCTCTGTTTTTGTTTCGAGCTGTTTTCTGCCAGAGTTGTCAAGGCCAGGCATCATGTCGTTTCCCCCCGCCTCCAACCATGAGGGAAACGATGCTTGGCTAATGAAGATGGAGCTGAAGAGAGAAGAACCCGAGGAGATCAACAAGGATGAAGGAATCAAGAAGGCCAAGGAGGATCAAGTGCCGGCAGCAGAAGAAGACATCTTTCCACCTCTCTTTACCCCCACTGAGATTGAAGCTTTCAAGATGATTGAGTTAGCTCATATACAAAACAAGTATCTCACACATGAAAATATTTTGTTGAAGGATCATATCATCGCACTCAAAGGCATTATCCGCAAATTGGAGGATCTCTTACGCTCGATGTGCGACTACCCATCATCATCACCACCCTCCTCATCAGCAGAAAGAAATTGATCACATGGGTATGGGCACTGATACGTCTCCAACGTATCTATAATTTAAGAAGTACTCATGCTGTTATATTATCTATGTTGGATGTTTAATGGGCTTTATTATACACTTTTATATGATTTTTGGGACTAACCTATTAACCTAGAGCCCAGTGCCAGTTTCTTTTTTCTCCTTGTTTTAGAGTATCATAGAAAAGGAAAACCAAACGGTTTCCAATTGACGTGCCACTTGACGGAGATCATTTTTGGACCAGAAAAAGCCCACGGAGTACCAGAAGAAGGTCAGAAGAGTCCCGGTCTGCCCACGAGGGTGGGGGGCGCGCCCACCCCCCTAGGGCGCGCCCCCTGCCTCGTGGACAGCCCCGAAACCCCCCTGACGTGAAATCAATGCAAACACCTCCCATATATACCCAAACTTCCAGAAAGAAACCTAGATCGAAAGTTCCGCCGCGACAAGCCTGTGTAGCCACGAGAAATCAATCTAGGCCCTCTCTGGCACCCTGCAGAGGGGGCCATCATCACCGATGGCCATGGAGGAGTATCCCGGAGAGGCCATCATCGCCATGAAGGCCAAGAACCAGAGGGAGAACCTTTCCCCATCTAGGGGGGAGGCCATGGAGGAGGAAGCACAAGGGGGAGAACCTCTCCTCCTCTCTCTTGGTGGCGCGGGAGTGCCATCGGGGGGGGGGGGAAATCATCGCCGCCGTGACCGTCTTCATCAACATCACCATCATCATCACCATCCTCATCTCTTTTACGCAGTCCACTCTCCCGCATCCCGCTGTAATCCCTACTTGAACATGGTGCTTTATGCCACATATTATGATCCAATGATGTGTTGCCATCCTTTGATATTTTAAGTAGGTATCCTTTGTCTTTGGGTTGATTGATGATCTAGATTGGTACGAGTTGTATGTTTTATTTTGGTGCTGTCCTATGGTGCTCTCCGTGTCGCGCAAGCGTGAGGGATTCTCGCTGTAGGGTGTTGCAATACGTTCATGATTCGCTTATAGTGGGTTGGTGAGTGACTGAAACACAAACCCGAGTAAGAGGGATTGTTGCGTATAGGAATAAAGAGGACTTGATGCTTTAATGCTATGGTTGGGTTTTACCTTAATGATCTTTAGTAGTTGTGGATGCTTGCTAGAGTTCCAATCATAAGTGCATATGATCCAAGTAGAGAAATTATGTTAGCTTATGCCTCTCCCTCATATGAAATTGTAATGATGACTACTGGTCTTGTTAATAATTGCCTAGGACAATTCCGCACACCGATCCACCATTATTCCACACTCGCTATTTATAATATTTAGTAATATATTCTAACTTTATGATAACAACACCTACTTTTATATTTTAGCTCTCCGATATCATACAAAGTTATCCTCTTCATACCCACAACATAGTTTTATTTCTCGTTGCTAGTTGGAAGCAAACGTTCGGTGTACGTAGAGTCGTATCAGTGGCAGATAGGGCTTGAGAGAATATTGATCTTACCTTTAGCTCCTTGTGGGTTCGACACTCTATACTTCTCACTTCCACCATTGGAAATTGCTACGATGATTCCTTGCACTTGGGGATTATCAGGCACTCCCCTTGGCAACTGCCAAGCTTGGGGGAGGTGCCTCGGTATCGTATCACCATCACACACCTATCTTTACCGTTTTTATTAGTTCGATACTTTTAGTAATATCTTGATCTAGTAGAATAAAGTTTAGTATGATCAAGTTGTGAGTTTTGCTTTATGATCCCTCTGTGTAATCGAGTCCGTGAGCTATATAATAAAGATTAATGTTGAGTCAAGGGCTTGATTATCTTGCTATGATCTTGAGTGAATAAAATGAAATAAAGAATAAAAAGAAATAAAGAGATCATATTGATCTTATGAAGAGTAATGACTTCACATATAAAGAGTATGATGCATAAAAGTCGTTGAAAGTTTACCAACTTAGCTTTGGTCACCGTTGCAATTAGTAGGAAGTAATAAAGAAAGAGAGGTTCCACATATAAATATACTATCTTGGACATATTTTACGATTGTGAGCACTCATTAAAATATGACATGCTAAAGAGTTGATGTTGAACAAGGAATACAACGTAATGGGTTATGTTTTCTTATATCCGAAATAAAGTATATTGTCATGGATCATCCAACATGTTGAGCTCGCCTTTCTCCCTCATGCTAGCTAATTCTTTGCACCAAGTAGAGATACTACTTGTGCTTCCAAATACCCTTAAACCCAGTTTTCCCATGAGAGTCCACCATACCTACCTATGGATTGAGTAAGATCCTTCAAGTAAGTTGTCATCGTTGCACGGAAAAAAAATTGTTGTCTAAATATGTATGATTTATTAGTGTGGAGAAAATCAGCTTTATACGATCTTGTCATGAGGAAGAAATAAAAGCGACGGACTGCATAATAAAGGTCCATATCACAAATGGCAATATAAAGTGACGTTCTTTCGCATTAAAATTTTGTGCATCCAACCATAAAAAGCACATGACAACCTCTGCTTCCCTCTGCGAAGGGCCTATCTTTCACTTTTACCTTCTACCCTTATACAAGTATTGCGTGAGTGTTAGCAATTGTGAAAGACTAAATGATAGTTGAGTATGTGGACTTGCTGAAAAGCTCTTATATTGACTCTTTCCGATGTTATGATAAATTCAAATTGCTTCAATGACTGACATTAAGTTTGTTGGTTTTCAATGAAGTTTCTGATTCATACTTGACATTGTGAATAGATTATTACTTGAGCATAAGAAATCATATGACAATATCCATATATGTTGTTGATATAAGAATGATCATGATGCCCTCATGTCCGTCTTTTATTTTATCGACACCTCTATCACTAAACATGTGGACATATTTATCGTTATCGGCTTCCGCTTGAGGACAAGCGAGGTCTAAGCTTGGGGGAGTTGATACGTCCATTTTGCATGAAGCTTTTATATCGATATTTATTGCATTATGGTCTATTATTACGCATTATGTTATAATATTCATGCCTATTCTCTCTTATTTTACAAGGTTTACACGAAGAGGGAGAATGCCGGCAGCTGGAATTCTGGGCTGGAAAAGAAGCAAATATTAGAGACCTATTCTACACAACTCCAAAAGTTCTGAAACTCCACGGAAGTCATTTTTGGAATTAATAAAAAATACTGAGTGAAGAAAATACCAGAGGGGCCCCACACACTGGCCACGAGGGTGGGGGTGCGCCCTACCCCCTGGGCGCGCCCCCTGCCACGTGGGCCCCCTGGCAGACCTCCGGTGCCATCTTTGGCTATATGGTGTCTTCTACCCTAGAAAAAATCATAAACAACCTTGCTGGACGAAACACCGCCGCCACGAGGCGGAACCTTGGCGAAACCAATCTAGGGCTCCGACAGAGCTGTTATGCCGGGGAAACTTCCCTCCGGGAGGGGGAAATCATCGCCATCGTCATCACCAACGATCCTCTCATTGGGAGGGGGTCAATCTCCATCAATATCTTCACCAGCACCATCTCCTCTAAAACCCTAGTTCATCTTTTGTATCCAATCTTTATCCCAAAGCCTCAGATTGGTACCTGTGGGTTACTAGTAGTATTGATTACTCCTTGTAGTTGATGCTAGTTGGTTTATTTGGTGGAAGAGCATATGTTCAGATCCATTATGCATATTAATACCCCTCTGATTATGAACATGAATAGGCTTTGTGAGTAGTTACGTTTGTTCCTGAGGACATGGGAGAAGTCTTGCTATAAGTAGTCATGTGAATATGGTATTCGTTCGATATTTTGATGAGATGTACGTTGTCTTTCCTCTAGTGGTGTTATGTGAACGTCGACTACATGACACTTCACCATTGTTTGGGCCTAGAGGAAGGCATAGGGAAGTAATAAGTAGATGATGGATTGCTAGAGTGACAGAAGCTTAAACCCTAGTTTATGTGTTGCTTCGTAAGGGGCTGATTTGGATCCATATGTTTCATGCTATGGTTAGGTTTACCTTAATACTTATTTGTAGTTGCGGATGCTTGCATAAGAGGTTAATCATAAGTGGGATGCTTGTCCAAGTAAGGACAACACCCAAGCACCGGTCCACCCACATACCAAATTATCAAAGTAACGAACGCGAATCATATGAGCGTGATGAAAACTAGCTTGACGGTAATTCCCATGTGTCCTCAGGAGCGCTTTTCTCTATATAAGAGTTTGTCCAGGCTTGTCCTTCTCCTCTCTCTCGTTGCTAGATGACTCCATAGATTGATCTTGGTGAGGCGTAGAAAATTTTAAAATTCTGCTACGTTCCCCAACAGTGGCATCATGAGCTAGGTCTATGCGTAGTTTCTATGCACGAGTAGAACACAAAGTAGTTGTGGGCGTCGGATTTGTCAATTTACGTGCCGTTACTAGTCTTATCTTGATTCGGCGGCATCGTGGGATGAAGCGGCCCGGACCGACCTTACACGTACACTTGCGTGAGACAGGTTCCACCTACTGACATGCACTAGTTGCATAAGGTGGCTAGCGGGTGTCTGTCTCTCCCACTTTAGTCGGATCAGATTCGATGAAAAGGGTCCTTATGAAGGGTAAATAGAAATTGGCATATCACGTTGTGGTTTTTGCGTAGGTAAGAAACGTTCTTGCTAAGAAACCTATAGCAGCCACGTAAAATTTTGCAACAACAATTAGAGGACGTCTAACTTGTTTTTGAAGCATATGCCGTGTGATGTGATATGGCCAAAAGGATGTGATGAATGATATATGTGATGTATGAGATTGATCATGTTCTTGTAATAGGAATCACGACTTGCATGTCGATGAGTATGACAACCGGCAGGAGCCATAGGAGTTGTCTTAATTTATTTATGACCTGCGCGTCAACATAAACGTCATGTATTTACTTTACTTTATTGCTAAACCGTTAGCCATAGTAGTAGAAGTAATAGATGACGAGACAACTTCATGAAGACACGATGATGGAGATCATGATGATGGAGATCATGGTGTCATGCCGGTGACGATGATGATCATGGCGCCCCGAAGATGGAGATCAAAAGGAGCAAAATGATATTGGCCATATCATGTCACTATTTGATTGCATGTGATGTTTATCATGTTTTACATCTTATTTGCTTAGAACAACGGTAGCTAAAATAAGATGATCCCTTGCAATAATTTCAAGAAAAGTGTTCCCCTAACTGTGCGCCGTTGCGAAGGTTCGTTGTTTTGAAGCACCACGTGATGGTCGGGTGTGATAGATTCTAACATTCGAATACAACGGGTGTAAGCCAGATTTACACACGCAATACACTTAGGTTGACTTGACGAGCCTAGCATGTACAGACATGGCCTCGGAACGCGGAAGACCGAAAGGTCGAACATGAGTCGTATAGAAGATACGATCAACATGAAGATGTTCATCGATGATGACTAGTCCGTCTCACTTGATGATCGGACACGGCCTAGTTGACTCGGATCATGTATCACTTAGATGACTAGAGGGATGTCTATCTAAGTGGGAGTTCATTAAATAATCAGATGAACTTAATTATCATGAACATAGTCAAAAGGACTTTGCAAATTATGTCACAGCTTACGCTTTAGTTCTACTGTTTTAGATATGTTCCTAGAGAAAATTTAGTTGAAAGTTGATAATAGCAATTATGCGGACTGGGTCCGTAAACAGAGGATTGTCCTCATTGCTGCGAAGAAGGAATATGTCCTTAATGCACCGCTCAGTGAGCTGACCCTCGAACGTCGGTTGTGGATGTTGCGAACATCTGGCATACACGTTTTGATGACTACATGATAGTTCAGTGCGTAATGCTAAATGGTTTAGAATTGAGGCACCAAAGACGTTTTTTGAAACATCGCAGAACATATGAGATGTTCCAAGGACTGAAATTGGGATTTCAGGCTAGTGCCCACGTCAAGAGGTATGAGACCTTTGACAAGTTTCTTAAGCGTGCACACTAAGGAGAAAAGCTCAATCGTTGAGCATGTGCTCAGATTGTATGAGTACTACAATCGCTTGAATCGAGTGGGAGTTGATCTTCCAGATGAGATAGTGATGGTTCTCCAAAGTCACTGCCACCAAGCTACTAGAGCTTCGTGATGAACTATAACATATCAGGGATAGATATGATGATCCTTGAGCTATTCGCAACACCGCGAAAGTAGAAATCAAATAGGAGCATCAATTGTTGATGGTTAGTCAAACCACTAGTTTCAAGAAGGGCAAGGGCAAAGAAAGGGATACTTCATGAAATGACAAATCAGTTGCTGCTCTAGTGAAGAAACCCAAAGTTGAACCCAAGACCGAGACTAAGTGCTTCTGTAATAAGGGGAACGTTCACTGAAGCAGAACCACCCTAGATACTTGGTAGATGAGAAGGCTGGCAAGGTTGAAAGAAGTATGTATTGTACATACATTATATTAAATGTGTACTTTACTAGTACTCCTAGTAGCAGCAGGGTATTAGATACCGGTTCGGTTGCTAAGTGTTGGTAACTCAAAATGAAAGGCTACGGAATAAACGGAGACTAGTCAAAGGTGAGACGATGATATGTGTTGGAAGTGTTTCCAAGGTTGATGTGATCAAGCATCGCACGCTCCGTTTACCATCGGGATTGGTGTTAAACCTAAATAATTGTTATTTGGTGTTTGCGTTGAGCATAGACATGATTGGATTATGTTTATCGCAATACGGTTATTCATTTAAGGAGAATAATGGTTACTCTGTTTATTTGAATAATACCTTCAATGGTCTTGCACCTAAAATGAATGGTTTATCGAATTCCGATCGTAGTGATACACATGTTCATGCCAAAAGATATGAGATAGTAATGATAGTACCACATACTTGTGGCACTGCAATTTTAGTCACAATGGTATAAAACGCATGAAGAAGCTCCATGTTGATGGATCTTTGGACTCGCTTGATTTTGAATCACTTGAGACATGCAAATCATACCACATGAGCAAGATGACTGAAAGGCCTCGTTTTCAGTAAGATGGAACAAGAAAGCAACTTGTTGGAAGTAATACATCTTGATGTGTGCAGTCCAATGAGTGCTGAGGCATGTAGTGGATATCGTTATATTCTTACTTCACAGATGATTTGAGTAGATGCTAAGTATATTTACTTGATGAATCACGAGTCTGAATTATTGAAAGGTTCAAGTAATTTCAGGGTGAAGTTGAAAGATCGTCGTGACAAGAGGATAAAATATCTATGATATGGTCATAGAGATGAATATCTGAATTACGAGTTTGGCACAGAATTAAGACATTGTGGAAATTGTTTCACAACTAATACAGCCTGGAACACCATAGTGTGATGGTGTGTCCGAACATCATAACTGCACCCTATTGGATATGATGCATACCATGATGTCTCTTATCGAATTACCACGATAGTTTATGGGTTAGGCATTAGAGACAACCACATTCACTTTAAATAGGGCACCACGTAATTCGGATGAGATGACACCGTATCAACTATGGTTTAGAGAAACCTAAGCTGTCATTTCTTAAAAGTTTGGGGCTGCAACGCTTATGTGAAAAAGTTTCAGGCTGATAAGCTCGAACCCAAAGAAGATAAATGCATATTCATAGAGTACCCAAAACAGTTGGGTATACCTCCTGTCTCAGATCCGAAAGCAACAGGGATTGTTTCTAGAATCGGGTCCATTCTCGAGGAAAAGTTTCTCTCGAAAGAATTGAGTGGGAGGATGGTGGAGACTTGATGAGGTTATTGAACCGTCACTTCAACCAGTGTATAGCAGGGCACAGGGAGTTGTTCCTGTGGCACCTACACCAATTGAAGTGGAAGCTTATGATAGTGATCATGGAACTTCGGATCAAGTCACTACCAAACCTTGTAGGACGACAAGGATGCGTACTACTTTAGAGTAGTACGTAATCCTGTCTTGGAAGTCATGTTGCTAGACAACAATGAACCTACGAGCTATGGAGAAGTGATGGTGGGCCCGGATTCTAAAAATTGGCTCGAGGCCATAAAATCCGAGAGAGGATCCATGTATGAAAACAAAGTGTAGACTTTGGAAGAACTGCTTGATGGTCATAAGGCTGTTGGGTACATATGGATTTTAAAAGAAAGACGAACAATGGTGGTAAGTATCACCATTAAGAAAGCTCGACTTGTCGTTAAGATGTTTTCCGACAAGTTCAAGGAGTTGACTATGATGAGACTTTCTCACTCGTAGCGATGCTAAGAGTCTGTTGGAATTATGTTAGCAGTTACTGCATTGTTTATGAAATCTTGCAGATACGATGTCAAAATATTGTTTCCTTGACGATTTTCTTGAGAAAAGGTTGTATGTGATAAAACCAAAAGGTTTTGTCAGTCCTGAAAAATGCTAACAAGTATGCCAAGCTCCAGCACTCCTTCTAAGGACTGGTGTCGGTGTCAAAACCGGTGGATCTCGGGTAGGGGTTCCCGAACTGTGCGTCAAGGCCGGATGGTAACAGGAGACAAGGGACACGATGTTTTTACCCAGGTTCGGGCCCTCTCGATGGAGGTAAAACCCTACTCCTGCTTGATTAATATTGATGATATGGGTAGTACAAGAGTAGATCTACCACGAGATCAAGGAGGCTACACCTTAGAAGCTAGCCTATGGTTTGATTGTTGTATGATGGAGTTGTCCTACGGACTAGAACCCTCCGGTTTATATAGACACCGGATAGGGTTAGGGTTACATAGAGTCGGTTACAATGGTAGGAGATCTTGAATATCCGCATCACCAAGCTTGCCTTCCACGCCAAGGAAAGTCCCATCCGGACACGGGAAGAAGTCTTCAATCTTGTGTCTTCATAGTCCTGGAGTCCGGCTGAAGGTATTGTCCGGCTATCCGAACACCCCCTAATCCGGGACTCCCTCAGTAGCCCCCGAACCAGGCTTCAATGACGACGAGCCGGGCGCGCAGATTGTCTTCGGCATTGCAAGGCAGGTTCTTCTCCAAATTCTGTGTACCTGTAGGAATAATGTCCGATTTTTGTAATGTAGCGCTCCTCGGCTTCCACGCCCAATAATGGCTGTCTTCCACGTGTCAAACGAATGCGAAAAGCCAGGGTGTTTTTACATCCACACCCTTAACCGCATAAATGAGCCGCCTATTTAACGAGATGGGGATTCAGATCCAAACCACATCTTCTCCTCTCCGCGAGTTATCATCAGAGCGCCTCTAGCAAAGGTCCATTCCAACATGGCCAGCCGTCGCAGCTCCTCCCCTCGCCCTTCCAGTACTAAACCCGGAGACTGGGAGAGTTGCTCCATCCCGCACAGCGAGTTAGTGTCGCTTCAGGCCAAGGGATTTCTCCCTCAGGCTTATATGGTCCCGTTCCGAGCCGGTCTCGCCACCTATAATGGAGGAAAACAAGCGGAGAGCACCCCTCATCCCTCAAAAGGAGAGCGGGTGTGCCTCGTCCCTTATCTAATAAGGGGACTGGGATTTCCAATTCATCCATTTCTCCGTGGGTTTCTGGAGTTCTACAGCCTCCAGCTACACAACCTCACGCCCGCCTCCATATTACATATCGCGGGCTTCGCCGCCCTTTGCGAGCTATTTTTAGGTGTTGAGGCTCATTTCGTGCTGTGGAAGAGGATATTCTGCCTGGTGCCCCGTTCTCAAGAGGGGTCCATATATCAAGTGGGCGGAGCCGAAGTATGGCGCATCACCGGGACCGGATACCTATCCGGAACCCCGAAGAAGGCATCCGAGGACTGGCCTTCGGAATGGTTTTATATAGATGATGTCCCACTGCCGGACCCTATCCAGGCCGGTCTCCCTGAGTTCAACAGTGCTCCATTAAAGATACGCTTGAGCTGGCGTCCGCGGAGCTCTCAGAGGGAAAGCGGCAGAGACGTCCTTTACCTGATGGGCTGGATAAGACTATTGGCTCATTCCGGACTAACCATGATTGGAGTCATGGCCGCATGCATTATGCAGGGGGTGCAGCCGCTTCAATATAGAGGCCACCCCATGTGGGATTTTAACGGGGAGGATGACGCTACCCGCTATGGTCATAAGGGGCCAGCCTCAGCTGCTGCTCTAGTAAAGATCCTATCCTCTTTGTACAAGGGGGAAAAGGAGGAATTCCTCCGCGTCAACCCGCGGGGCGGATTTACTATGTACGACCCTCCAAGTTGGGTAAGTGAACAATTGTGCTTGCCCGTTCGTTTTATACTCCCATGATCAGATATGTAGTGTAACGACTTCAATGCAGGAACTGCGACAGGAGGTAAAGCATATAAACAGCCGTCCTCCACAGCCCGAGGACCCAGAACGGTCCTTCGATCCGGACTCCGAAGAGGATCCGGACATATCGGTGGAGCTTATCGACGGGGTGTTCCATCAGCTAAGCAAGGACGATACCTTGGTGGCCATTACGGCTGATTATCCAGGGTTAATCCCAGCCTCCCAGGTGACAGGGACCGGAGCCTCATCCCCTTGAGAAGGATTCCATTCTCACGTATTTCAGTTTTCTGACGACAACTGTGTTTTGCAGGGGAGATTTCAGAGGCGGGAGGCCGAACCTGCAGCGGCTGGCCAACGAGGGGCCGCAGGGCCCAGTGGGGTAAAAAGGAACGTGGTCCGGACTGAGATGCCGACGCAAAGGTATAGCGCACCCTCTTTTTCCCTGGTGTTATTCCTTCAGGGCATATTAACATTCGTGCCATCTTCAGGACGAAGAGACCTCGCCGGACTACATCCGGAGAGGTTGCCAATCGCGCCTCCACCAGCCAGGCTCGAACGCCTGGCCTGGAAGCGGAGGCGAGCACAAGGCGCACAGCAGACGCTCCTCCGACAGAGGATGCGGACAGGCTGTCTGCCACAAATTCTGAGGTGGAGAGTGCCATGAACCACAGGCGTCGCCGGACAGTTCTACACGACGCTTGTTTCTCCCAAGAGGCCTTAGATGCCTTCAATTCGGGAGATGCGTACCTCCGTGCCGCTCAAAATGGTTTAGCCAGAGCCACCGTGCAGTATGTAAAAGACATACGGGTAAGAAAATTTTGGTCAAATATATATATATCAGTAGCCCCCGAGACTGGAAACAGTTAGAGTAACTGATTTACGGATCATTTATTATGCAGGTTCTTACAGAGAAGAATATGGTACTGTCCCAGGAGCTGGAAAAGTGCAGGGCCCAACTGGAGGCCGCACTAGCCGCGGCAGGGGAGCCCAAACAGACCCCCTCTAGTAAGATACAGTTCGAAAGATTAGTATTGTGTGACGTGGGTGCAAATCTGACAAATCATATTGCAGATGGCGCCGGACTTGATCCGGAGAGGCAACAACTCTTACGCCGGCTAAAGGCCGGTGAGAGTACGCTGACAAAGGTGAGGCGAGAGAAGAATGATCTTCAGGATGCCAACACCAAGCTGGACATCGAACTTAAAGATGTTCGTGGCCAGCTGTCGGACTCCACGAAGGAGAATCAGCGGCTTCGATGCGGCATATTTAGTAAGTGCTTGAACGAACTTTGAAAAAAGAGTTCGGCGAGGAAGTCGACTAACAGAGTAATGTCTGTAGGTATGCTCACAGGTCGTCCTGCAGAGGAGATGCCCGGTTCTACGGGTGACCTTCTTCCCGAGCTCTTGCAACTGCACGAGCGAGTTCGGCAGGCGATGCGAGGCGTTGCCCAAGCCTTATGGTCGTCCCACTCCATGCTCGAGGGCCTTGGAGAGCTTGCGGAGAAGCTGAAGGGAGCTCGGCGGCGCTTCCGGTTGTGGAAGATATCGGCCTACCGACAAGGCGCTAGGGAGGCTTGGGCCATGGTGAAGACCCGGTTTACGAAGTCTGACCCAAACCACATGGCCGAGGTCGGACCTGTGGGGCCTGACGGGAAGGAGATCCCTGTAAGCCTAGTATATGGCCAAGTAGAATTGGCCGCAAAGTATTCCCAGCAGGACTATAAATTAGACAGCCTGTTAGATGGTATAGAGGAGGAATACAATCAGTCAGAGTGACTATGTAATTTTCAATTGACATGTATAATGCCTTCTAGCTGGATTGTAGATCGTTTGTCATTGCCGACCTTTTCGTTTCTACCTCGGGACCTGACGGTCCAGAGTGTGTCCGAATACCCTACCGGTTATGTAAGAACCGGGGTATGCATGGAGACCAGGCGTAGGGGTCATTAGTGCTTTATCAGACAAGTGCCCAACTAGTTATGTTATATTACATGGTTAGTAAGAAACATCTTCCAGAGAGAATAGTTCCGTTAGGGGTTCCTTTCTCTGGGAGGCATGCCCTAAAGTGCATGGCCAGACTGCAAATGCAGGAAAATCATCTGGGTGCATGTATATGAATAAGTAAAAAAGTTCATCTTTTAGTTCACCGACCAAATATTCCCTTAAGAACGCTAGCTTTCTGCTTCACCCAGTCTGAGGTACACATCCGGCTGATCCGGCAGTAACAATCGCAGAGGTGCTCCCTTTACCACCTAGCCGAACAATCGGGAACGTAGGGGTAAGCACAGGAGCCAGGCAACCCAGCTTGGCCAAAACTTAAGTCATATCGATGCATATAATGGTGAAGAAAAGGTTCATGCGGAAGTCTGACGCATGTGTTGGGCGTGAAGCCAAGATAAATAAGCTTCTATTAAAGAAGCCCCCAGATTTAATGTGCGCGGGTAGCGCGTCACTTGATGAGCCTTTAAGGGCTATAAGAGAAAAGAGGGGAAGGAGAGAAATTTAAGACAAAAAATGTAAAAACTGGACAGAGGAAGGAGACAAACACAGAGTCTGGCGCTAGGCATAGAATCTTCGGAGACGGGCGGCGTTCCATGGGTTCGGCTCGAGTCGGTTATCCGACGCATCTCATAGGCGGTACGCTCCACCAGCCAGGACTTGGTCGATTATGAATGGACCTTCCCACTTGGGCTTGAGTTTGTCCTTTTTCTTATCCGGCAGGCGTAGAACTAGTTCGCCAACATTGTAATTTTTGGCCCGTACTTCTCTGCTTTGATATCTTCGAGCCTGCTGTTGATAAAATGCGGAACGGGCTTTTGCCACGTCACGCTCCTCCTCCAAGGCGTCCAAGTTGTCCTACCGATCGAGCTCGGCTTCTCTTTCTTCGTACATGCGCACTTGACGTGAGTCGTGAATAATGTCGCAGGGTAGAATTGCCTCTGCGCCGTACACCATAAAGAATGGTGTATATCCGGTGGTGCGGTTCGGCGTGGTCCGCAGCCCCCAGAGTACGGAGTCGAGCTCCTATACCCAGCGCGTGTTAGATTCCTTGAGGTACCACACTAGTTCTGGTTTAATGCCGCTCATGATAGGACCATTTGCACGTTCGACCTGGCCGTTAGTTTGTGGGTGATAGACGGAAGCATAGTCGAGCTTGATGCCCATGTTTTTGCACCAGAGTTTTACCTCGTCGGCGGTGAAGTTTGTACCGTTATCAGTGACTATGCTGTGGGGGACGCCGTAACGGTGTACAACGCCGGATATGAAGTCTATCACTGGTCCGGATTCGGCCGTCTTAGCAGGCTTGGCTTCTATCCATTTGGTGAACTTGTCCACCATGACCAGTAAGTATTTTTTCTTGTGGGTTCCGTCTTTAAGGGGTCCAACCATGTCAAGCCCCCAGACCGCGAAAGGCCAAGTGATGGGGATAGTTTGGAGGGCGGTGGGTGGCATATGGCTTTGGTTTGCAAAAAGCTGGCAACCGACGCATCGTTGGACCAAGTCCTGAGCGTCTGCTCGGGCCGTCGGCCAGTAAAAGCCTGTACGGAAAGCCTTTCTTACCAGGGACCGAGCTGTAGCGTGGTGGCGACCGAGTCCAGCACGAATTTCAGCCAGCAGGTTCTGCCCTTCCTCTTCGGAGATACACCTTTGAAGGACTCCGGTAGTGCTTTTCATATAAAGCTCTCCCTCGTGGACTTTATAGGCTTTAGATCGCCGCACTATGCAGCGTGCCTCGTTTTGGTCCTCTGGGAGTTCCTGCCTAGTAAGGTAGGCTAGGAATGGTTCTGTCCACAGGGCGATGACCGCCATTATTATGTGGGCTGAAGGTGTAATTTTGGTGGCGGAGCCTCCAATTGTGTCAGATTGTTTGGCGTCGGGTGGTGTGGTTAGGTCCGGGCTGTTATCTGCGGGTTCCCCCTCCCATGCTACTAATGGCTTGAACAGTCTTTCTAAAAAGATGTTGGGGGGGGGGACTGCGTCGCGCTTTGCTCCAATGCGTGCCAGGACATCCGCTGCCTGATTATTTTCTCGGGCTATATGATGGAACTCCAACCCTTCGAACCGAGCTGACATTTTTAGAACGGCGTTGCGGTAAGCCGCCATTTTTGGATCCTTTGCATCAAAGTCTCCGTTTATTTGGGATATCGCGAGGTTCGAGTCCCCGCGTACCTCTAGGCGTTGAATGCCCATGGATACTGCCATCCGGAGACCATGTAGGAGGGCCTCATGTTAGGCTGCGTTGTTGAAGTTCGTGTACATGATCTGGTGCACATATTGAACTGTGTCTCCTGTGGGGGACGTCAAGACGACGCCAGCCCCTAGTCCGGCCAACATTTTGGAGCCGTCGAAATGCATGATCCAGTTTGAATATGTGCCATACTCTTTAGGGAGCTCGGCCTCCGTCCATTCTGCAACGAAGTCGGCCAAAACTTGCGATTTAATAGCTCGCCGTGGCTTATAGGTTATATCGAACGGGAGGAGCTCGATGGCCCATTTTGCTATCCGTCCCGTTGCATCGCAGTTGTTGATAATATTGTTGAGTGGTACTTCCGAGGCTACTGTTATGGAACACTCTTGAAAGTAGTGTCGTAACTTCCGGGATGCCATGAATACCGCGTATGCAATCTTTTGATAATGCGGGTACCGTGATTTGCATGGAGTGAGGACAGTGGACACGTAGTAGACCGGCCTTTGAAGGGGGAGTTTGTGTCCGTCCATTTCCCGCTCGACAACGAGCACTGCGCTGACAACTTGATGTGTTGCTGCAATGTATAATAACATTGGTTCGCCGGTATCCGGCGCGGCCAGGACTGGGTTTGTTGCCAATATGGCCTTTATTTCATCGAGTCCGGCCGTGGCGGCATCCGTCCACTTGAAGTGTTCGGTGCGCCGAAGGAGGCGATAAAGGGGCAGTGCCTTTTCTCCCAAGCGACAGATAAAGCGGCTTAAAGCCGCCACGCATCCGGTTAATTTCTATATTTGTTTGAGGTCCTTTGGGATATCCAGTTGCGACAAAGCTCGAATCTTGGCCGGATTCGCTTCAATTCCTCTACCGGATACAATGAAGCCCAAAAGCTTTCCGGCTGGAACGCCGAAAACGCATTTTTCTAGGTTGAGCTTGATGTCGTATTTTCGGAGGTTGTCGAATGTTAGCCTCAAGTCGTCCACTAGAGATTCGACATGTCTTGTTTTGACGACAACGTCATCCACGTACGCCTCCACTGTCTTGCCGATCTGGTTTGCCAGACATGTCTGAATCATGCGCTGATATGTTGCGCCGGCGTTTTTCAGCCCGAAGGGCATTGTGTTGAAGCAGAATGGGTCGTATGGTGTGATGAATGCTGTTGCAGCTTGGTCTAATTCTTCCATCTTGATTTGATGGTAACCGGAGTATGCGTCGAGGAAACACAACGAATCGTGTCCTGCGGTGGCATCAATAATTTGATCGATACGGGGGAGGGGGAAGGGATCCTTTGGGCAAGCCTTGTTAAGGTCTTTAAAATCGACACACAGGCGCCATGATTTGTCCTTCTTTGGTACCCTAAACACCAAATTTGCTAGCCAGTCCGGATGTTTTATGTCTCTAATTAATCCGGCCTCCAATAGCTTGGCCAGCTCCTCTCCCATAGCCTGTCTCTTGGGTTCGGAAAAATGCCGAAGGGCTTGTTTGACAGGTTTGAATCCTTTTAGGATATTTAAACTGTGTTCGGCCAGCCTGCGTGGGATTCCTGGCATATCTGAAGGGTGCCAGGCGAAGATGTCCCAATTTTCATGTAGAAATTCTCGCAGTGCGGCGTCCATATTAGGGTTTAATTGTGCCCCGATGGAAGCTGTTTTATTGGGGTCCGTTGGATGGACCTGGAATTTGACTATTTCGTCTGCTGGCTTAAAGGATGTGGACATGGATCTCTTGTCGAGTATCACATCATCCCTATTAACCGTGGAGCGCAGCGCAGTCAGTTCCTCAGCTGCTAAGGCTTCGGATAGTGCCTCCAGGGCTAATGCGGCTGTCTTGTTTTCGGCGCGGAGTGCTATGTCCGGATCACTAGTGAGAGTGATGATTCCGTTCGGCCCGGGCATCTTGAGCTTCATGTACCCGTAATGGGGTATTGCTTGGATGATTGTAAATGCTTCCCGCCCTAGTAGGGCGTGGTATCCGCTGCTGAACGGGGCCACCTGAAATGTGACCTCTTCGGATCTGTAATTATCCGGAGTGCCGAACACCACATCTAGTGTGATTTTTCCTGTGCAGCGCGCTTCCCGACTGGGGATTATTCCTCTAAAGGTTGTGCTGCTTCGCTCAACGCGGCTCCAGTCTAATCCCATTTTTTGAAGGGTTTCCTCATAAATGAGGTTCAGTCCGCTGCCGCCATCCATGAGTACCTTGGTGAGGCGAAAGCCGTCCACTATTGGACTGAGGACCAATGCGGCTAGTGCTCGGGCTGTTCGGAATTTAGGTTCATCACTTGCGTTGAAGGTAATAGCCGTGTCGTTCCATGGGTTTATTGTTGCTACTTGATAAACTTCGGCAAGGCTGTGGAGTGTTCTTTTTCGCATATTATTTGATGCGAAGGTCTCGAATACTGTGAGAACGGTACCGGTGTCCCCAGGGTGGTTTTCTGTGGCCTCCAAAATTAAGAGGTCCTCACCAATTTTGGCCACCTGCCGGAGTATCCAACATGCTCTAAGGCTGTGAGTTGGTTTGGCGTCCTCTGTACTATGAATTTTACATGGTCCATCAAGCCATCTTTCCAGTACGGTTCCATGCTCTGTAGAGGGTTTTGGTTTTTTGGTGTTTAACCCGGGTGTCATACGATGATGCACCCTCTTAGTTCGGACGGGATTGCTATTCAAGGTCGGACTATCCCAGAAATTTATTTCGGTTTTCCAGGCACTTTCCATCGCACAGTACTTTTGTACTATGGACGCCAAGTCAGCGAAGCGTGTAATATCACGACGACTTATGACGTTAAGGATTCCCTCGTCCGTGCAATTACTGCAGAAGATTGATATTGCGTCTCCCTCATGGCAATCATTTATCCTGTTCATAACCAGGAGGAATCTGGCCCAGTTGTCGGATCACGGGTTCTGGCAGACCCTTAAGGTTCGAACACTGGGGTGCGCGCGGAGATCGTACCCTCTACCTCTCCGTCTCGCAAAGATCTAACTACAGCAAGAACAACACAAGAGACACAGGGTTTATACTAGTTCGGGCCACCGTTGTGGTGTAATACCCTACTCTAGTTTATGGTGGGTGGATTGCCTCTTGGGCTGATGATGAAGAACAGTACAAGGGAGAACAGCCTCGCGAGGGTCTGTTCTTGGCTAGGGGATGAACGGCTGAGGGAGTCCGATCACCCTTCTCTCTCTCTCTCTCTTTACTTGCTCAAGTTCTGAGTTCTGCTTGTATGATCGCTCGATACTAGATGCCAGATGCCTCTACCCTGGGGGTGGCTAGTCCTATTTATAGGCAAAGGCCCTGGGCCTCTTCCCAAATATTTGAGCGGGAAGGGCGCCAACAATTGGCCGATTCGAAGGGGAACATCTGGTACACTTATCCTGACTAAAGTTGGTCTTCGCCTGCCAAAGGACCTGTGGTGACGCCGTTCTGGGCTCCATGGTGACCTCCTTCCCACCGTTGGACTGGTCTTCGTCTTGTTGCACCGAAATGGGTGCCTTTGCTTGATCCTCACACCTGCGCTTGCCCCCTTTGCACCAAAGAGGAAAGGGAGACGCTGCGCGGGCTGGCGCCCGCCTGGCACCCTTGGTCGTCATGGCTTGCGTCATGGGCACCTCGTGAGGTACCCCGCCTTGATCTCTCCGCCTCCTCGCGAGCCAGCCTGAGGAGGCCGTGCCTGAGGAAGCGCCGTGTCGTCCGCCTCGCGAGGTTTGGCCCCTCGCGAGGGTCTTGAGTCTTGTGTTGATGAAGATGGGCCACACTGGGCCCCCATTCGAGCCACGCCGCAGGCCGCAGGCAGGCAAGTCTGGGGACCCCCGTTCCCAGAACGCCGACAGTAGCCCCCGGGCCCAAGGCGCGCATGGACTTGGCTGTGCCGAGAGGCGAAAGGGCAAGGGCGAAGCGCCGCGGGCCCTAACAGCCTGCGGCCTTGGACGCCGCGTGGCGGTTGATTGGACGTGGGCCGCACTGTTCGCCCACGCTCCCTTATTCTGCGCCGCGCTAGGTTGCCCCACAGTTGTACACAGCCGCCCCTTTTTCCTGTTGCTTGACCGTCTCCTGCTCTTCCTCCCTCCGAACTCTGACCCTTGCCTCCAATCTCATCTCGCATATCCTCTCTTCCGCTCCATCTCGCCCGCCGCCACCGGTAGCGCCTGCCGTCGGCCGCTCAATCATACTCAACATGGAGTGCCTGGGTAAGCTCAGCCCGGATCTGGCCACCGCCTTCAACGAGTGCGGGAGGACGACAACTTGGCCTACGTATCACTTCCCCACTGATAGGATAATCACCGAGGTCCATTACTTCGCCGACGCCTTGTGGGCGGGTTTGGTGCCTCCCTTCTCTGATTTCTTCAACGCCATCCTCAATCACTATCAGATCCACATGATGCATCTGGGTCCTGAGTCCATTACCCTCCTTTCAGTCTTCGCTTTTGTTTGTGAGGCGATGGTAGGCATCCCTCCTTCTGTTGCCTTGCTGCGCCATTTCTTCTCCTTGCATCTTGCCGACCCCATGCAATGCTCGGCATGCGTGAGCTTTGTAGCCTCGCCTGAGACCGTGGCCTCTGGTATCGACTTCAACCTCCCTCTGCCTTCAGCCGGGTTCCGCGAGCGGTGGTTGTACATTGATGCCGGGGTGCCCAGCCCCTGGCTCGTGAAACCGACATCGCCTGCTGTGCCCAACTCGGGCTGGGGTCAGGAGACGCTTGTGAGCCCCCGGCTCGCCTTTGTCTGGCACCGCTTTATGTCCTTGAAAAAGCCCGGCGTAACGGCGCCCAAAGTGGTGAAGGAGTTCCTACTGCGCCACATTGCCCCTCTCCAGTGCCATTCTTGTCGAATGTGGGCCTTCAGCGGCCGTGGCGACCGCATGAGGCTGTAGGAAGAAGACTTGACGCCCGAGGCGCTGAGGAAGGTGCTCTTGGTCCTCACGGGCAATCCCAACCCTGGCGCCATCCGGCTGGGTGGAGCTCTGCAGTACCTCTGCCAGAACAGGGATGACTTTGTGAGGCAGATGCCCCCCTTCGATGAGTGGGGGTTGCGCCCCGTTGGCTTGCAGGGACCTCGCGAGAACCCTGTGGCGGTGATTACCCTTCCGGTCGACCTAGGCGAATCCTCCTCGAGTGGTGGTGTAGGGAGGCAGGAGACAGCGGGGGCCGAGAGGGCCGCTGATGATGCGACCGCATCTGGCAATGCTCTTGACGGGGCAGCTCATGAGACCCGTGCTGCCGAGGCTGTGGGTGAGGCGCTGCTGCTTCCGACGCTTGAGGCCGAGGCTCCTGAGCCCCCGGCCGCGGCGTCTGGTGACGCAACCGACTGTGCGCATCAGGCACGTGTCCTTGACGCCAGTGGTCTCGGTGCTCCGTCCTCTTCGCAGGTTGATTCCTATGCGTCACTCCTGGGCCGCTTCCGTGTGGACTTTGAGGCCCTCCGGAGAAAAAGGGAGGCCCTGGGCGATGACTTCTCTTGCCGCTTGCTGAAGTGCCGGAAGTACTTTGCCATTGATGAGTAAGTCTTCTCCTTCTCTTTTTCCTATCCCGCTTGCCGCGTCCGCTGATCCTCGCTCTGCAGGCCTCTCCCCACTGAGCTTGAAGAAGTCGCCGAATCGCCGCCTTCTTTGGCTTCGTCTCTTCCGCCGCTCCTGAGTGCCCCGAGCAGCACTGCCCTTGTGGTTTGGGCAGGCGACGGCACGGACCGTCGCATAGCGCGCGGCTACTCTCCTGTTCCCGCGATCTCCTTCCGTGGGCCTTCCCTCGGCGCAAGTAGCCTGCCATGGGCTTCCCGTCTGGTGGCGGGCTGCGACTGGCTGAGGCTCCCGTCGGTCCCTTCTCCTGAGGGCAGGACGGACCCAGGCCGGGCTTCTGATGCGACGCGGCCAACCGTCGCACGGGCGCCAGCCCCCAGCCCCCTGCCCAGGGCTGGAGCGATGGTCCAAGGTCCTCGACGCCAGCTTGTGGCGGATGATGGCATGGCAGATGTGCTTGAGCGTGCTCGGGGGCGTCGTACCCGTCGCCATGAATTCCTCCGAAGGGCGAGTGGCGCCGTTGACCTGCTTGGGCAGGAGCTTGCCGAGGAAGACGCGCGCCTGGAGGCTGAGGGCCTGCGCCTAGCTGCAGAGTGGCGCAAGCTGGAGGCCGCTGCTGCCCTCGTGCACCATCAGCGCGACCTCGATGACGAAGAAGCAAAGGCGTCGCTGGAGGCTTCTCTGGCGGCTCGATCTCAGGCCATTGAGGAGGCCCGAGGAGCAGACCTACGACGAGGAGCGGCAGAAGAGCGGGCTCGGGAGCTCTTGGCCCGGTGTCACTCGTTGGAGGAGCAAGCGGAGCTGCGCGAGGCAGCCCTCACATCGATGAAGGTGGCTTCTGGCGACCTGGCTGAGCTTCGGAAGCGCGAGGAAGCATTGGTGCTGGAAGCCGCCGAACGCACTCGCGAGTGTGAGCAGCTGGAGACGAGGGAGCGCCTAGTGACGCAGGCGGAAGATGATGTTGCCGCGCGGGAGGCATGTGTCCTGGAGGAGGTTTGTCGTCGGGTGGCGACAGCACGCCAAGGCCTCGAGCGTTAGTTCGAGCGGAGGCTGGAGATGATCCAGGTTGAAGCCGAGGGCAGGACCGCCGCCCTAAGGGCCCAACGGGATGAGGCGACGCGACGAGCCGACGCCTCCCGGGCCGCTCTTGAGGCAACGCAGAAGGAGCTGGCCGCCTCTCAGGCCGAGGTGCTCCGCCTTCGCCAACGCGTGGAAGAGGCCGTGGCTGTTGAGCGCAAGAATGCCGACGAGATACGCCAGCGGCAAGTCCTGGAGCACGTGCACGGCCCCATGCTCACCAAGCTCAGGGAGAGGGCTAACATTGCCCTGGGCAACATCTGTGAGGCTGCCGTCAGCGAGCCGCACACGATTAACTACGCCGGCAACCTGCAGTTCTTCACCACCATGGTGGCACAGCTGGAGGCACGATCGGTCAGAGCCGATAGGTTGGTGGAGGAGAGGAGCCGCGCCCTGCTCGGGCGCGCCTTTTCTCGCGTCTTCAGCCATCTTCGGAACATGGATCCCCACTTCGACTTTGACGCCGCCATCGCTCCAGTCCCCCAGACCGTTCGAGGTGACCTGGCTGAATGGGTGGAGAACAACGTAGATGCTCTCGTCTGGGCCTTCACTTCGGATGATGACGACGTGATCGTGGATGCTGACGAAGGTGCCGTGGTGGATGACCCCAACGCCGTTGATGGTGGTGCAGACGACGAAGGCGAGTTCAGCGACGCCAGCGATAGCTCGGGAGGCGCTCCCGAGGATGCATTGGGGGATTTGTCAGATTAGCCATGTACCATCCTCGTCTTTTTATCCTGCATAGATAGAACTCAGGCGTTCGGCCTGATGCTTGTGAGAGCACTTTGGGAGGGGGAGCCCCTCGTGCAAGAACTTGTATTTAATATATCTGCAGTAATTAAATCGTACGCGTGTCCAACGGTAGGCTGATTTACCCTTGTTCCTTGCTGGCTCCAAAGCCGCCCGTTGGAGGGCGCCGTGCCTCGAGATGCGGGGTCATTGCTGACAGGAAACTCCACAGGCGTGGGCCTTCTTCGCAGGCTCCGGGCCTTCTCCTAAATGAGACGTCTTCACAGGCATTCGCCTTCTTCACAGGCTCCGGGCCTTTTCTCGAGCGAGATGTCTTCACAGGCATTGGCCTTCTTCATAGGCTCCGGGCCTTTTCTCGAGCGAGATGTCTTCACAGGCATTGGCCTTCTTCACAGGCTCCGGGCCTTTTCTCGAGCGAGACGTCTTCACAGGCATTGGCCTTCTTCACAGGCTCCGGGCGTTTTCTCGAGCGAGACGTCTTCACAGGCATTGGCCTTCTTCACAGGCTCCGGGCCTTTTCTCGAGCGAGACGTCTTCACAGGCATTGGCCTTCTTCACAGGCTCCAGGACTTTTCTCGAGCGAGACGTCTTCACAGGCATTGGCCTTCTTCAGAGGCTCCGGGCCTTTTTATGAGGAAGCAATCTCCGCAAGCACCAAAGGTCACCTCGCGAGGAAGCGGCATCGGCAGTCTGGGCCGTGCTCGAGCTGGGCTCGCGAGGGGCTCGCGAGGGGAGGCAGCTGTGGTGAGGTGGTTACCAGAACACGTGAAACGGTTTAAACGAGACCAAACACCCCTCCCCGAACACACGCAAAGCTTAAATCCGAATTCAACTTAAATCCAGCGGGGGAAAAGGTTACAACCAAAGGAAAGGCAATGAAAGCAAACAAAAAGGCCGTGTCCGGCACCTAATCTAGTCTTCGACGTCTTCTCACCAGCGCGGAGCTAAGTGATGTCCACTGGGCGTGGGAGGGAGCCCCAGGGCCTGAGGCCGGCACCCCTGAGACTCCGGGGCATGTACAACCCCACTCATTATTACGTGAGAGTGTCACGGGGCGGCGAGCTTCACAGGCACTGGGCCTTCTTCACAGGAACCGGCCTTGCTTCATATCGCCAGACGAGGGCCCCGCCTTGCGCCACACTCTAGTGCCACCAATGACGACCGGAAACCAGGACGCCGCCAGTGGGGTAGAGCGGTCGCCAGCGGTTCCCCCGACGACCACGGGTCCTCCGCCAGGGGCAGGCCCTCAGGCGCCTCCCCAGCGGAGGGCCTACCTTCTAAGAACTCCTTGCTCCGAACGATGCGGTGGTGATGTAGGGTCCCTACCCCTCTCCTGCAGCCCCCTGCGTCCTCCTCCCGAGGGGTAGGAGGCCACTGGAGCGGGGTAGCTGCTCGCTGCGGCGACCTGCACCTCCTGTGACCCATGATTAGCGTACACCTGCTCTTGAGGAATTAACGGTACCCGATAGTCGCTGCCCCCAGCGTGGCCGACGGGGCCGTCCTGGGGCTCCTCGAAGGGCTCGGCCTCCAGCGTCTCGTCTCCCCAGCCGGGGCTGAAGAGTGAGCCCTGCTCGCCCTCGTGAGCGTGCCCTTGGTCCATCATGTGGGGCACGTATTCTTCTGGCGTGGTCACCCCGAATGATGTGCTGTAGTGCTCCATGCGCCACGCGGCGTTGCTTGTCGTGCCCACCACAGGGTGGTAGCGCGGCTGCCCGCTGGCGCCGTGGGCCGCACCGAGCCCCGCTCCTTTGCGCGCCGGGGGCGGGGGTAGCGCCACCGCCAGCCTGGCGCCGGCGGATTCACCGGTGTTGGGGTAGTCTTGAGGCCCGCGGGGATGCGCGGGGCCTCCTCGTGCGCCGCCCTGAGCTTGGGGCGGAAGCTGGACGCAGAAGGGGTGAGCCCCCGAAGCGGCGAAGCTCAGGAGTTTGGCTACCCGCTCTAGCAGCACATCGTGGCCGCCCTCCAGTAGCCTGCACTGCAGCAGCTCCCGTGCTACTGTGAGCGCGGCCCTCGAGTTCGCCTGTTCCCGACGGGTGTAGGGTGTCGTGGTTGCGGCGTGATTGGAGGCCCTCGCTGCTGACCGCGCCTGCCGTGGTGTGAGGGTCGCGGAGGCTTGCGCGCGTCGCCCACGGCCCGCTGCGCCCTGCGGACCGCGAGCTGCCTGCGGCGCGGAGTCGCCCGGGGCGAAAGGCTCCGCGCAGATGGGCCATGCCGCCCATGGGCCTTGATTGCTCGCCTTGTCGCCGGACATGGTGGCGACGGCGCGACGGGAAACAGAGCGATAGGGAGGCAGATTCCGGCGCACCCCTACCTGGCGCGCCAAATGTCGGATCACGGGTTCCGGCAGACCCTTAAGGTTCGAACACTGGGGTGCGCGCGGAGATCGTACCCTCTACCTCTCCGTCTCGCAAAGATCTAATTACGGCAAGAACAACACAAGAGACACAGGGTTTATACTAGTTCGGGCCACCGTTGTGGTGTAATACCCTACTCTAGTTTGTGGTGGGTGGATTGCCTCTTGGGCTGATGATGAAGAACAGTACAAGGGAGAACAGCCTCGCGAGGGTCTGTTCTTGGCTAGGGGATGAACGGCTGAGGGAGTTCGATCACCCTTCTCTCTCTCTCTCTTTACTTGCTCAAGTTCTGAGTTCTGCTTGTCTGATCGCTCGATACTAGATGCCAGATGCCTCTACCATGGGGGTGGCTAGTCCTATTTATAGGCAAAGGCCCTGGGCCTCTTCCCAAATATTTGAGCGGGAAGGGCGCCAACAATTGGCCGATTCGAAGGGGAACATCTGGTACACTTATCCTGACTAAAGTTGGTCTTCGCCTGCCAAAGGACCTGTGGTGACGCCGTTCTGGGATCCATGGTGACCTCCTTCCCACCGTTGGACTGGTCTTGGTCTTGTTGCACCGAAATGGGTGCCTTTTCTTGATCCTATCGCCTGCGCTTGCCCCCTTTGCACCAAAGAGGAAAGGGAGACGCTGCGCAGGCTGGCGCCCGCCTGGCACCCTTGGTCGTCATGGCTTGCGTCATGGGCACCTCGTGAGGTACCCCGCCTTGATCTCTCCGCCTCCTCGCGAGCCAGCCTGAGGAGGCCATGCCTGAGGAAGCACCGTGTCGTCCGCCTCGCGAGGCTTGGCCCCTCGCGAGGGTCTTGAGTCTTGTGTTGATGAAGATGGGCCACGCTGGCCCCCCATTCGAGCCACGCCGCAGGCCGCAGGCAGGCAAGTCTGGGGACCCCCGTTCCCAGAACACCGACACCAGTAATGATGTACTGTTTCGTCGGCCTCTTGCCTGATTTGGGAAAGATCGCTTATGTTCGGGTGGGCGGGTGGCGTTGATTCTGAAACCTCGCCCGATCTGAGATTCAGAGGCCGAAGAGCTTCCGAACTCTGAGGTCCGGACTCTCGGATGTTGTCCAATGAGTCTGGCCTGTTGCCTGATTCTAAGCTCAGGTCTTGAGTCACATCCTCCCCTCCGCGGGTATCCGGCTTGGTGGGGTCGGGAATTCGGACGTAACTAGTTCTTAGAATAGATGAAGGGTCGCCGCACTACGCCTCTACCACAGCGACGTGGTGGGTGGCCTGGGGAGAGTTAATTTCTCTTAGATCGGGTTTAAGCCCAACCTGGTCGTAATCCGTGGCGACCCCCAAGGCGGCGATGCGATCCAAGAGCTCATTTACGGAAGAGAGCTCCATCGGATCTAGCTGCTCGACAAGTTCCGAGCTGACGCTAAGGTCGCTTTTGATGACCCGAGAGGTCACCGTCGGCGCAACGGACGAACAGGCGGTCATAAGGAAACCACCTAGCCGGAGAGTCTGGCCGACAGCCAAGGCTCCCTTAGCAATGGCGCCGTCTTTAAAGACAGGAGGATGCATCCTTCCTGATTGTGACGGCACAGTGGAACTCTCAATGAAAGCACCAATGTCGGTGTCAAAACTGGCGGATCTCGGGTAGGGGTTCCCATACTGTGCGTCAAGGCGGGATGGTAACAGGAGACAAGGGACATGATGTTTTTACCCAGGTTCGGGCCCTCTCGATGGAGGTAAAACCCTACTCCTGCTTGATTAATATTGATGATATGGGTAGTACAAGAGTAGATCTACCACGAGATCAAGGAGGCTAAACCCTAGAAGCTAGCCTATGGTTTGATTGTTGTATGATGGAGTTGTCCTACGGACTAGAACCCTCCGGTTTATATAGACACCGGGTAGTGTCGTGGTTCTAAGTCTGACAGTGATGTAGGGGGGTAAGTATGGAGAGGCTAGATCTTAGCTATGTAGGAGTTGTAAGAACACAAGATTTACGAGTTCAGGCCCTTCTCGGTGCCCGGAGGCGGTCGATTGGATTATGTGTGTAAGGATAACAGGGGTGTGAACCCTTGATACTGAGGAGGGGGTGGCTTATATAGAGTGCGCCAGGCCCCTCTAGCCCTCAGTAATGTTGGGTTTAAAGTAGATTAAGGTTGGGCGTTATTGGTAACGACCCTAATAAAGTGCTATAATGACCATAAGAGCTACTTAATGACCGGCCGTTTGTGTGCGGAGTGACTGTAGAACTCCTTGCAGTCGAGTGCTTTGCGTCATGGTCGAGTGATAGCGTCATGGTCGAGTGTCTTGAATCCGTCGAGTGGGATACCTCCAAGTCGATTGAAAGGTGACTTCTTCTAGGGATGTCCTTGGGTAGGGCCCTTAGGACAGGTCCATGCCCCTACCCTAGGTACATAGCTTCGTCATTAGCCCCTGATTGGATCGAGGTTTGAGTGGGAAGGAGTTGGGGACCCTTCCGGCCGGTTCTCTGTGTTACATGAGTGCCTTGTTTTGGAGCAATCGTCACGGATGACGTCGTCAACCTCTTTCAGTCGCCTTGATCGATTCTAGGCCTTTCGTCGAGTGAATTTCCTTGCTTGTGGAGTTCCGAATGATGGTGTGAAAGGGATCTTCTGTCTGACGAATTGTTCTGCAACCCGCGAATTTTGCGGGATTTGAATTTCAGGAAGCGCGCGGGACGGGGGCGGCCGCAGTAATCGGATGTGATAAGGTGGAAGCTCCTCGATTTCCACGCCACCTTTTTCGCCACGTACCGCGCGCGCGTCTGCTGCGGGATTTGACGGGATAGCCTGGGCGTACCAGTCAGCCACTCGGAAGCGGCCTCTTATAAGCCGCCGGCTCGGGGCTCCCGAACAGCGTGCTCTCTCTTTTCCTTCTCCCTTCATAAGGTCCTCCGCCACCTCCGCTCTCACCGTAGCGCCGTAGGCCCGTTCGAGCTTCGCCGGCGACGATGCTGAAGGACAAGACGTCCGCTCTGGAGCACGCGAAGAAGGCGGCGGCGCAGGGGAAAGGGAAGAAGTCCGCTCGGGGCGGATCTTCCTCGAGGACTGCTCTGCCCAAGGGCTGGATCCAGGGCGACTGGATGCCGTCGGTGATTCGGCAGGAAGATCTTGATGATATGGTCGAGGGGGGAGTCATTCCTCATGAAGCTGCGCGTCTCCCGGGGGGAGAAGTCGAACCCCAGCCTCTTGACGGTGAGTGCGTCCTCCTCGCCAGCCATATCGATCGCGGGTTTTCTCTACCTCCTCATCCTTTTTTCTGGAGCTTTCTGAACTTCTTCGGAGCGCAGCTCCATCACTTCACTCCCAATTCCATCGTGTATCTTGCTGCTTTCGTTTCCTTGTGTGAGGGTTTCTTGGGTTGTCGCCCCCATTGGGGACTCTTTAAGCACATCTTCACTTGCCGCTCCCAATCGGTCAAGAAGGCCAAGTCGAGTGACGAAAGGACGGAGGTGATCCAGCTGTGCGGGGGCCTGGCGATCCAGACGAGGGGAAAAAGTTCTTTTCCATCTATCAATTTCCCTGAGTCGGCCAGTGGTTGGCAGTCGACCTGGTTTTACTGTAAAGACCAGGCGACCCCAGGACAGTCGACTGGGCTTCCCCCTTTCTCTCTGGACCGAGCTCAAAAACCTTCTTCTCTGAAAGTGGCGCCGGAAGAGAAGGCGCAAGTCAAAGTGCTGGTTGGTCGAGTGGTTCGGTTTGTCCGCGAGGGTGTGACCGGCACGGACTTGCTGGAGGTCTTCCTTCGGAGGCGCATCCAACCGCTTCAGGCTCGTGACCACCCGATGTGGCTGTACTCGGGTCTTGAAGACTCCACTCGGATCCACCCAGAGGAGGTCACTGATGAGATGCAAGAAGGGTGGCTGTCGAGCATCACAGGGAACAAAGACAACCCCCGAGGAGCCAGGAGGGTTCCTCCACTCGACAACGCATACGAAGTGGATCAGGTCTGACCTTATGTTCCTGACTGGGATCTGGCTTTCTTCATTGGTCTTCTTTGAATCGGTCGATTGACTTTTGTCTTGTCTGTTGTTCTCCAGGCAACTACTGAGATGTACTCGACACCCAACGGAGCACAGGAGCAGGCCGAGGAAGGGGAATCGAGCGGAGGTGAAAGTGGAGACGAACAAGGCGAGTGGGAATCTGACGGCGAAGGAGAGGGAGACGACAACGTCGACTCCAGCAAAGAGGAGGAGGAGGAAGTTGAACACCCCCCCCCCTGCTCGGAGAGGCGATCCAAGCTTACACACGATCCTGCGCGGGAACGTGGTATGGCGACTGCTCCTGTTGGGCCGTCGTCGAAACGCCCTCGGACCTCTTCTCCTACGCCGAATGAAAAAGCTCCCAAGCACCCACGCGCGACGCCGTCCAAGCTGCCCAAGGCCCTGCCCAAGATGAAGATGACTGTCCCCACCATTTCTGGGTAATAATATGACTTGTTTTCCTTTGTCGACCGTGAACAGATCCTTGGTCGATTCATTGAGCTAACTGACTGACTTTCGAAATTTGCAGTGCTACTACTTCTGAGATCTCCTCCAAGGACGATGATCAAGAGATGGAGGATGCTGTTACTTCCAACCCTGGTACGATTACTGATGTTCTGCCTTGAGTCGACTGGATATTTTTTGTAACTCTGGTCGATTGACTTTTTCTTGTAGCTCCTCCTCATGTTATTAACCTCCCGGATGACAACGACGACGTGCCGCTGAGAGTGAGAAGGAGCAGGAGGGCGTTGGCTGGCAAGACCCCCCAATCTGCTCCGGCGTCTGAGGCCGTAGCTCCGGATGGTGGTGATACCACTCGGGCTTCCGTGACTTTCGCTGTTCCTCTGACGAGCGTGCGGCCTTTGACGTCGACTGCAAATCCGCCTTCGCTTTTTGCCACGTACCCCATCCCTGAGGACCAAGTGGGTGCCGCAAAAGAGGCTATACGCCTGGCGGGAATCATGATGGAGCAAGTGAAAGTGGCTCAGGAAGCCAGCCAAGCATCTTATGACGCGAGTTCAGCTCTTCAGAGCAACGTCCAGGTCAGTCGACTCAACACTTGGTCTATTACGATATGCTGTTTGAAGAATCTCTTTTCCGAAGATCTTTATATCTGTACACCCACTGGGTGTGTTTGCCAATTTTTGGACGAGTGGGGGCACGCTAAGTGCACCCGCTGGGTGTAGTCCCCGAGATTACGATGGACTGCTGGCACTCGACTGTAGTCTTTATATTGTGTTGCTGTAGTTGTACTTCTTCACTCGGTCTGGTCAGGCCATGTCGAATGGAACTGTATCCGGTCGACTGCGGGCAGTCGACTTTATTTAAAAAAACAGTGGGGGCACGCTGAGTGCACCCACTGGGTGTAGTCCCCGAGACTACTGTCGAATGTTTTTGATTCGCCTATAGTCTTAGAAACGCCATCATTGTCTCCTAGTTACTCGGAAGCAACTTATCTTGGACGTCTGTCGACTGATTTTTTGCAGAAATCCTGCGAACTTGTAGCTTGCTATACTGAGTTGGAGAATAAGCAGATCCAGCTCAACCTTGACTTGAAGCTTGCTCAAGAGAACTTGCAGAAGGCGCGAGAAGAAGCAAAAGGTATGGCTGGTGAGGTTCTCCATTCTTGACGAGTGACTTTTCTTTCTTGTCCATTCTTGATGTTGATCTCACTCGACGTGCCGCAGATAAGCTGGAAGAAGCTCTGAAGAAGAAGGATCAAGATCTTGCCGAAGCGCAGAAGGAGGCCTTAAACAAAACGAAGCTTGCTGAAAAAAAGCTGGCTTCAGTCGGTACTCTTGAACAGGAGAACTCCAGACTGAAAGCTACTCTCGACGCAGCTAATCAGGAGGTCAGCCGTCTGAAGAACGACAAGATTGCTCTGAATGACAAGGCAAGCGAGTTGGTGGGGAAGAAGAACGATCTTAAGGCTTATCTCGGGGGACTCGCCAAGAAGTTGCTCTTCATGCTTGAGGGTAACAATCTTCATTTGACTGGCTTGCAGTAACCAAACTTGTGTAGAGCCACTGTCTTATTCTTGAATCGTGTTTACAGAATTCTGCCAGAACTTTGAAGAGGAGACCAGTCGAGTGGACCCAGGCTTGGACCCCGCCAATTCTCTCGTGAAGGACGAGGCTGCAATGAACGTACTCTGTCTGGAGCCTCGTATTGCCAGCATGGTTGACTATCTGGCTCGGCTGAAGGTTGCGGTGTCGCGGATCGACACGTCTCTCTGGCCCAGGGCGACGCTTTCGAATGATCTCGAGTGTCTGATGACTCGACTGAATGACGTTCCTGGTCGAGTGATGGAATGGAAGAAATCCTCCGCATGGTGTGGTGCCGATGTCGCTTTGTCTCTCGTCCGTGTCCACTACAAGGAGGTGCGAGAGGAAAAGTTGGCCGCCATCCAAGTTGCCAATACTAGGAAGCTCAGCTTTCAGGACTTCATGGAGACTTTCATTGCTGCTGCTACCCGTATTGCACACGGGATCGACTTGGACGAGTTCGTTGCCCCTTCCAGTCCTCCGCCTGAGGAGTAAAAAACTTTTATGCTTCACTTTAAATTTTCCTCGGAATGCCGAGTGGATTTTGTAACCGTTAAACTCTGTCGAGCCAAGGGCTCGAGTACTTTGATCTGAGGTCTGGGACCTTTGGGACTTATCCAAACTTGATTTATCATTGAATATCTTCGTGAATTATCTGTCGAGTGGAACTTGATCTTCACTCGAAATAATTTCGTATTTGTGGTGCATCTCCGAAGGAGAAGGTAACAGTCGATTCGCATCTTGTCGTCCTTGCGGATTGGGATGTGTACCGTACTTAGGCGAGCATTGGGCTGCAGCTAAGCCCCCGAGTGGGAGGTTTGCTCTCCACTCGATGGGATTTTTCAAACTTAGGCGAGCACTTGGCTGGAGCTAAGCCCCCGAGTGGGAGGTTTGCTCTCCACTCGGTAGGATTATTCAAACTTAGGCGAGAACTGGGCTGCAGCTAAGCCCCCGAGAGGGAGGTTTGCTCTCCACTCGGTAGGAATTTTCAAACTTAGGCGAGCACTGGGCTGCAGCTAAGCCCCCGAGTGGGAGGTTTGCTCTCCACTAGGTAGGATTTTTCAAACTTAGGCGAGGACTTGGACTGCAGCTAAGCCCCTGAGTAGGAGGTTTGCTCTCCACTCGGTAGGATTTTTCAAACTTAGGCGAGTACTTGGACTACAGCTAAGCCCCCGAGTGGGAGGTTTTCTCTCCACTCGGTAGGATTTTTCAAACTTAGGCGAGCACTGGGCTGCAGCTAAGCCCCCGAGTGGGAGGTTTGCTCTCCACTCGGTAGGATTTTTAAACACTTAGGCGAGTACGTGGACTGCAGCTAAGCCCCCGAGTGGGAGTCTGGCTCACCACTCGGTAGGATTTTTAAAAACTTAGGCTAGCACTGGGCTGCAGCTAAGCCTCCGAGTGGGAGTCTGGCTCACCACTCGGTAGTATTTTTATACACTTAGGCAAGCACTGGGCTGCAGCTAAGCCCCCGAGTGGGAGGTTTGCTCTCCACTCGGTAGGATTTTTCAAACATAGGCGAGCACTGGGCTGCAGCTAAGCCCCCGAGTGGGAGGTTTGCTCTCTACTCGGTAGGATTTTTCAAACTTAGGCGAGCACTGGGCTGCAGCTAAGCCCCCGAGTGGGAGGTTTTCTCTCCACTCGGTAGGATTTTTCAAACTTAGGCGAGTACTTGGACTGCAGCTAAGCCCCCGAGTGGGAGGTTTGCTCTCCACTCGGTGGGATTTTTCAAACTTAGGCGAGTACTTGGACTGCGGCTAAGCCCCCGAGTGGGAGGTTTGCTCTCCACTCGGTAGGATTTTTCAAAATTAGGCGAGCACTGGGCTGCAGCTAAGCCCCCGAGTGGGAGGTTTGCTCTCCACTCGGTAGCATTTTTAAACACTTAGGCGAGTACTTGGACTGCAGCTAAGCCCCCGAGTGGGAGTCTGGCTCACCACTCGGTAGGATTTTTAAACACTTAGGCTAGCCCTGGGCTGCAGCTAAGCCTCCGAGTGGGAGTCTGGCTCACCACTCGGTAGGATTTTTATACACTTAGGCAAGCACTGGGCTGCAGCTAAGCCCCCGAGTGGGAGTCTGGCTCACCACTCGGTAGGATTTTTTTTCCCGCAAACTTAGGCGAAACGGATTCGCAGCTAAGCCACCCACTGGGGGATTTCGTACGCAAACAAAAGTGACACCAATTACAGGAGAAACTGGAACACTCTTGTCTTTGATAAAAATAAACTACAGAAGTTTTTCTTATTACATCTCATCCCAGTGAGAATTCAAGTGTAAAATGGGCAGAGTAGTTCCGCATTCCAAGCTCGTGGCTCGTTGATCTGGCGATCAACATTGTAGAGGTGATATGCTCCATTGTGGAGGACTCTGGTGACGATGAAGGGACCTTCCCAAGTAGGAGCAAGTTTGTGTGGTTTTTGTTGATCCACTCGGAGGACCAAATCTCCTTCTTGGAAGGCTCGACTCTTCACATTTCTGGCATGGAATCGACGCAAGTCTTGCTGATAAATGGTCGATCTGATCATAGCCATTTCCCTCTCCTCCTCTAGGAGGTCGACTGCGTCTTGCCGGGCTTGCTCTGCTTCATTTTTGGTATAAAGCTCGACTCAGGGTGCATTGTGAAGTAGATCACTCGGCATGACTGCTTCGGCTCCGTAAACCAGAAAGAACGGCGTTCTTCCAGTCGACCGGTTCGGGGTGGTCCTCAATCCCCACAAAACTGACGAAAGCTCGTCGACCCAAGCGCCTGCTGCGTGCTTGAGATCACGCATCAGTCGAGGCTTTAGTCCTTTGAGAATCAGACCATTTGCCCTTTCAGCTTGTCCATTCGACTGGGGATGTGCGACCGACGCGTAGTCGACTCGCGTGCCTTGAGAGGCGCAAAAAGCTCTGAACTTGGCTGAATCAAAGTTTGACCCATTGTCAGTGATGATGCTATGCGGGACTCCATATCTGAATGTTAACTCCCTGACGAAACTGATAGCAGTGCTAGCATCAAGATTCTTGATAGGCTTAGCTTCAATCCATTTGGTGAACTTGTCGACTGCCACAAGCACATGTGTGAATCCGCTCCTGCCTGTTCTCAGTGGACCAACCATGTCCAGTCCCCAAACCACGAAGGGCCAAACGAGTGGAATGGTCTTCAGGGCTGATGCTGGCTTGTGCGACATGTTGGAGTAGAACTGGCAGCCTTCACACTTGTCGACTATCTCTTTCGCCATTTCATTTGCTCTGGGCCAGTAAAAACCCGCTCGGTATGCTTTAGCCACAATGGTCCAAGAGGACGCATGGTGACCACAGGTCCCCGAGTGGATATCATCAAGGATTATCTGGCCCTCTTCTGGCGTTATACACTTCTGACCGATTCCAGTCGCGCTTTCTCTATACAATTGTCCTTTTATGACTGTGAAGGCTTTGGATCGATGGACGATCTGTCGAGCCTCTTCCTCGTCCTCTGGGAGTTCTTTCCTCAAGATATACGCGATGTACGGTATCGTCCAGTCGGGAGTGATTGCCAAGACTTCCATGATTAGGTCGACAACAGCAGGAACTTCGACTTCAGTCGGATCTGTGGCACTTTTCGGCTACGGGGCTTCTTCTGTAAAAGGATCCTCCAGGACTGACGGCGAGTGGATGTGCTCCAAAAACACATTGCTGGGAATGGCTTCTCTCTTGGAGCCTATCTTTGCCAAATCATCAGCTGCTTGATTTTTCAGTCGGGGAATGTGATGAAGCTCTAACCCCTCGAATTTCTTTTCTAACTTTCTTACTGCATTGCAATAACCAGTCATAGCTGGACTTCCGACGTCCCACTCCTTCATCACCTGATTAACCACCAAATCTGAGTCGCCATAGACCATGAGGCGATGGACGCCGAGTGAAATGGCCATGCGCAACCCATACAAAAGTGCTTCATATTCTGCATCATTATTGGAGGAATCGAAGTGAATCGGGAGAACGTATCTGAGCTTATCTCCTCGGGGGGAGACCAATACTACCCCAGCACCGGAACCATTCAGCATCTTAGATCCATCGAAGAACATGGTCCAGTGCTCCGAGTGAACTTGAGTCGGAAGTTGCTGTTCAATCCACTCGGCGACGAAATCTGCAATTGCTTGGGACTTGATAGCCTTCTTTGCTTCAAACTTGATATCTAAGGGAAGGAGTTCAATCGCCCACTTCGCCACATGACCAGTTGCATCTCTGTTGTGTAGAATCTCTGACAGTGGAGCGTCGCTGACGACTGTAATGGAATGATCAGAGAAGTAGTGTGAAACCTTCTTCGTGGTCATGTAAATCCCATATACAAGCTTCTGGTAATGGGGATATCTTTGCTTCGAAGGAGTTAAAACTTCAGACACATAATATACTGGGCGCTGAACTCTGAAGGCCTTTCCTTCTTCTTCCTGCTCGACCGTAAGTACTGTACTGACAACTTGTCCCGTGGCTGCAATGTAAAGCAGCAGAGGCTCCTTACTGATTAGGGCAGCAAGCACCGGCTGGGTGGAGATTAGAGCTTTGAGGTCTGCAAACGCTGCATCGGCTTCTGGAGTCCACTCGAACTTGTCAGACTTCTTCATCAGTCGGTAAAGAGGCAACGCCTTTTCACCGAGACGAGAAATGAATCGACTTAGAGCGGCCAAGCAACCTGTAAGCTTCTGGACATCGTGCACACGCATAGGACGCTTCATCCGGAGTATGGTGCCAACTTTCTCGGGATTGGCGTCGATTCCTCGTTCGGAAACGAGAAAACCGAGTAACTTTCCACCTGGAACTCCGAATGTGCACTTTGATGGATTGAGCTTGATATCGTACCTCCTGAGGTTGGCAACGGTTTCAGCAAGGTCAGTCAGTAGGTCGGAACCTTTCCGTGACTTGACCACAATATCATCCATGTATGCTTCCACGTTCCGATTGATTTGAGTGAGCAAACACTTCCGAATCATCCTCATGAACGTGGCTCCAGCATTCTTGAGGCCGAAGGGCATGGTGACATAACAGAAGCACCCGAATGGAGTGATGAAAGCCGTTTTGATCTCGTCGGGTCCATACAGACAGATCTGATGGTACCCTGAATAGGCGTCTAGAAAAGACAAACGCTCACACCCCGCGGTCGAGTCGACTATCTGGTCGATGCGAGGGAGAGGGAAATGATCTTTCGGGCAGGCCCGATTGATATGTTTAAAGTCAATGCACATGCGAAGTGACTTGTCCTTCTTGGGGACCATGACAACATTGGCGAGCCACTCGGAGTGGTAAATCTCTCGGATGAACTCTGCTGCTAAAAGCCGAGCCACCTCCTCGCCAATAGCTTTCCTCTTCTGGACGGCGGACCGTCGAAGATGTTCTTTCACAGGCTTAAACTTTGGGTCGACTCGTAGACGGTGTTCAGCCAGCCCCCTGGGAACTCCAGGCATGTCAGAAGGCTTCCATGCAAAGATGTCCCAGTTCTCACGGAGGAACTGGATGAGCGCTTCTTCCTATTTGGAGTCGAGCGTCGTTGAGATGTGAGTCGGAGCAGCATTGGGGTCGGTCGGGTGAATGTGGACTGGCTTAGTTTCACCGGACGACTAAAAAGCTGATTCAGAAGCAGGCTTCTTGGCTCGTAGCAATTCACTCGGATCAACAGTCTTTTGGTACTCTTGCAACTCGACTACTGCCATCTGAGCATCAGCAATCTTTGAGCCTTTCTGAAAAAACTCTTCTCCTTTCTTCCGATTGCCTGTAACAGTGATCACACCTCTAGGACCAGGCATCTTCAACTTGAGATATACATAGCACGGTCGAGCCATGAAGCGTGCATAGGCTGGCGTGCCCAGAATAGCATGATAAGCACTTTGGAAGTCCACAACCTCAAATGTCAACTTTTCCTTGCGGTAATTCTTGGAATCACCGAAAACCACATCGAGAGCAATCTGGCCGAGTGACTCGGCTTTCTTTCCAGGAATGACTCCATGGAAGCTCATGTTGCTGGTACTGAGCCTGGACGTCGGAATGCCCATCCCTTTCAACGTTTCTGCATACAGTATGTTCAGGCCGCTACCACCATCCATCAGGACTTTGGTCAGTCGAGTGCCTTCGACAACTGGATCGACCACCAGAGCTTGCCTCCCAGGGGTCGCAATGTGCGTAGGGTGATCAGACTGGTCGAACGTGATGGCAGTCTGAGACCACTTCAGGTAACTGGGTGTTGCCGGGGCAACCATATTCACTTCACGGTTAATGACTTTCAGTCGACTTTTTCTTTCAACATCAGCAAAAATCATCAAGGTGGAATTGACTTGGGGGTACCCGTCGTCACTATCTTCCTTATCCTCAACTTTGTCCGACTATTTTTCCTTGTCTTTGGACTGTTTACCCTGAAACTGCTGGATCAGGAGCCGACACTATCGAGTGGTATGCTTTGGGTAAATGAGTGTACCCTCCTCATCTTTGTTGGTGTGAATGTGACACGGCAGATCCAAAACATCATTTCCATCTTGATCTTTAACATTCTTGGGTTTCCAGGGCCCCTTGGGTTTTCCCTTGAATTTTCTCTGGGTTACGGCCAGGGCCTCCCCAGGAGCGGCTGGCTCGGCCTTCCGCTTCTGTTTCCGAATGCAATTGCCTCCGGTTTCCTGGGCGACTGCCTTCTGCTTGCCACTCCGGAGTCGGTCTTCATCTTCACCATTGGCGTATTTGGTGGCAATCTCCATCATCCGATTCAGAGACATTTTTCCGGTCCGACCGAACTTCAGATTTAATTCTCTGTTCTTGACGCCTTCTTTAAAGGCACAAACTGCTTGGTGATCTGGTACATTCTCAACTGTGTGATGCAAAGTGATCCACCTCTGGATGTAATCCCTCAGAGTTTCACTCAGTTTCTGCACGCAAGACCGCAATTCAGTAAGGCCTGCCGGTCGCTTGCATGTTCCTTTGAAGGTTGTGACAAACACTCGGGAGAGGTCCTCCCAAGTGTAGATGCTGCTGGGTGCTAACTGATTCAGCCACGCTCTGGATGAGCCCTCTAACAGGAGAGGCAAATGCTTCATAGCCACCTCATCATTGCCACCGCCAATCTGGACAGCCACTCGGTAATCTTCGAGCCAAGTGTCAGGCTTAGACTCACCGGTGAACTTGCTGACTCCAGTCGCCAACCTGAAATTGGGAGGAATCACTGCGGCTCTGATGGCTCGACTGAAACACTCTGGCCCTGAAACATGTACTATGTTGCTGGTAGGCGCATCTCTGTCGTGTCCTTCTCGGTGAGCTCTGTTCCTGTCGACCAAACCTTGAACGAGGATGGATCTCGCATCAAAGCCTGGTTCCCTGGGGTCGACTAGAATCCTCCGCCCAACACTATGAGGGCGTCTGTCATCCTGCTGTCGAGGTGCATATGACCCACTCCTCGGGGGAGGGGTTGGGACTCGACGTCGATCATCACGATCGAATCGGTGATCATACTTCTCATTTCTTCCGTATTGATCGTGTCGGTCTCCACGTCCCTCACGCCTTGGGGGCGATCTTGGGCTATGAGCCGACTGCACTGTATCCACTGCAACGGATCGACTGTGGATCCTATTCGCGACTGAGAAACAGCGGAATTCTGGTTTCCCGCTGCCCGGAGCAACGCTCTGATTTGCAACAAGCCCCTGCCGGCCTCTGACTGGGAGGGCTGAATTGATTATGCTATTCGACTCGCGGCTGCCAAATTCTGAACGGGAGTTCGATATACCTGCGTAGGCAGGAAGAGCTGACATCGACTGGACTCGGGGGCCCGCTGAAACGATAGGAGTGTGGAGTGCATCCATGTTCCGGCGGCGAAGCTCCTCTCGCTGCAACGACGTGAGAGGCTCGGGGAGATACTCTTCGTGGGGATGCGACGGGTCGCCCCCGCCCGCACCTCCATCGGTACGAGGAAAACCGGGAGGGCTGCGTGTCCCATCAATTGCTAGAACCTCCGCCGCAGGGTCACTGCTGTCGCATTCGGATGCGGTCTCTGCGGAGCTAGTCGACAGGTCGAACAGGCCGTAGAGAGATTCGTCGGGCTCGATTGCCGCGACTTGTGGGGTGGCCGACTGGCGAGCCACCGCATGCCTCACCTACCTCTGAAGTCTCGATCGACCAAAGCACTTGCGCCAGCGAGAGACGAAGTGGGAAGATGACACGGGAGCCGACCGATACTGGGTCGACGGCTGCGGCAAGAGGACGCCACGAACACACGCGCGGAATTGCATCGCCCCGCGGACGGGGAGCGCGTCGATGTCGAGTGGAGCCTCCTGAAGCCAAGCGGAGTCGTCGGCGATGAATGTGAGCGCGCCGAGACGGATCTCGCGGCCCTCCACCAAAACTCCGCACGAAACCATGATCAAGGAGATCGGAAAAATCGCAACTCCTACAATCAAGCGCTAAGATTCCTGCCCCACTGTGGGCGCCCACTGTCGTGGTTCTAAGTCTGACAGTGATGTAGGGGGGTAAGTATGGAGAGGCTAGATCTTTATGTAGGAGTTGTAAGAACACAAGGTTTACGAGTTCAGGCCCTTCTCGGAGGAAGTAATAGCCCTACGTCTTGGTGCCCAGAGGCGGTCGGTTGGATTATGTGTGTAAGGATAACAAGGGTGCAAACCCTTGATACTGAGGAGGGGGGTGGCTTATATAGAGTGCGCCAGGCCCCTCCAGCCCTCAGTAATGTTGGGTTTAATGTACATTAAGGTTGGGCGTTACTGGTAATGCCCCTAATAAAGTGCTATAATGACCATAAGAGCTACTTAATGACCGACCATTTGTGTGTGGAGTGACTATAGAACTCCTTGCAGTTGAGTGCTTTGTGTCATGGTCGAGTGATAGCGTCATGGTCGAGTGTCTTGAATCCGTCGAGTGGGATACCTCCAAGTCGATTTAAAGGTGACTTCTTCTAGGGATGTCCTTGGGTAGGGCCCTTAGGACAGGTCCATGCCCCTACCCTAGGTACATAGCTTCATCAGGTAGGGTTAGGGTTACACAGAGTCGGTTACAATGGTAGGAGATCTTGAATATCCGCATCGCCAAGCTTGCCTTCCACGCCAAGGAAAGTCCCATCCGGACACGGGACAAAGTCTTCAATCTTGTGTCTTCATAGTCCTGGAGTCCCGCTGAAGGTATTGTCCGGCTATCCGAACACCCCCTAATCTGGGACTCCCTCAACTGTAATAAGCATCTCGAAGTTGGAATGTACGCTTTGATGAGATGATCAAAGCTTTTGGGTTTATACAAAGTTTATGAGAAACTTGTATTTCCAAAGAAGTGAGTGGGAGCACTATAGAATTTCTGATGAGTATATGTTGTTGACATATTGTTGATCAGAAATGATGTAGAATTTCTGGAAAGCATATAGGGTTATTTGAAAAGTGTTTTTCAATGGAAAACCTGGATTAAGCTACTTGAACATTGAGCATCAAGATCTATAAGGATAGATCAAAACGCTTAATGGTACTTTCAAATGAGCACATATCTTGAAGGTGTTCAAGATGGATCAATCAAAGAAGGAGTTCTTGCCTGAGTTGTAAGGTATGAAGTTATGAAGTTAAAGCTCGACCACGGTAGGAGAAAGAGGAAGGACGAAGGTCGTCCCCTATGCTTTTGTCATAGGTTCTATACGGTATACCATGCTGAGTACCGCACCTGATGTGTGCCTTGCCACATGTCTGACAAAAGGGTACAAAGGTGATCTAGGAGTAGATCACCAGATAACGGTCAAAATTATCCTTAGAGGAATAAGGATATGTTTCTCGGTTATGGAGGTGATAAAGAGTTCGACGTAAAGAGTTACATCGATGCATGCTTAACACCTATCCGGATAGCTCTGAGTAGACATACCGGATACGTATAATGGAGCAACAATTTAGAATAGCTCCAAGTAGAACAATTATTTGAAATGGCTCCAAATATAGCATAGAGATTTGCGAAGTACATATGGATCTGAATGTTGCAGACCCGTTGACTAAAAGCTCTCTCACAAGCATAACATGATCCAACGCAGAACTCATTGAGTGTTAATCACATAGTGATGTGAACTAGATTATTGACTCTAGTAAACTCTTTGGATGTTGGTCACATGGCGATGTGACCTGTGAGTGTTAATCACATGGCGACGTGAACTAGATTATTGACTCTAGTGCAAGTGGGAGACTGTTGGAAATATGCCCTAGAGGCAATAATAAATTGGTTATTATTATATTTCCTTGTTCATGATAATTGTTTATTATCCATGCTAGAATTGTATTGATAGGAAACTCAGATACATGTGTGGATACATAGACAACACCATGTCCCTAGTAAGCCTCTAGTTAACTAGCTCGTTGATTAATAGATGGTTACGGTTTCCTGACCATGGACATTGGATGTCGTTGATAACGGGATCACATCATTAGGAGAATGTTGTGATGGACAAGACCCAACCCTAAGCCTAGCACAAAGATCGTGTAGTTCGTATGCTAAAGCTTTTCTAAATGTCAAGTATCATTTCCTTAGACCATGAGATTGTGCAACTCCCGGATATCGTAGGAATGCTTTGGGTGTGCCAAACGTCACAACGTAACTGGGTGGCTATAAAGGTGCACTACGGGTATCTCCGAAAGTGTCTGTTGGGTTGGCATGAATCGAGACTGGGATTTGTCACTCCGTGTGACGGAGAGGTATCTCTGGGCCCATTCGGTAGGACACCATCATAATGTGCACAATGTGACCAAGGAGTTGATCACGGGATGATGTGTTACGGAACGAGTAAAGAGACTTGCCGGTAACGATATTGAACAAGGTATCGGATACCGACGATCGAATCTTGGGCAAGTACAATACCGCTGGACAAAGGGAATTGTTTACGGGATTGATTGAATCCTTGACATCGTGGTTCATCCGATGAGATCATCGTGGAACATGTGGGAGCCAACATGGGTATCCAGATCCTGCTGTTGGTTATTGGCCAGAGAGGTGTCTCGGTCATGTCTGCATGATTCCCGAACCCGTAGGGTCTACACACTTAAGGTTCGATGACGCTAGGGTCATAGGGAAAGTATGTACGCGGTTACCGAATGTTGTTCGGAGTCCCGGATGAGATCTCGGACATTACGAGGAGTTCCGGAATGGTCCGGAGGTAAAGATTGATATATTGGACGAAGGGTTTTAGAGTCCGGGAGTGTTCCGGAGGTACCGGGTGATGACCAGCATGACCGAAAGGTGTTTTGGGAGCCCCGAAAGTGTTGGGGGGCTTCATGGGCCAAGGGAAGGGGGAAAACCAGCCCACTAAGGGGTTGTGCGCCCCCCTCACCTATTCCCACGTGACCAGGGGTTTGGGGCGCCCCATCTAGGGTTCCCACCTCCTGGCTTGGGGGCCAAGTCACCCAAGGGGGAGATCCCATCTGCCCTGGCCGCCGCCCCCCCCCCTAGGAGAAACCCTAGGGCGCCTCCCCCTCCCCCTTTCCCCTATATATAGTGGAGGTTTTGGGGCTGCCCAAGACACGAGATGAACTCTCCCAAGGCGCAGCCCTACCTCTCTCCCTCCTCGTCTCTCGTAGTGCTTGGCGAAACCCTGCTAGAGTTCCGCACTCCTCCACCACCACCACGCCGTCGTGCTGCTGCTGGACGGAGTCTTCCCCAACCTCTCCTTCTCCCCTTGCTGGATCAAGGCGTGGGAGACGTCACCGGGCTGCATGTGTGTTGAACGCGGAGGTGCCGTCCGTTCGACACTAGGATCATCGGTGATTTGGATCACGGCGAGTACGACTCCATCAACCCCGTTCACTTCAACGCTTCCGCTTAGCAATCTACAAGGGTATGTAGATGCACTCTCCTTCCCTCGTTGCTAGATTACTCCATAGATTGATCTTGGTGTTGCGTAGAAAATTTTGAATTTCTGCTACGATCCCCAATAGTCCTTTGGTACAAAAAGGATTGGGCCATCTTGCTGCACCTTATTTACTTTCATTACTTATTACCCGTTACAAATTACCTTATCACAAAACTATCTGCTACCGACAATTTCAGTGCTTGCAGAGAAAACCTTACTGAAAACCGCTTGTCATTTCCTTCTGCTCCTCGTTGGGTTCGACACTCTTACTTATAGAAAGGACTACGATAGATCCCCTATACTTGTGGGTCATCAAGCCACCACCTCTTCATCATCTGAGGATGAATTATCTGATGAGAAAATGAAGTTGTGAAAGGAAAACTCATCACCGCTATCCATTTTACCTTGTGAGAAAACCGTTGAACGCCTTGCGGTCGTGCTGGAGGCGCAATCGGATAGTGCATGTCCTGCTCCCCTCGCAAGCAGCAAAAGCAAGGTTTTATGGGGCGGTGGTGCTGGTGGGCGCTCTGCGGCAATGAACGGCCAGATGGAAGAGGTTGGGGACGACGGGCGACGCCAGCGGCCGTAGCTTCTCTCCCACCGGCGATGAGGAGAACACCGGCAAAATACTTTTTGAAACGCCGGTGTGAGACAGCTATGGCATGGCTTGGTGGTGGTTTGGACGACCCTTGTGGAAGGCGACGCGACCTTGGAGGGTGGTGGCGGTGGCAATGTCAGGGGGCGGAGGGAGGTAGAGGAAGAGAAAGGGGGGTCTGTGTCCCCGACGAGCAGGCCAGGGCAGGACAAGGGACACGTGCCCCGCCCGTCCGCGCATATCCGTTTGGTCGCAAACTCGGCCCAAAGTTTGGCCGAGAATGGGTCAAAATCGGACAAAAAATGGACGACGGTTCGTTTGATCCCACGCGTTGGAGGGTCTGCTCTGTCCCTTCACCCCCAAACAGACATGGGCGGACCATTTGGGGTCGTGCGTTGGAGTTAACCTAATCATCCTGATGGCTCGCATGCCTACACGTGATAGAATACCGACATAGTGCTTGCATGGGGAGATATGATAACATAGATAGTGTTGCAGGAGCCATGATAGGTATATATAAACCATCAATGTCAAGGGGATAATTTGAAATAAATTTCATGTAAAGGTATTCAGACTACCAAATAACATCAAGCTATAAGTAGGATACTCCCACTGTACACTACAAGAAATATGTCAACTTGTGACCACCACTATTGGTCACTGAAAGGTCACAACTTTTCATTTGCGACTTTTTTTTGACCAAAAACAGAAGGTCAAAAGCTGGCGGTCGTAAACTAACTATAGTGACCTTTCTTCTGGAATGGTCGAAGACGTTTACGACCAAAATATCCCTACTGTGGCGTTTTGGTTACTAGCAACCTCCCCAGGGCACGTAGGCATCCAGCGTGGCAAGCTGATGTGGCACAAGATTCAGCCCGGTCCAATTCGGTTTTCTACATGGGCCTAGCCCAACAATTCGGCCTTTTTATTGTTTTTTCATGTGCATTTTTGGTCGGCTACATGGGCCACGCCCTACAATTCGGCCTTTTAATTTTTCTAGGCCATGGCCCTTTTGCAAACCATTTCATTAGGCCTTTTTGTAAGGTTTTACAGAAATGCACAATATTCCCGTCCACTATTATTTGGGTTGTAGCATTTTTGATCCAGTAGACCATTTGGTCTTTTTATTATTCACTGATTTCCAGTTTACACATTTGAACAACAGACACTCAATAATTCTATCAATTAAATGATTAAATTCAGAAATCATTCATCCAAATACACACAACAGCACATACAAGTCTGCACGTCCAACCTCAACTAAAACAAGCAAAAACAGATACACATCAACTAAAGTTGTGGTGCGCTTCCATCACAGCAGCAGCAACCTAAGCGACATTAGATCACCAAAAAGAAACAATGCCATCAACATGAGGCGGTAATCCAACTTCAACACTTTGTGAGGAGCAGCGCCACCCGGAGGATGCCGATCGCCTCTGGTACCTGGCCATAGGTCACATAAAAAATATTCAGAAATCAGTTGAACACAATTGACTACAAAATAAATCAGAATTGAACAGAATTGTCATGCTTGTCTACTTTCAGGAAAGTTAATACATATTTCCATGCTTGTTTACCAAAGAAATTGTATCAACTTAACACTTAGTCATGCATAAGTGTTTCACATCAAAAACATACAGCAGTGCAGACTCAAAATTGTATCAACTTAACACTTAGTCATGCATAAGCGTTTCACATCAAAAACATACAAAATTTGGAGTAGGAAACTAAATCTCTAAATACTCCAGCTGCAAATACTGCTAATTCTAATAGGCCAGTAGCAAATACTGTATTTTTGGAGTTTTAACAAATGTTCAGTAATTTATGGAGTACAACAGCAACATCACGTTAAGAAAGTGAGCTAAATCATCACATTTTCAACTCTAAAGGTGCGGCAGGTCCTAACCCTATCATAGGCATACGCGCAAACAGGTGCATGACAGTGTTAAGTTTTATACAAGGATGTGGCTTATTGAAACTGAAAGTCCAAGTAAAAGTCGTCAAGAGCAAAAATAATGAAATGTTTAGTCCCAGGTTTGTGAACTATGCAACAATTCTTTTAAACTTGTAATACGGAGGCTGAGTTAGTACGCAGAATGTCTGTAAGATACAATATGGCCCATCCAAGCACAGCCCAACCCGTCAGCCACAAAGAGTATGAAATAAAAACAAAATACCATACTTAATTGGAGCTTTATTTTTTTTGTTCTTACACGGGCCGCTAATAAATAAAGAGTCAGAAAAGCGTCTGAATAGAATCGAGGCTCTGTTTCAGGTAGCAAAGTGGCAAGCAATCTATTTGTGCAGCAGAAATTCTAGGCTTCACTCTGCTCATGATCTACTAATGACTTCTAGCATAAAAAAACACTTCTGGCCTAGTAAGCAACAGTATAGCATGCACTTATTAAATTCTTAAGAGTATCACATGCATTGTCTATTAAGGGAATCATCTGTTACAATTTGTGTTAAAATCTTCTAGGATTTCAAAGGCTGGAAACAATCTACTATGGAGAAGTGAAGGACCCCAAGTACCTTAAGAGTAGCAGATGCATTGTACAACTCTTCTTTACGAGTATCTCTGAAACCATCAGCGTTACCTGTAAAAGTGGTAGTCATCACATGGAAAAATTAGCCAAGCACACCTCTAATATGGAAAGAAGCACTTCTGTATTTGTATTATATATGCTAGAGAAACTGATTTCTAGTGTTAAAACGTGCAACTCTGGTTACATAATTTTGGTAAGCTAGGCAGAAGCTTAAATATTCAGTGTACAGAAATAGTCATGTGTATGCATATGTAAATCAATATGTCAAATTTATGGCCAACTAGAGATTCATGTATACAATTTGCTAGAGAAGAAAATAACAAGTAAGTTTGTAGCTAGCCTACCAGCAGTTTAACAACACTAATAGATTTGCATTTGATGCTGCCACTTAATTTCAGGACATGACAAGACAAAAAGCATGGCATCAACACGAGCATCAATAGCATACTAACACCTAAATTGATACTAAATTAATGGAGTCCCATCCATCCATGAGAAAATAAAGTGCCTTTGGTTGATAAAGAGAAGAGAAGACTACCTCTTGCTGGGATCAAACCAGAGGATACCAGCGCATCCACCCATGAGCAGGTTGTGTGGCTCGAGGTCATGGTCCCGGACACCGCGTTCGTGGCAGAAAGCAACGCCATTGCAGAGCTGGTACATCATGATCTACATGCACAATATCACCAAGTTCACCAACAATGAATCAGTCAACGAAGTCATTGAAGCTGTCCAGAATCACTTTCAGCTATCATGCATGCCTAGAAGATAACAATACATGTGTGTTCATCATCTACGCAACAACTCACTCTCAGAAGCTGACTTTGAACGCGGCGACGGAGCCCGCCTTGGGCCTTTTGAACCCCTCCCTGCCTTTCGCGCGCACCCTTTCTTGTATCGGCACAGCAAGCACGCAAAGCTCTACAATTTCAGCACAGCAGACGCACTGCACTTTGAGGCCCCAAGAATAAAACCCTAGTAATTTATTATTACAGAAAAATGCACCCTCTGCTTCATGAGCTCCAGGTTGCCGATGCTGTCGCCAAGGATGGCGCGCATCTCCTCGTCGTCCCTGCAAGCGTTCTCCAGGACCCTAAACCACCACAGCAACAACCAGTGAGCTAGCTAGTTAACTGAGCAGAGAGGGAAGTAGTTACACAGGACATTATTATTCTTAAGTGAATTAAACAAGTCCACCCATCCCAAATCCTGCAGCTATGGCTACATTTGCTAGTTTTTTGCTGCTTGGTTAAACTATGTGCCGCTACTAGAGATTACATCGGGGATGCAGGAGACAATCTGATGCGTTCGATACATGGCCTTGGATGCAACTTGCAAACTAGAGTACGAAAGGCAGTGTTGTCGAGTAAAGCATAGTACTTATGTGAAATGCACTGAAGCTGAAACAAGATAGGGATATATACCTGCGGCAACATCGTGGCTGGCCGCAGATTGGCGAACACGCCGAGCCCGGCACGGATGTTGAGCAGCCCGGTCTCAGGCTTGAGATGCTTCTCACTGCTGCCCCACTTATACCTGCAAGCGCAGCATCAGCGTCCATTTACTGAAACTGAAAGTCACAGATGCACATCACAACTTCTGAACTAATTACTATTGCCAGATCGTTTCCACTCACCCTCCTATCGCGCCGAGCAGGATGGCATCGGAGGTCCGCGCTGCCGCGAGCGTATCGTCGTGAATCAGACGTAGTCATGGTTGTAGGATATGTGGAGCAGGTCCGCGGCAGAGGTGCAGGGGTGGTCTGCGGGGCGACGACGCGGACGAACTGCAGCGGCGGCAGGAGCTCGTGAAGAGGCCCTCCATGGCGGGGCTGTTGTAGATGTACCTGAGAGAGAGGGAAGATGCGTGAGGGAGAGAGAGAGAGACAGAGGAAAGGAGAAGGACGGGACGGGTGTAGGTCTCGTCCGTGCGTCGCCGGCGGAGAGCGCCACCGCCTCCATGGCCGGTGACGGGTGTAGGTCTGCTGGGCACCGTCGAATCCCGCCTTAGGTCGCCGGGATTGGGTGCCGGAGGCGGCGGTGGGAAGTTGGATCTGGGAGTGGGAAGACGGGAGAGGATCTGAGGTGGGAAGGGGAGGTGTGGCGGTGGTGGGTGGCGGCGAGGGGACTGTTCGGTGGCGAAGGTGGGTGGCGGCGAGGGGATGGGTGGAAGAGGTGGAAGGGGATTGGCGGTGTTGGGCGGAATCGATGGGGGCGGCGGCGCACGGAGGACGGCGCGGCTAGGGTTTGGACGAGAGCTGCGCTGATTCGGGAGGGGGATGAGAGGGATGAGGGGTAGAGGGGGTGGGGGAAGAGGGCTGCCGCCGGATCCAGGCCTATCCAATGGTGGTCGGGCATGATCCACGTGAGGTGCTCGTGGACCAATCAGAATGCAATAAAGGCTTTGATGATTTTATGACCATATAAATAAGTCGTAAATGATTAAAAATAAGTTCTTTTGCAGGAGAAAATCATTTTTCGTTGTGGAAGTATAAAAAATAGTTTTGTTGTGACGAACCTACCAACTCTATGTATTAGACCAAATTGTATGTATAATTGACCAAATGATTTTATGTAAAATGCTTTTGATCCACGAAAAAATCATTTTCCATTTTTTCGAGTGCCCAAAATGAGTTTTTTTTGTGAAGGACCTGTCATATATTTGTTGTAAAATTAGACCTAATCAATTTTATAAAATACTAGGCCATATATAATGCACAATTGACAAAATGGTTGGGTGTCAAAAATTTTGATCCACCTCTTGTGAAAAAGACAAATTCCCGTCGATTCAGTTGGAAGCGGGTCAAATTTGAACTGCAGGAGCCTCATAGTTTGCTCTTTATTTTTTCCAAAAATCATTTCTAGGTAAATAAGTATCTATTTAATCAGAGAAACACCAAAAAAATTCAAGATTCAACCACTAGCTAGGACCGGTCATTCCTGGCATTTTGACCGCATTTTGAAACGGGCATAAAAAATTCAAAAAAATCAAAAAATTGGAAAACCTCCGCATTGTGTCATTATATGTGACCAAGTTTCCAGGAAAAATAACAAAAAAGGGTTCTCAGAAATGAGCTATCATCTCTGAAGATTCATGGCTTTCAAGCCAAATGATCAATCTTATGGCCACATTCATGGCATAGTTTGTTCAAATGATCTCATATTGTGCACAAGGGTGCATATTGGAACGGCAATGTCAGGACCCCGATCCTAAGTCACACCGATCTAGCATGTAACACACCATATCACTTTGCGGCCTCACGCACGGTATTCCCACGGGAGCCACCTTACCTGGCCCGGGACCGTTTGCGCCTTTTGGCTCACGTATATGATAGTGTCGCTAGCATCCATATGACAAAGAACCCGGGCCGACATAGCTAGTCGTGAACCCAAAGCGACACTAACCCATGGGGACAGCCATACATCAATCAACTTCGAGCATGTCGGTCAACAGCGTGTGAATCCGGGATGTACTCCTACATGTACTCCTACATGGCCTCTCATGGCTACCTTTACCAAATCGTGTTCACACACTTAGCTCACACACAGTAGGACATGTTTACACACCTCCAATTCATTCCCGATGACCAGACCTGACTCAACTCTAAGCAGTAGCAGGCATGACAAAGAAGCATGGATGAGTAGGCACATCAGGGCTCAAACAACTCCTACTCATGCTAGTGGGTTTCATCTATTTACTGTGGCAATAACAGGTCATGCAGAGGAAAGGGGTTCAGCTACCGCAGCATGTAACAGTTTAATCGTTGTTGTCCTAATGCAGTAAAAGAGAGCAGGAGCGAGAGAGTGGGATTGTATCGGAATGAACAAGGGGGTTTTGCTTGCCTGGCACTTCTGAAGATAGTATAGTTCTTCATCGGTGTCATCGAACACGTCGTCGGATCCACGTCTACTGAGAGGGGGCAATACCGACAAACAAGGAAGAAACACAATCAATGCCATGCAACAATATGATGCATGAATGTGACATGGCAATATGTTGTTGATTGGCCTGATGCAACTAGCAACAAGTTAAATGGAGTTGGTTTGAACACTAGGTTCAAATTCAAACTCCATATGTGCTTTCTTAAATGCCATTTAATTGAATTGCCCTAAAAAGCAACTTTAAGTTGTTCCAACATGCATGAAAATGGTACAGATGGGTAGATTGCATTTTTCTGATCATTTTTCATATATAAATTGTTTCATTCTGAGCTACGGTTGAATTTCTATGATTTTTGGAAGTTTAGACAATTTTCTGGATTTTCCTGATTAAGAATAAATCCAGAAAATGTAATATTGCGTCAGCACTGCGTCATTGTGTTGTCAGCTGGTCAACTGGGCGGCTCCAGGTCAACTTGACCGGAAGGGCCCACTCGTCAGTAGTTAGTTAACTAACTAAGGTTAGTTAGTGTTAAACTGATGCTAATCCTAGTTGGGTTAGTGGCCTGGGGCCCACACGTGACTGACCCAGGGGGTCAACTGGGCCCACCCGGGGTCAATGGTCAGGGCGGTCAAACTCGCCGGCAGCTCAACGCCGACGACGACAGGCGCGGCGGAGAGGCTCAGAAATGAGCCACAGGGCACGGACGAGGCCGTTCTTGGGCTCGTTGGAGATCTCTCGCTCGCGCGGATCGAGTGGTGGTGGCGGCCAGACCTATGGTGGCCGGAGCCGACGACGGCGTGCTCCAAGGCGGCGGCCGGAGTTCGGGCGAGATGCGAGTGAGAGCTAGGGGGCACGGGAAGGCGAGCTGGGGCGTGCTGCGGGCTCGCGGGGAGGCACTGAGCGCAGTGGTGTGCTCGAGTGCGAGCTCCAGCAGCCGTAGCCATGGCGGCGACATGGCCGGCGACGAAGAGCTCTCGGGCTCTTTACGAACGGCGGCTAGAGAGAGAGGTAGAGTACGGGGAGAGGGGGAAACGATGGCGGAGCTCACAGCGGATCCGATGGCGTTGTCGGCGAGGTCGGGGGCGGTCGGCTTGCTGCGCATCGACGACGACAACTGTCGGTGCAGAGGACGAAGACAACGGTGATGGCGGCGCTGCGGGGTGCTCCGGCGCCGTTTAGCTCGGTGGAGACGAAGAAGAGGTCGAGGCGGAGCTCCTGGGGAAGGCAGAGGGGCAAGGGGGTGGCTGTGGCCATGTGGCAGCGAACGGCGGCGACGAGCGCGTTGGCCATAGCAGGGGAGGACTAAGGAGAGATCCAGGGAGAGAGGGGAGAGGTGCAGGGGGTCGAGGGGGAGTGCGTGGTGGCGTCCAGAGCGTCTGGGCGTCGAGGGGAAGGGAAGGTAGGCAGGGTGGTGGCGTGGCGAGCTCGGCGACGTCGCGGTGTCCCTCCTCTGCCTACTGGCAGAGGTAGGCGATGACTGGCAGCGGCGCTGGGCTGGGCCGGCCAGGTGGGCTGGCCAGCTGGGCTGCGACAGGTGAGGCCAGGTAAGCCTCCTCTCTCTGGTTTTCTCTATTTATTAATGTTTTCTATTATTCTGTAAACTTTAGGGTTTATTAAAAATGCCTGGGCATTACCAAAAATCATGAAACTAATCATGGCTACTGTTTAGAATATATCCAAAAGTAAACATTTTAGTTTATGATTATTTGAGCATTTAAAATATTTTATAGCATTTAAATGCACAAATGCAAATACAATATAAATTAATTCAAAAATCCAGAATGGCCTAGAAATATGTGCATGACTTTTGGCAGAGGTTTTTACCTTTAACAAAAATCATGAACTTTTCTAATGGGCATTTGGGATTATTGAAAATATTTTTATTGAACCTAGTTGAATTCATTTGGTGCTAGGGTTGCAACAATCCCCATTTCAAGTTTCTGAGAAAATTAAACATGATGATATGATGATCATGCAAGGACAAGCAAAGGCTAAGCTAGGGCTGTGACAACTCACCCCCACTAAACAAGAATCTCATCCCGAGATTCAAGTCGTGAGGTAAGAAGACAGAGGGGTCGCAAGCTATCACAATCTTCACGATCCAGGTTGCACTTCATGTTGACACGATCTCCATCTTGTTTCGATGTCTTGCCTTGAGAACTCCATCCAACCCGATAACGGAAAGAAAGGGAACTCTCAAAGAATAGGTCTTCTCAAAAATCAAGCGATACACGATCGACTCATGGAATGAGATGTTGAAACATCTCGAGTTGAGACACAAAACACTCCGAGAGGAATGGAGGAACAAACTACGGGTTTGATTTGGTGGGCAACAATTCCACGCTTAGAGAGATGGTGGATGGTGTCAAGGTGGCGAGGAATAATTGCCATGATCCCGTAACAGGGCACCTTGGGAAAAGGTGACTCGTAGAATTATTCCCTTAAGTGGCAAAAAGAATTACTTTTGATATAGAGATCATTGAAACTCTCTATACCAGCCTAAGAAAAAAAACACAATTGATCATTTGAATGAATTCGAAAGAATGGCATACTCACACCAGAGTGGATGATGTGGACTACCTTGTTGAAGACAACGCAAGGGATAATTTTGCTTGCGCGTGCCCTCAAGAACTTGAGCATTTCCATATTCATCAAGGTTCTACCAACAACCGTGTCGAGGATCCTGGCAACACATCTTACTACCTTGACGAATAGTGATGGACAATGCAGATGCATAGAAAGACACCCCTTTCTCATATTTCACCTTAGCGAGGCCAAGGGAACGAAATCTGGATGATCGACCGAGAGACATTTAGCACCCCGCTTCTAATGTTCTCCTTGATGTGCTAGCGCCACCCATTTATAGATATGGCATGATAACTAGAACATCAGGTAAAAGGTCGGACTTCGGAAGCTCAAGAATCCATAAGGAATAACTACGGAGGCAGATCCTGCGAGATCCTTATGGGGAGGTGACCAACTTCTTCAACCAAGATATTACAATAATAGGCCTTCCGGCTAGGTGGGTTGGCCATGACATCCACGTTACCGGTTACCGAGAGACCAATATTATAGTTCTTGGGACACGTTCCAACCATCATATCTGCCCGAGATTCAGATCTGGTTGGTGTCAGGATATTCCAGACTCATCGAATCTAGAAGAAAAAGTGAAAGTTTGCAACACAAATCGACGAGATGATGTTGCGAGATTCTCGGGAAATGAACTACGATAGCAAGCTCCAAAACATGAGCGGGTTCTGCTACATGCATGTGAACACGTTGTCCCAGACAAGCATGGTCACCTGGTAGTCTTACAACGAAACACTACCGAGTTCTGGTTGGGAACCATCATTGAGGATAACGAAGTCATTACGCAAGTCCATGGATTAGATCCCAAGCATAGACTTATCTTCCTTTAACAAATTAGTCAGTGGCTTGGTGTGCTAGGGAATACATATGGAATGAAGATGATCAGTCTATCTAACCATAGAATACTTCGCACATGCATGACTGACTTCGGACGATCCCAAAGGAAGCAAAAACAAGCTTTCTCGAATTCACGGCGGCAACTTTCATCAAAAGCACGTGAATTAGAGGAAGTCACTCCTTTCATCCAAGCATAAGCTTCATGAACGGAACACGAAGGCATTGCTTACAAAGTTTCCAACACTAGGTTGATGTTCAACATGAATCATGGGGGAGACAAAATGCAGCTGATGGGCTCAACAGCAACTCATCGGAATTTCCATACCACTGGACTTCCACCATCATGTGAACATGGTGATAGCATTGGTCAGACCAAAAGATGTAATGGTGTATGCTCGAGGGATCAACCACGAGTAAGACAATATTACGAACATCGTTGGTTCTGATTTGACTTGACGATAGCCCATGCTCAAGTCAAAGTTTTGACAAGGTAATAGACCCAACAACTGATCACGAGGACCAATCGATGGAGATATCATCTTTCTTCAACTCACACACACAAAAAGATATCCCTTGACATGAACTAAGTCAGACAAGCTTTTATCTTCCAACTCTCCAAGTTGTTGTCTAGCTCAACCAACTAGCTCAGGGATATCCAACACAGATTCTTGGAGAAGGAGTGATTTATAAGAAAATCAACTTGATCACGAACTCAACATAGCGGTCGGGTGACAACCAGGTAATACTTCCGAGAAGATATTCAGAAAATCACGAACCACCGATATGTTATTAAGCTCGAGAGCAATCCTGCTTTTCAGGGCAGGACAATATGATCAAATAAGCGAGGGGTTGGCACAATCCCAACTCATTGATTGAAGTGTGCACCAGAAATATGGACTAGGTAGCACGATCAATCTTAGGATGATGATTCAATAACAGCACACTAAGAATGATATTATTGTCCATTTACTACCAAGCAACAAGTTGCTAGGAGTATTGATTTCACACATCACAATTCATTTGTCGGTATACCGGTTACAACAACACGGAACCGAGGAATGAACGATGATGGCGAGAGTATCACTGCATCAAGAATTCATAAGAGAAGGTGCAATTCTCATGACATTCCTGGCATAAAGTGGGTAATACTTCAGGGTAGAACAGAACCAAAAGCTTGATTGCATTTGATCTGCGGAATACACTGCTTTGACCCAATCCTAGAAATGGATGAGGCACTGGAGTTTGTTTCTCCTAGTCATTCCGGAATAGAATGGCTTGACGGACCATAAGAATAATAAGCATCGATAACACGAATGCACAACTATTCCTGACTATCAATTGATAGACGAGGGTCGGATGACAACTAAAAGGGACAACTCAAAGGAACATATGATTTTCTGAGTTGTGGATGCATAGATTAATATGTCGAAACAAGTTCAACAGGTTTCTTCCGGATAACCCATGCAGAAGAAGAAGGACTGGAAGATTCACAATTTGAATGGAGAACTCATCAAGAGCACTCGTATTGTGATCTTTTGGTTCAACGAACTTCCACTAACGATGGTTCATGGTATTAGGAAGAATGATATACCACGGACCTCGAGGACTATCGCAAGGGTTACTAATATCCTAAAGGAACTAGCAACACTATCAACATGAGATAAGTAGGGTGAATCTCGGGTTCAAGAACCCAGAATCATCACACTGGGAACACCAAACATTGCTAAATTACTAACTCTAAGATACCCTAGTGTCATAATAACAACTCCAACATATATGTCGAGGCAATAGAGTACCTCAACTCACCGATTAGTGTGCTTAATCTGGCCGAAAGGACATCGGGAATGGAAAGAAAGGATTTACAAATGCATCAGACTATTTAGAAACCTGGGATGACTCGGACAGCATAACGGCTGTAAATGCTCAAAATGATTTGAGACAACCTGCAAAAATGGTGGCATAGCCACTCAACATCACAATATCAAGGTTCTGAGGCCAGCTATGAACATATGGAAGTAGTAGGAACTAAATTGAGACTTGAACTCAACAATCCTAGGCAACTACGGTTTAGTAACACGTCATCCTGAGAGATAGAAGAGAAGCCTAGTTCTTAAACCCCGTAGAAAGGAAGAGGATGACTCAGATCAGAAGGCATGAGGTATAAGGAGTAAAAAGAGCCTTACGTTCCCTTCCACAATCAATTCCCTTATATAACTAAAGCATTTCTAGACTCGACTTCGACCAGTTTGGCTTGGTAATCCTACTGGCAGTCAGGCTCTGATACCAAAGCTGTCAGGACCCCGATCCTAAGTCACACCGATCTAGCATGTAACACACCATATCACTTTGCGGCCTCACGCACGGTATTCCCACGGGTGCCACCTTACCTGGCCCGGGACCGTCGCTCGCATCCATATGACAAAGAACCCGGGCTGACATGGCTAGTCGTGAACCCAAAGCGGCAATAACCCATGGGGACAGGCATACATGAATCAACTTCGAGCATGTCGGTCAACAGCGTGTGAATCCGGGCTGTAGCACTGGGCTAACAGGACTCCGGTAACCCGGGCTGTAGCAGGCTAGGCAGGACTCCGGATGTCACCGCGTGACATTTCCCCGAAGGGACAGACACAGGAACGAAGTGAAACACATGCCGGCCAGTCAAGTGTCCAGAGCAGTAGTGTTGGGCTAGCAGGACTCCGATGAACCGGGCTGTAGCGGACTACTATCGCTCAGGAAGCACTAGACTACATTTCCCCATATGAGAGGCTGCCAAGGATAAACAACTAGATTGTCGGATTCCACACATATCAAGCATTTCAATCATACACACAATATGCTCAATATGTGCAAATACAACATGGCATCACAACATAACTCTACGACTCAAGTATTTATTCATTAGGCTCCGAGGAGCGAGATATTACAAACATGGGTCTCATGACCCAACATTCAGAGCATACAAGTCAAAGCACATGCGGAAGCTTAACATGTCTGAGTACAGACATCTACAAATGAAAAAGGCTGAGAAGCCTGACGATCTACCAGATCCTGCCGAGGGCACAAGATCATAGCTGAGGTATCAAGCTAAACGTCGAAGTCCAAGCGGTACTACTAGCGAGACTGAAGTCTCTCTGCAAAAACATAAAATAGGCAAACGTGAGTACAAATGTACCCAGCAAGACTTACATCAGAACTAACTACATATGCATCGGTATCAATAAAAGGGGGTGGTGGAGTTTAACTACAGCAAGCCAGCTTTGACTCAGTGGCTATCCTAAACTACGACTGCAAGTAACTCTTTTGGGGTGGCGCACACGAGTCCACATATTCACCATATCAATACACCACTATGGATCCGCTCCCGTCTTCCCACGAGAACGCCACCCACAGCACTCACGCTTATCTTGCGAGTTTTAGAGTATCCACTTTCACTTGTCTATGAACTATTATAGGCAACCCAGAAGTCCATTACCGCGGACACGGCTATTCGAATAGATGATGTTAACCCTGCAGGGGTGTACTTATTCACACACGCTCTCACCACTTATCACCGTTTACACGAAATGTACTCGGCAACCTTCAAGCGAAAGCCCAGCGAGGGTGTCGGCCACGGCCTACCTAAACACTCAAGTCTCTAGTCAAGGTTTATCGCCTATTCAGGTTCCATCCGCAGGGAGTCCGGCCGAGGTTTCCACATACGGCCCCGAACGATGTGTACAGGGTTCCGAGACACCAAACGGGCGCCCGGCTGGCCCGGCCACGTGCCTACCGCAACACAGCCCACCCCTATGGTCAGCGCTGTGTGCGGCCCCCAGCATACTACAAACACCAGAAACTACTTTGCAACTCCTGGACAGAGGACAAGGGTGATCAAGAAGCCGAGAGGGTCCATTGGTTTCGGGCCCAATGCGTGGTAGTAACTATTTCATGGATCAAGCACAGAACTCAGTTCCTGAGGACGGCTGCAATGAGACAACCCACCATGTACTCCTACATGGCCTCTCACCGCTACCTTTACCAAATCGTGTTCACACACTTAGCTCACACACAGTAGGACATGTTTACACACCTCCAATTCATTCCCGATGAACCAGACCTGACTCAACTCTAAGCAGTAGCAGGCATGACAAACAAGCATGAATGAGTAGGCACATCAGGGCTCAAACAACTCCTACTCATGCTAGTGGGTTTCATCTATTTACTATGGCAATAACAGGTCATGTAGAGGAAAGGGGTTCAGCTACCGCAGCATGTAACAGTTTAATCGTTGTTGTCCTAATGCAGTAAAAGAGAGCAGGAGCGAGAGAGTGGGATTGTATCGGAATGAACAAGGGGGTTTTGCTTGCCTGGCACTTCTGAAGATAGTATAGTTCTTCATCGGTGTCATCGAACACGTCGTCGGATCCACGTCTACTGAGAGGGGGCAATACCGACAAACAAGGAAGAAACACAATCAATGCCATGCAACAATATGATGCATGAATGTGACATGGCAATATGCTGTTGATTGGCCTGATGCAACTAGCAACAAGTTAAATGGAGTTGGTTTGAACACTAGGTTCAAATTCAAACTCCATATGTGCTTTCTTAAATGCCATTTAATTGAATTTCCCTAAACAGCAACTTTAAGTTGTTCCAACATGCATTGAAAATGGTACATATGGGTAGATTGCATTTTTCTGATCATTTTTCATATATAAATTGTTTCATTCCGAGCTACGGTTGAATTTCTATGATCTTTGGAAGTTTAGGCAATTTTCTGGATTTTCCTGATTAAGAATAAATCCAGAAAATGTAATGTTGCGTCAGCACTGCGTCATTGTGATGTCAGCTGGTCAACTGGGCGGCTCCAGGTCAACCTGACCGGAAGGGCCCACTCGTCAGTAGTTAGTTAACTAACTAAGGTTAGTTAGTGTTAAACTAATGCTAATCCTAGTTGGGTTAGTGGCCTGGGGCCCACACGTCAGTGACCCAGGGGGTCAACTGGGCCCACCCGGGGTCAACGGTCAGCGCGGTCAAACTCGCCGGCGGCTCAACGCCGGCGACGACAGGCACGACGGAGAGGCTCGGAAATGAGCCACAGGGCACGGACGAGGCCGTTCTTGGGCTCGTTGGAGAGCTCTCGCTGGCGCGGATTGAGTGGTGGTGGCGGCCAGACCTATGGTGGCCGGAGCCAACGACGGCGAGATCCAAGGCGGCGGCCGGAGTTCGGGCGAGATGTGAGTGAGAGCTAGGGGGCACGGGAAGGCGAGCTGGGGCGTGTTGCGGGCTCGTGGGGAGGCACTGAGCGTAGTGGTGTGCTCGAGTGCGAGCTCCAGCAGCCGTAGCCATGGCGGCGACATGGCCGGCGGCGAAGAGCTCTCGGGCTCGTTACGAACGGCGGCTAGAGAGGAAGGTAGAGTACGGGGAGAGGGGGAAACGATGGCGGAGCTCACAGCGGATCTGATGGCGTCGTCGGCGAGGTCGGGGGCGGTCGGCTTGCTGCGCATCGATGACGACAACTGTCGGTGCAGAGGGCGAAGACAACGGTGATGGCGGCGCTGCGGGGCGCTCCGGCGTCGTTTAGCTCGGCGGAGACGAAGAAGAGGTCGGGGCGGAGCTCCTGGGGACGGCAGAGGGGCAAGGGGGGTGGTTGTGGCCATGTGGCAGCGAACGGCGGCAAGGAGCGCGTTGGCCATAGCGGGGGAGGACGAAGGAGAGATCCAGGGAGAGAGGGGAGAGGTGCAGGGGGTCGAGAGGGAGTGGGTCCCGGCGTCCAGAGCATCCGGGCGTCGAGGGGAAGGGCAGGTAGGCAGGGTGGTGGCGTGGCGAGCTCGGCGGCGTTGCGGTGTCCCTCCTCTGCCTACTGGCAGAGGTAGGCGATGACTGGCAGCGGCGCTGGGCTGGGCCGGCCAGGTGGGCTGGCCAGCTGGGCTGCGACAGGTGAGGCCAGGTAAGCCTCCTCTCTCTGGTTTTCTCTATTTATTAATGTTTTCTATTATTCTGTAAACTTCAGGGCTTTATTAAAAATGCCAGGGCATTACCAAAAATCATGAAACTAATCATGGCTACTGTTTAGAATATATCCAATAGTAAATATTTTAGTTTATGATTATTTGAGGATTTAAAATATTTTATAGCATTTAAATGCACAAATGCGAATACAATATAAATTAATTCAAAAATCCAGAATGGCCTAGAAATATGTGCATGACTTTTGGCAGAGGTTTTTACCTTTAACAAAAATCATGAACTTTTCTAATGGGCATTTGGGATTATTGAAAATATTTTTATTGAACCTAGTTGAATTCATTTGGTGCTAGGGTTGCAACAATCCCCGTTTCAAGTGTCTGAGAAAATTAAACATGATGATATGATGATCGTGCAAGGACAAGGAAAGGCTAAGCTAGGGCTGTGACGGGCAAACAATGTTGCCTAAGGAAGTTTTCATTTTCTTTGGACGAAAAAACCATTTTTCATTTTTCGAGTGCCCAAAAGGAGGTTTTTTGTGAAGGAACTACCAAATAATTGTTGCAAAATTGGACCAAATCAATTTTCTAAAATACTAGGACATATTTAATGCACAATTGACAAAATGGTTGGGTGCAAAAAGTTTTTATCCACCTCTCGTGAAAAAGACAAATTTCCGCCGATTCAGTTGGAAGCGGGTCAAATTTGAACTGCAGCTGCCTCATAGTTTGCTATTTATTTTTTCCAAAAATCATTTCTAGGTACATAAGTATCTATTTAATCAGAGAAACACCAAAAAAATTCCAAAATTCAACCACTAGCTAGGAACGGTCAAGCCCGCCGTTTTGACCGCATTTTGAAACAGGCATAAAAAATTCAAAAAAATTCAAAAAATTGGAAAACCTTCGCAATGTGTCATTATATGTGACCAAGTTCCCTGGAAAAGTAACAAACTTGTAATACGACAATTATTTTAAAAAAGTGTTCTCAGAAATGAGCTATCATCTCTGAAGATTCATGGCTTTCAAGCCAAATGATCAATCTTATGGCCACATTCGTGGCATAGTTTGTTCAAATGATCTCATATTGTGCACAAGGGTGCATATTGGAATGGCAAACAATGTTGCCTAAGGAAGTTTTCATTTTCTTTGGATGAAAAAACCATTTTTCATTTTTCGAGTGCCCAAAAGGAGGTTTTTTTGTGAAGGAACTACCAAATAATTGTTGCAAAATTGGACCAAATCAATTTTATAAAATACTAGGACATATTTAATGCACAATTGACAAAATGGTTGGGTGCAAAAAGTTTTTATCCACCTCTCGTGAAAAAGACAAATTTCCGCCGATTCAGGTGGAAGCGGGTCAAATTTGAACTGCAGCTGCCTCATAGTTTGCTATTTATTTTTTCCAAAAATCATTTCTAGTTACATAAGTACCTATTTAATCATAAATACATGGTTTGGTGGTGATACGTCGAGGTTTGGGCGGTGGCCGAGGGCCCTAACTCTAGAGCGCATAAACTCGCATGCCCGCCGCGTGGTCACCGCGTGACCGTGGCGTTGCCATGTGTTCTGGGCGGCCTAGGTATGTCTAGTGGGTTGGGCACTCCCCAGGTAGGTGCTAGGAAGAAAATCACAACATAAGATTCTCACGAGGAGACCGATCGATGCTCAAACATGAATAACCAACAAAGTGTTTGATTTGCGGTACGAGAAATGCACATGGCTAATGGGCGTGAGTTTTGGCTGAGGATGATCAGTTACTAAGGAGACCGTCTTCACAAATTTTCAGCTCAAAAAGAGGAGCCTATGTGGTACTTGCTTTGCAAACTACCACACTGGACATAAATACGAATGTTGAAGCTCGGCTCAAAATAATGAATGGATTGAGCTGGCATTTGGTGGAGGATGGTTATTTGGGCATAGAAAAGCAATGTAGAAAATGGATACTATTTGGACATGCCAAAGTGGTACTTTCTTCACAAATTGTTGTTCTGAACAGAATAGGAAAATGAATATTTTTCAAGTATTTTTGAACTAGGCAAGGAAGCTTTTTACATATTTGACGAAGATATGACCCAAAGAATTTATGAGATTTTTTTGGGAATTTTGGAAATGACAGAAATATATGTTGCTTCACAACCTAGGGCAAAAACTGCCACATGAACATGACACATAGGCAAAACTGATGAGATGGCGCCTAGTCATCGCAACTCACCACAATTTACAAGGCTATGACCATCTATATTGGTCATTAACAACTAGAAATAAGGCAGCGGACTAGCGCTGTTTGCTTTATGACCATTTCGTGTAAGGAAATTATGACCTTTCTGACCAAAATGGTCGCAATGGTTTAGGGTTTGGAGCCCCTCGAACAGCTTTTGACCAATTGGTCTCAAATGGTCATAAATCTATGACCAATTCTTCCAGGGTCACTGACAGAAGGTCATAAGTTGACATATTTCTTGTAGTGGTAAATTCTCATCAAACGTTTTAGGTCAACTAGTCATCAACCCGTGCACCTGCACGGGCTAGTCATTTTTGGATGATCTAAATACTTTTGACTATTAAAAATAAAGCTAATTAAAGAATATTTATGAGACCAAAATTTGAAAATACAATCTCTGAAAAGAAGATACCCTAAAAAAATAGTACTCCCTCCGTCCCAAAATAAGTGACTCAATTTTGTTCTAACTTTATACCACACTAACATGATTAGGAAAAAAATAGAACTTATCTAATGAAACAAAGGACAACCTCAGTACTAATCTTTCAGTACACAAAGGCCTTCAATAAATTGGAAGCTACACCAAAAAAACTTAGGAGTTCCTAAGTTTTATAAGGAATGTATGCAACAGAAAATCATACTAAAATACTATAAATAATGAAACTACATGCTATATTTCTTAATACACCACGCAACAATATGAATAAAATTAGCTGGCCTTAGCATGCAACTGGTAGTATGAAAGATCATAGCTTTGGCAGTGAGTGGGTTTCTCCTTCCAAGACAGATATTATCATGCACCTCTTTGTAGGTCCTCAACATTAGAACCTTGTGAAATTCTTTCCCTCACGTGGTAGCTAGGATGGTTCAATGTTATGTTAACACACATGTTAGATTTAACCTGAGGATTGTAACCTATTTTGATCTATACCGTTTGAAAAATGATCTATTAATAAAAGAAGTGTTAAACTAATCATATCAAATCCTCCATAACCTAAAGTGAATCAAAATCTATGTTTAGCATTGTTGTGATTATATATAAGCGATTATAGACTGACCTGAGAATAAGCTATGCAAACAATTTAGCAAAGCAAAATTAGTTCCTTCATTCATATACATGGGATCAGATGTTGCATGGCACATCAATCCTTCCGGAAGACAACGAAATGACTATAAGAAAAGAATATGCAGCAGAAGTTACAGCAGATCAACATACTTAGCAAGCAATCTCCTACCATCCTTTTTATTTTCCACCGAGCCTTCTTTTCACAGCACTTTGTTGCGCAAGCATGCCGTATGCTACCACTGCTTTGAAGTCTGAATAGTCCAATTCATAAGTGAGAAAGATTAAAGTAGGGCCGCAGAACAGAGAGGCAGAAGCAGTGCCATAGTGATGCCTGACTAGTTGGCTGCTCTCATTGTTAGTCTTGGAAGGACAACCTGATGCCTGGTAGATCAACACATGGGTGCATTGACGGTGGATTAGGCGAACGGCAGCCGCTGGACATCATAAAGAAACTAAAAAGGGCTTGAGGAGGACACATGTATGTGTTTGGGCTTTGCGTCAAGGCCGCAGCGAAGCATTTGTGATTCTGGAAAACTGCTGTCAAGCGTCTTGTATTTTCTCATGAACTAACATCTGACGGCTCTCTGTGTTTTCAAGACCTGTTTCTCCTAGGATTAATTTAGAGTCTGGAAAGGAGCCTCCAATTATAAAGGACGTAACTTAAATTTTAAGCAACAAATTGTATTAACATAATTATAGAATCTAGTATTATCAAAATTCTTGAGCACATTCATTAAACTGAGGAACAGAAAAAATACGCTCAGCAATTCAAACAGGATGGAGCAAGGTTAAGCTTTTAGGCATGTTTTTCGAAATATATTTTATGAAGTGTATAAAATAATAAAGGAGCATGGGTGCATTTTATATGAATAAGCAGGCTCATGGTTTTTTTAGAGCACCTCGAGTCCTTTGTACCATCTGTTAGTTTATATTCATATATATGATCAAGAAAACCGCATATGTGCATAGCATAAATGAAAAGGTTAACTTGTGTACTCATGATAAGTAAACTTAATAAAAAGAGTATACTTTTGAAAATCTAATCCTGGCACTATATATATGCAGCCTGCATCACACTGGGGCATCATATATATCATGAAAATCTAAAGAAAGGAGCATGAAAATAATAATATTAGAGTAACTATTACCTATGCTGGATTTTCACATCGTTACCTATGGTACAATCGAGTGATGACCAGAGATGATGTGCCAAGAATAGATTAGAGACAGGCTGCAAAATAATACAATGCATCCGTAATACTTCTTGTAATATTAATCCCTTTATTGTTGCAGAACTCGATAGCATAGCCTCCTTCTGAATTCAGAGTGGACTCCCAACTGTCACAATTCCAGTAAAAGTATAGATGGTGGTTCTGCTAAAAAACGCGGGGAAAAGGTAAAACAGTAGAAACTGAATTCCTGTAACGACTGAAATATATAAATGTGCAAGACGGTAGAAGAAGGAAAACTCCCTATAAACTGAAAGTTGCTTGTAGCATTTCATATATATGAGAGAGAAGGAGAACCCAAACATTAAAAACTGTGAAGCTGGCTACCATTACACATTGCTGCTAGCTACTCAACACCGGGTGAGGTGATATTTGTCCGTCCTCCACACCAGATGCGACCGGCCAGCTGCTTCAGACATGATGAGCTCCTTGCTCTAGTACTTAATTAGCATGCAATGGCACATCCTTCTTTGCCTGCATCTCCTTAATTTTCTTTCAAAAAACTGCAGAGGCACTCATCTTCCTGTATGATAAAACCTTCGTTCATATTTAACTGGTGTCCTCTACCTGAAGGACCTGCGGCTATTCATGATACTGGCAATAGGAGGAGGGCGTGCATGCGGTTTCTTCACCGATGTGAGGAAGTCTGGAGCTAAAAGAGTCCGCCATAGTTCTTTTGACAACCGTGGCGTCATCAGTCTGCCGTACTTGCTCCAATCTTCAAACGTGGCCAACAATGGCAGTTGTCCAATCCGATTCAAAGAGCCATGGATGCGCCTCCTCCACTGTATCGTGCATCGTGGATTGCGGTTTGATCGGGCATGATAGATAAAGAGATTGGAAGAATCTCCTACTCAGCCCCCATCAACCCTGATGGTTTGCAGCGAACGCATCATGGTTGGGGCTGGATTTGCAGATTAAAGTGAAGTGGATGCGGAAGAAGTTGGCTTGATATTGCCAACACATCATGGCTGGGGCTGGATTGCAGATCGGGGGAAGCGGATCGGGGAGAGGTTGGCTCGATGGCTGGGGGTGGATCATAGATTGGAGGGAAGGGGATCAGGGAGAGGTTGGCAAGATATTGTTTTACTATTGTTGCATGATCGGTGGAGGAAAGGGCATGGGAGGAAAACGTTTTTTTTAATAAAGATGCTTGCACGTGGGACATCGGGGTAGGACTCTTTGAGGGACATCATCGTATGGCTGTAGATAACTAATCATGAGATCGGATGGACAATTAGATTAGGTGTTGAGGATTAACATGGAGGCTCGTATGGTGCCTTCAATTAGTAAATATAAGATAAAAAATGACTATTGACCTAAAACGTCTATAAAAGTTTATAGAGGGAGTAGATGGCAAGGAATTGGACACATGGTAAAACCATACAAAACTTTGGTAGCTAGCTTATCCTATCTTTCCATGAGAACCTTAGAACAAAAGTTTGACTTTTGAAAAGGTCGGCCGAAAAGCCTCTCTCTCCGTTTTATATATAAAGCAACAATCAACGATACAATATGCCAACACCACACACCCATGCAAGGAACACAAAGAAACACCTCCACACCAAAACACACACATCCAGGGTGAGATACAAGAGCGCACAAGAACAACTACACCACTCCAACACACTCGAAGGTAACAGCAGGGCATTGACAACCCGTTTGAAGCCGTTAGAGTTCTCCACCATGACAGAGACATCGTGAAGAGATGAAGCGGCACCCGACAAACCCTGGGCTTCAAGGATATGGCACAAGGGTGCAGATCCGGACCGAGCAACTAGATGAGGTAGAGGAGGGGAAGGTCGTGGCCACCTCCCTAGATCTCGCCTGACCAGAATGGGGCAGATGAACTGACCCACCATCAACGCGCCATCCCCTTCACCGGTCACTGCAGAGGCAGCTGACCACAGCCCAAACCGCCCTCAGGACATGTGGCACAAGGGTGCAGATCCGGCCATCGCCGCGCCTCCACACGGCTGCCACACCGGGCTCGCTCCACCACCACCCAGCCCATAATGCCACCGCGCAAACACCACGCAAGCATGTAGCAGCATGGCCTCTGCCCCGAGCCAGCACCGCGTCCTGTTCCAGGGGGCTTGGTCCACATCAAAATTGCCAAGAGAGGAAACGAGGAGGCTCTATTGCCGCCGGTCGGGCTTCCCCCTTCCGCGTCCACTAGCGACGGCGAGGAAGGAGGAGGAGAGAGGAAATGTAGGGTTCATTCTCATCACCGTTCTGGTTGCGAAATCCACTCACGAATTTATAACAAACAGAAGTAAGATCACAATACCAAAGATGGTCGCATAATGTAGCATGAATGAATATTGAGCTTGCACGTGAGATGTCAGTTATCCTTGCACTTCATTATTGAGCTGAACTAGATAACAATTGAGGTACACAAAGACAGCCCACAATAGTAGGTGAGTTCCACGCCTGCCTAGTTCTACGGCTACGGCCGGTTCCTTTTTTATGTTTTTGGGCTTGTTGAGGTGTGCCTTCAGCAGAACCTTATACTCTTTGTTGTGCGACTTGAGTGTGTATCCTGGACTAGCCCGTGTATGTGTGCTTTTGACGGTTTGCTTTATTTATAAAGCGGGGCGAAAGCCTTTTCGATAGGTGAGTTCCAGCTACTACTGAAACTCAACTGCCGTCCATCCTCAAGCATGGTGCGTCATCGTCAATCAATGCGAGGGGGTTCTCCTCTGCTGCTCTATCTAATGTTGGAACCACATCAAGCCATGTTACTGACATGACCATAAGCATCTATCTATCTATCTATCTATCTATCTATACCTATACTAATTACAGACTCTTAAGAAATTACCGCGTTAATTAGATTTTATGGGCCGCTCATCTGGTGGGACCAAGTTATAACGGTGTGAATTAACTCATGTAATGCTCATACAAAAAAAATCTCAGTCGTTCAGAAAATAAATAAAATCCAGTTGTTAGATGGAGAATTGGTTGGTCAGGCCCCATGTTAAACTGTTTGTCAAAAAACGTAACTCTCCGTTTATTATAATAAGAACAAAAATAATGTTTAAAAAAACCAGAAATAAGGAGCGGCTCAGGCTATGGGGGCCCTTGGTAGAAAAATTGGTTCGCAAAGTAGAAGCCAACACCGTCTCAAAGTCTCATTTAAAAAAGAGTCTATCTCGGTTACGTTTCTTTTTTATAGTACTATATCTCACCATCGCATCTTATAGGCTGTCTAACACGCAGCAATCCTAATCCTCATACAAACCTGTCGTTTTTCACCACAGCTATGACTGCATCACTTCAATCTTGATCGAGGCCTCCGTTCCTTAATGCTGATGCATATAATTTGATTGAGCAGTCAAAGTTCTCCTTCAGCATTCCAGTATGTATTAGCTTGCTTTCTCCTGAGTCGATCAAAATTGCAGATAGTTCTCATCAATTCTATTTCCGCTCTCATACCCCATCTTCCAACGCCTGACTTGCCGAGTGCTTTCGGGCGATGTACGCAGGTCACAAGTAGGTATACTGAGATCTGTTTGCTAGAGTTAAGACATCATGTTCGCAGCCGCAATGCTTAACCAAGTGCATGCTGGATTATGTGGTTGCTCACGTACGTATATATGCTCAAGTTGAGCTCCGTGTATAATCGCATCGGAAGGATTGAACACTGTTCACATGTCGAAGCTGCAGGCCCGTATCAACAAAAACTTGATTCCATCAATTGTATCTGATGAGCATGTGCTAGATCGTAGAAGAAATTCTTTTACCTGTATGGTTGTGCGTACGTATGTATGTACGGACACATCCAGCTGAATTCTGTTTGCGAGGTTAGCTTCGTATTGGCACATCTAGCCAGAATCTTCTTGGGAAGTTAGTTTTGCTATGTATGTGCCTATGCGTTCGTGCCATATGAGTCGCAACTCGCAGCCTGTGTCGACGACTCCAATCATGTTTCCTTCTCTCTTTATATCTAATGTCGTCTTTGCTGGTCATCTCCAGGTTTTCCCGATGGACACTGTGATGCATGGCACCACTACGTAGATACCTGGAGTATATCTAACAGACCGACTTTCAGAATACAGGTAGACTGTCTTTTGTTACCTACAATCTTACAGCTTAATTTTTGCTAAATGTGTGTGTTGAAATTTCGACAAGACGATGTAGAAAGTTCATTGCAAATAGGCTGTGTCAACCTAAATTTAACTCTGGCCACAAATTAGTAAATGTATCATATATTTACCTGTGCACTTTCACGGGCTAGCAATTTCCAAAATCTGATGAAAGAAATGATCCCTATGATGTGTATGAATTTATGTAATTGTTTATATTACAGGAAATAGCTATATATTGAAATCTGTGTTTTATAATCCCATTATTAGTAAATGTATCATACAGGTAGACTCTTTTTCATATTAATACTGTGTTTTGAAGTATTAAAATCTAAATGTATCATATATAGGTAGACTCTATATATTGAAATCTGTGTTTTGAAGTATTAATATGAAAAAGAGTAGACCGTATTAATATGAAAAAGAGTAGACCGTAATCTAAATATGAAGTATTAGTATTGAAATCTGTCGTCTCTGATGGTCATCTGTGTTTATATTACAGTTTGGTATGTCGGTCGGTGGTATAATTATTCCTTATTTGTTTCAGTTTTCTTCCCTCTAATTTGTTTCTGATATATACTGACTAATTGGAGGTCCTCTACATATCATTAGAGTATTTAGGCACACCGTAATTTTAGGATTAGGGTTATATGAGCAACGAAGCTTACTCTTAGGAGATTACGCATGACTAGAAATCTGTCTTCAACGACGAATTTTATTGTAAACAAGAAATATAGCACCTCTTTATTTCATAACATTCTAAAAAGGGGGCAAAGAAAAAAAAAATCTTGCATCCTACTCGAGCTAAACTAGCATTGTTTGCAGCACATGAAAAGCATGGCGTTGTTTGCAGGAGTATAGAGTTACTAGAAATGTTTCTATAATGTGTAATGCCAATTAATCCTTATGAAAAAAATCTTTATAAAAACCCATAGTTTTTCCTTAATTTATATTCAATATAAATAACTTAAGTTTGATTGGATTCAACTTGGTGTATGCAAAAATAAGATGTGTGGTTTTACTAAGGCAGCAGAAATACGTCGGTGAAATATTTGTGATAAAAACCATACTTTTCTATATATACATTTAGTATTTTGTCTCATTATCCTATAACAGAATGGGAGCCCACATTAGTGCAATTCTTTTGCTCCCAGCCGTGCAAAAAAAAATTCTTTTGCTCCCAGGCTTTTAACAGCCAGAAAGCAGAAACAAATTAAACCCCTCTTTAATAAATTCCAGAAAGTCCCGAATTTTCTCTACATGTAAATGTACACTACATATCGGTGCGGATCTGAAATAGAAAGCAATAGATGAATGACATGCATCCATTGGACTATGACTGTAACATACAAATAAAAATATATTTTTAATGAAGTTTAAGGTTACGGAGTACATGATTGTGAAATTTGAACATGCACTATCTATGTTAGTTTTAACCGAGCTGAAAGGAGCCATTCGAGTTTCGACACAATATCATGATATATTTGTGCCACTCAGTTTTAGACAGTGGATTTTGTGAACATAGAAGAATTTTATCCTCACTATTAATTAAAACGAAATATTTTTTGTGTTGGAAAATATGTTTTCCCTTTTTTATAGTATAAGGCATGTATCACCTAACAATTTAGAGCTCAATGAGACTCAATTATTGAATATACAGATGTTAATATACAGTGTGAGTAAAGATCTACCAACCAGTCCTAATGAGTATACCAATACAATATTAGAGTAGCATAATTGGTAAACCATACATGTATGTAAGTTATAAGGTCATAAGTTTATTAAAAATAATAGCTCCTTTTTGCCTGACACGACACACAATGTGCATTGTTGCATGCTATTAATTAGTTGCAATGATTTGAATTTGTATTATAGTTATTATTTGAAATTTCATTTGTTACAGATATTGCATGTAATTAAATGAAATATAACTGGAAATCATATACATCTATCTAAAGGTAGGCTAGCCCATGCGGACGCACGGGTTGACGACTAGCTGTATTAAACACGCAATACTCAAATTCATCAGGAGGAAACTCACAATACAAAACGTGCACCCATGCAAAAATAATAATACAAAATGTGCACCTATACACGTGTATGTATAGATATATAAAACCGTGAGCTACCCATATGACGACACATCAATCAGCTCACAACAACAAGTAGTTAGTCCATAGGATTCAGTGAATCAGTTAATAAGGGCAACTCCAACAGACCGACCCAAACGGACACGCAATGTGTGGCTTTTCATACGTTGGGTCGGCCAGGCGGGAACCAGCGTCCAGCATTGTGTGCCGGGCCGTAGGTGCGCTCAACAAGGCCGACACAGTTCAACATTTTTAAATAAAAAATATTTCACATTGCCATCAAAAGTCCCAGTTTACAATAATTGGAATTAAAAATATATTTATCAAAAAAATTGGAAAAAATACATAAATAAAACCCTGGATCTAGTTGTGGCCGTCGCCGCCGTCAATCGTCTGTGTAGAGAGAATATTTGGTGCAACTCAATTGTATTCCAAGGAGTCGGTCACAATATATACACAAGATGTCTTGCGTGACAAGGAAACTAATCCTATCATATCTCTAGGAGTCAACTATATACAAGGCTAGAGAAGATAGGATAAGCAATACAAATTTGTCACGTTCAACAGCCCCCCGCAGTTGAAGCGTCAGCGTCGGCGATGCAAAGACTGGAACGGAACTCCTGGAATGCAGCGGTTGGAAGCCCGTTGGTCATAATGTCGGCAAACTGTTGGGTGGTCGGTACATGAAGAACACGAAGCTGACCCAACTGAACCTTCTCGCGAACGAAGTGAACATCAAGCTCAATGTGCTTGGTGCGCTTATGCTGCACCGGATTTGCCGCGAGATAGGTGGCCGAAACATTATCACAGAAAACCACCGTAGCTTTCGGGATGGAGACCCGAAGTTCGCCAAGTAGTTGTCGTAACCAACATGTCTCGGCAACAACGTTGGCAATGGCACGGTACTCGGCCTCAGCACTCGAGCAGGAGACGACGGGCTGCCGCTTAGAGGACCATGAGATGAGAGAGTCACCGAAGAAGACACAATATCCCGACGTAGATCGTCGAGTGTCGGGGCATCCGGCCCAATCCGCATCAGTGTAAGCAAAGAGCTCAGTCGAGGCGGAGGCACGAAGACGAAGACTGAATGTCGGTGTGCCATGAATGTACCGGAGAATGCGCTTGACCAAAGACCAGTGAACATCACGAGGCGAGTGCATGTGCAGGCAAACCTGCTGCACGGCGAACTGAATGTCTGGTCGGGTGAGCGTGAGGTACTGAAGAGCACCAACAATACTGCGGTAGAGGGCGGCATCCCTGGCAGGTTGTCCAGCATTGGCAGAGTGCTTCGGCTTGGCCTCGGCAGGTGTGGCAGCAGGTTTGCAATCGGTCATACCAGCATGATCCAAGAGATCGAGAGCATATTGTCCTTGATGAAGAAAAAACCCGGAAGTGTCACGTCGCACATTGATGCCGAGGAAGAAGTGCAGAGCGCCCAAGTCCTTAAGCCAAAACTAAGAACCAAGACGACCGATGATGTCGCGAAGTAAGTCCGCCCGAGAGGCTGTGATGACAATATCGTCAACATATAGAAGAAGCATGGCGACATGATCAGCTCGATGAAGCACAAACAGCGACGTGTTGGAGGTGGTGCTGCGAAAATCGAGAGCAGTGAGGAATGCTGCAATGCGTTGATACCACGCATGGGGCGCCTGCTTCAGACCGTAGAGAGACCGTGATAGCAGGCAAACATCATCAGGCCGAGAGGGATCGACAACACCAGTAGGCTACTGACAGAGAACACGCTCCTGAAGATGACCATAGAGGAAGGTGTTGTTGATGTCGAGCTGATGAACAGGCTAGTGACGAGATGCGACGAGTTGAGGAACAACACGAATCGTGGCGGGTTTGACGACCGGGGAGAAGGTCTCCGAGAAGTCAACATCGGCACGTTGTGCAAAACCGCGAACAACCCAGCGGGCCTTGTACCTGTCCAGAGAGCCATCGGGAAGAAGCTTATGCCGAAAAACCCACTTGCCGGTGATAATGTTGGCACCAGGGGGCGAGGAACCACCGTCCAGGTCCCGTTGGCGATGAGAGCATCATACTCAGCACGCATAGCCGCTAGCCAACGCAGATCACTCAGTGCAAAACGCACCGAGCGCGGTACATGAGAGATGACCGTGACGCTGAGATTGTGGTAGCGAGGGTTTGGCTGATGGATCTCGTCTTTAGCACACGTCACCATGGAATGATGAGGCGGGAGAGGCGGGGGCCGAGCCCGGCGTTGAGGTGGAGGCACAACCACGGAAGAGGACGAAAGCGTGGCCGCGGGAGAAACTGCTGGTGAGGCAGTGGTCGAGGGCTCAACCGAGACCGCAGACGGCGGCGTCAAGACCGCGGGCGAGGCCGCGAGTGGCAAAGAGGTGTCCCCAGGGACAACCGCGGGTGACGACAACAGGACCGCGGGCGAGACCGTGGGTGGCGAAGATGACGCCGCGGCCGAGACAGACGAGGCGGCAGGCGAGGTCGCAGGCGACGCGGGGGCGGGCAAAGCCGCCTCCAACGTGGGTGCGGGAGAAGCGGGAGAGGGCCCGGTGATGAAGCTATGTACCTAGGGTAGGGGCACGGACCTGTCCTAAGAGCCCTACCCAAGGACATCCAAAGAAGAAGTCACCTTTCAATCGACTGAAGGTACCCACTCGACGGGTTCAAGACACTCGACCAGGAAGCTATCACTCGACCACGAAGCTAACCACTCGACTGCCAGGAGATCTGAAGTCACTCCGCAGGCAAACGGTCGGTCGTTAAGTAGCCTTTATGGTCATTATAGCACTTTATTAGAGGCGTTACCAGTAACGCCCAACCTTAATGTACCTTAAACCCTACATTACTGAGGGCGGGAGAGGGCTGGCGAACTCTATATAAGCCACCCCCCTCCTCAGTATCAAGGGTTCGCACCCCTGTCATTCTTCACACATATAATCCAGTCGACCGCCTCTGGGCACCGAGACGTAGGGCTTTTACTTCCTCTGAGAAGGGCCTGAACTCGTACATCTTTGTGTGCTTACAACTCCTGCATAGCTGAGGTCTAGCCTCCCCATACTAACCCCCCTACATCACTGTCAGACTTAGAACCACGACAGTTGGCGCCCACCTTGGGGCAGGAATCATAGCGCTTGATTGTAGGAGTTGCGATTTTTCCGATCTCCTTGATCATGGTTTCATGCGGAGTTTTGGTGGAGGGCCGCGAGATCCGTCTCGGCACGCTCACGTTCATCGCCGACGACTCCGCTTCAGGAGGCCCCGCTCGACGTCGACGCGCTCCCCGTCCACGGGGCGACGCACTTTCGCGCATGTGTTCGCGGCGTTCTCCTGCTGCAGCCGTCGACCTAGTACCAGTCGGCTCCCGTTTCATCTCCCCGCCTCATCTCTCGCCAGCGCAAACGCTCTGGTCGATCGAGACTTCAGAGGTGGGTGAGGCATGCGGTGGCTCGCCAGTCGGCCACCCCACAAGTCGTGGCAATCGAGCCCGACGAATCTCTCTACGGCCTGTTCGACTAGCTCCGCAGAGACCGCATCCGAATGCGACAGTAGTGACCCTGTGGCGGAGGTTCTGGCAATCGATGGGACACGCAGCCCTCCCGGTTTTACTCGTACCGACGGCGGCGCGGGTGGGGGCGATCCGTCGCACCCCCACGAAGAGTATCTCCCTGAGCCTCTCACGTCGCTGCAGCGAGAGGAGCTTCGCCGCCGGAACAAGGATGCACTCCATACTCCTATCGTTGGAGAGACCCCGGAGGCCCAGGCCTTGGAGGACGCGCGCTTGGCTAACTTGGCCGAGCGCACTCGATTGGAGAATCTCCAGCGAGCACTCGACGAGCGAGCGCGTCAGCGGGATCCCGAGTCCAGTCGACGCCAGCTCTTTCCGCCTACGCAGGTATATCGAACTCCCGTTCAGAATTTGGCAGCCGCAGCTCGGATAGCGGAATCAATTCAGCCTTCATAGTCAGAAGCTGGCAGAGGCTTGTTGCAAATCAGAGCGTTGCTCCGGGCAGCGGGAAACCAGAATTCCGCTATCTCTCAGTCGCGGAATAGGATCCACAGTCGATCCGTTGCAGCGGATAGAGTGCAGTCGGCTCACAGCCCAGGATCGTCCCCGAGGCGTGAGGGACGTGGAGACCGACCAGATCAGTACAGAAGAAACAAGCAGTATGATCACCGATTCGATCGTGATGATCGACGTCGAGTGCCAACCCTCCCCCGAGGTGTGGGTCATATGCGCCTCGACAGCAGGATGACAGACGCCGTCATAGTGTTGGGCGGAGGATTCCAGTCAACCCCAGGGAACTAGGCTTTGACCGAGGTCCGTCGTCGTTCAAGGTTTGGTCGACAGGAACAGGGCTCACAGAGAAGTACATGACAAAGATGCTCCTACCAGCAGCAGAGTACATGTTTCAGGGCCAGAGTGTTTCAGTCGAGCCATCAGGGCCACAGTGATTCCTCCCAACTTCAGGATGGCGACTGGAGTCAGCAAGTTCACTGGTGAGTCTAAGCCGGGCACTTGGCTCGAAGATTACCGAGTGGCTGTCCAGATTGGTGGCGGCAATGATGAGGTGGCAATGAAGCATTTGCCTCTCCTGTTAGAGGGCTCAGCCAGAGCGTGGCTGAATCAGCTAGCACCCAGTAGCATCTACACTTGGGAGGACCTCTCCCGAGTGTTTGTCACGACTTTCGAAGGAACATGCAAACGACTGGTAGGCCTTACAGAATTGCGGTCTTGCGTGCAGAAGCCGAGTGAAACACTGAGAGATTACATCCAGAGGTGGATCACTCTGCATCACACAGTTGAGAATGTACCAGATCATGAAGCAGTTTATGCCTTTAAAGAAGGCGTCAAGAAAAGAGAGTTGAACCTGAAGTTCGGTCGGACCGGAGAAATGTCTCTGAATCGGATGATGGAAATTGCCACCAAATACGCTAATGGTGAAGATGAAGATCGACTCCGGAGTGGCAAGCAGAAAGCAGTCGCCCAGGAAACCGGAGGCAATTCCAGTCGGAAGCAGAAGCGGAAGGCCGAGCCAGCCGCTCCTGGGGAGGCCCTGGCCGCAACCCAGGGAAAATTCAAGGGGAAACCTAAGGGGCCCTGGAACCCCAAGAAAGTAAAAGATCAAGACGGAAACGATGTTTTGGATCTACCGTGTCACATTCACACCAAGAAAGATGAAGAGGGTAAACTCATTTACCCCAAGCATACCACTCGACAGTGTCGGCTCCTGATTTAGCAGTTCCAGGGCAAGCAGTCCAAGGACAAGGAAAAAGAGTCAGACAAAGTTGAGGATAAGGAAGATAGTGACGACGGGTACCCCCAAGTCAATTCCACCTTGATGATTTTTGCTGATGTCGAGAGCAAAAGTCGACTGAAAGTCATTAACCGTGAAGTGAATATGGTTGCCCCGGCAACACCCAGCTACCTGAAGTGGTCTCAGACTGCCATCACATTCGACCAGTCCAATCACCCTGCGCACATTGCCACCCCTGGGAGGCAAGCTCTGATGGTCGACCCAGTTGTCGAAGGCACTCGACTGACCAAAGTCCTGATGGATGGTGGCAGCGGCCTGAGCATACTCTATGCAGAAACGTTGAAAGGGATGGGCATTCTGATGTCTAGGCTTAGTTCCAGCAACATGAGTTTCCATGGAGTCATTCCTGGAAAGAAAGCCGAGTCACTCGGTCAGATTGCTCTCGATGTGGTTTTCGATGATTCAAAGAATTACCGCAAGGAAAAGTTGACATTTGAGGTTGTGGACTTCCAAAGTGCTTATCACGCTATTGTAGGCCGGCTGGCTTATGCGCGCTTCATGGCTCGACCGTGTTACGTGTATCTCAAGTTGAAGATGCCCGGCCACAGAGGTGTGACCACCGTTACAGGCAACCGGAAGAAAGCAGAGGAGTGTTTTCAGAAAGGATCAAAGATTGCTGATGCTCAGATGTCAGTAGTCGAGCTGCAAGAGTACCAGAAGACTGCCGATCCGAGTGAATTGCTGCGAGCCAAGAAGCCAGCTTCAGAATTAGCTTTTCAGTCGTCCGGTGAAACTAAGCCAGTTCATATTCACCCGACCGACCCCAATGCTGCTCCGACTCACATTTCAACGACGCTCGACTCCAAATAGGAAGAAGTGCTCATCCAGTTCCTCCGTGAGAACTGGGACATCTTCGCATGGAAGCCTTCTGACATGCCTGGAGTTCCCAGGGAGCTGGCTGAGCACCGTCTTCGAGTCGACCCGAAGTTCAAGCCTGTGAAAGAACATCTTCGACGGTCTGCCGTCCAGAAGAGGAAAGCTATTGGCGAGGAGGTGGCTCGGCTCCTAGCAGCGGAGTTCATCCGAGAGATTTACCACTCCGAGTGGCTCGCCAATGTTGTCATGGTCCCTAAGAAGGACAAGTCGCTTCGCATGTGCATCGACTTTAAACATATCAATCGGGCCTGCCCGAAAGATCATTTTCCTCTCCCTTGCATCGACCAAATAGTCGACTCGACCGCGGGGTGTGAGCGGTTGTCTTTTCTAGACGCCTATTCCGGGTACCATCAGATTCGTCTGTATGGGCCCGATGAGAAAAAAACAGCTTTCATCACTCCATTCGGGTGCTTCTGTTATGTCACCATGCCCTTCGGCCTCAAGAATGCCTGAGCCACGTTCATGAGGATGATTCAGAAGTGTTTACTCACTCAAATCAATCGGAATGTGGAGGCATACATGGATGATATTGTGGTTAAGTCACGGAAAGGTTCCGACCTGCTGACTGACCTTCCTGAAACCTTTGCTAACCTCGGGAGGTATGATATCAAGCTCAATCCATCAAAGTGCACATTCGGAGTTCCAGGTGGAAAGTTGCTTGGTTTCCTCGTTTCCGAACGAGGAATCGACGCCAATCCCGAGAAAGTTGGTACCATACTCCGGATGAAGCGCCCTGTGCGTGTGCACGATGTCCAGAAACTTACAGGTTGCTTGGCCGCTCTAAGTCAATTCATTTCTCGTCTCGGTGAAAAGGCGTTGCCTCTCTATCGACTGATGAAGAAGTCTGACAAGTTCGAGTGGACTCCAGAAGCTGATGCAGCGTTTGCAGACCTCAAAGCTCTGCTCTCCACCCAGCCAGTGCTTGCTGCCCCAATCAGTAAAGAGCCTCTGTTGCTTTACATTGCGGCCACGGGACAAGTTGTCAGTATAGTTTTTACGGTCGAGCGGGAAGAAGAAGGAAAGGCCTTCAGAGTTCAGCGCCCAGTATATTATGTGTCTGAAGATTTGACTCCGTCGAAGCAAAGATATCCCAACTACCAGAAGCTTGTATATGGGATTTACATGACCACGAAGAAGGTTGCACACTACTTCTCTGACCATTCCATTACAGTCGTCAGCGACGCTCCACTGTCAGAGATTTTGCACAACAGAGATGCAACTGGTTGAGTGGGGAAGTGGGCGATTGAACTCCTTCCCCTAGATATCAAGTTTGAAGCAAAGAAGGCTATCAAGTCCCAAGCAATTCCAGATTTCATCGCCGAGTGGATTGAACAGCAGCTTCCTACTCAAGTTCACTCGGAGCACTGGACTATGTTCTTCGAAGGATCTAAGATGCTGAATGGTTCCGGGGCTGGGGTAGTATTGGTCTCCCCCCGAGGAGATAAGCTCAGATATGTTCTCCAGATTCACTTCGATTCCTCCAATAATGAAGCAGAATATGAAGCACTCTTGTATGGGTTGCGCATGGCCATTTCACTCGGCGTCCGGCGCCTCATGGTCTATGGCGACTCAGATTTGGTGGTTAATCAGGTGATGAAGGAGTGGGACGTCAGAAGCCCAGCTATGACTGGTTACTTCAATGCAGTGAGAAATTTGGAAAAGAAATTCGAGGGGTTAGAGCTTCATCATATCCCCCGACTGAAAAATCAAGCAGTTGATGACTTGGCAAAGATAGGCTCCAAGAGAGAAGCCGTTCCCAGCAATGTGTTTTTGGAGCACATTCGCTCGCCATCAGTCCAGGAGGATCCTTTTTCAGAAGAAGCCCCGCAACCGAAAAGTGCCACAGATTCGACTGAAGTCAAAGTTCCTGCTGTGGTCGACGTAATCATGGAGATCTTGGCAATCACTCCCGACTGGACGGTACCATACATCGCGTATATCTTGAGGAAAGAACTTCCAGAGGACGAAGAAGAGGCTCGACAGGTTGTCCGTCGATCTAAAGCCTTCACAGTCATAAAAGGACAGTTGTATAGAGAAAGCGCAACTGGAATCGGTCAGAAGTGCATAACGCCAGAAGAAGGTCAGATAATCCTTGATGATATCCACTCGAGGACCTGTGGTCACCATGCGTCCTCTCGGACCATCGTGGCCAAAGCATACCGAGCAGGTTTTTACTGGCCCAGGGCAAATGAAATGGCGAAATATATAGTTGACAAGTGTGAAGGCTGCCAGTTCTACTCCAACATGTCGCACAAGCCAGCATCAGCCCTGAAGACCATTCCACTCGTTTGGCCCTTCGCTGTTTGGGGACTGGACATGGTTGGACCACTGAGAACAGGCAGGTGCGGGTTCACACATGTGCTAGTAGCAGTCGACAAGTTCACCAAATGGATTGAGGCCAAACCTATCAAGAATCTTGATGCTTGCACTGCATCAGTTTCATCAGGGAGTTGATATTCAGATATGGAGTCCCGCATAGCATCATCACTGACAATGGGTCAAACTTCGATTCAGACAAGTTCAGAGCTTTTTGCGCCTCACAAGGCACTCGAGTCGATTACGCGTCGGTCGCTCACCCCCAGTCGAATGGACAAGCTGAAAGAGCAAATGGTCTGATTCTCAAAGGACTGAAGCCTCGACTGATGCGTGATCTCAAGCATGTGGCAGGCACTTGGGTCGACGAGCTTCCATCAGTTTTGTGGGGACTGAGGACCACCCCGAACCGGTCGACTGGCAGAACGCCATTCTTTCTAGTTTACGGAGCCGAAGCCGTCCTACCGAGTGATCTACTTCACAATGCATCCAGAGTCGAGTTTTATAACGAAGACGAAGCAGAGCAAGCCCGGCAAGACGCAGTCGACCTCCTAGAGGAGGAGAGGGAAATGGCTATGATTAGATCGACCATCTATCAGCAAGACTTGCGTCGATTCCATGCCAGAAATGTGAAGAGTCGAGCCTTCCAAGAAGGAGATTTGGTCCTCCGAGTGGATCAACAGAAACCACACAAACTTGCTCCTACTTGGGAGGGTCCCTTCATCGTCACCAGAGTCCTCCACAATGGAGCATATAATCTCTACAACGTTGATTGCCGGATTGACGAGCCACGAGCTTGGAATGCGGATCTACTCCGCCCATTTTACATTTGAATTCTCACTCGAATGAGATGTAATAAGAAAAACTTCTGTAGTTTATGTTTATCAAAGGCAAGAGTGTTCCAGTTTTTCCTATAATTGTTGTCACTTTTGTTTGCGTACGAAATCCCCTAGTGGGTGGCTTAGCTGCGAATCCGTTTCGCCTAAGTTTGCAAAAAAAATCCTACCGAGTGGCGAGCCGGACTCCCACTCGGGGGCTTAGCTGCAGCCTAGTGCTCGCCTAAGTGTTTGAAATCCTACCGAGTGGCAAGCCAGACTCCCACTCGGGGGCTTAGTTGCAGCCCAGTGCTCGCCTAAGTGTTTGAAATCCTACCGAGTGGCGAGCCAGACTCCCACTCGGGGGCTTAGCTGTAGCCCAGTGCTCGCCTAAGTATTTGAAATCCTACCGAGTGGCGAGCCAGAGTCCCACTCGGGGGCTTAGCTGCAGCCCAGTGCTCGCCTAAGTGTTTGAAATCCTACCGAGTGGCGAGCCAGACTCCCACTCGGGGGCTTAGCTGCAGCCCAGTGCTCGTCTAAGTATTTGAAATCCTACCGAGTGGAGAGCAAACCTCCCACTCGGAGGCTTAGCTGCAGTCCAAGCACTCGCCTAAGTATATAAATATCCTACCGAGTGGAGAGCAAAAATCCCACTCGGAGGCTTAGCTGCAGTCCAAGCACTCGCCTAAGTATATAAAAATCCTACCGAGTGGAGAGCAAACCTCCCACTCGGGGGCTTAGCTGCAGCCCAGTGCTCGCCCAAGTATATAAAAATCCTACCGAGTGGAGAGCAAACCTCCCACTCGGGGGCTTAGCTACAGCCCAGTGCTCGCCTAAGTATATAAAAATCCTACCGAGTGGAGAGCAAACCTCCCACTCGGGGGCTTAGCTGCAGCCCAGTGCTCGCCTAAGTTTTAAAAATCCTACCGAGTGGAGAGCAAACCTCCCACTCGGGGGCTTAGCTGCAGCCCAGTGCTCGCCTAAGTTTGAAAAATCCTACCGAGTGGAGAGCAAAACTCCCACTCGGAGGCTTAGCTGCAGTCCAAGCACTCGCCTAAGTATATAAAAATCCTACCGAGTGGAGAGCAAAAATCCCACTCGGAGGCTTAGCTGCAGTCCAAGCACTCGCCTAAGTATATAAAAATCCTACCGAGTGGAGAGCAAACCTCTCACTCGGGGGCTTAGCTGCAGCCCAGTGCTCGCCTAAGTGTATAAAATCCTACCGAGTAGAGAGCGAACCTCTCACTCGGGGGCTTAGCTGCAGCCCAGCGCTCGCCTAAGTACGGATCACGTCCCAACCCGCAAGGACGGCAAGATGCGACTGTTACATTTTCCCTCGGGGCTGCACCACAAATACAAAGTTATTTCGAGTGAAGATCAAGTTCCACTCGACGGATAATTCACGAAGATATTCAATGATAAATCAAGTTCGGATAAGACCCAAAGGTCCCAGACCTCAGATCAAAGTACTCGAGCCCTCGGCTCGACAGAGTTTAACGGTTACAGAATCCACTCGGCATTCTGAGGCAAATTTAAAGTGAAGCATAAAAGTTTTTTACTCCTCCGGCGGAGGACTGGAAGGGGCAATGAACTCATCCAAGTCAATCCCATCTGCAATACGAGTTGCAGCAGCAATGAAAGTCTCCATGAAGTCCTGAAAGCTGAGCTTCCTGGTGTTGTCAACCTGGATGGCAGCCAGCTTCTCCTCTCGCACCTCCTTGCAATGGACGCGGACCGGGGACAGAGCAACATCAGCACCACACCTTGCGGAGGATTTCTTCCATTCCGTCACTCGACCAGGGACATCATTCACTCGAGTCATCAGAGACTCGAGATCATTTGAAAGCGTCGCCCTGGGCCAGAGAGACGTGTCGATCCGCCACACCGCAACCTTCAGCCGAGCCAGATAGTCAACCACGCTGGCAACACGAGACTCCATTCTGAGCACGTTCATTGCGGCCTCGTCCTTCACAAGAGAGTTGGCACGGTCCAAGCCTGGCTCCACTCGACTGGTCTCCTCTTCAAAGTTCTGACAGAATTCTGCAAACACGATTCAAGAATAAGACAGTGGCTCTACACAAGTTTGGTTACAACAAGCCAGTCAGGTGAAGATTGTTACCCTCAAGCATGACGAACTACTTCTTGACGAGTCCCCCGAGATAAGCCTCAAGATCGTTCTTCTTCCCTACCAACTCGCTGGCCTTGTCATTCAGAGCAATCTTGTCATTCTTCATATGACTGACCTCCTGATTAGCTGCGTCGAGAGCAGACTTCAGTCTGGAGTTCTCCTGTTCAAGAGTCCCGACTGAAGCCAGCTTTTCTTCAGCAAGCTTCGTTTTGTTCAAGGCCTCCTTCTGTGCCTCTGCAAGATCTTGATCCTTCTTCTTCAGAGCTTCTTCCAGTTTATCTGCGGCAAGTCAAGTGAAATCAACATCAAGAATGGACAACAAAGAAAAGTCACTCGTCAAGAATGGAGAACCTCACCAGCCATACCTTTTGCTTCTTCTTGCGCCTTCTTCAAGTTCTCTTGAGCAAGCTTCAAGTCAAGGTTAAGCTGGATCTGCTTGTTCTCCAACTCAGTATAGCGAGCCGCAAGTTCACAGGATTTCTGCAAAAGTCAGTCGACAGACGTCCAAGATAAGTTGCTTCAGAGTAACTAAGAGACAATGATGACGTTTCTCAGACTACAGCCGAATCAAAACATTCGACAGTAGTCTCGGGGACTACACCCAGTGGGTGCACTCAGTGTTCCCCCACTGTAAAAAAAATCGACTGCCCGCAGTCGACCGGATGCAGTTCCATTCGACATGGCCTGACCAGACCGAGTGAAGAAGTACAAATACAGCAACACAGTATAAAGACTACAATCGACTGCCAGCAGTCCACCGTAGTCTCGGGGACTATACCCAGTGGGTGCACTTAGCGTGCCCCCACTCATCCAAAAGATGGCATACACACCCAGCGGGTGTACAGATACAAAGATCTTCGGAAAAGAGATTCTTCAAACAGCATAGCGTAACAGACCAAGTGTTGAGTTGACTGACCTGGACGTTGCTCTGAAGAGCCGAACTCGCGTCATAGGCTGCTTGACTGGCCTCCCGAGCCACTTTCACTTGTTCCATCATGATCCCCGCCTGACGGATAGCCTCTTTCGCGGCACTCGCTTGGTCCTCAGGGGCGGGGTACGTGGCAAAAAGTGAAGGAGAATTCGTGGTCGACGTCGAAGGCCGCACGCTCGTCAGAGTATCGGCAAAGGTCACAGAAGCCCGAGTGGTGTCACCACCATCCCGAGCTACGGCTTCAGACGCCGGAGCAGATTGGGGGGTCTTGCCAGCCAATGCCCTCCTGTTCCTTCTCACTCTCAGCGGCTCGTCGTCGTCGTCATCTGGGAGGTTAATAACATGAGGAGGAGCTACAAGGAAAAATTCAATCGACCAGGGCTGCAATAAATATCGAGTCAAGTCAAGGCAGAACATCGGTAATCGTACCAGGGTTGGAGGTCACAGCATCCTCCATCTCTTGATCGTCGTCCTTGGCGGAGAGCTCAGAAGTAGCAACGCTGCAAATCTCAAAAATCAGTCAGTTGACTCAGTGAATCGACCAAGGATCTGTCCACGGTCGACAAAGGAGAATAAGTTCTATTATTACACAGAAATGGCTTGCAGAGCCTTGGGCGGCTTGGATGGAGTCGCGCGTGGGTGCTTGGGAGCCTTTTCAGTCGGCGTAGGAGAAGAGGTCCGAGGGTGTTTCGACGACTGCCCAACAGGAGCAGTCGACTTGCCACATTCCCGCGCCGGATCGTGTGTAAGTTTGGATCGCCTCTCCGAGCGAGGAGGTTCAACCTCCTCCTCCTCTATGCTGGAGTCGACGTCATCGTCGTCTCCCTCTCCTTCGCCATCGGATTCCCACTCGGCTTGTTCATCCCCACTCTCTCCGACGCTTGCCTCCCCTTCCTCAGTCTGCTCCTTCGCCCCGTTGGGTGTCGAGTACATCTCGGTAGTTGCCTGGAAAACAACAAACAAGAGAAAAATCAATCGACCAATTCAAAGAAAACCAATGAAGAAAGCAAGATCTCAGTCAGGTGCATAAGTTCAGACCTGGTCCACTTCGTATGTGTTGTCGAGTGGAGGAACCCTCCTGGCTCCTCGGGGATTATCTTTGTTTCCTGTGATGCTCGACAGCCATCCTTCTAGCATCTCATCAGTGACCTCCTCCGGGTGGATCTGAGTGGTGTCTTCAAGACCCAAATACAGCCACATCGGATGATCGCGAGCCTGGAGCGGTTGGATGCGCCTCCTAAGGAAGACCTCCAGCAAGTCCATGCCAGTCACGCCGTCGCGGACAAGCTGAACCACTCGACCAACCAGCACTTTGACTTGGGCCCTTTCTTCCGGCGTCACTTTCAGAGAAGCAGGTTTTTGGGCTCGTTCCAGAGTGAAAGGGGGAAGTCCAGTCGACTGACCTAGAGTCGCCTGGTCTTTGCAGTAAAACCAGGTCGCCTGCCAACTACGGACCGACTCAGGGAAAGTGATGGATGGAAAGGAGCTTTTTCCCCTCGTCTGGATCGCCAGGCCCCCGCACAGCTGGATCACCTGCGTCCTTTCGTCACTCGACTTGGCCTTTTTGACCGATTGGGAACGGCAAGTAAAGATGTGCTTAAAGATTCCCCAATGGGGGCGGCATCCCAAGAAACCCTCACACAAGGAAATGGAAGCAGCCAGATACACGATGTAATTGGGAGTGAAGTGATGGAGCTGCGCTTCGAAGAAGTTCAGAAAGCTCCGGAAAAAGGGATGAGGAGGCAGAGAAAACCCGCGATCGATATGGGTGGCGAGGAGCACAGACTCACCATCAAGAGGTTGGGGCTCGACTTCTCTCCCCGGGAGACGCACAGCTTCATGAGGGATGACTCCTCCCTCAACCATATCGTCGAGATCTTCCTGCTTCAGCACCGTCGGCATCCAGTCGCCCTGGATCCAGCCTCTGGGCAGAGAAGTCCTTGAGGAAGATCCGCCCCGAGCGGACTTCTTCCCTTTTCCCTGCGCCGCCGCCTTCTTCGCGCACTCCAGAGCGGACGTCTTGTCCTTCACCATCGTTGCCGGCAAAGCTTGAACGGGACTGTGGCGCTAGGGTGAGAGTGGAGGTAGCGGAGAACTTCGCGAGGAGAGAAGGAAAGAAGAGAACACACTGTTGGAAACCCCGAGCCGGCGGCTTATGAAGGGCCGCTTCCGAGTGGTTGACTGGTAGGCCCAGGCTATCCCGTCAAATCCCGCAGCAGACGTGCGCGCGGTACGTGGCGAAAAAGGTGGCGCGGGGATCAAGGAGCTTCCGCCTTATCACATCCGATTACTGCGGCCGCTTCCGTCCCGCGCGCTTCCCGAAAATCAAATCCCGCGAAATCTGCGGGTTGCAGAACAATTCGTCAGACAGAAGATCCCTTTCACATCGTCATTCGGAACTCCACAAGCAAGGAAATCCACTCGACAAAAGACTTGGAATGGATCAAGGCGACTGAAAGAAGTTGATAACGTCATCCGTGATGATTGATGTAAAACGAGACACTCATGCAGCGCAAACAACCAGTCGGAAAGATCCCCAACTCTTTCCCCACTCTAACCTCGATCCATTCGGGGGCTAATGATGAAGCTATGTACCTAGGGTAGGGGCACGGACCTGTCCTAAGAGCCCTACCCAAGGACATCCAAAGAAGACGTCACCTTTCAATCGACATGAAGGTACCCACTCGACGGGTTCAAGACACTCGACCAGGAAGCTATCACTCGACCACGAAGCCAACCACTCGACTGCCAGGAGATCTAAAGTCACTCGGCAGGCAAACGGTCGATCGTTAAGTAGCCTTTATGGTCATTATAGCACTTTATTAGAGGCGTTACCAGTAACGCCCAACCTTAATGTACCTTAAACCCTGCATTACTCAGGGCGGGAGAGGGCTAGCGAACTCTATATAAGCCACCCCCCTCCTCAGTATCAAGGGTTCGCACCCCTGTCATTCTTGACACATACAATCCACTCGACCGCCTCCGGGCACCGAGACGTAGGGCTTTTACTTCCTCTGAGAAGGGCCTGAACTCGTACATCTTTGTGTGCTTACAACTCCTACATAGCTAAGGTCTAGCCTCTCCATACTAACCCCCCTACATCACTGTTAGACTTAGAACCACGACACCCGGCAGAGACGCCTCCTGGGACAGGCCAGCTAGGGCGGGCGCCGAAACCCGGAGGGGTGAGGCCAGCTCCACCTGAGTCGACCAGACCTGAGGGAGCCGAAGCCTGGAGGGGCGAGGCCAGCTCCGCCTGAGCCGACAAAGGAGGCCCTGCCGAAGGACCCGTCGGAGGTGCACGGGGTCGTGGTGGAGGAAGCGCGAGGGCTCCACGAGGCCGTGAAAGGAGATCATCCGAAGACGGAGTTGTTGTCGGTGTAGCCTGCTCAAAGGGAAAAACAACCTCATCAAAGTAAACATTCCGTGAGACAAACACGCGACGAGAGACCGGGTCATAGCAGTGAAATCCTTTGGTGTTTGGTTGATAGCCGAGAAAGACACAAGCAAGAGACCGAGGTGCAAGCTTATGTGGGGCGGTGGCGGTGATGTTGGGGTAACACAAGCAGCCAAAGACATGAAGATCGTCATAGGATGGGGGAGACCCGAACAGAAGATGATGAGGTGTATAGCTCCATCGCGGTTGCATGGACGGATGTTAAGAAGGAGAGTGGTAGTGGCAAGAGCATCGGGCCAAAACCGGGCGGGCATGTGTGCATGGAAAAGCAGAGCACAAACACTCTCATTGAGGGTGTGAAGAACACGTTCGGCGCGACCGTTTTGTTGGGAGGTGTATGGGCATGTAAGGCGGAAAACAGTGCCATGAGTGGAGAGAAGATGTCGAATGGCGAGGTTATCAAATTCTTTTCCGTTATCCGTTTGAAGATGAGCAATGGTGCGATGGAAGTGGTGTGGACGTAGGCATAAAAAGCATGGAGAGTGGAGGCGACATCATATTTACGGCGTAGCGAAAAAGTCCAAGTGAAGTGAGAAAAATCATCTAAAATCACAAGATAATATGATAAGCTCAAATTACTAGGCACTGGAGATGTCCAAACATCACAATGAATAACATCAAAAGGAAAAGTGGCTATTGATGTAGACGAAGGAAACAGCAAGCGAACGTATTTTCCTATGCGGCAAGCATGACATGTATGAGCCGCCAATTTATTACATGAAAAAGAAAAGGTGCTCAAAATTTTGTGAAGAGCGTCGGCGCCGGGATGACCAAGTCGAGCATGCCAAAGCGAGACATCGGTGTGAAGAGCAACCGGGCCGCCACTCGTCATGGGACCACATGGGTAGAGATCATCGGGGGAATCACATCGGTGTAGAACCCTCCGGGTGCGAGCATCCTTGATAGAGAAACCAAGAGCGTCAATCTCAACAATGACAGGATTTTCACGAGTAAGAGTTTTAACAGAACATAGGTTTTTCATTAAGGACGGTGAAACAAGCACATTATTAAGAGTAAGAGACGAAGAGGGAAACAGAAGAGAGGATGAACCGTGATGAGTGATGGGAAGAGAGGAGCCATCACCCACCACAATGCGGGAGTTGAAGGGATAGGGAGAGGCACGGGAGATGATACCGGGGTTGGAGGCCATGTGAGCGGCGGCGCCGGTGTCCATGTACCAATCGCCGCCTCCGTTGTAGGTGCTTGGGGAGGGTGCAGCATGAAGGGCAGAGAAGAGCACCGGGCCGTAGACCAATACAATCTCATGGTCCTCTAAGCGGCAGCCCACCGTCTCCCGCTCGAGTGCTGAGGCCGAGTACCGTGCCGTTGCCAACGTTGTTGCCGAGACATGTTGGTTACGACAACTACTTGGCGAACTTCGGGTCTCCATCCCGAAAGCTATGGTGGTTTTCTGTGATAATGTTTCGGCCACCTATCTTGTGGCGAATTCGGTGCAGCATAAGCGCACCAACCACATTGAGCTTGATGTTCACTTCGTTCGCGAGAAGGTTCAGTTGGGTCAGCTTCATGTTCTTCATGTACCAACCACCAAACAGTTTGCCGACATTATAACCAAGGGGCTTCCAACCGCTGCATTCCAGGAGTTCCGTTTCAGTCTTTGCATCGCCGACGCTGACGCTTCAACTGGGGGGGGGGGGGCTGTTGAACGTGACATATTTGTATTGCTTATCCTATCTTCTCTAGCCTTGTATAGTTGACTCCTAGAGATATGGTAGGATTAGTTTCCTTGTCACGCAAGACATCTTGTGTATATATTGTGACCGACTCCCTGGAATACAATTGAGTTGCACCAAATAATTCTCTCTACACAGACGATTGACGGCGGCGATGGCCACAACTAGATCCAGGGGTTTATTTATGTATTATTTTTTTCCAATTTTTTTGATAAATATATTTTTAATTCCAATTATTGTAAATTGGGACTTTTGGTGGCAATGTGAAATATTTTTTATTTAAAAATGTTGAACTGTGTCGGCCTTGTGGAGCGCACCTACGGCCTGGCACACAATGCCAGACGCTGGTTTCCGCCTGGCCGACCCAACGTATGAAAAGCCACACATTGCGTATCCATTTGGGTCGGTCGGTTGGAGTTGCCCATATTAACTGATTCATTGAATCCTATGGACTAACTACTTGTTGTTGTGAGCAGATTGATGTGTCGTCATATGGGTAGCTCGCTGTTATATATATATATATATATATATATATATATATATATATATATATATACACGTGTATAGGTGCACATTTTGTATTATTATTTTTGCATGGGTGCATGTTTTGTATTGTGAGTTTCCTCCTGATGAATTTGAGTATTGCGTGTTTAATACAACTAGTCGTCAACCCGTGCGTCCGCACGGGCTAGCCTACCTTTAGATAGATGTATATGATTTCCAGTTATATTTCATTTAATTACATGCAATATTTGTTACAAATGAAATTTCAAATAATAACTATAATACAAATTCAAATCATTGCAACTAATTAATAGCATGCAACAATGCACATTGTGTGTCGTGTCCGGCAAAAAGGAGCTATTATTTTTAATAAACTTATGACCTTATAACTTACATACATGTATGGTTTACCAATTATGCTACTCTAATATTGTATTGGTATACTCATTAGGACTGGTTGGTAGATCTTTACTCAAACTGTATTGACGCTCCCGTCAACACGCTCCCCTCGAACGAAATGCTTGGGATGATGACATAGACGAACAATATTATAGGAGAAACTTGGTATATAAGGTGAAATGATCCGGATCCTCAGCCTTCACGATGCAATAAGTAAGGTAGATGGCGAGAACTCACTTATTGAACATATAAACCCTCCTAGACTGCTAGGCAGAACCGCGCCCTCCACGTCGCACCATAGTCGCTATGCTACCGCTTGTAAATTATGCACCCCGACGAGGGCATTTTAGTCTTTTCAGTGGGCCAAGGGCATTTTGGTCTTTCCAGCGGGCCAAAAAGGCAGGCAGCGCGGGCAGGAGCGAGACCGCGCAGAGACTACCAGAATTTGATACGTTGCCGACGGACCATGACCGTCGGCATAGGGCCAAAAGCCGTCGGCAAAGGGTTATGCCGACGGCCCCCGTCGGCATATCCCCGTCGGCAACTCGTACGTCGGCGTACCTCAGGTTGGCCGTCGGCATACAAAAACCGTCGGCATAGTGAGCTAAGCCGACGGGGGCCATACCACCGTCGGCAACATTTTCCACCTGACGGACATTGACGGCGCCACCTGACACGTGGCAGCTTCTGGGCGACCATGCCTGGCAGTACACCGACAGTTAGGCCGTCGGTATACCGCGAGGCCATGGTCGCACAGAAGTTGCCACGTGCTAGCTACACCGACAGTTGAGCCGTCGGCATAGCCCCACAAGCTATGCCGACGGCCCAACAGTCGGCGTAGCTATGCACTATTTTCTTTTTTTTTCTTTTTTTGTTACATTTCAATTCAAATAACAGCATATATATATATATATATATATATATATATATATATATATATATATATGTATATATATATATATATATATTGTCACGACCCTAGACTTTGCTTGTATTAATTGCATTTGTGAGCATCCATGCATCTTATAATGTCAAGGAATTTGAATTGGGGGAATTTTCAAAGCCTCAGAAACATTTTAAAAAAAAATGGTCAACATTAAAATCTCTTCAAAGAAGTCCAAGAAAATGTTCCTCTTAGTCTCTGAAAATATTGGCAAGAGGTAAGAGTTAAACCAATATTTTTGGTATCTCAGAAACATTATTTTTGGTCCTTTGAATTAATTAATTAATTAACTATTTGCTTTGGATATATATATATATTATATAATTAATATATGTCCAATAATTCTGGAACATTTTATGTGGTTCAGTATATTTTAACTCTAGCCACATAATTATTTCCAGCATTTTATCAAATGATTTAGTACTTTTACTAAATCAAAACAGACAAAATTAAAGTAGAAAACATTAGAAAACAGAAATAACAGGAGAGAGAATCTTACCTGGCCTCACCTGCGCAGCCCACCAACCGGCCCAGCACTGTAGCTGGCCGGCCCAGCCCACCACCGCCACCTCCCCTGTCGTCTTCCTCCTCTGCCAGGAGGACGGAGACGCGTGCCCGCCCCGCGCCGGCCACCTCCTCCCTCCCTGCCTGCCTGGCTCCCCCTCGGTGCGCCCAGACGACGCCACGGAGATGCCCTCGACCCCCCCCCCCCCCGTCTCTCTCGCTCTCTCTCGTCCCCATCCTCTCCCCTGCTGCCCTCTCTCTCGCTAGACCAAGCGGAGCTCGTCGCCGCCGCTCGCTGCCCGCGTAGCCACCGTCCCCCTCTCGCCGCAGGGCCATGCCCAGTAGCTCCGCCACAACCTCCTCTTCGTCCACGACCGAGCCACGTGAGCCCGGACGGCCTGAATCGCCGTCGCCATCGTCTTCTTCAACCTCCGGTCGCCGGAGATCCCTTCCGCCGCACCGACGACTCCAGACCTTCCCCGAGCTCTCTGAGACCCTCGTACGACTCGCGGTGAGCTCCTCTACCGATTCCCCATACTCCCATGCCCACTAGCTCATCGTAGCACCCGTCTCCGTCGAGCCCGCGAGCTCGGCTCCGCCGGCCATGGCGCCGCCGTGGCCACAGCCCCTGCCGCTCGTGTCGGAGCACGTCACTGTGCTCAGGGAGTCCCCAGGAACCTAACGCACACACTCACTCGCTCTAACGGGCACCGTAGCACCAACCCCGCAATCACCGAACTCCGGCGCCGCCACGAGCTCGACTCCGGCGAGCTCGTTCCACCCCAGCCCCTCCCCCTTGGCTCTATGGATGCGCAAGAGCGCGGCCTACCTCCTGGTGCCCTCAGCGCGCTAACCCGACGCCTCTAGCGCAAGTCCGGCGAGCCTCCGCCGTTGTTTTGGTCACCGCCGGCGAGACTCCGGCGAGAGCCGACGTGGCCACCTTGTTAGCACTAGTCGCCCACTAATTAACCCCCACTGACCCACTTACACACGGGCCCCACCGATTTAATTAGTCAACTAACGAAATTAGTTAGAACTAATCCAACCTGACTGGACCCCACGTGTCAGCTTTGACTTGGTCAAGTCAACGTTGACTGGCCCCACCTGTCATCCACCCACACCGGCCTGAGACGCTGACGTATGGGTCCCAGCCGTCAGGTTAGACCTGGACCGGCTGTTGACTTGCTGAGGTCAGCATGACCTCATGCTGACGCAGTAATTGTTTTCTGGTTTTAAAATAATTCAGGAAATTTCAGAAAATACTCTAAACTTCTAAAATTCATATCAATTCAACCGTAGCTCAGATTAAAATAAGTTATATATGAAAAATTATCAGAAAAATTCAAGGAATCCATCTGTACCATTCTCATGCATGTTTGAACAATGTTTGTCCTCTGTTTTGGACAAAACAAATAAAGGACATTTAAATAATCATATATGGAGTTGGATTTTGAATCATGTATTCAAACCAACTTCATTTAAATCATAGCTAGATGCATTAGCTCAAATTACAGCATATTGCCATGTCATGATCATGCATCATATTGTGGCATTGCATTGATTGTGTTCCTCTTTGTTTGCCGGTAATTGTCCCCTCTCAGTACACGTGGTTCCGACGATGTGATCGTTGACACTGATGAAGACTCAATGTTATCTTCAGAAGTGCCAGGCAAGCAAAACCCCCTTGTTCATTCCGATAAAATCCCACTCTCTCGCTCCTGCTCTCTTTTATTGCATTAGGACAACAACGATTCATGTGTTACTTGCTGCGGTAGCTGAACCCCTTTATCCTTTGCATGACCTGTCATTCCACAGTAAATAGATGAAACCCACTAGCATGAGTAGGAGTTGTTTGAGCCCTGATGTGCCTACTCATTTATGTTTGTTTGTCATGCCTGCTACTGCTTAGAGTTGAGTCGGGTCTGATTCATCGGGAATGAATTGGAATGGTGATGAACATGTCCTATTGTGGGTGAGCTAAGTGTGTGAACACGATTTGGTAAAGGTAGCGGTGAGAGGCCATGTAGGAGTACATGGTGGGTTGTCTCATTGAAGCCGTCCTCAGGAACTGAGTTCTGTGTTTGTGATCCATGAAATAGTTACTACCACACATTGGGATCCTTAATTGACTCTCTCGGCTTCTTAATCACCCTTGTCCTCTGTCCAGGAGTTGCAAGTAGTTTTTCTGGTGTTTGTAGTATGCTGGGGGCCGCACGCAGCGCTGACCATAGGGGTGGGCTGTGTTGCGGTAGGCACGTGGCACGGTGTACCGATTCGCCCGTTTGGTGTCTCGGGAACCCTGCACACATCGTTTGGGGCTGTGAGCGAAACTCCGGCCGGATCTCCTCATGGATGGAACCCGAATAGGCGATAAACCTGGACTAGAGACTTGAGTGTTTAGGTAGGCTGTGGCCGACACCCTCGCTGGGCTTCCGCTTGAAGGTTGCCGAGTACATGTCGTGTAAACGGCGGTAAGTGGTGAGAGCGTGTGTGAAGTACACCCCTGCAGGGTTAACATCATCTATTCGAATAGCCGTGTCCGCGGTAATGGACTTCTGGGTTGCCTATAACAGTTCATAGACAAGTGAAAGTGGATACTCTAAAATACGCAAGATAAGCGTGAGTGCTATGGATGGCCTTCTCGTAGGGAGACGGAAGTGGATCCATAGTGGTGTATTGATATGGTGAATATGTGGACTCGTGTGCGCCACCTCAAAAGAGTTACTTGCAGTCGTAGTTCAGGTTAGCCACTGAGTCAAAGCTGGCTTGCTGCAGATAAACTCCACTACCCCCCTTTGATACTGATGCATAAGTAGTTAGTTCTGATGTAAGTCTTGCTGAGTACGTTTGTACTCACGTTTGCCTATTTTATGTTTTGCAGAGAGACGTCAGTCTCGCTAGTAGTACCGCTTGGACTTCGACGTTTAGCTTGATACCTCAGCTACGATCTTGTGCCCTTGGCAGGATCTGGTAGATAGTCAGGCCTCTCAGCCTTTTTTCATTTGTAGATGTCTGTACTCAGACATGTTTAGCTTCCGCTTGTGCTTTGACTTGTATGCTCTGATTGCTGGGTCATGAGACCCATGTTTGTAATATCTCGCTCTTCGGAGCCTAATGAATAAATATTTGGAGTCGTAGAGTCTTGTTGTGATGCCATGTTGTATCTACTCATATCGGGCATATTGTGTGTATGATTGAAATGCTTGGTATGGGTGGGATCCGACTATCTAGTTGTTTATCCTTAGCAGTCTATCATATGGGGAAATGTAGTCTAGTGCTTCGGAGCGATAGTAGTCCGCTACAGCCCGGTTCACCGGAGTCCTGCTAGCCCAGCACTACTGCTCGGAACACTTGACTGGCCGGCATGTGATTCACTTCGTTCCTGTGTCTGTCCCTTCGGGGAAATGTCACGCGTTGTTATTCGGAGTCCTGCCTAGCCTGCTACAGCCCGGGTTACCGGAGACCTGTTAGCCCAGTGCTACAGCCCGAATAAATACGTTGATGACCGACATGTTCAATGTGATTCATGTATGCCTGTCCTCATAGGCTAGCGCCGCTTTGGGTTCACGACTAGCCATGTCGGCCCGGGTTCTCTATCATATGGATGCTAGCGACACTATCATATACGTGAGCCAAAAGGCGCAAACGGTCCCGGGCCAGGTAAGGTGGCACCCGTGGGAGTACCGTGCGTGAGGCCGCAAAGTGATATGATGTGTTACACGCTGGATCGATGTGGCTTAGGATCGGGGTCCTGACAGCGTTGGTATCAGAGCCTGACTGCCTGTAGGATTACCAAGCCAAACTGGTCGAAGTTGTGTCTAGAAATGCTTTAGTTATGTAAGGGAATTGATTGTGGAAGGGAACGTAAGGCTCTTTTTTACTCCTTATACCTCATGGCCTTCTGATCTGAGTCATCCTCTTCTCTTCTACGGGGATTAAGAACTAGGCTTCTCTTCTATCTCTCAGGATGACGTGTTACTAAACCGTAGTTGCCTAGGATTGTTGAGTTCAAGCCTCTGTTCATTTTCTACTACTCCCATGTGTTCCTAGTTGATCTCAGAACCTTGATAATGTGATGTTGAGTGGTTATGCCACCATTTTGCATGATGTCTCAAATCTTTTTGAGCATTTACAGCCGTTATGCTGTCCGAGTCATCCCAGGTTTCTAAATAGTCTGATGCAATTGTAAACCCCTTCTTCCCGTTCTCGATGTTCTTTGGGCCAGATTAATCACACTAATCGGTCTGTGAGGTACTCCGTTGCCTCGACATATATGTTGGAGCTACTATTATGACCTTAGGTGTCTTATGAAACCATCTAGTAATCTGTCCATGTCTTGTGTTCCCGGTGTGATGATTCTGGCCACCATTCTCGAGAGCATCCCGTGATGCCGATTAGTAGTAGGTATTCTACTCCTGGGTTTTCGAACCCGAGATTCACCCTACATCATGTTGTTAGTATTTGCTAGATCCCTTAAGATATTAGTAAACTTTGCGATAGTCCTCGAGGTCCGTGGTATTCCCTTCTTCCAAATACTATGAACCATTTATGGCAGAAGTTTGTTGAACCAAAAGATCACAACCAGGGTGCTCTTGAGGAGTACTCCATTCATATTGTGATTTTGCCAGCTCTACCTTTCTGCATGGGTTATCTGGAAGAAATATGTTGAACTTGGTTCGACATACTAATCCATGCATCCACAACTCAGAAAGTTATATGTTCCTTGAGTTGACCCTCCGCAGCTGGTATCCCGACCCTAGTCTATCAATTGATAGTCAAGACCAGGCGTGCATTCGTTCGTCGATGCCTATTATTCTTGTGGTCCGTCAAGCCATTCTATTCCAGAATGACTTGGAGAAACAAACTCCAGTACCTCATCCATTTCTAGGATTGGGTCGAAGCAGTTGTATTCTGCAGACCAAATGCAATCAAGCTTTTGATTCTGTTCTACCCTGGAGTGTTACCATCTTTATGTCAAGAATGTCATGAGAATTGCACCACCTCTTATGAATTCTTGACGCAGTAATACTTCTTGCCATCATTGTTCATTCCTTGGTTTCCGTGTTGTTGTAACCGGAATGCCGACAAGTGAATTGTCATGTGTGAAATCAATACTCCGAGCAACTCGTTGCTTGGTAGTAAGTGGACAATATTCTCATTCTTAGCGTGTTGGTTATTAAATCATCATCCTAAGATTAATCGTGCTACCTAGTCCTTATTTCTGGTGCACTCTTCGATCAACGAGTTGGGATTTTGCCAAACCCTTGCTCTTTTGATCCTATCGTCTTGCCCTGAAAAGCAAGTCTGTTCTCGAGCTTAGTAACATATCGGTGGATTGTGATATTCTGAATATCTTCTCAGAAGTATCACCAGGTTGTTCCCAGACTGTTATGTTGAGCTCGTGATCAAGTTGTTTCCTTGTGAACCACCCTTTCTCCAAGAATCTGTGTTAGATATCCCTGAGCTAGTTGGTTGAGCTAGACAACAACTTGGAGAGTTGGAAGATAAAGCTTGTCTGACTTAGTTCATGTTAAGGGATATCTTTTGTGGTGTGTGTTGAAGAAAGATGATATCTTCACCAATTGGTCCTCGTGATCAGTTGTTGGATGTATTGTCTTGGCAAAACTTTGACTTGAGTATGGGCTATCGTCAAGTCAAATCAGAACCAACGATGTTCGTAATGTTGTCTTACTCGTGGTTGATCCCTCGGGCATACACCATTACATCTTTGGTCTGACCAATGCTATCACCGTGTTCACATGATGGTGGAAGTCCAGTGATATGGGAATTCCGATGAGTTGTTGTTGAGCCCATTAGCAGTATTTTGTCTCCCCCATGATTCATGTTGAACATTATACTAGTATTGGAAACTTGTAAAGCAATGCCTTCGTGTTCCGTTCATGAAGCTTATGCTTGGATGAAAGGAGTGACTTCCTCTAATTCATGTGCATTTGATGTAAGTTGCTGCCGTGGATTTGAGAAAGTTTGTTTTGCCTTCTCTGGAATCATCCCAAATCAGTCATGCATACGTGCGAAGTATTCTGTGGTTTGGAGACTTGCAACCTTCATTCTATATGTGTCCCTAGCACACCAAGCCACTGATTGATTTGTTCAAGGAGAGGAAGTTCCTTTTTAAGAGCTAACCCGGGCTTAATCAAGGACTTCGTTATCTGCAATGATGGTTTCCCACCTGAACTCGGTAGTGTTTTATTATAAGACTACTCTGTGGTCATGCTTGTCTTGGACAACATGTTCACACGTATATAGCAGAACCAGTTCATGTTTTGGAGCTTGCTATCGTAGTTCATTTCCTGAGAATCTCGCAACGTCATCTCGTCGGTTTGTGTTGCAAACTTCCTTTTCCAGACATGCTGTCTGAAATATCCTGTTACCAGCCAGATCTGAATCTCAGGCAGATATGATGGTTGGAACTTTTCCAAGATCTATTATGTAGGTCCCGACAAGGTTGATGTCTGGCCGACACACCTAGCCGGAAGAGCTATCATGGTAGTATCCTGATTGGACTAGTTGACCATCTTCTCCATGAGGATCTAGTGCGACTTATTTTAGAAGTTGTTCCTTAGGGATCCTTGTGCTATTAATATTCCTCGATTATGCTATAACCATTTCAACAGTGGAATTGCTCTCGACTGTTGAGTTATCTCCCAGTTACCAGAATCATTCCCAGCATTTGCATTCTGTTCCCAGCTTGCACCTCAATAGTTGTTGTCCAGGATCATATTCAAGGGTGGACTTGTCATGGTCCCATCCATTTCCGGTGATCAGCAAGAGTCATCCATTGCGTTGTCTTCAACAAGGTAGTCCACATCATCCATTCCGGTATGGGTATGCCATCCCTTCGAATTCGTTCACACGATCGTTTGTGATTGCCTTAGGCTGGAATAAAGAGTTCCAATGATCTCAGTACCAAAAGTAATTCTTTTTTTCCACTTAAGGGAATATTTCTGCGAGTCACCTTCCCTGAGGTGCCCCGTTATGGAATCATGGCAATTTTCCTCGCTACCGTGACACCCTCCACCATATTTCTAAGTGTGGAATTTTTTCCCATCAAATCAAACCCCGTCGATGTTCTTCCATCCCTCTCGATGTGTTTTGTGTCTAACTCGAGATGTTCCAACATCTCATTCCACGAATTGATCTTGGATGCTCGGTCTTCGAGGAGATCGTTTCCCATAGAGTTTCTTTCTGTCGCCATCGTGTTGGATGAAGATCTCAAAGCGAGGACGTCAAGATCAATATGATGCAATGAAGCTACTTCTTCGAGAAGGGCAGTTGGATCGAGAAGGTTGTGGTAGCTTGCGACCCCTCTGTCTTCTTACCTCACGTCTTGAATCTCGGGACGAGATTCTTGTTTAGTGGGGGTGAGTTGTCACGACCCTAGACTTTGCTTGTATTAATTGCATTTGTGAGCATCCATGCATCTTATAATGTCAAGGAATTTGAATTGGGGGAATTTTCAAAGCCTCAGAAACATTTTAAAAAAAAATGGTCAACATTAAAATCTCTTCAAAGAAGTCCAAGAAAATGTTCCTCTTAGTCTCTGAAAATATTGGCAAGAGGTAAGAGTTAAACCAATATTTTTGGTATCTCAGAAACATTATTTTTGGGCCTTTGAATTAATTAATTAATTAACTATTTGCTTTGGATATATATATATTATATAATTAATATATGTCCAATAATTCTGGAACATTTTATGTGGTTCAGTATATTTTAACTCTAGCCACATAATTATTTCCAGCATTTTATCAAATGATTTAGTACTTTTACTAAATCAAAACAGACAAAATTAAAGTAGAAAACATTAGAAAACAGAAATAACAGGAGAGAGAATCTTACCTGGCCTCACCTGCGCAGCCCACCAACCGGCCCAGCACTGTAGCTGGCCGGCCCAGCCCACCACCGCCACCTCCCCTGTCGTCTTCCTCCTCTGCCAGGAGGACGGAGACGCGTGCCCGCCCCGCGCCGGCCACCTCCTCCCTCCCTGCCTGCCTGGCTCCCCCTCGGTGCGCCCAGACGACGCCACGGAGATGCCCTCGACCCCCCCCCCGTCTCTCTCGCTCTCTCTCGTCCCCATCCTCTCCCCTGCTGCCCTCTCTCTCGCTAGACCGAGCGGAGCTCGTCGCCGCCGCTCGCTGCCCGCATAGCCACCGTCCCCCTCTCGCCGCAGGGCCATGCCCAGTAGCTCCGCCACGACCTCCTCTTCGTCCACGACCGAGCCACGTGAGCCCGGACGGCCTGAATCGCCGTCGCCATCGTCTTCTTCAACCTCCGGTCGCCGGAGATCCCTTCCGCCGCACCGACGACTCCAGACCTTCCCCGAGCTCTCTGAGACCCTCGTACGACTCGCGGTGAGCTCCTCTACCGATTCCCCATACTCCCATGCCCACTAGCTCATCGTAGCACCCGTCTCCGTCGAGCCCGCGAGCTCGGCTCCGCCGGCCATGGCGCCGCCGTGGCCACAGCCCCTGCCGCTCGTGTCGGAGCACGTCACTGTGCTCAAGGAGTCCCCAGGAACCTAATGCACACACTCACTCGCTCTAACGGGCACCGTAGCACCAACCCCGCAATCACCGAACTCCGGCGCCGCCACGAGCTCGACTCCAGCGAGCTCGTTCCACCCCAGCCCCTCCCCCTTGGCTCTCTGGATGCGCAAGAGCACGGCCTACCTCCTGGTGCCCTCAGCGCGCTAACCCAACGCCTCTAGCGCAAGTCCGGCGAGCCTCCGCCGTTGTTTTGGTCACCGCCGGCGAGACTCCGGCGAGAGCCGACGTGGCCACCTTGTTAGCACTAATCGCCCACTAATTAACCCCCACTGACCCACTTACACACGGGCCCCACCGATTTAATTAGTCAGCTAACGAAATTAGTTAGAACTAATCCAACCCGACTGGACCCCACGTGTCAGCTTTGACTTGGTCAAGTCAACGTTGACTGGCCCCACCTGTCATCCACCCACACCGGCCTGAGACGCTGACGTATGGGTCCCAGCCGTCAGGTTAGACCTGGACCGGCTGTTGACTTGCTGAGGTCAGCATGACCTCATGCTGACGCAGTAATTGTTTTCTGGTTTTAAAATAATTCAGGAAATTTCAGAAAATACTCTAAACTTCTAAAATTCATATCAATTCAACCGTAGCTCAGATTAAAATAAGTTATATATGAAAAATTATCAGAAAAATTCAAGGAATCCATCTGTACCATTCTCATGCATGTTTGAACAATGTTTGTCCTCTGTTTTGGACAAAACAAATAAAGGACATTTAAATAATCATATATGGAGTTGGATTTTGAATCATGTATTCAAACCAACTTCATTTAAATCATAGCTAGATGCATTAGCTCAAATTACAACATATTGCCATGTCATGATCATGCATCATATTGTGGCATTGCATTGATTGTGTTCCTCTTTGTTTGCCGGTAATTGTCCCCTCTCAGTAGACGTGGTTCCGACGATGTGATCGTTGACACTGATGAAGACTCAATGTTATCTTCAGAAGTGCCAGGCAAGCAAAACCCCCTTGTTCATTCCGATAAAATCCCACTCTCTCGCTCCTGCTCTCTTTTATTGCATTAGGACAACAACGATTCATGTGTTACTTGCTGCGGTAGCTGAACCCCTTTATCCTTTGCATGACCTGTCATTCCACAGTAAATAGATGAAACCCACTAGCATGAGTAGGAGTTGTTTGAGCCCTGATGTGCCTACTCATTTATGTTTGTTTGTCATGCCTGCTACTGCTTAGAGTTGAGTCGGTTCTGATTCATCGGGAATGAATTGGAATGGTGATGAACATGTCCTATTGTGGGTGAGCTAAGTGTGTGAACACGATTTGGTAAAGGTAGCGGTGAGAGGCCATGTAGGAGTACATGGTGGGTTGTCTCATTGAAGCCGTCCTCAGGAACTGAGTTCTGTGTTTGTGATCCATGAAACAGTTACTACCACACATTGGGATCCTTAATTGACTCTCTCGGCTTCTTAATCACCCTTGTCCTCTGTCCAGGAGTTGCAAGTAGTTTCTGGTGTTTGTAGTATGCTGGGGGCCGCACGCAGCGCTGACCATAGGGGTGGGCTGTGTTGCGGTAGGCACGTGGCACGGTGTACCGATTCACCCGTTTGGTGTCTCGGGAACCCTGCACACATCGTTTGGGGCTGTGAGCGAAACTCCGGCCGGATCTCCTCATGGATGGAACCCGAATAGGCGATAAACCTGGACTAGAGACTTGAGTGTTTAGGTAGGCTATGGCCGACACCCTCGCTGGGCTTCCGCTTGAAGGTTGCCGAGTACATGTCGTGTAAACGGCGGTAAGTGGTGAGAGCGTGTGTGAAGTACACCCCTGCAGGGTTAACATCATCTATTCGAATAGCCGTGTCCGCGGTAATGGACTTCTGGGTTGCCTATAACAGTTCATAGACAAGTGAAAGTGGATACTCTAAAATACGCAAGATAAGCGTGAGTGCTATGGATGGCCTTCTCGTAGGGAGACGGAAGTGGATCCATAGTGGTGTATTGATATGGTGAATATGTGGACTCGTGTGCGCCACCTCAAAAGAGTTACTTGCAGTCGTAGTTCAGGTTAGCCACTGAGTCAAAGCTGGCTTGCTGCAGATAAACTCCACTACCCCCCTTTGATACTGATGCATAAGTAGTTAGTTCTGATGTAAGTCTTGCTGAGTACGTTTGTACTCACGTTTGCCTATTTTATGTTTTGCAGAGAGACGTCAGTCTCGCTAGTAGTACCGCTTGGACTTCGACGTTTAGCTTGATACCTCAGCTACGATCTTGTGCCCTTGGCAGGATCTGGTAGATAGTCAGGCCTCTCAGCCTTTTTCATTTGTAGATGTCTGTACTCAGACATGTTTAGCTTCCGCTTGTGCTTTGACTTGTATGCTCTGATTGCTGGGTCATGAGACCCATGTTTGTAATATCTCGCTCTTCGGAGCCTAATGAATAAATATTTGGAGTCGTAGAGTCTTGTTGTGATGCCATGTTGTATCTACTCATATCGGGCATATTGTGTGTATGATTGAAATGCTTGGTATGGGTGGGATCCGACTATCTAGTTGTTTATCCTTAGCAGTCTATCATATGGGGAAATGTAGTCTAGTGCTTCGGAGCGATAGTAGTCCGCTACAGCCCGGTTCACCGGAGTCCTGCTAGCCCAGCACTACTGCTCGGAACACTTGACTGGCCGGCATGTGATTCACTTCGTTCCTGTGTCTGTCCCTTCGGGGAAATGTCACGCGCTGTTATTCGGAGTCCTGCCTAGCCTGCTACAGCCCGGGTTACCGGAGACCTGTTAGCCCAGTGCTACAGCCCGAATAAATACGTTGATGACCGACATGTTCAATGTGATTCATGTATGCCTGTCCTCATAGGCTAGCGCCGCTTTGGGTTCACGACTAGCCATGTCGGCCCGGGTTCTCTGTCATATGGATGCTAGCGACACTATCATATACGTGAGCCAAAAGGCGCAAACGGTCCCGGGCCAGGTAAGGTGGCACCCGTGGGAGTACCGTGCGTGAGGCCGCAAAGTGATATGATGTGTTACACGCTGGATCGATGTGGCTTAGGATCGGGGTCCTGACATATATATATATATATATATATATATATATATATATATATATATATATATATATATATATATATATATATATATATATATATATATATATATATATATCATCACAACAGAAAAGAGAAGATAATTATCACAAGTTCATCATCATCGCAAGTCCAACATGATAAACATCATCACAAGTCCAACATAAAAGTATCATCATCACAAGTCCAACATAAAAGTATCATCATCGCAAGTCCCACATGATAAACATAATAGCAAGTCCAACATAGAAGCATCATCATCGCAAGTCCAACATAGAAGCATCATCATCGCAAGTCCAACATGATCACAATAAAAGGCTTAAGCGGCATCACTTCCACTGCCAAAGCAGAGGACGCCAAAGCCGAGGTCGTCACCACTACCGCTAGCGCTAGCGCCACCGCCACCGCCGCCTCCAAGCCAGACCGGAGTGACTGGGCTCCATGACTCACGAGTGGAACCATCAGTAGCACCACCACCGGTTCCCTGCATGTTTGGAAAGAGATGGTAAGGCAATATATGATTGTATTGAATAAGCGAGAAGTTGTGGTTGAATAGGTTGGTCATGTACTAACCGGAGTGATATTGTAGTGGTCTGCCAGAAATTGTTCAAACGTAGGCACCACTGGTTGTGGTCCAGGAGGTGGTGCTGGTGGTTCCATTGTAGTAATCTGCCCGGTTGCCATACACGCAAACATAAGCTCCGTCATGCGACTGTTGTGCTCCATGACTGCTGCAACTCTCTGGTTCCAGTCGTAGAGCTGCTGACGTTGGAACTCCATGTAGGCCTACAATATGACATGATGCAACTCATAATACATAACAAAGCGGAAAATAAAAGTAGAAAGAAAGAAGATAAGAGGGAAAATACTTACAGAGTTGCGCTGGGCTAGGATGGCCTGTGCAGTGGACATGCTCGGCCGCGGGCGCAGGCTCGGCCTCGGGATGGTAGCTCGGATCCGTCTTTAGGAGATAGAAGGGGTGATCACCGAATCCAGAACCACCGACCGACCATGACTCCTCGGCCCTATGCTCACCACCACCCTCTCGTCAGAATCCGCAGACATGGGGTCTCCTTTGTCAGGATTCCACTTCTTAAACTCCTTCTTGTAGGACTCCAGGTTCTCCCCGGCCTTGCCATAGTACTCACTCTCGTCATCCTTGCGATTAGGCCGCACACGGGCGAGCCTCCAGGACTCGATGTCTGAGAGAGGCTGCCTCAATTTCTCCTCCTGCACCGCCAAACAAAGGTTAGTCATACATAAGAACATACGGCAAATAGAAGATCAAGAATGTTTCATGTACATAGATATACCTGAATTTTCTTGGTGTGCCAGTGGTTTCGGTTTCCCTGACCGTGTGTTCCGTCACGTCCTCGATTAGCCTTGTTTATGCTGGTCTTGGCAGCAAACTCCGTGTCCGCGCCGACCCATATATCCACCAATCTCGCCCATCCCTCAGGGTGGCGATAGCACCAATCAGGAGCCACCTACATAATGAAGCATAATGGGATGTGAACACGAAACAATGAAATTTACCACAAACGTCGGAATGAAAAGTCCGTTATGCTTACCAACATGTATTGCTCTCGTTCCAAGGTAAGGTCATGTGCCTTAGCTTCTTCCTTGGTCACCTTCACGCCATGTTTGTCGTGATAATACCGTGAGAAGGCCACCCAGCGCACCTCGTACTGTATCTGATAGGTCTGCTTCCTCGCAGCCCGCAGCACATACTCATCGGCCATGGCCTTGTGCTCCTCAAGAACTCTATAGAATTTCTAGAGGCAATCATAAAACCAGAATTTCTAGAGGCGCTGTACTCTTTCTATGAAATGGAGATACCGAAGAATCTTTGCGGGGATGTCTAGTTGCTTCTTCTCACCATGCTCATCGAACACCTCAAGGTACCGAGAGGAACCACACTTCCTACAGTACTTGTCATTCGCATACTCGTGCCTAAACAAAAGGCAATTCTTCAGACAAACATCTATTTTCTCATAATTCATTGATAGTGCCTTCATGATGTTCTTCGTAGCGTACATGCTTTTCGGCAGTTCATGACCCTCAGGAAGACTGTTAGCCCATACTCCCAGAAATGCTTCGAAGCAAGCTTGGGTATAGCCGTACTCAACCTTGACTGCCATCACTTGTGAGATGGCATCTAGCTGAGAGATTTTGGCACCCGTATAAAGAGGTTTCTTTGACGAGGCCAAGACCTCCAAGAAGGCCTTTGCGGTTGGCTCCGGCTCCTCTGGTTCATTCTCTGAAGGTGTTGCATGTGTCGCCTCTGCAGCAAAGACATCATCTAGCATGTCTTTAACCCCGTCGTCCTCAAAACCACCGATGCGTTGTCGCATCACCTCCTCTCTACCACGGTCCTGCTCGGCAAAGTTTATTGGCATGATAAAGTCTTTCATATATCCGTACGTGCGAAGGTGCTCAGTCATTTCTCCCTTATCTCTACTGTGACGTCTGCCACATTTTGCACAGGGGCATGGTGGAATAATTCTCATTGGACGACGGAAAATCTCCTTCAAAAACACATCGGTTTTCTCAACCCACTCTATTGTTACTCGATTCCGACGGATAAAACCACTATACATCCACTGATTATCTGCCATCCTCTGCTTTGTTACGAGCCAGGAAACAAAATTAAGGATTCGTTAATTTTAAGTACATACAATTTTTATTTTCTACCGGGTTGACGAGAAACGGCACTGAATCCACCTACATCTCTAATAGGTAAAGATGGGTCCTAATCCCACCCGAGGATGTGTAGATTGGGTATATTGTCCATGCTCTACCTTGTTCCAAGACAAAATTTCGGCAGCACCTCCCCGCTGTTCTCCAGATACACGTCTCGGCTAATAGCCGAGAGAATGTGCTCCGGAGAACAACGGGGAGCTGCCGCCGAAATCCTGTCTTGGAACAAGGTAGAGCATGGACAACGTACCCAATCTATACATCCTCGGGCTATCCGTGGAAAACGCTGGACAATCTGAAAGAGCTGCGGTGATAAATATACAATTGAATGCATATTTATTGATGCAACAATTTCGGACGAGAGACGCCTAGGTTACGCGACTTGACGAGAAAAGTAAATCTAGTGACATGATAATTAAGATGGATTCGTAGCTCACCCTCGACTGTAGAGGAAGCCGTCAAATAGCGACGAGATCACGGATCAATGCCTTAGACGACGATGGCTCCAAAGATATGAAACACCACCAAAGCCTGTAAATTTTACCGACAAATAAACTTAGATCATAAAGTGTCAAAAACATAGATCACGGACCAATACCTTCATCGCTTTATTTACTAGATGAGCAATACAAAATAATTTCATCCACTTCAAGTTTCACATTCAAAGTATTAGAAATGTTAAATCCTGATGAAAAACTTACCAATTTTGCACAAATTACTATTTTTTAGCAAGACCATGAAGTGTCAAAAAATATTTCATCATTATTTTGCAAGACCATCATGAAGAAAAAACCACTTTATCATGGAGATGCGACACAACAAAGAATGCTAATTCCGCCGTGCAAAAATTATATATATCATCACATCACATACAACTTTGACACTTCAAAGTTGGAAAAACAATCATAGTGCTAATGCCATTCATTGATCAGTATTTTGCAAACTATCCACCTGCAAACAATATTTTGCAAACTATCCACCTCCATGTGGGACAAAATTCGAATGCTAATTTCTCTGTTTGCATTCTCTACTAAAACACATAATATACCAGACACAATCACATTTGCATCATTTTCTCTTATTAGGACAGTCAATAATATTGCATTTGCAGCTTGCCACTAACTTCTTTCAACAAGAGGTCGTCACTAACTCGATCACAAATCGAACAGGAACACAACAACAATCATAGGGAGGTACAAAACTAAGAAAAGGGAAAAATCCTGACTTTTAGAGAGGGCCGGCTGGTCGGGGTGGGGACGGGGCGAGCTGGTGCTAAAGTTGGGGAGGGGGCACCGGACCAGCAGCAGAGGAGGGCCGGGGAGGGGGCGCCGGATCGCCGGAGCAGCGGCCGCAGTCGCGAGCGTGCCCAGCTCACTAGCAGCAGGAGGGGACGAGGACGATGGGGCCGGTGCGGGGACGGGGGCGGGGGCGGGCGGGGACGGACGGCGGCGATGCGGGGTGGGCGGAGACGGCCGGAGGCGGTGCGGGGCGGGGACGGCCGGCGGCGGAGTAGAGCGGGGACGCGCGGTGCGGGGCAGACTAGGACGGGGGTCGAGCGGGTGTGGGGCGGGGACGGCGTGATGCGGCCAGGGCGGGGGCGGCGCCGGCGCAGAAGAGGGCGGCAGCGGTTCGGGGCGGGGATGGCTGGCGGCAGCGGGACCGAGGGGCGGAGGGCGGGGATCGAGCGGCGGCGGAGCTGGATCCAGCGCGCGGCGGCGTGGCTGGATCGAGGCTGGAACAATTGGTTAGGGCAATGGATAAGGTTTTTTTAGTGTGAAATGCCGGTTGGATAAGATGGGAGGTATGCCGACGGTATAACCGTCGGCATAGGTGGTGCCGACCTATGCCGACGGTTATACTGTCGGCATACCTGTTTTACATTAAATTTAATTTATTTTAGGAAGGTCCTTACTAAATTAATTATTATTTATATATAAACTAGCTATCCATGTGACAAGTTCAGCACCAATCTAAAGTATAGTAGAAAATTTTAAAAATATATTCAGTCGTACCTGCACGCCACCCGACCGGACTATATCCTAGCCCCGTTGACGCGATCATCTAGCCCCCGCGGAGGGGCCAAACCCCGGAGCCCCAAGACGGGCGTCTACGAATGCAACATCACTTTCACACATGCATCAGGACCCCGGTACGGTGTTTCGGTGGCATTGCTACACCCGGAAGGCCACCACGAAGCCCAATTGACCGATGATCTAAGTGACGGAGGTACTGCCATCCGTGGAGGGAGGCAACACCCCGGTGACCCAAGACGGGCGTCTACGCATGCAACATCACTTTGACACACGCATCAGGACCCGTTACGGTGTTTCAGTGGCATAGGTACACCTGGAAGGCCACCACGAAGCCCAGTTAACCCGATGACCTAGCCCTTTGACTTTCACCGGACGGGCATGCCGCAAAATCTTGCGTAGGCGGCCTCTCACAAGTCTGGAAGTGTTGTCGTGGTTGCAAACGCCCGACACGCATCTCCGGGGTGTGCCCCTCCCTCACGGACGGCGCCGCCGCCGGCACCTGGAGGGGGGAATCGGACGCGTCGGGTCTACACGGAGGGGATCTTGCTGTGCTTCTGGCCCGGATGTTGCTCCAAAGTGTTCCTATGGGCTGACCTAACACAACCGAGTGGGGAGGTCCACTGCTCAAAGCCCGTCCGTGCAAAGTCAAAGGTCTAGTTACCGTGGTCAAACGCTACAGGGTTAGGCGGGACAGGGGCCCTGGGGGGTTAGCAATGCCACCGGAGCGTCGCATCGGGCCCTCATACATGCGGGGTGGTGTGGTGGCATGTCCGAAGAGGCGGCACGCGTCTCCAGGGTGTGGCCCCCCTCACGGACGGCGATGACACGGTAGTAGACGTTCTGCGGTAATGATGTGGCGTGAATATTATTAAATACTCGGGGCGCGATAAAATCATGAGTTTTTTGCATGACGTGGGCACATGTGCTATAGGAACAATGGTAATTTTTCATAATTTTTGGTGATGGAGAAGTATCCGAAAAATTCCGTCTACGCGGATTGCTCTTCGCGCGTCTACGACTGTGGCCGGCGGCCTCCAGGGGCTAGCATGCCGCCAAATCTTGCGTAGGCGGCCTCTCACAAGTCTGGAAGTGTTGTGGCGGTTGCAAACGCCCGACACGCGTCTTCGGGGTGTGCCCTCCCTCACGGACGGCGCCGCCGCCGGCACCTGGAGGGGGGAAACGGACGCGTCGGGTCTACACGAAGGGGATCTTGTTGTGGGTCTGGCCCGGATCTTGCTCCAAAGTGTTCCTATGGTCTAGACCCAACCAACCACCAGATTCCCTCCGGTTCTGCCCGATGCGCACGGTTCCGCTCTCCAAGTGACGGTGTCACTACCGTCCGTGGAGGGGGGGCAACACCTCGGGGCCCAAGGCGGGCGTCTACGCATGCAAAATCACTTTCACACACGCATCAGGACCCGGTACGGTGTTTCAGTGGCATTGCTAAACCCGGAAGGCCACCACGAAGCCCAGTTAACCCGATGATCTAGCCCTTTGAGTTTCACCAGACGGGCTTTGACCAGTGTACTATTCCACCTGGTTGCGATTGGTCAGCCCATAGGAACAACCCCAAACACGATCTGGACCCAACCAACCAATATATTGTTGGGTAATGTTGCAGAAAATAAAAAGTTTTCTACGGTTTCACCAAGATCTATCTATGAGTTCATCTAGCAACGAGTGATCGGAGTGCATCTACATACCTTTGTAGACCGCGAGCAGAAGCGTTCAAAGAATGGGGTTGAGGGAGTCGTACTCGTCGTGATCCAAATCACCGGAGATCCCAGCGCGGAACGGACGGCACCTCCGCGTTCAACACACGTACGGTCAGCGTGACGTCTCCTCCTTCTTGATCCAGCAAGGGGGAAGGAGAGGTTGATGAAGATCCAGCAGCACGACGGCGTGGTGGTGGATGCAGCAGTCACCGCAGCAAGGCTTCGCCGAGCTTCTGCGAGAGGGAGAGGTGTAGCAGGGGAGAGGGAGGCGCCAAGACTTCAGGGTGCGGCTGCCCTCCCCCCTTTATATAGGCCCCCTGGGGGGCCGCCGGCCCTGGAGATGGGATCTCCCAAGGGGGTGGCGGCCAGGGGGGTGGAGTACCCCCCAAGGCAAGTGGAGGCGCCCCCCACCCTAGGGTTTCCAACCCTAGGCGCAGGGGGGCCAAGGGGGGCGCACCAGCCCACTATGGGCTGGTTCCCCTCCCCACTTCAGCCCATGGGGCCCTCCGGGATGGGTGGCCTCACCCGGTGGACCCCCGTGACCCATCCGGTGGTCCCGGTACAATACCGGTGACCCCCGAATCTTTCCCGATGGCCGAAACTCCACTTCCTATAAACAATTCTTTACCTTCGGACCATTACGGAACTCCTCGTGACGTCCGGGATCTCATCCGGGACTCCGAACAACTTTCGGATTACTGCATACTCATATCGCTACAACCCTAGCGTCACCGAACCTTAAGTGTGTAGACCATACGGGTTCGGGAGATATGCAGACATGACCGAGACGCCTCTCCGGCCAATAACCAACAGCGGGATCTGGATACCCATGTTGGCTCCCACATACTCCTCGATGATCTCATCGGATGAACCACGATGTCGATGATTCAATCAATCCCGTATACAATTCCCTTTGTCAATCGGTATTTTACTTGCCCGAGATTCGATCTTTGGTATCCCAATACCTCGTTCAATCTCGTTACCGGCAAGTCACTTTACTAGTACCGTAATGCATGATCCCGTGATCAAACACTTTGATCACATTGAGCTCATTATGATGATGCATTACCGAGTGGGCCCAGTGATATCTCTCCGTCATACGGAGTGACAAATCCTAGTCTCGATCCGTGTCAACCCAACAGATACTTTCAGGGATACCCGTAGTATACCTTTATAGTCACCCAGTTACCTTGTGACATTTGGTACACCCAAAGCACTCCTACGGTATCCGGGAGTTACACGATCTCATGGTCTAAGGAAAAGATACTTGACATTGGAAAAGCTCCAGCAAACGAACTATACGATCTTGTGCTATGCTTAGGATTGGGTCTTGTCCATCACATCATTCTCCTAATGATGTGATCTCGTTATCAATGACATCCAATGTCCATAGTCAGGAAACCATGACTATCTGTTGATCAACGAGCTAGTCAACTAGAGGCTTACTAGGGACATGTTGGTATCTATGTATTCACACATGTATTACGATTTCCGTATAACACAATTATAGCATGAATAAAAGACAATTATCATGAACAAGGAAATATAATAATAATCCTTTTATTATTGCCTCTAGGGCATATTTCCAAGAGTCTCCCACTTGCACTAGAGTCAATAATCTAGTTACATTGTGATGAATCGAACACCCATAGAGTTCTGGTGTTGATCATGTTTTGCTCGCGGAAGAGGTTTAGTCAATGGATCTGCGACATTCAGATCCGTGTGCACTTTGCAAATTTCTATGTCTCCATCTTGAACATTTTCACGAATGGAGTTGAAGCGACGCTTGATGTGCCTGGTCTTCTTGTGAAACCTGGGCTCCTTGGCAAGTGCAATAGCTCCAGTGTTGTCACAGAAGAGTTTGATCGGCCCCGACGCATTGGGTATGACTCCTAGGTCGGTGATGAAATCCTTCACCCAAATTGCTTCATGTGCTGCCTCCGAGGCTGCCATGTACTCTGCTTCACATGTAGATCCTGCCACGACGCTTTTCTTGCAGCTGCACCAGCTTACTGCTCCACCATTCAACATATACACGTATCCGGTTTGTGACTTAGAGTCATCTAGATCTATGTCGAAGCTAGCATCGACGTAACCCTTTACGATGAGCTCTTCGTCACCTCCATAAACGAGAAACATGTCCTTAGTCCTTTTCAGGTACTTTAGGATATTCTTGACCGCTGTCCAGTGTTCCTTGCCGGGATTACTTTGGTACCTTCCTACCAAACTTACGGCAAGGTTTACATCAGGTATGGTACACAGCATGGCATACATAATAGACCCTATGGCTGAGGCATAGGGGATGACACTCATCTCTTCTATATCTTCTACCGTGGTTGGACGTTGAGCTGAGCTCAATTTCACACCTTGCAACACAGGCAAGAACCCCTTCTTAGACTGATCCATATTGAACTTCTTCAATATCTTATGAAGGTATGTGCTTTGTGAAAGACCTATGAGGCGTCTTGATCTATCTCTATAGATCTTGATGCCTAATATATAAGCAGCTTCTCCAAGGTCCTTCATTGAAAAACTCTTATTCATGTAGGCCTTAATGTTGTCCAAAAGTTCTATATCATTTCCCATCAAAAGTATGTCATCTACATATAATATGAGAAATGCTACAGAGCTCCCACTCAGTTTCTTGTAAACGCAGGCTTCTCCATAAGTCTGCATAAACCCAAACGCTTTGATCATCTCATAAAAGCAAATGTTCCAACTCCGAGATGCTTGCACCAGCCCATAAATGGATCGCTGGAGCTTGCATACCTTGTTAGCATTCTTAGGGTCGATAAAACCTTCCGGCTGCATCATATACAGTTCTTCCTTAAGATAACCGTTAAGGAATGCCGTTTTGACGTCCATTTGCCATATCTCATAATCATAGTATGCTGCAATTGCTAACATGATTCGGACGGACTTCAGCTTCGCTACAGGAGAGAAAGTCTCATCGTAGTCAACCCCTTGAACTTGCCGATAACCCTTAGCGACAAGTCGAGCTTTATAGATGGTAACATTACCATCCGCGTCCGTCTTCTTCTTAAAGATCCATTTGGTTTCTATCACTCGCCGATCATCGGGCAAGTCTGTCAAAGTCCATACTTTGTTTTCATACATGGATCCTATCTCGGATTGCATGGCTTCAAGCCATTTGTTGGAATCTGGGCCCGCCATCGCTTCTTCATAGCTCGAAGGTTCACCGTTGTCTAACAACATGATTTCCAGGACAGGGTTGCCATACCACTCTGGTGTGGAATGTGTCCTTGTGGACAAATGAAGTTCTGTAGCAACTTGATTCGAAGTACCTTGATCATCATCATTAATTTCCTCTCCAGTGGATGTAGGCACTACAGGAAAATTTTCCTGAGCTGCACTACTTTCCGGTTCAAGAGGTAGTACTTCATCGAGTTCTACTTTCCTCCCACTTGCTCCTTTCGAGAGAAACTCTTTTTCCAGAAAGGATCCGTTCTTGGCAACAAAGATCTTGCCTTCGGATCTAAGGTAGAAGGTATACCCAATGGTTTCCTTAGGGTATCCTATGAAGACGCATTTTTCCGACTTGGGTTCGAGCTTTTCAGGTTGAAGTTTCTTGACATAAGCATCGCATCCCCAAACTTTTAGAAACGACAGCTTAGGTTTCTTCCCAAACCATAATTCATATGGTGTCGTCTCAACGGATTTAGACGGTGCCCTATTTAAAGTGAATGTAGCTGTCTCTAGAGCGTATCCCCAAAATGATAGCGGTAAATCAGTAAGAGACATCATAGATCGCACCATATCCAATAGAGTGCGATTACGACGTTCGGACACACCGTTACTTTGAGGTGTTCTAGGCGGCGTGAGTTGTGAAACGATTCCACATTTCCTTAAGTGTGTGCCAAATTCGTGACTTAAATATTCTCGTCCACGATCTGATCGTAAGAACTTTATTTTTCGGTCACGTTGATTCTCTACCTCATTCTAAAATTCCTTGAACTTTTCAAAGGTCTCAGACTTGTGTTTCATTAAGTAGACATACCCATATCTACTCAAGTAGACATACCCATATCTACTCAAGTCATCAGTGAGAGTGAGAACATAACGATATCCTCCGCGAGCCTCAACACTCATTGGACCGCACACATCAGTATGTATGATTTCCAATAAGCTGGTTGCTCGCTCCATTGTTCCGGAGAATGGAGTCTTGGTCATTTTGCCCATGAGGCATGGTTCACATGTGTCAAATGATTCATAATTGAGAGACTCTAAAAGTCTACCAGCATGGAGTTTCTTCATGGGCTTGACACCAATGTGACCAAGGCGGCAGTGCCACAAGTATGTGGGACTATTGTTATCAACTTTACTTCTTTTGGTATTCACACTATGAATATGTGTAACATTACGTTCGAGATTCATTAAGAATACACCATTGACCATCGGAGCATGACCATAAAACATATCTCTCATATAAATAGAACAACCATTATTCTCGGATTTAAATGAGTAGCCATCTTGTATTAAACGAGATCCTGATACAATGTTCATGCTCAAACTTGGCACTAAATAACAATTATTGAGGTTTAAAACTAATCCCGTAGGTAAATGTAGAGGTACCATGCCGACGGTGAACACATCGACCTTGGAACCATTCCCGACGCGCATTGTCACGTCGTCCTTCGCCAGTCTCCGCTTATTCCGCAGCTCCTGCTTTGAGTTACAAATATGAGCAATGGCACCGGTATCAAATACCCAGGAGCTACTACGAGTACTGGTAAGGTACACATCAATTACATGTATATCACATATACCTTTAGTGTTGCCGGCCTTCTTGTCCGCTAAGTATTTGGGGCAGTTCCGCTTCCAGTGACCCTTCCCTTTGCAATAAAAGCACTCAGTCTCAGGCTTGGGTTCATTCTTTGACTTCTTCCCGGCAACTGGCTTACCGGGTGCGGCAACCTCCTTGCCGTCCTTCTTGAAGTTCTTCTTACCCTTGCCTTTCTTGAACTTGGTGGTTTTATTGACCATCAACACTTGATGCTCCTTTTTGATTTCTACCTCCGCTGATTTCAGCATTGAAAATACTTCAGGAATGGTCTTTTCCATCCCCTGCATATGGTAGTTCATCATAAAGCTCTTGTAGCTAGGTGGGAGCGACTGAAGGGTTCTGTCAATGACCGCCTCGTCTGGGAGGTTAATGTCCAGCTGGGACAAGCGGTTGTGCAACCCAGACATCTTGAGTATGTGCTCACTGACAGAACTATTTTCCTCCATCTTACAACTGTAGAACTTGTCGGAGACTTCATATCTCTCGACCTGGGCATGAGCTTGGAAAACCATTTTCAGCTCTTCGAACATCTCATATGCTCTATGTTGCTCAAAACGCTTTTGGAGCCCCGGTTCTAAGCTGTAAAGCATGCCGCACTGAACGAGAGAGTAATCATCAGCACGCTACTGCCAAGCGTTCATAACGTCTTGGTTCTCTGGGATGGGTGCTTCACCTAGCGGCGCTTCTAGGACATATTGCTTCCTGGCAGCTATGAGGATGATCCTCAGGTTTCGGACCCAGTCCGTATAGTTGCTGACATCATCTTTTAGCTTGGTTTTCTCTAGGAACGCGTTGAAGTTCATGTTGACATGAGCGTTGGCCATTTGATCTACAAGACATTTATGCAAAGATTTTTGACTAAGTTCATGATAATTAAGTTCATCTAATCAAATTATTTAATGAACTCCCACTCAGATTAGACATCCCTCTAGTCATCTAAGTGAAACATGATCCGACTCGACTAGGCCGTGTCCGATCATCACGTGAGACGGACTAGTCATCATCGCTGAACATCTCCATGTTGATTGTATCTTTCATACGACTCATGTTCGACCTTTCGGTCTCTTGTGTTCCGAGGCCATGCCTGTACATGCTAGGCTCGTCAAGTTAACCTAAGTGTTTGCATGTGTAAATCTGTCTTACACCCGTTGTATGTGAACGTTGGAATCTATCACACCCGATCATCACGTGGTGCTTCGAAACAACGAACTGTCGCAACGACGCACAGTTAGGGGAAACACTTTCTTGAAATTATTATGAGGGATCATCTTATTTACTACCGTCGTTCTAAGTAAACAAGATGCAAAAACATGATAAACATCACATGCAATCAAATAATAATAGTGACATGATATGGCCAATATCATATAGCTCCTTGATCTCCATCTTGGGGCTCCATGATCATCTTGTCACCGGCATGACACCATGATCTCCATCATCGTGTCTCCATGAATCAAAAAACAAGTTAGACGTCCTCTAATTGTTGTTGCAAGTTTTATGTGGCTGCAATAGGGTTCTAGCAAGAACGTTTTCTTACCTACGTAAAAGCCACAACGTGATTTGTCAACTTCTATTTACCCTTCATAAGGACCCTTTTCGTCGAATCCGCTCCAAATAAGTGGGAGAGACAGACACCCGCTAGCCACCTTATGCAACTAGTGCATGTCAGTCGGTGGAACCTGTCTCACGTAAGCGTACGTGTAAGGTCGATCCGGGCCGCTTCATCCCACAATACCGCTGAAGCAAAATAAGACTAGTAGCGGCAAGAAAGTTGACAACATCTACGCCCGCAACAGATTGTGTTCTACTCGTGCAAAGAGAACTACGCATAGACCTAGCTCATGATGCCACTGTTGGGTAACGTAGGAGAAAATAAAAAAAATTCTATGGTTTCACCAAGATCTATCTATGAGTTCATCTAGCAACGAGTGATCGGAGTGCATCTACATACCTTTGTAGATCACGAGCGGAAGCGTTCAAAGAAGGGGGTTGAGGGAGTCGTACTCGTTGTGATCCAAATCACCGGAGATCCCAGCGCCGAACGGACGGCACCTCCGCGTTCAACACACGTACGGTCAGCGTGACGTCTCCTCCTTCTTGATCCAGCAAGGGGGAAGGAGAGGTTGATGAAGATCCAGCAGCACGACGGCGTGGTGGTGGATGCAGCAGTCACCGCAGCAGGGCTTCGCCGAGCTTCTGCGAGAGGGAGAGGTGTAGCAGGGGAAAGGGAGGCGCCAAGACTTCAGGGTGCGGCTTCCCTCCCCCCTTTATATAGGACCCTGGGGGGGCGCCGGCCCTGGAGATGGGATCTCCCAAGGGGGCGGCGACCAGGGGGGTGGAGTACCCCCCAAGGCAAGTGGAGGCGCCCCCCACCCTAGGGTTTCCAACCCTAGGCGCAGGGGGGCCAAGGGTGGCGCACCAGCCCACTATGGGCTGGTTCCCCTCCCCACCTCAGCCCATGGGGCCCTCCGGGATGGGTGGCCCCACCCGGTGGACCCCCGGGACCCATCCGGTGGTCCTGGTACAATACCGGTGAGCCCCGAATCTTTCCCGATGGCCTAAACTGCACTTCCTATATATAATTCTTTACCTCCGGACCATTCCGGAACTTCTCGTGATGTCCGGAATCTCATCCGGGACTTCGAAAAACTTTCGGATTACTTCATACTCATATCTCTACGACCCTAGCATCACCGAACCTTAAGTGTGTAGACCCTACGGGTTCGGGAGATATGCAGACATGACCGAGACGCCTCTCCGGCCAATAACCAACAACGGGTTCTGGATACCCATGTTGGCTCCCACATACTCCTCGATGATCTCATCGGATGAACCACGATGTCGAGGATTCAATCAATCCCGTATACAATTCCCTTTGTCAATCGGTATTTTACTTGCCCGAGATTCGATCGTTGGTATCCCAATACCTCGTTCAATCTCATTACTGGCAAGTCACTTTACTCGTACCATAATGCATGATCCCGTGATCAGACACTTTGATCACATTGAGATCATTATGATGATGCATTAGCGAGTGGGCCCAGCGATACCTCTCCGTCATACGGAGTGACAAATCCCAGTCTCGATCCGTGTCAACCCAACAGATACTTTCGGGGATACCCGTAGTATACCTTTATAGTCACCCAGTTACGTTGTGACGTTTGGTACACCCAAAGCACTCCAACGGTATCCGGGAGTTACACGATCTCATGGTCTAAGGAAAAGATACTTGACATTGGAAAAGCTCCAGCAAACGAACTATACGATCTTGTGCTATGCTTAGGATTGGGTCTTGTCCATCACATCATTCTCCTAATGATGTGATCTCGTTATCAATGACATCCAATGTCCATAGTCAGGAAACCATGACTATCTGTTGATCAACGAGCTAGTCAACTAGAGGCTTACTAGGGACATGTTGGTGTCTATGTATTCACACATGTATTATGATTTCCGGATATCCCTCCAATTCTACCCGACGCGCATGATTCCCACCTCCAAGGGACGACGGCTCTGCCTTTCGTAGAGGGGGGCACACCTCAGAGCCCAAGAAGGGCGTCTACGCATGTCACAACACATTCACACACGCATCAGGACCCGTGCGCTATTCCGTTGGCATTGTTACACCCGGAAGGCCACCACGAAGCCGAGTTGATCCGATGATCTAGTCCTTTGACTTTCACCGGATGAGCTTTGACCAGTGTACTCTTCCACCTGGTTGCGATTGGTCAGCCCATAGGAACATCCCCGAGTAGAGCTGGACCCAACCCACCAATAGATTCCCTCCGGTTCTACCCGACGCGCACGATTCCCCCCTCCAAGTGACGGCGGCTCTGCCGTTCGTAGAGGGGGGGGCACACCTCGAAGCCCAAGAAGGGCGTCTACGCATGCAACATCACTTCCACACACGCTTCAGGACCCGGTACGGTGTTTCGGTGGCATTGCTACACCTGGAAGGCCACCACGAAGCCCAGTTGACCCGATGATCTAGCCCTTTGACTATGCCGGACGGGCTTTGACCAGTGTACTCTTCCACCTGGTTGCGATTGGTCAGCCCATAGGAACATCCCCAAATAGGGCTGGACCGAACCCACCAATAGATTCCCTTTGTTCTACCCGACGCACACGATTCCCCTCTCCAAGTGACAGTGGCACTACCGTCCGTGGAGGGGGGGCAACACCCCGGAGACCCAAGACGGGCGTCTACGCATGTAACATCACTTTCACACACGCATCAGAACCCATGCGCTGTTTCGGTGGCAGTGCTACAAGGCGGTGCGAGATTATGATAAAAAAGTCATTTAAAAGTTGTCCAAATCTATGGAAGTATCAATTATTTGTGATTTTTACTAAGTATAAGGACCTATATGCAAAATTACATGTGGTTACATTTTAACGTACTCAAAAGTAAAAACAAATAGGATATTCATAATATAGGGAAAATTCTGCCCAAAATCCATATATAATTTCTGTATGTTTAAGTCTATATAAATTAGATTTAAATTAATCAAGTCTAAATTTTAAAAATATAAAATGAGAAATAAAAAACATATAACATATATATGCCGACGGTTTGGCCGTCGGCATATATAGACCACAGATAGCCGACGGCCAGGCCGTCGGCGTAGATAGCACACGTGTTTTCTGACAACTAAAAAAAGTGTACTAACTATGTCGACGGCCTCCGTCAGGGCCGTCGGCATAGTGGTGACGGCGTCAACTCTCCATCCGGTCCTGGGTCGGCGGGCCCACATGTGTGCCGACGGCTTATATATGCCGACGGTACCCGTAGGTATAGTGGGGGAGACGCCGACAGCTAATCTACGCCGATGGCGCCCGTCGGCATAGACGAACATTTGCCGACGGCTTCTTTACGCTTACGGTGTTTCCCCGGCCATCGGCGTATCTCCATCTATGCCGACGGGGGCCGTCGGCATAGCAAACACCGTCGGCAGCGTTATTTATTCTGGTAGTGAGACTGCGTCTTCCCCGCGAACCCTAGCCGTGTCCTCGTCTCCTCCTCCATCCGTGCCGCCTCCTCGCCTCCTCCTCCATCCGCGCGTCGCGTCCTCGTCTCCTCCATCTACGCGCCTCGGCGGCGCCCCCATGGCGGGCGGCCGGGTCGGAGTGGTCCCACGCGTCCCTCCTTCCCCGCTCGGTGCTCTCTACTCCCAGCTCAGCTGCCGCCTCCCTCCGCTCTTCCCATCTCGCCAGAGCAGCCGCACCCGGAGGCGACCGGCGTCGCTCCATCTCGAGCTGCCCGTTCCCTTCTCTCCCCCGATGACCGGGAAGATGCTGATGTGGGTGCATCTTTCTTTTCTTTGAAGAGGTGGCCTTTTGTGTGGTACTCAACTGCTATCCCAGGAAGGTAACTCTTTCCTGCTTGTTTTTTGATTTTCTGCTCAATCCACGCTTTAGTTTATGTTTCTTGGTGTGCAATGCTCAATCTACCTTTTTTTTTACCAATTTTGGTTGATGGTCGATCGAGAGGTGGTAGATACAGATGCAAGAAGAGAGCTCCATATTCTGGCTTACTACAAAAAATAACTCTATATGAAGATTAATTGTAAGGATGTGATGCTTCAAGGAAATAATGTGCATACTTAGGTCTGCTGCTTTTAACTAGACATGTTGATATGGCTATTTCTTCCTTTCGTGCTTCACCTGCGTCGATGCCACCAACCACAAGTTAGTCCATCTTGTGATAATGTTTTTGGATTACAAAGCTTGTAAAGGGCAATTGATCTTCTTCATTGGCTTCACTCACATTCTCTATTTTCTATTTTCAGGGGACATTGCAAAGATATGAAGGGATAGCCTTTCGTTAAAAGCCTGGTCTTTTGTTTGAAAGGGTCTAACTTTTACTGTGAACTACTTATCATGATCTTATTTTGAAGTGATGGATTTTTACAGATATTAGGTACTTCACTACTTATCATGATTCTATTTTTTGGTCTCGTGTCCTGTCATCTCACATTATAATTTTCACATTATAATTTTGGTGTTCTGGTAGGCAGTGCTTGACTTCGGTGGCGTCGCCTTCTGGCAGGTCACGGGGTTAGAGCACAGGAACCTAACACGGTGTTCCAAACTCAGGTGGTCATGGTCGACCAGATGTCGAAGGGCTTGGTAGCAATTCTCACGGAGTAAGAATATGCCTGCAAGTGCTCATTTCTCATATGCCTGTCCACTCCTCCCTTTCACGAACCTTTCTTTTATTTCTCTAAAATTTCTCTGAATTTGCAATGTGTAGTTCTGAGAAAGAAATAAGAGGAATAAGTTATGGCAAGGTTTTGGTGAAGAGTATTATTTCCCTAGTTTGTGAAAATTTTGGCCTCGCTCTGACATTGATTTCATGATTTGTGGTTACTGGTAAATACATGACGTTGGTAAATGATCTCTTTGTGATTGTTTGTGTATGCTATTTCAGCTTAGATTCTTCACCATCATTAAAGTTCCATAGATCATTGAGCCTTAGTTTCTTCAAACCAGCCTTGCAATCTCCATGTTTCTTCTGGAAATTGAACCACATTACCATTTCTTCTTCAGAAAATTTTCTATTTTGGTCTTTTCCATCATCATGTTGTTCTGTCTTTTCAGCCAATTAACGAGATTTAAATGTTCCAGGAAAGAGAACAAGTTTTGAAGAGATTCAGTGTAACTGGAAATTGTCAGACTCACAGGAGGTATTCAGGACTACAAATTTGGCAGGTAACATTTCAACTCTAACTATGTGTGCTTCAATTGGTTATCTAATATATTTTCATGCATTTCTATGCCTGATCTGCTCTTTCCATTTGTGTTGCAGATGATGTCGCTTGCAAACCCTAGGCCTGGTTCCTCGACTTGGTCGGCCTCCTCGGGGGATGTAGCTGCGCTCCGGTTTTGACTCCTCGACCAATGACGCTCCATATCACAACCCCACCAATCTTCACCGCTGCTTGACGACATGGAGATGAACACCGCTGCAACCATGGTGGCGCCCCCTCTGACCAAGGTGCCCTCATGTCACCTCTTTTTTCTCGCGTCCACTGCATGCTTGGAAGACGAGTGCAAGCCTTCCTTGCCAGAACCATTAATTAACTGATCACCATTTCCATCAAATTTCATCAAGGATTGCGACGCCGGCAAAGCAAAGGAATATCCGCACCAAAACTGTATGTGGAATGCTCCGTTACTATTTCTGCTAGAAATTCTGATGTATATGTAAAAAATCTGTTAGTTGTGCGCCACATGCCGACTTGAGTAGATCAGATCAGTTGCCTAAGTAGATGTGTTTTCATACACCAAATAGATTTTCTGCTTGCCCATGCCTTTTGCCAACCCGCGTACAAGCTAGCTACTAGATCAACTGATTGATTGTTCTGGTTCAGCACAACACACATCAAGTAAAGGAACCTCCGTACCAAATTCATACAGACTGCTCGCTTATAATTTCTGCTCTAAATTTCATCAGGGATTGCGACTCCGTGTTAGGTTTGTGCTGCTTGTCGTATGTCAGATTGTTGCCTAAGTAGACTTGTTTGACGATGGAACATGCACGTACATTTGACCAATTGCTGATTCCTGCTGGCCAATGGCCTTGGGCGAAACGAAACATGCATGTACTCTTGATTCAATTGTTCCTGTGCATCACAACATGTCTGAACACCAGATTATTTTTCTCAGTGACTAGGATTTATATAGGTTAATTTTCTTTTATTTATAGTTGCAGATTGCATATATTAGGACTTGCCGACTAGGCATCCTAACACCGGCTACAACTTGGACTCGCAAACTACATCAACACGCATGTATAGGAGTTTGGAATATCCAACATTTTCTTCTTTTTATTTACTTCATCCAATATCTGGGAACTACTTTGAAATAAATTTGCATTACCTATGCATCTTCATTAGTTTTTAGTTCTGTTCTCTATACAGTTTGCACAGAACAATATGTTAATGTTAGATAATTATTTATTATTTGCACTAGCAATTTTAGTTCTGCCATCCCCAATACAAACAATCCAGGAAGGCGATTTGCTTTAGTTTAGGATTTTTTTTAACAAAGATTCTTTGTCGAATTATGAACATATCATATTCTTCGTTTTAGTTGTCTACTGCTGCATTGTTATATTTGGGTTTCAGATATTTTCTTTTGTATATTGATATCTAATCCCTACAAATTTTAGTCTCTTACCTTTTATTTGCTCTGAGGTCAGGTGTACTTTTTCTTTTGTATGTCAAATGAAATAGATTCCTCAAAAAACAGGAAAACGCTACTGAACTAGACTGATATGCTCATAATATGCTAATATGAGATTGATCGATTTATAGTGAAAAGAGATAGAAAAGTAAGTAATGGGACCTGCTATTGTCCTGCGATGCCTTCTGGTAAACATAAGCAAGAACTACAGTAATGGTAGCAACAATTAAGTCCCTGGTACAATGGCGATGTGCAATGCTTGAATTCTACTTTCATAGTCCGAGATACAATGTCTACTGTAGGTTTTTTTCGAAAAGGGGGACTCCCGCCTCTGCATCAGCACGATGCATACGGCCACATTTATTATAAAAAGTAAATAAGGGTCAACAAGGTCTTAAAGTCTGCAAACAAAAGGAGCGGCAAGCTCACATAGAGCCTCAATGCCCAAACAGAAAGCCTAACAAGCCACAACCGGCTGGCAAATTAACAGATAGGTAAACTAATCGCCTATCCTATTACACGACCGCCATCCAAACCGGTTGAAGATATCCCACGCTACCATCTCCCACCGGACAGATCCAGTAACCAAACGCTCCCTGGCCTCCGTCGGAGTGAGTAAGGACCACATACGGATCAGCGCAGTAGCCCGGAGAAAAACTGCAAAAAATGAATAGTTGTTGTTCTGTTAAAAGCCAAATCATTTCTGCAGTTCCAAATTGCCCATAACAACGCACAAACTCCTACACGAATGTGTCTAGCAGTTCCAAAATGTCTACTGTAGGTGTTGCATGTTATTACCTCTTCCAAATTAAGAAGTCATTTGAATAAACTTGATGGACCTCGATTATTAGATGTTCTGTTTTGCAGGTTAATATAAGGTTTAGAAACTAAGAATGCAGTAAAAGAAACATGTTCTGATTCGCTCACATGCAAACACTCCTAATTCCATCCCTCAAACCTCGTGTAACATATTTCTAACGCATATAGGTGCTTATTTTCTATGTTTTCTACATTTTTGGAGTTTCCATAAATTTAGTTTGTGCTACGGATAATACATAGTAGTATATTAAGTTTGAATTCATGATCATGTTCTCTCCCCTGCTATATAGAATTTAGTTTGACCTGCATAAATCACTTGAAGAGAGGGATAAAAGGAGAGGGAGAGAGATGCATGTTGTAAAGGAGCAAGCCCATTCAATTCTAAATATGATCCATGTGCTGAGAAATTTCTGTGTAATTCAATTGTACGGTTAGTACGTCCATACTTGATATACAAGCAATTTTGTAAATGAAGAATGCATGTGCGGAGAGAGGTTTACTTAGGGCAGCTCAAATCCCATCTTGAGCTCTAATATCTCTGTTATTAATTTTGATTCAATTGTGTATGTTCACACAGCTGCAAGGTTAATTCACTAATCAGTACTTAAAACTTGATTGTTGAATTGTACTAAATTCCATACTCCGGTCTTCCGGTGGCCTCCCTGGTTTGTTTCTCCCTGCATCATATTCCTCCAGCTACTAACCCTGTTTCCAGCAAGCTCTGTTGCCGTCAGAATGAGTCAATGAGGTTTGTTAATTTGCAGGGATGTGACATCTAAATATGTATTCTTGCCATCGCAGCAAAAAAATTGAGATATCTCATATATTGGCAAAGCTAATGCCTGAGAGGGAGCTACCAAACAAGCATGCTTTATTTTTGGGGCATGCAGGCTGGAAGGATCATTGGTTATTGATCCTATCGAAGGTAATTATTCATTCCAGGAAAGTGAAAGCTTGGGTGTAGCTACCAGAGTTCCATTGAAGAAAATGATAATATACCTTGCAATGTATTTCACTTGATTGAAACGGATTACTTATTTGTTGCATGCCACACCAATATTTTATTCCTGTAGGTAAAAATAAGAAAATGAGTGCTGATGTGTGTCACTCCAGTTAGTTTTTCCCCAGATTTCTTTGATATACTGAAATACTTATATTCATTACTTTGTGCAACTTTGAAGGAAGGTGCGATCTCCAGCCTGAAGGAATGGTTGATTGATTCAGCTATAGGAAGCAATCATGTTCTGCGATTGATTGTTGGAATCATATTTATGCAAGATCAAGACTATACACGAGGCTGTCAAGCACACACACACACACAACGGAGGAACTCTGGACATGTTAGTTTACTTTTTCCGTATGCCTTTAGATGGTTCAACCTTTCATTAATGAATTGATTGTTGCAAATCCGTACTCAAGAGTGCCTTCTAAAGATGGTGTATATATTTCAGTTTTTTAGTGTCCCACCCAGTAGCTCCCTCCGACGTTGTCTTTACATTATTTATTCTCTGTGAAATACCCCTTTTAGCTTTCCTGGCACATCATGTTGCTCTCTAAAAAAATTGTATCGATAATTTTCATTGCCATTTAGTAGTTCTGAACTTGGAGAGACTAACTCTAATAATATTCGGTAGTGGATGTTTTTCGTTCCTTTCAATGAACATACCGGTTCAAAAATTTAAGATATGTTTTTCTTAGTATAGCTAAAGGTTGGGAATCATTAGTGGGAAGAAAAAGAAAAAGGATTCTGCGCAAGATGAATGGACTCTTAATTTCTCATGTCGACTGTATCTGGTATTGCCACTGTAGGTTACACACTTCACCCAGTGCACCTATCTACATTCGTCTATTTTATTAAATGTAGAGGAAAAGAAACTTCGGTTGTGTCGTTCAATGTGGACCAGGATATCAGTATTCAGATCAGTGATTTTCAGTTCTTTGTGCTCTTGCTCTATTTCAGTGTTTATATTTTGGAACTTAGTTAAGTAGATTAGTTTTGCCCATTGTTTTCTTTAAACACAAATGTCGTACGCATACTACACTAACCACTTTGCCACACCGGAAGGAATTTTATAGGTCATGCAGGTCGATTTGGTAGTTAAAAATGCGATAATTTTACATATTATTTACGGCACCATGGGTTCAGATAATTTTATTTGTTAATGTTTAACTATTGCAATTCTTTATTAAGAAGATTATATGTATATACAGGCTGATTTGTTTTTATTTATCCATATACAACAACATGTCTCAGTTCGTCATCTTCTGACACTGGAAGAGGATGCACTTAGTTATAAAGTAATAAAGTAAAACATGGATTTCACTTACTTGAGAGAAGATCTGGCCATGACATTGACACTGCTACGTACCAGACTAAAGTTCAACAAACGATCATTCATCATCTTCTGATCCTGGTCTTTGCCGTTTATGATGCCAATTTTGGAGATACCGTTTGTTCAACTACATACTAATGCAGGCAAGTTTTCCCATTCTTTTTTTCTTTTCCATTTGGTTAAGGACTATATATATAGTGTTACCTTAGTGGCAAATTTGTACAGTTCATAATAATCAATTTGTAGCCTAGCTTCCAACACTTGCTTACAGTGTCTTTCTCTCTGTCACCAGTACGCCGTGATGGAAAACGTTAACATTCCAACAAAAGTGCTTCTAGATGCTATTATGCAATAGGTTGGCCTTCCAGCGCAGGTTACTCAACAGACAAGGCAAGCACCATTGGTCTTGAGTCAAGTGTTCAGTTCTATCCATCTGAGTACCAGTTGAATAATGGAAAGTGTTGATGATTACACTCGGAGCAAGCCTTGTCGCGGCGCTGCAAGTGTTGCCCCCCTCCTCCCCAAGGGCAAGGTGAAGGAAGGTGCCTGTGTGGTTCTTCTGCAGCTCGCAGCGAGGATTGCTGTGTCCAACCTGCACAAGAATGCCAAGAAGTCCTTCTCGGAGACGTAAGCCACGACGCATGTTTCTGCCATGATTTTCTTCAGTTGGATTTCGTGGATTTAGGTGTTGAAAAATTCCATCCTCTTAGACCTTTAGGTTTCCAAAGAAACTAAACGAAGATATAGTGGTATGGTCTCAATAGTACAACTTAAAGCCTTTCATGTTTTATATTTTCTCTGAAATTTGCTCTTGAAGAATCATGTATTTATATTAGATCCGGTGAGAAAAGGCGGCTTCTAAGCAGTGGATGCGGGAGTGTGGGCCACATTTTGTTTTCGACTTGGGTGTCTAAATATTCTCACAATACTTGGCTCCTCTCGGCATTTGCGCCATTGGCGCAACGAGTCATCTAGTATATATAAAGGCACTGAGCCAGACACAGAGCAAACTCAATCAAGCACTAGTTCGAACGTTTAATACTTCGAGAGTACAATAACAACAAAGACAGCACAAAGCAGCTGCTGCTTATTGTAGCTTTCTGCCGCAAGCTCAGTGTTACTTAAAGCCTCGTTTTGGTAGCTCAGGTTTACATAAAGCCACGTTTGGATCATCAGGCAGTCGGTCGGTTACACATTCATGGCAGGAACTCACATCCAATGCCTAGTGTACATGTATATTAAGACCACCTCTTACTCAGTAGTTTTGATATGGTTAGGTCTGTATCACCGAATCCATCCATAACAGCCTTTGCGGAGTGAAATTCTGCTCTCGCTGTTAGGCTGGGAGGTGCAAAACAGAAGTAAGACAACAAGCAACGTAGAACGCGGTATATATACCGAAGATGAAATTAGTTACCTTCTTCGGACAACTTGGCACGGCATGCCAATGCGCTCAGCTGCGATGACGCTGGGCTGGCTACCCACTACAAGGATGCAGTTTTGCACATTGGATCCAACATATTGAGCCCCAGCTCGCTGCGTGGCTATTATCTTCTTAGAACTGACAGTCATGATTGAACAGGGAATTCTAGGTATATTACTGCAGTGCAAGAACAAAATGCTTAATCCACAGATAGTAATAACATTTTGGGCGGTGTTGATATCGACGCTGAGTTCTCCAAGTGACGCAACCTCTTCTGCTATCTTCTGCTTCTCTGCATATAAGCTGTCACAACCCAGCATGTAGAAATAAGTTTGGACGACACTAGCACTATTTAATATGAACAATAATGCAATTGCGCTAATTAGTAGTGCTCACCAGCCTTTGTACTTCCTTTTGTAAGTTGTTCATCCAAACTGGAGTTGACTCCTTCACCCGCAAAAAAAAAAAAGAAGGAGCTGACTCCGTCACCAAGAACAAGCTATCCATGAGGGCTTATTTCAGTGTCATTTTTTCCAACAAAGACCTGTCCATTTTCTATCCCTCAACCCTTCAACTTGTTCGATTTTGGTTCCTCAACCACTAAACCCGAAATCATGCACCTTCAACTCTTCAAACCAGGTATCTTTCGTCCCTCGGCATGCTAGGGACAGTTTCGGTGAAGAGTCAACCTGCTTTTGACTCGTCGTTGCCCATTTGGCAATATTTTGGTTCCCTTCCAACCATTTCAGGTGTGGACATTTTACTGAGGGAAACGTTTGGGAATGGTGTGCCGGCCGAATGCTCGGCCGGTCACGCGTCCACGTACGCGTCACGTGGTCAAAGGGCCCGCACGCAGACTCCCTCCTATTCTTCTCCTTCCTTCTTTTCTCTTCTTCCTCCCTCGCTCCTTCTCTGCTTCTTTTCTCAGGCCCCCATCATGGTCTACCATCGCTGTCCCAGGGTGCAGCAACCACGAGAATCAGCCGATCCGTCCGCCCTCGGCCAGATCTGCACGGATTCGTGCCACCGGAGCTCTGCTTGCCTTGCCGGACCCGGCCACGCCGGAGCTACAACGGACCACGCCATAGCTGCAAACGTTGAAGCTTTTTCCATACCCGCTTGTAGCTCTCGTAAACGCTCGTTGCAACTTTCGCCGTCGCCCCGTAGCTATCACCAACGCTCGTTTTTTGAAAGTTTCATGGCGGAAGCTTTTTTCCACACCGATTGAAGCCTTTTTCCACACCGGATGAAGCTTTTCTGCCATGGTTGAAGCTTTTTCCCATTCCGATCGAAACATTTTTTTACACCGGTTAAGGCTTTTCTTGACGCCGGTTGAACCATTTTTCCATGTCTGAAGCTTTTTCTTCTAAGCCGGCTGTAGCTTTTTTCATGGTTGAAGCTTTTTCGGATGCCATTTGAAGCTTTTTTTCAAGCGGTTGAAGTATCCACTGGTGCTGTTTGCAACACCACCGTCGGGGTGCGCCGTTGTAGCAGGGGGTTGGGTGTCTCGTGGGTTGCAGCACCGGGACGGGACGGTTCCAGCATCCTCGGACGCAGCCAGGTCGCACGGCTTCGGGAGCTTGAGGACCATGCCATGGCGTGCCCTAGGAGCCATGGCGGGTCTGCGATGCCGGCGAGCCTGAGTGTGATCTACGGTGAAGGAAATACGACGAGGGTCGCCGGCGCTCACGGCAACTTTTCCTCTCTGATGCGCGGCCGCTGCTCCCTTTTTGTGATTGACGATGCGGGAGAAGAAGGAAGCCCTGAGGAAGGAGGGGATGACGCGGGGGAGAGGAGGCCCTGAATCATGCGGCCTGGGGCGCATGCATCGTGGGGCTGCGGTGCGACCGGCCCAAATTTGGGCCGGCGCACCGGCGCCTAGCAGTGGCCTTTTATTGAACACTTAGGGCATCTCCACTAGGCTCCCCAGGAAGCCCCCCAGGAGCATTTTTTCAGCGCCGGCAGTCAAAAACGGTCCCAGTCACGCCCCCACGGGCTCGTTTTTCGCCGGTATTAGCTAAAACTACGGCCGGCGCTGGCAAAAGAAACCCACAAAGCTGGGGGTCAGCTGGGGGCGCCGGCACTACCTTTTGCATGCAAAAACCCCACACGTCGGCCTCTGTCCCCGCATCTCTCTCTCTCCCCCGTCGCTTTCTCCGCCCCCACCTCCCCTCTCCCCGTCCACTTTTCTCTCTCTCTCCACGAGCTCGTCACAGCAGGGCATGGTCGACATCGAGCTCGGGCACGGCAGGTGCGTTGCTGCCGCCGCCGCGGGGCTCGACGAGGTCGTCCTGGCCGCGTGCCCGACGACGGTGTACTCCTCGTCGACCCAGCATCAGGCGCCGGCTACCGATGAGCGGACTGCAAAGGAGGAGGAGCGCGGGTGCGCGGTGTGCCTAGCGGAGTACGCCGACGGTGACGAGCTGTGTGTGCTGCCCGGCTGCGAGCACGCGTTCCACCGGCGGTGCGTCGACCAGTGGCTCCGGCAGCCACCAGCCAGCTCCTCTGCGGTCGCGGGAGCCGTCTCCTCGTACCTGCGCCGCGCCGGACTGGCCTACCTGCGCCATGGACGGCGTGCGGTCCGTGCAGCTGGGCCTGGCCCTCCTCAGCTTCGACTGTGACCTGCCTCCGGCCGGCCGCGTGTGGCGGTTCCACCTCGGGGAGCGGCGCGGCGACGCCAGCCCGTGCCGCTTCTGCGAGGCCAGCCCGCACGGCGCAGGACGGCGAGGGCAGGACGGCGAGGGATGTTGGGCAAATAAGCCACGGCCATGTACTGGGCATAGTCCGACTTATGTCTAGGGTTAGGCTGACTAGTGTCTAGGCTTAGTCCGGCTAGTGTATGAGTGTGTGCGTGTGCGGTGAGTGTGCTGGGCGCGAGTCCGTGGCAAGTGTGCGTGCGTGCGTGAGTCTGTTGACTAGAATAGCGGGAGGTTGCGTAGCGATGGGTTGCAGCCGGCCGCGTAGGACGTGTTCGTGCGCGTCATGGGCCGAGCTTGCGGATCGTGGCCGTTGGAGAGTGGAGCGCGGCGTCGTACGTGCGCGTATGCGTATAAGACTCCCTCCTGTGTACTGGTTCAGCTGTGGGTGCAGTTCGTGCTGCGGGAGAAAAATTTGCCGTTCGTGCGGCGGGCATTCGAGCGCCGGGAAAACCACCACCGTGTCCACTGCAGCTTCTTCTTCCTCCTTTCTTCTTCAGTCTCTGTGAGAGAGAGAAGTACAAAGAGCTCCGGCGAGCGAGGGAGAAGGCCACGGCAACAACAAGGGAGGCAAGGCACGGCGCAGGACGGCGAGGGCAGGACGGCGCAGGGCCACGGGGGGCACGCCATGGCGCAGGGCGCGAGCAGCAGCGGCCAGGCCACGGGCGGAAGCGAGCGCGGCCACGGGAGGGCAGTCTGCCTGTGGGGGGGGGTGGGGGTGGTGGGGGGCAACGACTGGAAGAGATCTGAGCCCCGGAGTAAAATTCTCTCCGGCAGCCCCCAGGAGGCGAGAAAAATGCCTCCTGAGGAGGCCAACGGCTGGAGATGCCCTTAGTGCGTAGTGTATGGCTTGAAAGCCCGTCGGCGTCTATGGCATGGTGAGCTAAGTACGACCGAGCGTCGCTGTGGACTGATGTGCCACGATTCACAGGCTGCCGGACGCGGCAATCCAGGCCTTCGCGCACGTACAAGCCTGCAGTGCACGGTGCAACAGGAGCACGTGAAGCTGGCGTTCCAATCGAAAAGTGGCTGCAGAGGCCGAGCTCTATTGAGCTCTATATACATTTCTCAGCCAAAATACTTTTTCCATAATTCAAAAAAATCTGAAAAAAAATATTTTCATGTAGACATATACTTAAAGTATGCGTGTACAAATTTTCATAAACATATGTATTCATATGTGATGTATACAAAAAAGACAAATACACAGATCGAAATAGGCTTTTTCTTTGTTGTATTTGTGTCAGATATTTGTCTTTTTTGTGTAGCATGCAAATGATCAAATTAGTTATTGAAAATTTATACATACTTAAAGAATATGCATATGTATTTGTAAAAAAATTGGCATTTTTTGAAACTTTTAAATATATTTTGATTTTTTTTTTGCAAAACGAGCTCCATGGAGCCCGGTCTTTGCAACGGCACACGCGCGTTCCAATGCAGTCTTTTGAAGCCTAACGCGGAGGTCCTAATGGTAGTATCATAGGTAGTATCATGCATGTCAACTAGGCAATTTTGATGAGGTGTCATAGCATTAAATAAAAAAAGAGAGGGTGTAGTATCATATCATGATACCGTATCATATTAAATGCTAAGCTACCTTGTGTCATGCATGGCAATAAATAGAGTACTACATGATACTAATATATGATAATATGCATTAGGAAGGTAGTATTATATAGTAGTATCATATGCATGATACTAGTATATGATATTCCTCATTACAACTAGTATCATATATGGCGGTTGGCTCCGGCCATTGAACCTCGATGTTAGAATTGTTTATCTGAATCCATTATTGTGGCAGACAGATGTTATGGTCCTTGATCTCCTACATGCGCATCTAGGTTCTCGTCAACCCTAGGCTCTGCGTACGTTGGTTCTCTTGTGCCACACACACACACAGACCCGTGACACTGACCAACAGGGCTATAACACAACATTGTTTCATTCTCAGGCCGCATCAGCAGATCTAACGGGGCACGACCGTATCTCTCTACCACGGTAAGAGCATCTACAGCCGCGGGCAGGAAGTTTGGTCCCTCAAACATCTGTGAACAATGACCGGACGAGCCTTAAATTTTGCCATTTGCAAGCACAAACCATATATTCTAAATACCAAATACATGCAAACACATGCACGTCGATCATTTTGTATTTGGATGTCAGTTCTAGTGTAGACAACCCCAACCGACAGTCCGTGTTGGGCCGGGGTGGTAGTTCGTACTTAGATTTCCAGTGTACATGACATCCGTGTTGGCCCGGCGGGGTAGGCAGTTTAGTCCCACCTCGCCGCCCGAGGAGTGAGGCGACTAGCTTAAATAGCTGCGTCGCCCAAAAATGATAAGCATCGGTCATCATTGCACCCTCTCTGAAGTTTATTAACTGTCACTAGCAGAGAAGATTCACAATCATTGTCAATAACCCTCACAAAAGGAGTATTGATGGCTGCCCGACTCTTTTTGCTTCATAGGTGTAGTGTGCAGTCCAGCAACGAAGGGCAAGGTCCAGCCCAAGGGTGGCGGCGGAGGAGCAGGTGAAAAGGGGTAGGTCGAAGGTGGATTTGATCAGGCTGTTAGTTTCGATGTGTGGGACGCGCCCGATCGTGCTCGGGCTGCCCCATATCCAGCGGAACATGCCAAATCCCCAAGAACGGACCAGATCCAGTTGCCAACGCTGGTGGCCGCCTCCCAAGCTAGGGGCAGACGCGACGACGTGCACTAACAGGGCTGATGCCACGACTGCCACGGCCAGACGAGGAAACTGCCACTGAGGGAGTCCTGGATTAGGGGGTGTCCGGATGGCCGGACTATACATTCAGCCGGACTCCAGGATTATGAAGATACAAGATTGAAGACTCCGTCCCGTGTCCGGAAGGGACTTTCCTTGGCGTGGAAGGCAAGCTTGGCGATACGGATATGTAGATCTTCTACCATTGTAACCGACTCTGTGTAACCCTAACCCTCTCCGGTGTCCATATAAACCGGAGGGTTTTAGTCCGTAGGAGAACAGAACAATGATACCATAGGCTAGCTTCTAGGGTTTAGCCTCCTTGATCTCGTGGTAGATCTACTCTTGTACTACCCATATCATCAATATTAATCAAGCAGGACGTAGGGTTTTACCTCCATCAAGAGGGCCCGAACCTGGATAAAACATCGTGTCCCTCGTCTCCTGTTACCATCCGCCTAGACGCACTGTTCGGGACCCCCTACCCGAGATCCGCCGGTTTTGACACCGACATTGGTGCTTTCATTGAGAGTTCCTCTGTGCCGTCGCCATCAGGAAGGCTGCCTCATCCCGTCTTTAAAGACGACACCGTCGCTAAGGGAGCTTTGGCTGTCGGCCAAACTCTCCGGCTAGGTGGTTTTCTTATGACCGCTTGTTCGGCAGCTGCGCCAACGATGACCTCCCGGGTCATGAAAAGCAATCTTCATGTCAGTTCGGAACTCGCCGAGCAGTTAGATCGAATGGAGCTCTCTTCCATAAACGAGCTCTTGGATCGCATCGCCGCCCTGGGGGTCGCTACGGATTACGACCAGGTTGGGATTAAACCCGACCTAAGAGAGATTAACTCTCCCCAAGTCACCCATCATGTTGCCGTGGTAGAGGCGCAGTGCGGCGACCCTTCATCTATCTTAAGGACTAGCTACGTCCGGATACCCGATCCCTCCAAGCTGGATACCCGCGGAGGGGAGGATATAACTCAAGACCTGAACTTAGAATCAGGCAACGGGCTAGATTCATTGGACAACATCCAAGAATCCAAACTTCAGAGTTCGGAAACTCCTTGGCCTCTGAGTCTCAGATTGGGTGAGGTTTCGGACTTAATTCCACCCACCCACCCGAACATAAGCGATCTATCCCAAATCAGGCAAAAGCCCGAAGAAACAGTACATCATTACTGGGTCAGATTCCTCCTGGTTATGAACAGGATAAAGGACTACGGCGAGGAAGACGCAATCTCAATCTTCTGCAATAATTGCACGGACAAGGGAATCCTCAACGCCATAAGTCATCGTGATATTACACGCTTCGCTGACTTGGCGTCCATAGTACAAAAGTAATGTGCGATGGGAAGCGCCTGGAAAACCGAAATAAAATTTTGTGACAATCCGGCCCTGAATAGAAACCTCGTCCAAAATAAAAGGGTGCATCATCGTCAGACACCCGGGTTAAACACCAAAAAACCAAAACCCTCTACAGGGCATGGAACCGTACTGGAAGGATGGCTTAATGGACCCTGTAAAATTCATAGTACAGAGGACGCCACACCAACTCACAGCCTCAGAGCATGTTGGATACTCCGGCAGGTGGCCAAAATTGGCGAAGACCTCCTAATTCCGGAGGCCGCAGAAAGCCACCCCAGGGACACAAGTACAGTCTTAACAGTCTTCGAGACTTTCGCATCAAATAATATGCGAAAAAGAACACTCCGCAGCCTTGCCGAAGTCTATCAAGTAGCAACAATAAACCCATGGAGTGACACGACTATTACTTTTAATGCCAGTGATGAACCTAAATTTTGAACAACCCGAGCACCAGCCGCATTGGTCCTCAGTCCAATTGTGGACGGCTTTCGCCTCACCAAGGTACTCATGGATGGAGGCAGCGGATTGAACCTCATTTATGAGGAAACCCTTCAAAAAATGGAAATAGACTAGAACCGCATTGAGGGAATCAGCACAACCTTTAGAGGAATAATCCCCAGCCGGGAAGCACGCTGTACAGGAAAAATCACACTAGATGTGGTGTTCGGCACGCCGGATAATTACAGGTCCGAAGAGGTCACGTTCCAGGTGGCCCCGTTCAGTAGCGGATACCACGCTCTGCTAGGGCAGGAAGCGTTTACAATCTTCCAAGCAATACCCCATTACGGGTACATGAAGCTCAAGATGCCCAGGCCGAACGGAATTATCACTCTCGCTAGTGATCCGGACATAGTGCTCCGCGCCGAAAATAAGACAGCCATACTGGCCCTTGAGGCACTATCCGAAGCCCTAGCGGCTGAGGAACTGACTGCGCTGCGCTCCACGGCAAATAGGGACAATGTGATACTCGACAAAAGATCCAAGTCCACCTCCTTTAAACCAGCGGACGAAATACTCAAATTCCAGGTCCATCCAACGGACCCCAATAAAACAGCTTCCATCGAGTCACAATTAAACCCTGATGTAGACGCCGCACTGCGAGAATTCCTACGTGAAAACTGGGACATCTTCGCCTGGCACCCTTCAGACATGCCAGGAATCCCACGCAGGCTGGCCGAACATAGCTTAAATATCCTAAAAGGATTCAAACCTGTCAAACAAGCTCTTCGGCGTTTTTCCGAACCTAAGAGACAGGCCATGGGAGAGGATCTAGCCAAGCTATTGGAGGCCGGATTCATCAGAGATATAAAACATCCGAACTGGCTAGCAAACCTGGTGATGGTACCAAAGAAGCACAAATCCTGGCGCCTGTGCGTTGATTTTAAAGACCTTAACAAGGCTTGCCCAAAGGATCCCTTCCCCCTCCCCCGCATCGATCTAATTATCGACGCTACCGCAGGACACGATTCGTTGTGTTTCTTCGACGCATATTCCGGCTACCATCAAATCAAGACGGCAGAATCAGACCAAGCCGCAACGGCATTCATCACACCATACGACCCATTCTGCTTCAACACAATGCCCTTCGGGCTCAAAAACGCCGGCGCAACCTATCAGCGCATGATTCAGACATGTCTGGCAAAACAGATCGGCAAAACAGTGGAGGCATACGTGGATGATGTGGTCGTAACAACAAGACATGTCGAATCTCTAGTAGATGACTTGAGGCATACATTTGATAACCTTCGAACATGCGACATCAAGCTCAACCCGGAAAAATGCGTTTTCGGCGTTCCAGCAGGAAAGCTCTCGGGCTTCATTGTATCCGGCAGAGGAATTGAAGCAAATCCAGTCAAGATCCGAGCTTTGTCACAATTGGATATCCCGAAAGACCTCAGACAAATACCAAAATTAACCGGATGCGTGCCGGCTCTAAGCCGATTCATCTCCCGCTTGGGAGAAAAGGCACTACCCCTCTATCGCCTCCTTCGGCGCACCGAACACTTCGAGTGGACGGATGCTGCCACGGCCGGACTCGACGAAATAAAAGCCATATTGGCAACAAACCCAGTCCTGGCCGCGCCAAACATCGGCGAACCAATGCTATTGTACATTGCAGCAACCCATCAGGTTGTAAGCGCAGTGCTCGTCGTCGAGCGAGAAACGGACGGACACTAATTCCCTCTTCAAAAGCCGGTCTACTATGTGTCCACTGTCCTCACTCCATGCAAATCACGGTACCCGCATTATCAAAAGATTGCATACGCGGTATTCATGGCATCCCGGAAGCTGCGACACTACTTTCAAGAGTGTTCGATAACAGTAGCCTCGGAAGTACCACTCAACGATATTATAAGCAACCGCGACGCAACGGGCCGAATTGCAAAATGGGCCATCGAGCTCCTCCCATTCGACATAACTTATAAGCCACGGCGAGCTATTAAGTCGCAAGTTTTGGCCGACTTTGTCGCAGAATGGACGGAGGCCGAACTCCCTAAAGAGTACGGCACATATTCAAACTGGATCATGCATTTCGACGGCTCCAAAATGTTGGCCGGTCTAGGGGCTGGCGTCATCTTGACGTCCCCCACAATTGACACAGTTCAATATGTACTCCAGATTATGTACACAGACTCCAACAATGCAGCCGAATATGAGGCCCTCTTACATGGTCTCCGGATGGCAGTATCCATGGGTATTCAACGCCTAGTGGTGCGCGGGGATTCAAACCTCGCGATATCCCAAATAAATGGAGACTTCGATGCCAAGGATCCAAAAATGGCAGCTTACCGCAACGCCTTCTTAAAAATGTCAGCTCGGTTCGAAGGGCTCGAATTTCACCATATAGCCCGGGAAAACAATCAGGCGGCAGATGTCCTGGCACGCATCGGCGCAAAACGCGATATAGTCCCCCCCCAACATCTTCTTGGAAAGGCTTTTCAAGCCATCCATAGCAGGGGAAGGGGAACCCAGCAATAATAGCCCGGACCCGACCGCACTACCCGACACCGAACAATCTGACACAATTGGAGGCTCTGCCAATGAAATTACAACTTCAGCCCACGTAATAATGGTTGTCATCGCTCTGTGGACACAACCATTCCTTGCTTACCTTACTAGGCAGGAACTCCCAGAGGACCAAAACGAGGCACGCTGCATAGTGCGGCGATCTAAAGCCTATAAAGTCCATGAGGGAGAACTTTATAAGAAAAGCACTACCGGAGTCCTTCAAAGGTGCATCTCCGAAGAGGAAGGGTGGAACTTGCTGTTGGAAATATGCCCTAGAGGCAAAAATAAATTAGTTATTATTATATTTCCTTGTTCATGATAATCGTTTATTATCCATGCTAGAATTGTATTGATAGGAAACTCAGATACATGTGTGGATACATAGACAACACCATGTCCCTAGTAAGCCTCTAGTTGACTAGCTCGTTGATCAATAGATGGTTACGGTTTCCTGACCATGGACATTGGATGTCATTGATAATGGGACCACATCATTAGAAGAATGATGTGATGGACAAGACCCAATCCTAAGCATAGCACAAGATCGTGTAGTTCGTATGCTAAAGCTTTTCTAATGTCAAGTATGATTTCCTTAGACCATGAGATTGTGCAACTCCCGGATACCGTAGGAGTGCTTTGGGTGTGCCAAACGTCACAACGTAACTGGGTGGCTATAAAGGTACACTACGGGTATCTCCGAAAGTGTCTGTTGGGTTGGCACGAATCGAGACTGGGATTTGTCACTCTGTGTGACGGAGAGGTATCTCTGGGCCCACTCGGTAGGACATCATCATAATGTGCACTATGTGATCAAGGAGTTGATCACGGGATGATGTGTTACGGAACGAGTAAAGAGACTTGCCGGTAACGAGATTGAACAAAGTATCGGGATACCGACGATCGAATATAGGGCAAGTACAATACCGCTAGACAAAGGGAATTGAATACGGGATTGATTGAATCCTTGACATCGTGGTTCATCCGATGAGATCATCGTAGAACATGTGGGAGCCAATATGGGTATCCAGATCCCGCTATTGGTTATTGTCCGGAGAGTTGTCTCGGTCATGTCTGCATGGTTCCCGAACCCGTAGGGTCTACACACTTAGGGTTCGGTGACGCTAGAGTTGTTATGGGAAATAGTATGTGGTTACCGAAGGTAGTTCGGAGTCCCGGATGAGATCCCGGACGTCACGAGGAGTTTCGGAATGGTCCGGCGGTGAAGATCGATATATTGGACGAAGGGTATTGGAGTCCGGAAGTATTCCGGAGGTACCAGGTTATGACCAGCATGACCGAAAGGTTTTTCGGGAGCCCCGGCAAGTGTTGGAGGGCCTCATGGGCCAAAGGGGAAGGGGCAAACCAGCCCACTAAGGGTTGGTGCGCCCCCCACACCCTTTCCCACGTTACTTGGGGAGGTGGGGCGCCTCCACCTGGCTTGGGAGGCAAGCCTCCACCTGGCTTGGGAGGCAAGCCTCCACCTGCTTGGCTTTGGGGGCAAGTCTCCCTAGGATTTTCCCTAGGGAGATCCAATCTGCCTAGCCGCCGACCCTAGGGGAAGCCCTAGGGTGCCTCCCCTTCTCCCCTTGCCCCTATATAGTGGAGGGGTGGGAGGGCAGCCGTGACCTCTTCCCTGGCGCAGCCCTCCCTCCTCCTACCTTCTCCTCCTCCTCCATGGTGCTTGGTGAAGCCCCGCCGGAGAACCACGAGCTCCACCACCACCACGTCGTCGTGCTGACGGAACTCACCCTCAACTTCTCCTCTCCCCTTGCTGGATCAAGAAGGAGGCGACGTCCCCGGGCTGTACGTGTGTTGAACGCGGAGGTGCCGTCCGTTCGGCACTTAGATCAGAATCAACCGCGATCTGAATCGCTACGAGTACGACTCCTTCATCCGCGTTCTTGCAACGCTTCTGCTTAGTGATCTACAAGGGTATGTAGATGCACTATCCTTCCCTCGTTGCTAGATTACTCCATAGATTGATCTTGGTGATGCGTAGAAAATTTTGAATTTCTGCTACGTTCCCCAACAGTGGCATCATGAGCTAGGTCTATGCGTAGTTTCTATGCACGAGTAGAACACAAAGCAGTTGTGGGCGTCGATATTGTCAATTATCTTGCCGTTACTAGTCTTATCTTAATTCGGCGGCATTGTGGGATGAAGCGGCCCAGACCAACCTTACACGTACGCTTACGTGAGACCGGTTCCACCGACTGACATGCACTAGTTGCATAAGGTGGCTGGCGGGTGTCTGTCTCTCCCACTTTAGTCAGATCGGATTCGATGAACAGGGTCCTTATGAAGGGTAAATAGAAATTGGCAATTCACGTTGTGCTTTTGGCGTAGGTAAGAAACGTTCTTGCTAGCAACCTATAGCAGCCACGTAAAAAACTTGAACAACAATTAGAGGACGTCTAACTTGTTTTTGCAGCAAGTGTTTTTTGTGATGTGATATGGCCAAAGGATGTGATGAATGATATATGTGATGTATGAGATGATCATGTTCTTGTAGTAGGAATCACGACTTGCATGTCATTGAATATGACAACCGGCAGGAGCCATAGGAGTTGTCTTAATTTATTTATGACCTGCGTGTCAACATAAACATCATGTAATTACTTTACTTTATTGCTAACCGTTAGCCATAGTAGTTGGCGAGACAACTTCATGAAGACACGATGATGGAGATCATGATGATGGAGATCATGGTGTCATGCCGGTGACGATGATGATCATGGAGCCCCAAAGATGGAGATCGAAAGGAGCAAAGTGATGATGGCCATATCATGTCACTATTTGATTGCATGTGATGTTTATCATGTTATTACATCTTATTTGCTTAGAATGACGGTAGCTTAAATAATATGATCCCTCACTAAAATTTCAAGAAAAGTGTTCTCCCTAACTGTGCACCTTGCGAAGGTTCGTCGTTTCGAAGCACCACGTGATGATCGGGTGTGATAGATTCTTACGTTCGAATACAACGGGTGTTGACGAGCCTAGCATGTACAGACATGGCCTCCGAACACATGCGGAACACTTAGGTTGACTTGACGAGCCTAGCATGTACAGACATGGCCTCGGAACACGGAGGACCGAAAGGTCGAACATTAGTCGTATAGAAGATGCAATCAACATGAGATGTTCACCGATGTTGACTAGTCCGTCTCACGTGATGATCGGACACGGCCTAGTTGCCTCGGATCATGTTTCACTTAGATGACTAGAGGGATGTCTATCTAAGTGGGAGTTCATGAAATAATCAGATGAACTCAATTATCACGAACATAGTGAAAAAAACTCTGCAAATTATGTCATAGCTTACGCGTTAGTTCTACTGTTTGATATGTTGCTAGAGAAAATTTAGTTGAAAAGTTGATAGTAGTAATTATGCGGACTAGGTCCATAAACTGAGGATTGTCCTCGTTGCTGCACAGAAGGCTTATGTACTTAATGCACCGCTCGGTGTGCTGAACCTCAAACGTTGTCTGTGGATGTTGTGAACATCTGACATACATGTTTTGATGACTACGTGATAGTTCAGTGATGTTAAACGGTTTAGAGTTGAGGCATCGAAGAAGTTTTGAAACGTCGCGGAACATATGAGATGTTTCAAGGGCTGAAATTGGAATTTCAGGCTCGTGCCCACGTCAAGGGGCATAAGACCTCCGACGGGTTCTCTTGGCCTACAAACAATGGGAGAAAAGCTCAATCGTTGAGCTTGTGCTCAGATTGTCTGGGTACAACAATCACTTGAATCGAGTGAGAGTTGATCTTCCAGATGAGATAGTGATGGTTCTCCAAAGTCACTGTCACCAAGCTACTGGAGCTTCGTGATGAACTATAACATATCAGGGATAGATATGATCCTTGAGCTATTCGCGACACCGCGAAAGTAGAAATCAAATAGGAGCATCAATTGTTGATGGTTAGTAAAACCACTAGTTTCAAGAAGGGCAAGGGCAAGAAAGGGATACTTCATGAAACGACAAATCAGTTGTCGTTCTAGTAAATAAACCCAAAGTTGAACCCAAGCCCGAGACTAAGTGCTTCTGTAATAAGGGGAACAGTCACTGAAGCGGAACCACCCTAGATACTTGTTAGATGAGAAGGCTGGAAAGGTTGACAGAAATATGTATTGGACATACATTATACGAAATGTGTACTTTACTAGTACTCCTAGTAGCAGCAGGGTCGGTTGCTAAGTGTTAGTAACTCGAAATAAAAGGCTACAGAATAAATGGAGACTAGCTAAAGGTGAGACGACGATACATGTGTTGGAAGAGTTTCCAAGGTTGATGTGATCAAACATCGCACGCTCCGTCTACACATGTTCATGCCAAAAGATATAAGATAGTAATGATAGAACCACATACTTGTGGCACTGCAATTTAGTCATAATGGTATAAAACGCATGTAGAAGCTCCATGTTGATGGGTCTTAGGACTCACTTCTTTTTGAATCACTTGAGACATGCGAACCATGCCTATTCGTATATATGCATGAGGAAACTCCATACAGATGGATAGTTTGGGCTCACTTGATTTTGAATCACTTGAGACATGCACATGATACCACATGGGCGAGATGACTGAATGGCCTCGTTTTCAGTAAGATGGAACAAGAAAGCAACTTGTTGGAAGTAATACATCTTGATGTGTGCAGTCCAATGAGTGCTGAGGCATGTAGTAGATATCGTTATATTCTTACTTCACAGATGATTTGAGTAGATTCTAAGTATATTTACTTGATGAATCACGAGTCTGAATTATTGAAAGGTTCAAGTAATTTCAGGGTGAAGTTGAAGATCGTCGTGACAAGAGGATAAAATATCTATGATATGATCATAGATATGAATATCTGAATTACGAGTTTGGCACAGAATTAAGACATTGTGGAAATTGTTTCACAACTGATATAGCCTGGAACACCATAGTGTGATGGTGTGTCCGAAGATCATAACTGCACCCTATTGGATATGATGCATACCATGATGTCTCTTACCGAATTACCACGATAGTTTATGGGTTAGGCATTAGACACAACCATATTCACTTTAAATAGGGCACCACGTAATTCCAATGAGATGACACCGTATGAACTATGGTTTAGAGAAACCTAAGCTGTCATTTCTTAAAAGTTTGGGGCTGCAATGCTTATGTGAAAAAGTTTCAGGCTGATAAGCTCGAACCCAAAGCGGATAAATGCATCTTCATAGAGTACCCAAAACAGTTGGGTATACCTCCTGTTTCAGATCCGAAAGCAATAGGGATTGTTTCTAGAATCGGGTCCTTTCTCAAGGAAAAGTTTCTCTCGAAAGAATTGAGTGGGAGGATGGTGGAAACTTGATGAGGTTATTGAACCGTCACTACAACTAGTGTGTAGCAGGGTACAGGAAGTTGTTCCTATGGCACCTACACCAATTGAAGTGGAAGCTGATGATAGTGATCATGAAGCCTCGGATCAAGTCACTGCCAAACCTCGTAGGTCGACGAGGATGCGTACTGCTTCAGAGTGGTACGCAATCCTGTCTTGGAGGTCATGTTGCTAGACAACAATGAACCTACGAGCTATGGAGAAGCGATGGTGGGCTCGGATTCCAATGAATGGCTCGAGGCCATAAAATCCGAGAGAGGATCCATGTATGAAAACAAAGTGTAGACTTTGGCAGAACGACTCGATGGTCGTAAGGCTGTTGAGTACAGATGGATTTTAAAAGGAAGACGGACAATGATGGTAAATGTCACCATTAAGAAAGCTCGACTTGTCGTTAAGATGTTTCCCAACAAGTTCAAGGAGTTGACTACGGTGAGACTTTCTCACTCGTAGCGATTCTAAGAGTCTGTTGGAATTATATTAGCAGTCACTGCATTATTTATGAAATCTTGCAGATAGGATGTCAAAAACAGTGTTTCCTCACGATTTTCTTGAGGAAAGGTTGTATGTGATACAACCAGAAGGTTTTAACAATCCTGAAAGAAGCTAACAAGTATGCAAAGCTCTAGCAATCCTTCTAAGGACTGGAGTAAGCATCTCGGAGTTGGAATATACGCTTTGATGATGATCAAAGATTTTGTGTTTATACAAAGTTTATGAGAAACTTGTATTCCCAAAGAAGTGAGTGGGAGCACTATAGAATTTCCGATGAGTATATGTTGTTAACATATTGTTGATCGGAAATGATGTAGAATTTCTGGAAAGCATGCAGAGTTATTTGAAAAGTGTTTTTCAATGGAAAACCTGTATTAAGCTACTTGAGTATTGAGCATTAAGATCTATAAGGATAGATCAAAACGCTTAATAGTACTTTCAAATGAATACATACCGTGACAAGATTTTGAAGGAGTTCAAAATGGATCGGCAAAGAAGGAGTTATTGGCTGTGTTATGAGGTGTGAACATTGAGTAAGGCTCGAAACCTGACCGCGGCAGAATAGAGAGAAAGGACGAAGGTCGTCCCCTATGCTTTAGACGTAGTCTCTACAGTATGCTATGCTGTGTACCGCACCTGAAGTGTGCCTTGCCATGACTCAGTCAAGGGGTACAAGAGTGATCCAAGAATGGATCACAGGACAGCGGTCAAAGTTATCCTTAGTAACTTGTGGACTAAGGAATTTTCTCGATTATGGAGGTGGTAAAAGAGTTCGCCGTAAAGGGTTATGCCGATGCAAACTTTGACACTAATCCAGATTATTCTGAGTAGTAAACTGGATTCGTATAGTAGAACAGTTATTTGGAATAGCTCCAAATAGAACGTGGTAGCTGCATCTAGGAGATGACATAGAGATTTGTAAAGCACACACGGATCTGAAAGGTTCAAACCCGTTGACTATAACATCTCTCACAAGCATAACATGATCAAACCCAGAACTCATTGAGTGTTAATCACATGGTAATGTGAACGAGATTATTGACTCTAGTAAACTCTTTGGGTGTTAGTCACATGGGGATGTGACCTTGAGTGTTAATCACATAGCGATGTGAACTAGATTATTGACTCTAGTGCAAGTGGGAGACTGTTGCAAATATGCCCTAGAGGCAATAATAAATTAGTTATTATTATATTTCCTTGTTCATGTTAATCGTTTATTATCCATGCTAGAATTGTATTTATAGGAAACTCAGATACATGTGTGGATACATAGACAACACCATGTCCCTAGTAAGCCACTAGTTGACTAGCTCGTTGATCAATAGATGGTTACGGTTTCCTGACCATGGACATTGGATGTCATTGATAACGGGATCACATCATTAGAAGAATGATGTGATGGACAAGACCCAATCCTAAGCATAGCACACGATTGTATAGTTCGTATGCTAAAGGTTTTCTAATGTCAAGTATCATTTCCTTAGATCATGAGATTGTGCAACTCCCGGATACCGTAGGAGTTCTTTGGGTGTGCCAAACGTCACAACGTAACTGGGTGGCTATAAAGGTACACTACGGGTATCTCCGAAAGTGTCTGTTGGGTTGGCACGAATCGAGACTGGGATTTGTCACTCTGTGTGACGGAGAGGTATCTCTGGGCCCACTCGGTAGGACATCATCATAATGTGCACAATGTGATCAAGGAGTTGATCATGGGATGATGTGTTTCGGAAGAAGTAAAGAGACTTGCCGGTAACGAGATTGAACAAGGTATTGGGATACCGACGATCGAATCTTGGGCAAGTACAATACCGCTAGACAAAGGGAATTGAATACGGGATTGATTGAATCCTTGACATCGTGGTTCATCCGATGAGATCATCGTGGAACATGTGGGAGCCAATATGGGTATCCAGATCCCGCTATTGGTTATTGGCCGGAGAGGTGTCTCGGTCATGTCTGCATGGTTCCCGAACCCGTAGGGTCTACACACTTAAGGTTCGGTGACACTAGAGTTGTTATGGGAAATAGTATGTGGTTACCAAAGGTAGTTCGGAGTCCCGGATGAGATCCCAGACGTCACGAGGAGTTCCGGAATGGTCCGGCGGTGAAGATCGATATATTGGACGAAGGGATTGGAGTCCGGAAGTGTTCCGGAGGTACCAGGTTATGGCCAGCATGACCGAAAGGTGTTTCGGGAGCCCCGGCAAGTGTTGGAGGGCCTCATGGGCCAAAGGGGAAGGGGCAAACCAGCCCACTAAGGGTTGGTGCGCCCCCCACACCCTTTCCCACGTTACTTGGGGAGGTGGGGCGCCTCCACCTGGCTTGGGAGGCAAGCCTCCACCTGCTTGGCTTTGGGGGCAAGTTTCCCTAGGGAGATCTAATCTGCATAGCCGTCGCCCCCTAGGGGAAACCCTAGGGCGCCTCCCCTTCTCCCCTTGCCCCTATATATAGTGGAGGGGTGGGAGGGCAGCCGTGACCTCTTCCCTGGCGCAGCCCTCCCTCCTCCTACCTTCTCCTCCTCCTCCATGGTGCTTGGCGAAGCCCTGCCGGAGAACCACGAGCTCCACCACCACCACGCCGTCAGGCTGACGGAGCTCACCCTCAACTTCTCCTCTCCCCTTGCTGGATCAAGAAGGAGGAGACGTCCCCGGGCTGTACGTGTGTTGAACGCGGAGATGCCGTCCGTTCGGCACTTAGATCGGAATCAACCGCGATCTGAATCGCTACGAGTACGACTCCTTCATCCGCGTTCTTGCAACGCTTCCGCTTAGCGATCTACAAGGGTATGTAGATGCACTCTCCTTCCCTCTGTGCTAGATTACTCCATAGATTGATCTTGGTGATGCGTAGAAAATTTTGAATTTCTGCTACGTTCCCCAACACTTGCTGGCTGAAATTCATGCCGGACTCGGTGGTCATCACGCTGCAGCTTGATCCCTTATAAGCAAGGCTTTCCGTATAGGCTTTTATTGGCCAACAGCCCGGGCAGACACTCAGGACTTAGTCCAACGATGCGTCGGTTGCCAGCTCTTTGCAAACCAAAGCCATATGCCACCCACCGCCCTCCAAACTATCCCCATCACTTGGCCCTTCCCGGTCTGGGGTCTTGACATGGTTGGATCCCTTAAAGGCGGAACCCACAAGAAAAAATACTTACTGGTCATGGTGGATAAGTTCACCAAATGGATAGAAGCCAAGCCTGTTAAGACGGCCGAATCCGGATCGGGGATAGACTTCATGTCTGGGGTCGTACACCGTTATGGCGTCCCACACATCATCATCACTGATAACGGCACGAACTTTACGGCCGATGAGGTAAAACTCTGGTGCAAAAACATGGGCATCAAGCTCGATTATGCTTCCGTCTATCACCCACAAACTAACGGATAGGTCGAACGTGCAAATGGTCTTATCATGAGCGGCATCAAACCCAGATTAGTGCGGTCCCTTAAGGAATCTAACACGCACTGGGTAGAGGAGCTCGACTCCGTACTCTGGGGGCTGCGGACCACGCCGAATCGCACCACCGGATATACAACATTCTTCATGGTGTACGGCGCAGAGGCAGTTTTGCCATGCGACATAATTCATAACTCACCTCGAGTGCGCATGTACGAAGAAAGAGAAGCCGAGGTCGATCGACAGGACAGTTTGGACGCCTTGGAGGAGGAGCGTGACGTGGCAAAAGCATGTTCCGCATTCTATCAACAGCAGGCTCGAAGATATCAAAGCAGAGAAGTACGGGCCAAAAATTACAAACGTTGGCGAATTAGTTCTACGCCTACCAGACAAGAAAAAGGACAAAATCAAGCCCAAGTGGGAAGGTCCCTTCATAATTGACCAAGTCCTGACTGGTGGAGCGTACCGCCTGCGAGATGCATCGGATAACCGACTCGAGACGAACCCATGGAATGCAGCCCGTCTCCGAAGATTATATGCCTAGCGCCGGACTCTGTGTTCGTCTCCTTCCTATGCCCATTTTTTATATACTTTCTGTCTTACATTTCTCTCCTTCTCCCCTCCCTTTCTCTTATAGCCTTTAAAGGCTCATCAAGAGAAGCGCCATCCGCGCTCATTAAACTTGGGGGATTCTTTAAACAAAAGCTTATACGGGCTTCATGCCCAACACATGTGTCACACTTCTGCATGTACCTTTTATTCACCATTATATGCATCGATATGACTTCAGTTTTGGCCAAGCTGGGTTGCCTGGCTCCTGTGCTTACCCCTACGTTCCCGATTGTTCGGCTAGGTGGTAAAGGGAGCACCTCTGTGATTGTTACTCCCGGGTCAGCCGGATGTGTACCTCAGACTAGGTGAAGCCGAAAGCTAGCGTTCTTAACGGAATATTCGGTCGGTGAACTAAAGATGATGTTCCACCTAATTATTTATGCGCCCCCAGAGGTTTTTTTACTGATTCTCTTTTTCGCAGAATGGACATGCACTTTAGGGCATGCCTCCCAGGGAAAGGAACCCCTAACGGAACTATTCTCCCTGGAAGATGTTTCTTACTAACCATGTAATATAACATAACTAGTTGGGCACTTGTCTGTTCAAGCACTAATGACCCCTACGCCTGATCTCCATGCATACCCCGGTTCTTATATAACCGCAAGGGTATTCGGACACACTCCGGACCGTCAGGTCCCGAGGTCAAAGCGAAAAGGTCGGCCATGACAAACAATCTACAATCCGGCTAGAAGGCATTACACATGTCAATTAAAATTACATAGTCATTCCGACTGATTATATTCCTCTTCAATACCATCTAACAGGCTGTCTAGTTTACAGTCCTCCTGGGAATACTTTGTGGCCAATTCTACTTGGCCGTATACTAAGCTTACAGGGATCTCCTTCCCATCGGGCCCTACAGGTCCGACCTCGGCTAGGTGGTTCGGGTCAGCCTTCGTGTACCGCGTCTTCACCATAGCCCAGGCCTCCTTAGCGCCTTAACGGCAGGCCGATATCTTCCACAATCGGAAGCGCCGCCGCGCTCCCTTCAGCTTCTCTGCAAGCTCTCCAAGGCCTTCGGGCATGGAGAGGGATGGCCACAAGGCCTGGGCGACGCCTTGCATCACCCGCCGAACTCGCTCGTGCAGTTGCAAGAGCTCAGGAAGAAGGTCACCCGTCGAATCGGGAATCTCCTCTGCAGGACGACCTGTTAGCATACCTACAGACGTTACACTGTTAGTCGACTTCCTCGCCGAACTCTTTTTTTCAAAGGTTCGTTTAAGCACTTACTAAATATGCCGCATCGAAGCCGCTGATTCTCCTTAACGGAGTCCGATAGCTGGGCACGGACATCTTTCAGTTCAACGCCAAGCTTGGTGTTGGCATCTTGGAGATCGACCTTCTCCCGCCTCACCTTTGTCAGCACACTCTCACCAGCCTTTAGCTGGCGTAGGAGTTGTTGCTTTTCCGGATCTAATCCGGCGCCATCTGCAATTGCATTTGTCAGATTTGCCCCACGCCGCACTTCACTTATCTTTTTGAAGCATATATTACCAGCGGGGGTCTCCTCGGGCCCCCCTATCGCGGCTAGTGCGGCCTCAAGTTGGGCTTGCACTATTCTAGCTCCTGGGACAGTTGGGTATTCTTCTCCGAAAGAACTTGCATATTACATGATCCTTAAATCAGTTATTCTAACTGTTTCAAGTCTCGGGGGCTACTGATATATAACCATCAAATTTTCTTACCCGTATGTCTTTCACATACTGCTCCGTGGCTCTGGCTAGACCATCTTGAGCGGCACAGAGGTACGCGTCTCCCGAATTGAAGGCATCTAATGCCTCTGGGGAGAAACAAGCGTCGCGAAGAACTGTCCGGCGGCGCCTGTGGTTCATGGCACTCTCCACCTCGGAATGGGTGGCACATAGCCTGTCCGCATCCTCTGTAGGAGGAGCGTCCGGTGCACGCCTCGTGTTCGCCTCCACCTCCGGACCATGCTTTGGAGCCTGGCTGGTGGAGGCGCGATTGGCAGCCTCTCCGGATGTAGTTCGACGAGGTCTCTTTGTACTAAAGAGAGCACGAGTATTAATACACCTTGAAGGAATAACACCAGGGGATGAGATGGCGCGTTATACCTTTGCGCCGGCGTCTCAGTCCGGACCGCACTCCTTTTTAGCCCCTGGGGCCTTGCGGCCCCTCGTTGGCTAGTTGCCGCAGGCTCGGTCTCCCGCCTCAAGGACCTCCTCTGCAAAACACGGTTGTTATACGGTAATTGAAAACGCGCGAGGACGAGTCCCTTTTCGAAGCGCTGGGATTTCGGTCTCAGTTACCTGGGAGGCCGGGAATAGCCCGGGGTAATCGACCGTAATGGCCACCAAGGCGTTGTCCTTGCTCAATTGATGAAACACCCCATCAATTAGCTCCACAGATATGTCTGGATCCTCTTGAGAGGCCGGGTCGAGGGACCGTCCCGGATCCTCGGGTTGTGGAGGGGGCTGTTTATTTCTTTAACAGCTTGGCGCAGTTCCTGCGTTGAAGTCGTTAGACTATATAATGGGGATACAAAACGGGTGGACAAGTAAAAGTGTCCACTTACCCAGTTTGGAGGATTATACATGGTAAATCCACCATAAGGGTTGACGCGGAGGAAATCCTCCTCTTCTCCTTGTACAAAACGGACAAGATCTTTATCAAAGTGGCAGCCGAGTCCGGCCCCTTACGGCCGTGACGGGTGGCGTCGTCTTCCCCGTTGAAGTCCCACATAGGGTGGACTCTATATTGCAGCGGCTGCACCCCCCGTATGATGCATATGGCCATGACTCCGATCATGGTTAGTCCGGAATGAGCTAATAAATTTATCCAGCCCATCAGGTAAAGCATGTCCTTGTCACTTTCCCTTTGAGGGCTCCATTGACGCCAGCTTAGGCGCTTCCTCAGGGGAGCATTGTCGAACTCGGGGAGGCCAATCCGAATAGGATCCGGCAGCGGGACGTCCTCGATATAAAACCATTTCGAAGGCCAATTCTCGGACGCCTTCTTTGGGGTTCCGGATAAATATCCGGTCCCGGCGATGCGCCACACTTCGGCTCCGCCCACTTGATACAGTGACCCCTCCTGAGAACAGGGCACCAGGCAGAATAGCCTCTTCCACAGCGCGAAGTGAGCCTCAACACCCAAGAACAGCTCGCAAAGGGCTACGAAGCCCGTGATACGCAATATGGAGGCTGACGTGAGGTTGTGCAGCTGGAGGCCATATAACTCCAGAAGCCCCCGGAGAAACGGCTGAATTGGAAATCCGAGTCCTCTTATTAGATATGGGACAAGGCATACCCGCTCTCCTTTGGAGGGATTGGGGGTGCTCTCCGCTTGCTCTCCGCCATTATAGGTGGCAAGTCCGGCTCGAACCGGGACAATATAGGCCGGAGGGAGGAATCCCTTGGTCTGGAGCGATACCAGCTCGCTATGCGGGATGGAGCACCTCTCCCAGTCTCCAGGCTTAGGACTGGAAGGGCGAGAGGAAGAGTTGCCATGGCTGGCCACGGTGGAATGGACCTTTGTTGGATGCTCTCTGATGAATACTCGCGGAGGGGAGAAGGTGTGGTTTGGATCTACACCCCCATCCCTTTAAATAGGCGGCTCATTTAAGCGGCTAGGGGTGTGAATGTAAAAACACCCAGACTTTTCGTATTCGCTTGACACGTCGAAGGCGGCCATTATTCACAAGAAACAGGACATTATTCAACAGGTACACGGAATCTGAAGAGAACCCGCCTTGCAGTGCCGAAAACAATCTGCGCGCCGGACTCGTCGTCATTGAAGCCTGGTTCGGGGGCTACTGAGGGAGTCCTGGATTAGGGGGTGTCCGGATGGCCGGACTATACCTTCAGCCGGACTCCAGGACTATGAAGATACAAGATTGAAGACTTCATCCTGTGTTCGGAAGGGACTTTCCTTGGCGTGGAAGGCAAGCTTGGCGATACGGATATGTAGATCTCCTACCATTGTAACCGACTCTGTGTAACCCTAACCCTCTCCGGTGTCTATATAAACCGGAGGGTTTTAGTCCGTAGGACAACAGAACAATGATACCATAGGCTAGCTTCTAGGGTTTAGCCTCCTTGATCTCGTGGTAGATCTACTCTTGTACTACCCATATCATCAATATCAATCAAGCAGGACGTAGGGTTTTACCTCCATCAAGAGAGCCCGAACCTGGGTAAAACATCGTGTCCCTCGTCTCCTCTTACCATCCGCCTAGACGCACAGTTCGGGACCCCCTACCCGAGATCCACCGGTTTTGACACCGACAGCCACCATCTCGTACCGCTCGAGAAGCAACCCCGCTTTCTAGTCACAGTCGGAGAACCGCCCCACTGCTACCATCTTCGGATCCAGCTGAGCTTTGCCGGTAGGATTGGACGGGAGAATAAAGTGGCGTCGCGAGGGCAGTTTTTTCCGCTCGCATATTGACACTTGGAGATCATATATTTGATTTTCCAACCATTGAAAGGTTGTATTACCTCCGTCCCAGAATTAGTTAGGGAGTACTATATATTAGGAGCTGTTTTACGGTGATTGGGTTAGTACTCAGAGTACTTAGCAGTACTTACATGTGTGATCACGTCTGATTTTTATTAGCCGTCAGATCTTGCGGGGAATTTTAATTGATTAAATTTAATATGTTAATTGTGATAAGGGCATAATGGTCCAGGGGGAAATATCTTTTCTTGAACAGATCACGTGAGGACCAAATCCATGTCTACTCGATCCAATTCAGAATCCTCCTCCGATCTATTCGTCACCGCTTGCCGCTCCTGACCTTCTCCGTCCTCGACCTGCCCGGCGAGAGGAATAAATCCATCGTCCTCGTCCTCCACCCAACCAACCCCAGCCCTCCACGCCGTCACCGAAGAAGAAGAAGGCCGGATCTGCGCCGGCTGAATCGGCGGCGACCGCGGTGGGCGATCCCATCTCTTCGCGCGTACCATACTTAAGGTATGAATTCGGCTTGGCGTTCTGCCCGTTCTCTTGGCCGTTGCGCCCCTCCACCGTGCATGCAGTACAACCTCAACCCCACAAGATCCGGGTACTGACTAGAACAACGAATGGAAAGCTTCATCGTGGCATAGTTTCTCTTGAGCTAATCGCATCATGTTTGTTTAAGTAAGATGTTGAGGGCATTGCTTACTTCCTTTGGTACCGCAGAAAAAAGTGACTTACTTGACGTTTGAGATGAGATATACTAAAGGAAGATGAGATACTGGTTCCATAGTTCACTTAATTTAGTTTATTAAAGTCATCATCACTTTAGGTTTGCATAGTGCATGAAATATAGTTTAAAGGAAGATGAGATACTACTTGTTGGACGTTGATCATTGGTTTCCCTCACATGTCAAACGAGCAAAGTCTTTTCCATGCACTTGTCTTTTCCTATGAGCTATTTTACACCTGCAACATTGATAAACAGAAAGATGTTGATGATTGGTTTCCCTCACATGTCATATGCAGGAAGACATGGCGTATGCAAGTGATGAGAGTATGTTCGAGTATCTAAATGTTGTCAGCAAGATGTTTGATAGTGAGGCTGAAGGCTATGAATTCTACAACAAATATGCTCTTGAAAAAGGTTTTAGTGTGAGGAAAAGCTACGTTGAGTGGGATGGATCCAACAAATAAATAATTTTAAGGAAAATTGTGTGTAGTCGTCAAGGGTTTTGCGAAGAGAAGCACATGAAAAGAAAGATGGAAGATAGAAAGAGGAGGCCACGAAGTTTAACTCGTGTTGGGTGTAATGCTAAATTGGTCATTACGAGACAGGAGGAAACCGGTCGGTGGTTTGTCAAGGATTTCATCGATGAGCACAGCCATCCTCTATCCCCACGGGATCTTTCTTGTCTGCTGCGTTCGCACAGATGAGTTAGCAATGAGCAGAAAGCGGACATTGCGGACATGAAAAAATGTGGGATCCGCAAATACCGTATTATGGATATTTTGTGCTTTCAATACGGTGGATTTGATAAGGTTGGATGCATAAAGAGGGACATTTATAATTTCTGCCATGCTAATAAGAAGGAGACAATCAGTGCCGGTGATGCTAATATGGTGATCATGCACATGATGGCGAGGCGAGAGCGAGATGTGGATTTTTTTTCTTCAAGTACTTGGTAGACGAGCATGGCCATCTGAAGGGACTGTTCTGGGCTGATAGTCAATCGTGACTTGACTACGAGGCTTTCGGAGACGTCATTGTTTTCGATAGCACATACCGAACCAACAAATACAATCTGCCATTCGTGTCGTTTGTCGGGTTGAATCACCACCGTAGCACTGTTATTTTTGGCTGTGGTATAATTTCTCATGAAACAAGCCAGGCATACGAGTGGATGTTGCGGACCTTTTCTGATTGCATGCCGCAGAAGCATCCGATATCTGTGATCACAGATGGGGACCTTGCAATGCAGAGAGCAATAAGGGTGGTCTGGCCAGACTCAAACCATAGACTATGTATATGGCACATTCAGCAGAACATTGTACTCCATCTGCATGATGACGACGTAAAGGAGGAATTCAGATCTTTCATTTATGATACTTCTTCCATTGAAGAGCATGAGATAAAATGAATACAATTCTTACAACGGAATAAAGTAACCAGTGAGGAGTCTTGGCTGGATCAGATGTATCAGATGAGAAAGTTGTGGTGTGCTCCATATCTTGAGGGGCGTTGTTTCCTAGGATTGAGCAGCAATCAGAGGAGTGAGAGCTTGAACTCTGTGCTACATACGCATCTTGAGGGTAAGATGTCGTTGTTTGAAATGCTAGAGCACTATGAGCGTTGCCTTGCGTCGCGACGGATTAACGAAGCTCTCCATGACGTCGAAGCCTTGCAGTCCGTTCCATTTACAGAGGAAAATGCTTCGCCGCTTGAGAAACACGCCGCAACAGTTTTCACACCTAGTGTCTTTAAGATGGTCTTATGGAGCATAGATGCTGTCAGCAAATGTCAGATCAGAGAGATACTAGATGGATCAGAAGATTCCACTTATGTTGTGTCCAAGCAGGAAAGAATGGATAAAAAATTTGGAGTGCGCAGGAGGTCTTTTGCACAGGGTGAGTTGTTCTTGCCGTAAGCTGGAATGCGCAGGCACACCATGTTCCCACATTTTTTACATATTAGGGATTTTAAAACAAACAATTCTGCCCGGTTGTTGCGTTCCCACTAGGTGGACTATGAATGCAAAATGTGCATATGCACCTACCAGAAAAAACCAGATGTATGACTATTCGGTAAGCCTGCGGAGGTACCACGAGTTGCGGAATTGTAGTCACGCCGCAAGTTTCAAGGCATGCCACTCTGATGAGGACTATCACCGTCTAAAGATGCTTTTGCAAGCACAACATCATGGCAAGCAATCAAGTTTTGAACAAGCTGACAGCAAAGAGTCAACTAATGCTCAGCATAACAGCATTAGGTTTGGCCCGTTGATGCCGCACTCGGAGAAAGTTGATAAGGTTCTGGATCCCGTGCATGTGACAGGACGAGGTGCACCAAAGAAAAGGCTGCAGGCAAAGACAAAGAAGTCAAGATCACAGAATATCCGTGGCTATTGCAAGAAACCAGGTCACAATCGACGTAAATGCGCTAAATTGCTAGAGGTACGAAATATGTTCATATTTATTTTTTGCATGTGTTTTACTCATAATTGATGTCCATGTGATTTATTGCATTCTTTTGTGTAGGATCTCGAGGCTGAACTATGATATCTACATACAGCATGAACCAACGATGAGCTAGAGAAAGTCGTGTGCCATTCAGCTTTGTGTGATGTGGTCTTTACATTCTATTTTATCGTGACAGTAATTTAGTGAAGTGCGGTTGTACTGCCATGTTACTGTATTAGTTCGAGATCTTTCGTTTCCATTTTCTATGTGTATCACTTGTTGTCCAACTTTAAGAATGATGATGTATTTCGACAAATTGGGCACTATGATTCTTCACCCTTACTATGGTTGTCATGCATATTCATAATCATCATAGATATTCTTCATTTACAGAGCAATAATGACTGACGTATTTTTTAAATAAGCGGGGCCCACTAGGGTGTGCTTGGAAATCTTTGAGAAACCTCCATGCACGTTCATCTTCGCTGCATGCAAATCGGGCGGCTGCCGCTGTGCCAGTAGTTGTCAAGGCCTTGATGAATCACTATTCACATGCAGGTCCCTGACTCTTGCATGCAGGTCCCCGACTCTTGCATGCAGGTCCCAAATTTTCTTGTACATTGTGACCCACATGTGCCAAATATGTGTATGAAAGAAAATTTTGAAAAAAAATTATTTTACAATGCCCCCTTGAGGCATAGACCGATGTTTTCAGCAGTCAGTCTAGAGGGCATTATAAATTCAAAAAAAATCAAAAAAATACTAAAACTTGGAAACCTAGTTTTGTTTGTGGAAGAGATCGTGTGTGCCAAAACTGAGGTGGTTTGGAGGTGGTCGAAAAAATGCCCGCATTCCGGAGGGACCATTCGGTCTAACTTAAGCCAGTTTTTGCAAAAAGGTGAATTTTTCCACCACCTCCAAATCACCCAAATTATCTTGTACATGGTGACCCACATGTGCCAAACATGTCTATGAAAGAAAATTTTGAAAAAATTATTTTACAATGCCCCGTTGAGGCATAGACCAATGTTTTCAGCAGTCAGTCTAGAGGGCATTATAAATAAAAAAAAATTCAAAAAAATATAAAAACTTGGAAACCTAGTTTTGTTTGTGGAAGAGATCATGTGTGCCAAAACTGAGGTGATTTGGAGGTGGTCGAAAAAATACCGGCATTCCGGAGGGACCATTCGGTTAACTTAAGCCAGTTTTTGAAAAAAGGTAAATTTTTCCACCATTTCCAAATCACCCAAATTATCTTGTACATGGTGACCCACATGTGCCAAACATGTCTATGAAAGAAAATTTTGAAAAAAATTATTTTACAATGCCCCCTTGAGGCATAGACCGATGTTTTCAGCAGTCAGTCTAGAGGGCATTATAAATTTAAAAAATCAAAAAAATACAAAAACTTGGAAACCCAGTTTTTTTTGTGGAAGAGATCATGTGTGCCAAAACTGAGGTGATTTGGAGGTGGTCGAAAAAATGCCCGCATTCCGGAGGGACCATTCGGTCTAACTTAAGCCAGTTTTTGGAAAAAGGTGAATTTTTCCACCACCTCCAACTCACCCAAATTATCTTGTACATGGTAACCCACATGTGCAAAACATGTCTATGAAAGAATTTTTAAAAAAAAATTATTTTACAATGACCCCTTGAGGCATAGACCGATGTTTTCAATAGTCAGTCTAGAGGGCATTATAAATTCAAAAAAATACAAAAACTTGGAAACCTAGTTTTGTTTGTGGAAGAGATCATGTGTGCCAAAACTGAGGTGATTTGGAGGTGGTCGAAAAAATGCCTGCATTCCGGAGGGACCATTTGGTCTAACTTAAGCCAGTTTTTGAAAAAAGGTGAATTTTTTCACCACCTCCAAATCACCCAAATTATCTTGTACATGGTGACCCACATGTGCCAAACATGTCTATGAAAGAAAATTTTGAAAAAAATATTTTACAATGCCCCCTTGAGGCATAGACCAATGTTTTCAGCAGTCAGTCTAGAGGGCATTATAAATTCAAAAAAATACTAAAACTTGGAAACCTAGTTTTGTTTGTGGAAGAGATAATCTGTGCCAAAACTGAGGTGATTTGGAGGTGGTCGAAAAAATGCACGCATTCCGGAGGGACCATTTGGTCTAACTTAAGCCAGTTTTTGAAAAAAGTTGAATTTTTCCACCACCTCCAAATCACCCAAATTTTCTTGTACATGGTGACCCACATGTGCGGAACATGTGTATGAAAGAAAATTTTGAAAAAAAAGTTATTTTACATTGCCCCCTTGAGGCATAGACCGATGTTTTCAGCAGTCAGTCTAGAGGGCATTATAAATTCAAAAAAAATACAAAAACTTGGAAACCTAGTTTTCTTTGTGGAAGAGATCATGCGTGCCAAAACTGAGGTGATTTGGAGGTGGTCGAAAAAATGCCCGCATTCCGGAGGGACCATTTGGTCTAACTTAAGCCGGTTTTTGAAAAAAGTTGAATTTTTCCACCACCTCCAAATCACCCAAATTTTCTTGTACATGGTGACCCACATGTGCGAAACATGTGTATGAAAGAAAATTTTGAAAAAAATTATTTTACAATGCCCCCTTGAGGCATAGACCGATGTTTTCAGCAGTCAGTCTAGAGGGCATTATAAATTAAAAAAAATCAAAAAAATACAAAAACTTGGAAACCTAGTTTTGTTTGTGGAAGAGATCATGTGTGCCAAAATTGAGGTGATTTGGAGGTGGTCAAAAAAATGCACATTTCTGATATTTTCACAGGTTACAAAATATATTATTGGACAGAATATAGACAGCAGCACACAGCAACAGCAGATTTATCGAATACAATAGAAGATTAGTCTTCGAATACAATTCATCATATTAGTCTCCGAATTCAAAAGACCGAACAAAGATAGAACATTACAAGTCTCGATACCGCGAGTAGCGAGTTTGTCTTCACATTACATGTCGATATCGATCATCTAAACTAGCATCACATAGAATAGAGTTGCGGTCATCACGATGAGCATCATCGCGATGAAACTGGTCTTCATCCGGTTCCTCCAACGCTCCCTCCTCTCTCCCGCTAGATAGCGGGCGTATCTAGATTCCGCCTCCGCCCTAGTGATGTACCCTTTGTAACTGTTACTGTTGAAACGATGAACCTGTCTCCGACACTCCTCCCAGTCGTCGTAGACTCCGGGAACCTTACCGTTGTACACGACATATGACAGCATCTCTATGCACAAGCCAAACAACAGACAATACATAAGCAATATATAAGTATGCAACAAAAGGATCGGAAGAGAAAAGCAAGACATAAATAGCATCGATTACATCTAAGTTGAACGACTGTCCAAACCAAAGAGACATACGATTCATTAAAGTTTAATTACAACATCAGCCAATCAATGTTTCAGAATGTAACGCCCTCGATGCGGCTATATTTCCCATGTGTCGAAGCACGACTTAGAGGCATAACCGCATTGAAAGCAATGTCGCAAGTGAGGTAATCTTCACACAACCCATGTAATACATAAGAGAAAGAGATACATAGTTGGCTCACAGTCGCCACTTCACACAATACATAAATAAACATTCATCATCCAGATTACACTCAAGGTCCGACTACGGAACCAAAATGAAAGAAGACTACCCCAAATGCTACACAGATCCCCGAATCACCCCAACTGGGCTCTGCTACTGATCATCAGGAAAGACACATAGTAACGGCCACGTTCCTCGTCGAACTCCCACGTGAGCTCGGTCGCGTCATCTGCACTGGCATCGTTGGCACCTGCAACTGTATTGGTAGAATATGTGAGTCACGGGGACTCAGCAATCTCACACCCGCGAGATCAAGACTATTTAAGCTTAAAGGTAGGATAGGGTTGTGAGGTGGAGCTGCAGCAAGCGACTAGCATATATGGTGGCTAACAATGCAAAAGAGAGCGAGAAGAGAAGCAAAGCACGGTCGAGAAGCTAGAAGTGATCAAGAAGTGATCCTAGAACAACCTACGTCAAACATAACTCCAACACCGTGTTCACTTCCCGGACCCCGCCGAGAAGAGACCATCACGGTTACACACGCGGTTGATGTGTTTTAATTAAGGTCAACTTCGGGTTTTCTACAACCGGACATTAACAAATTCCCATCTGCCTCATAACCGCGGGCACGGCTTTCGAAAGATAATACCCTGCAGGGGTGTCCCAACTTAGCCCATTATAAGCTCTCACGGTCAACGAAGGATATTCCTTCTACCGGGAAGACCCGATCAGTCTCAGAATCCCGGACTACAAGACATCTCGGAAGTAACAAAACAAGTCCAGCAAAGCCGCCCGATTGTGCCGACAAATCCTGATAGGAGCTGCACATATCTCGGTCTCAGGCACATCCGGATGAACACTCCGTACAACTAAAACCAAATCTCGAGTTGCCCCGAGGTGGCGCTGCAAAGGGCTCTAGTTTGGACCAGCAATCGAAGGAGAACTGGCCCGGGGGGTTAAAATAAAGATGACCCTTGAGTCTGCAGAACCCAAGGGAAAAAGGCTTAGGTGGCAAATGGTAAAACCAATGTTGGGCCTTGCTGGAGGAGTCTTATTCAAAGCGAACTGTCAAGGGGGTCCCATAAATCACCCAACCGTGTAAGGAACGCAAAATCAAGGAACATAACACCGGTATGACGGAAACTAGGGCGGCAAGAGTGGAACAAAACACCAGGCATAAGGCCGAGCCTTCCACCCTTTACCAATTATATAGATGCATTAATTAAATAAGAGGTATTGTGATATCCCAACAAGTAAACATGTTCCAACAAGGAACAACAAGTCCATGTTCCAACAAGGAACAAACTTCAACTTCACCTGCAACTAACAACGCTATAAGAGGGGCTGAGCAAAGCGGTAACATAGCCAATCAACGGTTTGCTAGGACATGGATGGTTAGGGGCTGACATGGAAATATGGGTGGCACGATATAGCAAGTGGTAGGTATCGCAGCATAGGCATAGCAAAGAGCGAGCATCTAGCAAGCAAAGATAGAAGTGATTTCGAGGGTATGGTCATCTTGCCTGCAAGGTTCTCAGAGTTGTCGAAAGCTTGGTCCTCGTAAGCGTTCTCAATAGGTTCCTCATTCATGTACTCGTCTCCCGGCTCTACCCAAAGCAAGAACACAAGCAAAGGGGACAAACATCAATCACGATGCAATGTGCAAGCAACATGATGCAAAACATGGCATGATATGTGAGATGAGGTATGCAATGCATATGCGTGCGCGGGAAGGAAAAAGATGAACAAGGCATAATCTTGGCAAACCAAGTATGCCACTGGATAGGTGAGATGATTTCGGTTGAAATCGATATAAAGATCACCGGAATCGGACGCACGGTTTGCAAATGGCAAGCAAAACAAGAATGGCATATTTCTGCGATTAACAGCAGGTTGCCACTTAGAAAGCAACAAGAAATTAAGCTAATGCACCCAAACATATCAACAAAGCCTATGACAGTAATCTACTCAAGATGCTTGACAAAAGATGAACACTGAGCTACGGCTAAATCACACCATAACAGGTTCAAACAAGCATGGCAAAAGTGCAAATGATAACAGGTTCACAGACTTAGTGGAAATAACAAGCCAGAAATTAACATCAGGATGACATATTTAGAGCAAGCAAACAACATGCTACAGGAACAGGACATAGCAAAATAAGGCATGGCATGAATCTACTCAAAGCACTTAACAAAAGTCCCTTACTGATCATAAGCCAAAAAGGATCAGAAAATATGATAACACCCATGTCAAATAAGCAAGTTTCGTTACCGGTTTTGCACTCATGTAGGACTGTTCGTGAGCTCGATGCACTCACTACAGAGCATTGCATGATAAACTAAGCATACATACATCAATAAGACATGGAATAGAAGCTATACATGGCAAGAACAACATCATAGCATGCAAGGATCAACTACAACAAGCTTGGCAAAATCAAATAACATGTAAACAATCTGCCAGAAATATTTTATAGCAAAAGTAGAGCTCGATTGACTCAAGTTATGGCACTCCATAATTACAAGCAAAGGCATGGATGGATTGAGCAAATCCATATGCTCAAAACACTCTTACTGATCATGCTCAAAAGAGGCATAGATCTCTCTGAAACAACATGAACACATGGCATAAAAACAACAGCAGGCAAGGACTTTGTGAAAATACTAAGTCTATGAAATCAGCAACATTAAGTACCCTAGTTTGCATGCTTGTGCTAGTCACCACAGAGGTCACAAAAATACATAACAAAAATCACTGTAAATAAGGCATGGCATATTACAAAACACATGTAGGACTTAACTTCATAGGAGGTACACATCAATCATGGGGAAAATGACAAAAGTGCATGTTGTGAAACAGATCTGAAACTAACATCACATAGCCCTCTTCCAACAACATTTCGGGCATCAAGATGAGCTCAAATGTAAATTATGCAATGAGATGAAATTATGTACTCATCGAGGCGAACAATTTGAGATGCTATACGCCCAAAACGGAGCCACGGGGGCAGATATATGATGCGATGAACATGCAACAAAATATGTGCGGAAAAAGGACTTGGTGGAAATTCGGGGTCGGGGAAACTCAACCTCGTCGGAGCCAGATCTGGCGCGGGCTTCGAGGCGGGGACGGCGACGAGGAAGAAAGAGGTAGGCGGCGGCATCGGAGCTCCGGCGGGAGGGAGCTCGGGGCGGCGAGCGGGGTCGGCGAGGGAGCTGTGCCGGCGGCGGACAAGGTCGTCGGGCGGCGGGGTCGAGGTCGCCGGAGTCGGCGGCTAGCGAGGAGGTCGGGCGGCGGAGAGGCGGCCGCGGCGGCGCGGTGGTGCTCCGGCGAGCGGGCGGCGGGCGGCAGGCGGCGCGCCGCGGGACAGCGACGGGCGGGGCGGCGGCCCAACTCGGGCCTGGGGAGGGCCGGATCTGGGCTCCCTCGGGCCCCGGCGAAGTGGGGCGAGCTGCGGGCGACGTGGTGGCCGCGGGTTGGCTAGCGGCGGTGGCGGGGCGACGTGGCGCGCCCTGATTCGTCGGGGTGACGCGGTAGGCGGACGCGTTCGGCGCGGGCGGACACGTCCGGCGGCGCGGAGGAGCGGGGCTAGGGTTTGGACTGCGAGATTTGGACGGGGAGCACATATTTATAGGTAGAGGGGGCTAGGAAGCTCCAAATGGAGTGCGGTTTTCGGCCACGCGATTGTGATCGAACGGCGATGGACATGGGAGTGTCTTAGATGGGTTATTGGGCTGTTTTGGAGGGGTTTTGGGCTGCAACACACATGAGGCCTTCACGGTTACCCGGTTAACCGTTGGAGTATCAAACGACCTCCGAATGACCCGAAACTTGACAGGCGGTCTACCGGTGCTACACCAAGGCCGCTTGACAAACCTCGGTCCATTCCGAGAAGGTTTAATACCCGCTCACGGAAAAAGGTAAAAGGGGATGCCGGGGAACATAGGAGCGCCGGATTGCAAAACGGACAACAGGGAAAATGCTCGGTTTCATGAGACGAACACGTATACAAATGCGATGCATATGATGACATGATATGAAAAGCAAGACATGAACAAAATGCAAAACGACGGGGAAACCCAACCACGGAGGGAATATCATATCACATAGCCGAAAATGGCAAGAGTTGGAGTTACAAATATGGCAAGTTACATACGGGGTGTTACAACACTCCACCACTACGAGAGGATCTCGTCCCGAGATCTAGGACTGAAAGAACTCCGGATATTCGGAACGGAGGTGGTCCTCGCGCTCCCAGGTGGCTTCTCGGTCTGAATGGTGTGACCATTTCACTTTCAGGAATTTGATTGACTTGTTGCGAGTCTTGCGCTCAGTTTCTTCAAGAATAGCAACGGGGTGCTCATGATAGGACAAATCTTCTTGAAGATCAATCTCTTCGAAGTTGATGGTGCGCTCAGGCGTCTTGAAGCACTTGCGAAGCTGTGACACGTGGAAGACATCGTGCACATTTGCAAAGTTGGAGGGAAGCTCAAGTTGATAGGCGAGATCGCCTCGTTTGCCGATGATCTTGAAAGGACCCACGTATCTAGGGGCAAGTTTCCCCTTGATACCGAAGCAACGAGTTCCTTTCATCGGAGAGACGCAGAGGTAGACATGGTCTCCGATCTCGAATGCCAAATCACGATGTTTGCTATTGTAATAGCTCTTCTGGCGTGATTGCGTGGCTTTTAGATTCTCACGAATGACCTTGCACATTGCCTCAGCCTCTGAGATCAAATCATTGCCAAGCAATTGGCGTTCGCCCGTCTCAGACCAATTGAGAGGAGTATGACACTTTCTGCCATAGAGAATCTCGAATGGGGCTTTGCCCGAGCTGGCTTGAAAGCTGTTGTTGTAAGAGAACTCAGCATAAGGAAGACAATCCTCCCACTTCATGCCGAAAGAGATAACACAAGCCCTGAGCATATCTTCAAGAATTTGGTTGACACGCTCGACTTGTCCACTAGTTTGAGGGTGGAAAGCTGTGCTGAAGCGAATATTTGTGCCCATGGCCTTCTAAAAAGAATCCCAAAACTTGGAGGTAAAGATGCTGCCACGGTCTGAAGAAATCAATTGCAGAGTGCCATGCAAGGAAACAATTCTGGATGTGTAGAGCTCTGCCAGCTGCGCTGCTGTGATAGACTCCTTGATAGTAAGAAAATGAGCTACTTTAGTGAGCTTGTCGATGACGACGAAGATAGCATCATTTCCACGCTTGGACTTAGGAAATCCAGTCACGAAGTCCATTTCGATATGATCAAACTTCCATTCTGGAATAGCAAGAGGTTGGAGAAGACCAGCTGGTCGTTGGTGTTCTGCCTTCACCCTTCTGTAGACATCACATTCATTCACGAATTGAGCAATCTCTCGCTTCATTCGAGTCCACCAATACGACTGCTTGAGGTCATAGTACATCTTCGTACCTCCAGGATGAATTGACAGAAGAGAGTTGTGCGCTTCGTTCATAATGACTTTACGTAGATCACCCTTTGGAACCACGATCCGGTCCTCGAAGAAAAGAGTATCTCTGTCATCAACGCGATAGCACTTGTATTTGGAAATGCCCTTGTCAATACCACGTTTCACCTTCTCCACCATGGTATCCATCAGTTGTGCCTCACGAATTTGATCTTCCAAAGTACGAGAGACGATGAGGTTGGCAAGAAAACCTTGAGGAACAACTTGGAGATTCAACTTGCGGAAAGCTTCACAAAGATCCGGTTGAAAGGGCTTGAGGATTAAGCTGTTGCAGTAAGCCTTCCTGCTCAAAGCGTCTGCAATCACATTAGCCTTGCATAGAGTATACTCAATACACGGATTATACTCTTGAATCATTTCGACCCATCGAGTTTGCCTGAGGTTGAGGTTGGGCAGAGTGAAGATGTACTTGAGACTCTTGTGATCGGTGAATATGTCCACTTTCCTTCCCAACAGGAGATGTCTCCATGTTATTAGTGCGTGGACAACTGCCGCCAACTCAAGATCGTGAGTGGGGTAGTTCTTTTCATTGGGATTCAATTGACGAGAGGTATAGGCCACAACCTTCTTCTCTTGCATTAATACGGCACCGAGGCCTTGAAGAGAAGCATCACAGAAAACTTCACAAGGCTTGTCTTCGTCAGGAGGAGTCAAAACTAGAGCAGTGACGAGTTTCTCTTTGATAGTGTTGAAAGCCACGTCACACTCAGGAGACCAGACATACTTCACATGCTTCTGGAGGAGGTTGGAAAGAGGCTTTGCAATCTTTGAGAAATTCTCAACGAATCTTCGGCAATAGCTTGCAAGTCCAAGAAAACTGCGAAGCTGCTTGACATTCTGAGGAGGTTCCCAATTCAAAACTGCAGACACCCTCTCTGGATTAATAGCAATGCCCTTGGCAGAGATGATATGCCCAAGGTAAAGAACTTCATCAAGCCAGAATTCACATTTGGAGAACTTCGCATATAATTTATACTCTCTGAGCTTGTCGAGCACCAATCGCAAATGTATGGCATGATCCTTCTTATTCTTGGAGAAGACCAAAATATCATCGAGATAGACCAAGACAAATTCATTGGTGTAGGGGTTGAAGATGAAATTCATCAAGCGAGTGAATGTTGGAGGAGCATTGACAAGGCCAAAAGACATGATAGTATATTCATAAGAACCAAAGCTTGTTCTGAATGCTGTCTTGGGAATATCTTCTTCACGAATGCGAATCTGATGATAACCCATACGAAGGTCAAGCTTGGAGAACACCTTAGCACCTTTGAGTTGCTCGAATAGCTCATTGATGTTGGGAAGTGGATACTTGTTCTTGATTGTCTTCTTGTTCAATGGACGGTAATCGACGCAAAGTCGGTCCGTGCCATACTTCTTCTGGACAAAAAGAACACCACAACCCCAAGGAGAAGAACTCTTTCTGATCAAACCCAGACGCTCTTGTTCATCGAGCTGTTTCTTCAATTCCTTCAACTCTTTTGGACCAAGCTTGTAAGGACGCTTGCAAACGGTTTCCATGCCAGGCTCAAGATCAATAACGAATTCAACTGGCCGGTGAGGAGGCATACCCGGAAGCTCTTTCGGAAATACATCTTGGTACTCACAAACGACTGGAATCTGAGAGATAGCATCCAATTCGCCCTTCTCATTGAGAGAAAACAACCGAATGGTATCATCACGAGCGGCATAAATGATCACATCGTCAGAAGAGTGAGTCAATTGAATTTCCCTGGCAGCACAATCAAGCTGAGCCTTGTGCTTATAGAGCCAGTCCATCCCGAGAATAAGATCAATATCAGAGTCACCAAGAACAATTGGTTTAGATAAGAATCTATAGTCGCCCATCTTGATAGAAACATCCGGGACACAAACATTAGATGTCATTTGCTTGCCCGGGGACACAATAGACAAAGGTCTCGGCAAAACTTGAGTACCCAAATCATGCATAGCCACAAAAGTTCTTGAAATGAAAGAATGCGATGCTCCAGTATCAAATAAGACTTTTGCAGGAATATCATTAACAGGAAGATTACCCATGATCACTTCAGAAGAATCCTCCGCTTGAGCTGCATTCAAAATGTTCACCTTTGCAGACTGGGAATTATGCTTGACCACTTCATTGCTTGACGATTTCACAGGAGGAGGAGGCGGAAGGCGCCTTTGATTGAAGCACTTGTCCGCATAGTGACCCTTTTGCTGACATTTCCTGCAAGTCACCTCTGAGAGCGGACGATAGTAAGGAGCATTTGGCCTCGGAGCTTGATTCTGAGACTTGTTCTGATAGCCAGGGTTGGGTGGGTGGGAAGATCCACGACCACTTGAGTTCTTCTGCTGGTAAGGCTGACGGAACGGAGGAGGAGGAGGAGGCAACCAGAACTTCTGTTGCTTAGCTACCACAAGTGAGGAAGAAGAAGACTGAACTGCGTCTCTGACTCTCTTCTTAGATGCCTCACACTTGAGCTGAGCAGCTTCTTGTTTTAGTGCCATGTTGTAGAATTCATCATACTTTAACGGCTCAAAAAGCACGAGAGCAAGTTGCAGATCTTCTCTGAGACCACGCCTGAATTGGTAGATCATGCTCTTGTCATCAGGGATGTCTTGCTTCGCAAAACGAGAGAGCTTCTGGAACTGAGTGTTGTATTGATACACAGACATGGTGCCTTGCTTGAGATTGCGGAATTCCTCATGCTTACTCTCAACAACACTTTCTGGAATGTGATGAGCTTTGAAGTCACGGCGGAAATCATCCCAGGTAATCACACGACCTCCTCTGGAATCTTTGTATTGCTGGAACCATTCAGCAGCTTGATCCTTGAGTTGAAAAGAGGCAAACTTGACAAAGTCCTCAAGTCTGACATTGCTCCACTCGAAATGCTTGCTGATATCCACGAGCCAATCATCGGCGTCTGTGGCCTCGACACAGTAGCTGAAGGTCTTCGGCTGATTAGCAAGGAACTGATTGAGTGAAGCGAAGTGCGGCTGATTGTTGCCTTGGCATTGATTTCCTTGATTACCTTTCCCTTGGTTGCGATCTTGCAAGAGCTGAATCAGAATCTGAGCGTTGGCATTTGTGGCAGTCATCAAGGCTTGCCATGCCTCCGGAGGCGGAGGTGGTGGCGGAGAGTTAGCCTGACTTCCTTCATTGCGTTCCGGATTCTGACGCGTTGGCGGAGCCATCCTGAAGAGGGTGACATCCATTAGCATCTTGAAAAAGATATATTCATGCTGAATCGAAGGATCGAAATTGCAACATATAGTCTTCACAATAAACATCCGAACAAGAATGAACGAATGAATTCCGAAGTAAATCAACACACTTCCATAAGTTGAGAAGCTTCTTAGAAAGAAGGTATGGAATAAAATCAACAAGGTACGGATGTGAACAAATACTTGGTAAGGATTACCCAATCACGAACCAAATATCTGCGGGAAGAAATACTAGAGCTACATGAATTCCCACTTATAAACTCCCGAAACTTTCTGGTTATGCAATCAGGTGTTGGGGATACAGGGGACACAAAATATATCACCCAAACTAACAATAACTAGATCCAGCTGTATCCATCCTTCAACACATAACAAAGAAAACTTCGGAAATCGTCTACCTCAACCTTCGAAAAAGCATCCGTTATACAAGTCATGGCAATACTCCCGCACTCGCCTTAGTACTGGGCTATCAGGGTTATCTCACCAACAACTATACAAAAGAGATTTTCGATGTCGGCGTACTAAACTCAGGTATTCCAGAACCGCAACGATAAAATTATGACGACAACACCTCGGAGCTCAACTCCCCGGGACACCTCCACTAAAACCCCTGCTGACGGGAGGCAACCAAGACAATGTTGTCATCACAAAACCATCGGAACGATTGTAAGATACCCGCGTGATCCTAAAATTTTTTTTAGTGTAATTTGAGAAGAGAAGAGTCAAAACTCTACGTCAGGATGCCTTACCAGAGCGATGAGGAGACTAGGAAGTAAAAAGAATTCCTAAACTCTCCGATATATAATTCCTAAATGACTCAAAACATTTTTATAGACACAACTCGGCCGCTAAAAACGATCAATCAGTGGGGGCTCCTAAGGTCGGGGAAGGCTCTGATTACCAACTTGTAACGCCCTCGATGCGGCTATATCTCCCACGTGTCGAAGCACGACTTAGAGGCATAACCGCATTGAAAGCAATGTCGCAAGTCAGGTAATCTTCACACAACCCATGTAATACATAAGAGAAAGAGATACATAGTTGGCTTACAGTCGCCACTTCACACAATACATAAATAAACATTCATCATCCAGATTACAGATCAAGGTCCGACTACGGAACCAAAATGAAAGAAGACTACCCCAAATGCTACACAGATCCCCGAATCACCCCAACTGGGCTCCGCTACTGATCATCAGGAAAAGACACATAGTAACGGCCACGTTCCTCGTCGAACTCCCACGTGAGCTCGGTCGCGTCATCTGCACTGGCATCGTTGGCACCTGCAACTGTATTGGTAGAATATGTGAGTCACGGGGACTCAGCAATCTCACACCCGCGAGATCAAGACTATTTAAGCTTAAAGGTAGGATAGGGTTGTGAGGTGGAGCTGCAGCAAGCGACTAGCATATATGGTGGCTAACAACGCAAAAGAGAGCGAGAAGAGAAGCAAAGCACGGTCGAGAAGCTAGAAGTGATCAAGAAGTGATCCTAGAACAACCTACGTCAAACATAACTCCAACACCGTGTTCACTTCCCGGACCCCACCGAGAAGAGACCATCATGGTTACACACGCGGTTGATGTGTTTTAATGAAGGTCAACTTAGGGATTTCTACAACAGGACATTAACAAATTCCCATCTGCCTCATAACCGCGGGCACGGCTTTCGAAAGATAATACCCTGCAGGGGTGTCCCAACTTAGCCCATTATAAGCTCTCACGGTCAACGAAGGATATTCCTTCTACCGGGAAGACCCGATCAGTCTCAGAATCCCGGACTACAAGACATCTCGGCAGTAACAGAACAAGTCCAGCAAAGCCGCCCGATTGTGCCGACAAATCCTGATAGGAGCTGCACATATCTCGGTCTCAGGGCACATCCGGATGAACACTCCGTACAACTAAAACCAAGTCTCGAGTTGCCCCGAGGTGGCGCTGCAAAGGGCTCTAGTTTGGACCAGCAATCGAAGGAGAACTGGCCCGGGGGGTTAAAATAAAGATGACCCTTGAGTCTGCAGAACCCAAGGGAAAAAGGCTTAGGTGGCAAATGGTAAAACCAATGTTGGGCCTTGCTGGAGGAGTCTTATTCAAAGCGAACTGTCAAGGGGGTCCCATAAATCACCCAACCGTGTAAGGAATGCAAAATCAAGGAACATAACACCGGTATGACGGAAACTAGGGCGGCAAGAGTGGAGCAAAACACCAGGCATAAGGCCGAGCCTTCCACCCTTTACCAAGTATATAGATGCATTAATTAAATAAGAGGTATTGTGATATCCCAACAAGTAAACATGTTCCAACAAGGAACAACAAGTCCATGTTCCAACAAGGAACAAACTTCAACTTCACCTGCAACTAACAACGCTATAAGAGGGGCTGAGCAAAGCGGTAACATAGCCAATCAACGGTTTGCTAGGACATGGATGGTTAGGGGCTGACATGACAATATGGGTGGCACGATATAGCAAGTGGTAGGTATCGCAGCATAGGCATAGCAAAGAGCGAGCATCTAGCAAGCAAAGATAGAAGTGATTTCGAGGGTATGGTCATCTTGCCTGCAAGGTTCTCGGAGTTGTCGAAAGCTTGGTCCTCGTAAGCGTTCTCAATAGGTTCCTCGTTCATGTACTCGTCTCCCGGCTCTACCCAAAGCAAGAACACAAGCAAAGGGGACAAACATCAATCACGATGCAATGTGCAAGCAACATGATGCAAAACATGGCATGATATGCGAGATGAGGTATGCAATGCATATGCGTGCGCGGGAAGGAAAAAGATGAACAAGGCATAATCTTGGCAAACCAAGTATGCCACTGGATAGGTGAGATGATTTCGGTTGAAATCGATATAAAGATCACCGGAATCGGATGCACGGTTTGGAAATGGCAAGCAAAACAAGAATGGCATATTTCTGCGATTAACAGCAGGTTGCCACTTAGCAAGCAACAAGAAATTAAGCTACTGCACCCAAACATATCAACAAAGCATATGACAGTAATCTACTCAAGATGCTTGACAAAAGATGAACACTGAGCTACGACTAAATCACAACATAACAGGTCCAAACAAGCATGGAAAAAGTGCAAAAGATAACAGGTTCACAGACTTAGTGGAAATAACAAGAAGCCAGAAATTAACGTCAGGATGACATATTTAGAACAAGCAAACAACATGCTACAGGAACAGGACATAGAAAAGTAAGGCATGGCATCAATCTACTCAAAGCACTTAACAAAAGTCCCTTACTGATCATAACCAAAAAGGATCAGAAAATACGATAACACCCATGTCAAATAAGCAAATTTCGTTACCGGTTTCAGACAGCAGAAAACTAGACATGTCAAAAACAGATAACAAGTAGGCATGTTCGTGAGCTCGATGCACTCACTACAGAGCATTGCATGATAAACTAAGCATACATACATCAAGAAGACATGGCATGGAAGCTATACATGGCAAGAACAACATCATAGCATGCAAGGATCAACTACAACAAGCTTGGCAAAATCGAATAACATGTAAACAATCTGCCAGAAACATTTTATAGCAAAAGTAGAGCTCGATTGACTCAAGTTATGGCACTCCATAATTACAAACAAAGGAATGGATGGATTTAGCAAATCCATATGCTCAAAACACTCTTACTGATCATTCTCAAAAGAGGCATAGATCTCTCTGAAACAACATGAACACATGGCATAAAAATAACAGCAGGCAAGGACTTGGTGAAAATACCAAGTCTATGAAATCAGCAACATTAAGTACCCTAGTTTGCATGCTTGTGCTAGTCACCACAGAGGTCACAAAAATACATAAAGAAAATCACTGTAAAGATGGCATGGCATATTACAAAACACATGTAGAACTTAACTTCATAGGAGGTACACATCAATCATGGCAAAAATGACAAAAGTGCATGTTGTGAAACAGATCTGAAACTAACATCACATAGCCCTCTTCCAACAGCATTTCTGGCATCAAGATGAGCTCAAATGTAAATGATGCAATGAGATGAAATGATGTACTGATAGAGACGAACAATTTGAGATGCTATACGCCCAAAACGGAGCCACGGGGGCAGAGACATGATGCGATGAACATGCAACAAAATATGTGCGGAAAAAGGACTTAGTGGAAATTCGGGGTCGGGGAAAGTCAACCTCGTCGGAGCCAGATCTGGCGCGGGCTTCGAGGCGGGGCCGGCGACGAGGAAGAAAGAGGGAGGCGGCGGCGTCGGAGCTCCGGCGGGAGGGAGCTCGGGGCGGCGAGCGAGGTCGGCGAGGGAGCTGCGCCGGCGGCGGGCGAGGTCGTCGGGCGGCGGGGTCGAGGTCGCCGGAGTCGGCGGCTGGCGAGGAGGCCGGGCGGCGGAGAGGCGGCCGCGGCGGCGCGGTGGTGCTCCGGCGAGCGGGCGGCGGGCGGCAGGCGGCGCTCCGCGGGACAGCGACGGGCGGGGCGGCGGCCCAACTCGGGCCCGGGGAGGGCCGGATCTGGGCTCCCTCGGGCCCCAGCGAAGTGGGGCGAGCTGCGGGCGACGTGGCGGCCGCGGGTTGGCTAGCGGCGGCGGCGGGGCGACGTGGCCCGCCCTAATTCGTCGGGGTGACGCGGTGGGCGGACGTGTCCGGCGCGGGCGGACACGTCCAGCGGCGCGGAGGAGCGGGGCTAGGGTTTGGACTGCGAGATTTGGACGGGGAGCACATATTTATAGGTAGAGGGGGCTAGGAAGCTCCAAATGGAGTGCGGTTTTCGGCCATGCGATCGTGATCGAACGGCGATGGACATGGGAGTGTCTTAGATGGGTTATTGGGATGTTTTGGAGGGGTTTTGGGCTGCAACACACATGAGGCCTTCACGGTTACCCGGTTAACCGTTGGAGTATCAAACGACCTCCGAATGACCCGAAACTTGACAGGCGGTCTACCGGTGCTACACCAAGGCCGCTTGACAAACCTCGGTCCATTCCGAGAAGGTTTAATACCCGCTCACGGAAAAAGGTAAAAGGGGACGCCGGGGAACATAGGAGCGCCGGATTGCAAAACGGACAACGGGGAAAATGCTCGATTTCATGAGACGAACACGTATACAAATGCGTTGCACATGATGACATGATATGAAAAGCAAGACATGAACAAAATGCAAAACGACGGGGAAACCCAACCACGGAGGGAATATCATATCACATAGCCGAAAATGGCAAGAGTTGGAGTTACAAATATGGCAAGTTACATCCGGGGTGTTACACAGAACTACACATAGCATCACTACTTTTGACTCGACTCATGGGACCGGAGCGTGGATGAAGCCGCCGTCTGTCGTCATGGTCATGAAATCGCTGGCGTTGTCAGCCTGCATTTGTAGCGTTGTGTCTATCTCACTGCACAGAACACGGAATGTTAGGAAAAAAGAACAATCGAAATCTAAAAATCATATGTTACGGGGCGGATGATCCTGATGTAGTTTTTCTACTACAATTCTCTCCAGGTAGCAAAATGCATGAGACTTTGGTGATGCAGAGGCAGATGGTGAACATACAATTCAAAATTTGGTGCCATTTTGGTGCCATTTTGGCTGATGGTGAAGATACAATGCATTAAAACTCTCGTGCCATTTTGGCTGATACTTTGGTGCAATTTTGGTGGCATTTTTTGCTGTTTTGGCTGATGTTGTTTTGGTGCTGTTTTGGTGCCATTTTGGATGGCTGCAGTGACTGTTTTGGTGCCATTTTTGATCTCTTAATATGGTTGCAGTGATCATTAATTTTAGAGCAAAATATGGTTGTTATTTTTTTGTTTTGTTTCAGAAACAGGAGAAACCAAAGGGCCCACGTCTCCCTTCTAGATTTTTCAAGGGCCAAAGGGCAGGACGTTTGAGTTTCCGAGGCAACTCCCCACGACGCAGGTAACTCCCCTCCTATTCCATTGCCGCTCCATCTTCCTCCCTCTGCCTCCCTCCTCATTCCATTGCCGCTTCATCTTCCTCCCTCTGCCTCCCTCTGCCTCCACCATCAAGCAACTCCCCTCTGCCTCCACCATCGCTGGCCAGGAGGGCAATGGCGGAGGAATCGTGGAGCAACTCCCCTCCGTCTGCCAAGAGAATGGTGGAGGCATCGTGGAGCAACTCCCCTCCGTCTGCCAAGCATCACCTAGGTGAGGCGTCTGGCAAGGAGCCGCTGGTGGTCGACGACGATGTTCCGGTCCCCGGGCTGAAGCAGGACTACATCGTGCTGCTCATGGTTGATATCCACCTGAAGAAGGTGAAGCTGGATGTCGTATGCACCAGCAATCCAGACGAAGCCGACAAGAGGATTCGCGAGATCAGGAGGAGGCTCGGCGGCATGCTTTCTCGGTCGATCGGCGTTGATGTCGAGTATACCAGGGAAGACGAACTTCCGCAAATGGCTGCAGCTCTGCACTTATGCGTGGAGGATCTCGTCCTGGTATACCACATCACCGCGGCAACCAAATGGTAAAAACATCCAGTTCTGAAGTTTCTGAAGTTCTGACGTTTCTGTCTAATTAGTAGTTTCTGAAGTTTCTGAAGTAGATGCAATAGTTCTGAAGTTCTGAAGTAGAAGCAATACTAGTTCTGAAGTTCTGAAGTTTTTGAAGTTCTGAAGTTTATGTCTAATTAGTAGTTTCTGAAGTTCCTGAAGTTTCTGAAGTAGATGCAATAGTTCTGAAGTTCTGAAGTAGATGCAATACTAGTTCTCAAGTTCTGAAGTTTCTGTCTAATTAGTAGTTTCTGAAGTTTCTGAAGTTTCTGAAGTAGATGCAATAGTTCTGAAGTTCTGAAGTAGATGCAATACTAGTTCTGAAGTTCTGAAGTAGATGCAATACTAGTTCTGAAGTTTCTGTCTAATTAGTAGTTTTTGAAGTTTTTGAAGTAGATGAATTTGATGCACCAGATTAATTTGATGCAGGCCCAAGGAACTCCGCCCGCTCCTGCAGGAGAAGAAGCTGTACACCTTTGTTGGCTTCTCCATTGGAGGTGACAAGGAGAAGCTGAAGTTGTCTAGTTTGGAGATCAACCCCGACAAGTACGTCGACATGCAGCGCAAATGGAGAGTTCCAAACAATGGAAAGAAGTGGCAGTCTTTGGCTGAGTTTGCAGCCAGCCTAATCCACCCATCCTACAAGGAAATGAAGCAGAAGATCAACAAGAAATTGGACCACAAACTATGGGGGGACAGCCCACTGCCAACCAACCTCATCGAGTACGCAGCGAAAGATGCGTACGTCACCTACGAGGCATGGAAGAAAATTGAAACCATCAAAGAAGGTTTGAAGCAATGGAAAGAGGTGGAGGATCATTGGGATGACCCCTACTACTGGGGATATTGAGTTGTTTGTGGTATTATGTGTCTCAGTTTGTAGTTATGTGGTTGAACAAGTTTGCTTTTGTTATGTTGAACAACTTTGCTTTTGTAATGATGAACAAGTTTGCTTTTGTTATGTTGAATAAGTTTGCTTTTGTAATGATGAACAAGTTTGCTTTTGTTATGTAGTTATGTGATTGTTATGATGCTGGTGCAGAACACTTATGGTTGTGATGTGATGCAAAATCCTTCAAGTTTTGGTGATCATTTAGTTCAAGTTTTGGTCAGATCATACAGAATGTTGTCTAGAAGTTTTTGTGATCATTTAGTAGTTTTTTTATACAGAAGCCTTTCACCATAACTGTCTGATCCTAGCAAAGACATGCATGACACATAACCACTCCCACAAAACTTGCAGAAGTGCAATAACTGAAAAAGCTGAAGTTCTCAGCATGAAGAATCACACAACACAGCACCTACATTATGATGATACATTATCAACTGCAGACCTGAATGCATCCAATTCGGCCTTTCCCAAGCAGTGATGGTAACTGAAAGTATAACAACTAAAAACGCTGCTCTACTGTATGTGTCCAATAGTGCCATCATAGTAGAACTTGGAAAACTCCTATATTATACAGTAGCAAGCATCACATGTTTCAAATGGTTCTCTAGCAAGTATTTTCCAGAAAAGTGGATTGGTGGCACACAATTGCTACACTCAGTCGATCTACCTAGCATTATCGGCATGGATACCATTGAGACATGAACAGAAACTGGGGTACTTGCGCTGTCCTGCGGTGGTTGAGGAGATAGATCCGGCAGCGGAGCCAAAGGGGAGTCGTCGGAATGGCGCCTGCCCGCTGGTGCAGGGGCCGGAGGAGGCCCTCGCTCGTGGAGGGAGGAGGAGAGGAGAGGAGCGGGTGACGCGCGCTCGGCCAATCCCGTTCGGGGGGCGGCGGGGGTGGAGTCGCCGATGGCGTGCAGGCGCGACGGACGGAGGGGGTCGAGTGGGGGATCTGGCGAGGGAGGGAGGGAGGCCACAGTGCGAGGGGAATAGGTGGAGTGGGGGGAGGGTTCTAATGGCCTAATTCGTATGGGCCTAATTCGGATGGGCCGTCCCACGCCAGCCTCACCCGCTGGGTCGCTGGATGGACCGTTGGGCCATCTCGTTGTCTGCGCCTGAGGCATGCATGCATGGGAATGGCGGCGACGTGGGTTTGCATGCGCGGGTGGCGGACGTGAACTTTATCTATCCGAACTATGTTATGATTTCTACCCGAAAACAAGCTCCCGTGCGACGCGCTCCCGTGCGACGCACGCCTCTCGCGTGATACGCGATTCCGATGCGACTGCGTGCCAAATCTCAGCACGGCATTGCTGATCTTCCGACCAGGTTCGATCCGCCAGCGAGGGCGCCGCCTGGAGCTCGCTGACATCGATGGGGTGGTGGTGGACGCGCAAAGCTTGCCCGAGGACGTTGGGTTCACGATGGGCCGAATGGTGGAATTCCCGCGCCATTTGGCACGTATCGCGGCGGCTGACCGGTGGGGCGACTCCATGGCGGTTCCCGAGGTGAGTAATGGCGACGGGGGTGGTGGGTGGGAGGGGGAGAGGTTATTAGGCCGACGCATCGGCTCTCCGCCACTTCCTCCAGCACTCACTCCCTCTCAGATCTCATCCAAAACAACCGTTGCGATGCGACGCTCCCAGAGCTAGGGTTTGATGACGACGCGCGAGCAGCAGATGTGGGCTCTCGCCGCCGGTGACGAAGTGCTGATGGGGAGGCTTCAGGAGCTCAACGGCTGGTTCCTGACGGCGAAGACCCTCAACGACGCATCGGAAATGGTGAGAGACAAGCTCAGGGGAGAAGAAATCCTCCGCTGCTTCCCCAACTACGAGCACCAGCCGGCGATGGGGGTGCTCCTTTGGGCGATGCTGGAGGCGGAGTCTCTGGATCCATAGCAGAGGGAGAAGTGGAAGGTGTTCCGCTTCCTCCGCTACCACCTAATCCAGCCGCGGGCGCCGCCGCCGGCACAGCCGCAGGCGCCACCGCAGGCGGTGGTGATGGGGATTCCGTCTCCTGGATCCAGATGGCTCCCAATCGAAATCGAGGAGGACGAAGTGGTGGCTGTGACTCCAAGACGCAGGGCCAGGACGCCAGTGACTCCAACCACGCTTCCCCGCCGCTCCCCTGGCTTCCCGAGGCGCTCGCCTCGCCTCCTTGCCCTCTCCCGCCGCCAGTAGGACGCTCACCGGCTGGTAGCCGTTTCTGGTTAATGGCCGGTGAAGGCTCCGAGGAGGTGGAGGTGAGGGAGCCCTCTGTTTTCTCTTCAGGTATGTTTCCAAACCCAAAAAACTTGGTATCTACTACTTCGATTTAGGTAGATGATACTAGAATTGGGAAGAAAAAGGGGAACAATGTTATGATTGAGAGATGATAGTAAAAAGAAAAAAAGGTGGAAGGGGATGGTTGGTTGATTGGTCCATCTTGCAGATAAAGGAGCCATGAAGAAAAATGTTGTAGCTGGGATCAAGAGTACTAGAACTGGCAGCAAATGAGGTGTATACAGCTGGGCAAGGGTGGCGGATCAACGTGGCGAGGCTTCCCGGATGAACGGCTGTGACATATTCACACTGCTGCTGCGGTTCTCAGTCTTCTTGTTTCTTCTAGATGGTAGCTGTTATTTTGCTGTTGATGTATTGGTTTGTGTAAGACTTATTTGTTCTGGGCTTTGTTGCCCCTCAGAGTTCAGAGTTGTTGTGGCCTGTGTTGGCCTTTTGGTGGGTTGTTTTTCATGTTGGTTGCGGGTTCTGTTCCGTTCTGTAATGTCTAGTACTTTGTTATGATTTCTACCCATCTATTTGATAGGTCGTTGGTTAACTAGAATTTTTTTTCGAGGTTGTATGGTTTTGTAGGCTATAATGATTACGCACACGTGTAGATGAAAGGCACGAAAAAACAGTTTCAACAAAGACAACATAAATGAGTTTTTACAAGTTTTATAGATGGAAACTTCTTTAGATGCAATGCCATCTCACAAACAACTCAGAAACAACTGTATGATTGATCATAAAACACATGCATTGTTGTTCAAAGAACTGTCTCATGAATAAATTGTACCATAATTGCGAACATAGTGTGAAACAGAAAAAAAAATGTTTGTTTGCAACAAAATAATCCCTGTTTGAAGCTTAAACTGGTCTTGTAGTCCTAGGTGCTAGTACTATATTACAAGTTTTAGAGTGGTTGGGCTTTTTTAGAATTGTTTTCGACTCCGAAAACAATTGAGCCTACTCCATATGGTCTTCTGCACTGCCAAAATCTAGTGACCTCTTGCGTTGCATCGTTGGAGATTGCGTCGGGCTTGGCGACGACCCATGTGCTTCAATCTTTTTCTATTTAACATCAATGTAACCATACAACTGAAGTTGTTCTTGATCTTTCTCCGCCAACTCTCTAGCAAGACCCTCCATTTCTTGGATTCTCACTTCTTGTAGAAAACCATAGGAATTGTCTTAGGAAGAACTCAAAAAAGATGTAGCCATAAACTAGATGCATGGAACATTTAAAATTTGAACCTCTGGATCAATGTCATCCTCAGGAAAACAACACGTAGTTCTATTGTACACAATGTACAGGTGACATGTCTTGCTGCCATTCAGATCAGAAAGCATGTTTTCTACATCATCTGGTCCTGCAATCAAGAACATTCCTTCTGGCAGCTTCCACGCAGACCCGGCTAAGAAGTAGTACAGTTCTGCTCCAATTTTGCAACCAAAAGAATCTCTCATTTCACTCATAATGAGATCGTAGGTCACTTTGGCGGGTTCAAAAATTCTGACTTCTGCCGGGTGTTCATCAAAGTATGCTCTCGGGACATGTGACATCTCATCATCCCTACTAACAAAAAATTCCATGACCAGCACCTAGTATCTCACATCAGAGTTAATACATTCAATGAGTAAAGGGGCAAACATAATTTTTTATGTGCATAGCAACATTGCGGCGTTGTTACCTGCTTTTGTGGAATGTATCCTTCATGTGGAATGACCGGGGATTGTGCCATCTCAAACCTTCTCACCTTGTTATGTGGAATGTATCCTTCATGTGGTGTGACTGGGGACTCTGCCATCACAGGTTTCTTATCATGTGTATGAAACGTCGACAATGGGTTGACAACAAGTTTTGTAAGGTCATACCATATCTTGGGTATGCATCGTTGCGAGGTACTTACAAGGGGAGAATTGACGATATGTTGTTGGGGTGGACTGATGTGGCATTGAATGGGTGACTCTATGGAAATGTCTCGAGTGAATGGCGACTGTGCCGTCTCATGATGCTTAGCCTACATACAATCGCCGACATAAGGTTGCCACAAATTGAAGATGTTTGTATCATAGAATACGTTGGTCCTTAATATATAGAATCGGTGCGAGATACTTACAGGGGGAGAATAATTGAAGACATGTTGTCGGGGTGGCCGTTAGATCGCACGGTCTTCTAACATATGTCCTTCCAAGCGGACCTTCTCCAGCATGGCCTTATAATCCATGTCCGACCGTTCCTGTAGCAGCTTACTATCCATATCTGCACGTGCCTGCAACACATAGGCATCCATCCTGACTCGCTCTGTCTATATAATACTGTCCACAAGCTTCCGGTCCTTCTGCAACGTTTGATGCATTTCCTTGTAGCCAAGGACAAACTTTTTTTCCATGTACTCACAGTCCCGCTTATACTTTTCTTTGATCTCAAGACGCATCTTCGCCATCTTACGGGAAAACTCCTCACGCTCCTCCTTTATCATCCTGTCCACGTATGAACGTTCTTTTTTCAGTTTCTTATCTACCTCAGCGCGATCCTTTTGCACCTTCAAGTCGATCTCCCGGCGCGCTTCATGCAAAGACTTGTCATACTGCGCACGGTTCTTATGCGCCTTTGAGACCATGGTCCCTACAGCAACACATATACCCATAGTATAAAAACTGTATCCACAACCTCATCCAACTAACTCGAAACAATACGACCGTGAAAAAATATTCATAATCAGTTCGTACGATCAAATACTACAAACTATCAATCAAAAAGCTCTTGCATGACATCCTGTACTCGAATTACACCAAAACTAGTCAACTATTGCAAAAGCTGGATTTTCTAATCTCTTCGGAAATGACTTCTTGGTCAAATCAATGGAAAAAATAATCAGCACTACAATCAAAGATGAGAGGAGCCGTGGAGGAGACCTTTTTAATCCGGCATCGGCGTGGTCGCTTGAGAAGCGATGGCGCGATCCCGGCGATGGCTATGTGAGGAGAAACAAGGTAGATGGGGGTGGTTAGGTGTCAGAGTAATGGGCCATGGGTAGGCTAACCCGAGACCCAGAACCTTTCAAGACATCGGGGCGGGCTTCGCCCCTCATAGAATCCCAAGACGAAGGGGCGACTGTGGGAGTCGGCTGCAGCATCACCGACTACCCACTCACGGCCGAATCCCAGAGACGGCTACGACATAAGACGACTCCCAGTTGGTGACTCCAGGGAAGCCGACTATGGGGAGTCGGCCCGCGACTCCACCACCCTCTGCCTTCAAGAAGAAGGACGAGGCCGGGGATGGCCGGAGTACGGCCCTCCCCTACCCTGATTACCGAGGGCAGGTATGGCTACAGTACGTCGTACTGGAGGAGATCTCCGTCCGGCGCGGCACTGTTGCCATGCTGGCCCTGACGTCCGCCCCAGCGGCAAAACCCTGTTCCCACGTTGGCCCGCACGTACGGCCTGGAGACGGCGGGTCCCGCTAGTCAGCGGGGGGGACGAAAGACGACGAGAGCACCCGAAGACGGACCTCGTGGAAGTCGGCCTCCGAGAGTCGGCCCGACCCCCCCACGGGCCCCGCACGCCATTAAACAGATAAGATGGGGAGTGGAGACAGTGATCGCCCGTCGAACGGCGGCATTGTTGCCACGACCCCATGACCAAGACGACGTCATTAGAGGCGCAGCTACAGTGACCAGGTCAGTCGGCGGGGTCGACCAGCGGCGGGCCCCAGTAGTCGGCGGAGAAGATGGCGGGCCCAGCCGGATTACCATTGTACCCCCGGGGGGTAGGCCTATATAAACCCCCCGGAGCACCCATGCAAAGGGTTCGATCTTTTAGACACTAGACCAGAAGCATAGAAGGGAGGGAGCTAGCCTTGCCCTCTCCTACCTCTAGAAAACAGCTCGAGGAGCAATGTTGTACGCATATTACCATAGTGACCATGCGGAGAACCCGCAGAGTAGTAGTAGGGGTGTTATCTCCTCGGAGAGCCCTGAAGCTGGGTAAGATTCGCCGGCGTGCATGTCTACGCCTCATCCCGCTTCCGGGCACCGGCGACGTTCTACTCGCCCCCACCATGATAAGCCATCCTTTGGCATATGTTGCATCCAACCCCCGACATTTGGCGCCCACCGTGGGGCGAGGTGCACCGTCGTCCGGAGATCTGTTCTGGACGGGAAACCTTTTCCTCCCTGGCGAGCGTAGCCAGCCCGGCACGCCAGAGGGAGTCTGCGCCGACGCGCTGCACGGCGCTGAGACCGTCTGCGCGGCCAGCTGCCTCGCTGATCTTGTCGGCGAGGTTCGCCTCTCCGACGAGCCTGCATCCGACGCAGGCACCGGCGGCCCCGAGGGTCTCCACGCGGGCCTCCTCGACAAACTCCATGTCGCCGGTGAGCCTGCCGCTGACCTGGAGTCCGTAGGCTCCACCGACCCGATGCTGGTCGACTCTGACACTACGTCGCTTGACGCCTTTCCCACCAATGTGGTGGTCTACGACGAGCCGCTCCCTCGCACGGAGAACGTCGGAAGCACCGTCACCGAAGTGCTCGTCATCGGCCATGGCAAGCACTCCGACGGAAGAGCTCACGACCTACTTGATGCGGCACTGCAAGACCTGGATGCGCCCATTCCAGAGGACGCTGACGCCGAGACACTGGAGGCACGCCGCCTCCAGCTCGTCGAAGGAGCGAAGAAGCTGGCCAGCATGAGACGCTTGTGAGGGGCCTACTAGCGTGAGATGGATCGCGCTGTGGGCGGCTCGCCGGCCCCGACGGGGCCAAGCGGCCTAGGCACAGTCCGCCAGCGTGGCGCGGACATCGCCAGCATGTTTGGGGCCAATCGCCCCGTATACGCCACGCCCGCAAAGAACATCCGAGCCTCCCAGGCGGCGGCAGACGAGTTGGACAACCTCGAGGGCGAAGAACTCCGACTGATGACGGAGCGAGTCCAGCGACTCCTCGACGCGGCTGGCGCGCAGAACGCGACCGGCTGCCGAACTGAGGGGCCACAGCAACAGAACGACGACCTGCCACCCCGCCGAGATCAAGGCGCGACGTCTCGGACGCCGCCTGGCAGCGTCCGCAGAAGGAAAGACAAGGAGCCGGCTGCTAGCCGCAGTCGGACTCACATAACCATCGAGCGCGATCAAGATGGCCGCCCGAGAGCAGTGGAGCGACGGGACGACTATGTGCCTCCTCCACCCCGCAGAGAAAGGCGAGTCTCCCCGCCGCCCGTCGAGCATCCGACCCTCGGAGACCGCCTCGGCCGCCGAGAGGGAGTCGGAGAGAATGATGCCCGCCACCGGATCGACCGACTCCACCGATCCCTGGAGCTGGAAGATGAAGATGAGCTGGGACCGCCGTGCTTCGGTCCCCACATCCAAGATGAGCCCTTTCCCAAAGGGTTCAGTCTCCCCAGAGACACTCCCAAGTACACCGGCTCCATGAAGGGGAAGACTGGCTGGTTGACTACTCCACTGCCGTCAACATAGCAAACGGCAACAAGTGTGTCGCCGTGAAGTACGTTCCACTCATGCTCCAGGGCACGGCCCGGACATGGTTGAACAGCCTGAAGCCCCGCAGCATCAACAGCTGGGTCGACTTCACCGAGGCTTTTGTCCGCAACTTCACGAGCACGTACAAGCGACCTCCCAAGCCTCGCCAGCTCTCCTTGTGCGTGCAAGGCCCCAACGAATCGACTCGCGATTACCTCACGCGTTGGGCCGAGCTCCGAAACTCTTGTGAGGGCGTGCACGAGGTGCAGGCCATCGAGTACTTCACCGCCGGGTGCAGAGAAGGCACCCTCCTCAAGCACAAGCTCCTCTGCGATGAGCCAGAGACCCTGGACGAGCTGTTGATCATAGCGGACAAGTACGCCACAGCCGACTCTTCTATGAAGACAGAGATCCTAGTCAGCACGGCTGGCAAAGTAGCCCCTCAGGCTCCCCGAACTCCGGCTGGAGACGCCAATCGGCGACAACAGCAAAACGATCACAAGCGCAAGGCCCCGCAGCCGGCTTCCAGTAGCCGGCAGGTCGCGACAGTCGAAGATCAGCAGCCAGAAGGGTAGCCTCCGCCCAAGCGGCAGAAGGGTGGCAAGTCCAACTGGCTGCCGACTTTCTCCTACGAGCAGACTCTAGATGGTCCCTGCAAGTTCCACAGCGGCGTGAAGCCGTCGAACCACACCACCAGAAAGTGCCACTGGCTCACCAGGATTGCCAAGGGAGACGGCCTGATGCCTCCTCCACCTGCTGGGCAGCCGCCTCCGCCTCCACCCCCGCAGCCGGCTGTCAGGCCAGTCGGCGCAGTACAAGATGAGTACCCGGAAGAGCATGGAGACTACATGGTGTTCACCAGCGTGGCAGATGACAAGCGCAGCAAGCGGCTGCAGCGGCAAGAAGTGAACGCAGTGGCGTCAGATACACCAGAGTTCATGCACTAGTCCGACAAGCCTATCAGTTGGAGCAGAGCTGATCACCCAGAGGTGATGCCGAATCCAGGTTCCTACGCCCTGGTTCTGGAAGCCACCTTTGCCACTGATAGGCGGGCGGCTCGCTTCTCGCGAGTTCTGATAGATGGAGGTAGCAGTATCAACATCCTGTATAAGGATACCATGGAGAAGTTAGGAATCAAGCAAAGACAGCTCCAGAGCAGCCGGACTGTATTCCATGGGATTGTCCCTGGCCTTTCCTGCTCCCCAATTGGCAAGATTCTGATAGACGTCCTTTTCGGAGATAAGGATCATTTCCGCCGAGAGCCAGTCTGGTTTGAAGTGGTGGACCTTGAGAGCCCGTACCATGCGCTGCTTGGCCGACCTGCTTTGGCCAAATTCATGGCGGTCTCCCACTACGCCCACCTCAAGATGAAGCTGCCGAGTTCCAAGGGAATTCTGACTGTAGCCGGCGACTACAGGAAGTCGTCCGCTTGCGCGGCCGAGAGTAGTCGGCTGGCCGAGTCCCTGGTTATTGCAGCAGAGAAGCGGCTTCTTTATCGGGTTGTGGCGATGACCGACAAGTGTGACACTCCAAAATTTTTCATTTGGTTTTAGCAAACATCTTTGTTGGTTTTGAAAAGAGGCCATTTAAAATCATTTTCAGAGAAGCCTTCCTCTTTAAAACCTTCCTTTTTCATTGGCAAGGATTTTATCCTTCTTCAAACCTTGGTGTTTGATCCTTTAAAACTTCTTATCTGTTGGTTCCCTTCTCAAATTATAAATTTTTGGAGTTTAATCCTTTTCTTTTAAAAAGAAAACTTCATGAAAAAATTGGGGATTTTCATATCTTGAAAACCACCCATGACTTTGCATTTTTTTTCTTTCTTGTGGTAAAACCCCTCCAAAACCTCCCCTCCTCTTTGATAACAACCTAAGTTCTCCATCCCAACAAGTCCAAACAAGTTTTTGGATTTTATTTCAATTATCTTTCTCTCAAATCTTTTCTGGCTTTTATTTTGAACCTGAGTCATTTACAAAGCAAGTACCCTATTGCTTTTGTGTTTGGACCTCAAACCAACTCTCCTAGTTAGTCCTTGGTACCCTCAACCTGGAACCATCTTGACCCACTCCCCTTCTTTTCAAAATTTTCAAATTTCAGCCTCTGTAAGTTTGGACCAGATTTGCCAAACTTGGTGAAATTCATATTTCCACTTCTCCAAAAATTCTACCAAAAATCAGGCAGCCTACTGGAGCAATGAGAAGCCACTCCACCAAAAATCAGCTCAAGGAAAAATCCCTACATGCCTAGATCATTCTGTCGAACACCTTGCATGCACTGTTTCAGTTCATCTTCAGTTAAGTTCAGAGTTCAGTGTCGATCTTCGTCAGAAATTCAGTCACATGCTCACAGTGCCCTTGGCACGTTTCTCGCCGCCTGGCCTGCTTGTCCGGAGCTCCACACGCGCGCTTGGCGCCTTCCTGGCGTCCGTGGCGCCCTGGCCCGCCTATGCCGGCGTGTCTTGCGGCGGCCGAACCACCGTAGCAGCCGACAGGGAGCAGAACGGCGGCATAACGCCGTTCAGCGCCGCCCAAACCCCCTGGTGGCTCCGCGTGGCCACCTCCTCGCCAGCGCACGCATTGAGCACCGTCGCCGTGGCGCGGCACGCACAGAGCATGCTCTCTGCCGCCGACGGGCCCGCGCCGCCCCGTTCTATCGAGCTTCCCCTAAGCAACCAAATCCCGACGCTGTTAGCACCTAAACGGAACCAGGGAACACCCATGGCTCAACCTCTGAACCCTCCCATGCAACCATAGCGCCGCCGTAATCACCTCGCCGGAGAACCCCGTTCTCGGCAACCGCCTCGGGGCGGCTATATATAGCGCCCCCGAGCCTGCTCTCACCCCCGCACGGCTCCACCACCTCACTAGACCCTGCATGGCCACTGGAGGAGCCTCGAGGAGACCTTCTTCCTCGACTCCGGCCACCTCCGTCCGCCTCGGGCTCCGGCAACGTTCACTGCGGTGAGGCCACCTCCGGCGCCCAAACCCCGTCTGCAGCCTTCTTCCACACCTAGTACTCTAACCCCTCATCAATTTGCACCTTGCAGCCCTCTCCGGCGAGATCCATCCACGCCCGAACCACCGCCCGCCGGAGCAGAAGCCACCGCCGACGTGGTGCTCGCCGACCGCCACCACCACCACCAACCGATGCGGAATAGCACCCTGAGCGCGTAGGTACCCTCCGATCCCTTTGCCTCGCCGTGGATCGCCGCTGGCGATTGCTCCCGGCTCTCTGGCGCCAAAAGCTCGGCCGTCGTTTTCAAACCCGACGGGTGGGACCGCCCCATCAGATTTCTATTCTTTTCGAATCGTTTTCTGAAAACGCCTTTGGGAAAAATATGCTTTCCCCTCTGTACTGGCGGATTCAGGACTGAAGCCTTTTCTGTTTTTATAATAAAAACCCTGGGAAGTTTCTGTTTCATTACAGATAGGTCCCTGGACAAAAACCTTTATAACTCTTAAACAGAAGCATATTTTTGAGTGATTCTTTTTCTGTTCTCTTCAAAATTTTGTCTAGTTATTTATCAGATTTATTTGAAAAATATTTGGAATAATTTCTGTGCACCTCTCGGTATTCACGATAGCGCGTATATTTTCTTTATAACGTAGATACCGAAGGAGGTGACGGGACCGCAAACTTCACCGATCTAGGCTCCGACTACTCTGAACCAGGCAAGCATGTTTGAACTTTTGATATGATGAGTGTCTTGGCATGTTTTGCATTTAGCAAGTTTCATGGCATATCGATGAACGTTATTTTCATGCACGGTTGAGGTAAGTGAGTTCGATAATCCAAGTATTGTTGGATGTGGATATGTATGGCCATGTGTTGGCATGAGGATGGGTAAGATGGCAGTGTTGTAGCATGCCAGTCTTATGTCATGCCTTTTACTTCAGAGTAGCCCGTATCGGTTTGATTCCAATCCATTTCCCTTCCCGTACTACCACAAATTTTCCGCAAGGAATATGGCTTAGTAGGATGTAAACCGCTTTCCTGGTACACACCAAAAGGAGAGGCCGGGATGATGGTTCCATGGCCCTGGATTAAAGCCAGTCATCCGGTCAGGGGGCATGGGTGTTTTCGGTTGGGACTGAGAGGGGGGCACCCTTTAGAGAGCGCGAGTATAAATTTGTTCCCATGCTATTCGAGAGTGTGATCTCCCCGTCTCAAAGTTTTTCTTGGACGGTGTCTAGGGTGATTCCTGGCATCGAGAGGTTGGATGGGTGTGTACTGGATCGCTATGTTTTCTTCTGAAATACCGTAAACGGAACTAGTCCTTCGCGACTACGGAAATCCGTTAACTGTGGGAAATTTTAGTACACAACTCTGCAGAGTCATAAATCTTCAAATCATCTTCCGAGTTCTGTGCTATCTTATTCTAACGAGTGCCAGTTTTTGGTGACAGATACTCTGGTGAATCACATGAGTGCTATGTCCGGTCAAATGTTTATTCCTGTGGATGGACTAACCCGTTGATTATCTTGAGTTGATTACTTATCTCGAGTTTTAATTTTTCCTTCATGAAGAAAGCCCTTTCTGCGATGTCGCTTAGACGTCCGACTGAGGCATTGCTATTACTTGCTTTCTTTTAAAGCCCTTTATGTGGTGTCACGAAGACGCCCGACTGTGGCATTTCTTTTAAAGCCCTTTATGTGGTGTCGCGAAGACGCCCGACTGTGGCATTTCTTTTAAAGCTCTTTATGTGGTGTCGCTAAGACGCCCGACTATGGCATTTCTTTTAAAGCCCTTTATGTGGTGTCACTAAGACGCCCGACTGTGGTATGATTTTTCTTTTATTTAATCGTTCACCTTTCGAGGCGTCGCTTCAGACACCCAATCGGTTTTCTTTTATTTTTGTTGGGATTTCTGGCGGACTACCGCCGATTCCCTTTTTACTTACCTTGCCTGCTAATATTTTGATTATGCATCGGTAAATTAAACATGACGCATTCATGCATGCATTTGTTATATATTACGTTCGAACTGTCTTGCGAGTACTTTCAAAGTACTCACTGGCTTGTTGATTTGGCCAGATGCTGACGAAGGCGATCTCATGGATGAAGAGTTCGATAGCGAGTCCGACGCCTAGAGGAATCCCAGTCAGTCTCGTGCGACCCTGGATTTGGTCACTGTAATATATCCGCTTCCGCAACCCGAATAAAGTACATCGAGCCACACCTCGACGCTCAATGAGATGCTAGTTTGAGAGCCATGTTATCTCACTCCCACTGTGTTATTCCACCATCGCTTTATCTCCGAGTCAGTAGTATGCCACCACTCCCTTGTGTTATATCCGCCTTTATGTATAATTATTGGCGCGCTTGTAATAAATTGTTGAGCACCCCTTAGCTCAACCCTGTAATATATTCTATGCTACTGGCTTATTGTGTCAAGAGTTTGTCAACCAGTGAGGAGGATTTTCTCTCATACTGGACTTAAGAGATTGGTTTCTCAATAAATATTTTTATTGGAAAACCGGTCGTGACAAGCTTGGTACCAGAGCCAGGCTGACTGTAGGAAGCCACTAGGTGCGATCGCTAATTGGTTATTAGCATGTTAGAGCTAATTTGTATTTTTGCAATTGTAGTTATTTTTCTGACAGTCAGCATATATTTATGATCTGACCATTCAGAATTTTTGCCTACTTTTGTAGATGGCCGACAACAGCTGCGAGTCTCAGTCCTTCGCCAACGTACCCGATGGGTTCATCAAGCTTCTATCCTTCATCGTTCAGGTCGCAATGGGGCCATCTGTGCGCCCAGTCGTCTCACTCTGCCAGCACAAAGTCAACGACAGTCTGACCATGCACCAGGCCTCGATGCAATTCAGGGGAGGGCGTGGTGAGTTACACCACTTCCGGTTCGTGGGAAGAACCATGCCCACGGAGAAACATGCTATCCAGATGGCAACCCGTGAGTCGATAGCTCGCCTCAGGGATGTCCTGCCCGTGATGAAGGCTCGTCGTAACTGCTATCTTCCATGCCACGTACCCTACACCTGTCACTACGCATACTCCTGCCCCAGAGGAGAACGAGACGAGGCCTTTGAGATGCTTATTGAGTATCTTTGGGCCCTGGAGGCCGCCTTGACAACTTGGTGGACGACTTCGTGGCCGCCCGCATGGACTCAGTCCATGGCTGTGCTGCCAACAGGAGGGAGCTCCTGCCCACCGCACTGCCACTGACTTCTGCCTCATCATCAGCATCTTATGCACCTGCTCGTCGCCTGCCTTCTACTGAGGAGTTCAACCAAGTCATTGCGCCCACTCCAGCGCGCACTGCACCGCCCCTCACGCCATCTCCTATTCGTGTTATTCCGCCTCTGGCACCCGCTCCATCAACTCGGCGCAGCACTACTCGTATGGAGCCTATTAGCGAGGAGGAAGTCGAGTCCCCAGCCTCGCTACGCCTTACCCTTGGCAGGGCCAAGGACATTATCAACATCTCCGACTAAGTATGCTTAGCCGTCACGCGATGTACCGCCATGTAAGATATGGGAAGTAGCCTGTTTGCGCATCATGTAGGAAGTGGAGAAGTGCACTAGCCTAAATAACATGTCAGGATTACATACGCATATCCTGAGTGATGTATTGTATAATTACCGCCCGCGTGTAAGATATGTAATGAGCATTCCTTCTCCGTGCGCAAATTGATTTGTTTTCCCTAGTGATCTTGGCTATTTGATTTAATTGCCAACCTTGTGCATTTATGGAATTATTTTGCGCCCCTTTTCGTTTTTCTTATGGGTTTTACAAAAATATATCCCCAGAGTGAAAAATGTCTCGTCCTTGGACCCGCTCCATGCCAGCTCCGCCAGAGGAAAATTATGGCACTCAACAGGACAACAATTTTGCACAAGGGCAGTCAAGTCAATATCATGACACTCAACCAGGCAACAATTTCACTCAAGGTCAATCAAGTCAACAGGGCAGTGAAACGACACTTTCTCAAATGTGCCGCCTTTATGAACAAAGTCAGCAACAACATCGGGAAATGATGAACCAAGTCATCAACATGAGAAATCACCATGGGCAGTATCAGCAGCACTCCAAGTTATCTGAGCTACAGAAGACGCGTCCCCCAACATTTTATCATTCCGATAAGCCTCTCGAGGCCGAAGACTGGCTTCGAGATGTGGAGAGGAAATTAATTATTGCACAATGTTCAGACCCTGAAAAGGTACTTTATGCTCCGCACTATCTCACAGGAGCAGCCGGATCTTGGTGGGAGAATTTCCTGCACATGCATCCCAACGAAAGTGATATAACCTGGGATGATTTCAAGGAAGGCTTCCATGGAGCACACATTCCTAAGAGTATCATGAAAATCAAGAAGAGAGAGTTCGATGATCTCAAACAAAGGAACATGACAGTGTCAGATTACAACGGTCAATTTACTCTATTATCTCGCTACGCCAATGAAGATCGTATGACTGAGAGCAAGAAGATGGAGAAATTCCTTAACGGTCTAGCGCTCGCACTTAAATGCCAACTAGTCGTGCACACCTTTCAAGATTTCAAGACACTAGTGGACAAAGCCATTACTCTGGAAAATGAGAGGTGCAGTTTGGAAGATTTTCGCAAGCGAAAAAGGGACCAGACCAACCATGCTCGCAATCATCGAAGCAAGGCAGATTTTCAAAAGGGTGGGACACACAAGTCCGCGTCTAACGTCTCGCGCCCAATCAATAATTTCCATGCAAGAGACAAGGAGTTCACATATCGCCCCGGCATTACTTGTTACGCCTGTGGAGAAGAAGGGCACTATGCTAAACAGTGTCCCAAGCCTAGAAACTCAGCACCAAAGACGAACAACGGCGGCAATAATTCAACGCCCAAGCGAAAAAATTTCAATCCCAACAACAACCACAAGAAGGGTCATCTGAACCACGTAACCAAAGTGGAGGCACAAAATGCTCCGGATATCGTACTCGGTACGTTTCCTGTCAACACAATATCTGCAATGGTTTTGTTTGATTCTGGAGCTTCTCACTCTTTTATTTCGAAAAGTTTTGCTTCGCAAAATAATTTTTCGATGCTTCCTTTGGAGAAATCCATGATCATCAAGTCCCCTGGGATTCAGTAAGTCACTCAGAGTTACTGTCAAGATGTGGTTATTGAGTTCAAAGGATTGAAGTTCCACGCAAACCTTATTGTGTTGGAAAATAAAGGACTGGATGTCATCCTCGGGATGGACTTGCTAACCACCAACAAAGGTTTCATTGACTGTTTCAACAGGACCGTAATTCTCACACATCACCAAGGGAAGACAATAAGGGTATCTGCCAAGGAAAGAAAAATACCCCGGCAACCAAGATTAAATAAGGTGGACATTTCTGAGTTAGACAAGGTTCTAGTAGTATGTGAATTTCCAGACGTATTTCCCGAAGAGCTTCCAGGCATGCCACCAGACCGAGAGATAGAGTTTAGCATTGAGCTCGCACCAGGAACCACCCCCATATACAAGAAACCATACAGAATGGCACCATCCGAGTTGGTTGAATTGAAGAAACAAATAAAGGAATTGCTGGACAAAGGATACATTCGAGCCAGTTCCTCACCTTGGGGATCACCAATTTTATTTGCCAAAAAGAAAGACGGAACACTGAGATTGTGTGTTGACTATCGAGCACTTAACATGGTCACAATCAAGAACAAGTATCCAATGCCAAGGATAAACGATTTGTTTGATCAACTCGCTCAGGCCAAGGCGTTCTCGAAAATTGACCTAAGGTCAGGATACCATCAACTGAAGGTACGAACAGAAGATATCCCCAAGACAACCTTCACCTCCAGATATGGACTGTATGAGTTCACAGTAATGCCATTTGGGTTAACAAATGCCCCCGCATATTTTCTTCACCTCATGAACAAAGTATTTATGAAGTTTATGGACAAGTTCATTGTGGTATTCATCGACGATATTCTGGTATACTCCAAGACACCAGAAGAGCACGCGGAACACCTCAGAATTGTGCTAGGCGAACTCAGGAAACATCAATTGTATGCCAAGTTCAGCAAGTGCGAATTTTGGCTAAGACAAGTAGGCTTTCTAGGCCACGTGCTGACCCAAGACGGTATCACAGTGGACCCGGAAAAAGTCAAGGCCGTACTTGGCTGGAAGTCACCAGCCAGCGTAACGGACATACGGAGTTTCTTGGGAATGGCAGGATATTACCACATATTTATTGAAGGATTCTCCACCATCGCCAAGCCTATGGCACAGTTACTCAAGAAAGACAAGAAGTTTGAATGGACAGAAGCCTGCGAGAAAAGTTTCCAACAGCTAAAGAGGAAGTTAACAACAGCACCAGTATTAATTGTGCCAGACATACACAAAAATTTTGAAGTATATTGTGACGCATCTAGAAAGGGTCTCGGATGCGTATTGATGCAAGAAGGCAAAGTTGTCGCCTACGCTTCAAGGCAGCTTCGCAAGCATGAGGAGAATTATCCCACTCATGACTTAGAAATGGCAGCTGTCATTCACACACTTAAGGAATGGAGGCATTTCTTACTTGGAAATCGATGTGAAATATATACGGACCATAAAAGTCTCAAATATATTTTCACCCAGCCAGAACTAAATTTACGGCAACGACGCTGGTTGGAATTGGTAAAAGATTATGATGTTGGTATCCACTACCATCCAGGTAAAGCAAATGTAGTGGCCGATGCTCTTAGTCGGAACCCCAGCTCTGACGAAAGTAGTCTGCAAAGTTTGAGACCCGAATTCCAACAAGAATTTACCAGACTCAACTTGTTGATGGTAGCAGAAGGCACCAAAACAAATTTGGAGATACAACCCGACCTTGTGGAAAAAATTAAAGAAGCTCAGCCTGGTCACCCAAGCATAGAAGGTATAAAAAGAAAGGTGAGTATGGGCAAGGCCTCGGAATTCGTCGTAGACGATGAAGGGATATTATGGTACGGAGAAAGACTCTGCGTGCCAAACATAGAAGACCTTAAACAGCAAATTTTAGCTGAAGCCCACACCGCCCCATATTCAATCCACCCTGGAGGGACCAAAATGTATAAAGATATTCAGGAAAGATTTTGGTGGCACGGTATGAAGAGGGACATAGCTACCTTCATTGCATGTTGCGACTCATGTCAACGCATAAAAGTTGAGCATCACAGACCAGCCGGACTACTGCAACCAAACAAAATACCTGAGTGAAAATGGGATGAAATAGGGATGGATTTCATTATCGGACTACCTCGCTCATGACACGGGAATGATGCCATATGGGTCATCACCGACAGGTTAACCAAGGTGGAACATTTTATTCCAGTAAGGACGACCCACACCACTCAGAAACTTGCCAGGATTTACCTCTCCCGCATAGTCTGTCTACACGGTGTCCCAAAGACTATAATATCAGACAGGGGCACTCAGTTCGTTTCGAGATTTTGGGATCACTTACAACAGGCTCTGGGAACTCAACTAGCCTTCAGTACAGCTTACCACCCCCAGACAGATGGACAAATAGAACGCGTAAACCAGATTTTAGAAGACATGCTGAGAGCATGTGTCCACACATATGGAACCAGTTGGGAAGAAAGCCTGCCATACGCCGATTTCGCGTACAACAATAGTTACCAGGCCAGCCTGCAAATGGCACCGTTTGAGGCTTTATACGGACGGAGATGTCGTACCCCGTTAAATTGGTCAGAGACCGGAGACAGCCGCATCTTCGGACCATACATGCTCAGAGAAGCCGAGGAAAAGGTCAAGTTAATCAAAGATCGACTCAAGACCGCCCAAAGCCGACAGAAGAGTTAGTACGATCAGAAGCATCGTGGGGTCAGCTTCGAACCCGGTGAGTTTGTGTACCTACGAGTATCCGCTATGAGAGGACTACAGTGATTCAAGATTAAAGGAAAGCTAGCACCAAGATTCATCGGACCATTCTGTATAATGGCACGAAGAGGCACGGTAGCCTACCAGCTAGACTTACCTGAGGAACTATCAGATATCCACAACATATTCCACGTTTCGCAGTTAAGAAAGTGCGTGAGCAACCCAGAGAAACAAGTGTCCCATGAGAACATTGACGTGCAACCAGACCTCACCTATCGGGAACATCCAGTAAAAATATTAGAGGAGTCTGAAAGGAGGACCCGAGAGAAGACCATCAAAATTATCAGAGTTCAATGGAGCAATCACACCGATAATGAAGCAACTTGGGAAAGAGAGGATTTTCTTCGGGCAGAGCAGCTGTTGAGTTTCTTAGATGCCTATTCAGGATACCACCAGATCAAGCTGAACCCGGCAGACAGATTGAAGACCTCCTTCATCATGCCATTTGGAGCCTTCTGCTACCTGACCATGACGTTCGGCTTGAGGAACGCCGGCGCCACCTTCCAGCGTTGCATGCAGAAGTGCCTCCTCAAGCAACTCGGCAGAAATGCCCACGTTTACGTGGATGATGTGGTGGTGAAGACGGAGAAGCGCGGAACTCTGTTGGAAGACCTCAAGGAGACCTTTGAGAACCTGCGCCGATTCCAGATCAAGCTTAACCCCGAGAAGTGCGTTTTTGGAGTACCAGCCGGCCAGCTACTCGGCTTCCCGGTCTCTGAACGCGGCATAGAGTGCAACCCCGTGAAGATCAAGGCCATCGAGAGGATGGAGGTACCTAGCCGACTGTTGGATGTGCAGAAGTTCACTGGCTGTCTGGCATCCATCAGCCGTTTCATCAGTCGGCTGGGCGAGAAAGCTCTCCCCTTGTACCAGCTCATGAAGAAGGCCAATTTTTTTGAGTGGAACCACAAGGCGGACGAGGCCTTTCTGCAGCTGAAGAAGATGTTGCTTACTCCCCCTGTGTTGGTGGCTCCGACTCCCAAAGAGCCCATGCTGCTGTACATCGCCGCCACCAGCCGAGTAGTCAGCACTGTCATCGTAGTTGAGTGCAAGGAGGAAGGCAAGGCACTACCAGTCCAGAGACCAGTATATTAACGGAGTGAAGTACTGTCGACCTCCAAGCAAAACTACCCCCACTACCAGAAGATGTGCTACGGCGTGCACTTCGCCGCCAAGAAGCTGAAGCCTTACTTCCAAGAACATCCAATCACCATGGTCTGCACAGCCCCATTAGCCGAGATCATTGGAAGCCGTGATGCGTCTGGCCGAGTGGCCAAATGGGCCATAGAGTTGGCGCCCTACACGATCTACTATCATCCCCGCACCGCCATCAAGTCGCAAGCACTGGTCGACTTCCTCGTCGACTGGGCCGAGACCCAGTACCTGCCGCCAGCACCTGACTCCACCCATTGGCGGATGCATTTCAACGGCTCCAAGATGCGCAGCGGCTTGGGAGCCGGCGTTGTTCTCACTTCTCTGAAAGGCGACAAGCTCAGGTATGCGCTACAGATCCATTTCGCCGCCTCCAACAACGTTGCTGAATACGAGGCGCTCATTCACGGGCTCCGGCTCGCCAAAGAGCTTGGCATCCTCCGGATCCTGTGTTATGGCGACTCCGACTTGGTGGTCCAGCAGTCATCTGGCGACTGGGACGCCAAGGACGCAAACATGGCAAGCTACCGTTTCCTCCTGCAACAACTCAGCGGATATTTAGAGGGGTGTGAGTTCCTCCACGTGCCAAGAAATGACAATGACCAAGCAGATACTTTGGCACGAATCGGCTCCACCCGCAAAGCAATACCATCAGGCGTCGCTCTCCAGCGCCTCCTCAAGCCGTCTATCAAGCCCTCACCAGAGTCGGATTCCATTTTTGTGCCGACTCCCCCTGAAGAAGCCGGATCCGGCTCAAGAGCCCAAGCAGATAGCACAAAACCCCTTGCAGACGACTCCAAGAACGCCGCAGTCAAAGCCGGCCCGGGGACTTCAGAACTCGGCCCGGGGACTGCGGCGACCAGAGAAAAGACTCCAGAACTCGGCCCGGGGACTGCACCAGTTGGCCTGGGGACTTCATTGATCCAGCAAGCGGCCGCGGACTCCAGCCCGCCGCCCCCCAGCCCAGCCGCCCTCGTCCAAGTCGCAGTTCTGGCAGTTGAAGAGATAGCAGCACCCTCATGGGCCCAACCCATCCTCCAATTCCTGGTGAACAAGGAGCTGCCGTCTGATGAAACCCTAGCTCAGCAGGTACAACGCCGGCCAGCAGCATACACCATAATCAACAGAGAGCTGGTCAGGCGCAGCGTCACTGGTGTTTACCAGCGCTGCGTCGAGCCAGAGCAAGGCCAAGCAATTCTCAGAGACATCCATCAAGGCGAGTGCGGCCACCATGCGGCCTCAAGAGCACTCGTCGCCAAAGCTTTCTGACACGGTTTCTTCTGGCCGACTGCCCTAGAAGAGGCCAAAGAGTTGGTCCAGAGATGCAAGGGGTGCCAGAAGTTCCGATCCAAGCCGCATCAGCCGGCTTCAGCACTCAAGACTATCCCCATCGCCTGGCCCTTTGCAGTCTGGGGCCTGAATATGGTGGGACCCTTCAAGACGGCAGGAGGCGGCCTAACTCATCTACTTGTCGCGGTGGACAAGTTCACCAAGTGGATAGAAGTGAAGCCCATCAAGAAGTTGAATGGTTCGACTGCCGTGACTTTCATCTCAGACATCACGATTCGGTACGGCATACCGCACAGCATCATCACCGACAACGGCACCAACTTTGCCAAAGGCGCTTTGGCCCGTTTCTGCGCAACGCAGGGCATCCGACTGTACTTAGCATCCGTTGCCCATCCGCAGTCAAACGGCCAGGTGGAGCGGGCGAATGGCCTCATCCTGTCCGGCATCAAGCCTCGGTTGGTCGAACCACTGGAGCGTTTGGCCGGCTGTTGGCTTGACGAGTTGCCAGCTGTCCTCTGGAATCTGCGCACGACTCCAAACAAGTCGACCGGCTTCACACCCTTCTTCCTCGTCTACGGTGCCGAAGCCGTCATCCCGACGGATATAGAGTTCGACTCCCCGCGAGTCACAATGTACACCGCGGAGGAAGCAGAAGAAGAACAACAAGATGGCGTCGATCTGCTGGAAGAGGGCAGGCTGTTGGCACTCAGCCGGTCCAGCATCTACCAGCAGAGCCTACGTCGCTACTACAACAGGAAGGTCAGGCCGAGATCCTTCCAAGAGGGCGACCTTGTGCTCCGACTGATCCAGCGAACAGCCGGCCAGCACAAGTTGTCGGCTCCTTGGGAAGGCCCCTTCATCATAAGCAAGGTGCTGGGCAACGACTTCTACTACCTGATCGACACTCAGAAGCCCCGAGCACGCAAGAGGGACGACTCCGGCAAAGAGACGGAGCGACCATGGAACTCGAATCTTCTTCGAAGATTTTACAGTTGATGCAATATGTACCGCGCTACCCTTTTGTATTTAAAGTACCGAGACTCTGGGGCCCCCGAGACGAACTCGGGGACTGCCCTTTTTGTTATCTGTATGATAAGTATTAGGCTTCCGAGTATGCTACTCTTTGTTATGCCGCTTGGCACCGGGCTCGACCAGTCGGCCCGGGGACTTGCCGTCTCGCGCTATGAAAATGCTTCCTGCAGTCGGGCAAGTAGTGTGTGGCGCCTAAGCCGACTCCTGTCAGAAGCCACAGCTCACAGAGCGACTATCTGGTGGGCAGGATTAAGGAAGAATGGGCGCCCACAGGAAAAATGGCTAAGGACTCAAAGCACCAAAGCATAGCTCGAGCCGGCTCTCCAGCAGTTCCTCGCAAAACCGACTCCGAGTAGTCGGCTTGCCGTTTTCTATCCGACTTGCTAAGAAAACTCTAGAATGGCTAAGTACTTGCCTTCCCAAAGTAGCCAAGTATTTGATCCAGCGGCAGTCCGCAGAGCGGCTGTCCGACTGGCAAAGACGGCGTCCAAGGAAAGGCGGCAAAGGGAAAAAGCCAAAACAGCAATAAGCAAGAAATGATAGAACCCAGATAACTATTTACATCACAAAGGCCATTGGCCGAATCCTCGAACGGAAGTTCAAAATACACCCCGCGGGTGGAATTGTGCGAATTAACAAAGTTCTTCGAGAAACTACTAAGCAGATAAATAAGACAAGGCGGCGGCCTATGAAGCAGCAGACGGGTTTGGGGGCTTGGAGGAGATGGCAGTGTCGGACGTTGGGGCGGCCGGCTGGGCAGACTCGGCTTGATCACCTCCAGCGGCAGTCGGCGCAGTTGGGTGCGGCTTGTTGTTGGAGGCACGATCGAGCTAAGGCTGATCGCCCGCTCCGGCTTCCGGCGCCTCCATCTCGTCTCCGACCTCCACCTCGTCTTCCTCCTCGACACTGGAGCCGATCACCTCCGCCGAGTCCTCGCCGTAGTTCGGGTTCATCCCAAACCACTCCAGCGGCGCCTCCTCGCCATTGTCAGCTCGCTCAGGAATGAAGACATTGGTGTCGACGTACTCGGTGATCGCCGCGGCGCGCTTGACAAAGTCGTCCTCCATGGCTACCAGCTCCGGCTGGGCCTCAGCCCGGAGCGTGGCCAGCTGATCCAGGCTCAGGTCTAGATACCACGCCCTGACGAACTCCAAGGCACAACGCGCTCCGGCACGTGCCGAGGAGCCTTTCCAAGCCTCCAGACGGCCCGCTGCGACCTCCAGCCAGTCGGCAGTCCGGCTGGGAGTGCGCAGAATCGGCATCTCTGGCCACAAGGCAGCAATCGCCTGGGTGCCGACACGTTGAAGCCGGCGCAGCATCCGGTGAGCCGGCCGCAGGCGAGCCTCGATGCTCAGAAGCTGTTCATCAAGAGTCCGGGGGGCGTTGGCAGCAACCTCCTCGCCGGCCGCCCTCCGCGCCTCGCGATCAGCCGCGATGGCTTGAACGGCAGTTTGCGCATGGCCCGGGAAGAAGTCTACCAAGACGGAAAAAGAAGCAAGTCAGAAAAAGCAAGAGTCGGCCCGACCCACAGTCGGCCGCTCAAATAAAGCGAGTAAAGAAAACTTACCATCAACGATATCTTCAATCTCATGGAAGCCGGAGGTCAGCATTGCCTCCTTATCGGTCCAGGAGGAGCGTTCGGCCTTGAACTCGGCTTGGAGTCCAGTCTCTCTCTCCTTCGCCTCCTCCTGCGCCTTCTTGAGCAACTCCTTCTGCTCCGCCAGCTGCGCAGCGAGCAGGTCGCGCTCCGTAACAAGCTTGCCGCATTCCACCTCCTTGGCGCGCAAGGCGGTGTTGGTTTCGCCCAGCTGCTGCTGAAGAACGGCGTTGGCCTCTGAAGAAAGAAGAAAAAGGACACAAGTCATCAGAAAAGGTCGCCAAGAAGATCCGGCCCGACTGCGCAGCAGTCGGCCCGAATCTCGGGGACTACAGCCCGCGGGTGCGCCAGCGCGCCCCCGCAAAGAAGGAAACTCACTCCGGCTCTCCGACAAGTCGGCAGTCTGCTTGCCCAGCTCTTCAACATTACGGTTGAAGACGGTGACTCGGAGGTTGTGGTAGTCCTACGATAAGCATTTCAAAAAGAATAAGCACTTGGAACTCGCCAATAGAATTCCAACCCGCCTGCTCAGCAGCCGGCTCGGAACTCGGGGACTACACCCAGTGGGTGCGCTGGCGCGCCCCCACAGAGAAGAGCAAGGAAAAACAAAGATCAGAAGAAACATACGCGGACGGCCGCTCGCGACGCCAGATGCGCCTTGGTGCAGTTCTGGAGGGCGTCGCCTTCGGCTCGCAGCTTCGCCTGGACGTCCAGGAGCGCCTGGTTCAGCGGGCCCGTGCCGCCTCCTCGCACCCACCCGACGGGCGCGGCGCTCATCACCTCGACGTCTGGCACGGCCAAGCTGGCTGCTCCGGTCTCCAGAGGGCGCGGCGCCGAAGTCGCCTTCTCCAGACGGCGGCGCGTTGGCGAGGCGACTTGGAGAAGCAAGTTCACCATGGCTTCGTCCGTAGTCGGCGGCACCTGCGGGTCCGCTGGCTGTTTATCTCTCGCGCCCCCCGATGGCGGCGGGGGCGGTGGTGGCGGCACCACCGTGTCCGTCCCGGGGATCTCGCCACCCTCCCTCTCCACGATTGGGTGCTCCCCGCCAACTTCCCCAGACTGCTCCGTATTATCCGTAGGCTGCGCCGAGTTCAATGGGACGACGAACAGCACCGACTGGCGGCGCGCGGCTTCTTCGGCCCGCTGTTTGGCCGCGGAGGCAGTGTCGGCACCCTCCAGCTCCTTCTGGGTGGAGGCGGCCGCCTTCTCGGCCTCCACCTTCTCCCGGCGGGCGGCTTCGTCCTCGTCGCGCTTCTCCCGCGCGTTCCGCTCCATTGCTTCCCGAAGGTCGGCAACGGGGTCAACACGCCGAGTCGTGGCGGACGACTCCACCGACCCCCTGATGGAGGCGGCGGCGACCCTCCCAAGGGAGAGAGGAGCTCTGGAATAGGGAAGACGCGTAAGGACCCGGACCAAATCCACCAGAAGATAAAAGAGGACGAATAAGAATAAACACTTACCCAGAGGATAGCGGCGGCTTCTTCACTTCCTTACGGAAGCGTTGGGCCCTCGCGACCGCCTCTTCCCGTTTGGTCGCGGCGGCTGCCCCCTTAAACTTCTTCTCTCGGCCTCCGAGGGAACTCGGCCCGGCCCGGCGTGTCCTCGCGCCGTATTGCCTCGGCTGATGGCGCGGGGCGACTTCTCCATCTTCGTCGGCGGGCCAGTCGGTGAAGGTGGCCGAGGGCCTCAGGCCGCCTTCCTCTCCTTCGCCGCCGCCCCCAGGTCGGGGTCGTCGACGTCGCTCTTCGCTCGATCAGGGGCGAACTGGCCGGGCGGCCCCGCGGCGCCAGCCGAGGGCTGGAGGAGAGGGTTCTATTTCAAGAGATAAGAATAATAAGATCAGAAGTCGGATTCGGCTGTAAAAAAGAAGAAGAACAACTTACCACCGGCGGGGGGTTGGCGCGTGAGTACGGCTCCATGCCGAACTGCCAGTCCTCCGAGAGGCCGCAGTTCGCGATGTAGTTCACCATGTCCGCTACCTCCGCGTGGGGTAAGTCCTTGGTGCACGTCCGACTGGGGTCCCGGTGGCCGCTCATCTGACAGATCAGGTGAGGCCGGCTTTGGAGTGGGAGGACTCGGCGCGCCACGAAGGCAGCCAGCAAGTCGGCCCCTGTCAGACCGGCCGACTGCGTCAGCACTCGAAGTCATGATACGGCGGCGGCGCCGGCCGGGGTCAGCGTCTTGGCGCGGTAGGACCAGCTGGGCTGCCTTCCAGCCGGCGCGCCGGCTTCGTAGACCGGCAGATTAACCCAATCGTCGTCTGGGGCGACGTTCTTCACATAGAAGTAAGAACATTGCCACATCTTCACCGACTTGATTAACTGGATGGCGGGGAAGGGGTTGTCGGCAGTCGTCCTCCGTATCGCGATGAAGGCGCCGCACTGAGCTGGCACGCCAGCGACATGCGTGTCGAGCTTGGACTGGAAGAACTCCCCCCATAGCTCGATGGTGGAGAGAACGCCGAGGAAGCCCTCGCACAAAGCAGTGAAGGCCGCGTGCAACACCACCGTGTTTGGGGTAAGGTGGTGCGGCTGGAGGCCATGGAACTCCAAGAATGAGTGGAAGAACCCACTCGCCAGTAGCCCCAGGCCGCGCGTGAGGTGGGAGCGGAACACGAGCCGCTCGCCCTCCTCCGGCGCCGGCGTCACCTCCTTCGGCGGCGGAGCGCGGGCCTGCACGAGGTGCGCGCCGGGGAGGCGACGCGTCTTGCGGAGGAAGTCAATGATGTCATCGTCAATCTCGGAGCCGTCCCACACGCTGGAGCGAACGGCGGCGGGTGCGGCGGCAGAGGATGACCTCATTGCTGCAAGCGGGCGCAGTCCGGTGCGGCAGCGGTGGGAAGAAGGAAGAAGAAGAGGGAGCTAAGGGAAACAGAGGAGAGCGGGCGCACGTGCTTAGCCGCCCCGCTCCCTTCGCCTACTTATAGGCCTGCGGGCTGAGGAACCGAGGGGGCGTCATGGGATTAGCTGCGCCCACGACCCCCATGATTTACCACACAAGTTACTACACGCATTTACTGCACCGGAAACCCAACCGCCCGCGCGGCCACAACGGATCCGTTCGAAGGCCGAGGCGCGGTAATGGCGGGCCCCGCCCGTGGGCCTGTCCCGTCGCGCGCGTGGGCTGGCAGACTGGCCCGGCCACGTGGCGCCCCCCGGCAGGTCTGTGGCAGGCGGCGGCCGTGTGGCTTATCAAGCACGACGTCTGGATCCAGCCACGACTTTCAAACTACCTAAAAAGGACAAGACGACTTGAGGGCGAGTCCGACTTCTGAAAGTCAGCTTGTCGAAGACGGCCTGAGCAAGATCACCTCCCAAAAGTCGGCACGGAGGAAGACGGCAGGCAAGCTGCGGTTCCAACCACTCGAAGGAAGAAACTGTTGAGGCTCCTTGGCATGTCTCCCTCGGCGCCTCACCAGCTTCAGGGACTATTGTCGGAGTAATGGGCCACAGGTAGGCTAACCCGAGACCCAGAACCTTTCAAGACATCGGGGCTGGCTTCGCCCCTCATAGAATCCCAAGACGAAGGGGCGACTCTGGGAGTCGGCTGCAGCATCACCGACTACCCACTCACGGCCGAATCCCATAGACGGCTAAGACATAAGTCGACTCCCAGTTGGTGACTCCAGGGAAGCCGACTATGGGGAGTCGGCCCGCGACTCCACCACCCTCTTCCTTCAAGAAGAAGGACGAGACCGGGGATGGCCGGAGTACGGCCCTCCCCTACCCTGATTACCGAGGGCGGGTATGGCTACATTACGTCGTACCGGAGGAGATCTCCGTCCGGCGCGGCACTGTTGCCATGCTGGCCCTGACGTCCGCCCCAGCGGCAAAACCCTGTTCCCACGTTGGCCCGCACGTACGGCCTGTAGACGGCGGGTCCCGCTAGTCAGCGGGGGGGACGAAAGACGGTGAGAGCACCCGAAGACGGACCTCGTGGGAGTCGGCCTCCGAGAGTCCGTCCGACCCCCCCCCCCCACGGGCCCCGCACGCCATTAACCAAATAAGATGGGGAGTGGCGACAGTGATCGCCCGCCGGACAGCGGCACTGTTGCCACGACCCCATGACCAAGAAGACGTCATTAGAGGCGCAGCTACAGTGACCAGGTCAGTCGGCGGGGTCCACCAGCGGCGGGCCCCAGTAGTCGGCGGAGAAGACGGCGACCTGAGAGACAGACGGCTGGGACCCGCGCCCAGCCGGATTACCATTGTACCCCCGGGGGGTAGGCCTATATAAACCCCCCGGAGCACCCATGCAAAGGGTTCGATCTTTTAGACACTAGACCAGAAGCATAGATGGGAGGGAGCTAGCCTTGCCCTCTCCTACCTCTAGAACACAGCTCGAGGAGCAACGTTGTATGCATATTACCATAGTGACCATGCGGAGAACCCGCAGAGCAGCAGTAGGGGTTTTATCTCCTTGGAGAGCCCTGAAGCTGGGTAAGATTCGCCGGCGTGCATGTCTACACCTCATCCTGCTTCCGGGCACCGGCGACGTTCTACTCGCCCCCACCGATCGGCCCAGCAAGTGGATGGAACGGATCGATGGTACTGGATGGAATCCATTGTAAACCAACCCTAAACCCTAAACCCAAAAAACCAAAAAACCCTGAACCCTAAACCCTGATAACTCTAACCCCCCCTACCCACACAGACACACACACGAAACCGTAAAAACATTCAAAATTTTGCCCCACGTGGAAACCATTATGCATGAATTCTCTATGGGGTCATGGGGTGCAATGAAGAAAGTTAGGGATCATTAGTACATGTACACGCAAGTACGATCTCTGATAAACGCATTTCCGGTCCCTGTACATGTACATGTAAACCAACCCAACATCGATCCGGTTCAGTGGATGGATGCATGCTCTATGTGGCACGAAGTATGTCGGCCGAGCCAGTCGACGGACCAGATCGATGCTACCGGAGGGATTCCATTGTAGACCAACGCTCGACCTATGTCCGGTGTGTGTGATAGGTCCACTGTAAGACAAACATAGTTTCGTCAACCCTAAAACCCTAAACAGTGATAACCCTAACCCCCCCCCACTAAACCATAAAAACATTCAAAATTTTGCCCCACATGGAAACCATTATGCATGCATTCTCTATGGGGTCATGGGATGCCATGAAGAAAGTTTGGGATTATACACGCAAGTACGATCTCTGACACGCGCATTTCCCGCCTAGCATATCAACACCCCGAAAGCACTAGCTGGGTTCCTCACCTGTATGAAACCAACCCAACATCGATCCGGTCCAGTGGATGGATGCATGCTCTATGTGGCATGAAGTTTGTCGGCCGAGCCAGTCAACGGACCGGATCGATGCTACCGGAGGGAATCCATTGTAGACCAACACTCCATCAATGTCCGGTGTGTGTGCTACGTCCACCGTAAGACAAACATAGTTCCGTCAACCCTAAAACCCTTAAACCCTAAACCCTGATAACCCTAACCCCCCCCCACTAAACTATAAAAACAATCAAAATTTTGCCCCACATGGAAACCATTATGCATGCATTCTCTATGGGGTCATGGGATGCCATGAAAAAAGTTTGGGATTATACACGCAAGTACGATCTCTGACACGCGCATTTCTGGCCTAGCATGTCAACACCCCGAAAGCACTAGCTGGGTTCCTCACCTGTATGAAACCAACCTAACATTGATCCGGTCCAGTGGATGGATGCATGCTCTATGTGGCACGAAGTTTGTCGGCCGAGCCATTCAATGGACCGGATCGATGCTACCGGAGGGAATCCATTGTAGACCAACGCTCCACCAATGTCCGGTGTGTGTGCAACGTCCACCGTAAGACAAACATAGTTCTGTCAACCCTAAAACCCTTAAGCCCTAAACCCTGATAACCCTAACCCCCCCCACTAAACCATAAAAACATTCAAAATTTTGCCCCACATGGAAACCATTATGCATGCATTCTCTATGTGGTCATGGGATGCCATTAAGAAAGTTTGGGATCATTAGTACATATATGTAATGCCCCGGATTCGATGCGCCAGGTGCCCGCCAGTTATTCGCCGTCTTTGCCATGTCATCATCTGCAATTCATATCATGTCATCATGTGCATCGCATTCGCATACGTGTTCGTTTCATGAATCCGAGCATTTTCCCCGTTGTCCGTTTTGCAATCCGGCGCTCCTACGTTCCCCAACGTCCTCTTTTACCTTTTTCCGTGAGCGTGTATTAAACTTTCTCGGAATGGACCGAGGTTTGTCAAGCGGCCTTGGTATAGCACCGGTAGACCGCCTGTCAAGTTTCGGGTCATTCGGAGGTCGTTTGATACTCCAACGGTTAACCGGGTAGCCGCAAAAGCCTCTTTTGTGTGCAGCCCAACACCCCTCCTAAGTGGCCCAAAACCCATCCAAACCCCTCCATCCTCTCGGTCGTCGGATCACGATCGCGTGGCCGAAAACCGCATCTCATTTGGAGCTTCCTAGCCCCCTCTACCTATAAATATGTGTCCCTCCCGGATTTTTCGCGCAGTCCAACCCTAGCCCTCTCCCTCCTCGCGCCGCCGGACATGTCCGTCTCGCCGGCGGACGCGTCCACCCCGCCGCCACGTCGCTCCAGCCAATCCAGAGGCGACACGTCATCTCCGCCGCCGCCCGCATCCAACGGCACCGCGCCACCTGGCCTCCGGCCTCGCCTCCCACCACGGCGCACCCGCCGGGCCCGCCCGGGCGGCCCCGAGGCCCGCACCGCCGCCGCCGAAGCCCGCTTGTCCCGCCATCGCCGGCGCCTCGCCTCCACCGCCGTGCTTGGCCGGCGCGCGCCCCGCCGCCCGCCGTCCCGAGCACCGCCGCGTGCCCGGACGAGCGCCGCCCCGCGCCCGCATCTTCCCGCGTCGGCGAGCCGCCACGCCGTGTCGCCCGGCCCCGTCGCCGGCGTTCCCCGCGCTTCCCCACCGCCGGATCTCCTCCGTCGCCAGCGTCCAAGCTCGCCGGCGCCGCCTCCTCGCCGGATCGGGTCGGGGTGGGTGAGATCCACCCGTCCCCTGAACCAAACGGCGCCCTCGTCCCCGGATCGCTCCGTCCCGGATCCCCTCGTCCCGTTTCCCCGAGGTCCAAATTTCCACTAAGTCTTTTTATCCATCACATTCTGGTGCATTATTCATCATGCCATAACTCTCTGCATACTGCTCCATTTCGTGCCTGTAATATGTCAAATTGTTTGCCTCGACTAGTACATCATTTCATCCCCTTGCATCATTTTCATTTGAGTTCATCTTGATGCCCGAAATGCTGTTAGAAGAGGGCTATGTGATGTTAGTTTCAGATCTGTTTCAGTAGATGCACTTTTGTCATTTTTGCCATGATTGATGTGTGCACCCTATGAAGTTGAGTCCTACATGTGTTTTGTAATATGACATGTCATCTTTACAGGGGTTTATGCCATGTATTTTTGTGATCTTTGTGGTGACTAGCACAAGCATGCAAATTAGGGTACATAATGTTGCTGATTCCAGAGACTTTAGTATTTTCGCTAAGTCATGTCCTGCTGTTATTTTTATGCCATGTGTTCGTGTTGTTTCAGATAGAGCTATGCCTCTTTTGAGCATGATCAGTAAGTATGTTTTGATGCCATTGTTTGTAATTATGGAGTGCCATAGCTTGAGTCAATCGAGCTCTACTTTTGCTATAAAATGTTACTGGTAGATTGTTTACATGTTATTCGATTTTGCCAAGCTTGTTGTAGTTGGTCCTTGCATGCTATGATGTTGTTCTTTCCATTATTAGCTTCTATGCCATGTCTTCTTGATGGTTGTATGATTTGTTTATCATGCAATGATCTGTAGTGAGTGCATCGAGCTCACGAACATGCCTACTTGTTATCTGTTTTTGACATGTCCAGTTTTTCTGCTAAGTCTGAAACCTGTAACGAAACTTGCTTAATTGACACGGGTGTTATTATATTTTCTGATCCCTTTTGGCTTATGGTCAGTAAGGGACTTTTGTTTATTACTTTGAGTAGAGTCATGCCATGCCATATTTTTCTATGTCCTGTTCCTGTAGCATGTTGTTTGCTTGCTCCAAACATGTCATCCTGATGTTAGTTTCTGGCATGATAGTATTTTCACCAAGTCTGTGAAGCTGATATGTTTTGCATTTTTGCCATGTTTGTTTGAACCTGTTGTGGTGTGATTTAGCCGTAGCTCAGTGTTCATCTTTTGTCAAGCATCTTAAGTAGATCACTGTCATATGCTTTGTTGGTACGTTTGGGTGAAGTATCTTAATTTCTTGTTGATTGCTAAGTGGCATCATGTTGTTAATGGCAGAATCTTGTCATTCTTGTTTTGCTTGTCATTTGCAAACCGTGCATCCGATTCCGGTGATCTTTTTATCAATTTCAACCGAATTCACCTCACCTTTCCAGTGGCATACTTGGTTTGCCAAGATTATGCCTTGTTCATCTTTTCCTTCCGGAGCACGCATTTGCATTGCATACCACATCTCGCATATCATGCCATGTTTTGCATCATGTTGTTTGTGCATTGCATCGTGGTTGATAGTTGTTCCTTTGCTCGTGATCTTGTTTTGTGTAGAGCCGGGAGACGAGTACGTGACCGAGGAACCTGTTGAGAACACTTACGAGGATCAAGCTTTTGACAACTCTGAGAACCTTGCAGGCAAGATGACCATACCCTCGAAATCACTTCTATCTTTGCTTGCTAGATTGCTCGCTCTTTCGCTATGCCTATGCTGCGATACCTACCACTTGCTTATCATGCCTCCCATATTGTTAAACCAAGCCTCTAACCCACCTTGTCCTAGCAAACCGTTGTTTGGCTATGTTAACGCTTTTGCTCAGCCCCTCTTATAGCGTTGTTAGTTGCAGGTGAAGACGAAGTTTGTTCCTTGTTGGAACATGGAGATGTTGTTCCTTGTTGGAACATGTTTACTTGTTGGGATATCACAATACCTTATATATATTATTAATGCATCTATATACTTGGTAAAGGGTGGAAGGCTCGGCCTTATGCCTGGTGTTTTGTTCCACTCTTGTCGCCCTAGTTTCCGTCATATCGGTGTTATGTTCTCGGATTTTGCGTCCCTAACGCGGTCGGGTGATTTATGGGACCCCCTTGACAGTTCGCTTTGAATAAGACTTTTCCAGCAAGGCCCAACATTGGTTTTACCATTTGCCTACCACCTATACCTTTCCCTTGGGAGTAGCTAACCCGAGGGTCATCTTTATTTAGCCCCCCCGGGCCAATGCTTGTCTAAGTGTTGGCCCGAACTAGAGCGCTTTGCAGCGCCACCTCAAGGAAACTTGATGTCTGGTTTTAGTTGTACGGACTGCTCATCCGGTGTTGCCCTGAGAACGAGATATGTGCAGCTCCTATCAGGATGTCGGCGCATCGGGCGGCCTTGCTGGACTTGTTTTATTACTGTTGAAATGTCTTGTAGCCGGGATTCCAAGACTGATCGGTTCTTCCCGGGGATAAGGAATATCCTTCGTTGATCGCGCGAGCTTATCATGGGCTAAGTTGGGACACCCCTACAGGGTTTGAACTTTCGAAAGCCGTGCCCGCGGTTATGTGGAAGATGGGAATTTGTTAATGTCCGGTTGTAGAAAAACCGAAGTTGATCTTAATTAAAATACACCAACCGCGTGTGTAACCGTGATGGTCTCTTCTCGGCGGGGTCCGGGAAGTGAACACGGTGTTGGAGTTATGCTTGACGTAAGTAGTTCAGGATCACTTCTTGATCGTAGTTGTTCGACCGTGCTTTTGCCTTCTCTTCTCGCTCTCATTTGCATATGTTAGACACCAGATATGCTAGTCGCTTGCTGCAGCTCCACCTCACTACCCTGTCCTACCTTTAAGCTTAAATAGTCTTGATCTCGCGGGTGTGAGATTGCTGAGTCCCCGTGACTCACAGATACTTCCAAAACCAGTTTGCAGGTGCCGATGAAACCGTGCAGGTGACGCACCCGAGCTCAAGGAGGAGCTCGATGAAGATCTTGTTGATTGTGTTGTTTCATTTCAGTCGATCAGTAGTGGAGCCCAGTTGGGACGATCGGGGATCTGTGTAGCATTTGGGGTAGTCTTCTTTTATTTTTTGTTCCGTAGTCGGACCTTGATTGTATCTGTATGATGTAATGCTTTACTCATGTATTGTGTGAAGTGGCAATTGTAAGCCATCTATGTATCTCTTTCCCTTATGTATTACATGGGTTGTGTGAAGATTACCTCACTTGCGACATTGCTTTCAATGCGGTTATGCCTCTAAGTCGTGCTTCGACACGTGGGAGATATAGCCGCATCGAGGGCATTACAAGTTGGTAATCAAAGCCTTCCCCGACCTTAGGAGCCCCCACTGATTGATCGTTTTTAGCGGCCGAGTTGTGTCTAGAAAAATGTTTTGAGTCATTTAGGAATTATGTATCGGAGAGTTTAGGAATTCTTTTTACTTCCCAGTCTCCTCATCGCTCTGGTAAGGCATCCTGACGTAGAGTTTTGACTCTTCTCTTCTCAAATTTCACTAAAAAAATTTTAGGATCACGCGAGTATCTTAGAATCGTTCCGATGGTTTTGTGATGACAACATTGTCTTGGTGCCTCCTGTCAGCAGGGGTTTAGTGGAAGTGTCCCGGGGAGTTGAGCTCTGAGGTGTTGTCGTCATAATTTTATCGTTGCAGTTCTGGAATACCTGAGTTTAGTACGCCGACATCAAAAATCTCTTTTGTACAGTTGTTGGTGAGATAACCCTGATAGCCCAGTACTGAGGCGAGTGCGGGAGTATTGCCATAACTCGTATAACGGATGCTTTTCGAAGGTTGAGGTAGACGATTTCCGAAGGTTTCTTGGTTATGTGTTGAAGGATGGATACAGCTGGATCTAGGTATTGTTAGTTTGGGTGATATATTTTGTGTCCCTGTATCCCCAACACCTGATTGCGTAACCAGAAAGTTTCGGGAGTTTATAAGTGGGAATTCAAGTATCACGTAGGAATTCTTTCCAACAGACACATGATACGATATGGGATCTATCATATGTTTGTTCCGGCTTATTCTGCAAGCCAAATCCTTTGTTTTGTTTTATTTGTGGTATTCGAGTTGCTTCGAAGTCAAATTTTGAATCCATACCTTTCCTAAGCGGTGTTCTCATATTCCTATGTGGATACTAATCCTTCTTGATCATCAAGATTATCATGCCAATTCTTTTCCAACCGGTGTGCTCCCCTTCAAGTTCATCTTATTCGTTCAATTTCTGCCAGATCATTTATCAGTTCTTTCCAACGGTGTTTGCTTCATCCGTTCCAAGTTGTCTTTGTTTTCCCGCCCTCCCACCCTTATTTCTTCAAGGACGCAGATTTCTTAATCAAGTATCCACTTTATTCTTGTGAAGTCTCTATTTTTTCCGTCAATGTTCTTATCCGGTGATTCTCATGAAGATACTAACGGAGCTTCAAGTTCATCATTCGTCATTCTTTTCTTCTCCGGTGGATTCAATTCAAGCTTTCGGTGTCGATCATACCTTTTTCCTCGTTTCAAATGTTTTCTCAAACCGGTGCACCTCTTAATCATTCACTTCTCGCTATTCATTTGTTCGGGAGTGCTGAAGATATCTCAGAAGGCTCGTCTTGTCTTTCAAGATCAGTTCAACCTATTTCGAGGTTGTTATCTCATTCTAGCCATTTAAATCAACCGGTGCAATCTCCCTTTCAAGTAATCGTTCAACGGTGTTTCTTTTGAGTGGGCCCTAACCCACATGTCTTTTTCCAGGATCTTACCTGACTCTTCTAATTTTCCCGGAGCTTCTAAAAATTCTTTTCAAAGTTTGATGTAAGAATGAATTATCATCAGTCAAATGTCTTTCTCCAAGATCCTTCAATTCTTTCATCATTGGTTCAACCTTTCTAATTTTCATTCCGGTTTGCCTCAACAATTCGTGGTGGTGTTTCTCATCGTCATTCTCAACATTTGAAGACCGAAGAAGAGTTTCCCTTAAATCTTGCCCCATTCTCTTCAAGATTCATTGGTCTAGCTTGTTGCCATCCTCTCATAATTATTTTCGATTGTGAGAATAATTTTCACCCATCCGGAGCATTTCATGAGTTGTTTCCATTTCTTTCCTCCGAAGGCCATCATGTCATAATTCTTCATTCTCAGCTTTCAGCTCTCGTTCTCCAAATCTTACCGGTGCATCGTTCAAGTAGCCTCTAATCAGTTCATGATCTCTTCGTTCTCTTGTATCTAAATTTTGTTAAGTATCTTCATTCATTTTCTAATTCTTCCCGGTGTATTGTGCCTTTACTACTTTCATTTTCAATTCTTACGGTGGTTCGTTCAAGAGTTCTCTTCCTTCGTTATTATATAGACTCATTCGTTCTTCCCAAATCCTATCGGCGGTTCGCTGAAGACCTTCCCAAGTTTGCGCTATATCTATCTTAATCTTTTCTACGAGAATAAGTAGTATGCCAAACCATTGCTTGTCATCAATTTAAATTGGTGAAGGATACGCATAACATAATTCTTATTCTTGTTTCATCCAAGTGATTAATTCTTTATTTAGGAGTTTGTTCATGATGAATAAATTCTCGGTTTCAATTGTTTCATCTTTTCTTTTCCCGGAGTTCCAAACTCTCATCATCACGAAGCTCCATCTAAATCATCTCAAAGCTTCACCTTGTGTTTTCAACTTCTCGTTATTTTTATCATCCTTTTATTACCGGAGTTCTTTATGGAGGCTACATGATGATTCACAAAGGATTTAATTCCTTCTCGAAGTGTTCATCGAGATTCTTTTCAGAGGAGCTCAAGTATTCTTTATCTTGCATTTTAAAGTGCAATTCTTTCTACCTTATCTTTTAATGTGGTGTTATGTTTCCATAAGTCCACTACAAGGTTATTCTTTTCGTTGTTGGTTTTCCCACAACTCCGTTCTAACCTTTTTGCAAGGGTGCTTTCCAAGCTCATTTGTGGCAGATATTGGCATTTCCTTCTCCAATCTTTTATTCCAATGATCTATTTTCTATTCTTTCTTCCGGAGGCATTGTGATGTTTTCTTCAACCCATCATCTCATTTTGGAGATCGTGTTCTTTTCATTGCTTATCCATTTAACCGGAGTGTCGTGTTTTCATTCGAGCTCTCTCTTTTTATCAAGTCTTGCATCTCTTCTCAACCGGAGTGCTGTCTGAAATCTTTCTACCCCTTGTGCCATTCTTTTAATAGTTTCGGAGGCAGTGTGTTGTTAATTTCAGCAAGTATCCTCTCATCTTGTCAAGATCATATTCAAATCCCTTCCATTTTCAGTCGGAGTGCTGCCCAAATTATATCAATCTTATTCCTTCTCTATCTAGTTTTAACCAGAGTGGTATCAATATCTATCTTATCACTAAACCTCTGGGTTCTCGTCAAATCCCATGTTCCTCTTTTCTAACGAAGTGTTTTCAATTTTGTTCATCTTCGTTGTTTTCGTTCTTTCATTTCTGCTCAACCTCTCAAGGTTCTTTGGTTTCACTCGTTTGGCAAAGAAGCAACTTAGTGTTACCTCTTCTCTTCCTCTTCCGTTTCTCTCCGGTGCCATCCTAGATCTCGGGACGAGATCCTCTCGTAGTGGTGGAGTGTTGTAACGCCCCGGATTCGATGCGCCAGGTGCCCGCCAGTTATTCGTCGTCTTTGCCATGTCATCATCTGTATTTCATATCATCTCATCATGTGCATCGCATTCGCATACGTGTTCGTTTCATGAATCCGAGCATTTTCCCCGTTGTCCGTTTTGCAATCCGGCGCTCATATGTTCCCCGGCGTCCCCTTTTACCTTTTTCCGTGAGCGTGTATTAAACTTTCTCGGAATGGACCGAGGTTTGTCAGGCGACCTTGGTATAGCACCGGTAGACCGCCTGTCAAGTTTCGGGTCATTCGGAGGTCGTTTGATACTCCAACGGTTAACCGGGTAGCTGCAAAAGCCTCTTTTGTGTGCAGCCCAACACCCCTCCTATGTGGCCCAAAACCCATCCAAAATCCCTCCATCCTCTCGGTCGTCGGATCACGATCGCGTGGCCGAAAACCGCATCTCATTTGGAGCTTCCTAGCCCCCTCTACCTATAAATATGTGTCCCTCCCGGATTTTTTGCGCAGTCCAACCCTAGCCCTCTCCCTCCTCGCGTCGCCGGACATGTCCGTCTCGCCAGCGGACGCGTCCACCCCGCCGCCACGTCGCTCCAGCCAATCCAGAGGCGACACGTCATCTCCGCCGCCGCCCGCAGCCAACGGCACCGCGCCACCTGGCCTCCGGCCTCGCCTCCCACCACGGCGCACCCGCCAGGCCCGCGCCAGGCCCGCCCGGGCCCCGATCTGGGCCCCGAGGCCCGCACTGCCGCCGCCGAAGCCCGCCTGTCCCGCCGTCGCCGGCGCCTCGCCTCCACCGCCGCGCTTGGCCGGCGCGCGCCCCGCCGCCCGCCGTCCCGAGCACCACCGCGTGCCCGGACGAGCGCCGCCCCGCGCCCGCATCTTCCCGCGTCGGCGAGCCGCCACGCCGCGCCGCCCGGCCCCGTCGCCGACGTTCCCCGCGCTTCCCCGCCGCCGGATCTCCTCCGTCGCCGGCGTCCAAGCTCGCCGGCGCTGCCTCCTCGCCGGATCGGGTCGGGGTGGATGAGATCCACCCATCCCTTGAACCAAACGGCGCCCTCGTCCCCGGATCGCTCCGTCCCGGATCCCCTCGTCCCGTTTCCCCGAGGTCCAAATTTCCACCAAGTCTTTTTATCCATCACATTCTGGTGCATTATTCATCATGACATAACTCTCTGCATACTTCTCCGTTTCGTGCGTGTAATATGTCAAATTGTTCGTATCGATGATTACATCATTTCATCACATTGCATCATTTTCATTTGAGTTCATCTTGATGCCCGAAATGCTGTTAGAAGAGGTATATGTGATGTTAGTTTCAGATCTGTTTCAGTAGATGCACTTTTGTCATTTTTGCCATGATTGATGTGTGCACCCTATGAAGTTGAGTACTACATGTGTTTTGTAATATGCCATGTCATATTTACAGGGGTTTATGCTATGTATTTTTTTGATCTTTGTGGTGACTAGCACAAGCATATAAACTAGGGTACATAATGTTGCTGATTCCAGAGACTTAGTATTTTCGCCGTCATGTCCTGCTGTTATTTTTATGCCATGTGTTCATGTTGTTTCAGAGAGATCTATGCCTATTTTGAGCATGATCAGTAAGGATGTTTTGAGCATATGGATTTGCTCTATCCATTCATGCCCTTTTTTGTAATTATGGAGTGCCATAGCTTGAGTCAATCGAGCTCCACTTTTGCTATAAAATGTTACTGGCAGATTGTTTACATGTTATTCGATTTTGCCAAGCTTGTTGTAGTTGGTCCTTGCTTGCTATGATGTTGTTCTTGCCATTATTAGCTTCTATGCCATGTCTTCTTGATGGTTGTATGATTTGTTTATCATGCAATGATCTGTAGTGAGTGCATCGAGCTCACGAACATGCCTACTTGTTATCTGTTTTTGACATGTCCAGTTTTTCTGCTAAGTCTGAAACCTGTAACGAAACTTGCTTAATTGACACGGGTGTTATTATATTTTCTGATCCCTTTTGGCTTATGGTCAGTAAGGTACTTTTGTTCATTGCTTTGAGTAGAGTCATGCCACGGCATATTTTTATATGTCCTGTTCCTGTAGCATGTTCTTTGTTTGCTCCAAACATGTCATCCTGATGTTAGTTTCTGGCATGATAGTATTTTCACTAAGTCTGTGAAGCTGATATGTTTTGCACTTTTGCCATGTTTGTTTGAACCTGTTGTGGCGTGATTTAGCCGTAGCTCATTGTTCATCTTTTGTCAAGCATCTTGAGTAGATCACTGTCATATGCTTTGTTGGTACGTTTGGGTGAAGTAGCTTAATTCCTTGTTGCTTGCTAAGTGGCATCATGCTGTTAATGGCAGAATCTTGTCATTCTTGTTTTGCTTGTCATTTGCAAACCGTGCATCCGATTCCGGTGATCTTTTTATCAATTTCAACCGAATTCACCTCAACTTTCCAGTGGCATACTTGGTTTGCCAAGATTATGCCTTGTTCATCTTTTCCTTCCGGAGCACGCATTTGCATTGCATACCACATCTCGCATATCATGCCATGTTTTGCATCATGTTGTTTGTGCATTGCATCGTGGTTGATAGTTGTTCCTTTGCTCGTGATCTTGTTTTGGGTAGAGCCGGGAGACGAGTACGTGACCGAGGAACCTGTTGAGAACACTTACGAGGATCAAGCTTTTGACAACTCTGAGAACCTTGCAGGCAAGATGACCATACCCTCGAAATCACTTCTATCTTTGCTTGCTAGATTGCTCGCTCTTTCGCTATGCCTATGCTGCGATACCTACCACTTGCTTATCATGCCTCCCATATTGTTAAACCAAGCCTCTAACCCACCCTGTCCTAGCAAACCGTTGTTTGGCTATGTTACCGCTTTTGCTCAGCCCCTCTTATAGCGTTGTTAGTTGCAGGCGAAGACGAAGTATGTTCCTTGTTGGAAAATGGAGATGTTGTTCCTTGTTGGAACATGTTTACTTGTTGGGATATCACAATACCTTATATATATTATTAATGCATCTATATACTTGGTAAAGGGTCCAGGCTCGGCCTTATGCCTGGTGTTTTGTTCCACTCTTGCCACCCTAGTTTCCGTCATATCGGTGTTATGTTCCCGGATTTTGCGTCCCTAACGCGGTCGGGTGATTTATGGGACCCCCTTGACAGTTCGCTTTGAATAAGACTTTTCCAGCAAGGCCCAACATTGGTTTTACCATTTGCCTACCACCTATACCTTTCCCTTGGGAGTAGCTAACCCGAGGGTCATCTTTATTTAGCCCCCCCCCCCGGGCCAATGCTTGTCTAAGTGTTGGCCCGAACTAGAGCGCTTTGCAGCGCCACCTCAAGGAAACTTGATGTCTGGTTTTAGTTGTTCGGACTGCTCATCCGGTGTTGCCCTGAGAACGAGATATGTGCAGCTCCTATCAGGATGTCGGCACATCGGGCGGCTTTGCTGGACTTGTTTTATTACTGTCGAAATGTCTTGTAGCCGGGATTCCAAGACTGATCGGGTCTTCCCGGGGATAAGGAATATCCTTCGTTGATCGCGTGAGCTTATCATGGGCTAAGTTGGGACACCCCTACAGGGTTTGAACTTTTGAAAGCCGTGCCCGCGGTTATGTGGCAGATGGGAATTTGTTAATGTCCGGTTGTAGAAAACCCGAAGTTGATCTTAATTAAAATACACCAACCGCGTGTGTAACCGTGATGGTCTCTTCTCGGCGGGGTCCGGGAAGTGAACACGGTGTTGGAGTTATGCTTGATGTAAGTAGTTCAGGATCACTTCTTGATCGTAGTTGTTCGACCGTGCTTTTGCCTTCTCTTCTCGCTCTCATTTGCGTATGTTAGACACCAGATATGCTAGTCGCTTGCTGCAGCTCCACCTCACTACCCTGTCCTACCTTTAAGCTTAAATAGTCTTGATCTCGCGGGTGTGAGATTGCTGAGTCCCCGTGACTCATAGATACTTCCAAAACCAGTTTGTAGGTGCCGATGAAACCGTGCAGGTGACGCACCCGAGCTCAAGGAGGAGCTCGATGAAGATCTTGTTGATTGTGTTGTTTCATTTCAGTCGATCAGTAGTGGAGCCCAGTTGGGACGATCGGGGATCTGTGTAGCATTTGGGGTAGTCTTCTTTTATTTTTTTGTTCCGTAGTCGGACCTTGATTGTATCTGTATGATGTAATGCTTTACTCATGTATTGTGTGAAGTGGCGATTGTAAGCCATCTATGTATCTCTTTCCCTTATGCATTACATGGGTTGTGTGAAGATTACCTCACTTGCGACATTGCTTTCAATGCGGTTATGCCTCTAATTCGTGCTTCGACACGTGGGAGATATAGCCGCATCGAGGGCGTTACAATATACATGCAAGTACGATCTCTGACACGCGCATTTCCGGGCTTGCATGTCAACACTCGACCCTAAACCCTGATAACCCTAACCCACCCCCCCCCCCCACTAAACCCTAAACCCTGATAACCCTAACCCCCCCCCCCCACTAAACCCTAAACACTGAACCCCTAAACCCCTAAACCCTAACAACCCTAAACCCCTAAACCCTAAACCCCTAAACCCCTAAACGAGTTGACAAGATTTTCTTATTTCTTTATATCATTTATCCAAATCTCACATAACTCACGCGGCCCACCCCTCCCTAAATCCCACGATTACAGCTCCGCATTCTAACCACCCGGGCCGTCCGCACCTCCCACGACCGCTGCAAGATCAGATCGGAGACGCCGGTCGCCCACGGAATACAGAAGTCGGCGGCCACCACTCGCCGCCCACCGCCAACGTGATCTGAGGGCTCAGACGTCAGTGTTCTTCTCGCCGCCTCTTCCTCGCATGAACGCGTCGTTTTTCCTTTGCACCGTCGACCGCGCTATACCGGCACTTATAGTTTCCGACGCACTAACCGCCGCCATCTACTCGGTGGCACCGTCTCCGAGATAAGGTATTACCTGATCATAACTCTTTATAATCGTTGTCTGCCGCTCCTTTAGTAGTTGAACCCTCATAGGTTTTGCACCCAAATAGCTAGGTTCTATGCTTAAACCCATAAGTGGATCATATGTTAAATGACCCAGTTAATTTTGTTAAAATTAATTCTCTGCTAATTTTGTTATACATTTTCCAATTTTGTTCAGATTAATTGAGCCGGATTTTATCGTTGCATACGAGCCAGCAATGTCAGTTTCAGATATGAACCTTCATAATGGAGAAAAGCCCATCTCCGAAATTACCGATGCGGTAAGTAATTGACTGTTTGTGTACAATCGTTTCGTACACATAATTCATGTGTACTCAGTATAATTTAATGGCATGTAACGGGAACTCGCCGAAAAGCATGGTCATATGAAGTTAGTATGCTCACAGACAAGGTTCAGAAAAACCATGAACCTGTTGTCACAAGACCACAAAAGGTACATCATATCAGAAACCAGTATTGGCGGTCTAACCCAGATGCATGAAGTGACTCTACGGCGCATAATGTTGGTTAGACTAGCCAAGAGCATAGATATGGACACGCAATCCATTACCATCGGCAAAACGCCAATCCTATAACAAAAGAGGACGTGCAAGGTATATTTGGCATTCCGATAGAAGGGGAGGATATAGAGCCACATCTGGAAATGCAAACCGACACTGAATTGTTTACCGCCTATGCAAACAATGGGCAAATTTTGATTTCTGACCTTGAAACGGCGATCCGAGCTTCCAAATCCCCAGAGGGCGATTTCCTGAGACGGTTCATTCTGTACGCAATTGGTACTGTTCTAGCACCAACAGCACAACATTATGTGGACTCGAAATTTCTGAACCTTGTTACAGATCTTGAAAACCTTCGGAAATTTAACTGGGGATGTTTCACACTTAATCACTTCTTCAAGTACGTTCACAAGTTTAGAAATCGAGATCACGTAAATCTACAAGGAAATCTAATTCTGCTCCAGGTTAGTGCTAGATCACTACTTAATGTCCTTTAATTATTGTTCTGTTGCATATCTGTATGGTGATGAACTAATTTATTGTGTAGTATTGGTACTGGGAGCACGTGCGTAGTGGCCAATTAATGTATGCTTCTAGACCCCCTCCATTGATCGCACGATGGGACAAAATGATGGCTACTTTAAGAAGCAATGCTTACGAGAAAGGAGGTCTTCATAACGGGCTGGTACCTATCTACAATTGAACTTTCTATATCCGATTTTTTATTTGGTACTAATGGTTCATTATATTTTATAAAAATAGGCTGTCATGGAAATTTGTGCTCCTCAACGACTGTCCGAGAATTCTAATAATTTTCCAAGAAAAAAAGATGAACATGTGCACCAACATGATTCGTATCAAGCACCATCACAAGGACAGCAATTTAGTAGCCAGCAAGTATGTACTCCAAAGACTATTTGTTTTGCAATATCACAAATAGGTGTCATGGAACCTCATTCATTTAGCTATTGTTATCAACGGGGTTTTATTTTGTTTACACAGATTGAAATGGTAGTTGAAGTCATGAATGCACACATTGCTGATCATGAAAAAAGGTAGGCAGGAAGTTAATGGAAATTGAGCACAGATTTGATGTCAAATACCAGAGTCTAGGTGAAGACTTGATCGACATGAAGACAAAAACTGGCACTAATCCTAGGTTGCCGAAGGCCGAGGACGAAATTAAAGACTTAAGGAGGGAACTCCATGTATGTCATACTATGCATTTTGTATTTTTATGAATATGTTCCTTCATGTTCATTATTGTTTGCATTGTTACAGGAATTAAAATACGAATTTACAAGCAACCGACAATCAGTGTCACAGAAAGGAGGCGTGCAGGTGATCAATATGGCCCAACACGTTAATATCTAAAAGTAACAAACTAATGATGAACTACCTTTGTTCATTGTAGGATCAAGTCAATGTGTGCAATTCATCCCTCAGAGGAACTCCTAGGGCTAGCCAATTCACGACAGGGACTTCGAGTACACCAAGTGCAAGACATGTGACGGAAAACAATGAGGAACCACAATTAACTCCGATGAAGCCTGTCTTTGGTAATGATTACAAGTTCACGGATGAGGACATAGAGACAGCCGTTTACATCCGCGGAACATACGACCCTGTTGAAATAGCTAGAATCGGAGACATTACCCTCACAGCAGAAAATCTGAAGCGAAATTTGGACGACAAATACATTTATGGTGATGTAAGCCCATGATACTCTATTCTACATCATTACTGCAACAACTGTCTTATTATTGTATGATTGAAAATTTGGCAGGTTATTCTGGCATATGCTCGCATTAGCAAAATTGAGAATGATACTACCTCAATCATATCCCCTCAAGAAACCGAAAAGCTGTTACAAATGAAGGGGGTGGTTCCTGTTGGACGTGCAGCCTTATGGTTAGCTCATGTAGCAGGAAAATTTGTTGGGCGCCGAAAGGTACACGTTTTCCACACTTTCATAGTTTATGTACACACTGTACACGACAAATTTCGGTTCTCAACCCAACCCAAATTTTACTGTAGGTGCATGTCCCACTGAATGTAGACCAAAACCATTGGATGCTAATGATGTTTAATTTTGACCAAAAAGAAATTCAGACTCTGAACTCCATGAATTATCATTGCGACAAGACCAAGGAAGATTCTCTTGTAAGTGTTCTCTTGCTGCCTCTTTTGATCCGCATGGAACATGAGCTCCCAAAGTACCGTAACCCTATGTATAACTCGTCGTACCCTAGGTGGACTCGATTCAGTTCTGCATTGACGAAGCTGTCAAGAAAGGGTTGATATCACCAGCTAAGAACATCAATTTTGCCGAATGGACCAAAAAAGCTATGAGAACATACCACAACAGACCGATGGGTACGCATGGCCTCATAATTTATTATTTGTGTACATGAATAAGATTACTGATCTTTAACTAAACATCGCAGGACTTCCTGTGCGGTTTGGACACTACAGTACATGTTGTCATGGAACGGGGATGAAATGACCGATATTTTGAACCAGGTAATTGAATGCCTAATTTAAATTTGTACTTTGTTTAGCTTGAAAGCTATGCTGACGTCAGTGTCGGTTATCCAATATAGGCAAGGACAGATATTTTCAGGTGGAAAATATGTACAGCCTTACTGCATTCAAATTGCAATGCGCTTTGTCTCAAATCATATAAGTTCCCCATAATGGTTAGCGCTACATCAAGAATATATCATTTATTTCATAAGTCTCATGATTAGAACTAACGCAGTACTCTCTCTTATACAGAAGGAGGTGTACGATGCCCAGCAAGCAGTTCTACCTGATGCTTCAGAAGAGGACGTACAATTAGTCAACAATCCTGATGGTTCCAACGAACCTGACACATCCAACTCCCAGAAGGATACCGGTGCACCAAACTCCCCCAAAAATGGTGCACCCAACTCCCCCAAAAGGAAGAGAGCACGTGGACGCCCAAGAAAGCTAGTCGGTCCTGAGGAAGCAGCAAAAACAATGAGTCTTAAAGAACTGAAACTAAAATTTGACAGCAAGACCATAGCCAACCAAGTGTCTTCGTTACCATCACGGTCACGCAGAGAGCATAAACCAGCACCAACTTTATTGAGCCCATTAAAACACAAATAGGTAGCATCAATTGATACATGCTCATGCTCATGATCTACTTTTAGCATCATTTGATACACGTTTTGTTCTTATCAGAAAGTGGAAATAGGTACTTTTGGCAATCATGAGCATCCTCTACTTATTGCAATATCTAATGCATTCATACATTCCCATGCTCATGCTCTACTTTTAGCATCATTTGATACACGTTTAGTTCTTATCAGAAAGTGGAAATAGGTACTTTTGGCAATCATGAGCATCCTCTACTTATTGCAATGTCTAATGCATTGATACATTCTCATGCTCATGCTCTACTTTTAGCATCATTTGATACACGTTTAGTTCTTATCAGAAAGTGGAAATAGGGACTTTTGGCAATCATGAGCATCCTCTACTTATTGCAATATCTAATGCATCATCAATACAAAGCTTGATTTGGCAATAGGTGGAATCGGCAATCATTTGCATGCTTTAATTTTGTCAAAAATTAATGCATAGTTCAGTTGTAACTGCTCATAGATATGGCAGGAACATGCTGAGTTATACACTAAACATAGTCATGCCAAGCTATAACTACCATAGTCATATTATTAGAGTTCCTAGCATGCATCACCGTACGGCAGAATAACACAGCAACCATAACATAGACCACCGTAGGATACTTGAGTTGCTAAGGCCTTGTACAATGCAAGGTGCTTAGGGGAGTTGCTTATAGAAATAAACCAGGCTTTTCTTAAGCACATGTGCTTATTTGTACAGGGTAGACGCATAACTAGGCGTCTCTCTTGTAGAAATAGGCACTGGTGCTTCAGAAAAACCTTGTTTATTTTTCTAAGCACCACCCTAAGCATCTAGCATTGTACAAGGTTTAAACATGCATCACCAAAATAGTATTAACAACTAGGAACACTAAACCAGAGTAGTAGCAAACTCTTAACATAAACGGCAGATCAACCACCGCTCGGCATAGGTTCAGAAACACCATAGGACATCAGTTTTAGACTCGAACAACAAAGAAACATAGATAACATAAGAGGACACGGCGGTCCTGGGGCAGTAGCAGCACTCTAGCAGCACATCACTTCTCTCCCTTCTTTAATGCATGTTGTAGGGCTCATTGACTTTGACAATCTCGAGGAAGCTTGCGTAGGCAGCATGTTTAGCCAGAGTACTGGCTTTATGCTTCTTACCATGTCCATTGCCAGTGCTGAAGGCATGCTGGATCATGCCATCTATGCCGCCACCGATCACCTTGCAACAGAAAGGGCACCAAATCTTGCCAAATAAACGGTACTTGATCTTCCCAGCAATCAGATGCCTCAGGGTGTACCGGCTCTTGCTGTGCCTGCTGTCCATGTTGTAGTCCACGTCGTCGTCATCCTCCTGTGAATTAGTGAATTAGTACACATAGAACAACTCAGCTAATCTATTATGGTACATTGACTTTAATTACAATGTTTTGAAAGTACACATGTGTAACATGGCAACTATCTATTTGCTAGAAATAAGGCGTATGTGCACATACATAATTGAGCCAAAGAAATTGACATGCATAAATATGGACTGTGGAATAGTTGCATTTATAGATTAGTGCACAAGTAGTACATAATTAACACATAAAAGACTTCATGAAGTGGCTTGGTTTAATGATATTTGATACTTGTTACAGGTGTAATTCTTATTGGAATCAGAAAAATGGCTTCATTATACTCCTCCATGTTTCACACAAGGGGGGTTTGTTCTATCTACTGGAATGAAGAAACCATTATTCTTTCTGACAGCGGCAATACTGCTTCTTCAACATTGTTAGACCCTGATAAGTTTCAGAAGGAAATTGGTAAAGGAGCTATGGGGTGTCTCACTGCTCATATTGATGAGAGATGTGGCGGTGATCATGTAGATAACATACTGTGGAAAATTGGCTAGATGAAATGTTTTGATTTTTTTGGTATCCAGTGGATATGTACTGTCAGCCCATAATTATTAAGGGAGCGATCACTTCCTTTGCAAAATGGAAATCTGTATAGAATTTGCAAATGGATCATCTATGAACATGTGTGCAAACTAATCATCTATGAACATGTGTGCAAATTAATTCATCTACATAAACTAAAATGAATCAGGAACTGCAGCATTTTGTCACTGTCCTGGGGAAGCCAATGGTGTCGCACATGAGATCGCTAGAAATAGCTATGAGCATCCTGCCATATATCCATTGTTTAACCCACTTTTTTCATTAATGTATCCCTGCCATGAACATTTTCTTGTATTTGGGTTCATTACCCCAATTCTTTCATTAATGTATCCCTTGTGAAACTTATGCTCATCTAGTTAACAAGACAAACCCCAATGCCATGAAAAAAACAGAGTATCTGCTGGAATCAGAATGTGAATCAGATTTAAAAATCCAGATCCAACATGAAGATCTATGCTAGATCCCTATAATCCTACATACGTAGAACTAGCACGCCCAAATGAATTTGATGCTCATCTAGTTAACAAGAAAAACCTCAATGCCATGAAAAAACCCAGAGTATCTGCTGGAATCAGATTTAGAAATCCAGATCCAACATGAAGATCTATGCTAGATCCCTACAATCCTACATACGTACAACTAGCACGCCCAAGTGAAATTGATGCTCATCTAGTTAACAAGAAAAACCCCAATGTCATGAAAAAAACAGAGAAAAAAACAGAGTAATACCTCAGATAGCTCATCGATGGCATCCTCCTTGAAGTCGCTGCCCTTCCTGCAATCTAGGTCGAACTCCTTTATGGCGTTCTCCTCGTAGAGCTCATCGATTTCGTCATGCACCTGGCGCTTAAGCCTTCTCATCTCCTCCACCTCCAGATCTTCCCCGACCTTGTGCTCGTCGACGGGTGCCTCGACGGCTGCGATGGCAGCGGGAGCAGGCACATCGGTCGCTGCACCGCTAGCTTTCGCCGCTACGGCGGACTCAGCCGCTCCACCCACGGCTGCAGCGATGACAGCAGATTGCTCTGCTTCGATGGTTACCTCCGGCTCGTCCGCCGCATCTTCTTGCCCGCGTTTCATCGTCGGTCGAAGATAGGAGGAGGGAGGCGTAGGAAGGGAGGAGGGAGGCGTAGGAAGGGAGGAGGGTGGTGAGGTGGTGAGGAAGGAAGAGAGGGTGGGGCGGTTCGGGAGAGGACGAGGGTTTTCTACCCGATTTGGCGAAGAAATGCACTGCTCCTGCCTCTTGGAGTTACCGAGGCGCCACGGGCGCTGATTTGACTTAACACACCCACCCGGCCGTCCCCATTCCACGTGGGGACGTGGTGGTCGTGCAGGCGGAGGCGGTTTGCCATCAATTGCTATCGGTCTCATAAGTGGGTCCCCTTGTCATCCACACAACCGCTTAAAGTAAAGCGGTTTTTTCTGTATGGATTTTCTATGGTTTTTGCAACGATAAAATGCTTAAAACACTTCTGACATGTTGTGATGTTTTCGGTAATTAATGGTCTACTCGCTGGGATTATTCCATTGCGTGATGTTTTCTACGTGCCAGGTTGTTGTATGAAATGCTAACTGTTCTATATGGTAGTGGTTGGTCTCTAATTGGACCGAAATGTTTAACTAGTATCAATGGTAGAGGCATTTCGTTGAGCGCCACATCCAACAGTTCACATAACTAATTATCCAAAGATTAAGGTATCAAACCCTTGGTCATACATAACAACATTTCGTTCCTAAAAATTAAGGTACTTCCACATTCAAACTAACTAATACTACAAATTCGAAGGAACTACTTAATACATTAATAGCACATAGGGAACTAGCCCTGGTCCGATGGCTTGAGAAAGGACGAACAAAAGCTGAAAGAAGAAGGATCAGCCAGTAGCAGCACCATCAGCCTCCCAGCCTCACAACTTCAGCCAGCCTGGTGAACTCCAGGTTTTTTCCTGCAAAACACACATGGGATGATGGAGGCAAGAAAATAAATATGCCAGGGGTCTTGTCATGGCATATAATCACACGAAATGCTAGTACAAATGATGGAGAACAAAATATCCAACCTGAGCAAATTCATAGGAGTTATAGATCCATGGATACTATCAAGAAAAAATGCTCAGTTTTAATTCAGACACAAGATTTGGTGAAAACATGCATATTCATATCAGCAACATTGACATGGCATCTTTGCAAGCTTGGGTCAGTGACTTGTCTTGTGTTTCATGGCATGACAATAATTTTAACAATAAATAGACATGAAATTGACCCAAACTCATGTACAAAGTTAGGCCATATGATGCATGGATTAATTCACAAATAAATGACAAAATGCCAACTTTGTATAGAATTTGCAGTACTGAAATATTTCAGTGTGTACCGGTGTGTACTGAAACTGCAGTAGTGAAATAATTCAGTGTGCATCAGTGTGTACTGAAATTGTAGTAACGAAATATTTTAGTGCCTACCGGTGTGTACCGAAATATTTCAGTGTCTACCACTAGAACATTACAAATTTTGCCTAGGGCAGTACCGAAATATTTCAGTGCCTACCGGTGTGTACCGAAATATTTCAGTGTCCACCACTACAACATTACAAATTTTGCCTAGGGCAGTTTCCAAATATTTCAGCGCCTACCGGTGTGTACCGAAATATTTCAGTGTCTAGCACTAGAACATTACTAATTTTTCCTAGGTTTCATATGATGTCTAGGGTTCACATACATCATAATCCATCCTCCAAATCCATATACTCAAATATTCATGCAATTCATTGAGATTAAAATGCCATCTAGCATTCCCTTTCTGAGCTATTACGATCAGTATCACCATGATGTAAGCACGAGCAGTAGGAAGATGAGGAGTGGGGAAGCTTACTCTAAACATAGCTACCGCCGCCGTTCAGACGAGGAGAGCGGCGAGGGAAGCGTGGAGAACGGCGAGGAAGCGAGGTCGGGACCACTGTCCTCCTCATCTTGCGCTTCGGAGTCTCCGGTGACTCGGTTGGAGGCTGCACAATCTGCAACGGCACCTCGTGCACGGTGGGTTCCTGATCCAGTGGATGCTCTACCCTGGATCTGAACGCCCACCACCTCCGCCTGGTCCACTCGCTGGACGAATTGGCCTGCCCCATCGCCCAGAGGAGGATCTCGATCTTGTGAGTCGGTTGTGCGGGCAGGGGGCAAAGCTTTGCCCTCTCCTTCTTCGTCAAATTCTTGAGAGTGGCCATTGCCGTCCAGCTCATCTGCCTTGTGTTGTCAAACCAAGAATGGATCTCCCTCAACCTGGGCAAGCCAACTTGACCTGGTCACCGCCGGCGATCTGCACGAAGTCGGTGTTCTCGCCGCCGGCCATCAGCTCGATCTGCCGTGGAAGAGGGGGTGGGGGTGGGTGGGGGGTTGCCTGAGTGGAGCAAAGTTGCAGCGGCAAGAAGGAGGTGATGACTACGGTGGACTTGGAGGAGAGGGAGGAGATGGCCGCCGATGAGTAATTGTGGAATGTGTAGCACCATGGCGGCGGTTATGCATTCGACGAGAGGGGCGGCGCGTGCAAATTTTCCTAGGACTAAACTGCCCCTAGATTAAAACGCGTCCCCACGTTGTCACGAGTACCGGCCCCACTCGTTTTAGTACTTTCGCGTACTTTCATCGAAGTACTACCCAGTACTTCGTATTTGTCTGTCGTTAGATCGACATTAACGAACGGTTCTAAAAAAGCCCAACCACTCTAAAGCTTGTAATATATTAAATGTACATGATGGGCTTACCAGAAAATAGGGAAATAAGCCAGAAATGACCAGTAAAACAAGAGACATCTAGCGATCAATAATTTTAAGTAGCTGATCACAACCGACAATCTCTACTCCTAATGGACGAATTGGTTGAATAGTCCCCCCCACTTTCAACCGGTTTATTTTCAACCGATTTTTTTCAACCGGTTTTTCTTCGTCCCACCTCCCACCACCCCCCTCCCACCGGTTTTTCTCTTTCTCGTCTGGCCGACAATACCCAACGTATTTATGGTAATCAATCACAATTAATCCATGTATGGTAAGGCTATAAACTTAGAAACCTCAAATATGATAATTATAGTAATAAATCAATCCATGTATGGTAAGGCTATAACTAAGGAAATTTCGAATATGGTAATTATCACCAGAATCAAAGCTTTCCAAAAAAGTTCTTCTTGCCATACCCTAATCGTGACCTCCTCATCCTGAGGCATTATCTCTACTCTTAATGAAGCAGTTGCTAGGATTGCGTCCACTGTTATTTTCGTCTTTCCTTTCACCATCCCATGTACCGAAAGCCAAACGGATCAGAACTTTCCATGTGGACAGAAATTATTTAGTAATGTCTTTATGGGAGAGAATAAATCACGGTTAATCTCTAATCAATATTTAAAAATCAAATATAAATTAATTAACTTACCATAAGTCAGTCAATCACTGATTAATTTTTCCATACGTAGTCAAATTACATCAAAGGAAATGTTTCGATTATAGCAGTACCCTGCTACAAACCGAGCGAGTCGGGCTTTCACCCCGCACCGCACGACTCTTCTCTCCCCCTCGCCGCCTCCCGCCTCGGGCCGCTCACCGTTCGTCTTCCCGAGGGACGCAGCCGCAGCACCGCGCTCAGCTGCTCCCTCACCTCCCCCGCTGTCCTCACCCGTAGGACGCCACCGCACCTCTCCTCTGCATCACCCTGTTGGCAGGATCCAGGTCACGGGGCTGATGACCTCATCATCTCTGACGGCGGATCTGGTCATCGGCGAGGAGGCCGAGCCTCATGCTTCGGCCACAGCCACCCCGACCTCGTTGTATGTTCGCCTCCTCATCCACCCCCTTCCCTGTCCAATTTTGCTTTATTTTGGTTCGTCTTTCATCCCGTCCAAACTGGACTTTTTACCTTACGATGCCCGCCTCCTATGTTTCTGCATTAACTAACACGGCGTCGCGTGATCGTGGAGCAACAGGGTTGAGAGGATGGGTCTCAGTGACGGGCGGATGGTGTTCGTCGTGTGAGCGAAAATAGTATATAACTCATGGAGTGCAAGCTGTTGTGCGGCTACATGGCGACGCTCGACTGTAGCGTTGAGACGTAGGGCACGTGCGCCATGACGTCGTGCTTCACCATCGCCTCACCATGTGCAATGATTTTAATGAATTTTAATGACCATATTCTACACTTAATGATGATTGATAGTCGATTTATGGTTTCTCCCACTTTAGTAAGAAAGATGTGGTGTACAGAATCTTGCAAAAATGGAGGATATGGATTTGTGGCGCGAACTGTCCCGACAACGGCGATGCTGCCTACCAACACCATGTGCAAGACTACCTGACTTGTCCTCTATCTTAATGGTAAGTTTCTCTCTTTTTCTATCTCGTGGTCTCCTTGATCTGTCTTTCGAGAAAGGATTGAAAGTAGTTTGGGTGGTTCAATTAATTCAATGCCCAACAATATCATCATAAGTTAGGAGTTTGGTACGTACCCCGGTGCAAGAGACCATGGATGCAAAAGGTACTTCTGGTAGAGTAAGATTAGATAGTCAAATTGTAGACAAACAACAGTGTGCATTGGCATTGCAACTTCTGAGATGGGATTTTTGTGTAGTCAGATAATTAGGAACCTGGACTACTAGGCTATAATTCTTTGTGACTTTTGATTTTGTTTGTTGTTCTGATCCTATGTCGAATCAATCCCGATCCATGGGGAAGAAGATACAAGGGGACCGACCACTGAGTCGATGATGCCGACGATCGAGGACGGCAAACATAATCATTTTGGTGTCATAGGTTCATTCGAGCTGATGCCGCCACCTCCTCGCCCCTTGGTCTCGGAGGTTGTGATGGCCAGGTCAGCGACATGGCCACGTAGTATGCCTCATTTTCTCCTATTGTGTTGTTTCTTTTTTATCATGTGATTTCTATTTTGTTTCTGTTAGCAATAATTACAGCTCCATGAAGCAAAAGAAAGCTTGAGAAATCATTTTTGTTTATACTCAAACTCTTGTCTACCTAGGGGTGTTATTGACTCCCTACCAAAAGTTGTGTTTATACTCAAAGGCTTATGCATGCTTTCTAAAAAATATGTTGCAGAATCACTGTAATTATGGTGTTATGTGAGTTAGAAGATTTCAAAAGTGCATCAATTGAGAATTACACATATTTATACATCGAACAGGGAAGCATGTATTTGATATTTCCTGCTGAAATTCAGCGTTTTCTATCGGAGGTCTAAATTTTCATATGCCAGACTTTTAAGTTAGATGGTGTGTATTATAATAATTTTTTATTGGATGTTGTGCTGTATATTTGGGTCTATGTAATATTTGTTAGGAAATTCCATAATGTATTAAGGTTCTGGTTGCAGCATCTTGGAATATTTGTTTAAAGGTAACAAATTGCTCCATCTGTTGTCTTTAATTAATGGTTAATAACAATGGAAATGCTTCGTGAGATGATTGGTCTTAAGCATAAAAATCATGTAGGGTGCTATCTACCTTGTGTAATATCCTGCACAATAAAGAGTACTATATTTCTGTACCACTTTATTTATTTTGTGCATCGCGTGTCTTTCTATGTATACATTATCGAATTACATTTTGTATCGAAGAATATTTTGTGTGATATGGATTTCAATTATGTTTACACGTAAAACTTGATATGCATTATGTTTATATATACACACGGTAAAAATATTTAAAAGCCCGTGGCAACGCACGGGCCTTCTACTAGTCTCTGTAATAGTTGGTTGACATTAAAATTCAAAATAATTACCCACCTACCGTATATTAGCTTTAAACAAAAACATTCAGGGTTAAAGACACCTGCGCCATCATATAAATTTCCTGTGCTCCACACCCTAGCTTTATATATTTTTGTCGCCCGATCATGCATGTCTATTCCATCCGACACACTCTGCTCGCAGTCGGCAAAAGGATTGGCCAGCAACCTACACCACCAGCAGTCGTGCGTGTACCAGGGGTTTCGCGTGCAGCCATCAACGGCAAGTCTGTACGCTAACTACCATACTTTCGACTCGTCCAGACATCCAGAAAATAGTTGGCACAAATACACAGTATTTAATCTATATCTATATCTATATCTATATCTATATCTATACCTACTATTAAAAGGTTTAGTTCCGTTTAGTTTGTCCCGTTTTTAGTTTTTTTATTGATGTACGGTATGTTTTGGGTTTGGTTCAGTTTGACAAACATACGAAACCAGAGACGTACGTGTGTAAAGGAAACTAAAAAGCGAAGCAGGCGGCCCGGCCCATATGTACGTGTAAAGGAACCCAAAAATAATACAAGCTCGTCGGCCCATATTACTAATTTTTTATTGCCAAAACGAAAGATCCTCCGGCCCATATGTTGCTGAAACTTAGGGCGTGTTCGGTAGCTCTCCACAGCCCAAAACTCCTCAACTCCTCAGCCCAAAACCAACAGCTAGCTTCTCACTAAAAATCTGGAGTTGATCGATCGTTCGGCTCGGTAGCTTCTCGCTGTCGCTGGAACAGGCCGCAAGCAGGATGCGCTGTCGCTGGAACAGGCCGCAACCAGGCGGCAACCAGGATGCGATCTATTCCGGCGAGGAGAGGACGGCGGCCAGATGTTCCGTTGATGCGAGGACGGTGGCGACCTGCTCCCATGATGCAAGGACGGCGGTGAGCTGTTCCGACGAGGAGAGGACAGCGGCTAGCTGGTCGCACAATTCGAGGACGGCGGCGAGCTGTTCCAGCGACGCGAGGACGACGCCGTGCTTTTCCGGCGAGCTGCACGCGCGAGGAGAGGACGACGGCGAGCTGCACTCCGGTGAGGAGAGAACGGCGGCGAGCTGCGCGCGAGGAGAGGACGGCGACGAGCTGCGCGCGCGAGGACAGGACGATGGCGAGCTGCGCTCCGGCGAGATGTGCGCGCGAGGAGAGGACGACGGCGGTTAGGCTTGCGGGAAGGACAGTAATGGAGGGGGCTGCGGGTATGACGAGGGGAACGGACAAGTCGCTGGAGGGAGTTGACAAGAGCGAAGCGGTACGTAGGGCTCACTTCGCGGTGGCAGGCGCACGTAATACTCCCTCCTTTCCGCTTTATAGAACTTATCTCAAAATTTTAGTTTTTCCATTTTATAAGGCTCAATTTGCTTGTTTTTCATCACATGTTCAGATTTCAAGGTGCATTAAATCATTGCATGCAAGTACTAAGAGAAAATTGACCAATGCATGTAATTTATGCATGCATGCATTGCAATTAATGCATTGGTAAACATACTTTTTTGAGAAAAACAAGAGCATTAATTGGGCGCTTTTGCAAACTACAAAAAGTATTCCACCACTCACCATCTACCTTGGTTGGTGAGAATTTTGAATTGAGCCTTATAAACCGAAAAGGAGGGAGTATCTCTCAACTCCCACTTCCCAGATTTGGAGGAGCCAGGTTTTTCCAACTCCACGACTCCTTCGATTTTACACACAATTTTTAGCCAGCTTCTCAGTTCAAAAGCCGGGAGTTGACCCGTTCGTCTAGACTCCGTGGATGAGACGAGGATTTGAGAAGCCAGAGGCTCCCGAACACGCCTTTACTCTCCGTCGAGGAGAGGACGCACGACGTATTGCGTGCGTACACCGCGGCCGCTCGCTTCCTTTTCTCCAGCGCCGTGTGCCGTATCCGTTTTGGATCGGATCCTGATAGGAAAACTACTACAATACGTATCCATGGATATCCTCATCCGGATTCCACAAGGAATTCGTGTTATAAAAAGCTAAATTGCATCACAAGTTTGCAAGTCTACAAGTATCTCGCCCCGACGACTTCCCAGGAAGTTCTCATTGTTGCAGAGACGTGGTTGTACGCGAGTCTGGGCGTCGGAGCAGGAAGAGACGCCGAGTCTGGGCGTCAGAGCAGAGGAAGAGAGGAGACCCGCCAAGGCAGGGCATGCGTCCACTATCAACCGTGGTTTCAAAACCACCACTAGCCTCTGCCAGGTGACCCGGCCTACCTGTTATGCCGATTGTAGAATCTCCCTCACCAACAAAAAGAAGGCGGCGATGACGGCTGAAATTTTGGATCGGCCACGGTGCCTGAAGAACAGAACCAGCAAGCGACGCATCGAGCTCTGCAGGTATGGCTCATCTTCCTCCCGTTCAGTTTCCCTTAATATCGGTGCTTTAGGTGCAGCCCGGACCGTCATTGCGTGACTGATGGGAATGAGTGCTTCTCCCAAAGGTTGGCAGTCAATGGTACGTACCCAAGTGGTACCAATCTGCACCAAGTTGTTGCATCAAGGCGAGATGATCACCCTGTTTAGTACTCCTGCTCACTTCACAATGTTTTTGCGTGAAGGTTCAGTCTTGAAAACATGTAGGTCGGCAGCAAATTTTTTTTGTAGGTTTAGGCGGTGAGCGGGGCACGCACCTCGTTGGACCAACGCCTCTGAGGTGATCCCGTGCCATGAGCAGATCTATCCCCTACAAGCGACTACCGACGGTCCCTCTCCGCTGGAGGCAGCAAGTTCATGGGCGTGTTCTCTAGCTCGGCGCCGCACCATGGGTCGCCCTGACGGCCACCACTGCAGATTTTGTGGTTGGCCTGCTTATCCTCGCCGTGTTCGGAATCAGAAGCAGTGCGTGACCGGTGACCCAGTGTCGATTTTGAACGTTGACACTGATGACGGATTCACGCACTCCACTATATTCTTGGTACAAAGACCAGCACTACTATGGCTTAGCCAAGCTGCTTTTTAACCATTAACAACTACAAGTGGTAGATATTGTTGTGGGATAAATTTTGATGGATAGGATTTTAACAAGGCACCGAGCAGTGTAGATCGAGATGACACAAATAATGGTATGCAAAATGTGTAGACATAATTTGACAATTTTTCTGGAACATACTACTTCCTTCAGTAAAAGAAGATGTCCTGAATAAGTTCTATATGTCACCATGATTGTTCTCATTTGTTAAAAAACAGGGGAAAGTTTTTTCAGATAATTGACTTATTTTTTCAGATCTTTCTCCTGATGCATTTTTACTAGATGACTATGCGAAATACCTGATGCATTTTTACTAGATGACTATGCGAAATAACCTGACAATGTTGAGTGATCCTTTTCCATACACTCTTGCATAGTATGTAATCTGTTTTAAAAATATTCTTCCGAGGGATTTGTTTTTATTATGAATTAAGTGGGACTACATTATTAATAATCATTATATGTTTTATATTCTCAATGACTCGTGAAGGTTGTAGTTTTGTTACTCTGAAGCAATTGCACAGGCCTTTTTGCTCACTGGAAGAGCAGAGAAAGGTGAGTGGATCTGACACATACGTTGATTAATATTTTACCAATGACGCTTAGTGTTTGTCTTCTCGAGTACAAGGGGAGATCCCATTCCGCCTGCTTTAGTTTGCTAATTATCACTGTTTTGTACCTGTTCTTTGCAAAGGTACATTCTCTAAGGGGTATCAATGCATGGTTGGCCAACAAATGCTACCAATCTTGCGCCACTTCAAGTAAGAAACGCTAAAGTTTGTATGTCTGGTAAGCACTATTTTAAGGGTCCAAAAACAAGAATTATTTGAATTGATAGAAAATGTTAGCTATTTAAGAATCATGAAATTTCTGTTGCTATGAATAATTTCCTATGAATGAGATATTGGGATGCCATTTTACTAGGATAGTGTTATTTTGTCAACTCTATTATTAATAGCCATCTAATGTGTTTTTGTTTTATAATATATTAGTTGCAAGCATGCGTGGTGTGAAGGAGGCATGATGAGACATGTGCAGAGCGAGAAAGTATGAGCGATGAAACACATGCGGGGGGAGGGACCCATGGAGGGGGCACTCATCTCCTGCTCGAGAGATTAGTTTAAACATTCCCTTCCGCTACGCGAGGTTCAGCGACAAATATGACGTGAGGTGATCCAGCTTATCCCCTGCACTGACAATGTCTAGACATGATGTAACCAGATGGACAACCCGTCCACAATCGGTGAAGGCAAGAATAAGGATAGATGGTGACACGCTTTGTTCAAATAGAGGTCATGGAATGAGAGTGGGGGATGTGTCCTAGAGTCATGCCTATTAGACTAAGGTGCATACATTTTTGTATTTCCCCCGTTGCAACGCACGGGCATTTTTACTAGTAATGACAAATTAATTACCTCAAGATTAGACAACGAGGGAATATATTCATTTGTATATCGCAAGAATGTAGAGGTTCGCTAAAGGAAAGTGCTGATTTCTCTGAACATAAACGAATAAACATCCATTCACACGTAATAATAATATTTTATGCATCAATCAGATGAACCAAATCATTATCTCCAGGTTAAGTGGGAATAACATGACATAACAGGCCAGAGAGGTGCAATCTTGGAGATGACCTCGCGGACGAGGTTGGACATGCACACACCGCCCCGTGGTTGGATTTGGGTGCAGAGGTCCAGCGAGGGTTCAGAGAGAAGAGGTCAGTGATGCACACCGCCGGATTTAGCTGGCGGCGGTAGAAACCGTCTCACCCTCCAGGCTTCCATTTAGTGAGGGGTAGAGCAAGTGCAATGGACTGGTGGGTGATCCACTTTGGTCAGTCCGTCAATGTGGCATACCCACATGTACGTGATCTAGGGGGATTTTTCGAACAAATAAGGCCCAATGTCGTGAAGGAAGTTTAATTGTGAGCTAATATCTAAAAAAAAGGAACTAATTGATAAGTTTCATTTGCATAAATAGCAGAAAGTTAGTGATAACTCATAATTCCTTAATAGTCTATAGGCATTGATTTAAATTTCCCTTAATAGCAAAAAGTTAGTGATAAACTGATAACAACTCAATGTTTAGGAGTACATAAACTTAGATTCCCTTATACAATAGGCCTGCGTTATATGTGTCCGACTCAAACAACTAACCCTATGATAATTACAAGTCTAACCACTACTAGGAAAACCCTTACCAGTAGCGCTTGTTTTTTGGCTATTAGTAGCGCGGGCAGGCGCGTTACTGCTACGGCGCTACAGCTATTTTTTAGCAGTAGCGCTTGTTTGAACCAGCGCTACTGCTATCTGTATCTAGCAGTAGCGCGCCTTTGTCCATCGCTACTGCTAATATTAGTAGTATCTAGCAGTAGCGCGCCTTTGTCCATCGCTACTGCTAATATTAGTAGCGTGGCCCTTCAAAAAAACGCTATTGGTAAGCAGCGCTGCTACTACTCCAATACCCCACGCTACTGCTAGTATTTTCTTTTTTTATGTTGCTGTATTCGTATTTTTTCAGGTTTTATACAGTTACAACATACACATACACTGGAACTATATGAAAAAGGAATGTCTCATCATCATCATCGAAGTGGTACAACATAATCTCATCATATCAACATAGTCTCAACACAAATGATGTCGATCTCATCATCATCTCGAAATAGCGATACAAGTTAATGATCACATGTGTCTTACATTGTCACCGTAGACACATGTTTCATCATCTACCTAAACTAAGACATACATGATAAGAGCGATCACGATGATCAAAAGCGGTATGATGTAGTAGTTTTTGCAACGGCGCTGGTTATGAATCCCCTGTTGTGCTATGAATCTTAAGTAACTAGCTTCGGCTTCCGCTCTGCTATCAAACCCTTTCTGGCTTCCGCCGGAGAAGGCAGAGACTTGGGCCTGGCACTCTAGCCACTCATCATACACACCCGGAACATGCCCTACCACTCGTAGAAAACCGGCCTTTTGTCCTGGTTCATAAGGGCCTTTAGTCCCGGTTCCCGAACCGGGACTAAAGGGTCGTTACTAATACCCTCACCCTTTAGTCCCGGTTCAAACCAGAACCGGGACAGATAGGCCTCCACGTGGCCGCTGCCGGCAGCCCAGGCAGGGGGGCCTTTGGTGTCGGTTGATGACATAAACCGGGATCAAAAGGCTTCCATGCGTCAGCAGCTGGCTGGAGCTGAGGTTTTTCTTTTTTTATAAAAAAGTGGCTGTTTTAGGGGTTTAGGGGGTTATTTTTAGGTTGTTATTAGCTAGCTAATAGAGAGAAGTGTCCTCTCTTATATCTTCATCCTTGGTTTACCTACGCTACTGCTATGTTCATTTCACCCGCAGATATATATATAATAACTCATGCATGCTCGCATCATACATCATCATATATAATAACAAGTCCTACTAATTAATCAAGCATCATCATACAACTTCTACTCGTTATTAATAATAAGTCATACGATCATCATCCTAATAGTCATCGAACCCAACCCTACATAATTGTTCTTAGCACATGATCATCAGTATCAGGTAGGACCTAAACACACTTAAGGTAAAATAGCATAAAACAATATAGACCATGACTCTCCATTATGAAGAATGGAGATCATCCTGTCTCCAATTTTTGCGCCCCGCTTCCTTTTGCTTCCAAGAAGCTCCTTACGGCTGTCCATACATTTTTTCCATCCTTTGATTGTCATGTCTCCACTTCTTTTAGAAATCTGGTATGGACAGTTGAGATTCGTAGGATGACCTGGGTATATGTTCAAAACACGAAGGCTGTCGCCATTCTGATACATCAAATGAGGCACACAACCCTCTGGGATTCTCTGTTGAAAAACATAGTAATAACTTCGTAGTTAGCAATGATGTACTAGTTTTAGAAGTATGCAAAAAGATGCACGGATGTCGTAATAGTAAAAAAACTTACCAGGGTATCTCCATGGTAGTTACCGTAGTTCAAGACGTGCACTAGTGGCACGTATTGACCATAATGTTGAGGAGTTCGATTGTAGATATTGTAATTCTCAAGATCATTACAAAATCCAACCAGATGAGTTTTCTCCTTTTAAGTTAACTCAGAGCCATCGGTGTAGTAAGTTCTATCTACCATCTTCTGCACATTCTTTGATACTTCAAAATAAGCTGTCAACTATTTTGAAATGAACAATATAAATTAGTTAATAATTAACTATGTTTGAGAAACTCACATAGCGGTAGAACTGGAGGAGTATCAACAAGGACCCAAATGTCCATATTGTCTTGCTCGATTTCAGGATCACCAAGATCCATGGTGACAAGCATACCCTCATCAAAACCATACAATTTGCAAAATGCTTCCCAATTTTTGCAACCAAAATGGGTTATGCTATCAGCATTATACAACTTTACTTCAAAATCCACATCATGATGGGTCCTTAGGTGAATTTTCTTCGTTTCAAAATTTTCATGGTCTTCAAAATCCATCATCTCCAAGACATAGCGTCTTGCATGGCATGGGATAAACTATACTCGAATTGTAAAAGATGAAAATTACACGTTGAAATAGTTGAAGTCATGCTTAATTATGAAAAAAAAACACTTGTCGTCGTTGCGTACCGTTTCAACTTCGAAGGTCTCCTCGAGCTTAATGCTGAAGCGCCGACCATCGTCCAGGTGAGGCCTGTCGCACTCACCTCGATCGTCGTGGCACCAGTCGCACTCCCCCGGGAGACTTTCGTCGTCCGATGATGACATTTCCTATACGTTCATAATTCAAAGACTAAATTAGATCATTATTATTCAACTAATCATATGCATATGCCTTGCATAGTGCTCTCCAATTTGAGCATTCAATAAGAAAAATCAAATCGCAAAATAAAGTAGTATTCAAATTAGGATGCCTTCAATTATAAGAAAAACTACATCATCTCCATGTGTTCGTACATCGAATATTATCACTAATACACGTCGAATACTATATATCATACATATCGTGAGTATAGCTAGAACCGTAGCGCCCGACGGGGATCGGCGCGGGCGGTGGACACCCAAAGGGAAGGAACCATCACAGGATCATAGCTCCAGTGAGATCCCTGAAGAACCTGCCAGGTATTCTCGAACCAGCCCTCCAACGCAACCATGTAGCGACGGACGTGCTCGTCCTCCTCGTTGACACGGTGACGTACCACCTCCGCGGTGTCCGGAAGCCTCGGCACCGTCACTGGCCCACGCGACCGACACCAAACAAGGATCGGGTCAACGACGGGCTGGCTCCTCACCAAGCTACGCCCCCCAGAAGGTAGCGCCTCCCAGTACCACCCCGCGGAGCCCAGTCCCGGACATGGCCCATCTGGTCAAGCAGGTGTCATCCGCCGCCGACTCGACGACGAGGATGCGGGATAGGCATCGTCCATGTCGATGCGGGAATACTTGCTTTAACTAAAAAACTAAACTAGTTCTATTAATTTTCTTGCTAAAAATAAACTACTTCTATAGTAAAATAAACCAGTTTTATTAAATCAACTAATTAGTACTAATTACTAAGTAGTACTAATTACTAAAAGTTAATTATCGGGGAGGGGTTATGTCGACAACGACATACCCGATAACAAAAAATAAGAAGAGGAAGAAGAAGAAAAAAAGAGGAGAAGAAAAAAGGAAAAGGAGAAGAAAAAAAAGAAAAAAAAGGAGAAGAAGAAGGAATAATAGAGGAGAACAAGAAGAATTCTTCTTCTTCTCCTCTATTCCTTCTTCTTCTCTTCTTTTTTTTTCTTCTTTTTCATCTTCTTATTTATTTCTCCTGTTATTTCTCTCCTCTTCTTCTTCTCCTTCTTCCTCTTCTTATTTTCCTTTTTTCTCTCCTTCTTTTTCTTCTAAATATGAACATATACATAAATGACTTTGATCATACATAATGTTCAGATTCCTACACAATATGAACAAAATTACAACAGAAAAAATAATAAAAATTCTATGAACAAAATTACAACAAAAAAAATCATAAAAATTCTATGAAAAAATTGACATATTATTTGCATATATATGAACACACAAACTTTTGCATATGCAACAATAATATCATCAAAAAAAGTATGAACAGAAAAAAATTCTAACTTTTGCATCTAAACTATACATCTAAATTAAGTACAACTAAATTAACTATACATCCTAACTATACAACTAAATTAACTATACATTCTAAAGTAGGAAATTACGCAAGCCGGGGCGGCGATCGACGAGGAGGGGCAGGGCGTCGGTGGCGAGGAGGCAGGGGGGCACGGGGCGGCGATGGCGACGGCGCGGTCGGGGGCGACGACAGGGGCGGCGGATGACGACGGTGAGGGGCACGGTGTCGGCGGCGAGGAGGCAGGGGGGCACGGGGCGGCGACGGCGAGGCACGGGCGACGGCGACGGCGCGGTCGGGGGCGACGGCAGGGGCGTCGGACGGCGTCGGGGCAGCCTGGCGGCGTCGATGTGCTCGGCGTCGTCGGGGGCAACTGCGAGGGAAATGTGAAAATTTCCCAAGTCTTTGCTTATATAGCAAAGCCATTGGTATCGGTTCGTGGCACAAACCGGGACCAATGCACCCCTTTAGTCCCGGTTTGTGCCACGAACCGGGACCAAAGGCCACTTTTCGGCAGCCCAAAGGGCAGGAAGCGGCGGCCTTTAGTCCCGGTTGGTGCCACGAACCGGGACCAAAGGCGCCCTTTCATCCCGGTTGGTGCCACCAACCGAGACCAAAGGGCGTGTACCGGAACTGCCACAGTGCGTTGGGATGTTTAGTCCCACCTCGCTAGCCGAGAGGGGCTCGGAGTGGTTTATAAGCCCTGCGGAGCCGACCACTTCGAGCTCCTCTCTACTGCAGGCTTACGGGTCTAAATCCACTCTTTGTGCCTGTGGGCCTACTGGGCCTACTGTGGGCCTGCATCCTGGCCCAACTAGCGGGTTTCTAGTCGTATGCAGGCTGTGGTGGCCCAGTAGGCGGCATTTTTTTTAAAAAAAATCCAGTTTTTTGTTTTTTTACTAACAGCAAAATACTTACTAGTTTTTCAGTTATTATTTTTGGTTTTAGGTAATAAAAATTGTTAATTTTCTGTTAGTTCCATTAATTTTCCAATTTGAATTGTTTAAATTTGAATTCTTTGAAATTTATGTGAATCACTAGTTTGTAACAAAAGAAATATTTATGATAATTCTTTTTGCTATTAAAGTTTCTTTTTGCTTATAATGTTTTGAACAGAAAATACTTATTGTTAATATAACTATTTTTTTTCATATTTTTTGTTTTGTTTTCTGCATTATTCATTTTCTTTTGTTTTTTGCTTTATTTTTTGTTTTAGGTCACAAAATTTGTTTATGAATAGTTTAAATTTGAATTTTTTAAGAGTGAATCACTAGTTTATGAGTAACTTTACTATTTATTTTTTCATTCTACTTAGAACTAAATAATTATAGTTTTTTAGTGATTTCTTTTTTTCTTTTAGGTCACAAAAATTATAAACTTTCTGTTAGTGCCATTAGCACTAAAATTTGAATAGTTTAAGTTTGAATTTTTTAAAATTTGTGTGAATCACTAGTTTACTAAATTTGTGTGAAAACACTTTGTGTATTATATTTACTATGTACAATCTTTCTGCACAGAGATACCAAAAATTATAAACTTTCTGTTAGTGCCATTTGTTTTGAAATTAGAATAGTTAAAATTTGAATTCTTTGAAATTTGTGTGAATCTCAAGTTTGTGATTAACTTTACTAGTGCCATTAGTTTTCAAATTAGAATAGTTAAAATTTGAATTCTTTGAAATTTGTGTGAATCTCAAGTTTGTGATTAACTTTGCTAGTGCCACTAGTTTTCAAATTAGAATAGTTAAAATTTGAATTGTTTGAAATTTGTGTGAATCTCAAGTTTGTGATTAACTTTACTAGTGCCATAGTTTTCAAATTAGAATAGTTAAAATTTGAAATCTTTGAAATTTGTGTGAATCTCAAGTTTGTGATTAAAATTACTAAAAAAATGAACATAGATGCGCCTATAGAGAAAATTCAACCTAAATTCGTAATCAATTTCCATGAATTTCAGAGAAATTCATTATGAATTTAGGTCAAATTTCCTGTATAGGGGCATCTATTTTCATTTTGAGAGGAGCTCAACAATGCAGAGAGGGACAGGCTTATAAACCAGTGTGGGCGCCCTTCGGTTGGCGAGGTGGGACTAAACTGTGAATCACAACGAGGACCGACCATTTAGTCCCAGTTCGTGGCATGAACCGGGACTAAAAGGGGGCCTTTGGTCCAAGTTCAGGCCACCAACCGGGGCCAATGGTGTTGGGACAGGAGCCAGGCCCATTGTGTAACGCCCTCGATGCGGCTATATCTCCCACGTGTCGAAGCACGACTTAGAGGCATAACCGCATTGAAAGCAATGTCGCAAGTGAGGTAATCTTCACACAACCCATGTAATACATAAGGGAAAGAGATACATAGTTGGCTTACAATCGCCACTTCACACAATACATGAGTAAAGCATTACATCATACAGATACAATCAAGGTCCGACTACGGAATCAAAATAAAAGAAGACTACCCCAAATGCTACACAGATCCCCGATCGTCCCAACTAGGCTCCACTACTGATCAACTGAAACGAAACAACACAATGAACAAGATCTTCATCGAGCTCCTCCTTGAGCTCGGATGCGTCACCTGCACAGCTTCATCGGCACCTACAAACTGGTTTTGGAAGTATCTGTAAGTCACGGGGACTCAGCAATCTCACACCCGCGAGATCAAGACTATTTAAGCTTATAGGTAGGGTAAAAGGTATGAGGTGGAGCTGCAGCAAGCGACTAGCATATATGGTGGCTAACGTACGCAAATGAGAGCGAGAAGAGAAGGCAAAGCACGGTCGATGAACTATGATCAAGAAGTGATCCTAGAACAACCTACGTCAAGCATAACTCCAACACCGTGTTCACTTCCCGGACTCCGCCGAGAAGAGACCATCACGGTTACACACGCGGTTGGTGTATTTTAATTAAGATCAACTTCAGGTCTTCTACAACCGGACATTAACAAATTCCCATCTGCCACATAACCGCGGGCACGGCTTTCGAAAGTTCAAACCATGCAGGGGTGTCCCAACTTAGCCCATGATAAGCTCTTGCGATCAACGAAGGATATTCCTTCTCCCCGGGAAGACCCGATAGTCTCGGAATCCCGGCTACAAGACATTTCGACAGTAATAAAACAAGTCCAGCAAGACCGCCCGATGCGCCGACAATCCTGATAGGAGCTGCACATATCTCGGTCTCAGGGCAACACCGGATGAGACAGGCTACGAGTAAAACCAGGCCTCGAGTTTCCCCGCGGTGGCCCCGCAGGCGGCTCGGTTCGAACCAGCACTTAGAGAAGCACTGGCCCGGGGGGGCTAAATAAAGATGACCCTCGGGCTGGCCGACCCAAGGGAAAGGGATAGGTGGTAGGCAAATGGTAAAACCAATGTTGGGCCTTGCTGGAAGAGTCTTATTCAAAGCGGCCTGTCAAGGGGGTCCCATAAATCACCCGACTGCGTTAGGGACGCAAAATCCGGGAACATAATACCGATATGACGGAAACTAGGGCGGCAAGAGTGGAACAAAACACCAGGCATAAGGCCGAGCCTTCCACCCCTTACCAAGTATATAGATGCATTAATTAAATAAGATATATTGTGATATCCCCACAAGTAAACATGTTCCAACAAGGAACAACATCTCCATGTTCCAACAAGGAATGAAGTTCATCTTCACCTGCAACTAACAACGCTATAAGAGGTACTGAGCAAAGCGGTAACATAGCCAAACAACGGTTTGCTAGGACAAGGTGGGTTAGCGGCTTGGTTTAACAATATGGGAGGCATGCCAAGCAAGTGGTAGGTATCCCAGCATAGTCATAGCAAAAGTGCGAGCAAGTAGCAAGCAAAGATAGAAGTGATTTCGAGGGTATGGTCATCTTGCCTGAGATCCCGCAATGAAGAAGAATGAGTCCATGAAGAAGACAAATGGATGTAGTCGAACGAATCCTCACAACTCCGGAACGAAACCGAAGCTAACGAGAGAAGCAACCCGGAAAGAAACAAACAACATGGTAAACCAACAAGCACAAACATGACATGATGCACAACCAAGTATGATGCATGTCCGGTTTAAAGAGGCATGGCATGGCAAAATGCAACAAACAACACTACAAATTAAGTGGAGCTCAATATGCAACGAGTTGCATATTGACGAAACACCACAACAATTGTTTAGTTCTCTCCCGTTTATGTACTCAACAATATTAAATGTTGGTTAGCATGGCAAGAGGTGAAGCACAACAAAACTATCTATTTAGGCAAATTTAAATGATGCCAGAACAACAAACAACAATTCCGAAAACTCCTCATGTGCATAATATGAATTTGGTACTGTTCTGCCCTAAACACAATTTTAATGTTGTTAAACAGCAAAATAAAGTGCCCCATGTTAATCTATGCATTTTTCTACCCCATTTACATAGAAAGTTTAATAAATTCTGAACTACGGTTAAATAGTTATGAATTAAACCATTTTAGCATGGCATTTAGGCAAATTAGTGCAAACAACAAGTTAAACATTTTTAACATGGATGAAAGTGGAGAATTATGAAACTAGATGAAAATCTAAGCATTTTACATATTAAAATCATTTTAATCCGATGCACGGTTCATGAGTTATTATATGCATCAAGTGCATGCAAGGGGTTTCCTGTAAAACTGTAAATCCTGGGATAATTAGGAAATTTGCAGATCTGAAAAAAAAACATGAACGGGCCGAATCAGAGGCTGGCCCAACAATGCACAGGAGGGGGCACTGGATCTGGGTGCTCACCAGGCCTCATGGGCCGGCTCGGTGGGGAGGCTGGACGCGGGCTGCATCTGGCAGCGGCTGGGCTTCGACCGGGGAGGTAGGGCGCGGTCAACGCACGGCGTCGTGCGAGCAGGGGAGGCGAGGGGCGATGCAGACAGCGGTCAACGGCTGCAGCGCGACGCGGCAGGAGCTCCGGCGAGGAGGCCTCGGCGGGGACCGGTCGGAACGGACTGGGACGACAGACGTAGGCGAGATGGTAGGGTCGGCAGGGCCCGGATCTGGCCGAAGGACGAGCTTGAGGCGGCTATGGCTGCCTGAAAACTCCATGGACACCAAGTCGGGCTCCCTGCACGAGCAGACAGAGAGAGAGAGAGAGGGATATGAGAAGGAGCAGAAGGGAGAGGAAGGATGGGAAGGTAGGGCGGCGCGGTGATGCTTGAGCACCAGGCGAGGTAGGGAGGAGGCCGGCGGCATGACCTGCTGCTGCTATTTTCGCTGGCGACGTGGACGTGCGAGGCGGCGGCAGTGGACTTGGCGAAGCAGGGACAACCGAATCCAAGGCGGGGAGGCACGACGGGAAACAGGGGTGGCTGGATCCGGGGCGAGGAAGCTCGAGTTCGTCCGGATCCGGCCGATCTTGGTGGCGGATGGTGCTAGCATGACGAGGACGCCTGCGAGCTTGCTCCGGGACGAGGCGGCCATGGTGGGGCATGCTCCTGTCGTCCTGAAGAAAAAGACAGAGGCCGCGAGGTGAGGGAGAGAGAAGAAACAGGGGAAGGAGGGAGGCGACGGGGAGCTGCATCATCAGGGAGGCAGGAGGCTTCGGGTGCCGGGCATCCACGAGCTCGGGTGCTGCTCAACGGCAGGTGGACGAAGAGGATGGATCAAGGCATCGGTGGATAGAGTGCTCGGGGAGGCGCTGGATCGAGCGAGGTGGAGGGCGAGGGGATCTGGAGGCTGTTGGTGGCGAGCGATGGTTGGTGAGGGATGGATCCTGATGGGGATTTGGTGGAGTGGCGGCACGGCTGGGAGGATGGGACAGGTCCGTAGATTTTTAGGGTTGGTCTTTATATAACACAAGTGAACTTTGGGTAGGGGTGTTTGGTCCCTCCGATCTTAAACGGACGGTCGCGAATAAATTGGTTATGGAGTCCAATTAAAAAAACGGAGATGTTTTGTAGACGTTAGGGGATGATCTGGACACAACGGTAGCGACAGACCAGTTCGGGTTCGGGTAAGTCTCGGACACGCACACGAGGGGTTTGAGAGAGGTCAACGAGGACAAGGGCCTGACAAAACGACAACGGAGGCAAAGAGGGAAAGGGCAACTGCGAACGGCTACGAGTTTTATGAAAACATGCAGATGCAATGCGCATGATGCTAAGAGATGAGATGCATGACGTGAACAAAATGCAAAACAAAATACAAAAACCCAACCACGGAGGAAATATCATATCGCATATCCGGAAAAGGCAAGAGTTGGAGTTACGAATATGGAAAGTTGTATCCGGGGCGTTACAACACTCCACCACTACGGGAGGATCTCGTCCCGAGATCTAGGAATGGCACCGGAGGGGAAAACGAAAGAGAAAGAGAAGAGGTAAAACTAAGTTGCTTCTTTGACAAACGAGTGAAACCAAAGAACCTTGAGAGGTTGAACAAAATTAAAGAACGAAAACAACAAAGATGAACAAAGTTGAAAACACTCCGTTAGAAAAGAGGAACATGGGATATGACGAGAACCCAGCGGTTTAGTGATAAGATAGATATTGAAACCACTCTGGTTAAAACTAGATAGAGAAGGAATAAGATTTATATAATTTGGGCAGCACTCCGACTGAAAATGGAAGGAAAAGAACATGATCTTGACAAGATGAGAGGATACTTGCTGAAATTAACAACACACTGCCTCCGGAACTATTAAAAGAATGGCACAAGGGGTAAGAAAGATTTCAGACAGCACTCCGGTTGAGAAGAGATGCAAGACATGATAAGATGAGAGAGCTCGAATGAAAACACGACACTCCGGTTAAATGGATAAGCAAGGAAAAGAACATGATCTCCAAAATGAGAAGATGGGTTGAAGAAAACATCACAATGTCTCCATAACGAAAGAATAGAAGTTAGATTGTTGGGATAAAGGGACGGAGAAGAAAATGACAACTTTTGCCACAAGTGAGCTTGGAGAGCACCCTTCCAAGAAGGTTCGAACGGAGTTGTTGGAAAACCAACAACGAAAGGAATAAGCTTGTAGCGGGCTTATGGAAACATCTCAAAATTATGAGGTGGGTTTCTGCCACCAACGGGAACAAATGATTGGATTGATATCAACAAGGAGACGAGAAACTATTTCACCGGGAGGATAAAAGAAGAACTTGGTTCATTTATAAGCACCATAAAAAGCAACAATCCTTAGGGAAAGCTTTAGGTGAAATATAACCCAAGATAACTCCAATTAAGAGATTGATGGATTTAAATACCTCATTCTTGACAACATGTTAATCATGAAGCACGAGGAGAAATTGCCAAGGATGACATAACACCATCTCAAAAGATAAGGTAGAAAGAATTGCACTTCAGAATGCAAGATGAAGAATGCTTGAACTCCTCAAAACAAAACATGTGTTGACCACCATGTTTATTTGAGAGTATAGCTTGGCGGATCTTAACTTCGAGAGAAATCTTGAAGAACAATTGAAGAATTAAAAGAATCCTTAACGAACCACCATGTAGAGCCTCTATTAAGAACTCCGATAATAAAAGGATGATAAAAGAAAGAGAAGTTGAAAACACAAGGTGAAGCCTTGCGATGATTTAGATGGAGCTTTGCGATGAGATAATACAGAAAACTTGAAACTCCGGAAAGAAAGATGAACAACATAGAATTGAGAAATTGATACCATTACGAACTCCGGAAGAAGGAATTAATCACTTGAATGAAACAAGAACAAGAATTACATTATGCTCATCCTTCACCAATTAAATTGATGAAAAGCAATGGATTTGGCATACTACTTATTCTCGTAGAAAGGATTAAGATAGGTATGGCGCAAACTTGAGAAAAATCTTCAACGAGCCTCCGGTAGGATTTAACCAACGAATAAATCGATATGAGAACATAGGAATAGGAGTCCTGAACAAACCACCGTAAGAATTGAAAATGAACAAAGTAAAGGGATGAATCACCGATAAGAATTGAAAATGAAAGTTGCAAAGGCACAATTCACCGGGAAGAATTAGAAAACAAATAAAGATACTTGACAGAATTTAGTTACATGAGAACAAGAGATCATGAACTGATTAGAGGATATTTGAACGCTCCACTGGTAAGCTTTGGAGAACGAGAGCTAAAAGCTGAGAATGAATAATACTAAGATGATGGCTCCAGAGAATCAAACTGAAAAGACTTCTGAAATGCTCCGGATGGGTGAAAAGAATCCTCACAATGAAAACAATTATGAGAGGATGGCATAACGCTAGAACCATGAATCTTGAAGAGAATGGAGCAAGATTTAAGAGAAACTCTTCTTCAGTCTTCAAATGTTGAGAATGACGATGAGAAACACCACCATGAATTGTTGAGGCACTCCAAAATGAGCATTGGAAAGGTTGAACCAACGATGAAAAGAATTTGAAAGATCTTGGAGAAAGACATTAGACTGATGAAAATTCATTCTTACGTCAACGTTTGAAAAGAATTTGGGAATCACTCCCGATAAATTAGAAGAGTCAGGTAAGATCCTGGAAAAAGACCTGTGGGTTAGGACCCACTCAAAAGAACCACCGTTGAACGATTGCTTCAAAGGAGAGATTGCACCGGTTGAATTAAATGACTTGAATGAGATAGCATCCTCAAAATAAATTGAGTGAATTGAGAATGGAAAACTTGAATCTTCTGAGATATCTTCATCACTCCAGAACAATTGAATAGCGAGAAGTGGATGATAAAGAGGTGCACCGGTACGAGAAAAAAACATTTGAAACGAGGAAAGATATGATCGACAAAGCTTGAATTGAATCCACCGGAGAAGAAAAGAATGACGAATGATGAACTTGAAGTTGTTGCGCATCTTCATAGAAAATCACCGGATAAGAACATGAAGGAGAAGAATGGAGAGGCTTCACATCAATAATATGGATCCTTGATCAAGAAATCTGCTTCCTTGAAGAAATAAGGGTGGGAGGGCGGGAAAAACAAAGACAACTTGGAACGGATGAAGCAAACACCGTTGAGAAGAACTGTTAATTGATCTTGCGAATGTTGAAGTGATCGGATCCACTTGAAGAGGGACACACCGGTTGGAAAAGAATTGGCATGATAATCTTGATGATCAAGAAGGATTAGTATTTCCATAGAAATATGAGAACACATCTTAGAATAAGGTATGGAATCAACACTCGGCATTGAAGCAACTCGACTACCACAAAACAAAACAAAAAACAAAGGATTTGGCTTGCAGAATAAGCCGGAACAAATACCTATGATAGAGATTTACCCAATCCCATATCATGCATCTGTCGGAAAGATATTCTAGGAGCTACTTGAATTCCCACTTATAAACTCCCGAAACTTTCTGGTTATGCAATCAGGTGTTGGGGATACAGGGGACACAAAATATATCACCCAAACTAACAATACCTAGATCCAGCTGTATCCATCCTTCAACACATAACCAAGAAACCTTCGGAACTCATCTACCTCAACCTTCGAAAAGCATCCGTTATACGAGTTATGGCAATACTCCCGCACTCGCCTCAGTACTGGGCTATCAGGGTTATCTCACCAACAACTGTACAAAAGAGATTTTCGATGTCGGCTTACTAAACTCAGGTATTCCAGAACTGCAACGATAAAATTATGACGACAACACCTCAGAGCTCAACTCCCCGGGACACTTCCACTAAACCCCTGCTGACAGGAGGCACCAAGACAATGTTGTCATCACAAAACCATCGGAACGATTCTAAGATACCCGCGTGATCCTAAAATTTTTTTTAGTGAAATTTGAGAAGAGAAGAGTCAAAACTCTACGTCAGGATGCCTTACCAGAGCGATGAGGAGACTGGGAAGTAAAAAGAATTCCTAAACTCTCCGATACATAATTCCTAAATGACTCAAAACATTTTTCTAGACACAACTCGGCCGCTAAAAACGATCAATCAGTGGGGGCTCCTAAGGTCGCGGAAGGCTCTGATTACCAACTTGTAACGCCCTCGATGCGGCTATATCTCCCACGTGTCAAAGCACGACTTAGAGGCATAACCGCATTGAAAGCAATGTCGCAAGTGAGGTAATCTTCACACAACCCATGTAATACATAAGGGAAAGAGATACATAGATGGCTTACAATCGCCACTTCACACAATACATGAGTAAAGCATTACATCATACAGATACAATCAAGGTCCGACTACGGAAACAAAATATAAGAAGACTACCCCAAATGCTACACAGATCCCCGATCGTCCCAACTGGGCTCCACTACTGATCAACTGAAACGAAACAACACAATGAACAAGATCTTCATCGAGCTCCTCCTTGAGCTCGGATGCGTCACCTGCACAGCTTCATCGGCACCTGCAAACTGGTTTTGGAAGTATCTGTGAGTCACGGGGACTCATCAATCTCACACCCGCGAGATCAAGACTATTTAAGCTTATAGGTAGGGTAAAAGGTATGAGGTGGAGCTGCAGCAAGCGACTAGCATATATGGTGGCTAACGTACGCAAATGAGAGCGAGAAGAGAAGGCAAAGTACGATCGATGAACTATGATCAAGAAGTGATCCTAGAACAACCTACGTCAAGCATAACTCCAACACCGTGTTCACTTCCCGGACTCCGCCGAGAAGAGACCATCACGGTTACATCACGGGCACGGCTTTCGAAAGTTCAAACCCTGCAGGGGTGTCCCAACTTAGCCCACGATAAGCTCTCGTGATCAACGAAGGATATTCCTTCTCCCCGGGAAGACCCAATCAGTCTCGGAATCCCGGCTACAAGACATTTCGACAGTAATAAAACAAGTCCAGCAAGACCGCCCGATGCGCCGACAATCCTGATAGGAGCTGCACATATCTCGGTCTCAGGGCAACACCGGATGAGACAGGCTACGAGTAAAACCAGGCCTCGAGTTTCCCTGTGGTGGCCCCGCAGGCGGCTCGGTTCGAACCAGCACTTAGAGAAGCACTGGCCCAGGGGGGGCTAAATAAAGATGACCCTCGAGCTGGCCGACCCAAGGGAAAGGGATAGGTGGTAGGCAAATGGTAAAACCAATGTTGGGCCTTGCTGGAAGAGTCTTATTCAAAGCGACCTGTCAAGGGGGTCCCATAAATCACCCTACCGCGTTAGGGGCGCAAAATCCAGGAACATAATACCGATATGATGGAAACTAGGGCGGCAAGAGTGGAACAAAACACCAGGCATAAGGCCGAGCCTTCCACTCCTTACCAAGTATATAGATGCATTAATTAAATAAGATATATTGTGATATCCCCACAAGTAAACATGTTCCAACAAGGAACATCATCTCCATGTTCCAACAAGGAACAAAGTTCATCTTCACCTGCAACTAACAACGCTATAAGAGGGGCTGAGCAAAGCGGTAACATAGCCAAACAACGGTTTGCTAGGACAAGGTGGGTTAGCGGCTTGGTTTAACAATATGGGAGGCATGAAAAGCAAGTGGTAGGTATCGCAGCATAGGCATAGCAAAAGAGCGAGCAACTAGCAAGCAAAGATAGAAGTGATTTCGAGGGTATGGTCATCTTGCCTGAGATCCCGCAAGGAAGAAGAACGAGTCCATGAAGAAGACAAATGGATGTAGTCGAACGAATCCTCACAACTCCGGAACGAAACCGAAGCTAACGAGAGAAGCAACCCGGAAACAAACAAACAACATGGTAAACCAACAAGCACAAACATGACATGATGCACAACCAAGTATGATGCATGTTCGGTTTAAAGAGGCATGGCATGGCAAAATGCAACAAACAACACTACAAATTAAGTGGAGCTCAATATGCAACGAGTTGCATATTGACGAAACACCACAACAATTGTTTAGTTCTCTCCCGTTTATGTACTCAACAATATTAAATGTTGGTTAGCATGGCAAGAGGTGAAGCACAACAAAACTATCTATTTAGGCAAATTTAAATGAGGCCGGAACAACAAACAACAATTCCGAAAACTCCTCATGTGCATAATATGAATTTCGTATTGTTCTGCCCTAAACACAATTTTAATGTTGTTAAACAGCAAAATAAAGTGCCCCATGTTAATCTATGCATTTTTCTACCCCATTTACATATAAAGTTAATAAATTCTGAGCTACGGTTAAATAGTTATGAATTAAACCATTTTAGCATGGCATTTAGGCAAATTAGTGAAAACAGCAAGTTAAACATTTTTAACATGGATGAAAGTGGAAAATTATGAAACTAGATGAAAATCTAAGCATTTTACATATTAAAATCATTTTAATCCGATGCACGGTTCATGAGTTATTATATGCATGAAGTGCAAGGGGTTTCCTGTAAAACCGTAAATCCTGGGATAATTAGGAAATTTGCAGATCTGGAAAAAAAACATGAACGAGCCGAATCAGAGGCTGGCCCAACAATGCACAGGAGGGGGCACTGGATCTGGGTGCTCACCAGGCCTCATGGGCCGGCTCGGTGGGGAGGCTGGACGCGGGCTGCATCTGGCAGCGGCTGGGCTTCGACCGGGGAGGCAGGGCGCGGTCAACGCACGGCGTCGTGAGAGCAGGGGAGGCAAGGGGCGATGCAGACAGCGGTCAACGGCTGCAGCACGATGAGGCAGGAGTTCCGGCGAGGCGGCCTCGGCGGGGACCGGTCGGAACGGACTGGGACGGCAGACGTAGGCGAGATGGTAGGGTTGGCAGGGCCCAAATCTGGCCGAAGGACGAGCTTGAGGCGGCTACGGCTGCCTGAAAACTCCATGGACACCAAGTCGGGCTCCCTGCACGAGCAGACAGAGACAGAGAGAGAGAGAGAGAGAGAGAGAGAGAGAGAGAGAGAGAGAGAGGGATATGAGAAGGAGCAGAAGGGAGAGGAAGGAAGGGAAGGTAGGGCGACGCGGTGATGCTTGAGCACCAGGCGAGGTAGGGAGGAGGTCGACGGCATGACCTGCTGCTGCTGTTTTCGCCGGCGACGTGGACGTGCGAGGCGGCGGCAGTGGACTTGGCGAAGCAGGGACAACCGAATCCAAGGCGGGAAGGCACGACGGGAAACAGGGGTGGCTGGATCCGGGGCGAGGAAGCTCGAGTTCGTCCGGATCCGGCCGATCTTGGTGGCCGACGGTGCTAGCATGACGAGGACGCCTGCGAGCTTGCTCCGGGATGAGGCGGCCATGGTGGGGCATGCTCCTGTCGTCCTGAAGAAAAAGACAGAGGCCGCGAGGTGAGGGAGAGAGAAGAAACAGGGGAAGGAGGGAGGCGACTGGGAGCTGCATCATCAGGGAGGCAGCAGGCTTCGGGCGCCGGGCATCCACGAGCTCGGGTGCTGCTCAACGGCAGGAGGAAGAAGAGGATGGAGCAAGGCGTCGGTGGATCGAGTGCGCGGGGAGGCGCTGGATCGAGCGAGGTGGAGGGCGAGGGGATCTGGAGGCTGTTGGTGGCGAGCGATGGTTGGTGAGGGATGGATCCCGATGGGGATTTGGTGGAGTGGCGGCGCGGCTGGGAGGATGGGACAGGTCCCTAGATTTTAGAGTTGGTCTTTATATAACACAGGTGAATTTTGGGTAGGGGTGTTTGGTCCCTCTGATCTTAAACGGACGGTCGCGAATAAATAGGTTATGGAGTCCAATTAACAAAACGGAGATGTTTTGTAGACGTTAGGGGATGATCGGGACACAACGGTAGCGACATACCAGTTCGGGTTCGGGTAAGTCTCGGACACGCACACGAGGGGTTTGAGAGAGGTCAACGAGGACAAGGGCCTGACAAAACGATAACGGAGGCAAAGAGGGAAAGGGCAACTGCGAACGGCTACGAATTTTATGAAAACATGCAGATGCAATGTGCATGATGCTAAGAGATGAGATGCATGACATGAACAAAATGCAAAACAAAATACAAAAACCTGACCACGGAGGAAATATCATATCGCATCTCCGGAAAAGGCAAGGGTTGGAGTTATGAATATGGAAAGTTGTATCCGGGGCGTTACACATTGGTCCCGGTTCGTCCCGCCAACCGGGACCAAAAGGTCCAGACGAACCGGGACCAATGGCCCACGTGGCCCGGCCGGCCCCCTGGGCTCACGAACCGGGTCCAATGCCCCCATTGGTCCCGGTTCTGGTCTGAACCGGGACTAATGGGCTGCCCCGGCCTGAACCATTGCCCCCTTTTCTACTAGTGTACATACACGGCATACCACTTCCTCGCCATCGTTAATCTATATACCTGTCAGAGATGCACATATATATACCATGAAGCGAATTCAACAAAACAGCTATGAAATAGAAACAACATATATAGTAAACATAGTTAACAAATTTCATCGTACCAAAAGTAATTAACTAGAGGGTGGCACCATACATCTAATAGTTTCGTCGTACTGAGAGATTCGAAGTTTCGTCGTACATAAAGTAACAAGTAACTAAACAGACACATTGTTTTTAAGCAGTGCACTCTTCCCATCTGTCCATATCCGGAAGGGTGCACCCCAGCTTAGTGAAAGGCGTCATGTCCTGACGCTGTAGGGCAATGCGGGTTCGGACGTCAACTCGCGATATTGGGCCGCCGTAGAACATCCCATTCTCTTCGAGGACATCTTTGATGATGATGGACGCAATTTCCTGTTGGATCTAGTAGAAATCATTTCGAAGTCGATTATCCGGCACTGCTCCAAAGGCTTTGGCCCATCTCTGGATATGGGTATTGGATGAAGATTTAATGCAAAGTGATTGCACATCCCTTCTGTACTCCATAATTAGATGGATGACGTAGAATCCATCATTCTCACTTCTTGTCGGTTGCTGGATGCAACAGAAGTCAGTCTTTTGGCTGAAACAAAGCCCGACCTTATTTGTTTTTTTGCATTGGATGTAGCCACCCCGCATGCTGAAGCCCAGCATAGCTCTGTCCAGAACATACTTTATGTGTGTGTAATCTTTCTTTTGTATGGTCTTCGACGGGTCCAAATATAGAGCGCAGGAGAAACGCGGGTAAAGAACAATGAGAACGGCACGACACCCCCCGCTGCGCAAAATACACGATCAAGTTTAGCCTCCATGCGTGCAAAGTAACTATTGAAATGCACGAAAGGATGTATGTGTTATAGTGCTATCCGCGGATGACTTACCTGGGATGATAAGGTAGGAGAATCGTTTCTTTGTACTTATTGCTGAGCAAGAATTCTTTGATGTACTGACTCGCATATTGACCGTTGGCATCGTTGATTGACAAGAAGCCCTCATGCATGTAGTATGGGTCCGCGACCGCAAGACCGGTGACTTGCTCTCTCCTGATGATGTAGTTCATGTGCAGCGCATACAGGCGGACGAAGGTAAAATCGAGTGTCCTCATTCGAAACATCTGGAAGATGTAATCAAACCTCCGGAAGAAGAAGTCCGCGGGGCATGTCTGGACATACATCTTGCAACTACTTGGCACATGAACCGTATAAAGTGGGTATCCTGGATCATTCAAGGCGAGGAGGCTTCTCTCTGTCGAAAGCACATGGTCATGGAGTCTCCTGAGATCCCCTTCTATGGCAGCTAGTGCATTCGCCGGTACCATTGGCTCTCCCTATGACGCCCTGAGACCGATGCTTCAGAAGACTTCCATATTTTCGTGATCACCGTGTGTTTCTTTTGTGCTTGCTCTTTTATTTTCGCATTGCATCATGTCATCATGCCATCATGTCATTAATCTTTGCATCTCAACTCGACTAATAAATTGCATGGATCTTTGATCCATTTAAATCGAGGGAAGGGTGACTTCTCTTTACAACATATCCTCCCAATATTAGGGAGCTATATTAAATATTTCTTTAATTTGGAAATCACCATAACACACTTGCAAATTATCCCAATGCCTTTGTTATCTTAATTCTTTGTCTCCAACCATGCCATATATTCTTTCATCATATTCTGGAGCTCCACCAATAATCCGAACATTTTTAGACCTTCCCAATCCTCACTTTCTATTCAAATCATTTGAATTTAAATCAAATGAGTTTGAATTTAAATCTTTCAATCATGGCCTTTTCTATTTTTTCGGAACAAGCACATTTTTGTGACTCCGGGAAAATTATCCGCGTGTCCAACTTCTTCCCCTAACCTCCCTTTCTTTTCTTTCTTATCTCTGTTTTTTTATTTTCTTTAGAGTGACAGAGAGAAGAGAGCCCAGCAGCCTACTGTCGGAGTAATGGGCCACGGGTAGGCAAACCCGAGGCCCAGAACCTTTCAAGACATCGGGGCCGGCTTCGCCCCTCGAAGGATCCCAAGACAAAGGGCCGACTCTGACAGTCGGCTATAGCATCGCCGACTACCCACTCACGGCCGAATCTCGAAGACGGCTATGACATAAGCCGACTCCCAGTTGGCGACCCCAGGAATGCCGACTATGGGGAGTCGGCCCACGACTTCGCCCCCTTCAGCCTTCTAGAAGAAGGACGGGACTGGGGATGGCCGGAGTACAGCCCTCCCCTACCCTAATTACCAAGGGCGGGTATGGCTACAGTGCGACGTACCGGAGGAGATCTTCGGTATGGCGCGGCACTATGGCCATACCGGCCCTGACGTCTGCCCTAGCGGCGGAACCCTATTCCCACGTTGGCCCGCCAGTACGGCCTGGAGACGGCGGGCCCCGCCAGTCAGTGGGGGAGATAGAAGACGGCGAGAGCACCCGAAGACGGACCCCGTGGGAGTTGGCCTCCGAGAGTCGCCCAGCTCCTCCCACGGGCCCCACACGCCATTAACCAGATAGGACGGGGAGTGGCGACAGTGATCGCCCGCCAGGCGGCGGCACTGTTGCCATGCCCCCGTGACCAAGACGACGTCATCAGAAGGGCGGCTACAGTGACCAGGTCAGCCGGCAGGGCCCACCAGCGGCGGGCCCCAGGAGTCGGCGGAGAAGACGGCCACTTGAGAGACAGGCAGCTGGGACCCGCGCCCAGTCGGATTACCATTGTACCCCCGGGGGGTAGGCCTATATAAACCCCCCGGAACACCCATGCAAAGGGTTCGACCCTTTTTCCACCAGACCAACATCATAGAGGAGGGGAGAGCTAGCCTTGCCCTCTCCTACCTCTAGAACACAGCTCGAGGAGCAACTTTGTACACATATCTCCATAGTGACCATGCGGAGACCCTGCAGAGCAGCAGTAGGGGTATTATCTCCTCGGAGAGCCCCGAAGCTGGGTAAGATCCACCGGCGAGCATGTTTACGCCTCATCCCACTTCCAGGCACCGGCGACGTTCTACTCGCCCCCACCATGATAAGCCATCCTTTTGCATATGTCGCACCTAACCCCCGACATTTGGCGCCCACCGTGGGGCGAGGTGCACCGTCGTCCGGAGATCTGTTCTGGACGGGAACCCTTCTTCTCCCTAGCGAGCGTAGCCAGCCCGGCACGCCAGAAGAAGTTCACACCGACGCGCTGCGCGACGTTGAGACCGTTTGCGCGGCCAGCTGCCTCGCCGATCTTATCGGCGAGGTTAGCCTCTCCGACGAGCCTGTGTCCGACGCAGGCACCGGCGGCCCCGCGAACCTTCTCGTGGGCCTCCTCGACGACCTCCACGTTGCTGGCGAGCCTGCCACTGACCTGGAGTCCGTAGGCTCCACCGACCCGATGCTGGTCGATTCCGACACCGCGTCGCTCGACGCCTTCCCCACCAACGTGGTGGTCTACGACGAGCCGCTCCCTCGCGCGGAGGGCAGCGGGAGCAGCGTTACAGAGGTGCTCGTCATCGACCATGGCGAGCACTCCGACGGGAGAGCTCGCGACCCGCTTGACGCGGCACTGCAAGACCTGGATGCGCCCATTCCAGAGGAGGCTGACGCCGAGACACTGGAGGCGCGCCGCCTCCAGCTCGTCGAAGGCACGAAGAAGCTGGCGAGCATGAGACGCTTTTCAGAGGCCTACCAGCGCGAGATGGATCGCGCCGTGGGGCCAAGCCGCCTGGGCACGGTCCGCCAGCGCGGCGCGGACATCGCCAGCATGTTCGGGGCCAACCTCCCCGTATACGCCACGCCCGCAGAAAACATTCGAGCCGCCCAAGCGGCGGCAGACGAGCTGGATAACCTTGAAGGCGAAGAGCGCCGACTAATGACGGAGCGAGTCCAGCGACTCCTCGACGCGGCCGGCGTGCACAACGCGGCCGGCTGCCGCACCGAAGGACCGCAGCAGCAGAAAGATGACCTGCCACCCCGCCGAGATCAAGGCGCAACATCTCGGGCGCCGACTGGCGGCGTCCGCGGAAGAAAAGACAAGGAGCCGGCTGCAAGCCGTAGTCGGGCTCATATCACCATCGAGTGTGACCAGGACGGCCGCCCGAAAGCGGTAGAGCGGCGGGACGACTATGTGCCTCCGCCACCCCGCAGAGAAAGGCGAGTCTCTCCACCGCCCGTTGAACATCCGACTCTCGGAGGTCGCCTAGGCCGCCGAGAGGGAGTCGGAGAGAACGATGCCCGCCTCCGGATCGACCGACTCCATCGATCTCTGGTGCTGGAAGAATAAGATGAGCTGGGGCCGCCGTGTTTTGGTCCCCGCATCCGAGATGAGCCCTTCCCCAAAGGGTTCACTCTCCCCAGAGATACCCCCAAGTACACCGGCTCTGTGAAGCCGGAGGATTGGCTAGCCGACTACGCCACCGCCGTCGACATAGCAAGCGGCAACAAGCGCGTCGCCGTCAAGTACGTTCCGCTCATGCTCCAGGGCACGACCCGGACATGGCTGAACAGCCTGAAGCCCCGCAGCATCAACAGTTGGGTCGACTTCACCAAGGCTTTCGTCCGCAACTTCACGAGCACGTACAAGCGACCTCCCAAGCCTCGCCAGCTCTCCTTGTGCGTGCAAGGCCCTGACGAATCCACTCGCGACTACCTCACGCGGTGTTCCGAGCTCCGAAACTCCTGCGAGGGCGTGCACGAGGTGCAGGCCATCGAGTACTTCACCGCCGGGTGCAGAGAAGGCACCCTCCTCAAGCACAAGCTTCTCTGCGACGAGCCGGAGACCCTTGATGAGCTGCTGATCATAGCAGACGAATACGCCACGGCCGACTCTTCTATGAAGACGGAGATCCAAGTCGGCGCGACAGGCAAAGTCGCCCCACAGGCTCCCAGAACCCCGGCTGGAGACGCCAGCCGGCGGCAGCAGCAGAACGATCACAAGCGCAAGGCCCCGCAGCAGGCTTCCAATAGCCGGCAGGTCGCAACGGTCGACGATCAGCAACCAGAAGGGCAGCCTCCACCCAAGCGGCAGAAGGGCGGCAAGCCCAATTGGCTGCCGGCTTTCTCCTACGAGCAGACTCTGGATGGCCCCTGCAAGTTTCACAGTGGCGCGAAGCCATCAAACCACACCACCAGAAAGTGCCACTGGCTGACTAGGATTGCCAAGGGAGACGGCTTGGTGCCTCCTCCACCCGCTGGACAGCCGCCTCCGCCTCCACCCCCGCAGCCGGCTGCCAGGCCAGTCGGCGCAGTACAAGACGAGTACCCGGAAGAGCATGGAGCCTACGTGGTGTTCACCAGTGTGGCAGATGACAGACGCAGCAGGCGGCTGCAACAGCAAGAAGTCAACGCAGTAGCATCAGACACTCCAGAGTTCATGCACTGGTCCGAGAAACCTATCAGTTGGAGCAGAGCTGGTCACCCAGAGGTGATGCCGAATCCAGGGTCCTATGCCCTGGTCCTGGAGGCCACCTTTGCCACTGACAGGCGGGCAGCTCGCTTTTCGCGAGTTTTGATAGATGGAGGCAGCAGTATCATCATCCTGTACAAGGATACTATGGAGAAGTTAGGAATCAAGCAAAGACAACTCTAGAACAGCCGGACTGTATTCCATGGGATCGTCCCTGGCCTTTCCTGCTCCCCAATCGGCAAGATTTTGATAGATGTCCTTTTTGGAGATAAGGATCACTTCGGCCGAGAGCCTGTCTGGTTTGAAGTGGTGGACCTCCGGAGCCCATACCATGCACTACTTGGCCGACCTGCCTTGGCCAAGTTCATGGCGGTCCCCCACTACGCCTACCTCAAGATGAAGATGCCGAGTTCCAAGGGAATCCTGACTGTAGTCGGCGAATACATGAAGTCGTCCGCTTGTGCGGCCGAGAGTAGTCGGCTGGCTGAGTCCCTGGTTATTGCAGCAGAGAAGCGGCTTCTTGACCGGGTTGTGGCGATGGCCAGCAAGCAGCCTGAGTTGTCGCCCAACCCCAAGGAGTCAGAAGCTGAGGGATCGTTTAAGCCGGCGAAGGAAACGAAGAAGATACCTTTGGACCCAGAGCACCCGGAGAGGTACGCTGTCATAGGTGCGACCCTCGACAGCAAATAGGAAGGCGAGCTCGTCGATTTCCTCCGTGAGAATCGGGGCATCTTTGCATGGTCCCCCAAAGACATGCCAGGTGTACCGACGGAATTCGCCGAGCACAAGTTACATGTCCGGTCTGATGCGAAGCCCATCAGGCAGCCCTTGCGCCGCCTGTCAGAAGAGAAAAGAAGAGTTGTTGGTGAAGAGATAGCCCGGCTCCTTGCAGCCGGCTTTATCATGGAAGTATTTTTCCCAGAATGGTTAGCGAACCCAGTTTTAGTGCTGAAGAAGAACAAGCAGTGGCGAATGTGTATCGACTACACAAGCCTGAACAAAGCCTGCCCCAAGGACCCGTTTGCTCTGCCGAGGATCGATCAGGTGATAGACTCCACGGCCGGATGCGAGCTGTTGAGCTTCTTAGATGCCTATTCAGGATATCACCAGATCAAGCTGAACCCGGCAGACAGACTGAAGACCGCCTTCATCACGCCGTTCGGAGCCTTCTGCTACCTGACCATGACGTTCGGCTTGAGGAGTGCCGGCGCCACCTTTCTGCGTTGCATGCAGAAGTGCCTCCTCAAGCAACTCGGCAGAAATGCCCACGTCTACGTGGATGATGTGGTGGTGAAGACGGAGAAGCGCGGAACCTTACTGGAAGACCTCAAAGAGACCTTTGAGAACCTGCGCCGATTCCAGATCAAGCTTAACCCCGAGAAGTGCGTTTTCGGAGTACCAGCCGGCCAGCTACTCGGCTTCCTGGTCTCTGAACGCGGCATAGAGTGCAACCCCGTGAAGATCAAGGCCATCGAGAGGATGGAGGTGCCTAGCCGACTGTTGGACGTGCAGAAATTCACTGGCTGTTTGGCATCCATTAGCCGCTTTATCAGTCGGCTAGGCGAGAAAGCTCTCCCCTTGTACCAACTCATGAAGAAGACCAATTTTTTCGAGTGGAACCACAAGGCGGACGAGGCCTTTCTGCAACTGAAGAGGATGTTGGTTACTCCCCCTGTGTTGGCGGCTCCGACTCCCAAAGAGCCCATGCTCCTGTACATCGCCGCCACCAGCCGAGTAGTCAGCACGGTTATCGTAGTTGAGCGCAAGGAGGAAGGCAAGGCACTGCCGGTCTAGAGACCCGTCTATTATCTGAGTGAAGTACTGTCAACCTCCAAGCAAAACTACCCCCACTATCAAAAAATGTGCTACGGCGTGCACTTTGCCGCCAAGAAGCTGAAGCCCTACTTCCAAGAGCACCCAGTCACCATGGTCTGCACGGCCCCATTAGCCAAGATCATTGGAAGCCGAGACGCGTCAGGCCGAGTGGCAAAATGGGCCATAGAGCTGGCGCCATACACGATCTACTATCAACCCCGCACTGCCATCAAGTCGCAAGCACTAGCCGACTTCCTCGTCGACTGGGCCGAGACCCAGTACCTGCCACCGGCGACCGACTCCACCCATTGGCGGATGCATTTCGATGGCTCCAAGATGCGCACCGGCTTGGGAGCCGACGTCGTCCTCACTTCTCCCAAGGGCGACATGCTCAAGTACGCACTGCAGATTCACTTCGCCGCCTCCAACAACGTCGCCGAGTACGAGGCGCTCGTTCACTGGCTCCGGCTTGCCAAAGAGCTTGGCATCCGCCGGATCCTATGTTACGGCGACTCCGACTTGGTGGTACAGCAGTCGTCAGGCGACTGGGACGCCAAGGATGCAAACATGGCAAGCTATCGTTTTCTCGTGCAGCAACTCAGTGGGTATTTCGAGGGGTGCGAGTTCCTCCACGTGCCGAGGAACGACAATAACCAAGCAGATACTTTGGCACGAATCGGCTCCACCCGCCAAGCAATACCTTCAGGCGTCGCCCTCCAGCGCCTCCTCAAGCCGTCCATCAAGCCCTCACCAGAGTCAGATTCAATTTTTGTGCCGACTCCCCCTGAAGAAGCCAGATCCGGCCCGAGAGCCCAAGCAAACAACACAAGACCCGTTGCAGATGATCTCAAGAGTGCCGCAGTTGCAGCCAGCCCGGGGACTTCGGAACTCGGCCCGGGGACCGCGGCAGCCAGAGAGAAGACTCCAGAACTCGGCCCGGGGACTGCGGCAGCCAGAGAGAAGACTCCAGAACTCGGCCCGGGGACTGCTCCAGTCGGCCCGGGGACTTCGTTAATCCAGCAAGCGGCTGCGGACTCCAGCCCGCCGACTCCCAGCCCAGCCGCTCGCGTCCAAGTCACAGTTTTGACAGTAGAAGAGATAGCAGCACCCTCATGGGCCCAACCCATCCTCCAATTCCTGGTGAACAAGGAGCTGCCGCCTGATGAAACCTTAGCTCGGCAAATACAACGCCGAGCAGCAGCATACACCATAATCAACAGAGAGCTAGTTAGGCGCAACGTCACCGGTATTCATCAACGCTGCGTTGAGTCGGATCAAGGCCAAGCAATTCTCAAAGATATCCACCAGGGCGAGTGCGGCCACCATGCGGCCTCAAGAGCGCTCGTTGCCAAAGCCTTCCGACACGGTTTCTTCTGGCCGACTGCCCTCGAAGAGGCCAAAGAGTTGGTCCAGAAATGCAAGGGGTGCCAGAAGTTCTGATCCAAGCCGCATCAGCCGGCTTCAGCACTCAAGACTATCCCCATCGCATGGCCCTTTACAGTATGGGGCCTGGATATGGTGGGACCCTTCAAAACGGCACGAGGTGGCCTGACTCATCTACTTGTCGCGGTGGACAAGTTCACCAAGTGGATAGAGGTGAAGCCCATCAAGAAGTTGAATGGTCCGACTGCCGTGACTTTCATCTCAGATGTCACAATTCGGTATGGCATACCGCACAGCATCATCGCCAACAACGGCACCAACTTTGCCAAAGGCGCCTTGGCCCGTTTCTGCACGACGCAGGGCATCCGATTGTACCTAGCGTCCGTTGCCCATCTGCAGTCGAACGGGCAGGTGGAGCGGGCGAATGGCCTCATCCTGTCCGGCATCAAGCCTCGGTTGGTCGAACCGCTGGACCGTTCGGCCGGCTGTTGGCTTGACGAGTTGCCAGCCGTCCACCGGAGTGTGCGTACGAATCCAAACAAGTCAACCGGCTTCACGCCCTTCTTCCTCGTCTACGGTGCTGATGCCGTCATCCCAACGCATATAGAGTTCGACTCCCCGCGAGTCACAATGTACACTGCGGAAGAGGCAGAAGAAGCAAGACAAGACGGTGTTGATCTGCTGGAAGAGGGCCGGCTGTTGGCACTCAGACGGTCCAACATCTACCAGCAGAGCCTACGTCGCTACTACAATAGGAAGGTCAGGCCGAGATCCTTCCAAGAGGGCGACCTTGTGCTCCGGCTGATCCAGCGAACAGCCGGCCAGCACAAGTTGTCGGCTCCGTGGGAAGGCCCCTTCATCATCAGCAAGGTGCTGTGCAATGACTGCTACTACCTGATCGACGCTTAGAAGCCCCGAGCGTGCTAGAGGGACGACTCCGGCAAAGAGACGGAGCGACCATGGAACACGAATCTTCTTCAAAGATTTTACAGCTGATGCAGTATGTATCACGCCCCCCTTTTGTATTTTAAGTACCAAGACTCTGGGTCCCCCGAGACGGACTCAGGGACTGCCCCTTTTGTTATCTGTATGATAAGAATTATGCTTCCGAGTACGACACTCTTTATGCCGCTTGACCCCGGGCTCGACCAATCGGCCCGGGGACTTGCCGTCTCGCGCTATGAAAACGCTTCCTGCGGTCAGACAAGTAGTGCGCGGCGCCTAAGCCGACTCCCGCCAAAGCCACAGCTCGCAGAGCGACTGACTGGTGGGCCGGAGTAAGGTAGCATAGGCGCCCGCATGAAAAAAGGCTAAGGATTCAAAGCGTAAAAACATAGCCCGAGACGGCTTTTCAGCTGATCCTCGCAAAACCGACTCCGAGTAGTCGGCTTGCCGTCTTTCTATCCGACTTGCTACAAAAACTCTCGAACGGCTAAGTACTTGCCTTCCCAAGGCGGCCAGGTATTTGGTCCAGCGGCAGTCCGCGGAGCGGCTGTCCGACTGGCAAAGACGGCACCCAAGGGAAGGCGGCAAAAAGAAAAAAGCCTAAAGAGCAACAAGCAAGAAACGATAGAATCTAGACAAATATTTACACCACAAAGGCCAATGGCCGAACCCATGAACAGATGTTCAAAATACACCCACTGGGTGTAACGCCAGTGGGTGGAAATGTGCGAATTAACAAAGTCTTCGAGAAATTACTAAGCAGATAAGTAAAGCAAGACGGCGGCTTATGAAGCGGCAGACGGGTTTGGGGGCTCGGCGGAGATGGCGGTGTCGGACGTCGGGGCAGCCGGTTGGGCAGACTCGGCTTGATCACCTCCAGCAGCAGTTGGCGTAGTTCGGCGCGGCTCGTTGTTGGAGGCTCGGTCGAGCTGAGGCTGGTCGCCCGCTCCGGCTTCTGGCGCCTCCGTCTCGCCGCCGGCTTCCACCTCGTCTTCTTCCTCGACGCTGGAGCCAATCACATCCGCCGAGTCCTCGCCGTAGTTCGGGTTCATCCCAAAGCACTCCGGCGGTGCCTCCTCGCCGTTGTCAGCACGGTCAGGAACGAAGATGCTGGTGTCGACGTACTCGGCGATCGCCGCGGCGCGCTTGACAAAGTCATCCTCCATGGATGCCAGTTCCGGTTGGGCCTTAGCTCGGAGCGTGGCCAGCTGGTCCAGACTCAGGTCTGGATACCATGCCTTGACGAACTCCAAGGCACAACGTGCCCTGGCACGTGCCGAGGAGCCCTTCCAAGCCTCCAGACGGCCTGCTGCGACCTCCAGCCAGTCGGCAGTCCAACTGGGAGTGCGCAGAACCGGCATCTCCGGCCACAAGGCAGCAATCGCCTGGGCGCCAACTCGTTGAAGCCGGCGTAGCATCCGGTGAGCCGGCCATAGACGAGCCTCGATGCTCAGAAGCTGTTCGTCAAGAGTCCGGGGGGCGTTGACAGCAATCTCCTCACCGGCCGCCCTCCGCGCCTCACGGCAGCCTCGATGGCTTGAACGGCAGTTTGTGCGTAACCCGGGAAGAAGTCTGCCAAAGACGAAAAAAGAAGCAAGTCAGAAAAAGCAAGAGTCTGCCCGACCCACAGTCGGCCGCTCAAAGAAAGCGAGCAAAGAAAACTTACCATCGACGATATCTTCAATCTCGTGGAAGCCGGAATTCAGCATCGCCTCCTTATCAGTCCAGGAGGAGCGTTCGACCTCGAACTCGGCCTGGAGCTCAGCCTCCTTGTCCTTCGCCCCCTCCTGCACCTTCTTGAGCAGCTCCTTCTGCTCCGCCAGCTGCACGGTCGGCAGGTCGCGCTCTGTGACAAGCTTGCTGCAGTCCGCCTCTTTGGCACGCAAGGCGGTGTTAGCAGCGCCCAGCTGCTCCTGAAGGACGGTGTTGGCCTCTGAAGAAAAAAGAAAAAGGACACAAGTCATCAGAAAAGGTCGCCAAGAAGATCCGGCCCGACTGCGCAGCAGTCGGCCCGAATCTCGGGGACTACAGCCCGCGGGTGCGCCAGCACGCCCCCGCGAAGAAGCAAACTTACTCCGGCTCTCTGACAAGTCGGCAGTCCGCTTGCCCAGCTCTTCAACATTTCGGTTGAAGACGGTGGCTCGGAGGTTGTGGTAGTCCTACAGTGAGCATTTCAAAAAGAATAAGCGTTTGGAATTCGCCATTAGAGTTCCAACCCGCCTGCTCAGCAGCCGACCTGGAACTCGGGGACTACACCCAGTGGGTGCGCTAGCGCGCCCCCACAGAGAAGAACAAGAAAAAACAAGTCAGAAGGAACATACCCGGACAGCCGCTCGTGTCGCCAGGTGCGCCTTTGTGCAGTGCTGGATGGCGTCGCTTTCAGCTCGCAGCTTCGCCTGGACGTCCAGGAGCGCCTGGTTCAGCGGGCCCGTGCCGCCTCCTCGCGCCCACCCGACGGGCGCGGAGCTCATCACCTCGACCACCGGCGTGGCCGAGCTGGCCGCTCCGGTCTCCAGAGGGCGTGGCGCCGAAGTCGCCTTCTCCGGCCGGCGGCGAGTTGGCAGGGCGACTTGAAGAAGCAAGTTCGCTGTGGCTTCGTTTGAAGTCGGCTGTACCGGCGGTTCTGCCGACTGTTTATCCTTTGCGCCCCCCAATGACGGCGGGGGCGGTGGTGGCGGCACCACCGGGTCTCGCCTGGGGATCTCGCCGCCCTCCCTCTCCGCAATGGCGTACTCCCCGTCGGCTTCTCCAGACCGCTCCGTATAAACCGGACGCGGCTCCGAGTTCAACGGAACGACGAGCAGCGCCGATTGGCGGCGCGCGGCTTCTTCGGCCAGCTCTTGGGCCGCGGCAGCGGCTCCGGCTCCCTCGAGACCCTGCTGGGCGGGGGCGACCGTCTTCTCGGCCTCCGCCTTCTTCCGACGACCGGCTTCATCCTCGTCGCGTTTCTCCTGCGTGTTCCGCTCCGTCGCCTCCCGGAGGTCGGCAGCTGGGTCGATGCGCCGAGTTGTGGCGGACGACTCCACCGACCCCCTGATGGAGGTGGCGGCGACCCTCCCTAGGGTGAGAGGAGCTCTGAAGCGAGGAGCACGTGTAAAAACTCAGACTAAACCCACCAGAAGACAAAAACAAGACAGAGAAGTAGGGGCACTCACGCAGAGGATAGCGGCGGCTTCTTCACTTCCTTACGGAAGCGCTGGGCCTTCGCGGCCGCCTCTTCCCGTTTGGTCGCGGCGGCTGCCCCCTTAAACTTCTTCTCCCGGCCTCCGAGGGAACTCGGCCCGGCCCGGCGCTTCCTCGCGCCGTCTTGCCTCGGCTGGTGGTGCGGGGCGACTTCCCCTTCTTCGCCGACGGGCCAGTCGGCGAAGGTGGCCGAGGGCCTCAGGCCGCCTTCTTCTCCTTCGCCGCCTCCTTCGGCGTCGGCCTCCAATGCCGCCGCCCCCAAGTCGGGGTCGTCGACATCGCTCTCTGCTCGATCAGAGGCGAACTGGCGAGGCGGCCCCGTGGCGCCAGATGAGGGCTGGAGAAGAGAGTTCTGGTTCAAAGGTTAAGAGAAATAAAGAGCAGAAGCCGGATTCGGCTGAAAAAGAGAAAGAGAAGAAAAGAGCAACTTACCACCGGCGGGGGGTTGGCGCGTGAGTATGGCTCCATGCCAAACTGCCAGTCACCCGAGAGGCCGCAGTTCGCGATGAAGTTCACCGTGTCCGCAACCTCCGCGTGAGGAAGATCTTTGGTGCACGTCCGACTGGGGTCCCGGTGGCCGCTCATCTGACAGATCAGATGAGGCCGGCTTTGGAGCGGCAGAACTCGGCACGCCATGAAGGCGGCCAGCAAGTCGGCCCCAGTCAGGCCGGCTGACTGCGTCAACACCCGAAGTCGCTGCACGGCGGCGGCTCCAGCCGGAGTCAGCGTCTTGGCGCGGTAGGACCAGCTGGGCTGCCTCCTAGCCGGCGCGCCGGCTTCGAAGGCCGGCAGGCTGACCCAGTCGCCGTCTGCGGCGACGTTCTTTATATAGAAGTAAGAACGCTGCCACATCTTCACCGACTTGATCAGCTGGATGGCGGGGAATGGGTTGACGGCAGTCGACCTCCGCAGCGCGATGAAGGCGCCGCATTGGGCTGGCACGCCGGCAACGTGCGTACCGAGCTTAGAATGGAAGAAGTCCCCCCACAGCTCGATGGTGGGGAGAACACCGAGGGATCCCTCGCAGAGCGCGGCGAAGGCCGCCAACAGCACCACCGTGTTTGGAGTAAGGTGGTGCGGTTGGAGGCCGTGAAACTCCAGGAACGAGCGGAAGAATCCGCTCGCCGGCAGCCCCAAGCCGCGCGACAGGTGGGAGCGGAACACGACGCGCTCGCCCTCCGCCGGCACCGGCGACACCTCCCCCGGCGGCGGGGCGCGGGCCTGCACGAGGTGCGCGCCGGGGATGCGGCGCGTCCTGCGAAGAAACTCGATGGCGTCGTCGTCAACTTCAGAGCCGTCCCACACGCCAGAGCGGACGGCGGCGGGCGCGGCGGCGGAAGAAGAGCTCATCGCCGGGAGCAGGGCGTGGTCCGGCGCGGCAGCAGTGAGAAGAAGAAGGAACGGGAGGAAGCCGAGGAGAGCGGGCGCGCGTGCTTCGCCGCCCCGCTCCCTCTGCCTACTTATAGGCCTACGGGCTGAGGAGTCGAGGGGGCGTCGTGGGATTAACTGCGCCCACGCCCCCACGACCCCCACGATTTACCACGCGGAGTTAGCGTGCGCATTTACTGCGCCAAAAGCCCAACCGTCAGCGCGGCCGCAGCGGATCCGCTCGAGGGCCGAGGCGCGGTGGTGGCGGGCCCCGCCCGCGGGCCTGTCCCGTCGCGCGCGTGGGCTGGCAGGCTTGCCCGGCCATGTGGCGCCCATGGAATGGTCCGCGGCGGGCGGCGGCCGTGTAGCTTCTCAAGCACGCCATTTGCGTCCCGCCACGATCTTCAAACTACCTAAAGAAGAGCAAGGCGACTTGAAGGCAAGTCCGACCTCTGAGAGACGGCTCGACGAAGACGGCCGGAGCAGAATCGCCTCCTGATAATCGGTACGAAGGGAGACGGCAGGCGAGCTACGACACCAACTTCTCGAAGGAAGAAACTGTTGAGGCCCCTCGGCGCATCCCTCGGCGCCTCACCAGCTTCGGGGACTACTGTCGGAGTAATGGGCCACGGGTAGGCAAACCCGAGGCCCAGAACCTTTCAAGACATCGGGGCCGGCTTCGCCCCTCGAAGGATCCCAAGACAAAGGGCCGACTCTGAGAGTCGTCTATAGCATCGCCGACTACCCACTCTTGACCGAATCTCGAAGACGGCTACGACGTAAGCCGACTCCCAGTTGGTGACCCCAGGAATGCCGACTATGGGGAGTCGGCCCACGACTTCGCCCCCTTCAGCCTTCTAGAAGAAGGACAGGACTGGGCATGGGCGGAGTACGGCCCTCCCCTACCCTGATTACCAAGGGCGGGTATGGCTACAGTGCGATGTACCGGAGGAGATCTTCGGTATGGCGCGGCACTGTGGCCATACCGGCCCTGACGTCCGCCCCAGCGGCGGAACCCTGTTCCCACATTGGCCCGCCAGTACGGCCTGGAGACGGCGGGCCCCGCCAATCAGCGGGGGAGATAGAAAACGGCGAGAGCACCCGAAGACGGACCCCGTGGGAGTTGGCCTCCGAGAGTCGGCCAGCTCCTCCCACGGGCCCCACACGCCATTAACCAGATAGGACGGGGAGTGGCGACAGTGATCGCCCGCCAGGCGGCGGCACTGTTGCCATGCCCCCGTGACCAAGACGACGTCATCAGAAGTGCGGCTACAGTGACCAGGTCAGCCGGCGGGGCCCACCAGCGGCGGGCCCCAGGAGTCGGCGGAGAAGACGGCCACTTGAGAGACAGGCAGCTGGGACCCGCGCCCAGTCGGATTACCATTGTACCCCCGGGGGGTAGGCCTATATAAACCCCCCGGAACACCCATGCAAAGGGTTCGATCCTTTTTCCACCAGACCAACAGCATAGAGGAGGGAAGAGCTAGCCTTGCCCTCTCCTACCTCTAGAACACAGCTCGAGGAGGAACTTTGTACACATATCTCCATAGTGACCATGCGGAGACCCCGCAGAGCAGCAGTAGGGGTATTATCTCCTCGGAGAGCCCCGAAGCTGGCTAAGATCCGCTGGCGAGCATGTTTACACCTCATCCCGCTTCCAGGCACCGGCGACGTTCTACTCGCCCCGACCATGATAAGCCATCCTTTGGCATATGTCGCACCGAACCCCCGACACCTACCAAGACCGGCCCAACCTCCCCTAGGCCCAGCAGCTCCCTATCTAACCCTACAACCCTTGCCCGATCCATTTCCCTCTCCCCTCGTTCGATCTCTCCTTCCTGCGCCGCTAGAGAGAGAGAAAGAACGGCAGTGCCTCGCCCAATCCCATCTCCCTCCGTCGAGCGCCGCGCCTCCTGCCTCTCCGCGACCCCCGCTGCAGCTCCTTCTCCAGCTCGTCCTCGATCTCAAGCTCGCCACCATGCCAGGACCTCCTCGTTCGCCTCTGTCGCTCCCCTGCGCCAGCCAACAACCTCCGCTGCTACCCAGCGCCGCCGCCTTCCCCAGCGCCATTGCTGCCTACCGATGCCTCTGCCGTCCCCGTGCCCTGCTGCCTCCTAGAGTGTCGTGTTAGTTAGGAAGAATGAGATTGCAGGAATCGATAATCATTGATTGTGTGCAAGGTGCACATATATAGATACAGGGTGGACCGGCCTCTACTTGTCTCCCAAGATCTACAAATATACGGGGGGAGAGAGAGAGATACAACGGTATAAATACAGACCATAGTCCTATACATATGCAGTGTACAACGTACGCTCAACACCCCCCCGCAGTAGAAGCGTCGCCGGAGACACAGAGACTGGACCGAAACTCCTCAAAAACTGGTGTCGGTAATCCCTTAGTCATGACATCAGCGAACTGCTGAGTGGTAGGAACGTGTAGAACACGAACCTTCCCAAGAGCCACCTGCTCGCGAACGAAGTGAATGTCAAGCTCAATATGCTTCGTACGGCGATGGTGTACGGGGTTGGTGGAGAGGTAGACGGCGGAGACATTGTCACAGTAGACGATCGTGGCCTTGGGAACCACACAGAGCAACTCCTGAAGAAGTAGACGATCGTGGCCTGGGGAACCACACAGAGCCACTCCACCTCTGCGCTCGAGCGAGAGACCGTGGGCTGCCGCTTGGACGACCACGATATCAGCAAAGGCCCGAGGTAGACACAATAGCCTTACGTGGAACGACGCGTGTCCGGGTAGCCAGCCCAGTCAGCATCGGAGTAGGCGACCATGTCGATGGATGAGGAAGCCGTCAGGGTGAGCCCCATGGTCATAGTGCCGCGTATATACCGAAGGATACGCTTCACCAGAGTCCAATGGGAATCACGCGAGGAGTGTATGTGGAGGCACACCCGCTGAACTGCATATTGCAGGTCACGCCGAGTGAGCGTGAGATACTGCAGGGCGCCGACGATGGAGCGGTAGAACGCCGCATCTGGCGCAGGGGAACCCTCCAAAGCAGAAACCTTCGCCTTGGTGTCAACAGGCGTGGACGCGGTCTTGCAATTAAGCATGCCCGCGCGCTCGAGAAGGTCATGAGCGTACTTCTGCTGATGCAAAAAGAACCCGTCGGCACGACGAACGACCTCAATGCCAAGGAAGTAGTGCAGCGCTCCAAGATCCTTGAGGGCAAACTCATCACGTAGATGAGCCGTGAGCTGCTGAAGAAGCCCAGGCGAGGATGCCATCAGGATAATGTCGTCCACATAGAGTAGTAGATATGCAGTGGCAGTGCCCTGATGATAGACGAACAATGACGCGTCGGAGTGGGTTGTATGAAACCCAAGCTGTTGTGGAAACCCGGCCATACGCTGGTACCACGCCCTGGGGGCCTGCTTTAGTCCATAGAGGGACCGAGAGAGCAGACAGACATGGTCGGGATGCTCGGCGTCAATGAAACCAGTCGGCTGCTCGCAGAAGCCCCGCTCCGTGAGATGGCCGTGCAGAAACGCGTTGGAGACATCCAACTGATGCACTGGCCAGGCCCGGGAGACCGCTAGCTGAAGCACTATACGGATCGTGCCCGGTTTAACAACCGGAGCGAAGGTGTCGGTGAAGTCCACACAGGCGTGCTGGCGGAAACCAGGCACCACCCAATGAGCCTTGTAGCGCTCAAGAGAACCGTCAGGGTTGGTCTTGTGGTGAAACACCCTTTTGCCACTGATGACGTTGGCGTGGGGGGGTCACGGCACAAGATACCAGGTGCGGTTGCGCTGGAACGCGTCAAACTCCTCGTGCATCGCGGCGAGCCAATGTGGATCGCGGAGAGCGGCGCGTGCGGACGAGGGTATGGGCGACGGTGGAGAGGATGATGTCGACACCGCGCACGCGTACTCGTCAGCAGCATAGCGCGTGCTGGGGCGGTGGATGCCGACGCGGGACTGCGTCACCATGCCGGTGGAAGGCGGGTCGGCTGCGACGGGGTGGACGGACGGGGGTGATGAAGGGTCCGTCACGCCCGGCGTCACAGCGGTACCGAAGCCGGCTGCGGTGGCAGGGCCGGCCGGGACGGGGCCAGCCACGGGTCTGGCGGGCTGGAAGCCGAAGGGCCACCCAGGGCCATGCAGAGCCGCGCCGGGGGGCGTGCAGCCGGGGCCGCAGCAGAGGAGCCCGCGGCGGGTTGCGTCGCAGAGGGGCCCGCGGGGGGCGCTGAGGCTGCACCAGGAGGAGTCGGCAGGAGCCGCGCCGGGGCCAGGAGAGGCCGCGCCGGGGGCATCATCGAGTCCGCATCCGGGGCACCATCAGGAAGCGCCGAGTCTGCTGCAGGCACCTGATGAAAGGGAAAAACCCGCTCGTCAAAGTACACGTGTCGAGAGGTGTACACACGGTGGGAAACGGGGTCGTAGCACCGGTAACCTTTGGTGTTAGGAGGGTAACCTTGGAAGATACATGCTACGGAGCGAGGAGCGAGTTTGTGTGGTGAAGTGGAGGCGGTGCTGGGATAACACAAGCATCCGTAGATGCGAAGACCATCATAGGAGGGAGGGGAACCAAAAAGAAGGTGGTGGGGTGTGTAGTTCCAGCGTGGACGACAAGGCCTAATGTTAACTAGGAGAGTGGCGGTGGCGAGAGCATCAGGCCAGAACCTAGGGGGCACGTTGGAGTGAAACAACAACGTGCAGACGTAGTCGTTAAGAGTGTGGAGAATCCGCTCGGCGCGGCCGTTCTGCTGGGATGTGTAGGGGCATGTGAGACGAAAGGTGGTGCCGTGAGAGGCGAGGAGATGGCGAGTGGCAGCGTTGTCAAATTCTTTGTCGTTGTCAATCTGAAGGGCGAGGATAGGGCGCCCGAACTGGGTAGTGACGTAGGAGTAAAAGGCTGTGAGAGTGGCAAGAACATCGGATTTGCGACGGAGCGGCAACGTCCATGCAAAGTGAGAGAAATCATCAAGTAAAACAAGATAATATATGAACCCGGTGTTGCTCTCAACGGGAGATGTCCAAACATCACTATGGATTAACTGAAACGGAAAAGAAGAAATAGTGTTTGACTCGCTAAACGGTCGACGAACGTGCTTGCCGAGATGGCAAGCATGACAAGTATGCTCATCGAATTTATTACACGAAAATGAAAAACTCTTGAGAATCTGGCGAAGGACGGTGGAGTTGGGATGACCCAGGCGTGCGTGCCAGAGGTCGACACCGGCGGTGAGGGCGACTGGTGAGGCGGTGGCGGTGGAGGCGGAGTGCACCGGGTATAAGTCGTCAGGGCTATCACATCGGTGGAGCACCATCCGTGTACGGGCGTCCTTCACAGAGAAACCAAGGCCATCCAATTCAACAATGAGAGGATTGTCACGTGCAAGACGACGAACAGAGACAAGATTTTTAACTAGTGTCGTGGATTTGTCACGGTAGATGTACTTAGTGTCAGGACTTAGTCGCGAGGCCAATGCATCTATGTGGTAGCTTGAGAGGGGTTGAGTGGGACGAGAGACGCAGGGCGGATCAACATACAAGACAAGGATTTAGACAACTTTGGGCCCCGGGAAACATCATCCGGTAACAACCCTACATGTTATTTGAGGCTAGGTCTCATTATCATCACGAGGGAGACGCCGTAAACCGGCTCTTTGTGTCTAGCCCTAGAGATTGTTTCTTCTTGCTTGTAGCTTGTCCCTCTTTGGGAAGCCCTACTGTTGGGGAACGTAGCAGAAATTCAAAATTTTCCTACGTGTCACCAAGATCTATCTATGGAGAAACCAGCAACGAGGGGAAGAAGAGTGCATCTACATACCCTTGTAGATCGCTAAGCGGAAGAGTTCAAGTGAACGGGGTTGATGGAGTCGTACTCGCCGTGATCCAAATCACCAATGACCAAGTGCCGAACGGACGGCACCTCCGCGTTCAACACACGTACAGCCCGGTGACGTCTCCCATGCCTCGATCCAGCAAGGAGAGAGGGAGAGGTTGAGGAAGACTCCATCCAGCAGCAGCACGACGACGTGGAGGTGGTGGAGGAGCGTGGCAATCCTGCAGGGCTTCGCCAAGCACCGCTGGAGAGGAGGAAGGAGAGATGCAGGGCTGCGCCGAGAGGGAGATCAAATCGCGTGTTGGGCAGCCCCAAAACCTCAAGTATATATAGGGGGAGGGGAGGGGCTGTGCCCCCACCTAGGGTTCCCTCCCTAGGGGCCGCGGCATCCCCCAGATCCCATCTGGGAGGCGGCCAAAGGGGGAGAGAGGGGGGGCGCACCTAGGGTGGGCCTTAAGGCCCATCTGGACCTAGGGTTTGCCCCCTCCCACTCTCCCTTGCGCCTTGGGCCTTGGTGGGGGGGGGGGGCGCACCAGCCCACCTGGGGCTGGTCCCCTCCCACACTTGGCCCATGCAGCCCTCCGGGGCTTGTGGCCCCACTTGGTGGACCCCCGGGACCCTCCCGGTAGTCCCGGTACGTTACCGATAAAACCCGAAACTTTTCCGGTGCCAAAACAGGACTTCCCATATATAAATCTTTACCTCCGGACCATTCCGGAACTCCTCGTGACGTCCGGGATCTCATCCGGGACTCCGAACAACATTGAGTTACCACATACAAACTTCCTTTATAACCCTAGCGTCATCGAACCTTAAGTGTGTAGACCCTACGGGTTCGGGAATCATGCAGACATGACCGAGACAACTCTCCGGCCAATAACCAACAGCGGGATCTGGATACCCATGTTGGCTCCCACATGTTCCACGATGATCTCATCGGATGAACCACGATGTCGAGGATTTAATCAATCCCGTATTCACTTCCCTTTGTCCAGCGGTATTGTACTTGCCCGAGATTCGATCGTCGGTATCCGATACCTTGTTCAATCTCGTTACCGGCAAGTCTCTTTACTCATTCTGTAACACATCATCCCGTGATCAACTCCTTGGTCACATTGCGCATATGATGATGTCCTACCGAGTGGGCCCAGAGATACCTCTCCGTCACACGGAGTGACAAATCCCAGTCTCGATTCGTGTCAACCCAACAGACACTTTCCGAGATACCCGTAGTGTACCTTTATAGCCACCCAGTTACGTTGTGACGTTTGGCACACCCAAAGCATTCCTACGGTATCCGGGAGTTGCACAATCTCAAGGTCTAAGGAAATGATACTTGACATTAGAAAAGCTTTAGCATACGAACTACACGATCTTTGTGCTAGGCTTATGATTGGGTCTTGTCCATCACATGATTCTCCTAATGATGTGATCCCGTTATCAACGACATCCAATGTCCATGGTCAGGAAACCGTAACCATCTATTGATCAACGAGCTAGTCAACTAGAGGCTTACTAGGGACATGGTGTTGTCTATGTATCCACACATGTATCTGAGTTTCCTATCAATACAATTATAGCATGGATAATAAACGATTATCATGAACAAGGAAATATAATAATAATCAATTTATTATTGCTTCTAGGGCATATTTCCAACAGTCTCCCACTTGCACTAGAGTCAATAATCTAGTTCACATCGCCATGTGATTAACATTCACAGGTCACATCGCCATGTGACCAACATCCAAAGAGTTTACTAGAGTTCATAATCTAGTTCACATCACTATGTGATTAACACTCAATGAGTTCTGGGTTTGATCATGTTGCTTGTGAGAGAGGTTTTAGTCAACGGGTCTGCAACATTCTGATCCGTATGTACTTCGCAAATCTCTACGCTATATTTGGAGCCATTTCAAATAACTGTTCTACTTGGAGCTATTCCAAATTGTTGCTCCATTATACGTATCCGGTATCTCTACTCAGGACTATCCGGATAGGTGTTAAGCTTGCATCGACGTAACTCTTTGCGTCGAACTCTTTATCACCTCCATAACCGAGAAACGTATCCTTATTCCTCCAAGGATAATTTTGACCGCTATCTGGTGATCTACTCCTAGATCACCTTTGTACCCTCTTGCCAGACATGTGGCAAGGCACACATCAGGTGCGGTACTCAGCATGGCATATCGTATAGAGCCCATGACAAGAGCATAGGGGACGACCTTCGTCCTTCCTCTTTCTTCTGCCGTGGTCGAGCTTTAACTCTTAACTTCATACCTTACAACTCAAGCAAGAACTCCTTCTTTGACTGATCCATCTTGAACACCTTCAAGATCATGTCAAGGTATGTGCTCATTTGGAAGTACCATTAAGCGGTTTTTGATCTATCCTTATAGATCTTGATGCATAATGTTCAAGTAGCTTAATCCAGGTTTTCCATTGAAAAACACCTTTCAAATAACCCTATATGCTTTCCAGAAATTCTACATCATTTCGGATCAACAATATGTCATCCACATATACTTATCAGAAATGGTGTAGTGCTCCCACTCACTTTATTGTAAATACAAGTTTCCCATAAACTTTGATTACTCCATCAAAGTGTATATTCCGACTCCGAGATGCTTGCTCTAGTCCATGGAAGGATCGCTGGAGCTAGCATACTTGTTAGCAATTTTCAGGATTGACAAAACTTCTGGTTGTATCTCATGCAACCTTTCCTCAAGAAAATCGTCGAGGAAACAATGTTTTGACATCCTATCTGCAAGATTTCATAAATAATGCAGTAACTGCTAACATAATTTCAACAGACTTTTAGCATCGCTACGTGTGAGAAAGTCTCATCATAGTCAACTCCTTGAACTTGTCGAGAAACATCTTAACGACAAGTCGAGCTTTCTCAATGGTGACACTTACCATCATTGTATGTCTTCCTTTTAAAATCCATCTGCGCCCAACAGCCTTACGACTATCAAGTAGTTCTTCCAAAGTCTACACTTTGTTTTCATACATGGATCCTCTCTCGGATTTTATGGCCTCAAGCCATTTATCGGAATCCGGTCCCACCATCGCTTCTCCATAGCTCGTAGGTTCATTGTTGTCTAGCAACATGACTCCCAAGACAGGATTACGTACCACTCTGAAGTAGTACGCATCCTTGTCGTCCTACGAGGTTTGGGAGTGACTTGATCCGAAGTCTCATGATCAATATCATAAGCTTCCACTTCAATTGGTGTAGGTGCCACAGGAACAACTCTTTGTGCCCTGTTATACACTAGTTGAAGTGACGGTTCAATAACCTTATCAAGTCTCCACCATCCTCCCACTCAATTCTTTCGAGAGAAACTTTTCCTCGAGAAAGGACGCGATTCTAGAAACAATCCCTATTGCTTTTGAATCTGAGATAGGAGGTATACCCAACTATTTTAGGTATTCTATGAAGATGCATTCATCCGCTTTGGGTTCGAGCTTATCAACCTGAATTTTTTTTCACATAAGCGTCGCAGCCCCAAACTTTTAAGAAACGACAGCTTAGGTTTCTCTAAACCATAGTTCATACGGTGTCGACTTAAACGGAATTGCGTGGTGCCTTATTTAAAGTGAATGTGGTTGTCTCTAATGTCTAACCCATGAACGATAGTGGTAATTCGATAAGAGACATCATAGTATGCCCCATATCCAATGGGGTGCATTTATGATGTTCGGACACACCATTACACTATGGTGTTCCAGGCTGTATTAGTTGTGAAACAATTTCCACAATGTCTTAATTCTATGCCAAACTCGTAATTAAGATATTCATCTCTATGATCATATCATAGATATTTTATCCTCTTGTCACGACGATCTTCAACTTCACCCCGAAATTACTTGAACCTTTCAATAATTCAGACTCGTGATTCATCAAGTAAATATACTCAGCATCTACTTAAATCATCTGTGAAGTAAGAATATAACGATATCCACTGCGTGCCTCAGCACTCATTGGACTGCACACATCAAAATGTATTACTTCCAACAAGTTGCTTTCTAGTTCCATCTTACTGGAAACGAGGCCTTTCAGTCATCTTGCCTATGCGGTATTATTCGCATGTCTCAAGTGATTCAAAATCAAGTGAGCCCAAACGATCCATCTGTATGGAGCTTCTTCATGCGTTTTATACCAATATGACTCAAATTGTAGTGCCACAAGTATGTGGTAATATCATTATTATCTTATATCTTTTGGCATGAACATGTGTATCACTACGATCGAGATTCAATAAACCATTCATTTTAGGTGCAAGACCATTGAAGGTATTATTCAAATAAACAGAGTAACTATTATTCTCTTTAAATGAATAACCGTATTGCGATAGACATAATCCAATCATGTTTATGCTCAACGCAAACAACAAATAACAATTATTTAGGTTTAACACCAATCTCGATGGTAGAGGGAGCGTGCGATGCTTGATCATATCAACCTTGGAAACACTTCCAACACATATCGTCAGCTCACCTTTAGCTAGTCTCCGTTTATTCCGTAGCTTTTATTTCGAGTTACTAACACTTAGCAACCGAACAGGTATCTAATACTGTGACGCCCCAAGACCGACGCTCCAGAAGCCTTCAATGTTCTTCGTTTTCGTCGTGTGTTTCAATTGCTTTGTTGCATTCATCATGTCATCTCTTGCATTGCATCATGTCATCATATCATTAATTTTTGCAACTCAACTAAAGAAATCGTATAGATCTTTTGTCCATTTAAATCGAGGGATGTTCACAATGGTGATTTCTCTTTATAACTTATCCTCCCAATATTAGGGAGCTATTATAAAATGTTCCGTCGATGTGGAATTAACCTTAACAGACTTGCAAAATATTTCTTGCCTCAAACTTTGCCAACAACTCTTATCTCATTTATCGAGGCTGTTCCTGAATTCTCAACATTTTGGGCCTTCCAAACCCTCACTCCCTATTCACCCATTTGAATTAATTTCAAATGTGTTAGATTCTAAACCTTGCATCCATGCCCATTCCTATTTTCTTGGATTAAGCTCATTTTTGTGAGTCCGGGAAAATAATCCCCATGCTCAAATTCTTGTCCACTCATTTATTTTCTCTACTTTTCTTTCTTTGCTTTTCTGTTTTTAGAAGGGATTTGAAAAAGAGAGGGAGTGGAGATCCCAACAGCCTCCCTCTTCGCTGGGCCGGCCTCCTAGGCCCACCAACCCTCTTGAAGCCCAGCCGCACCGATAACCAACCCTAGCTCTGTCCCTCGATCCCTCTCTTCCCCTCGAACCCTTCCTCCAGCGCCGCCATCTCCCTCGCTCATCCTGATCCCCATCTCACTCTCTCCCTCTCGATCCCGTGCGCCTCCCTTTGCAGCACCAGGCCGCGACCGCGCCTCCTCCTCGCCAAATCCTCGTCGCCCGAGCGCTCGAGGAGAGGAGCTCCTCGAGCACCCGCGCCCGCATCCGTCGTCCTCCGCGCCATCTTCGTAAAGCGCCAGAAGCTCAACCCCGAGCCTCTCCACGCGCGCCCGCACCCACCGCTTCGCTCCCGCAGGCTCGCAGCCGCCCTGTGGCCCCTGCGTTCCTCGCCCCGCCGCTGCACCGTCTTCTTCACCTCCTGCCGCGAGCTCTGCCTCCTCGCCTTGGCCCCTCCCAAGCTCCCTCCATCAAGCCCCGGTTCCTCCTGCTCTACTCCCTCGTCCCGCCACCAGCCGGGTTGGACGCCCATCTGCCGGATCCGCCCGTCCCGTGGCCGCCCTCTTCATCTCCGGCGTATCTCGCTTCGCTGCAAGCCCCTGCACCGCCTCTGCTTCGTTCGAGCAGGGAGGAGGATGTGCCTCCGCTCGCCCGCATCGTCCAGCGTCAAGTCCCTGCTGCCGGCCTCTGTTTTCCCTGCTCGTCGCCTTAGCATCAGCACCCGCTCGCTCGCCTGTGCGTGAGTGCTCGCGTGGGCCACTTCGACCGTCGACCTCCTCAAGTTCAGGACCAAGACCCGAGACGTGAGACCCGTGGCCTCCGCTGTTAATTTCCGTGGACATCAAGTACCTCTTCCGGTGATCCGAACATCTACGAGCCGTGTACCACTACATCCGGTGTGTTTTCGTCAAGTCCGACTACGACACAAACGGCTACACAATGACTCCGAACAACATGGAAACGCCAAGTTCCTCTCCGAACGTGTACGGCTATCAACGAGTACCTCTACCATCGCCGTGTACCACTACTTCAACTACATCGCGAGAACGTCTACTTCCCTCTACGAACTTGATCCGCTTCGAAAAATGCACGCTTCGAAGGTATAACCCCGAGACGACCTTCCGAAAACGAATGTGTGTAGTATGAGATGCCCGTGTTTGCACCATGTCCGAGTTGTTCCTTGCGCGTTCCTCTTTGCCTTGCCGTTGACATGTGGGAACCCGGTTGCCGGGATCAGCCCACCATCTTGCATGACACGCTCACGGCACGCTTCCTTTTGCACCGATATCTCCATGGGCTACCGGAACCGATATGTTGCCGTGGCATCATTTTCGGATTCGTTGCCGTGGCACCCCTTTCTTCCACCACGGTGACAAATGCTTCATAACATGCTCATGTCAACATTTTCATAAAATGGCGTAAAACATGCATATGTCATCCGCATCATAATCAGAACATTTAAAATGTTTATATTTCTTGTTTCCATTAATTTGCTAAATGCATATGGGGATTTACCGGATTTGTTGTTTGTTATATCCGGCCCCATTTAAATTGTTTAGATAGTTAGTTTTCATATGCTTCATCTCTTGCCATGTTTAACAATATTTAATATTGTTGGATACATAAATGAGAGAGAACTAAATAATTGATGTGGTGTTTCATCAATATGCAACTCGTTGCATATTGAGCTCCACTTAATTTGTAGCGTTGTTTGTTGCACTTTGCCATGCCATGCTCTTTGAACCGGACATGCATCATACTTGATTGTGCATCATGCCATGTTTATGTGATGGTTGTTTACTATGTTGTTTGTTTCTTTCCGGGTTGCTTCTCTCGTTAGCTTCGGTTTTGTTCCGGAGTTGTGAGGATTCGTTCGACTACGTTCGTTTGTCTTCTTCATGGACTCGTTCTTCTTCCTTGCGGGATCTCAGGCAAGATGACCATACCCTCGAAATCACTTCTACCTTTGCTCACTAGTTGCTCGCTCTTTTGCTATGCCTATGATGCGATACCTACCACTTGCTTGTCATGCCTCCCATATTGTTAAACCAAGCCTCTAACCCACCTTGTCCTAGCAAACCATTGTTTGGCTATATTACCGCTTTGCTCAGCCCCTCTTATAGCATTGTTAGTTGCAGGTGAAGATGAAGTTTGTTCCTTGTTGGAACATGGAGATGTTCTTCCTTGATTGGAACATGTTTACTTGTTGGGATATCACAATATCTCTTATATTATTAATGCATCTATATACTTGGTAAAGGGTGGAAGGCTCGGCCTTATGCCTGGTGTTTTGTTCCACTCTTGCCGCCCTAGTTTCCGTCATATCGGTGTTATGTTCCCGGATTTTGCGTCCCTAACGCGGTTGGGTGATTTATGGGACCCCCTTGACAGTTCGCTTTGAATAAGACTCCTCCAGCAAGGCCCAACATTGGTTTTACCATTTGCCTAACACCTACACCTTTTCCCTTGGGAGTAATTAACCCAAGGGTCATCTTATTTAGCCCCCCCCCCGGGCCAATGCTTGTCTAAGTGTTGGTCCAAACTAGAGCACCGTGCGGGACCGTCCCTTGGCAACTTGGGTTATGTTGGTACCTGTACGCTTCGCTTATCCGGTCGTGGCCTGAGACGAGATACCCGCGGCTACCATCAGGGTGTCGGCACGCCGGGAGGTCTTGCTGGACTTGTTTTATTACTGTCAAAATGTCTTGTAGCCGGGATTCCGAGACTGATCGGGTCTTCCCGGGGAGAAGGAATATCCTTCGTTGATCGTGAGAGCTTAAAATGGGCTAAGTTGGGACACCCCTGCTGGGTTCGAACTTTCGAAAGCCGTGCCCGCGGTTATGTGGCAGATGGGAATTTGTTAATGTCCGGTTGTAGAAAACCCGAAGTTGATCTTAATTAAAATACATCAACCGCGTGTGTAACCGTGATGGTCTCTTCTCGGCGGAGTCTGGGAAGTGAACACGGTGTTGGAGTTATGCTTGACGTAAGTAGTTTCAGGATCACTTCTTGATCATAGTTGTTTGACCGTGCTTTTGCCTTCTCTTCTCGCTCTCATTTGCGTATGTTAGACACCAGATATGCTAGTCGCTTGCTGCAGCTCCACCTCACTACCCTGTCCTACCTTTAAGCTTAAATAGTCTTGATCTCGCGGGTGTGAGATTGCTGAGTCCCCGTGACTCACAGATACTTCCAAAACCAGTTTGCAGGTGCCGATGAAACCGTGCAGGTGACGCACCCGAGCTCAAGGAGGAGCTCGATGAAGATCTTGTTCATTTTGTTGTGGTTTCATTTCATTTGATCAGTAGTGGAGCCCAGTTGGGGACGATCGGGGATCTATGTAGCATTTGGGGTAGTCTTCTTTTATTTTGGTTCCGTAGTCGGACCTTGATTGTATCTGTATGATGTATTGCTTTACTCATGTATTGTGTGAAGTGGCGATAGTAAGCCAACTATGTATCTCTTTCCCTTATGTATTACATGGGTTGTGTGAAGATTACCTCACTTGCGACATTGCTTTCAATGCAGTTATGCCTCTAAGTCGTGCTTCGACATGTGGGAGATATAGCCGCATCGAGGGTGTTACAAATACCTTGGTGCTACTAGGAGTACTAGTAAAGTACACATTAACATAATGTATATCCAATATACTTCTATCGATAGCCTTCTCATCTACCAAGTATCTAGGGTAATTCTGCTCCAGTGGTTGTTCCCCTTATTGCAGAAGCACTCAGTCTCAGGTTTGGGTTCAACCTTGGGTTTCTCCACTAGAGTAGCAGCTGATTTGCCGTTTCATGAAGTATCCCTTCTTGCCCTTGCCCTTCTTGAAACTAGTGGTTTCACTAACCATCAACAATTGATGCTCCTTCTTGATTTCTACTTTCGCGGTGTCAAACATCGCGAATATTTCAAGGATCATCATATCTATCCCTAATATGTTATAGTTCATCACGAAGCTCTAGCAGCTTGGTGGCAATGACCTTGGAAAAACATCTCTATCTTATCTGGAAGATGAACTCCCACTCGATTCAAGTGATTGTTGTACTCAGACAATCTGAGCACAAGCTCAACGATTGAGCTTTTCTCCCTTAGTTTGCAGGCTAAGAAAATCGTCGGAGGTCTTATACCTCTTGACATGGGCACGAGCCTGAAATCCCGATTTCAGCCCTCAAAACATCTCATATGTTCCGTGACATTTCAAAATGTCTTCGGTGCCTCAATTCTAAACCATTTAACCTTACCGAACTATCATGTAGTCATCAAAACATGTATGTCAGATGTTCGCAACATCCACAGACCACGTTCGAGGTCCAGCACACCGAGTGGTGCATTAAGGACATAAGCCTTCTACTATCCGCATAGTTGCTACTGTCAACTTTCAACTATATTTTCTCTAGGAACATATCTAAACAGTAGAACTGAAGCGCGAGCTATGACATAATTTGCGAAGACCTTTTGACTATGTTTAGGATAATTAAGTTCATCTTATGAACTCCCACTCAGATAGACATCCCTCTAGTCATCTAAGTGATTACATGATCCGAGTCAACTAGGCCGTGTCCGATCATCACGTGAGACGGACTAGTCATCATCGGTGAACATCTTCATGTTGATCGTATCTACCATACGACTCATGCTCGACCTTTCGGTCTCTTGTGTTCCGAGGCCATGTCTGTACATGCTAGGCTCGTCAAGTCAACCTATGTGTTTCATGTGTGTAAATCTTGCTTACACCCGTTGTATGTGAACGTAAGAATCTATCACACCCGATCATCACGTGGTGCTTCGAGACGACGATCTTCCGCAACGGTGCACAATTAGGGGGAACACTTTCTTCAAATTTTAATGAGGGATCATCTTATTTAAGCTACCGTCGTTCTAAGCAAATAAGATGTAATAACATGATAAACATCACATGCAATCAAATAGTGACATGATATGGCCATCATCACTTTGCTCCTTTTGATCTCTGTCGGTGTCAAAACCGGCGGATCTCGGGTAGGGGGTCCCGAACTGTGCGTCAAGATCGGATGGTAACAGGAGACAAGGGACACTTTATTTTACCCAAGTTCGGGCCCTCTCGATGGAGGTAAAACCCTACTCCTACTAGATTAATATTCATGATATGGGTAGTACAAGAGTAGATCTACCACGAGATCAAGGAGGCTAAACCCTAGAAGCTAGCCTATGGTATGATTGTGTATGATGATGGTTGTCCTACAGACTACAACCCTCCGGTTTATATAGACACCGGATAGGGTTAGGGTTACCTAAAGTCGGTTACAATGGTAGGAGATCTTGAATATCCGCACGCCTAGCTTGCCTTCCACGCCAAGAAAAGATCCTTCCGGACACGGGACGAAGTCTTCACTCTTGTATCTTCATAGTCCTGGAGTCCGGTTGAAGGTATAGTCCGGCTATCCGAACACCCCCTAATCCAGGACTACCTCAGTAGCCCCTGAACCAGGCTTCAATGACGACGAGTCCGGCGCGCAAATTGTCTTCGGCATTGCAAGGCGGGTTCCCCCTCCAAGTTCTTCAAGAAGACTACAAACACCAAGAATAGTTTCCGGCTCTGCAAAACGAGTTTCCACATATTTCCACATAGAGAATAATATTAACACAAATCAAATCTGCTGACATATTCCGCAGTGCGTCATAACACCGCGGCCAAGCCTTCTATATAAATTATTTTCATCGTTCCACCTCGGCATGTTTAGCGAGGCGGTTTTCTTGGCACGTCTTGTCAAAGCAGAGATCGTGTGCCCCTTTTAAGGGGATTCTCATTAATACGGACGTGGGTAACCCAACCGTGCCTGTTAGCACGTCTTGCCTTAACTAAAGGCTAGTCCAAGACGGTTACGGGGAGGGCTCTTGGTATTCCGCCTATTATAAAGAGACCAAGACCATGTTCCCCTCTTCTACTCTCAAAACGAGCTCGCCCGTCGCCTCGAGTTCCAACACCCTAGGCTTCTAGATTCCAGGTGCACCGGACCTTCGACAATGTCCAGCTCCGACCTCCAAGGCCAATGGATGCCCTCCTCTGTTACGGAGGAGGACGTATCAAGGTTGAGGGAAGCTAGATACCTGACCAGCGAGATTCCGCACAGGTTGCCTGTTCAAGGACAGGTGATCCCGAGCCCTCAGCCTGGTGAGAGCGTGGTATTCATATCCCACTTCCTTCGGGGATTAGGCTTCCCAATGGATCCCTTTGTAAGGGGGCTGATGTTTTATTATGGGCTGGAATTCCATGACCTAGCTCCGGAGTCCATCCTCCATATCTCCTCATTCATAGTTGTGTGCGAAGCGTTCCTCCGTGTTACCCCCCACTTCGGATTATGGCTCAAGACCTTCAAAGTAGAACCGAAGATAATCGAGGGGCGCCACTCAGAGTGCGGAGGCACTGTTATAAAAAGAAATACCGACGCTCCATGGCCCGAGGGTGCTTTTCAAGAGGAGCTTGGCTTATGGCAACAGAAGTGGTTCTACATCACCGCTCCTCGGGGCACCGCAAGGGTGGCACCTCCTGCCTTTCGCTCGGGTCCCCCACCACAGTTAGCATCGTGGATCCACAAAGGGTTAGATCGGGGCTTGCCCAAAGACGTTCCTCTGCTGCAGGGCCGCATGAAGGATCTCTTGAAAGGAGACCTCAACCTGGTCAAAGTGACACAAGTCATGCTGATTCGCCGGACACTTCCCGGCCAACGTCGCCCCCTTCGCTTGTGGGAGTTCAATCCAGAGGGACCGCGAGCTCTCCGGAATTTTATGGGCGTGACGCCTATGGAGATGTACAAACTGTTCTTCGGATCACAAGAAGTGAGTCCGGATTTGACCGAGGATGCTGGTTTAAGCCGCAATCGCCCGGATACTCAAGTAGGTGACCTTGTGCCCGGACCTTTTATCCGCATAATTGACTTGCTCTTTAACAGCACTTCTCCTTTTAAGCAGGAGTGGATAGCGAAGGCGAAGCTGATCTGGTGTCCGTCTCCCCTTCCCGAAACCAGGCTAGATCCCGTGCTAGTCAGGATGCTAGAGGTAGTGCCTTTGGAGGGAAATAAGGGGGCGGACAAGGAAACCATGGCCTCTTCAAAAGAGGCCCTTCCGAAGGGGAAGAAAAGGGCCGCCTCTGACGACCCGGGAGCCATAGCTTCGAAGCGGGGGAAAGAATCCTCGTCAGAGGGCCCGATGCTAGGGAGCCCCTCGGCCGAACTAAATCCTCAAAGGGAACAGCCCTACAGCGAGCCGTAAGTAGAAGGAGAGTTATTCTTTTAAGATAAATCCTTGATTTATATCTGAGAAGTTTTAACCGAAATTTTACTTTGTTGTTCGGACCTCAGCCCTTCTCAGCAAAACTCGTCCTCGGGGGATCTTCAGCCCCCCGAGGTTCTCCGCGTCCGGCCTTTGAGGAAGGCCATGGGACGAGTCCGGCACCATCTGGTGTTCGGCCGGAGGGGCTAAAGATTCTGCTGGGGCGAGCCTCTGTCTCAGAGGAGCACCGCGCGTTAATGAACACGGTGATTGAAAAGATTTCATCCGCAGAAAGCGGACTGCACGAGGCCGCCAAGAGTTTACTGGCAGGCCTTGAGGTATGTTTTAAATAACATATATTTGTGTTAGTTGCGCATAAATAAAGTGCGCCCTGTGTAGATAGTAGCCCCTGAGACTCTGTGCGTCGTAAAGATGTACGGAGCGCAGAGGATCTTAATCCCAGGTCCTTTAAGTGGCACCTTTATATGTAGGTGGCTGATTGTCCGGAGTCAAGCCGGACTCGAGAATTTGCCGAACTGAAGCGACAACTTGATGAGGTAGAAGCCGACATCGTGCTTGTTAACAAGCGGCTTGATGATGCTCAAGGTATTGAAATTATTGGGCGATTGTTAGTAAGAGGAGCTTTATGTCAGTATCTTACCGTGTGTATGCTTGACGCAGATGGTGCGGACGCCATAGAAGGTCTTAGGGCCGAACTCGCCCGAGCAAAGGAACAAGCCAGAAAAAGTGATGCGGCTGCCGTGAAAGCCCTTGAAGAGCTGAGTGCCGAACAGGCTGCCCATTGCCGAAGCAAGGAGGAGATGGCTGATACGGCCATAAAGTTAAAAAGTGCTACTGACCGTTGCAAGCTTCTTGAAGAGGAAGGTCGGGCCAGGCAAACGAGCTTAGAGAAGGCTGTTGCTGACGCGAAGGACGCCCTCTCTGTAATGAGAGCGGCAAGGGAAGAGCTACGTCAAGACGGACAAATTGCGGATGGAAAGCCCTTCTTGCTGCGGAGAAAATTCTGTGATCCGAAGTTTGCCCCGTTGGACCGAGCGTGGAGTGTAGAGGACACCTATCTGGATTTGGCGGCTAGTGCAGCTGATGCGACCAAACACTTTCAAGATAAGAAGGGTCATGAAGTGGAGAAGCTCTTCTGGTCGCAATTTATCTATCCAGAGCGTCCACTGGCAGTGGACGATCGCCTGGCCCAATGGGCCAAACTGAATAGGTTGTCCGGACTCGCCATGAAGTACGTCACGGATCATTTGTGTCCGGGGAGATCGAAGCCGAAGAGTTATTTCAGCTTGGTGCAGCAAATTCTCGACGTGGTGCCCAATATCGATGGTATGAAGAGGTCGGTATGCACAGAGGGCGCTCGGCTGGCTCTTGCCCGTGTCAAGACATACTGGGCAGATATGGAGCCCACCATTGTTGCGTCCTGGGATTCGGATAAAAGCCGAATACCTTCCGAGCAATATTTTGAGGAAGTCCTCGAAGGCGCTCGCATAATAGAGATGCAGTGCTCGAAGGATGCTATGTTATGACAGCATATGTAATCGTAAAACATTATTTTGATAAATGGTAGTGGCATATTTTAGACTTGTGCCTTCAAGTATTAAGAACACCTCCTGTGCGGCCGTTTAATATATAAATTCTGAAAGATTGCAGTCGTTGGCTTCAGCCCCCATGCACATAGTGCGGGGGTGCGCGCAGAAGACGCATTTTCACACTTAACCCAACGTCTTGGTCCTAAAAAGGAGGTGATAGCGCAGCGGGCTAGGCAACCGGACTATAATGCTTTAACACTTTCACTTAGCCATAGGAGCTTGACAGTAGGACTCTTTAGGTAGCCCCTTAGTGGCGACTGCGTTTATCCGAATTCGGGGCGCGTACATGCCTGACCGAGAAGCGGCCCTTCGTAAAAATGGAGGAATTCGATAAATTCCTCTAAGTCATCGAGTGGCGACCAGTCTCGCGCTACATCATGACAGTCAGTTTTCGGCTTTCTCTACTGAGGTGCTCGCCCAGCCGAACCGGGGCACAATCGCAGTAGTTCTCCTGGTGCTACCTTAGCCGATAAAGCGGAACGTAAGGTAGATGTCGGGGATATACCCCGCGGCGTAAACCGGCCGGAAGTTAACCCGGCCGGACTTGACGGTTTATCTGAAGACCCGCCCTGACCTTGACCGTTTACAAGCAGCCCGCTTGGTCGTTATGACTTACTGATAACCCGGCGGGCGGATTAGACGGATGACAAGGCCCAAGGCCCAGAAGGCCGGTTCAACTATGATGGGTCGGTTTAAGAGGAAAGGAATATTTGCCTTACAAGGAGTTAAAGCCAGGACTTGTATCCGGTTTGTATTAGAGATAGACTAGTCCTAATCCCAATAGGACTCCACATGTAAACCGCCCCTTCAACATATATAAGGAGGGGCAGGGCTCCCCAAAGAGGGACAAGTTAGAAGTTAGAAGCTACAAGCTACAAACAACCATAATCTCTAGGTCTAGACACAAGAGCCGGTTTACGGCGTCTCCCTCGTGATGATAATGAGACCTAGCCTCAAACAGCATGTAGGGTTATTACCGGTGTTGGGGATCGTAGTAATTTCAAAAAATTTCCTACGCACACGCAAGATCATGGTGATGCATAGCAACGAGAGGGGAGAGTGTTGTCTATGTACCCTCGTAGACCGAAGCGGAAGCGTTGACACAACTTAGAGGAAGTAGTCGTACGTTCTCCTCGCGATCCAACCGATCACAACACCGTTACTCCGGCACCTCCGAGTTCTTGGCACACGTTTAGCTCGATGACGATCCCCGGGCTCCGATCCAGCAAAGCGTCGGGGAAGAGTTCCGTCAGCACGACGGCGTGGTGACGATCTTGATGTGTTTACCGGCGCAGGGCTTCGCCTAAGCACTGCAACGATATGACCGAGGTGGAATTTGGGGGAAGGGGGCACCGCACACGGCTAAGGAAAGATCTCAATGATCAATTGTGTGTCTATGGGGTGCCCCCTGCCCCCGTATATAAAGGAGCCAAGGGGGAGGGGCTGGCCGGCCAAGCCTGGCGCGCCAGGAGAGTCCTACTCCCTCTGGGAGTAGGATTCCCCCCCCCCCCAATCCTAGTTGGACTAGGATTCTCCAAGGGGGAGAGAGAGAGAGGAGGCCGGCCACCTCTCCTAGTCCTAATAGGACTAGGGGAAGGGGGGAGGTGCGCAGCCCATGAGGGCAGCCCTCTCACTTCTCCAACAAGGCCCACGTTGGCCCATTATGCTCCCGGGGGGTTCCGGTAACCCTCCCGGTATTCCGGTAAAATCCTGATTTCACCTGGAACACATCCGATGTCCAAACATAGGCTTCCAATATATCATTCTTTACGTCTCGACCATTTCGAGACTCCTCGTCATGTCCGTGATCACATCCGGGACTCCTAACTCCTTCGGTACATCAAAATGCATAAACTCATAATAACTGTCATCGTAACGTTAAGCGTGCGGACCCTACGGTTCGAGAACAATGTAGACATGACCGAGACACGTCTCCGGTCAATAACCAATAGCGGGACCTGGATGCCCATATTGGCTCCTACATATTCTACGAAGATCTTTATCGGTCAGACCGCATAACAACATACGTTTGTTCCCTTTGTCATCGGTATGTTACTTGCCCGAGATTCGATCGTCGGTATCCAATACCTAGTTCAATCTCGTTACCGGCAAGTCTCTTTACTCGTTCCGTAATACATCATCTCGCAACTAACTCATTGGTTGCAATGCTTGCAAGGCTTTATGTGATGTGCATTACCGAGAAGGCCCTGAGATACCTCTCCGACATTCGGAGTGACAAATCCTAATCTCGAAATACGCCAACCCAACAAATACTTTCGGAGACACCTGTAGAGCACCTTTATAATCACTTAGTTACGTTGTGACGTTTGGTAGCACACAAAGTGTTCCTACGATAAACGGGAGTTGCATAATCTCATAGTTAAAGGAACATGTATAAGTCATGGATAAAAGCAATAGCAACATACTAAACGATCGGGTGCTATGCTAATGGAATGGGTCATGTCAATCAGATCATTCAACTAATGATGTGATCTCGTTAATCAAATAACAACTCTTTGTTTATGGTCAGAAACATAACCATCTTTGATTAATGAGCTAGTCAAGTAGAGGCATACTAATGACACTCTGTTTGCCTATGTATTCACACATGTATTATGTTTCCAGTTAATACAATTCTAGCATGAATAATAAACATTTATCATGATATGTAAGGAAATAAATAATAACTTTATTATTGCCTCTAGGGCATATTTCCTTCAGTCTCCCACTTGCACTAGAGTCAATAATCTAGATTATAAAATAATGATTCTAACACCCATGGAGTCTTGGTGCTGATCATGTTTTGCTCGTGGAAGAGGCTTAGTCAACGGGTCTGCAACATTCAGATCCGTATGTATCTTGCATATCTCTATGTCTTCCACCTGGACCAAATCCCGGATGGAGTTGAAGCGTCTTTTGATGTGTTTGGTTCTTTTGTGAAATCTGGATTCCTTTGCCAAGGAAATTGCACCAGTATTGTCACAAAAGATTTTCATTGGACCCGATACGCTAGGTACAACACCTAGATCGGATATGAACTCCTTCATCGAGACTCCTTCATTAGCTGCTTCCGAAGCAGCTATGTACTCAGCTTCACATGTAGATCCCGCCACGACGCTTTGTTTAGAACTGCACCAACTGACAGCTCCACCGTTTAATGTAAATACGTATCTGGTTTGCGATTTAGAATCGTCCGGATCAGTGTCAAAGCTTGCATCGACGTAACCGTTTACGACGAGCTCTTTGTCACCTCCATAAATGAGAAACATATCCTTAGTCCTTCTCAAGTACTTAAGGATGTTCTTGACCGCTGTCCAGTGATCCACTCCTGGATTACTTTGGTACCTGCCTGCTAAACTTACAGCAAGGCACACACCAGGTCTGGTACACAGCATTGCATACATGATAGAGCCTATGGCTGAAGCATAGGGAACATTTTTCATTTTCTCTCTATCTTCTGCGGTGGTCGGGCATTGAGTCTTACTCAACTTCACACCTTGTAACACAGGCAAGAACCCTTTCTTTGCCTGATCCATTTTGAACTTCTTCAAAACTTTGTCAAGGTATGTGCTTTGTGAAAGTCCTATTAAGCATCTTGATCTATCTCTATAGATCTTAATGCCCAATATGTAAGCAGCTTCACCGAGGTCTTTCATTGAAAAACTCTTATTCAAGTATCCCTTTATGCTATCCAGAAATTCTATATTATTTCCGATCAGTAATATGTCATCCACATATAATATCAGAAATGCTACAGAGCTCCCAATCACTTTCTTGTAAATACAAGCTTCTCCAAAAGTCTGTATAAAACCAAATGCTTTGATCACACTATCAAAGCGTTTATTCCAACTCCGAGAGGCTTGCACCAGTCCATAAATGGATCGCTGGAGCTTGCACACTTTGTTAGCTCCCTTTGGATCGACAAAACCTTCTGGTTGCATCATATACAACTCTTCTTCCAGAAATCCATTCAGGAATGCAGTTTTGACATCCATTTGCCAAATTTCATAATCATAAAATGCGGCAACTGCTAACATGATTCGGACAGACTTAAGCATCGCTACGGGTGAGAAAGTCTCATCGTAGTCAATCCCTTGAACTTGTCGAAAACCTTTTGCAACAAGTCGAGCTTTATAGACAGTAACATTACCATCAGCGTCAGTCTTCTTCTTAAAAATCCATTTATTCTCAATTGCTTGCCGATCATCGGGCAAGTCAACCAAAGTCCACACTTTGTTCTCATACATGGATCCCATCTCAGGTTTCATGGCCTCAAGCCACTTTGCGGAATCTGGGCTCACCATTGCTTCTTCATAGTTCGCAGGTTCATCATGGTCTAGTAACATGACTTCCAAAATAGGATTACCGTACCACTCTGGTGCGGATCTTACTCTGGTTGATCTACGAAGTTCAGTAGAATCTTGATCTGAAGTTTCATGATCATTATCATTAGCTTCCTCCCTATTTGGTGTAGGTGTCACAGAAACTGATTTCTGTGACGTACTACTTCTCAATAAGGGAGTAGATACAGTTATCTCATCAAGTTCTACTTTCCTCCCACTCACTTCTTTCGAGAGAAACTCCTTCTCTAGAAAGTTTCCGAATTTAGCAACAAAAATCTTGCCTTCGGATCTGTGATAGAAGGTGTACCCAACAGTCTCCTTTGGGTATCCTATGAAAACACATTTTTCCGATTTGGGTTCGAGCTTATCAGGTTGAAGCTTTTTCACATAAGCATCGCAGCCCCAAACTTTAAGAAACGACAACTTTGGTTTCTTGCCAAACCATAGTTCATAAGGCGTCGTCTCAACGGATTTTGATGGTGCCCTATTTAACGTGAATGCGGCCGTCTCTAAAGCATAACCCCAAAACGATAGCGGTAAATCGGTAAGAGACATCATAGATCGCACCATATCCAGTAAAGTACGATTACGACGTTCGGACACACCATTACGTTGTGGTGTTCCGGGTGGCGTGAGTTGCGAAACTATTCCGCATTGTTTCAAATGTAGACCAAACTCGTAACTCAAATATTCTCCTCCACGATCAGATCGTAGAAACTTTATTTTCTTGTTACGATGATTTTCCACTTCACTCTGAAATTCTTTGAACTTTTCAAATGTTTCAGACTTGTGTTTCATTAAGTAGACATACCCATATCTGCTTAAATCATCAGTGAAGGTGAGAAAATAACGATATCCGCCACGAGCCTCAACATTCATTGGACCACATACATCAGTATGTATGATTTCCAATAAATCTGTTGCTCTCTCCATAGCACCGGAGAACGGTGTTTTAGTCATCTTGCCCATAAGGCACGGTTCGCAAGTGCCAAGTGATTCATAATCAAGTGACTCCAAAAGTCCATCAGTATGGAGTTTCTTCATGCGTTTTACACCGATATGACCTAAACGGCAGTGCCACAAATAAGTTGCACTATCATTATCAACTCTGCATCTTTTGGCTTCGACATTATGAATATGTGTATCACTACTATCGAGATTAAGTAAGAACAAACCATTCTTTAATGGCGCACGACCATAAAAGATATTACTCATATAAATAGAATAACCATTATTCTCTGATTTAAATGAATAACCGTCTCGCATCAAACAAGATCCAGATATAATTTTCATGCTCAACGCTGGTACTAAATAACAATTATTTAGATCTAATATTAATCCCGAAGGTAGATGTAGAGGTAGCGTGCCGACCGCGATCACATCGACTTTGGAACCATTTCCCACGCGCATCGTCACCTCGTCCTTAGCCAATCTTCGCTTAATCCGTAGCCCCTGTTTTGAGTTGCAAATATTAGCAACAGAACTAGTATCAAATACCCAGGTGCTACTGCGAGAATTAGTAAGGTATACATCAATAACATGTATATCATATATACCTTTGTTAACCTTGCCATCCTTCTTATCCGCCAAATACTTGGGGCAGTTCCGCTTCCAGTGACCAGTCTGCTTGCAATAGAAGCACTCAGTTTCAGGCTTAGGTCCAGACTTGGGTTTCTTCTCTTGATTAGCAACTTGCTTGCTGTTCTTTTTGAAGTTCCCCTTTTTCTTCCCTTTGCCCTTTTTCTTGAAACTAGTGGTTTTGTTAACCATCAACACTTGATGCTCCTTTTTGACTTCTACCTCCGCGGCTTTCAGCATCGCGAAGAGCTCGGGCATAGTTTTGGTCATCCCTTGCATATTATAGTTCATCACGAAGCTCTTGTAGCTTGGTGGCAGTGATTGGAGAATTCTGTCAATGATGCAATCATCCGGAAGATTAACTCCCAGTTGAATCAAGTGATTGTTATACCCAGACATTCTGAGTATATGCTCACTGACAGAACCGTTCTCCTCCATCTTACAGCTATAGAACTTATTGGAGACTTCATATCTCTCAGTCCGGGCATTTGCTTGAAATATTAACTTCAACTCCTGGAACATCTCATATGCTCCATGGTGTTCAAAACGTCGTTGAAGTCCCGGTTCTAAGCCGTAAAGCATGGCACACTGAACTATAGAGTAGTCATAAGCTTTGCTTTGCCAGACGTTCACAACATCTGGCGTAGCTCTTGAACCAGGCCTGGCACCTAGCGGTGCTTCCAGGACGTAATTCTTCTGTGCAGCAATGAGGATAATCCTCAAGTTACGGACCCAGTCCGTGTAATTGCTACCATCATCTTTCAACTTTGCTTTCTCAAGGAACGCATTAAAATTCAACGGAACAACAGCACGAGCCATCTATCTACACAACATAGACAAGCAAGATACTATCAGGTACTAAGTTCATGATAATTTTAAGTTCAATTAATCATATTACTTAAGAACTCCCACTTAGATAGACATCCCTCTAATCTTCTAAGTGATCACGTGATCCAAATTAACTAAACCATGTCCGATCATCACGTGAGATGGAGTAGTTTCAATGGTGAACATCACTATGTTGATCATATCTACTATATGATTCACGCTCGACCTTTCGGTCTCCGTGTTCCGAGGCCATATCTGTTATATGCTAGGCTTGTCAAGTTAAACCTGAGTATTCCGCGTGTGCAACTGTTTTGCACCCGTTGTATTTGAACGTAGAGCCTATCACACCCGATCATCACGTGGTGTCTCAGCACGAAGAACTTTCGCAACGGTGCATACTCAGGGAGAACACTTCTTGATAATTAGTGAGAGATCATCTTATAATGCTACCGTCAATCAAAGCAAGATAAGATGCATAAAAGATAAACATCACATGCAATCAATATAAGTGATATGATATGGCCATCATCATCTCGTGCTTGTGATCTCCATCTTCGAAGCACCGTCATGATCAGCATCGTCACCGGCGCGACACCTTGATCTTCATCGTAGCATCGTTGTCGTCTCGCCAATCTTATGCTTCCACGACTATCACTACCGCTTAGTAATAAAGTAAAGCATTACATCGCGATTGCATTGCATACAATAAAGCGACAACCATATGGCTCCTGCCAGTTGCCGATAACTCGGTTACAAAACATGATCATCTCATACAATAAAATTTAGGATCATGTCTTGACCATATCACATCACAACATGCCCTGCAAAAACAAGTTAGACGTCCTCTACTTTGTTGTTGCAAGTTTTACGTGGCTGCTACGGGCTTAAGCAAGAACTCATATTACCTACGCATCAAAACCACAACGATAGTTTGTCAAATAGACTCCGTTTTAACCTTCTCAAGGACCGGGCGTAGCCACACTCGGTTCAACTAAAGTTGGAGAGACAGTCTTCCGCAAGCCATCTATGTGCAAAGCACGTCGAGGGAACCGGTCTCGCGTAAGAGTACGCGTAAGGTTGGTCCGGATCGTCTCGTCCAACAATACCGCTGAACCAAAATATGACATGCTGGTAGGCAGTATGACTTGTATCGTCCACAACTCACTTGTGTTCTACTCGTGCAAATAACATCAAACCATAAAAACCTAGGCTCGGATGCCACTGTTGGGGATCGTAGTAATTTCAAAAAAATTCCTACGCACACGCAAGATCATGGTGATGCATAGCAACGAGAGGGGAGAGTGTTGTCTACGTACCCTAGTAGACCGAAGCGGAAGCGTTGACACAACGTAGAGGAAGTAGTCGTACGTTCTCCTCGCGATCCAACCGATCAGAGCACCGTTACTCCGGCACCTCCGAGTTCTTGGCACACGTTCAGCTCGATGACGATCCCCGGGCTCCGATCCAGCAAAGCGTCGGGGAAGAGTTCCGTCAGCACGACGGCGTGGTGACGATCTTGATGTGTTTACCGGCGCAGGGCTTCGCCTAAGCACTGCAACGATATGACCGAGGTGGAATTTGGTGGAAGGGGGCACCGCACACGGCTAAGGAAAGATCTCAATGATCAATTGTGTGTCTATGGGGTGCCCCCTGCCCCCGTATATAAAGGAGCCAAGGGGGAGGGGCTGGCCGGCCAAGCCTGGCACGCCAGGTGAGTCCTACTCCCTCTGGGAGTAGGATTCCCCCCCCCCAATCCTAGTTGGACTAGGATTCTCCAAGGGGTTGAGAGAGAGGGGGGGGGGCGGCCACCTCTCCTAGTCCTAATAGGACTAGGGGAAGGGGGGAGGCGCGCAGCCCATGAGGGCAGCCCTCTCACTTCTCCAACAAGGCCCACGTTGGCCCATTATGCTCCCGGGGGGTTCCGGTAACCCTCCCGGTATTCCGGTAAAATCCTGATTTCACCTGGAACACATCCGATGTCCAAACATAGGCTTCCAATATATCATTCTTTACGTCTCGACCATTTCGAGACTCCTCGTCATGTCCGTGATCACATCTGGGACTCCGAACTCCTTCGGTACATCAAAATGCATAAACTCATAATAACTGTCATCGTAACGTTAAGCATGCGGACCCTACGGTTCGAGAACAATGTAGACATGACCGAGACACGTCTCCGGTCAATAACCAATAGCGGGACCTGGATGCCCATATTGGCTCCTACATATTCTACGAAGATCTTTATCGGTCAGACCGCATAACAACATACGTTTGTTCTCTTTGTCATCGGTATGTTACTTGCCCGAGATTCGATCGTCGGTATCCAATACCTAGTTCAATCTCGTTACCGGCAAGTCTCTTTACTCGTTCCGTAATACATCATCTCGCAACTAACTCATTGGTTGCAATGCTTGCAAGGCTTTATGTGATGTGCATTACCGAGAAGGCCCTGAGATACCTCTCCGACATTCGGAGTGACAAATCCTAATCTCGAAATACGCCAACCCAACAAATACTTTCGGAGACACCTGTAGAGCACCTTTATAATCACTCAGTTACGTTCTGACGTTTGGTAGCACACAAAGTGTTCCTACGGTAAACGGGAGTTGCATAATCTCATAGTTAAAGGAACATGTATAAGTCATGGATAAAAGCAATAACAACATACTAAACGATCGGGTGCTATGCTAATGGAATGGGTCATGTCAATCAGATCATTCAACTAATGATGTGATCTCGTTAATCAAATAACAACTCTTTGTTTATGGTCAGGAAACATAACCATCTTTGATTAATGAGCTAGTCAAGTAGAGGCATACTAGTGACACTCTGTTTGCCTATGTATTCACACATGTATTATGTTTCCAGTTAATACAATTCTAGCATGAATAATAAACATTTATCATGATATGTAAGAAATAAATAATAACTTTATTATTGCCTCTAGGGCATATTTCCTTCAACCGGATGATGTTTCCCGGGGCCCGAAGCTGTCTAAATCTTTGTCTTGCGTGTTGATCCGCCCTGCGTTTCTCGTCCTACTCAACCCCTCTCAAGCTACCACATAAATGCGTTGGCCTCGCGACCAAGTCCTGACACTAAGGACATCTGCCGTGACAAATCCACGACAGTTGCGCCCACCGTGGGGCCAGGCGCACGGTGGTGTTGAGCTCTTGGAGGGATTTTTCCTAGGGATCAAGGAGCTTGTAATATTCAAGAAGAAGAAGAATCATTGCGGAAGAACCACAAATCGCCAAGGAAGTATCCACGGGCGTGTCGTCTCACATGCAAAACTGTAGTCAAACTGATCTTGACCCAGAGAAGGATTCAGACGCAGCAGCAACCCGGATCCAAAACGATTCAACACGGTATATTTTGCCTGGTCGGTTTACTGCCTTGCAGAAAAGCTGATTCGACGCGTTGTTGAACCGCCCCCGGGTTATCTCTGAGCCACCGGATAAAGACAGCGGTACCTCAAAACCGCCTGGCCTCTTTCTATTTTTTCAATCCGGAACGGGTCCTGCTCCGCATCTGTTTCAGATCCGCCACTGCGTCAAGAGTCGCCGTCACCTCTGCCTCAACTACTACGATCTGAGGACGCGAGCACGGACGAATTGAACCTTGCTACTACTACTTGTTAGGAGAAACGGAGCCAAGTCATGCTGCGATCCACATGCAACTACTAGTGCAAATACTACGTCAGTTTTTGTGCTTGGATTAATCCGTTCAGGTCGGCCATCTACGCTGAATCGCCGAAGCTCCAGCTCCGAACTGCCATCACGGCCGTCGCCTCCATCTCCAAAATTGCCTCGGCCTCACTTCACGACCGCGCCTCGAGACCACCCGCGCCGTGAGCCACCCGGCCGTGCAGCCACCTACCGCGATGGTCCGCCTCTGCCTTTGGTTGGCCTCACGCCCCTGACTCCCCTCGTTGTTTGTCCATGGCTCTGCCCTGCTTTGACTGCTGCGCCTGTGCGCCCGTCCCCGAGCCGCCCGCTTGATGGCTCGACTCCGTCTGGCCGCCCTGCCGGGTGCTCCGCCTGGGACATGCACCCGTCGAGCGTGCACTGCTTGGAGTAGATGGTCACGGATTGGTATTTGTGCGTGAAGCTACGAGTATTATATACTGGAGCACAGGGAGTACTAGTCGAGTCTGATTTTCTTTCCATTGGACATTCACATGGAGGAGTGCATGTACGCATGATTGGTTCAAAGGCCATTATGCCAAACACAAGAAGGAGCACGGGTCTTAGTGAGCTGTTCTCTTAATCTCGTCGCTTCTATCATTTGGGTTTACATCAAAGACGCCGCGTCATCAGTGTCAGTAAAGCTGCCCAACGAGGAGGCATGCACGTTGGTCACAGGCAATAAAGCACAAATATCAGGTGATATTCATCTAAAGTTTATTTTTCTTAACACATATTGTTTTTATCAAAGAACAATTACTTGGTCCTTTAATATTTTTATAGGATCATTACAAAAAGGTGTCGCCTAAGGGGGCGCATCAACATCACTTTTGCACTGGTGTTTGTCCGTGCTATGATGCTCAACGGATGCACGTGCAAGTTGCCGCCCCGATGTTTGGATTACATCCTCCGCACCTGCGGCCGATTCGTGCGTCTGCACCGGTTAAACAACATCATGTTTGACTCGCCGCCCGCGCTGCTTTACCACGCCATGGACGACTCGTCCATCTGCCCTCATGGCGGGTCACGCGTACGCACCGGTTCACGAGTCCGCACCGGCTTACAATGCCACGACTGACTCATCTGTTGTCTGGGCGAATCAGGTGATATCCCTCTAAATATAACTTTAGCACATATTGTTTTTGTCAGAGAGCAATTACTTGGGTCTTTGCATTTTATATGCAGGACAATTGGTCATTACAAAGCCGATGGACAGATCATGGATATATAAATCACGTAATTACTGTCATGGGCTAGCATATGACCGTGCCACAATGATCTAAGAATATATGTGCAAGACGCCGCTACTGCGGCCCGGACTACATCGATTCACCGGGACCGTGCTTGCAATTGCCTCGCCTAACCACGCCTGCGATTGACTCGTTCGTCCGCGTCCGGCCGGTTTACGGCGCGGTGGATATTTTCTGGCTAACATATCAGGTGAAATTCATCCATTATATTTTCATAATATGTATTGCTTTCTTTGAAAAGAGCAAATACTCAGGCTTGCAAGTTTTCCAATGCAGGACAAATTGTCTAATGCAAAAAGGGGCTTATTATATCGCTGAGCTATTGGATAACCCGTGCCGGTTTATATCGCGATCCAGTCCGCGTCAACTCGTCAGGACCATGCGAATTACCCAATAGCGCGTGCACAGGCTGCCATCCCCCGCAGTCCGGTCTACATCAGCATACAGCTGATTTCCCCCGTCTGCACTAGCTTACAACGCCGCGGCCGATTCTCCCGCCCGCACCGGTTTACAACGCTGCGGCCGACTCATCTGTCTGAGCCGCCTCGGAAGCCGCGGTCGTCTTTGCTATCCGTTTGTCGCGGCCTGGTCTACATCAACTTACCGGGCCGCACCTGACTGCATGAGCTCCTTATTGGATATGGGCAAGTCACAGCTTGGGTAGCCCGGTTTTCTTTCAAATTGGAGATAAATTATCATCAACCGCTGTTTTGCACTGGATGGCTCAATGGGTAGGCGCACAAGTCACCGCCACTACAGTTTTGGTTAAAACTTCAAAATCGCCAGTTGGAAGGAACCATTGGCCGAGTTGCTGACACGGCTCATATGGGATCATTTATAACCCGCCGCGGTCACCTCAACCTTCTGTGGATTCACATCGTGCTATCAACACCAATGATATACAAGTTATGCCGGTTTATATCCCGGTCAAATATGAAGAGTTTCAAGCCAACTCCTCGAGTCACCTTTGAGACTCGGGGGCTACGATGACATGACTCAGCAATTCTTGCCAGTTTCAGCCGGTTTAAAAAACCCAGGACGATGGAGGGAAAGATAACCCGGTCCCGGATGCTACTGTTATATTGATGAAAATTTAAAGGCCGTCAGAAAAAATCCGGCTTAGAAAGTATATGACAGTTATAAAATCCCGGCTCAATGAGGAAAATCTGGGTCATCAGAAAGGATTCCGGTTTAAAATCCGGCTCAAGGGAAGTCAGTCTCACTGAAGCTCTCAAATCTCCGGTTTATAATCTGGCTCAAGGGAAATCTGTTCTCCCACAAAGCTCTGAAGCGCCCAAATCCGGTTTAACAATGTCCGGTTCAAAAAGGAATTAACTTCTCGCAAATTCGATTTAAAGGCCGTCAGAAAATTTCCGGCTGAAAATGAAGATTCCGGTTTAAGATCCGGTTCAAGGGAAGGATGTCTCCCACAAAGCTTTGAAGCTCTCTATATCCGGTTTAAAATCCCGGTTCAAGAAGAATTTATCTCTTGCAAAAAGTTAAAAATTACCGAAGAAGACCTGCTGCTATGATGCACGGTTCAAACATGGTTATCCTGCCTTATTGGCCTGACATATTATTGATCACATGGGGGCTCCCGCTTTATAAAGCGGGGTATCTATTCTTTATATCATGTGTGGTTACACGGGGTTGTTTTCAAGCAACATCCAGTTTACCCCTTGCAAGTCTTAACAAGATCACTTGAGGCTTCCTGTTCAAACATAGGTCGTATTCGAACCAAAGAGAACATAGCTATCCTTATGAGGTCATTTGGGGGCTCGGTCATGTTTGAACCGATGCAATACCTCTTGGCCGGCGAAAGCCACCAGAGTCATTTGGGGGCTCGGTCGCGTCCGAACCGATGCAACACCTCTTGGCCGGCGAAAGCCACCAGAGTCATTTGGGGGCTCGGTCGTGTCCGAACCGATGCAATACCTCTTGGCCGGCGAAAGCCACCAGAATCATTTGGGGACACGGTCACGTCTGAACCGGTCACGCCTCTTGGTCGTCCTACGGGCCTTAGAGTCATTTGGGGGCTTGGTCGAACCCGAACCATAGCAATGCCACTTGGCCGGCGTAACGCCACGCGTCATTTTGGGGTCCTGGCTGACTGGCACCATCGCTACGCCTTCGGGGGGCTTGGTTGCGTCTGACCATGGTAATTCCATCTGACCAAGCTCAGTAGAGCTCTTCTTTTGCAAAAAGTTGTTGCCATTGCTTTTGCTTTAATAGCCTTTCTTGAGAAGTTGCTATTTTATTTGCGTTTTTTAAACCGACAGTATTTTGTACCGGTTCAAACAGCTAAATTGGCGGAACACGGTCCATTTTTAGACCGGAGATTATCTGCCCGGTTTGATTTTCTGTTACCATCCTATTATGGAGTAAACCGGTATTTATCAACCCGGCTCGGCTTTCAACTACAAGTTGTGAGTGCATGATCAAATTATAATCCGGAGATTATCAGCCCGGTCTGGTTTGGCTACAAGTCACCAGTATTATATATGGTTAATCCGGTGTTTATCACAGCCCGGTACGGTTTTATCGTAAACCGGCACAATATGGAAGGAGTTATCATTACTCAAGATTGGGGTTATCACTCTTACTACAAAAAGTTGGTAAACCAACGATGTGATTCAATGTCACAGGTATGATATATTTCATATTTTTAAGTGCAGCCTTGGTTATAAACCCAGGTTATATGTTGGGCATTATGACCCGTCCGACGGTAAACCGCCAGGACACTTTAAACTTGTTGTATGCAGAAACAGGTTGAATAACGCATGGTTATAAATTACCCGGTGTTTATTAAACCGGCCTGGCTTTAAGACGATAAAGTTGCCAGTATATGATGAGATATTATCCAGTGTTTATTAAACCGGTCTGGCTTTGGACTATAAGTCGCCAGTATATATTTGGATTGCTCCATTGGAATCATGCGCTTATAAGTTATTGGATTATACTATTCAAATAGCCAAACTTGGCTGAATTTTCATTATGATATTGGATGAATAAGATTTTCATACCAGATTATATTATCTTGAATAGCCATCATGGCTGGATTTTTATTATGGTTATCAATAACCAGTATTATAATTAAGGTTTTCAAAGTCGCTTTAGCGCAATGGCTTTCATGTTATCAATGGATATGATTTATTCTACAATTGAAGGAATAGTCCCGAGTCGCTGTAGGCTTACTACCCGGCACTTGGTGCTACATTGTTCAAAGTTGAGATTCAAATATGCAAGTCTCATGTCGCTGCAAGCATGCACCATGACACTTGGGGGCTAATGCAAAGTCATTTTTGCTCATCTTATTAAAGACCCAACTCATCACATCGTAATGAGCCGGCCCTTGGGGGCTACACATTGCTGTTCAAAGTTTACAAGATTATACTTACAAAGTCCCTGCTGATTATTACATAATGACCCGGCCCTTGGGGGCTACATTGGTTGAAGTTTTATGGGCATCAATCAATTACAAGTCCCAGGTTGCTGCAAGCATGACAACCCGGTACTTGGGGGCTACAGGTATTATATTATTATCGAAGAAAGATTTTCAAATTCTCTGTTGAGCAAACTAGATTGACCCGGCGTCACCAATCATTATGACCCTGTGGCTGCAACCCGGTGTCATCAATAATCATAAACCGATGTTGGCAACAATCATGAACCGGTGTCTGCAACAATCATAATCCGGGGTCATCAGTTTTTATAACCCGGCCATTGGGTAATGTTAAACCGGCAAGTTTTCAAGACCGGGATCATCTTCAAACCGGCTGAATATCAGATGAATATTTCAAGACCAATATTTCTTAAACCGGCGCTTTGGAAGCCGACTCAAGTGGATTATTCTTCACAATATTTTTCTATGAGAAACCACTGTCAGCAGTTTAAAGTATGAAGCTGGTTATTGATCCGCATTTTTCTAGAAGGAGGGAATAACAAAGATTTAAGGATGATCAGGGTCGGTTTACAAGAATTCTTAACCCGGAGCGCAACCTGTCAAATTTATTCTTATGTTTATTTGCAGCATAAGTTTACCATGGATAAATCCAAGCTAAACTTGGGGGCTAATGTCGGGGATATACCCCGCGGCGTAAACCGGCCGGAAGTTAACCCGGCCGGACTTGACGGTTTATCTGAAGACCCGCCCTGACCTTGACGGTTTACAAGCAGCCCGCTTGGTCGTTATGACTTACTGATAACCCGGCGGGCGGATTAGACGGATGACAAGGCCCAAGGCCCAGAAGGCCGGTTCAACTATGATGGGTCGGTTTAAGAGGAAAGGAATATTTGCCTTACAAGGAGTTAAAGCCAGGACTTGTATCCGGTTTGTATTAGAGATAGACTAGTCCTAATCCCAATAGGACTCCACATGTAAACCGCCCCTTCAACATATATAAGGAGGGGCAGGGCTCCCCAAAGAGGGACATGTTAGAAGTTAGAAGCTACAAGCTACAAACAATCAATAATCTCTAGGGCTAGACACAAGAGCCGGTTTACGGCGTCTCCCTCGTGATGATAATGAGACCTAGCCTCAAACAGCATGTAGGGTTATTACCGGATGATGTTTCCCGGGGCCCGAAGCTGTCTAAATCTTTGTCTTGCGTGTTGATCCGCCCTGCGTTTCTCGTCCTACTCAACCCCTCTCAAGCTACCACATAGATGCGTTGGCCTCGCGACCAAGTCCTGACACTAAGGACATCTGCCGTGACAAATCCACGACAGTAGACGAACTCAGGAGCCGGGCAACCCAACATTTGACCAAAGACATGATTCGGAGCTGATGCATATAATGCCAAAACTCGCGATGCCGGACACTCCCTAAGGTGTTCGGTCTTTGTGAGTGCGTGTGAAACAACACTCTGAAACAAAAGAAAAGAGCCCCTAGTGTCCAGGTACGAGCAAGAATTCTGGCGTGGCCACATGCCAAAACGCCAGCCTCCTCCTTGGTTATAGCAGAAAAAACCAGGGGATGTATAGCAGCAAGAGACAGTAAAAAAAGGTTTACGCAGGGTCTTAATCTAAAAATAATCCTTTAGGACGGGTCCCTACTGCACGTCTGCGCCTGTGTCTCCGCTGAGCCGTGTCCTGGACGGGCGCCGCACGACGTTCATCTGTAAAAGAGAGGAACTGAATTGAGAATGGGTCGTGCGGAACAAAAAGGATAATAAACAAAATATAAAGTAAAAATATATAAAGTTGAGCTTTATTGTCTCTGCGTACAGCCCCTGGTATGGGGGTATATGGCGTACTAAGCCTGCGTTGATGATGAACTTGTGCCGAACTCGTTGAGTCCGGGTCCGTGGCCTTTAATGACTTATATCAAAAAAGTCCTTTGGCTGGCGAGGCTACTTTATTTTGCGGCTGTTTAAGCGGCCGCGCAATCCTCCGTTTGGAGGGGGCGTATTTTAGTGCGTTCCCTTTAAAGAGATGATGCCTCGAGGACCGGGCATCTTAAGCGTGAGAGATGCATAATGCGGTATTGCATTAAAGCGAGCGAAAGCTCCGCGTCCCATTAGTGCTTGATAGCGACTTGAAAACAGGACTACATGGAAGGTCAGCTTTTCGCGACGAAAGTTATTGGCAGAGCCAAATATAACTGCAAGCCAGAGAAAACCCATACAATGGGTGTCCGGGCCTGGTGCTACCCCTTGAAAGGAGGTGTTGCTGTGGCGGATTCTTGCTGGGTTTATGCCCATGCGGTGGATTGTATCCTGATATATCAGGTTTAGTCCACTGCCGCCGTCCATAAGGACATTGGTAAACTGGAATCCGTCGATTATTGGATCGAGTATCAGGGCAGTCCAGCCTGCGTTTTTGATATTTCTAGAATAATCTAGTTGATAAAAAATGATTGGCTTTAGTGACCAGTGGCGGGACTCCTGAGGTATAGGCTTGATTGTGCGTACCTTTATGGGTGCCACACATTTTGTTACGTGAAGTGAGTTCACTGTTTTGACTTCTTGCGGGAAGTTCTTTTGTTTCCTGGTGTTCTGCCTTTGGGGTTCGTCCTCTTCTTCACTTGGTGTGTCGAGCCCCTTGTGTTCGGCGTTAAGCTTTCTGGATTGTTTAAAAACCCAACAGTCTCGGTGGGTGTGATTGGCAGGCTTCCCAGGAGTACTGTGTATCTGACATATTCTGTCCAGGATTCTGTTTAAGCTGTACGGATCATCCCTATTATCCTGAAGGGGTGGTTTTGTCTGATTTTGCCGTGAGCTTTTGAATCCGGCATTGACTGCCGTGCTCTTCGGACTTTTTCCTTTGATTCGGCGACGGTCCTTATTTCGCCGCGGTTTTCCGTTTCCATCCCTGATTTCTGATGTACTTGGGTCGCTGGGGCTGCATCGTGCTAACCAGCTGTCCTCTCCTGCGCAAAAGCGGGTCATGAGGCTTGTGAGTGCGGCCATTGTTCTTGGCTTTTCCTGCCCGAGGTGTCTGGCGAGCCATTCGTCTCGGACATTATGCCTGAAAGCTGCTAGGGCTTCGACGTCCGGACAATCCACTATCTGATTCTTTTTAGTGAGGAATCTATTCTAGAACTGCCAAGCTGATTCTCCGGGCTGCTGAGTTATGTGACTGAGATCGTCTGCGTCCAGGGGGCGGACATAGGTCCCTTGAAAATTTGCTCGGAAAGCATCCTCGAGCTCTTGCCAACTTCCAATTGTGTTTTCGGGAACGCTTTTAAGCCAGTGCCGGGCTGGCCCTTTAAGCTTAAGGGGTAAATATTTTATGGCGTGGAGATCATCTCCTCTAGCCATATGTATGTGGAGGATATAATCCTCGATCCAGACTCCAGGGTCTGTCGTTCCATCGTACGCCTCTATGTTGACGGGTTTGAACCCCTCTAGAAATTCATATTCCAGAACCTCATCGGTGAAACATAGGGGGTGTGCGGCGCCCCTGTATTTGGGTGTGCTGGATTCTGATGGTGGATTTTTTGCATTGCTTGTGAGAGCTTGCTTTCTTGGCCCGTAAATGGACCTGGCTGGGCCATGATGCGAGTTTTTGATTGGGTCGCATGCAGCATTGAGTGCGGCGCCGCTTGCCGTTTTATGGTGGCCGTGGGGTCGTCTATCCGACCGTGTGGCTTTTTTATTTTTTAAATGTGGGGGCTCTAGGGCCTCCTGGTCGAATTCGGGCAGTAGTTTTCTCTTCGGATAGCTTTTGGTGCGGCGGCTGCTGCCGTATTTGTCTGCGGTCTTGATTACCTTGCTCCATCTTGTTCTGAGTGCATCTTCCGCCGTCTTTAGCTTCCGCTTATGCTTTTTCAGGCTGCGTGCTGTGGCAACGAGCCTTTCGTGGAGATTCTTCTGCTCCGTGGTTTTATCCGGCGTGAAATCGTCCGGAGTTCTGTTATGGCCGGGGGAGGGCTGCCTGTCCTCTCTATCCGTGTTACCCTGTTCGGACGGCTGCTCTGAAGCATGCTCGCCGTCTACCGGCTCGTCCTGCTCTACGGCTGGGTCTTGATTGAGGCGGGGCTTGGCTCGGCGTCTATGTCGCCGCTTTGACTGCTTTTCGGAGGGTTTACCCCTTTTTTCGCCCCCTTTTTCCTCGTTGTCGTTTCCTTTAGGGGTATCCACCATGAATACATCGTTAGGTGGGGTGGAGATCCAGTGCCCTATAGGTGTTGGTTCCACTTCGTCTCCGTCTTCGTCGTCCATACCGTCGAAGTCTTCGGATCCGAAGTCAAGTATGTCGGTTAAATCATCGACAGTGGCTATTAAGTGGGTGGTGGGTGGGATTTGAATTTCTTCGTCGTCCGAATCCCAACCTCGCAGACCATAGTCCGGCCTGGGCTCTCCTGATAAAGAGAGAGACTTGAGAGAATTCAGGATATCACCGAAAGGTGAGCACTGAAAGATGTCCGCGGCGGTGAACTCCATTATAGGCGCCCAATCAGATTCGATCGGCGGGGGCACGGAAGGCCCGGAGTTCGGAGAAGAGTCCGACTCCTTGGAGTCATGGGCCATGCGGAGTGCGGGGCTGGCGTTCGGCTCGATCGCCTTTAAGATCGCAGCCCCCGAGGTGACGTCCAACCGTTCATCCTCAAAGAACGCAGCGGGCTCCGAGTCGAGGATCGGGGCCGGAGCGTGTGCGGCCTCCAGGGCACTATTGGGAGGCAGAGCTATATCATGCCCCTCGGGACAGTGTGGCGCGCTTGGCTATGGCTCGAACCCGTCGAAGATCAAGTCTCCGCGGATATCTGCCATGTAGTTTAAGCTTCCAAACCTGACTTGATGGCCAGGGGCATAGCTTTCGATCTGCTCCAGATGACCAAGCGAATTGGCCCACAGAGCAAAGCCGCCGAAGACGAAGATCTGTCCGGGGAGGAAAGTCTCACCCTGGACCTCATCGTTGTTGATGATCAAAGGAGCCATCGGGCCAAAAAGCGACGACACGGAGGAACTCTCAATGAAAGCACCAATGTCGGTGTCAAAACCGGCGGATCTCGGGTAGGGGGTCCCGAACTGTGCGTCAAGGTCGGATGGTAACAGGAGACAAGGGAGACTTTATTTTACCCAGGTTCAGGCCCTCTCGATGGAGGTAAAACCCTACTCCTGCTAGATTAATATTGATGATATGGGTAGTACAAGAGTAGATCTACCACGAGATCAAGGAGGCTAAACCCTAGAAGCTAGCCTTTGGTATGATTGTGTATGATGATGGTTGTCCTACGGACTACAACCCTCCGGTTTATATAGACACCGGATAGGGTTAGGGTTACCCAGAGTCGGTTACAATGGTAGGAGATCTTGAATATCCGCACGCCTAGCTTGCCTTCCACGCCAAGAAAAGATCCTTCCGGACACGGGACGAAGTCTTCACTCTTGTATCTTCATAGTCCTGGAGTCCGGCTGAAGGTATAGTCCGGCTATCCGAACACCCCCTAATCCAGGACTCCCTCAATCTCCATCTTCGGGGCTCCATGATCATCATCGTCACCGGCATGACACCATGATCTCCATCATCATGATCTCCATCATCATGATCTCCATCATCGTGTCTTCATGAAGTTGTCTCGCCAACTATTACTTCTACTACTATAGCTAACGGTTAGCAATAAAGTAAAGTAAATACATGACGTTTATGTTGACACGCAGGTCATAAATAAATTAAGACAACTCCTATGGCTCCTGCCGGTTGTCATACTCATCGACATGCAAGTCGTGATTCCTATTACAAGAACATGATCAATCTCATACATCACATATATCATTCATCACATCCTTTTGGCCATATCACATCACAAAACACTTGCTGCCAAAACAAGTTAGACGTCCTCTAATTGTTGTTGCAAGTTTTTACGTGGCTGCTATAGGTTGCTAGCAAGAACGTTTCTTACCTACGCCAAAACCACAACGTCAATTGCCAATTTCTATTTACCCTTCATAAGGACCCTGTTCATCGAATCCGAGCCGACTAAACTGGGAGAGACAGACACCCGCCAGCCACCTTATGCAACTAGTGCATGTCAGTCGGTGGAACCGGTCTCACGTAAGCGTACGTGTAAGGTTGGTCCGGGCCGCTTCATCCCACAATGCCGCTGAATCAAGATAAGACTAGTAACAGCAAGTAAATTGACAAAATCGACGCCCACAACTACTTTGTGTTCTACTCGTGCATAGAAACTATGCATAGACCTAGCTCATGATGCCACTGTTGGGGAACGTAGCAGAAATTCAAAATTTTCCTACGTGTCACCAAGATCTATCTATGGAGAAACCATCAATGAGGGGAAGAAGAGTGCATCTACATACCCTTGTAGATCGCTAAGCGGAAGCGTTCAAGTGAATGGGGTTGATGGAGTCGTACTCGCGGTGATCCAAATCACCGATGACCAAGTGCCGAACGGACGGCACCTCCGCGTTCAACACACGTACAGCCCGGTGACGTCTCCCATGCCTTGATCCAGCAAGGAGAGAGGGAGGGGTTGAGGAAGACTCCATCCAGCAGCAGCACGACGGCATGGTGGTGGTGGAAGAGCGTGGCAATCCTGCAGGGCTTCGCCAAGCACCGCGGGAGAGGAGGAAGGAGAGATGCAGGGTGTAACGCCCTCGATGCGGCTATATCTCCCACGTGTCGAAGGACGACTTAGAGGCATAACCGCATTGAAAGCAATGTCGCAAGTGAGGTAATCTTCACACAACCCATGTAATACATAAGGGAAAGAGATACATAGTTGGCTTACAATCGCCACTTCACACAATACATGAATAAAGCATTACATCATACAGATACAATCAAGGTCCGACTACGGAACCAAAATAAAAGAAGACTACCCCAAATGCTACGCAGATCCCCGATAGACCCAACTGGGCTCCACTACTGATCAACTGAAACGAAACAACACAACGAACACGATCTTCATCGAGCTCCTCCTTGAGCTCGGGTGCGTCACCTGCACGGTTTCATCGGCACCTGCAAACTGGTTTTGGAAGTATCTGTGAGTCACGGGGACTCAGCATTCTCACACCCGCGATATCAAGACTATTTAAACTTATGGGTAGGAGAAGGTAGTGAGGTGGAGCTGCAGCAAGCGACTAGCATATCTGGTGTCTAACATACGCAAATGAGAGCGAGAAGAGAAGGCAAAAGCACGGTCGAACAACTATGATCAAGAAGTGATCCTAGAACAACCTACGTCAAGCATAACTCCAACACCGTGTTCACTTCCCGGACTCCGCCGAGAAGAGACCATCACGGTTACACACGCGGTTGATGTATTTTAATTAAGGTCAACTTCGGGTTTTCTACAACCGGACATTAACAAATTCCCATCTGCCTCATAACCGCGGGCACGGCTTTCGAAAGATAATACCCTGCACGGGTGTCCCAACTTAGCCCATGATAAGCTCTCGCAATCAACGAAGGATATTCCTTCTCCCTAGGAAGACCCGATCAGTCTCGGAATCCCGGCTACAAGACATTTCGACAGTAATAAAACAAGACCAGCAAAGCCGCCCGATTGTGCCGACAAATCCCGATAGGAGCTGCACAATCTCGTACTCGGGGCACATCCGAATAAGTCAAGCTACGAGTAAAACAAGGCCTCGAGTTTCCCCGCGGTGGCCCCGCAGGCTGCTCGGTTCAAACCAACACTCAGAGGAGCACTGGCCCGGGGGGGCTAAAATAAAGATGACCCTTGAGTCTTCAGAACCCAAGGGAAGGGGTATATGGTGGTAGGTAGGCAAATGGTAAAACCAAGGTTGGGCCTTGCTGAAGGAGTTTTATTGAAAGCAAACTTTCAAGGGGGTCCCATAAATCACCCAACCGCATTAGGGACGCAAAATCCGGGAACATAATACCGATATGACGGAAACTAGGGCGGCAAGAGTTTAACAAAACACCAGGCATAAGGCCGAGCCTTCCACCCTTTACCAAGTATATAGATGCATTAATAATATAAGAGATATTGTGATATCCCAACAAGTAAACATGTTCCAACAAGGAACAACATCTCCATGTTCCAATAAGGAACAAACTTCATCTTCCCTGCAACTAACAATGCTATAAGAGGGGCTGAGAAAAGCGGTAACATAGCCAAACAACGGTTTGCTAGGGAGGATGGTTAGGGGCTTGACATGGCAATATGGGAGGCATGATAAGCAAGTGCTAGGGATCGTAGCATAGGCATAGCAAAAGAGCGAGCATCTAGCAAGCAAAGATAGAAGTGATTTCGAGGGTATGGTCATCTTGCCTGAAATCCCGCAAGGAAGAAGAACGAGTCCATGAAGAAGACAAACGGACGTAGTCGAACGAATCCTCACAACTCCGGAACGAAACCGAAGCTAACGAGAGAAGCAACCTGGAAAGAAAGAAACAACATAGTAAACAACCACCACATACACATGGCATGATGCAGAAACAAGTATGATGCATGTCCGGTTTAAATATGCATGGCATGGCAAAGTGGACAAACAATACTACAAATTAAGTGGAGCTCAATATGCAACGAGTTGCATATTGATGAAACACCACATCAATTATTTAGTTCTCTCTCGTTATGTACCCAACAATGTTAAATGTTGATTAATATGGCAAGAGGTGAAGCATATGAAAACTACCTATCTAGGCAAGTTTAAATGAGGCCGGAACAACAAACAACAAGTCCGGATAAATCCTCATATGCAATTTATGGATTTGGTACTGCTCTGCCTAAAACCATATTTTTTTGTTGTTAACCAGGAAAATAAAGTGCAATATGTTAATCTATGCATTTTTCTACCCCATTTACATATAAAGAACATTTAAATCCGAGCTACGGTTATTTAGTTATGAAATAAATCATTTTAACATGGCATTTGAGCAAAATAATAGCAAACAGCAAGTTACACATTTCAAACATGGAGGAGAGCAGCATATTCCGAATCTAGATGAAATTCTAAGCATTTTACATGTTTAAACCATTTTAATCCGATGCACGGTTGTTGAGTTATTATATGCATGAACATGAGGGTGCAATCTGTAAAACTGACGTTCCTGGGATAATTGCTAAAATCGCAACAGAGGAAAAAAACACGCATCGGGCCGAATCTTGGCGCTCACCATGGGCCAAGCCCGTTGGTGGAGAGAGGAAGCAGAGGGCTGGCACGCTGGGCCTGTGCGTGGCCCACCTGGCGCACGGGGAGCAGCAGGTTCGAGCGCTGCCCATCTCGTTCGACAGAGACAGAGAGCGGCAGGTTTAGTGCAGGGGCGAAGCAGATGACTTGGCGGGCGACGCAGGGGCTTGGGCTCCGGCAGCTTGGTCTCCGGTGGCAGAGCGGCGACCTGGAGGCAGGGACGAGGCCGGAGGCGCAGGGACTCGTCGGATCTGACGGAGACAGCGACGAACGGAGCAGGGCCGCGGCGGGAACTGCAAGGCCTTGACGGGGGAAATTCAGAGAAGATACAGAGGGAGGAAAAGAAATAGAAGGAGAGGAGAAGGGGGTGCGCGCGACGGAGGAGCTCACCGGCGACTTGGCTGCTCTGGGCAGGGCTCGAGTAGCTCCACGGGGAGAGGAGATCCAGGGGTGGCGGAGCTCAACGTGGAGGCCTACGGTGGCTTCCATGGCGCGGGGAGCACCTGTACAGAGAAGAGAGAGGATGGATGAGAGGCAGAGGAAGCCACGGGAGGGAGGAGGAACAAGGGAGAGAGCGACGGCGCTCATCTGTTGGTGCTCGATGGGGCAAAGGCTCCAGCGAGGAGGCCGTGCTCGTGGTCGTCGGCGCTGCACGAAGATGGGGGAGCTCAGTCTTGCTCGAGAGCTCGGGTTCCTCCCGATCTGGACCTCAACGAAGCTGCGGGCTGCGGCGTGGAGCGAGGGCGTCGGGGAGGCAGGAGGCCTCGGGCATGAGCAGAGGAGGCTGGGATTGTGGATGGATCTAAAATCGAGGGATGAAGGTGATTGGCTCGGTGGGGAAAAGGAGGAGGAGACCAGGTGGGCGGCGGCGGCGGTTGGACACGGAAGGATCCCTAGAAAATAGGGTTTGGTCCAAAATGGACTAGGGGCTATATATATATACACGAAAGGGGATGATTTGGATCCTCCGATCGCGATCGGGCGGACCGGAATAAATGGGTTAGGGAGTCCAAAAGAGAGAACGGAGATGTTTTAGAGATTATTGGGGATGATCCGGACTCATCGGTAACGACAGACCGGTTCGGGTTCGGGTAAGTTTCGGACGCGCACGCGAGGGGTCTGAGAGAGGTCAACGAGGACAAGGGCCTGACAAAATGACAACAGAGACAAAGAGAGAAAGGGCAACTGCGAACGGCTACGAGTTTTATGAAAACATGCAGATGCAATGCGCATGATGCTAAGAGATGAGATGCATGACATGAACACAACGCAAAACAACAGACAAAACCCAACCACGGAGGAAATAACATATCACATCGCCGGAAATGGCAAGAGTTGGAGTTACAATTATGGGAAGTTACATCCGGGGCGTTACAACACTCCACCACTACGAGAGGATCTCGTCCCGAGATCTAAAGATGGCACCGGAGGGAAAAGAAAGAGGAAGATAAGAGGTAAAACTAAGTTGCTTCTTCGACAAACGAGTGAAACCATGAACCTTGAGAGGTTGAACAAAGTGAAAGAGAGAATACAATGGAGATGAGGAGATTGCAAACACTCCGTTATCAAAGAGGAACAAGGAACATTACAAGAACCTTGTAGGTAGAAAGGCATGAAACAAGAGCTCAACGGACCAAAAACATATGGAGCCACACCGGTATAACGAGATAGCCAAGGAACAAGAATGACATAATTTGGACAGCACTCCGGTAGAAAAGAGAAGAAAACTTGATAAGATGAGACGATATTGAAGAGATGATACAACACTCCGGTTGGAAATGGAGTAATAGAATATGAACTTGACAAGATGAGAGGATACTTGATGAGATCAACAACATAGTGCCTCCGGAACTATTGAATGAATGGAACAAGCGGTACGAAAGATCTCAGACAGCACTCCGGTTGAAAAGAGATGCAAGGCTTGATAAGGCAGAAAAAAAACTTGAGCAAAAGGGCACAACGCTCCTGTTAAATTGATAAGCACGACAAGAACATGGTCTTTACAAAACGAGGCGATGGTTGACGAGAGCAACATCACAATGCCTTCGGAAGAAAGAATAGAAGATAGACCATTGGAATAACATAATGGAGAAGAAAATGACATCTTCTGCCACAAATGAACTTGAAAAGCATCCTTGCAAAGAAGAATTGAACGGAGTTGTTGGAGAATCAACAACGAAAAGAATAAGATTGATATGGTCTTAAGGAATGCATCTCAAATTATGAGGTGACAACCTGCCACTCACGGGAAAAGAATTGGATTGATAAGAACAAGGAGACGAGAAAGCTATATCACCGGGAGGATAAAGAAGAACTTGGGTCATTTATAAGCACCATAAAAAGCAAAAATCCTTAGGGAAAGCTTTAGGTGAAATATAACCCAAGATAACTCCAATGAAGAGATTGATGGATTTAAATACCTCATTCTTGACAACATGTGAATCATGAAGCACGAGGAGAAATTGCCAAGGATGACATAACACCATCTCAAAAAATAAGGTAGAAAGAATTGCACCTTGGAATGCAGGAAGAAAAATATTTGGGCTCTTCCAACAAGAATCTTGAGAACACTTCGAGAATGAATTAAATCCTTGACGAACCACCATGTAGAGCCTCCATGAAGAACTCCGGTAATGAAAGGATGATAAAAAGAAAGAGAAGTTGAAAAGAACTCCGGGAGAAGCCTTGAAATGATTAGATGAAGCTTTGAAATGATGTAATTGAAATAACTTGGAGCTCCGGAAAGAAAAAATGAACAAATGAGATCAAGAATTTTGATGAACCTCCGGAATAAGGAATTGAATTTACTCGATGAAACAAGAATAAGAATTACATTATGCTCATCCTTCACCAATTAAATTTATGACAAGCAATCGATTTGGCATACTACTTACTCTCGTAGAAAGGATTAAGATAGATATAGCGCAAACTTGGGAAGGTCTTCAACGAACCACCGGTAGGATTGAAACAATGATTAAATTGATATGATAACAAAGAAAGAGAACTCTTGAACGAACCACCGTAAGAATTGGAAATGAAAGTAGCAAAGGCACAATTCACCGGGAAGACATGGAAAACGAATGAAGATACTTGAGATATATGAGAACGAAGAGATCATGAACTGATTAGAGAATATTGAATGATGCATCGGTATGATTTGGAGAACGAGAGCTGAAAGCTGGAATGAATAATTCTGAGATGATGGGCTCCGGAGAACCAAACCGAAAAGACTCCTGAATTGCTCTGGATGGGTGAAAAGAATTTTCACAATTGAAAAACAGTTATGAGAGGATGGCATAAAGCTAGAACCATGAATCTTGAAGAGAATGGAGCAAGATTTAAGAGAAACTCTTCTTCGGTCTACAAATGTTGTGGATGACGATAAGAGACACCACCATGAATTGTTGAGGCACTCCAGAATGAAAATTAGAAAGATTGAACTAACAATGACAAAATTTGAAAGATCTTGGAGAAAGACATTTGACTGGTGACAATTCATTCTTACGTCAAACTTTGAAAAGAATTTGGGAATAACTCCGGAAAAATAGAAGAGTTAGGTAGGATCCTAGGAAAAGACATGTGGGTTAGGGCCCACTCAAAAGAAACACCTTCGAATGATTACTTGAAAGGGAGATTGCACCGGTTGATTTAAATGGCTTGAATGAGATAAAAATCTTCAAAATAACTTGAACGGATTAAGAATGGAAACGCAAATCTTCTGAGTTATCTTCAGCACTCCGGATACAAGTATCGCAATGTTAATGATCAAGAGATGCTTGGATAAGAACTTCCAACATGAGAAAGCATTTGAAACAAGGAAAAGGATATGATCAACACCAAAAGCTTGAATTTAATCCACCGGAGAAGAAAAAAGAACGAAGAATAATAAACTTGAAGCTCCGTTAGTATCTTCATGGGAAAACACCGGATAAGAACATTGAAAGAAAATAATGGAGAGACCACCCATCAATAAAAGGATACTTGATTAAGAAATCCGCGTCCTTGAAGAAATAAGGGTGGGAGGGCGGGAAAACAAAGACAACTTGGGACGAATGAAACAAACACCGTTGAGAATACTTAGAGTTGATCTTGCGGATGTTGAAAATGATCGGATTTACTTGGAGAAAAGCACACCGGTAGGAAAGGATTGAAAAGACAACCTTGATGAACAAGAAGGATTAGCATCCACATAGAAATATGAGAACATCGCTTAGAATAAGGTATGGAATCAACACTTGGCATTGAAGCAACTCGAATACCACAAAACAAAACAAAACAAAACAAAAAGAAAGGATTTGACTCGCAGAATAAGCTGGAAACAAACATATGATAGATCCCATATCGTATCATGTGTGTGTTGGAAAGATATCCTACGAGATACTTGAATTCCCCTTATAAACTCCCGAAACTTTCTGGTTATGCAATCAGGTGTTGGGGATACAGGGGACACAAAATATATCACCCAAACTAACAATACCTAGATCCAACTATATCCATCCGTCAACACATAACCAAGAAACCTTCAGAAATCGTGTACCTCGACCTTCGAAAAGCATCCGTTATACGAGTTATGGCAATAGTCCCGAACTCCCGCCCCAGTACTGGGTGGCGTCGAGGTAATCTCACCAACAACTGCATAAAAGAGATTTTTTATGTCGGCAAAACTCAGGTATTCCAGAACTGCAACGATAAAATTGTGACGACAACACCTTGGAGCTCAACTCCCCGGGACACTGCCACAACTCCTAAATGTCAGGAGGCACCAAGAACAATATTCTCGTCACAAAGCCATCGGAACGATTCCAAGATACCCGCGTGATCCTAAATTTTTTTAGTTAAATTTGAGGAAAGGAGAGTCAAAACTTCTACGTCAGGAGGCCTCACCAGAGCGACGAAGGGACTGAGGAGTAAAAAGAATCCTACTCTCCGATATATATAATCCTAAGACTCAAAACATTTTGTTCTAGACTCAACAAAGTCAGCGATTCAAACAAGCAGGGGGCTCCTAAGTCGGGGATGGCTCTGATTACCAACTTGTAACGCCCTCGATGCGGCTATATCTCCCACGTGTCGAAGCACGACTTAGAGGCATAACCGCATTGAAAGCAATGTCGCAAGTGAGGTAATCTTCACACAACCCATGTAATACATAACGGAAAGAGATACATAGTTGGCTTACAATCGCCACTTCACACAATACATGAGTAAAGCATTACATCATACAGATACAATCAAGGTCCGACTACGGAACCAAAATAAAAGAAGACTACCCCAAATGCTACACAGATCCCCGATCGACCCAACTGGGCTCCACTACTGATCAACTGAAACGAAACAACACAACGAACACGATCTTCATCGAGCTCCTCCTTGAGCTCGGGTGCGTCACCTGCACGGTTTCATCGGCACCTGCAAACTGGTTTTGGAAGTATCTGTGAATCACGGGGACTCAGCATTCTCACACCCGCGATATCAAGACTATTTAAACTTATGGGTAGGAGAAGGTATTGAGGTGGAGCTGCAGCAAGCGACTAGCATATCTGGTGTCTAACATACGCAAATGAGAGCGAGAAGAGAAGGCAAAAGCACGGTCGAACAATTATGATCAAGAAGTGATCCTAGAACAACCTACGTCAAGCATAACTCCAACACCGTGTTCACTTCTCGGACTCCGCCGAGAAGAGACCATCACGGTTACACACGCGGTTGATGTATTTTAATTAAGGTCAACTTCGGGTTTTCTACAACTGGACATTAACAAATTCCCATCTGCCTCATAACCGCGGGCACGGCTTTCGAAAGATAATACCCTGCAGGGGTGTCCCAACTTAGCCCATGATAAGCTCTCGCGATCAACGAAGGATATTCCTTCTCCCCGGGAAGACTCGATCAGTCTCGGAATCCCGACTACAAGACATTTCGACAGTAATAAAATAAGACCAGCAAAGCCGCCCGATTGTGCCGACAAATCCCGATAGGAGCTGCACATATCTCGTACTCGGGGCACATCCGGATAAGTCAAGCTACGAGAAAACTAGGCCTCGAGTTTCCCCGTGGTGGCCCCGCAGGCTGCTCGGTTCGAACCAACACTCAGAGGAGCACTGGCCCGGGGGGCTAAAATAAAGATGACCCTTGAGTCTACAGAACCCAAGGGAAGGGGTATATGGTGGTAGGTAGGCAAATGGTAAAACCAAAGCGAACTGTCAAGGGGGTCCCATAAATCACCCAACCGCATTAGGGATGCAAAATCCGGGAACATAATACCGATATGACCGAAACTAGGGCGGCAAGAGTGGAACAAAACACCAGGCATAAGGCCGAGCCTTCCACCCTTTACCAAGTATATAGATGCATTAATAATATAAGAGATATTGTGATATCCCAACAAGTAAATATGTTCCAACAAGGAACAACATCTCCATGTTCCAACAAGGAACAAACTTCATCTTCACCTGCAACTAACAACGCTATAAGAGGGGCTGAGCAAAGCGGTAACATAGCCAAACAACGGTTTGCTAGGGAGGATGGTTAGGGGCTTGACATGGCAATATGGGAGGCATGATAAGCAAGTGCTAGGCATCGTAGCATAGGCATAGCAAAAGAGCGAGCATCTAGCAAGCAAAGATAGAAGTGATTTCGAGGGTATGGTCATCTTGCCTGAAATCCCGCAAGGAAGAAGAACGAGTCCATGAAGAAGACAAACGGACGTAGTCGAACGAATCCTCACAACTCCGGAACGAAACCGAAGCTAACGAGAGAAGCAACCTGGGAAGAAAGAAACAACATAGTAAACAACCACCACATACACATGGCATGATGCAGAAACAAGTATGATGCATGTCCGGTTTAAATATGCATGGCATGGCAAAGTGCACAAACAATACTACAAATTAAGTGGAGCTCAATATGCAACGAGTTGCATATTGATGAAACACCACATCAATTATTTAGTTCTCTCTCGTTATGTACCCAACAATGTTAAATGTTGATTAATATGGCAAGAGGTGAAGCATATGAAAACTACCTATCTAGGCAAGTTTAAATGAGGCCGGAACAACAAACAACAAGTACGGATAAATCCTCATATGCAATTTATGGATTTGGTACTGTTCTGTCTAAAACCATATTTTTTTGTTGTTAACCAGGAAAATAAAGTGCAATATGTTAATCTATGCATTTTTCTACCCCATTTACATATAAAGAACATTTAAATCCGAGCTACGGTTATTTAGTTATGAAATAAATCATTTTAACATGGCATTTGAGCAAAATAATAGCAAACAGCAAGTTACACATTTCAAACATGGAGGAGAGCAGCATATTCTGAATCTAGATGAAATTCTAAGCATTTTACATGTTTAAACCATTTTAATCCAATGCACGGTTGTTGAGTTATTATATGCATGAACATGAGGGTGCAATCTGTAAAACTGACGTTCCTGGGATAATTGCTAAAATCGCAACAGAGGAAAAAAACACGCATCGGGCCGAATCTGGGCGCTCACCATGGGCCAAGCCCGTCGGTGGAGAGAGGAAGCAGAGGGCTGGCACGCTGGGCCTGTGCGTGGCCCACCTGGCGCACGGGGAGCAGCAGGTTCGAGCGCTGCCCATCTCGTTCGACAGAGACAGAGAGCGGCAGGTTCAGTGCAGGGGCGAAGCAGATGACTTGGCGGGCGACGCAGGGGCTTGGGCTCCGGCAGCTTGGTCTCCGGCGGCAGAGCGGCGACCTGGAGGCAGGGACGAGGCCGGAGGCGCAGGGACTCGTCGGATCTGACGGAGACAGCGACGAACGGAGCAGGGCCGCGGCGGGAACTGCAAGGCCATGACGGGGGAAATTCAGAGAAGATACAGAGGGAGGAAAAGAAATAGAAGGAGAGGAGAAGGGGGTGCGCGCGGCGGAGGAGCTCATCGGCGACTTGGCTGCTCTGGGCAGGGCTTGAGTAGCTCCACGGGGAGAGGAGATCCAGGGGTGGCGGAGCTCGACGTGGAGGCCTGCGGTGGCTTCCATGGCGCGGGGAGCACCTGTATAGAGAAGAGAGAGAGGATGGATGAGAGGCAGAGGAAGCCACGGGAGGGAGGAGGAACAAGGGAGAGAGCGACGGCGCTCATCTGTTGGTGCTCGACGGGGCAAAGGCTCCAGCGAGGAGGCCGTGCTCGTGGTCGTCGGCGCTCCACGAAGATGGGGGAGCTCAGTCTTGCTCGAGAGCTCGGGTTCCTCCCGATCTAGACCTCAACGAAGCTGCGGGCTGCGGCGTGGAGCGAGGGCGTCGGGGAGGCAGGAGGCCTCGGGCATGAGCAGAGGAGGCTGGGATTGTGGATGGATCTAAAATCGAGGGATGAAGGTGATTGGCTCGGTGGGGAAAAGGAGGAGGAGACCAGGTGGGCGGCGGCGGCGGCTGGACACGGTAGGATCCCTAGAAAATAGGGTTTGGTCCAAAATGGACTAGGGGCTATATATATATAAACGAAAGGGGATGATTTGGATCCTCCGATCGCGATCGGGCGGACCGGAATAAATGGGTTAGGGAGTCCAAAAGAGAAAACGGAGATGTTTTAGAGATTATTGGGGATGATCCGGACTCATCGGTAACGACAGACCGGTTCGGGTTCGGGTAAGTTTCAGACGCGCACGCGAGGGGTCTGAGAGAGGTCAAGGAGGACAAGGGCCTTACAAAATGACAACGGAGACAAAGAAAGAAAGGGCAACTGCGAACGGCTACGAGTTTTATGAAAACCTGCAGATGCAATGCGCATGATGCTAAGAGATGAGATGCATGACATGAACACAATGCAAAACAACAGACAAAACCCAACCACGGAGGAAATAACATATCACATCGCCGGAAATGGCAAGAGTTGGAGTTACAATTATGGTAAGTTACATCCGGGGCGTTACACAGGGCTGCGCCGAGCGGGAGATCGAATCGCGTGTTGGGCAGCCCCAAAACCTCAAGTATATATAGGGAGAGGGGAGGGGCTACGCCCCCACCTAGGGTTCCCTCCCTAGGGGCGGCGGCAGCCCCCAGATCCCATCTGGGAGGCGGCCAGAGGGGGAGAGAGGGGGGGCGCACCTAGGGTGGGCCTTAAGGCCCATCTGGACCTAGGGTTTGCCCCCTCCCACTCTCCCTTGCGCCTTGGGCCTTGGTGGGGGGGGGGGCGCACCAGCCCACCTGGGGCTGGTCCCCTCCCACACTTGGCCCATGCAGCCCTCCGGGGCTTGTGGCCCCGACCCCCGGGACCCTCCCGGTGGTCCTGGTACGTTACCATAAAACCCGAAACTTTTCCGGTGAACAAAACAGGACTTCCCATATATAAATCTTTACCTCCGGACCATTCCGGAACTCCTCGTGACGTCCGGGATCTCATCCGGGACTCCGAACAACATTCGGTAACCACATACAAACTTCCTTTATAACCCTAGCGTCATCGAACCTTAAGTGTGTAGACCCTACGGGTTCGGGAATCATGCAGACATGACCGAGACAACTCTCCGGCCAATAACCAACAGCGGGATCTGGATACCCATGTTGGCTCCCACATGTTCCACGATGATCTCATCGGATGAACCACGATGTCGAGGATTTAATCAATCCCGTATTCAATTCCCTTTGTCCAGCGGTATTGTACTTGCCCGAGATTCGATCGTCGGTATCCGATACCTTGGTCAATCTCGTTACCGGCAAGTCTCTTTACTCGTTCCGTAACACATCATCCCGTGATCAACTCCTTGGTCACATTGCGCATATGATGATGTCCTTCCGAGTGGGCCTAGAGATACCTCTCCGTCACACGGAGTGACAAACCCCAGTCTCGATTCGTGCCAACCCAACAGACACTTTCCGAGATACCCGTAGTGTACCTTTATAGCCACCCAGTTACGTTGTGATGTTTGGCACACCCAAAGCATTCCTACGGTATCCGGGAGTTGCACAATCTCATGGTCTAAGGAAATGATACTTTACATTAGAAAAGCTTTAGCATACGAACTACACGATCTTTGTGCTAGGCTTATGATTGGGTCTTGTCCATCACATGATTCTCCTAATGATGTGATCCCGTTATCAACGACATCCAATGTCCATGGTCAGGAAACCGTAACCATCTATTGATCAACGAGCTAGTCAACTAGAGGCTTACTAGGGACATGGTGTTGTCTATGTATCCACACATGTATCTGAGTTTCCTATCAATACAATTATAGCATGGATAATAAACGATTATCATGAACAAGGAAATATAATAATAATCAACTTATTATTACCTCTAGGGCATATTTCCAACACCTACCCCTCCTTATATATGTTGAAGAGGCGGGTTACATGACTAGTCCTAGTTGGATTAGGATTACTCTATTACAAGTGGAGTCCTAGTCTTGCTTCCTTTGTAGGAAAATAGTCGTTACGCTTTCCTCATAAACCGGCCCACCATTAAACGTGAACCGGCCTTCTGGGACTTGGGCCTTGTTATCCGTCTGTCCCACACGCCGGATCACCAGTGAGTCATAATAACCAGATGGGTTGCTTGTAAACCGCCAGGTCAGGGCGGGTCGCCAGTAACTCGCCAAGTGTCAGCGGGGCCTTCAGTTAAACCGCCAAGTCCGGTCGGGTTAACTTCCGGCCGGTTTACGCCGCGGGGTATATCCCCGACATTAGCCCCCAGTTTAATTTGGATTTATCCATGTTAAACTGATCCTGTAAAATAAACACAAGAACAAACTTTGACAGGTTGTACTCCGGGTTAAGAATTCTTGTAAACCGGCACCTGATCATCCTTAAGTCCTTTTCATTTCATCCTTCTAGAAAATCCAGGTCAATAAGCCAGCGTCAGATTCAATTTGCTGACATTGGTTTCTCGCAGAAAAATATTGTGAAGAATAATCCACTTGAGCCGGCTTCCAAATCGCCGATTTAAGAAATATTGGTATTGAAATATTCATCTGATATTCAGCCGGTTTGAAGATGATCCCGGTCTTGAAAACTTGCCGGTTTAACATTACCAAAATGGCTGGGTTATAAAAACTGATGATCCCGGATTATGACCGTTTATAGATGCCGGGTTATGATTGTTGCCAACGCCGGATCACATAATTAATCTTCCTGATTTGCCAAAAACTGAGAATTTGAAGATGTTCCTCCTTTATATGCATATTACCTGTAGCCCCCAAGTCTTAAGAGGAGAACATAATGATAGCTTAAGACTTGTGTCAATATAAATGTTGCAACCTTGAAGAAATCCAGATTGTTCATCTCAGTTACTAGTCACAACTGAATATTCCACATATGTAGCCCCCAAGTGCCGGGTTGTTATGCTTGCAACAACCTGGGACTTGTAATTGCCTTATACTAATAAAAACATCAACCAAAGTAGCCCCCAAGGGCCAGGTTATTCTGCAATAATGAGCAGGGACTTTGTAGATATGATCATATAGATTTGAACAGCAACGTGTAGCCCCCAAGGGCCGGCTCAGTAAAATATTATTGAGCTGGGACTTTGATATATACTTCAATGAAAATAACATCATATGATGTAACCCCCATCATGGGTCTTGAATCCATGTCCACAATTTAAGAGCCTTGTGCTTTACCAACTGAGCAGTGGACCCTTCAATGTAATGGATAAAAAGCTTTGTACCTTGATTTGTTGACATGAGCAATTGGTAGCCCCCAAGGGCCAGCTCATTACGATGTGATGAGTTGGGTCTTCAATAAGATGAGCAAAAATGACTTTGCATTAGCCCCCAAGTGTCATGGTGCATGCTTGCAGCGACATGAGACTTGCATATTTGATATAATCTCAACTTTGAATAATGTAGCCCCCAAGTGCCGGGTTGTAAGCCTGCAGTGACTCGGGACTATTCCTTCAATTGTAAAATAAGTCATATCCATTGATAAAATAATAACCATTGCGCTAAAGCGACTTTGAAAACGTCAATCATAATACTGGTTATTGATAACCATAATAAAATCCAGCCATGTTGGCTATTTGAAGAATTAAATAATATAATCCAATGATTTATAAGCGTATGATTCCAATGGCACAATCCGAATATATACTGGCGACTTATAGTCCAAAGCCAGGCCGGTTTAATAAACACCGGACAATTTCTCATCATAGACTGGCGATTTATCATCTTAAAGCCAGGCCGGTTTAATAAACACCAGATAATTTATCATCATACTGGCGACATATAATCGAAAGCTAGGCCGGTTTAATAAACACCGGATAATTTATCGTCATACTTTATTCAACCTGTTTCTGCATACAACAAGTTTAAAGTGTCCTGGCGGTTTACCGCTGGACGGGTCATAATGCCCAACACATAACCCAGGTTTATAACCAAGGCTATACTTAAGAATAATCAAATATGAAATATATCATACCTGTGATATTGAATCACATCGTTGGTTTACCAACTTTTTTGTAGTAAGGGCAATAATCCCAATCTTGAGTACTGATAACTCTTTCCATATTGTGCCGGTTTATGATAAAACCGTACCGGGTTGTGATAGACACCGGATTATTCATATATAATAGTGGTGACTTGTAGTCAAACCAGACCGGGTTAATAATCGCCGAATTATAACTGGTCATGTACTGACATCTTATAGTTGAAAGCCGAGCCGGGTTAATGAACGCCGGTTTACTCCATAATAGGATGGTAACAGAAAATCAAACCGGGCAGATAGTCTCCGGATTAAAATTTGACCGTGTTCCGCCAATTTGTAATTGACAGTCGAACCGAATTAAGAATTTTTCGGTTTAAAAACGCAACAAAAGAAATATATATCCAAAGGAAATCAAAATTTTAAAGGTAATTGTCACATCCCACCTAGTTCATGCATTAGAGTGTGCATCATGTTTTCTTTTGACAAGAAAAGTGAAATGGGGAAGGCAGAACCCCCAGCACCCCTCCTAAATCAACTAGGGTTTACTAAAATCTTTTTCAATGAACCTGAAATGCCCTTCTAAAATGTTCACCCTCTTTGTCTTGGGATTAACCCTTTGGCAAAAATAGTGCACATTTTTCCAGGACAACAGAAGGTCATTGAATTAATTCATAAGTATTTGAATTTGGGCAATTAAATGCTATTAAATAATTTAAATGCTCAAATAATTCTGGAAGTAAATGTTTGCTGTTGGAAATAATCCTAACAGAAGACACAAATATTTTCAGGATTTTTGGAAATGTTCTAGTATTTTAAATAAAGCCCAACAGTTTCTGTTAAATAGGAAAACAGAAACTAATCAAATAAAAAGAGGGAAAGGCCACCTGGGCCTTACCTGTGCTGGCCAGCCCACCAGGCTCGGCCCAGCCAACTGGCGACGCCAGTCGTCGTCCTCCTCGCGCCAGAAGGACGCGGAGCGCGTGGCCGGCGCCCGCGGCCACACGCCGGCCACCTCCTGCTTCCGCCGACGCCCCGAGCCGCCCTGGGTCGCCACGTGACCCCACACGTACCCCTCTCGTCCCCGCTCACTCTCCCCCTCGTCTCCCTCTCCCTCTCCCGAGATGGCCGACGCCATCGTCGCCGCTCCACCGCCATAGCCGCGCCCACCGTCGCCCCCTCGCCCCTCTGACCTGCCCAGAGGCTCCGCCACTTCGCCCTCGCCCTCCCCACCGAGCCACGCCTCGCCGGAGGCCCTGCATCGCCGCCATCAGCTCGTCTCCGACCCCGGTGCCCGCCGGCCGCCGTTCTTCGATTCGCGCCGCTCCGTTCGCCCCCGAGCCGCTGAGCTGCTCGTCGACCTCCCTGTGAGCTCCCGCACCTTCTCCCCCTCCTCCCATGCCTGCTAGCTCGCCGTAGCGCCCGTCCCCGACGAGCCCGAGAGCTTGGCTCCGCCGGCCATGGCGCCACCGCGGCCATAGCCCCTGCCAACCGCGCCAGAGCGCGTCAACGTGCTCCTGGAGCCTCCAGGAGGCCAAAACAGCCACCAGTCGGCCCCCTAACGCACCGTAGCGCCAAAGCCGACCCCGCACGAACTCCGGCGCCGCCCCGAGCTCGTTTCCGGCGAGCTCCGGCCGTCCCCGCTGCAGCCACGCGCCGTGCTGGATGCGCACGAGCCCCAGCTTCCCGTAGATGGCCTCGGCCGTCGTTTTGGTCGCCGGAGCGCGAAACCCGCGCTGCCCGCCGCGTCTGGTCGTCGCCGGCGGCTCAACGCCGGCAGAGTCAACCCCGCTAACTCCAGTTGACCACGGGTGGGCCCAGTTTGACCCTGGGTCAATGACAGGTGGGCCCAGCCCTGTTAATTAGTTAGGATTAGTGCTAATTATTTTTTTTAGTTTAACTAAATCACACTGACACACGGGACCCACGCGTCAGGTTTGACCTGGACCGGGTCTGTTGACCTGCTGAGGTCAGCATGACCTCATGCTGACGCAATAACTAATTACTGGATTTATTTTTACACAGGAAAATCCAGAAAATAGTTCAAAACTTCAAAAATTCATAGAAAATTATCTGTAACTCCAAATGCAAAGTTTTATATATGAAAATCTATCAGAAAAATCCAATCTATCCAATGGAACTGGTTTCATGCATGTTAAACCAAGTTAAACCCACTGTTTAGGCATTATAAGATATTGCACTAATATGATCTTATAAATGCACTACCATTTGAATCTTTGGTTCAAATGGGGTCATTTCCTTCTAGTTTAACTTGCACAAGACCAGGACACATTCATATTGCCATGTCATTGCATGCATCATATTGTTGCATATCGTCATGTATTGATTGTGTTGCATGTGTTCTTCGTGGTAGGTTCTGCCTCCGAGGATATCTCCGAGTATCCAACTGAAGGGCAGTATCCCACCACCACTCCATCAGGCAAGCAACTCATTGATCATTCCGATACAAACCCATGTTCTCGCTTCTGCCCTTGTTTACTGCATTAAGACAACGCGCTTCAAACTGCTGTGTGTTGCGGTAGTTGAACCCACTTCCTTTGCATGACCTGTCATTGCCACAGTAACTAGATGAAACCCACTAGCATGTGTAGGAGTTGATTGAGCCATATGTGTGTGTGTTCCTACCGTGCTATGCTTGCTATGCTTAGAGTTGTGTCAGGTCTGGCTCATCGGGATGATGAACTGGAGTGAAAGGTTGTGTCGGTGACAAGAGTGAAGTGTTAAACACGATTTGGTAAAGGAATCGATGAGAGGCCATGTAGGAGTACATGGTGGGTTGTTTCATTGAGGCCGTCCTTAGGAACTGAGTTCTGTGTTTGTGATCCATGATACAGTTACTACCACACATTGGGATCCTTAATTGACTCTCTCGGCTTCTTGATCACGCTTGTCCTCTGTCCAGGAGTTGCAAAGTAGTTTCTGGTGTTTGTAGTATGCTGGGGGCCGCACGCGGTGCTGACCATCGGGGTGGGCTGTGTTGCGGTAGGCACGTGGCACGGTGTACCGACTCGCCCGTTTGGTGTCTCGGGAACCCTGTTCACATCGTTCGGGGCCGTTAGTGGAAACCTCGGCCGGACTCCCTGCGGATGGAACCCGAATAGGCGATAAACCTGGACTAGAGACTTGAGTGTTTAGGTAGGCCGTGGCCGACACCCTCGCTGGGCTTCCGCTTGAAGGTTGCCGAGTACATGTCGTGTAAACTGTGATAAGTGGTGAAAGCGTGTGTGAAGAAGTACACCCCTGCAGGGTTAACATCATCTATTCGAATAGCCGTGTCCGCGGTAATGGACTTCTGGGTTGCCTATATCAGTTCATAGACAAGTTAAATGGATACTACTAAAAATCTCAAGATAAGTGTGAGTACCGCGGATGGCCCTCTCGTGGGATGGCGAGAGAGGATCCACGGTGGAGTATTGTGTTGGTGTTAGTGGACTCGTGTGCGACAAATGATTTACAAGTGGTGTCTATCGTAGGATAGCTTAGCCAAGAGTCAAAGCTGGCTTGCTGCAATAACCCCACCACCTTCTTGAGAATGTGCATGTATAGTAGGTTTCTGTTGTAAGACTTGCTGAGTACCTCCGTACTCATGTTGCTTTAATCATGTTTTTCAGACGACTACACCAACCCCTCTGATGGGTTCTATGTAGACCTCGACGTTGACGAGTGACTTATCACCCAGGTGGTGATCCAAGACTTGTGAAGGGTCGTTGTAGATAGACAGGCTTCGTCAAGCCTTCTTTCTTTCTAGTGTCTGTACTCAGACTACTTTGCTTCCGCATGTGCTTGTATGTTTGTATGACTTGAGTGTTGGGTCATGTGACCCCTATCTGTATGGATGATATGTATGGCTCCTCGGAGCCTTCTAAATAAAGTACTTGAGTCGTAGAGTACTGTTGTGTTGCCATGTTGTATTTACTCATATCGGGCATATTGTGTGTATGATTGAAATGCTTGGTATGAGTGGGATCCGACTATCTAGTTGTTTATCCTTGGCAGCCTTTCATATGGGGAAATGTAAGTCTTGTGCTTCTGAGCGATAGTAGTCCGCTACAGCCCGGTTCACCGGAGTCCTGCTAGCCCAGCACTACTGCTTGGACACTTGACTGGCCGTCATGTGTTTCGCGTCGATCCTATGTCTGTCCCTTCGGGGAAATGTCACGCGCTGATATTCGGAGTCCTGCCTAGCCTGCTACAGCCCGGGTTACCGGAGTCCTGTTAGCCCAGTGCTATAGCCCGAGTAGATACGTTGATGACCGATATGTTCGATGTGATTCATGTATGTCTGTCCTCATAGGCTAGCGCCGCTTTGGGTTCAGGACTAGCCATGTCGGCCCGGGTTCTCTGTCATATGGATGCTAGCGACACTATCATATACGTGAGCCAAAAGGCGCAAACGGTCCCGGGCCAGGTAAGGTGGCACCCGTGGGAGTACCGTGCGTGAGGCCGCAAAGTGATATGGTGTGTTACACGCTGGATCGATGTGGCTTAGGATCGGGGTCCTGACAGTAATGATAAAACCATTTGCAAAAAGAGGCTATTGAGCCGATCAAGTGGCATTACCATGGTCGGACACGACCAAGCCCCCAATAGGCGTAGCTATGGTTCAAGTCAGCCAGGTCCCCAAATGACGTAGTGGCATTATGCCGATCAAGAGGTGTAGCAATGGTTAAGGTTCGACCAAGCCCCCAAGTGATTCTGTGGCACTAGGCCGATCAAGAGGCGTGACTATGGTTCAGACGTGACCACAAGTCCCCAAGTGATGCATTGGCATTATACCGATCAAGAGGGGTGACGATGGTTCGGGTTCTACCAAAGCCCCCAAGTGATTCTGTGGCCTTAGGCCGACCAAGAGGCGTGACTGGTTCAGACTTGACCATGTCCCCAAATGATCTGGTGGCTTTCGCCTATCAAAAGGTGTTGCATTGGTTCGGATACGACCAAGCCCCCAAGTGATATTGTGGCATTGTGCCGATCAAGAGGTGTAGCTATGGTTCGGATACGACAAAGCCCCCAAGTGATCAATAATATGATAAGCCAATAAGGCATGATACCCATGTTTGAACCATGCATCATGGCAGCAGGTCCTCTTTGGCACCCTTTAATTTTTTGCAAGAGATAAAATATTTCTTGAACCGGGATTTTGAACCGGATATTGGGAGCTTCAAAGCTTTGTGGGAGACATCTTTCCCTTGAACCGGATTTTAACCCGGAATCTTCATTTTCAGCCGGAAATTTTTCTGACGGCCTTTCAACTTGAACTTGCGAGAAGTTAATTCCATTTTGAACCGGACATTTTCAAACTGGATTTGAGAGCTTCAGAGCTTTGTGGGAGAATAGATTTCCCTTGAGCTGGATTTTGAACCGGCATTCTCCATTTTGAACCGGAAATTTTCTGACGGCCTTCAACTTTTCGTCAATATGGTAGTAGCCTCCGGGACCGGGTTATCTTTCCCTCCAATGTCCTGGGGTTCTTGACTTCACTGAAAACCGACAACATTTGCTGAGTCATGGCATCGTAGCGCCCGAGTTTCAAAGGTGACTCGGGGAGTTGGCTTGAAACTCGCCATATTTGACTGTGATATGAACCGGCATAATTTGTATATCACTGGTGTTGATAGCGCAATGTTAATCCACAGAAGGTTGAGGTGACTGCGGCGGGTTATAAATGATCCCGTATGAGCCGTGTCAGCAACTCGGCCAATGGTTCCTTCCAACTAGTGACTTGAAGTTAACCAGACTGTAGTGGCGGCGATTTGTGCGCCTGCCCATTGAACCACCCAGTGTAGACGGTGGTTGATAGTATATGATAATTTGCCTCCATTTTGCTGAAAGAAAACTGGCTACCCAAGTTGTGACTTTCTCATACTCAATAAACAGCTCATGTAGACAGGTGCGGCCCGGTGTGTTGATGTAGACCAGGCCGCGAGAGACGAACGACAAAGACGACCGCGGCTTCAGAAACGGCACAGACAGACGAGTCGGCCGCGGCGTTGTAAGTCGACGCGGGCGGGAGAATCGGCCGCGGGGGCGGTCGACGAATTAGTCCCATGTGTTGATGAAGCGGGGGGCGGCGACTTGCTCACGTATCCGTCCAGTAGTATGGCACGGATAAGCCCTAGTGCAATAATGTTGGCGCGCGCCCCTTTGCGACACCTTCGTAACAAATAATGGTCCTGCGAAAAACATCACTGACCAGAGTAATTGTTCCTTTGACCAAAACAATAAGTGCTTAATAAGATAAATTTAGATGGATATCACGTGATGTTTAAGAACGACAGATAATTTGTACGTGAAATTTTTGCACATCGTAATAGTAATACGCCACACTCCTTTTTTGGACTGAAGCAGTACTTGTAGTAGCACTTTAGATAGAATTGTCTTCATCTCCAGCGATTCTCCAAGAAATAGCTGTACTTGTCCACCGTCAAAGTGAAAACTGGAGATATTTTGCAGCTTTGCTTTCTGTCACTTGCAGCATGGAACACTGGGACACCTTCAGATAGCTGAGGCGCCGCAGTATAGCAGGCATCGTTATGAAAATTATCTCACTGCAACTGCTGACTTCAAATCGCTCTAAGGCAAAAGAGCTAAGTGGCTGAAGGGCACCGGCGAGGCAGTTTGTAACCGGTTCAAAATGCAAAGCAGAAACGGAGGCACGCCAGCGGGTCATGGCAGAGGTGAAGCTAAGGTGACCCGGCCAGGCGGTTCAGAGTCGAGGGGATAGACCGGCGAGGCGGTTGCAGCTCGACTGGGGCAGCCCAAAGCAGACGGCGAAGTGGGCGAAGGTGACGGACGCTCGGAGCGGCGACTCAAAGGCGGCAGTAACTCAGAGGCGTGGAACGACTACGACTCGGCTCGCTGGCTCGACGGAGACCGGCAACTCAGCCGCGGAGTCATGCAATCAACGGCGGAATCCGAATCCATCCCCTGTCCGGCGGCGGTTTAGAGGCAAGGCCGGGCCGGCACACCGGGGCCGGCCGGGGAGCAACTTAATCCGGCGCATGGACGGTGACTCGCGGCGACACGGCCGGTCCAATTCGGTCGGTTTGGTGAGACGGGTTGGTATGGCCGCGACGAGCTCGGAGTTCCAGCAGCTATCTGTAGAAGGCGTTTTTCAGGAGAGGCGGCCGAGCTAATAGTTTGAACCGGCTCCGTTCCACTGACGACTCTAGGGCTCAACTATTGCATTTCACCGAGCAGTGTTTAACAATCATCTTCTTTCATAAAGAAACTCCAATTCGTGGTATGATTTGATAGCCCGATTGAAACTTGTCCTCTGTTTTGGGCAGCTTTTGCCTAGCTAGTACTCTTATCTGATTCGGCGAAACAACACTTTGACGAAAACAGGGACTCCAACCATGTTTAGTTTTGGCAATCGATGGACCAGGATGTTGTCGGACGAAAGGCGACTGACTTCTGTTGAACTCAAATTCTTGTCTTGTCAGCAAAATTAACCCGGCGGTTGATCTGGCCATGGGTGACTGCTCGCTTGCGGAGTGGCGGAGGAGACAGCAGGGCGCTCCTTTGCGGTTTAATAGGGCAGCGCGGTAGGCGGTTTGACGATTTTGACGGCTTGACGCAGAATAGCAGCAAGCAGGCTTGCAGCGGCGGTTGCCGGCTCAACGGCCGGGGCAACTCACAGCAGCAGAGGAATTCCAACAACGGAAACGGGCCACAACAGTGGCTTGGCGGTTTATGTTGCAGGAGTCGGCTATGGAAGTTGACGACGGCTTGCCACACCGGCGAGGGCGGTTTGGAAACGAGCTCAAGGCCATTAGCGCAGCATCCGGTGGAGGCAGAAACGACGCAAGACCGTAGGTACAGCGATGGACCGGCAGGCAGGGGCCAGCTTAAGGCGGCCGCGAGGAGCCAGCGGTCGGCCAGCGCGGGCGTGGCCAAGGCAGGACGAGCGCAAGGCAGCAACCGGCCGATGCAGGACGGAGTGAGGCGAGCGCGTGACCGGGCGTGGATGGCGGAGAAATCCAGATTGCTGACGTATCCGTTTCAGGGTCGTGGCCGGCTCCGTTTTTTTTAAATTGCCATAAACTTGAAACAGCTCCGTAGGCCAGATCGAATCGGATCGTTCACTTTCGGTGGCGAACCCCCAGACTTTCTGCGGCGAGATATAGCGGCTCCCACTCCGCGGGGCAGCAATGGCAACTCAGACGGGAGACGAAGCGGGATGGCGGCTCGAGCGGGAGGTGTAGTCCAGACCGGCCACGGGTCGTGGCCGTTTTTTCTGGGTCATGGACGCGATCGCCCTCTGTCTTCTGATCTTTGTCTTGCCTTGACTCATCAGACGTATAGCTAGTTACTTTTAAACACTGTCTCATCCCTTGTCTAATCCGATAACTTCGATCGATACTTTGGCTTTGTATATACAATGGCAACTTTGCACCCATCGAATCCGATGAACCGAACAGAGACTCTCACCCTCGGGGATCTCCTTGGATTATCTTGTGAAACGAACCGATGAACATCATCAATCAAAAAATTTCTTCCAAGAACTGGCTTTTCTTCATCCGGAAAATTGTGAATATTTCAAAACCCTGGGACAGATCCCTCCAAGAACTCATCACCACCGTGCGCAGGCCCCACGGTGGGCGCCAACTGTCATGGATTTGTGACGGCAGATGTCCTTAGTGTCAGGACTTAGTCGCGAGACCAACGCATCTATGTAGTAGCTTGAAAGGGGTTGAGTGGGACGAGAGACGCATGGCGGATCAACGTACTCCCTCCGTTCGGAATCACTTGTCTCGGAAATAGATGTATCTAGAACTAAAATACGTCTAGATACATTTATTTCTGCGACAAGTAATTCCGAACGGAGGGAGTACAAGACAAGGATTTAGACAGCTTCGGGCCCCGAGAAACATCATCCGGTAACAACCCTACATGTTGTTTGAGGCTAGGTCTCATTATCATCACGAGGGAGACGCCGTAAACCGGCTCTTTGTGTCTAGCCCTAGAGATTGTTTCTTCTTGCTTGTAGCTTGTCCCTCTTTGGGGAGCCCTACCCCTCCTTATATATGTTGAAGAGGCGGGTTACATGACTAGTCCTAGTTGGATTAGGATTACTCTATTACAAGTGGAGTCCTAATCTTGCTTTCTTTGTAGGAAAATAGTCCTTACGCTTTCCTCATAAACCGGCCCACCATTAAACGTGAACCGGCCTTCTGGGCCTTGGGCCTTGTCATCCGTCTGTCCCGCACGCCGGATCACCAGTGAGTCATAATAACCAGATGGGTTGCTTGTAAACCGCCAGGTCAGGGCGGGTCGCCAGTAACTCGCCAAGTGTCAGCGGGGTCTTCAGTTAAACTGCCAAGTCCGGCCGGGTTAACTTCCGGCCGGTTTACGCCGCGGGGTATATCCCCGACAACTAGGTTAGGTGAGACAAGAACAATAGACATATTAATAGGCATAGAATTAGACGGAAAGAAACTATGACCGACATGAGTAATAGGTACGGAGGAACCATCACCAAAAGTGATGCGGTTCGAAGTGATGACCGGAGAGGAAGAGGCAAGGTTACCGGGGTGCGACGTCATGTGGGCGGTAGCCCCCGTGTCCATCTACCAATCGCCGCCACCTCCGTAATTGGAGGGAGACGGTGCCGAGTGAAGTGCAGCGAGCAGAGCGGGATCCCATGGAGCCGGAGGGAGCTGGTAGCCACCGGGCTGAGGTGGTGCATACGGCGGCGCGTAGCCGAAGGACGCCGGCGGAGGCGCGTAGCCACTAGGGTCGTAGCCGCCTGGCGCATAGCCGCCCGGCGCGTAGCCTGGCGCATAGCAGCCTGGCGCATAGCCGCCAGGGGCGTTACCGCCCCCACCCGCCTGGTAGGGTGCGGCGGCGAGGTGTGCCTGCGGCCCGGTCGGGTGTGGCCCGAGGATGCCCAGGGCCCGTGGGACCGGCATGTGGTAAGCGTGGACCACACCGGTCCACGGGTTGGGGCCGACGGCCCAGGGCGGGGAGGGCTGATGTTGGCGCTGCCCCTCCCGGTACCCGGGCTGCTGGTGCTGCTGCTGGGAGCGACCGCCGCCTCCTCCCCCTCGGCGCCTGTTGTGGAGACCGCCGCCCCCGCCCTGCTGCTGCTGCTGAGGAGCGGGAGGTGCGGGCGGAGCAGGCGGGAGGGGGTAGTACCCCGGTGGCGCCGGCGGGCGTGGTTGGGGCGGGGCGGGCTGCGGCTGCCCGCGAGATGTCCCGGCGGCGAGGGCGGTGTGGTGGACGCGGGCCTTGACCTTCTTCATCCTCCGTTCCTCCAAGCGTAAATACGCGGTGACAGACTGGAAAGTCGGGTTCGGCAGCATGGAGAGGTTCGAAGCCACGTTGCCGAAGTCCTCATGAGGCCGGCGGTGAGGGTGCTAAGCATGAGCTCGTCCGACACCTTGGCGCCGATGTCACGGAGCTCATCGGCAAGGCGCTTGAGACGCATGCAGTAGTCATCGATGGAGGAATCGTCTTGGTGGCACCCGAAAAATTCCTGCTGCAAAAACACAAGACATTGAAGCTTGTTATCGGTGAAGAGATTGTTGATCTTGGTCCATACGGCACACGCGTCATCATCCTCCAAGACGACCGTGTGGAAGATATACGGGGAGACGGTGAGGTAGAACCACCGGATGGGAGAGGCCTGAATGGCCGCCCAGTCCAGATCATCCACCATGAGATCGCCATCCACGGTCCCGTCGACGTGCTCGAGGAGGTGGTACTCGCGGAAGACGAGGTTGAAGTAGGTCTTCCACGCGTAGTACGAGGAGGTGGATTGATCAAGCTTGATGGGAACACGGGTGTGGATGTTAAGATCACGGACGGCGGTGGCGTCAGGGACGAGTCCGGCGAACGGGTTGGAGTTGCTGGATTGAGGGGACGCCATGGGAGCAGTGGCAAGGGAGGGGTGCGGCGGCTCGGGTGGGAGGAGTAGGGTGGCGGCGGCGCGGGGTAGGGTTAGGGTTTTGGGGGGCGTGGCGGCGACATGGGGAGGAAGGCAGCGATGACAGTGAGGAAGGCGGCGGCTGCGAGGGAAGGGGAAGGCGCGGCGGCGGCGGTGGACAGTGGCGGCGGCGACGCGAGGAAGGTGGTGGTGGCGGCTGTAGGGCGCGGCGACGGCGCTAGTGCGGAAGGTGGGAAAGGAATCGGTGTGCTAAACTGATACCATGTTAGTTAGGAAGAATGAGATTGCACGAATCGATAATGATTGATCGTGTGCAAGGTGCACATATATAGGTACAGGGTGGAACGGCCTCTACTTGTCTCCCAAGATGTACAAATATACGGGGGGAGAGAGAGAGATACAACGGTATAAATACAGACCCTAGTCCTATACATATGCAGTGTACAACGTACACTCAACATGCCGCGTCGTCGCTGTTCGTCTTCAACTGCGGGAGCGCAGTCCTCCTCCAACCCCGTCCAGATCCGGCTGGCCTCCGCCGCCCTTGCCTGTTCCCGGCCGGATGTGAATCCGGTGACCCGTCCCCGTCGGGGTTGACCTCCACCGCAGGCCCCCGCCAAGCCGCAGGAGCAGTACCGCTGCTGCCTTGCTTCTGCATCTTTCGCCAAGTCCCGCTGGAGGCCACGCGCGAGCCCACGTTGACCCTGTCGGCGTGGATCCCATTCGCCAGCAGCCGCACGCCACTCATCGCTCGAGTCCCAGCGGCCTCGTTCGCCTCCTCGCTGCTGCCTTGCAAGCGCCAAGTACCACGACGGCCTTTGAAGAGTTTGGATTCGACAAGTCCGACGACGCATAGTACCACTGCGATTGCCATGTACATCTACCAACGCCAAGACCTAGACCACCAAGTACCCCTCGGATCAGCAAGTTCGACTACCATCTCCGTAAACTGCTCCCCGAAAACGTGTGTACCTCTACCGTCGACCCCGTGGGCGTCGAAGTACCTCTATGAAACGTGTACCACTATGCCCAAGTTCCACTACAAGATGTGCCACTATCGTCATTATGTACCACTACTTCCACTACCGTCGCGAGATCGACTACTTCCACTACCGTCGAACCCGATCCGCTCCGAAAAGGCATGCTTCGAAGGTATAACCCCGAGACGACGTCCGTGGACCGAATGCATGTGTTGTATGAGATGCACCCTGTGTTTGGACCGTGTCCGAATTGTTCCTTGCACGTTCGCCGTAAGCCATGCCATCGACATGTGGGACACCCGGTATCCGGGATCACTCCCCATCACTCTTGCACGTTTCGCGCACCCACACTTGTTCCTTTGCACCAGCATCTCAATCGAGTTGCCGGAACTGGGATGTTGCCGTGGCACCATTTCCGTTTCACCGCTGTAGCACCCTTTTCCTTCCGCCATGGCGACAAATGTCTCGTATCATGCTCATGTCAACATTCCCATAAAATTGCTTAAAACTTTCATATGTCATCCGCATCATGATAATAACATTTAAAACGTTTAAAATTGTTGTTTGCTTTAAATTGCTAAATGACATATGGGGATTTTCCGGAATTGTTATTTATTATTTCCGGCCTCATTTAAACTTGCCTAAATAGATAGTTTTATTATGCTTCACCTCTTGCCATGCTTAACCACAGTTAATTTTGTTGGGTACATCAACGGGAGAGAACTAAATTATTGATGTGGTGTTTTGTCAATACGCAACTCATTGCATATTGAGCTCCACTTAATTTGTAGTATTGTTTGTTGCATTTTGTCATGCCATGTCTCATTTAAACCAGACATGCATCATACTTGATTGTGCATCACGCCATGTTTATGATTGTGTGTTTACCATGTTGTTTGCTTCTTTCCAGTTTGCTTCTCTCGTTAGCTTCGGTTTCATTCCGGAGTTTTGAGGGTTCGTTCGACTACGTCCGTTTGTCTTCTTCATGGACTCGTTCTTCTTTCTTGCGAGATCTCAGGCAAGATGACCATACCCTCAAAATCACTTCTATCTTTGCTTGCTAGTTGTTCGCTCTATTGCTATGCCACGCTACCTACCACTTGCTATATCATGCCTCCCATATTGCCATGTCAAGCCTCTAACCATCCTTTCCTAGCAAACCGTTGTTTGGCTAAGTTACCGCTTTTGCTCAGCCCTTCTTATAGCCTTGCTAGTTGCAGGTGAAGCTGGAGTTTTTTCCATGTTGGAACATGGATATGTTGGGATATCACAATATCTCTTATTTAATTAATGCATCTATATTCTTGGTAAAGGGTGGAAGGCTCGGCCTTATGCCTGGTGTTTTGTTCCACTCTTGCCGCCCTAATTTCCGTCATACCGGTGTTATGTTCCTTGATTTTGCGTTCCTTACGCGGTTGGGTGTTATGGGAACCCCTTGACAGTTCGCTTTGAATAAAATCCCTCCAGCAAGGCACAACCTTGGTTTTAACATTTGCCACCTAAGCCTTTTTCCCTTGGGAGTCGCGCTCTTGAGGGTCATCTTTATTTTAACCCCCACCGGGCCAGTGCTCCTCTGAGTGTTGGTCAAAACTAGAGCACCATGCAGGACCGTCCCTTGGCAACTTGGGTTACGTCGGTACCTGTACGCTTCGCTCATCCGGTGTGCCCTGAGAACGAGATATGTGCAGCTCCTATCGGGATTTGTCGGCACAGTCGGGTGGTCTTGCTGGTTTTGTTTTACCATTGTCGAAATGTCTTGTAACCAGGATTCCGAGACTGACCGGGTCTTCCCGGGAGAAGGAATATCCTTCGTTGACCGTGAGGGCTTGTGATGGGCTATGTTGGGACACCCCTACAGGGTATAAACTTTCGAGAGCCGTGCCCGCGGTTATGTGGCAGATGGGAATTTGTTAATGTCCGGTTGTAGTGAACTTCACACTTGACTCAATTAAAATACATCAACCGTGTGTGTAGCCGTGATGGTATCTTTTCGGCGGACTACGGGAAGTGAACACGGTTTGGGTTATGTATGAACATTAGTAGCTTCAGGATCACTTCTTGATCACTTCCAGCTTCTCAATCATTGTGTTGCTTCTCTTCTCGCTCTTATTTGCGTATGTTAGCCACCATATTTGCTTAGTGCTTGCTGCAGCTCCACCTCATTACCCCTTTCCTGCCCATAAGCTCAAATAGTCTTGATCTCGCGGGAGTGAGATTGCTGAGTCCTCGTGACTCACAGATACTTCCAAACAATTGAAGGTGCCGACGATACCAGTGCAGGCGACGCAACCGAACTCAAGTGGGAGTTCGACGAGGAACTTGGTCGTTACTACATTTCGTTTCCTGATGATCAATAGTGAAGCCCAGTTGGGACGATCGGGGATCTAGCATTTGGGGTTATCTTCTTTTCATTTGGTTTTGTCCGTAGTCGGACTATGTGTGTACTCTGAATGATGTATGTTTAATTAATGTATTGTGTGAAGTGGCGATTGTAAGCCAACACTTCATCCCATTCTTGTTCATTACATGGGATTGTGTGAAGATGACCCTTCTTGCGACAAAACCACCATGCGATTATGCCTCCAAGTCATGCCTCGACACGTGGGAGATATAGCCGCATCGTGGGTGTTACAAGTTGGTAATCAGAGCCATCCCCGACTTAGGAGCCCCCAGCTTGATCGTATCGCTGACGTTGTTGAGTCTAGAATGAAAATTGAGTCTTAGGATTATATATATTGGAGAGTAGGATTCTTTTTACTCCTCAGTCCCTTCGTCGCTCTGGTGAGGTCTCTTTGACGTAGATGTTTTGACTTTCCACTCCTCAAATTTCACTAAATTTTTTAGGATCACGCGGGTATCTTTGAATCGTTCCGATGGTTTTGTGACGAGAACATTGTTCTTGGTGCCTCCTGACATTTAGGGGTTGTGGCAGTGTCCCGGGGAGTTGAGCTCCGAGGTGTTGTCATCACAATTTTATCGTTGCAGTACTGGAATACCTGAGTTTCGCCGACATCGAAAATCTCTTTTATGCAATTGTTGGTGAGATCACCTCGACGCCACCCAGTACTGGGGCGGGAGTTCGGGAGTATTGCCATAACTCATATAACGGATGCTTTTCGAAGGTCGAGGTACATGATTTCCGGAGTTTTCTTGGTTATGTGTTGACGGATGGATACAGCTGGATCTAGGAATTGTTAGTTTGGGTGAGTATATTGTGTCCCCTGTATCCCCAACACCTGATTGCATAACCAGAAAGTTTTGGGAGTTTATAAGTGGGAATTCAAGTAGCTCCTAGATTATGTTTCCAACAGACATATAATACGATATGGGATCTATCATATGTTTGTTTCCGGCTTATTTCCTAAGCCAATCCTTTGTTTTGTTTTGGTTTGTGGTATTCGAGTTGCTTCGAAGTCAAGTGTTGATTCCATACCTTTCCTAAGCGGTGTTCTCATACTTCTATGTGAATAACAATCCTTCTTGATCATCGAGATTGTCATGCCAATTCTTTTCCAACCGACGTGCTCTTTTTCAAGTGGATTCGATCATTTCAACATTCACGAGATCAATTCTCAGTTCTTTGCAATGGAGTTTGCTTCATCCGTCCCAAGTTGTCTTTGTTTTCCCCGCCCTCCCACCATTTTTCTTCAAGGACTCAGATTTCTTAATCAAGTATCCATCTTATAGATGGGAAGTCTCTCCATTCTTTTCCGTCAATGTTCTTATCCGGTGATTCTCAGGAAGATATTAACGGAGCCTTAACTTCATGATTATTCGTTCTCTTTCTTCTCCAGTGGATTAAATTCAAGCTTTGTCGATCATATCTTTTCCTCGTTTCAAATGTTTTTCTAGTACCGGTGCACCTCTTAATCATCCACTTCTCGCTATTCAATTGTTCCGGAGTGCTGAAGATATCACAGAAGATTCAAGTTTCCATTCTCAATTCACTCAAGTTCTTTTGAGGATGCTATCTCATTCAAGCCATATAATTCAATCGGTGCAATCTCCCTTTCAAGTAATCATTCGATGGTGTTTCTTTTGAGTGGGCCCTAACCCATAGGTCTTTTCCCAGGATCTTACCCGACTCTTCTAATTTTCCCGGAGCTATTCTCAATTTCATTTCAAAGTTTGACGTAAGAATGAATTATCATCAGTCAAATGTTTTTTCTCCAAGAGCTATCATATTCTTTTCATCGTTGGTTCAACCTTTCTATTATTCATTTTGGAGTGCCTCAATAATTGTCATGGTGGTTCTCATCATCATTCTCAACATGTGAAGACCGAAGAAGAATTGCTCTTGAATCTTGGTCCGTTCTCTTGAAGATTCATGGTTCTAGCTTGATGCCATCCTCTCATAATTGTTTTCGATTGTGAGAATTCTTTTCACCCATCCGGAGCATTTCAAGAGTCCTTTCAGTTTGATTCTCCAGAGCCCATCATCTCAGAATTATTCATTCAAGCTTTCAGCTCTCGTTCTCCAAATCATACCGGTGCATCATTCAAGTATTATCTAATTAGCTCGGGATCTCTGCCTTCACTTGTATCTAAATTCTCTCAAGTATCTTCGTTCATTTTCTAATTCTTCCCGGTGTTTCTTTATCTTTTCTTCGTTCATTTTCAATTCTTACGATGGTTCGTTCAAGAGTTCTCTTCCTTCATTATAATATAGATTCATTCATTCTTTCCAATCCTACCGGTGGTTCGTTGAAGACCTTCCCAAGTTTGCGCCATATCTATCTTAATCCTTTCTATAAGAATAAGTAGTATGCCAAATACATTGCTTTTCATCAATTTAATTGCTGAAGGATGAGCATAATGTAATTCTTATTCTTGTTTCATCGAGTAAATTCAATTCCTTATTTCGGAGGTTCATCAAAATTCTTAATTTCATTTGTTCATCTTTCTTTCTGGAGTTCCAAGTTTTCTCGGTTATATCATTTCAAAGCTTCATCTTATCACTTCAAGGCTTCACCTTGTGTTTTCAACTTCTCTTTCTTTCTATCATCCTTTTTTACCGGAGTTCTTCATGGAGTTTCTTCATGGTGGTTCATCAACGATTTAATTCATTCTCGAAATGTTCTCAAGATTCTTGTTGGAAGAGCTCAAATATTCTTCTTCCTGCATTCCAAAGTGCAATTCGTTCTACCTTATCATTTGATCTGGTGTTATGTCATTCTTGAAAATTTGAGTTCGCGTTTCATGATTCACATGTTGTCAAGAATGAGATACTTTAAATCCACCAATCTCTTCGTTGGATTTATCTTGTGTCATGTTTCACCTAAAGCCTCTCCTAAGGAATGTTGCTATTATGCTGCTTATCAATGATCCAAGTTTTGTCCTATCCTCTTGGTGAAAGAAGTTTTTCATCGCCTTGGTGCTCTCACTCAAATCAATGGCTTCCTTTAGTGGCCGTTTGTCACCTCATAATGTTGAGATGTTTCCATAAGTCCACTACAAGCTTATTCTTTTCGTTGTTGGTTTTCCAACAACTCCGTTCAACCCTTCTATTTAAGGAGGCTCTTTCAAATTCAATTGTGATAGAAGTTGTTGTTCTCTTCTCTGTTCTCTTGAGTCCACTCTTTCATTTGTCCCAAAGGCATTGTGATGTTTTCTTCAACCCATCATCTCATTTTGGAGATCATGTTCTTTTCCTTGCTTATCCATTTAACCAGAGTGTCGTGTTTTCATTCGAGCTCTCTCATCTTATCAAGTTTTGCCTCCTTCCTTAACCAGAGTCCGGTCTGAAATCTTTCTTACCCCTTGTGCCATTTTTCAATAGTTCCGGAGGCAGTGTGTTGTTCATTTCATCAAGCATCATTCCATCTTCTCAAGTTCATGTTAATTCCTTCCATTTTCAATCGGAGTGCTGTCCAAATTATATCATTCTTAATCCTACTCTATCTTGTTTTAACCGGAGTGGCTTCAAAATCTATCTTGTCCCCTAAGCACTTGGTTCTCATCATGTTATTTGTTCTTCTCCGCTAACAAAGTGTTTGCAATCTCGTTCACCTCCATTGTATTCTTTCTTTCGATTTGTTCAACCTCTCAAGGTCTGTGGGTTTCACTCATTTGTCAAAGAAGCAACTTTGTTTTACCTCTTCCTCTTCCGTTTCTCTCCGGCGACATCCTTCGATCTCGGGACGAGATCTCTTGTAAGTGGAGGAGTGTTGTGACGCCCCGAGACCGACGCTTCAGAAGACTTCCATATTCTCGTGATCACCGTGTGTTTCTTTTGTGCTTGCTCTTTTATTTTTGCGTTGCATCATGTCATCATGCCATCATGTCACTAATCTTTGCATCTCAACTCGACTAATAAATTGCATGGATCTTCGATCCATTTAAATCGAGGGAAGGGTGACTTCTCTTTATAACATATCCTCCCAATATTAGGGAGCTATATTAAGTATTTATTTAATTTGGAAATCACCATAACACACTTGCAAATTATCCCAATGCCTTTGTTATCTTAATTCTTGGTCTCCAACCTTGCCATATATTTTTTTCATCATATTCTGGAGCTCCACCAAAAATCCGAACATTTTTGGACCTTCCCAATCCTCACTTTCTATTGAAATCATTTGAATTTAAATCAAATGAGTTTGAATTTAAATCTTTCAATCATGGCCTTTTCTATTTTTCGGAACAAGCACATTTTTGTGAGTCCGGGAAAATTATCCGCGTGTCCAACTTCTTCCGCTAACCTCCCTTTCTTTCCTTTCTTATCTCAGTTTTTTATATTCTTTAGAGTGAGAGAGAGAGAAGAGAGCCCAGCAGCCTACCCAGACCGGCCAAACCTCCCCTAGGCCCAGCAGCTCCCTATCTAACCCTACAACCCTTGTCGGATCCATTTCCCTCTCCCCTCGTTCGATCTCTCTCTCCTGCACCACCAGAGAGAGAGAGAGAGAGAGAGAGAGAGAGAGAGAGAGAGAACGACAGTGCCTCGCCCGATCCCCATCTCCCTCCGTCGAGCGTCGCGCCTCCTGCCTCTCCGCGACCCCCACTGCAGCTCCTTCTCCAGCTCTTCCTCGACCTCAAGCTCGCCACCGTGCCAGGACCTCCTCGTTCACCTCCATCGCTCCCCTGCGCCAGCCAACAACCTTCGCTGCAACCCGGCGTCGTCGCCTTCCGCAGCGCCGTTCCTGCCTACCAACGCCTCTGCCGTCCCCGCGCCCTGCTGCCTCCTAGAGTGTCGCGTCGTCGCCGTTCGTCTTCAATCGCGGGAGCGCAGTCCTCCTCCAACCCCGTCCAGATCCAGCTGGCCTCCGCCGCCCTTGCCCGTTCCCGGCCGGATCTGACTCCGGTGACCCGTCCCTGTCGGAGTTGACCTCCACCGCAGGCCCCTGCCAAGCTGCTGGAGCAGTACCGCTGCTGCCTTGCTTCTGCATCTTTCGCCAAGTCCCGCTGGAGGCCACGCGCGAGCCCGCGTTGACCCCGTCGGCGTGGATCCCATTCGCCAGCAGCCGCACACCACTCATCGCTCGACTCCCAGCGGCCTCGTTCGCCTCCTCGCTGCTGCCTTGCATGCGCCAAGTACCACGACGGCCTTTGAAGAGTTTGGATTCAACAAGTCCGACGACGCATAGTACCACTACGATTGCCGTGTACATACACCAATGCCAAGACCGAGACCATCAAGTACCCCTTGGATCAGCAAGTTCGACTACCATCGCCGTAAACTGCTCCCCGACAACGTGTGTACCTCTACTGTCGACCCCGTGGGCGTCAAGTTCCTCTATGAAACGTGTACCACTATGCCCAAGTTCCACTACAAGATTATCCACTATCGTCATCGTGTACCACTACTTCCACTACCGTCGCGAGATCGACTACTTCCACTACCGTCGAACCCAATCCGCTCCGAAAAGGCATGCTTCGAAGGTATAACCCCGAGACGATGTCCGTGGACCGAATGCATGTGTTGTATGAGATGCACCCTATGTTTGGACCGTGTCCGAATTGTTCCTTGCACATTCGCCGTAAGCCATGCCATCGACGTGTGGGACACCCGGTATCCGGGATCACTCCCCGTCACTCTTGCACGTTTCGTGCACCCACACTTGTTCCTTTGCACCAGCATCTCAATCGAGTCGCCGGAACCGGGATGTTGCCGTGGCACCATTTCCGTTTCACCGCCGTGGCACCCTTTTCCTTCTGCCATGGCGACAAATGCCTCGTATCATGCTCATGTCAACATTTCCATAAAATTGCTTAGAACTTGCATATGTCATCCGCATAATGATATTAACATTTAAAACATTTAAAATTGTTGTTTGCTTTAAATTGCTAAATGACATATGGGGATTTTCCGTAATTGTTATTTGTTATTTCCGGCCTCATTTAAACTCGCCAAAATAGATAGTTTTATTATGCTTCACCTCTTGCCATGCTTAACCACAGTTAATTTTGTTGGGTACATAAATGGGAGAGAACTAAATAATTGATGTGGTGTTTTGTCAATATGCAACTCGTTGCATATTGAGCTCCACTTAATTTGTAGTATTGTTTGTTGCATTTTGTCACACCATGCCTCATTTAAACCAGACATGCATCATACTTGATTGTGCATCATGCCAGGTTTATGATTGTGTTTACCATGTTGTTTGCTTCTTTCTGGTTTGCTTCTCTCATTAGCTTTGGTTTCGTTCCGGAGTTGTGAGGGTTCGTTCGACTACGTCCGTTTGTCTTCTTCATGGACTCGTTCTTCTTTCTTGCGGGATCAGAGGCAAGATGACCATACCCTCGAAATCACTTATATCTTTGCTTGCTAGTTATTTGCTCTATTGCTATGACGCGCTACCTACCACTTGCTATATCATGCCTCCCATATTGCCATGTCAAGCCTCTAACCATCCTTTCCCAGCAAACCGTTGTTTGGCTAAGTTACCGCTTTTGCTTAGCCCTTCTTATAGCACTGCTAGTTGCAGGTAAAGCTGAAGTTTGTTCCATGTTGGAACCTGGATATGTTGGGATATCACAATATCTCTTATTTAATCAATTCATCTATATACTTGGTAAAGAGTGGAAGGCTCGGCCTTATGCCTGGTGTTTTGTTCCACTCTTGCCGCCCTACTTTCCGTCATACCGGTGTTATGTTCCTTGATTTTGTGTTCCTTACGCGGTTGGGTGTTATGGGAACCCCTTCACAGTTCACTTTGAATAAAACTCCTCCAGCAAGGCCCAACCTTGATTTTAACATTTGCCACCTAAGCCTTTTTCCCTTGGGAGTCACGCTCCTGAGGGTCATCTTTATTTTAACCCCCCCGGGCCAGTGCTCCTCTGACTGTTGGCCCAAACTAGAGCACCGTGCGGGACCGTCCCTTGGCAACTTGGGTTACGTTGTTACCTGTACGCTTCGCTCATCCGGTGTGCCCTGAGAACGAGATATGTGTAGCTCCTATCGCGATTTGTCGGCACAGTCGGGTGGTCTTGCTTGTTTTGTTTTACCATTGTCGAAATGTCTTGTAACCGGGATTCCGAGACTGATCGGGTCTTCCCGGGAGAAGGAATTTCCTTCGTTGACCATGAGAGCTTGTGATGGTCTAAGTTGGGACACCCCTGCAGGGTATAAACTTTCGAGAGCCGTGCCTACGGTTATGTGGCCGATGGGAATTTGTTAATGTCCGGTTGTAGAGAACTTGACACTTGACTTAATTAAAATACATCAACCGTGTGTGTAGCCGTGATGGTCTCTTTTCGGCAGAGTCCGGGAAGTGAACACGGTTTGGGTTATGTATGAACGTTAGTAGCTTCAGGATCACTTCTTGCTTCTCGATCGCAGCGTTGCTTCTCTTCTCGCTCTTATTTGCGTATGTTAGCCACCATATTTGCTTAGTGCTTGTTGCAGCTCCACCTCATTACCCCTTTCCTGCCCATAAGCTCAAATAGTCTTGATCTCGCGGGTGTGAGATTGCTGAGTCCTCGTGACTCACAGATACTTCCAAAGAGTTGAAGGTGCTGATGATACCAGTGCAGGCGACGCAACCGAACTCAAGTGGGAGTTCAACGAGGAACTTGGTCGTTACTACGTTTCGTTTCCTGATGATCAGTAGTGGAGCCCAGTTGGGACGATCGGGGATCTAGCATTTGGGGTTATCTTCTTTTCATTTGGTTTTGTCCGTAGTCGGACTATGTGTGTACGCTGAATGATGTATGTTTAATTAATGTATTGTGTGAAGTGGCGATTGTAAGCCAACTCTTTATCCCATTCTTGTTCATTACATGGGATTGTGTGAAGATGACCCTTCTTGCGACAAAACCACCATGCGGTTATGGCTCCAAGTCGTGCCTCGACACGTGGGAGATATAGCCGCATCATGGGTGTTACACTCACATGACATGGATTAATGGCGCATGTTTCATCGGTACACGATCAACCTTGGTCGAAGGCGGCTGGCTGCTAGAACCAACATTGCTAGCTTTATTGGATTTTCTCGCCGCCGGTCTCTTCCTCTACTTCTTCTTGGTGGGCTCAGGTGCTGGTGGGTCTGTCAGACCCTCCCTGAGCACCACCCCTAGTGTTGTCGGGCTCAGCTTTGGACGACTCTGGCTAATCAGTTGATGTTTGGTGGAGCCGGCATCTAGAGGCGTGTCCTGCGAGGATTGCATGAACAAAGACTTCTTGCACTCCCGAGGACGTTCTGGCTCTGGTACATGCATCTCATATTCATATGCTTGACTCATTGTTACTTCGTTGTCAAAGGCAGTATTGAAATACTGGTTAGGGTCATCGTCGGCCTCCTCCATGTCACGATCCCTATCCTCTTCCATGGGGCAGATGGCATCATCTGCCAGCGGAACAGTTTGCCCTCCTTCCTCATGTCTCTCGATCTCAGCAAGCAGCACAGACGATGATTGTACTTGTGTAGGTGGTGTTGTGGTCATACCTTCCTGAGGTCCCATTGGTGTGCTCCCGGCCACCTCGACATGAAGAAGATTTTTCGGCCACAGGATCGGCCAATTTTTGCATTGCCCAAGCTGCATGGGGGTCTCGTTACCCTCTCCATCAGTTTGTATCGGACGAGGGAGACCCTCGTAGCCCGCTTTCACACTCGCCACGGAGACCGTTAAGGCGTTATCCGGCATCTGCCCGCGGGGAAACAATCGATCCTTAGGCTTCACTATAGTACCCTTCCCCACATCCACCAACCCGCCCTTCATGTTGTAAAGGAGGGTGCACGGAGTGGAGTTGGCCTACAAAGACATATACATGCAGCATCAGAGATCCAAAAAGAATGACAACTGAAGATTAATTAATTAGTTGAGTTGATGAAGGTGCGACGACGCGTATTTACCGTGAGGGCGTGGAGCTCGGCCAATGTCGACGGCCCGACATTCAAGCCAGAGACGGAGCTAGGGCTGCTGTGAGAGCTGGGCGGAGGAGCAGGTGCTGGAGGAGGTGCGGGTGCACCGGTTGCCATTCTAGGTACGGGTATGGGTGCGGTGTTCATTGAGTTGCTCCCGGTGAAGCTGGGCATGGGAAAATCACTTGGTGGCGCATTTGGATTTTGTTGCACCCATGTGACCACTGTTGGAATCAAGCTTGTAAAGGCAGCCACCATATCAGATCTACAGGCAGCGATTATCTCAGCTTTGGTCTCAGCTTTTGCTTTCTGCATCGCCCGCGCCACCTTCTCGTCGATAGTCACTTGACTGAACTTCTTTCTCTGTCTTTTGGCCTCGGGGGCCTCGTTATAATAGTACTTCCAAGTGGTCCCAACCCCGGCGCCATGCACACGTCCATATTGCGGCCGCTGGCTGGGCGGGTATCACATCATCATGTTCATGGCCTGGTTGAAAGGAGTGTCCCACTTGTACTTCGCCGACGACTGAGTCACCTGAGTCGACGAGTCGCTCTCGGCCGCAAGCTTGTGTTGTTCTCTCTGCAAAATGGACCTGTATCATTTACGAATGCGACTAGAATGTAGTAGACTTCGTTGATCAGAACATAATATGTATGGTGGTAAAAAGGATAATTACCAGTAATCTCATGAATTTCCTAGTCGGCCCGTCGGTGAAAAAGATCTTTTTCTTGGGGTCCCACGAGAATCAGGCCCTGATGAAGTCGTGCTCCTGCTGGTCGGTGAACTCAGCCAATGGGTCTGGGATCCCCTGACGTTCACGTTCTGCGTCCTCCTTAGCCCACACGGGCCTCTTTCCTGTGTAACCACGACTTCCAAGGCGGTGGTTCCCCATGTTCTTTGCCTGCAGCTGCTTGCCTCTCTCCAACCTAGCCTTGGCAGCTTCTTCATTGCAAGTCTCCATGAACCTTTCAAAGTCCTCTATCGTAATTTTCGGATTGTCTGCAACAATCTCGGCGTAGGTTTCATGGTCTACTTGAATCGCCCTTTTCACCCTAGTTTTCCAAGCGCTCAATGAGTTGCTGAACTTCCCTAGGGCTTTGTTGTTGATTTTTTTCATGCCCTCATCATCCCATGGGTCAACATCATCATTCCGACCGGGGAACTGGAATCTTGCGTGCAACCTAGTTAGAAGCAGCTTCTTCAAATGTTCATCCTTCCATATTTTTGTGGTGTTGATGTTAGCGGTATCCCGTAGCATGCATCCTAGTTGGTTGTCGTAACACGCTGGCACTTCTCGCGGCTCTATTGGCTCGAACTCGCCAGGGTGCACCGCCGTGACCACCATTCTTCCGGTGCCGAGCTCATTTGGGCGTCGTGTCCTCTTTTCCTTCTGTCCCTCACTGGCTTGGGAGGTCCCACCTTCCGTGCTGCAGTTAGGAACATCATCAACGCCAGTCTCAGTGCCGGTGTCGTTGGTGGCATCAGTGTCAGCGCCGACGACACCACCGTCGTCATCCGTCATGACAAGGCGGTCCGGACACCCAACTTGTTGTCTCTCCTGACCCACCAAAAAGTCGAGGTAGGCGTGTGCTTGAACTAATTGGGACTGAGAACCTCCGGCCTCCTCGGTGTCGGTCATGTTTCCTAGGGTTCAATGTCCTAGTGGTTTAATTATCGAGCTTTATATAATAAAGGGAATAATGTAAAAAAAGTGACCTTTGTTTTACCGGAAATGTTGTTTCATTCCCGGAGCAACAAACCTCGAGCACTCGGTATGTCCAACTTTCTAGCACAAGTCATGCCGAAATTCACGGAAAATTTCGGCATGAACTTTGCTAGAAAGTGCACAGATAGAGCGCCTGAAATTTGCCGGAAGGGAAATGAATCAACATTTCCGGCAAAACATAGGTAACTTTGTTGCTGCTGACATATACACAGTCATGAACATTGCTGCCCAACTAATGCAAAAAAGATCAACTATACCAATCTAATAGCTCATTAACCAATCTGACAGCTCCACTCCCCATTGCATCATTGTGAACACTTTAACAACCACATTATGAACAATCCCCCTTGCATCATTATGTGCTGACATACGAAGAGGGAGGGAACAGGGGGTGGCGCACCTTTGGGTCGGGGTCGCCGGGGCAGAGGGGGCCGGGGGGGGGGGGGTTGATGGTGTCCTTCTCCTCCTCGTCGATTTGCGCCTAGCTTCGATCTGCAGAGAGAGAGAGAGAGTGACCAAATTTTCAAACACTTCCATTAAAAATCCTCATTTTCAAAATGGACAACAACTACATAAGCTAATTTTCAAAAGCTGTAATTTTGATTTCCATTTTCATTTAAAAACAAACACTAACAGCAAATTAAGCTAACTAACACTAACTAACTATCACTGGGCTAACACTCACACTAACTAACACTAATAGCAATTAACTAACTAGCACTAACAACAAATTAAGCTAACTAACACTAACTAACACTAACTAACACTAATAGCAAATTAAGCAAATTAAGCTAACTAACACTAACTAGCACTAACCTGTCTAGTGCTCGCTGGCATTGCTGGGCGTTGCCGACTGCTTCACGGAGGGAGGAGTTGAAGGGGTCGGGGTCGATGGCCGGCGTCGGGGTCGCAGGGGTCGCTCATCTGCAGAGAGCGGGAGGGGGTCAGAGAGAGAGCCAGGGCTGAGGGGTCGGAGAGGAAGGAAGAGGGGGCGGGGGGGCATACCGGAGCGGGATGGGGTCGAGGCGGGGCAGGGTGGGGCTGGCATCGGCGGCGGCTTGGGCGGGGCGGGGCGGGGCTGGCGTCGGCGGCGGCATGGGCGGGGCGGGGCTGGCGTGGGCGGGGCGGGGCGGGGCGGGGCTGGCGTCGGCGGTGGCGTCAGAGGGGATCGACGAGCGGCGCGAGTGAGAGAGACAGGAAAGAGGGGGCTAGCGGACCGGTGCTATAGCTAAATTAGCTATAGCGCTTGTTGGCAAAACGCGCTATAGCTAAGTTAGCTATAGCGCTTGTCGAGAAAAAACGTGCTACTGCTAGTTTTTTTAATTTTTTTTCTTTTTCTTAGCTATAGCGCTTCCCAGGATAAAACGCGCTACTGCTAACTTTTTTCTTTTTCTTTTTTTATTTTTATTTTTATTTTTTTATTTTTCTTGCATTTCATTTTCGACAACTTATTAGTTCCCTTTTCTTTTTTGTTTCATTTCATTTTGTAAAACTTCCTTTCTTTTTCTTTTTCTTTCATTTGCACTTTTCTTTTTCTTATCTTTCTTTTGCACTTTCCTTCCTTTAATTTGGTTTGTTGTTAGCTTGGGCGACGACGACACACAAACTTTGGGGATAAGTTTGTCAGCTTGGGCGACGACGACGCTTCAGACTGATCTTCTTCCCTCTTTTGTTCGTTGTCGAATAATTGAGCCCATGGTCGTGACTTTTCCTTCTCCAGGGATTACGATCTTTCGTAGGTAATGTAGTCTTCATTCTTCTTTTGACATATGTTTTGTCGTCATCAGCATCATCTTCCCTCATCTGATCACCGTACTGGTCATAGTCTTCCTCCTTGGCGACTCCATCCATTCCGGCGATGCTCCTTTTGCTTCTGCTCACGACAACACGGCTGGGATTGATCGGATCAGTTATGAAGAAACATTGTGTCACGTGTTTAGCGTGTACCCATGGCTCATTTTTGGCGATGGCGTTGACGGTACCGCTATCATCGGAGTCGGGTATACACATGGTAGTGAAATGTCGGTTTTCTCTGTGTACATTTTTAGCCCATCTGACACAGAACATCGTCGCGCTATGCAATCCAGAGTAGTTAAGCTCCCATATCTCTTCGACCCTTCCGTAATATCTTTCAATTACATTCCCGGTCATGGCTTCCATCGTCACCCCTGAGTTTTGGTCATCACTGTTTATATCTTTCTCCTCCGTGTAGAACGTGTATCCGTTGATATCGTATGCTTGATAAGTCGCGAGGTTGGTCGAGGGGCCATGTGCTCAGGCATATATGAGTGTTCCGTTCGGACAACCCTCTTCCGGGAGATTAACCAGAACTCGCTCTTTGAACCAACGCACAAAAGTGGAGTTGTGCTCTCTAATAACTTCAGCGTCTGTCCTGTGCACCCCACGGTCACGGTATTTCTTTGCGATGGTCTCTTTGTGCTGTGTCACGAAATCTTCTAGCACATCTAGGTGTTGTAGCACTACTAAGTTTGCCCTGTCAATGTCGTTTTGTTGGCCCGAGTGTAACACATTCACATCCCTATGACCGTTGGTGTGACCTTCGCCTTCAAGCCTTCCACAGTGCTTGTTGACGGGCAAACCAACAACACGGTCTTTGGTCAGATAACTCTCACAGAAAGAGAGCACTCTTTGGTCAGATATCCCTGGGCTATGCAACCATCTGGACGAGACATGTTACGAACGAATCCTTTGATGACCCCATTCATCCTCTCGAACGGCATCATGCTATGCAGGAATGTCGGCCCTAGGTCGATATTGCCGTCCACGATGTGGACACATAGATGCACCATGACATCAAAGAACGCAGGCGGGAAGTACATCTCTAGCTCATTCAGTATGACAACGATCTCTTCCTGTAGCCTATGGAGTTGCTTCACACTGATCGACTTTCGAGAGATAGCATCAAAAAAGTGGCATATGTCAGTAAGCGTCTCACGCACATGTGTGTCCATAATCCCTCTAAGTGCAACCGGGAGTAATTGCGTCATCATCACATTACAGTCGTGAGACTTCATCGCACCGAACCTTTTTTTCTTAGTGTCCAGATATCTGCTTATCTTTCGACAGTATCCGGAACTAACTTTGATTCCGGCAAGGCACTTGAACAATTGATCGACCTCCTTCAGATCTAAGGTGAAGCAAGAGGGGGGGCGGCAATATTGTTCTTCCTTCTTGTTTACTTTTTTGCCCCTGTCTTCCGTCTCCGTCTCCGTCTCGGTTTCCTCTGAAGACCTTTTACCGGGCATTTGGAGATCTTTCCAGATTTTCAAAAAATCCAAGTCATTTCTTTCCTTCGGCCCATCCTTGGTCCTCTCCGGCATGTTCATCAATGTTCCAAGCAAACTCTCAAGGATATTTTTTGTGATATGCATTTGATCGAGGCTATGAGGCGTGTCGAGTATGGGCCAGTATTCCAAGTCCAAGAAAACAGATCTCGTCTTCCATACCTTCAGCAGGGGCTCCGGCGCCTTTTTCTTCGTCTTTCCCGGCGAGGGGCACTCTTTCCAGTTCTTCAATAACTCATATATTTCTGCACTGCTACTCTTACGTGGAGGACCTCGATGCTCAGCCTTACCATTGAATAGATCTCCACGCTTTCTCCATGGGCCATCCTTCTCGAGCCATCTTTGATGCCCCATGTACACGATTTTCGAAGACCCGCCATCTTTCGATAGCTGCAGAGAAGTTGTATCATCCATGCACCTCGTGCATTCGCAATATCCGTGGCACACCTGGCCGGAGAGATAGCCGTAACCGAGATAGTCCTGCACCGTCGTGATCAACACGTCTCTCATGTAGAAATACTCTCCTTTGCTTGCATCCCATGTCTTGGCCGGCATTGTCCATAAGGTCTGTAACTCCTCTTTCAGTAACCCAAGATACAGATTTATATCATTTCCCGGTTGTCTCGGCCCTTGAATAAGCATAGCCATGTGTATGTATTTTCCTTCATGCACAACCAGGGGGAGGTTGTACATCCATACAAACACGGGCCATGTGCTATGATTGGTGTTCTGGTTGCCAAATGGATTCATGCCATCACTACTAGCGCCAAGCACGATGTTCCTTTGATCATTTGCGAAAAAATCAAATTCAGCATTTAATGCTCTCGACTGGCTAGCATCTACGAGGTGTCTCAGCTTCGGCTCATCTCCGTCATCTGGCTTCACCCTCTCCACGTGCCAGCGCAAAAGCTTTGCTTCTTAGGATCTATGAAATACCGCTGTAGATGCGGAGTCATCGGAAAGTACCATACAGCTTTTTGTGGAGCTTTCTTTCCGGCCTTTTTATATCGTGAAGCATTGCACTTTGGACAGATGGATTTTTCCGCATGCTCATTCTGATATATGATGCAATCATTGATGCATGCGTGATATCTAATATGTGGCAGATCAAGAGGGCACACGATTTTCTTTGCCTCCTCGACACTAGTAGGACACAGGCTTCCCGCAGGAAGAACCTTCTTTAGGTACTTAAGAAGCTCATCCAGGCTTGTATCTGTCTATTTGTTTTTTGCCTTCATCTTTAGAAGTTCTAGTGTGAAACTCAAGCGGGTCACCTCGGGATTATTGCAACCATCATACAAGGGAGTCATCGAGTCTACCTCCAGGTGCGCCAGTTTGGCCTCCTCTCTAGAAGCAGCTCTGTCGCTAGTCGTCTTCTTGCGAAGCAGGTCTCCAACATGCAGGTCCCGCATGGCTGAACTTAGTAGCGATGAAGACGGTGGCATGTCCGCGTCTTCTCCGCCTTGAACTGCCTCTTCACCATCGACATTTCCAAGGCCGTCTTCCTCTTCGGGCACATAATCGGTCATCCCTTCGTCTGGTGGCCCCACGTTGTTATTTCCTGCCCCGTCGACATCCTCATCATCATCATCATCATCATCATCTTCACTTATCCACCGAGTATGGCCATGCATGAAACCATGCATGAGCAGGTGCGCCTTGAATTTACCACCCTGGAAGGGGTCGAGCCTGCCTCTTCCTTGGATTTTCGACACGGACATAAAACATCCTTCGGTCTTTTTTCATACATGTCATCCACAGCGGATTGCCAGTATCTTTCCACCATCCTTCCATTGACCTTCATGATCACCTGCGCGCGGAGCAAATATTATAACCACGTATATATGCATGCATGGATCAGATTCATACAAAAATTCGGCATGACCTTCCCTAAACAAAGGACATATTGAGTTTGCCCGAAATTCGCCGAAACGGAAATGAATCAACATTTCGGCAAAACATAGGCAACTCATGTCACTCACATTATTTCATCAAATACACAATGTAGGCAACTCAAATTATGCCACAAGTAATTCGGTATATTCTCATATCGCCCATATATATATAGTTTCGGTCCTATCCACACAAACACTTTTTTTGCTCACCTATGTGTCGAGAGGGATATCGAGCACCTTTCTTCTTAATTACCTAGTAGCTCTATAGATATATAGCTCTAACTAGCTAGCTAGCTAGGGAGAGAGTGGGAGGAGAGGGAGAGGAGAAGAGGGAAGGCATTAATGGAAGGGGGTGGTGGAGGGCAAAGAAGAGGGGGAGGGAGAGCATTAATGGAGGGGGTGGTGGTGGAGGGAAAAGAAGAGGGGGGTGGTGGAGGGCAAAGAAGAGGGGGAGGGAGGGGGCTCTAATGGAGGGGTGTGGTGGAGTGGCAAAGCAGAGGGGGGTGATGGAAGGGCAAAGAAGAGGGGAAGGGAGGGCTCTAATGGAGGGGTGGTGGAGGAGCAAAGAAGAGGGGGGTGATGGAAGGGCAAAGAAGAGGGGAAGGGAGGGATCTAATGGAGGGGTGGTGGAGGAGCAAAGAAGAGTGGGGTGATGGAAGGGCATGTTGGAGATATGCCCTAGAGGCAATCATATATGATGATATTTCCTATGTGTTTATGAATAAAGATAGTCCTTGGACATTATCAATGATGTGTATCAGCAAGTACATGACTTGTTTGTGGGACTATGCATTGTATGATGACTGTCCTAAAAGGTCCCTAGTCAAAAGGGCTGTGTGGACGCGCAGCCGACTAGACTAGCATATGACATGGTCGATGGCTTGGTCTCACTAGCCATGGAGCATTGGATGCTAACCGGATAATATGGACTTCGAAGGATCTGGTCGGATTCGACGTAGTCGAATCCGAGTCGAGATAAGGTCTGTCGGACAGACCCAACTATGAGACGCAGCGATATGTCATCTGTGAGTCTCTAGTACAACATATGTTCTATGTCCTAAGACCTGAGCTGACACATGTACTCGGGATGGTGACAGGCTTGCTTTGGGCCGACCAAACGCTACTCCGTAACTGGGTAGTTATAAAGGTAGGTTTTGGGTTTGTCAAGAACCATGTTGCGAGACGTGGTCAAGCAAGATAGGATTTGCCCCTCCGATCAGTAGAGATATACTCTAGGCCCCTTGTGGGATCCGACCAGGATAAGCATGGCCATGCGACAAGGATTATGAGATAATCCGGTTTGTGGTCGGCATCACTGGAACGAGAAAGAGGTCGGGCTAGCACAAGGATGACAGACTTGCCTTGAGCTCGACAACATATATCGTGTGGTAAAAGGAATGGATGTGTGATGTACAGGTTCGCTAACCAGCTTCATAGTCTGCTTGGTGTTCGGTATGCCTTGCTAGAGGCCGCTACCAACCGTGCAGTTCGGAGGTGATCCGTACTGCGACCAAGCCGACTTGAACCTAAGGGGTCGCGCGCTTAAGGGAAGGAACCTACGAGGTCCGATCCAGGGACACTGGTCGGATGTGATCCGAGTTGTATTCGGATTGTGGCCGAGTAGACTTATGGGCTTTAGGGTCTGTGCGAGGACCAAGTGTTGAGCCTACGACGGGCGCCTATATAAAGTGGAGGTGCCGCACACTCATGAGGCTGATAGCTTCGGCACTGTCACTAGGGTTTGCATGTGTTGCGCATAGACACCTCCACTCGCCGCCGGTTGTGTGATCGGACCTAGCAGTCCACCGCACGACGTTCCTCCCGCACGTGCGGACACCATTAGAGGCGGTGCACCTGCGCCGTTCCAGCGAACTTGTACGTGGGATCGGACGATCGGCTGTTCAAGGGAGATCGAACGAGGAGGAGACGATCCACGCGGACGTGCTGCCCCAACTCTTCTTCCACTGCACGACACTGCGCGTCTGGTGGTAACGAACTGTGATCCATCTCCCGTAGCATGTTCTTGGTTGTTCTGCGCGTAGGAAATTTTTAAATTGCAGTCGACGCACCCTACCGTAGAACCCAATAGGGCAACGAAGAGGGGAAGGGAGGGCTCTAATGGAGGGGTGGTGGAGGGGGAGCATTGGAACAACCAAGGTGCAAGGAAAGGGGGAGTAAGGAAGGGGGAGGAAGAAGAAAGGGGAGGAAGGAGGGGAAAGGTGGTAGGTGGGTGGCGGGCATAGCAGTAGCACGGGTCTCCTATGCGCGCTGCTGCTATGGCAGCTTGCAAAATATCTACGGCTGGTGGTGCACTACCTATAGTGCGGGCTAAAAAAACACGCTACTGGTAAAATTTTATCTATAGAAACATAGCGGTAGCATGTTTATACCAACAGGCGCTATTGAAAGTGCAACTATCCCTAGGTGGTTTTGGTAATTCATAACAACATATAGCTCATTGAGCTAATGCTATTCCAAGACAATTATTTCAGGAAAGCTCAATGATTGGCATGGCATGGATGGTGAAAGTGGAACCCTCAAAATGCTAAGGACAAAGGATTGGCTCAAGCTCAAAAGCTCAAGACTCTTAATTTTACATTTTAGTGATCCAAGATCACATTGAGTCCATAGGAAAAGCCAATACTATCAAGGAGGGATGAGGTGTTGCTTAATGAGCTCTTTGCCTTATGTGCTTAATGATATGCTCCAAAATCCTCAACTACTTTCCCATATCCACAAATGACCTAAACCCTAAGCCAAACTCGGGCCTACCGATTCTTTCTATCCGGCGCCACCGAGTTTCTCATATGTCATAAGCCACTGCCAAACCCTAGCAAATCGGTTCTACCGATAGGGATCTCGTCTCACCGAGATGGGATTGCAACCTCTCTCTTTCCTTTTCGTAACTTTTCGGTCTCATCGAAAGAGCGGATCGGTCCCACCGAGATTGCAATGCAAACTCTCTGTTTCCCTTTTGTAACTTTCCGGTCTCACCGAAAGAGCAAATCGGTCCCACCGAGTTTGCCTGACCAACTCTCTGGTTAGCTAATTACCAAATCGGTCTCACTGAGTTTGTGTAATCGGTCTCACCGAGATTACGTTATGCCCAAAGCCTAACCATATCGGTCCTACCGAGATGCATGTCAGTCCCACCGAAAATCTCTAACGGTCACTAGGCTTACCTTTTCGGTCCGACCGAGTTTGTTGATTCGGTCCCACCGAGATTGGTAAATTGTGTGTAATGGTTGGATTTTAAGTGGAGGCTATATATACCCCTCCACCTACTCTTCATTCGTGGAGAGTGCCATCAGAACACAACTACACTTCCAACTCATATGTTCTGAGAGAGAACCACCTACTCATGTGTTGAGACCAAGATATTCCATTCCTACCATATGAATCTTGATCTCTAGCCTTCCCCAAGTTGCTTTCCACTCAAATCTTCTTTCCACCAAATCCAAATCCTGTGAGAGAGAGTTGAGTGTTGGGGAGACTATCATTTGAAGCACAAGAGCAAGGAGTTCATCATCAACACACCATTTGTTACTTCTTGGAGAGTGGTGTCTCCTAGATTGGCTAGGTGTCACTTGGGAGCCTCCGACAAGATTGTGGAGTTGAACCAAGGAGTTTGTAAGGGCAAGGAGATCGCCTACTTTGTGAAGATCTACCGCTAGTGAGGCAAGTCCTTCGTGGGAGATGGCCATGGTGGGATAGACAAGGTTGCTACTTCGTGGACCCTTCGTGGGTGGAGCCCTCCGTGGACTCGCGCAACCGTTACCCTTCGTGGGTTGAAGTGTCCACTAACGTGGATGTAGGATAGCACCACCTATCCAAACCACGGGAAAAACATCCGTGTCTCCAATAGCGTTTGAATTCTCCAAACCCTTCCCTTTACATCCTTGCAATTTGCATGCTTTATTTTCCGCTGCCTATATACTCTTTGCATGCTTGCTTGAATTGTGTGATGATTGCTTGACTTGTCCTAAAGTTGCTAAAATCTGCCAAGAACTAAAATTGGGAAAAGGTTAAGTTTTTATTTGGTCAAGTAGTCTAATCACCCCCCCTCTAGACATACTTCCGATCCTACAGCTATAGATCCAGAACTAACAGTAGCGCTAGTTGGGCGACAAGCGCTGCTAATATTTATTGATCAGATATTGTGGTGTGTTACACTTAGCAGTAGCGTGGGTTTATATAACAAGCGCTGCTGCTAACTTATACCAGTAGCGCTCTTTCTAGCCATCGCTACTACTAACTACTAGTAGCGTGGGGTCATAAACAAACGCTACTGGTAAACTTCTATCTATAAGCGTTTTCCTAGTAGTGAACTATAGCACAACTCATACCAACAATATTCGACACATAATTTAAAAGACGTTGCAATTACTCTTGCCTTCTTCATGATGTCTAAAAAATCTTTGCATCCAATAAACTGTTAACAACATATTGGACTTTTCCTTTAGGGTTTCCACTCAAGGTCCCCTTCTCCTTCGGTGGTGCCACCAGATGATGGTGTTCTGGATAAAGGGTTGCTAACCATGATGGCTCCAAAGGATGTGGGTCAGCCTGAGGATCCCCAAAATGATCAGCCAGTGGGCCACATTCACCAGCCCACATGAGGGACTCAAGATGGAATCTTCTGAAGACTTGGCGCATACTCCAAGGCACAAATGCAATCTTCCACATGTTTATCTTCAGATTTAACCGGCCTATGTGTAACCCTACATACCCCCAGTGTCTATATACTCCGAGGGGTGTAGAGTAGATGCCAATTCATTCATACACTCTCTCGTGGTAGATCAACCTGTACTCTGTACACCTTTCATCAATAACATCATAGCAGGACGTAGGGTTTTAACTCTATGAGAGGGCCTGGACATGGGTAAAGGTGTCCCCTTATGTCATGTTATCATCGTGCAAAACTAGCCTGGGAGAAATAGCAGTAGCACTGGTAGCGTGTCTATACCAACAGGCGCTATAGATCCAGAACTAACAGTAGCGCTGGTTGGGCGACAAGCGCAGCTAATATTTATTGATTAGATATTGTGGTGTGTTACACTTAGCAGTAGTGTGGGTTTATGAGCATAATTGGTTTGATGCCAACAATTGGCATTGCCAATATTTGGTAAGCCAACATTTGGCAAAATCAAAATTTGCCAAATGTTGGCAACTTTTTGTGAGGTTGAGAAGAAAAGTTGGTAGCCAACCAATCACTATCCAACATTTGGCATTTGCCAAATATTGGCATGCCAACTTTTGGCATCAAACCAATCATGCTCTATATAACAAGCGCTACTGCTAACTTATACCAATAGCGCTCTTTCTAGCCAGCGCTACTACTAACTACTAGTAGCGTGAGGTCATAAACAAACGCTACTGGTAAACTTCTATCTATAAGCATTTTCCTAGTAGTGAACTATAGCATAACTCATACCCACAATATTCGACACATAATTTAAAAGACGTTGCAATTACTCTTGCCTTCTTCATGATGTCTAAAAAAAATCTTTGCATCCAACAAACTGTTAACCATATATCGGACTTTTCCTTTAGGGTTTCCACTCAAGATCCCCTTCTCCTTATGTGGCGCCACCGGATGATGGTGTTCTGGATAAAGGGTTGCTAACCATGATGGCTCCAAAGGATGTGGGCTAGCCTGAGGATCCCCAAAATGATCAGCCAGTGGGCCACATTCACCAGCCCACCTAAGGGACTCAAGATGGAATCTTCTGAAGACTTGGCGCATACTCCAAGGCACAAAAGCAATCTTCCACATGTTTATCTTCAGATTTAATCGGCCTATGTGTAACCCTACATAACCCCAGTGTCTATATACTCCGAGGGGTGTAGAGTAGATGCCAATTCATTCATACACTATCTCGAGGTAAATCAACCTGTACTCTATACACCTTTCATCCATACCATCATAGCAGGACGTAGGGTTTTAACTCTATGAGAGGGCCTGGACATGGGTAAAGGTGTCCCCTTATGTCATGTTATCATCCTGCAAAACTAGCCCGGGAGACCCTACCCAGATTTGCCGGATTCGACTCTGTCATTGAAGTCCATGTAAAAATGACGTCGATCGTCAAGATCTTTTCGGTGATGGGCTGCCCTATTTCCCGATAGGTGAGATCGAGTGTTCCAGGGAGGAACAAATTTCTACGATGGGCGATAGAGGCGCGGTAGATCGGCTGGCCGAGAAGCGCATAGTGTAAGGCGACATTGACGCCGAGGCCGATCCAGCGGCCTTGGGGTAGAATTGAGGAGAGGAGAAGACGGGCGGTAGCGGAGTAGATTCGGAGGAAGATGAAGAATGTGAGTGGGATAGGCACGGGCGGGATCCATACGTTGATAATTGTTTTGAAGGATGGAACCTACACGACGAAGAAGAAGAAGAGGATTTGGACCTGTCCGGGGAGGTTGATGACTTGATCAAGGAGGTGCTATGGCTAGGGTTGTTTAGAGTTCATACCATCAAACCCTTCAACCATGCGAGCTTGCTCAATGCCATGAGGAACGCGTGGGCTCTTGCCCAAGGTGTCATGTTTAATATCTAAGGGCCGATTTTGTTTCTAGTCCAGTGACATTGTTTGGGAGATTGGAAGCGTGTGACGAAAGGAGGACTATGGCTATTCAAGATATATCCAATGATCATTGTGGAGTAATATGGATTAACTAATGTTTCAGACTATGGCCTAGCTAAATACCCAATTTGGACAAGGATTAAATGCCTATCTGATGGCCTAGCTAGAAAGAAGGAGTTGGACGAGAAGGTTGCTACGAAGGTTGGGGATCCACCTTTCACCATGGTGGTCAATGAGGGGAAAATAAATACTTTGAATTTTTTTTGCAGGCTAGAGTCCTTGTGGATGTGAATAAGCCCTTGGTGAGGTTTGTACTCATCACTTTGAAGGAACAAAATAGATACCCAATTTTTTATGAGAAGCTATAATTCTATTTCTTTTGTGGATGTATGGGGCACATCGTCGAGGAATTTGGTGATGGATTTCTGATCCTAGTGAATGTGATTGGGGGATTGATTGCTCTGGCGCAATGGAGCAAGTGGTGGTGCACCAATGGGCGATGGTGGTTGATACATCTCTGTCGTACCTACTTTTTCTAACGCTTTTCCTCTTGTTTTTGACTCTAATTTGCATGATTTGAATGAAACTAACCCGGAGTGACGCTGTTTCCAGCAGAACTATCATGGTGTTATTTTTGTGCAGAAATAGAAGTTCTCGGATTGGAACGAAACTTTGCGAGGATTTTTTTATACAATAAAAGAGAATTTCTGGAGCTAAGAACCACCGGAGGGGGGGGACCTGGGTGGGCACAACCTATCAGGGCGCTCCCCCCTCCTGGCGCGCCCAGGTGGGTTGTCCCCACCTGGTGGCCCCGCAGGCCTCAACCCTGATACTATAAAATCACATTTTTGAAGAAAAAAAATCAGGGATAAAGAATTATCGCGTTTCACAAGACGGAGCTGCCGCTACCTCCTATTCTTCATTAGGAGGCCAGATCTGGAGTCCGTTTGGGGCTCCGGAGAGGGGGGTCTTTCATCTTCGTCGTCACCAACCCTTCTTCATCGCCAATTCCATGATGCTCCCCATCGGGAGTGAGTAATTCCTTCATAGGCTCGCTGGTCGATGAGGAGTTGGATGAGATTCATCATGTAATCGAGTTAGTTTTGTTAGGGCTTGATCCCTAGTATCCATATGTTCTAAGATTGCTATTGCTATGACTTTGCCATGCTTAATGCTTGTCACTTTGGGCCCGGGTGCCATGATTTCAGATCTGAACCGTTTATGTTATCACCATTATATCTATGTTCTATATCCGATCTTGCAAGTTATAGTCACCTATTATGTGTTATGATTCGTAAACCCCGGAGTGACAGAAGTCGGGATACTTTCCGGTGATGACCGTAATTTGAGGAGTTCATGTATTCACTATGCGTTAATGCCTTGTTCTGGTTCTCTATAAAAAGGAGGCCTTAATATCCCTTAGTTTCCATTAGGACCCCGATGCCATGGGTGGGCAGGACAAAAGATGTCATGCAAGTTCTTTCCAGAAGCATGTATGACTATTTACGGAATACATGCCTATATTATATTTATGAACTAGAGCTAGTGTCGTATTGCCCTAGGTTATGACTGCTATATGATGAATATCATCCAAAAAATTCACTGATCCAATGCCTACGAATTTCTCTTATAATGTTCTTGCTAAGTTACTACTGCTATCGTTACTATTACAGTTGCTACAGAATCATTGCTATCACTATTATTGTTACTATTGCTGTTGCTACTACTATCAAAACTATCATATTACTTTGCTACTGATCATATTGCTGCAGATAATTAATCTCTAGGTGTGCTTGAACTGACAACTCAACTGCTAATACTTGCAAATTTCTTTGGCTCCCCTTCTGTCGAATCAATAAATTTGGGTTGAATATTGTACCCTCAGAAACTGTTGTGATCCCCTATACTTGTGGGTTATCAAGACCTTTTTCTTGCGCCATTGCTGGGGAGCATAGCTATATTTGTTGAGTCACTTGGGATTATTATCAAATTATCACTATGAAGAATCTGAAGGATGCTAAGACTAAGATTTTTCCCTCCAAGATGAGGGGAAGTAAGGAACTGCCATCTAGCTCTGCACTTGATTCACCTTCTGTTATAACTAGACTTGCAACACCACCACATGCCATTAATCCTGATATGTCGCAAGTTATTGATCATGCTACTTCTGCTATGAATGATACTCATGATGATGCTAGTACCTTTCTTGATGATAATGTGTCACTAGGTGTGTGACACCCCCGATTTAATCGTGACTAATCATACACGCAAATGTGTACGATCAAGATCAGGGACTCACGGGAAGATATCACAACAGAACTCTAAAAGTAAATAAGTCATACAAGCATTATAATACAAGCCAGGGGCCTCGAGGGCTCGAATACAAGTGCTCGATCATAGACGAGTTAGCGGAAGCAACCATATCTGAGTACATACATAAGTTAAACAAGTTTGCCTGAAGAAGGCTAGCACAAACTGGGATACAGATCGAAAGAGGCGCAGGCCTCCTGCCTGGGATCCTCCTAAACTACTCCTGGTCGTCGACAGCGGCCTGCGCGTAGTAGTAGGCACCTCCGATGTAGTAGGAGTCATTGTCGACGGTGGCGTCTGGCTCCTGGGCGCCAGCATCTGGTTGCGACAACCAGGTAGAATGGAAAGGGGAAAAGAGGGAGAAAAGCAACCGTGAGTACTCATCCAAAGTACTCGCAAGCAAGGATCTACACTACATATGCATGGGTATCTGTGTAAAGGGCAAAATCAGTGGACTAAACTGCAGCATGCGAGAATAAGACGGGCATAGCTAGTCTTGTCATAGACTACGCTTTTGGCAGCCTCCATCTTGTAGCATGTAGAAGAGAGTAGATGGTAAGTTCACCAAGTAGCATCGCATAGCATAATCCTACCCGACGATCCTCTCCTCGTTGACCTGTGAGAGAGCGATCACTTAGTTGTACCTGACACTTGGAAGGGTGTGTTTTATTAAGTATCCGGTTTTAGTTGTCATAAGGTCAAGGTATAACTCCGGGTCATCCTTTTACCGAGGGACACGGCTATTCGAATAGATAAACTTCCCTGCTGGGGTGCACCACATAACCCAACACGCTCGATCCCATTTGGCTGGACACACTTTCCTGGGTCATGCCCGGCCTCGGAAGATCAACACGTCACAGCGCTACCTAGGCACAACAGAGAGGTCAGCACGTCGGTCTTAATCCTATGGCGCAGGGGTCTGGGCCCATCGCCCATTGCACACTTGCACGCTGCGAGGGCGGCCGGAAGCAGAACTAGCCCCCTTAATACAAGAGCAGGCATACGTTCCAATCCGGCGCGCGCCGCTCAGTCGCTGACGTCACGAATGTTGGGGAACGTAGTAATTTCAAAAAAATTCCTACGCACACGCAAGATCATGGTGATGCATAGCAACGAGAGGGGAGAGTGTTGTCTACGTACCCTCGTAGACCGAAGCGGAAGCGTTGACGCAACGTAGAGGAAGTAGTCGTACGTGTTCCCAGTCCAACCGATCCAAGCACCGTTACTCCGGCACCTCCGAGTTCTTGGCACACGTTCAGCTCGATGACGTTCCCCGGGCTCCAATCCAGCAAAGCATCGGGGAGGAGTTCCGTCAGCACGACGGCGTGGTGACGATGATGATGTTCTACCGGCGCAGGGCTTCGCCTAAGCACTGCAACGATATGACCGAGGTGGAATGGTGGAGGGGGGCACCGCACACGGCTAAGGAACGATCACGAAGATCAACTTGTGTGTTCTAGGGTGCCCCCACTAGTAGAAAAGGGGGCAATGGTCCAGGGTGGGTTAGCCCATTAGTCCCGGTTCAAACTAGAACCGGGACCAATGGGGGCGTTGGACCCGGTTCGTGAGCCCAGGGGGCCGGCCGGGCCACGTGGGCCATTGGTCCCGGTTCGTCTGGACCTTTTGGTCCCGGTTGGTGGGACGAACCGGGACCAATTGGCCTCGCTCCTGGCCCACCACCATTGGTCCCGGTTGGTGGCATGAACCGGGACCAAAGGCTCCCATTTAGTCCCGGTTCATGCCACGAACCGGGACCAGTGGTGCCGCCTATATATACCCCTCGCGCCGGAGCAGAGCACTGAGTGCTCTGTTTTTCTGGGCCGGCGAGAGGAGGGGCTTTAGGTGCTCTAGCTCACCTCCTATGCACATGAGGTGTTCGATGAAATGCCCGAGCCACACTAGTTAAGCTTTCTCCTCTCGAAGCTCGACGTCAAAGCTCCATTTTCCTTGAGATTTGTCTAGATTTAGCGGCCCGTCACGCCCCACCCCTGTCTTCACCGCCATCGATCACCCGCGCCGATCTCATCACCGACACCACCGTGGTGAGCCTCTTGCTCTTATCTTCTTTCTGAAAGGAAAAATATTCTTACTTGTATGTTTAGATAGATACTTGTATCATTTTCTTACTTTTATTATTGCATCTTATATAGTGCGACGGTTTTGGTATCCGCCCCCGTCGGCCCTCGTCCTGTCTATGATTCGGATGTGGTATATATATTAATCTTTATAACTATTGGTTCATTTATTGTTTATGATAATTATGCGGACCAACGTGACATAGATTTTATTTATCTAGGATGTATGTGAACCGGAAATTCCAACCGACCCTATTGTCGAGAGGTTAAATTTAGTTGAAGAAGAAAACAATTTCTTGAAGGAAAAAATAAAAAAAATTGAGGAGGAGAAGATGATATTGGAGTTGCATGTTGCGGATGTCGTCGATGATCACAAGATCAAGATGGATGCAATGCGCTTGAAGATTAGAAAGATTAGAAAATATGCCATTCATACCGAGGCTTGGTATCATTATGCCGTTGGATCAATTGTTACCTTGGTTGCGATTATGATCGCCTTTGTTTTAATTAATGTATGGTTTAATTAATTAGATGCTCTGGAGAGCTATATGTTGTTAGATGAGAACTATGTATGTACTTTGCTTTTAATGCATGTGATGATGAACTTCTATTAATTTGGAGACTTAATTATATATAATGCACGCAGATGAACCGACAATGGATGTACGGTGACAGACACACCTCCGAGTACATTAAGGGCGTGCATGAGTTTCTCGATGCGGCTCAGGCAAACAAGCAGAATGGTTTTATGTGTTGTCCATGCCCTGATTGTGGGAATAAGAAGTCTTACTCTGACCGGAAAATCCTTCACACCCACCTGTTCTACAAGGGTTTCATGCCACACTATAATGTTTGGACGAGGCACGGAGAAATAGGCGTTATGATGGAAGACGACGACGAAGAAGAGTACGATGACAACTACGTGCCCCCTAAATACCGTGATGCTCCAACGGGGGGAGCTGGTGAAGATCAAGAGGAACCAGACGATGTGCCCAATGATGCTGCAACGGGTGAAGGTGCTGAAGATCAAGAGGAACCAGACGATGTGCACGATGATGATGATCTCCGCCGTGTCATTGTCGATGCAAGGACGCAATGTGAAATTCAAAAGTAGAAGCTGAAGTTCGATCGCATGTTAGATGATCACAAAAAAGGGTTGTACCCCAATTGCGAAGATGGCAACACAAAGCTCGGTACCGTACTGGAATTGCTGCAGTGGAAGGCAGAGAATGCTGTGCCTGACAAAGGATTTGAGAAGCTACTGAAAATATTGAAGAAGAAGCTTCCAAAGGATAACGAATTGCCCGACAGTACATACGCAGCAAAGAAGGTCGTATGCCCTCTAGGATTGGAGGTGGAGAAGATACATGCATGCCCTAATGACTGCATCCTATACCGCGGTGCATACAAGGATCTGAACGCATGCCCGGTATGTGGTGCATTGCGGTATAAGATCAGACGAGATGACCCTGGTGATGTTCACGGCGATCCCCGCAGGAAGAGGGTTCCTGCGAAGGTGATGTGGTATGCTCCTATAATACCACGGTTGAAACGTTTGTTCAGAAACGGAGAGCATGCCAAGTCGATGCGATGGCACAGTGAGGACCGTAAGAAAGACGGGAAGTTGAGAGCACCCGCTGACGGGTCGCAGTGGTGAAAAATCGTGAGAAAGTACTGGGATGAGTTTGCAAAGGACCCAAGGAACGTATGGTTTGCTTTAAGCGCGGATGGCATTAATCCTTTCGGGGAGCAGAGCAGCAATCACAGCACCTGGCCGGTCACTCTATGTATGTATAACCTTCCTCCTTGGATGTGCATGAAGCGGAAGTTCATTATGATGCCAATTCTCATCCAAGGCCCTAAGCAACCCGGCAACGACATTGATGTGTACCTAAGGCCATTAGTTGAAGAACTTTTACAGCTGTGGAATGGAAATGGTGTACGTACGTGGGATGAGCACGGACAGGAGAAATTTAACCTAAAGGCGTTGCTGTTCGTGACCATCAACGATTGGCCCGCTCTCAGTAACCTTTCAGGACAGACAAACAAAGGATACCACGCATGCACACACTGTTTACATGACACTGAAAGTATATACCTGGACAAATGCAGGAAGAATGTGTACCTGGGCCATCGTCGATTTCTTCCGACCAACCATCAATGTCGAAAGAAAGGCAAGCATTTCAAAGGCAAGGCAGATCACCGGAAGAAGCCCGCCATGCGTACCGGTGGTCACGTACTTGCTATGGTCAATGATTTACACGTAATCTTTGGAAAGGGTGCCGGCGCACTAGCTGTTCCGAATGACGCTGAGGGACACGCACCCATGTGGAAGAAGAAATCTATATTTCGGGACCTACCCTACTGGAAAGACCTAGAGGTCCGCTCTTCAATCGACGTGATGCACGTGACGAAGAACGTTTGCGTGAACCTGCTAGGCTTCTTGGGCGTGTATGGAAAGACAAAAGATACACCCGAGGCACGGGAGGACCTCCAACATTTGCACCAAAAAGACGGCATGCCTCCGAAGCAGTATGAAGGTCCTGCCAGCTACGCTCTTACGAAAGATGAGAAAGAAATCTTCTTTGAATGCCTGCTCAGTATGAAGGTCCCGACTGGCTTCTCGTCGAATATAAAGGGAATAATAAATATTCCAGAGAAAAAGTTCCAGAACCTAAAATCTCATGACTGCCACGTGATTATGACGCAACTGCTTCCGGTTGCATTGAGGGGGCTTCTACCGGAAAACGTCCGATTAGCCATTGTGAAGCTATGTGCATTTCTCAATGCAATCTCTCAGAAGGTGATCGATCCAGAAATGGTACCAAGGCTAAGGAGTGATGTGGTGCAATGTCTTGTCAGTTTCGAGCTGGTGTTCCCACCATCCTTCTTCAATATCATGACGCATGTCCTAGTTCATCTAGTCGACGAGATTGTCATTCTGGGGCCCGTATTTCCACACAATATGTTCCCCTTTGAGGGGTTCATGGGAGTCCTAAAGAAATATGTCCGTAACCGCGCTAGGCCAGAAGGAAGCATCTCCATGGGCCATCAAACAGAGGATGTCATCGGGTTTTGTGTTGACTTCATTCCTGGCCTTAAGAAGATAGGTCTCCCTAAATCGCGGTATGAGGGGAGACTGACTGGAAAAGGCACGCTAGGAGCGGACTCAATAATATGCAGGGACGGGCATTCTTGGTCTCAAGCACACTACACAGTTCTACAGAACTCTACCTTGGTGACCCTGTATGTCGATGAACACAAGAACAGTCTGCGCTCCAAACACCCGGAGCAGTGCGACGACTGGATTACATGTGAACACATCAGGACTTTCAGCAGTTGGTTGGAAGCACGTCTCAGAGGTGACAACACTGTTTGTGATGAGTTGTACTTGTTGTCCAGGGGACCATCTTTGACTGTATTGATTTACAAAGGATACGAGATAAATGGGAATACATTTTACACGATTGACCAAGATCAGAAGAGCACCAACCAAAACAGCGGTGTCCGCTTTGATGCAACAACCGAGAAGGGAAAGGACACATATTATGGTTACATAGTGGACATATGGGAACTTGACTACGGACAAGATTTTAAGGTCCCTTTGTTTAAGTGCAAATGGGTCAATCTATCAGGAGGCGGGGTACATGTAGACCCACAGTACGGAATGACAACAGTGGATCTGAAAAATCTTGGGTACACAGATGAACCGTTCGTCCTAGCCAATGATGTGGCAGAAGTTATCTATGTGAAGGACATGTCTACCAGACCGAGAAAAAGAAAAGATAAGGAAACGGATACATCATACGATGAGCCAAAGCGCCACATAGTTCTTTCAGGAAAAAGGGATATCCTGGGAGTGGATGGCAAGACAGACATGTCTGAAAATTATGAAAGGTTTCATGAAATTCCTCCCTTCAATGTCAAGGCTGACCCAAGCATCCTGATAAACGCTGAAGATCATCCATGGTTACGGCGCAATAAGCAAATGACACAAGCGAAGAAAAAGTGAAGAATTACTCCCGCAACTATTATGATGATACCATGCCAAATTTGTAACAGACGAGTATGTTATGCCAAGTATTTTAGAATTCATTTGAAAACAGACGAGTACGTGCATCTATGTTAAATTTTTTTATTAAAGTTAATCACAAACTTGTGATTCACACAAATTTCAAAGAATTCAAATTTTAACTATTCAAATTTGAGTTTATAATTTTTCTAAAACTAATGGCACTAACAGAAAGTTTATAATTTTGCTGACCTAAAAGCAAAAAGAATAAAAAAATAAAGCAAAGAACAAAAGAAAATAAATAATACAGAAAGCAAAACAAAAACAAAAGCCCGTCCCTCTCTGCGTTGTTGAGCTCCTCTCAAAGTGAAAAAAATGCCTATAATATTTGTTATGACTAACTAAAATTACCAAATTGATTATAATGATAAAACACAGTAATATTAAATAGCAGGAAAAACAATGACTAAAAAGTCAATTTTTATTGTAAAGTTATTCATAAACTAGTGATTCACACAAATTTTAAAAAATTCAAATTTAAACTTTTCTAATTTTAAAACTAATTGCGCTAACAGAAAGTTTATAATTTTTGTGACATAAAATAAAAAAGAAATCACTACAAAACTATAAGTATTTAGTTCTAAGTAGAAATGAAAAAAATAGCAAAAAAAATGCCACCTACTGGGCCACCACGGCCTGAATACGACTAGAAACCCAACCACCATGGGCCAGGATTCAGGCCCGCACCAGGCCCAGCAGGCCCACAGGCATTGCAGTAACAATTAGGCCCGAAAGCCTGCAGTCAAGAGGAGCTCGAGAGGGTGGGCGCAGCAGCGCTTATAAACCACTCTCGAGCTCTCTCAGCTAGCGAGGTGGGACTAAAGTTTTGGCGCGGGGCAGCACAAGGCCTTTGGTCCCGGTTGGTACCACCAACCGGGACTAAAGGGGGGCATTGGTACCGGTTCGTGGCACAAACCGGGACTAATGCCCCCCTTTAGTCTCGGTTGGTGCCAACAACCAGGACCGAAGGCCGCCGCTTCCCGCCCTTTGGGCTGCTGAAAATAAGCCTTTGGTCCCGGTTGGTGTGGTACCAACCGGGACTAAAGGGGGGCATTAGTCTCGGTTTGTGCCACGAACCGGGACTAATGCTTTTGCTATATAAGCAACACTTAGCAGTTTTCGACCAAATCCATCTGTTTTCTGGCCCCGACGCCTTCTACTCCTCGTCGTCGTGGCCGCCGAGCCCTGCCCCGACGACGTCAGGCTGGTCCACCTCGCCGTCGCCGCCGCCGAGCCACTGCCCCGACACCATCGCCGCGCCCGCCGACCCTGCCGGCCCCGACATCATCGCCGTCGCCGCGCGCGCCGCCCCTGCCCCGACCCCGTCGCCGTCGCCGCGCGCACCACCCAGTCCCTGACCCCGTCGCCGTCGCCGCGCGAGCCGCCCCTTCCCCGACCCCGTCGCCGTCGCCGCGTGCGCCGCCCGTTCCCCGACCCGTCGCCGTCGCCGCGCGCGTGCCGCCCCTTCCCCAACCCCGTGGCCGTCGCCGCACGCGCCAGCCCCTTCCCCGACCCCGTCGCCGTCACCGTCGCCGTCGCGCCTTCCCCAACCCCGTCGTCGTTGCCCCGACCACACGCCGCCGCCTTCGGTCCGGCTGCCGGCGCCCTTTTCTCTTATTTTTTGCATTATTATAAAAATGTGTATATATGCGTATGTTCTCTGTGTATATATGTCCATATATGCAAAAGTTAGATTTTAGAAAAACTTTATATATGCAAAATTTTTACATATATGCAAGTATATATGTATGTATGTGGATACATGAGGGGGGTCGATATACCCCCTCTCCGATAGCATTTGTGTGTATTTTCATATGTGCATTTTTTCACATATGTATTATTTTTAAGTTGTTAATAGATATCGATTTTAGGTTAGTGCATTTTATCACTGATTTTAGGTTAGTTGATCGATTTAGTGCATTTTATGTTTGTTGCATTTTAGGTTAGTGCATTTTATGTTAGTGGAGAGGTAAAAGTAAAATAAGGAAAAGGAAAATAAGTAGAGAAAGAAGGAGAAGAAGAAGGAGAAGACGAGGAGAGGAAGAAGAGGAAGAAGAAGAAAAAAAAGAGGAGAAGAAGAAGGAATAGAGGAGCTTCTTCTCCTCTATTCTTTCTTCTCCTCTTTTTTTTTCTTCTTCTTCCTCTTTCTTTTATCGGGAACGAGGGTCGTCGAACATGACAGGAAGAAGAGGATAAAAAAAGAAGAGGAAGAAGAAGAAAAAAAGAGGAGAAGAAAGAATAGAGGAGTTCTTCTCCTCTATTCTTTCTTCTCCTCTTTTTTTTCTTCTCCTCTTTTTTTTCTTCTTCCTCTTTTTCTATCGTGAACGAGGGACGCCGAGCGGTAGAGGAAACCCTAATTAAATAGCAAGTATCGTCGGTATGAGATACATGTGGCCGTCGGTGTCGGACACTACATCCACGTCCCACAAGTGATGCGGGCTTCGACGCCCACATCACTTGTGGGACGTGGATGTAGTGTCCGACACCGACGGCCACTTGTATCTCAGACCCACGATACTTGCTATTTAGGGTTTCCTCTACCGTTCGGCGACCCTCGGCGACCCTCGTTTCCGATAAAAAAAGAAGAGGAAGAAGAAGAAAAAAAGAGGAGAAGAAAGAATAGAGGAGTTCTTCTCCTCTATTCTTTCTTCTCCTCTTTTTTTTTCTTCTCCTCTTTTTTTTCTTCTTCTTCCTCTTTTTTTATCGTGAACGAGGGTCGCCGAGCGGTAGAGGAAACCCTAATTAAATAGCAAGTATCGTCGGTGTGAGATACATGTGGCCGTCGGTGTCGGACACTACATCCACGTCCCACAAGTGACGCGGGCTTCGACGCCCACGTCACTTGTGGGACGTGGATGTAGTGTCCGACACCGACGGCCACTTGTATCTCACACCCACGATACTTGCTATTTAGGGTTTCCTCTACCGTTCGGCGACCCTCGACGACCCTCGTTTCCGATATATATGATTCCTTACTATGATTAGCTAGCTAGCTAGTTCTACGTTTGCCACTAATATATCCATTTGTCATGTTTGAATAATAATTGCCATGTTGTAAATATTTTGAGAAACTATGGACACTATCGCTCGAGACGAAGCAAGAGAAGCGATGTTGAGGGACATAATCGCAGAAGGAAGTGATGCCGTCTCATTGTACCTCAACGACACCGATGGTAGTCTGGAAGGAGAGGGTGAAGAAGCTGGCTCTGGTGACCTAATGCCGGTGCAAGAAGAAGAAGAACGTGACGGCTCCGGTGACCGAAACGAGTCCGGTGACCGAACCGAGTCCGGCCAGGTATATATATTAGTTAATCCTGTGCTGAGTAGCTAATTGATGCATTCATTGTTTTGGTATGTACACATATTAATTAAGTCTTTGTTCTTTTTTCTAGCCCTCCGCATCGAGCACAACTGAGGTAAAGAGACGAGGCCCGAAGAGAAAGTTGAGGTCGGATGAAAGGTTTGAGATCATAGCAATCGCGCCCGACGGCCAACCTACTGAACCCATCCGAACAAAGAAGCCATTTGTTGCTCAGTGCGGGGTTCTGGTTAGGGACAAGATCCCGATCAGCATCCAGCAATGGTATAAGCCTAAGAACGAAGACCATGAGGTGTCTTATGTCAATGATCTGCAGAAAAATGATCTTTGGACTGAGCTGAAGTCAAATTTCATCCTACCGCGAGAGGATGATCCGGAGAAGCCAGTTAAAGAGCAATTGATCAAGTCTTTTGCTCTTAAGAGGATGGCAGACCTATTCAGGAGGTGGAAGAAAGACCTGAATAGGTTTGTCGAGAAAAAAGAGACACCAGAATTCAAGGGCATATATGAGAAGATCAGAGATGACTGGCCTGCATTTGTGGCCCACAAGACATCGGAAAAGAGTAAGAAGATGCCGGAGACAAACAAGAAAAATGCTGCGAAGAAGAAGCATCACCATCACACGGGGTCAGGTGGCTACCTGGTAGCCCGGCCTAGGTGGGCCAAGGATGAGAATGATCTGGTTGAAAAAGGGATCGAACCAGAGACAATGAGCTGGCCAGACCGTTGCCGGACTTGGTTCTTCGGGGCTGGCGGATCCTTGGACCCTGTAACAGGGAAGTGCATTTGGACGGACGAGCAACGTGACATTACCTTGAAGAACCTTCGGTACTATATCAAAGCAGCGCAGGAAGGGACGTTCCTTCCAGACAGAGAGAACGACGAGCTCACAAAGGCCCTCGGGAATCCTGAGCACCCTGGACGGACACGAGGCACGCCAGGCTCCATTCCGTAGAAGGTTGGGTTTCCGGACGCAGGCGGTTACAAAAGCCAGGAGAGGAGGAAGCAAGTGCAACAGTCCGAACTGCAGGCGCTTAAAGCAAGGGTACTCGGGATAGAGGAACGAGAAGCAAATCGCAGCAACCGACCTGCCGAAGCTTCCCCTGAAGCTACCCCGCCATCTCAGCGGAGAAGCAGCGTTGCTTCCACCGAGCTGCTTCAGCCGGAGCTTGTCTTGACGGCTCCTGCCAGCTATCCCGTGGATGCTATCACAGAGGCTCAAATTTTCCACCTTATGACGCAATGGATGAATTTGAAGGTCAAGGCGGCTGTTGGCTCTGTTTTTCCTAATGAACCCGGCGCAACTTTTCACTGCCGGCCGATTCCAGAAGGATATGCTAAGGTGATGGTGGATGAAATAACGGAGGGATTTGAGGACCTCTCGCTTGACCACCCTACCGGAGAAGGGGAGACTCGGCTGGGTTCTGCTCTGAAGACTCCATGCCTATGGCGGAAGGAGCTCATCAACCTTCCGAACTGGATTCCTCCGCCTCCTCCTCCTCCTCCTCTGGCGAGTCAGGGCACTCCGCCTCCTCCACCGCCTCCTCCTCCGGCGAGTGACGACCAGGGCCCTCGGCCGGCTCCTTCTCCGGCGCGTGGCGGCACTCCGCCTGCGCCGGCGCGCCCGAGCAGCCAGCCTCCTCCTTCTCCGCCTCGTCAGCAAGGGTGGAAGAGACCCGCCGCCGCACCGGCAGCTGCTCCGGCGCGTCGTAGTCCTTCTCCTCCGCCTCGTAAGCAAGTCAAGAAGACTGCCGCTCCGTCTGCTCTGCTGGCGTCTAGCAGTACAGCCAGAGGCGGGAGCAAATACAGATTCGGTCATTCTCTCAAGACTCCAGAGAAGTTACCATACGAGAGGACCCCGGAGGAGAACGCGAGGATCGCGCAAACCAAGGTGGATGACTGTTTTGAAGGGTTGAAAGCAAAGAGAAATCCACCTCCGAAGGAGAAGCTAGATCCGGTGAAAGTGAAGAGCACTCTGGCTGCCCTGGCAAAACCACCCAAGTCTCCGTCGAAAGGCAACTATGAGCGCATTATTGCAAAGACATGGGCCGAAGCGTCGCGGTCGGGAAGTACAGTCAGTGATAAAAGGCTAAAAGAACGACGAGGAGCTGGGAAACAAATTGCCCAGCTCGGCGAACAAGCAAAGCGGTGCCTAGCGTCGATTCGAGGATGGCGCCCGGTTATAACAATCCTGACGATTACCTGCTCGACGATGTAGATTATGGTTTCCTGGACGTGCAGATACAAAGATACGAGTACGGGAAGCCTCTCGTCAAAGATGAAAGATCTCTAACAACGATGATGCGAAGATTGCATGATTGGTACATGAAAACCTGCAGAGAGTCAGGAGGGAGGAGTACTTTGTATGTGAGAGTTAAACCGGAGCATGACCTCGTTGGAATTGTACTGTTGCATGTTCCATTTGAGGATTTCTGTCAGTTCTTCAATCAATTGGCCCTCGATAAAACAACGGTCACCTGCTACTGTCTGTAAGTACTACTACTACTACTTCTGTCATTAAGTCTCTCTATATAGCTCAGCTCTTTCATTGCATGTATTTATAATTATCCTCACTATATTATGCAGATTGAAGATCGCCAAATTGAAGAAAAGACAAATCGGTGATATTGGGTTCATTAACACAAATCTCATAGATGCATTTCAGGTTAAAGATCATGCCGCTAATACCGAGGCCAACTTGCTACGATCATTCGAAATAAATGAACACAAAGATATAATACTCTTTCCTTACAACTTCAAGTGAGTGTTGTCTTGTGCATATTTGGTTTCCCTTGTATATTAGTCTAGGTATAGTACTGTAATTGATGAGTTATGCATGCGTGCGCAGGTTCCACTATATTCTCCTGGAGATTAGGCTTGAGAAGGGAGTAGTAACTGTCTTGGACTCGAGACGAAAAGATCCCGAGGAGTATGCGGACATGATTAAAATCCAAAAGAAGTAAGTTAAATCGATCATTATCCACCATATCAGCAAATTTGTTCATTTCGTGATATCAAGTAATTGTTTTCTTTTGTCTGGCCGTGTTTGGAGAAAATTCAGCACAAATTCCCCGGGACTCCCGAAAGAGCTGGAATTTAGATACCCGAAAGTAAGTACTATAGTACCATGTTCCGCGCGTCTCCTAGCTATTGATTCAAGCGCTAGTTTCATCAATACCATTTGGCATTCTTGCTTATCTGTTTAATTGACCTCTATTTCTTGTAAAGTGGTTGTGGCAGGAACAAGGGAAAGATTTCTGTCGATACTACGTCTGCGAGTCCGTCCGCCACACGACCTGTGAGCGGGACGGGTACTCTGAGAAACAATATGAAGTGCGTAAGAAATAATATTCACAATTTTTGTTTATTACCATCATTTGTGTTGAGTTTCATTCATTCATATATATATATATATATATATATATATATATATATGTGTGTGTGTGTGTGTGTGTGTGTGTGTGTGTGTGTGTGTGTGTGTGTGTGTGTGTGTGTATTGACCCCCTTCTTCAAATTAGATGTTTCGGCAGCGGAATGAATTCCTAGGACCAGATCGCATGCGAGCAATTCAAGAGGAATTGGCGGCATTCTTTCTTGACCACGTGATCGCTGAAGACGGAGAATACTATGTGGACCAGGCGTCCATAATTTAAGAGATTATATTTGTAAAAGATAATTATTGTATATATGTAGCCGGTAGTGTCGGACGATAGATATACGAGAAGTTCTTGTTCGACCAATCTCTCGGAGGAGATGTGGTCGATATCACTTCTCTCTGTATGCATATATGTTCATGACGATCTTCTGTTTCCTTCGTTTGCTTACTAGCTAGCATATGCCTAGTCTTCTCTATACGTATGTTTAGTACGTAACGTCGACCAAGCACGGACATAAGAGAGGACACTTCTCTCTGTTAATTAGCTATCTAGCTAACACAATATATGAAATACCTAAATTAACCCCCCAAAATCCCCAAACCCCCCTCCCCCCTTTAAAAAAAACCAAAAAACCCAGCCACAGAAATGCTGACGCGTGGATGCCTATTGGTCCCGGTTGGTGCTACCAACCGGGACCAAAGGCCCTCCTGCCTGGGCTCGGCGCACAGGCCACATGGAGGCCCATCTGTCCCGGTTCTGGTTTGAACCGGGACTAAAGGGTGAGGGTATTAGTAATGACCCTTTAGTCCCGGTTCAGGAACCGGGACAAAAGGCCGGTTTTCTACTAGTGCCCCCTGCCCCCGTATATAAAGGAGCCAAGGGGAGGGGCGGCCGTCCAGGTTGGGCGCACCAAGGGGGGGAGTACTACTCCCACCGGGAGTAGGACTCCCGCTTTTCCTAATTGGAGAAGGAGAAGGGGGAAAGAAAAGGAAGAGGGTAAGGAAAGGGGGGGGCGCCGCCCCCCTCTCCTTGTCCTATTAGGACTAGGGAGGGGAGGGGCGCGCGGCCCCCTCTGGCCTCCTTTCCTCTTCTCCATTAGGGCCCATGAAGGCCCAATAACCCCCGGGGGGGTTCCGATAACCCCGGTACTTCGGTAAAATCCCGATTTCACCCGAAACAATTCCGATAACCAAATATAGGCTTCCAATATATCGATCTTTATGTCTCGACCATTTCGAGACTCCTCGTCATGTCCGTGATCACATCCGGGACTCCGAACTACCTTCGGTACATCAAAATGCATAAACTCATAATAACTGTCATCGTAAAGTTAAGCGTGCGGACCCTACGGTTCGAGAACAATGTAGACATGACCGAGACACGTCTCCGGTCAATAACCAATAGCGGGACCAGGATGCCCATATTGGCTCCTACATATTCTACGAAGATCTTTATCGGTCAGACCGCATAACAACATACGTTGTTCCCTTTGTCATCGGTATGTTACTTGCCCGAGATTCGATCGTCGGTATTTCAATACCTAGTTCAATCTCGTTACCGGCAAGTCTCTTTACTCATTCCGTAATACATCATCTCACAACTAACATATTAGTTGTAATGCTTGCAAGGCTTATGTGATGTGCATTACCGAGAGGTCCCAGAGATACCTCTCCGTCTATCGGAGTGACAAATCCTAATCTCGAAATACACCAACCCAACAAGTACCTTTGGAGACACCTGTAGAGCACCTTTATAATCACCCAGTTACGTTGTGACGTTTGGTAGCACACAAAGTGTTCCTCCGGTAAACGGGAGTTGTATAATCTCATAGTCATAGGAACATGTATAAGTCATGAAGAAAGCAATAGCAACATACTAAACGATCGGGTGCTAAGATAATGGAATGGGTCATGTCAATCAGATCATTCAACTAATGATGTGACCTCGTTAATCAAATAACAACTCTTTGTTCATGGTTAGGAAACATAACCATCTTTGATTAACGAGCTAGTCAAGTAGAGGCATAGTAGTGACATTCTGTTTGTTTATATATTCACACATGTATTATGTTTCAGGTTAATACAATTCTAGCATGAATAATAAACATTTATCATGATATATGAGGAAATAAATAATAACTTTATTATTGCCTCTAGGGCATATTTCCTTCAACGAAGGCTTCGGCTGATACCACGACGTCGAGTGCCCATAACTGTTTCCCGCGTAGTTAGTTAGTGCGTATAGGCTAGTGGCCAGACTTAGATCAAATACCAAGATCTCGTTATGCGTGTTATTTTAAAGTAACTGCGAACGCCGACCAGGGCCAGGCCCACCTCTCTCCTAGGTGGTCTCAACCTGCCCTGTCGCTCCGCCACAATGTAACAATCGGGGGCCGTTGGGAACCCAGGCCCACCTCGACCGGGATAAAGCCACCGGCCCCTTCAGCCCCCATCTCCGAACAGTATCATAAGTAATGTAACAGTATAAAGTATATAGCATATGCCCGTTATCACCTCCCGAAGTGATCACGGCCCAGTAGTATAGCATGGCAGACGGACAAGAGTGTAGGGCCATTGATGGAATACTAGCATCCTATACTAAGCATTTAGGATTGCAAGAAAGGGTAACAACTGTAGCAACAATGACAGGCTATGCATCAGAATAGGATTAACCGAAAGCAGTAACATGCTACACTACTCTGATGCAAGCAGTAGAGAGAAGAATAGGCGATATCTGGTGATCAGGGGGGGGCTTGCCTGGAAGCTCAGCCGAGAAGGAGGGGTCGTCAACACCGTAGTTGTACTGGGTAGCAGCGGCGTCGGTGTCGGGGTCTACCGGAGAAGAAGAGGGGGAAGAAACAGTAAATACGGAGCAAACAAAGCATCACACAAAACATAGCAAGGCAATACGCGGTGCCAAGGATAATCTAACGCGGGGATAGGTGATACCTGCGAAGGGGGAAAACATCTGGGAAAGTATCCCCGGTGTTTCGCGTTTTCGGACAGATGAACTAGAGGGGTAAAGTTGCGTGTTTGATATGCTAGGGGTGTGTGGCGGACGAACGGGTTGCGTATCCAGATTCGTCTCGTCGTTCTGAGCAACTTTCATATAGAAAGTATTTTCATCCGAGCTACGGTTTATTTTATATGATTTTCTAAAGTTTTAATTCATTTTTAGAATTTATTTAATTAATTTAATTCAACATTATCCAGAATAGTGCAGGCTAACGTCATCATGATGTCAGCAGTCAACAGAGGTGTTGACTGGTCAAACTGACGTGTGGGTCCCAGCTGTCATTGACCGATTAGCTAATTAACATTTGTTAATTAGGTTAAGTAGGTTAATTAAATTAGTATTAATTAAGTTAATTAATTATTTAATTAATTTTAATTGTTTTTTAATTCTTTTTTCAGTCCAGGGACGTGGGCCCGATTCGTCATTGGGCAGGGGCCTTAGCGGGCTGGCGTTAGCGTGCAATCGCCCGCAGGGCGGGATGAGGCCGTCGGGCACGAACGACGGGGCAAGCCGGCGTGGCCAGCCGGGGCCACGGCGGGCAGAGGCGAGGGGTGGCGCCAGCCGCAGTGCAGGGCGGAGCAGGGAGGGGACAAGGCCGCGGCGGGGCCAGCGAGGACGGCAGAGCGCGGCCAGTGGGTTGGCCGGAGCGGGGCAGCCAAAGCCCGGGGCGGAGGCCTTGACAGCGAGCAGAGGGCGCGGGGCCGGCGGTGAGCATTGGGGAGGCTGCAACGGAGCGGGACAAGGGGAACAGGGGACGCGGTCACGCGTGGGGCACTGCCACTCGGCCAGGCCGCGACGCGGCTATGCGACGAGGCAAGCACGTGCAGGAGGGCAATCCCGACGAGCGTGGGTGCTAGGCGACAAGGGAGCATGCAGTGGTCGGAGTCGGCAAGGTCGAGCGCATCTATGGGGCGAACGGGATGAAACAAGGAGGAGGGAAGGAAGCGGAGGGGGGGTTTGCTCACAGGGGAGCTGGAGGGGGAAGGCAGTGGGCTCGAGGAGGTGGCGGCAATGTCGCCGGCGATGGGGGGGCGGCGCTATTCGGGGAAGGTGCCGACGTCGGGGTCGAGCGGCTCTGGGTGCGGGGCGGTTCTGGCGGGAAGGAGGATGAGGAGGCGACGACGAAGAGGGGACGAGGCGACGAGGTCCGGGTGGTGGTGTTGCTCCGGCGGTCGACGGCGTCGCGGTGGTGGCGATGGGCGTCGAGGGCGACGGGGTCAGCGGTTTGTTCCCCCCTGATCCAGATCTGGATCGGGGAGGAGGAGGGAGTGCGAGTGGGATCGTGGGGGTGGGGGGAGTGGGGCGCGGTAGGGTTTTGGTGGGGAGTGGGGGGTTAAGGGAGTGGGGAAGGGGCCGACTGGGCCGGCCTGGTGGGTGGTCGGTCGGGCCGTGGCCCATGGGAGAGAGAGAGGGTTTTATTTTGTTTTATCTTTTGTTTATTTTTCTTTCTGTTTTATTTATTTTAGTTAGCAAATCCTTATACAAAAATATAACGCCCACTCCTAAATTAGCATTTTAACATAGGCCACTTCCTCAACAAACTTGGTGATCCAATGAACTAGTTTAATATTTGTTTAGTATTTAAAAGCATTTAAATAATTGTTTTGCCACTGTTTTACCTACTATAGTGTATTTAAATATTTTACTTAATTATGGGTTCTTCACTGTAATTACCTATGCAATATTTGTCACAACCCGAACATTTTGGTTTTAACATTTGAAAACTATTGTTCTTTGCCTTTAATTCAAATTTGAATTTGGATCGTTTTTGAACTAACGCGAGATTAACAACAGTAACCGTGGTGACGTGGCATCATTAATGTGGGATTACTGTAGCCTAATTATCCGGGCATCACAATTCTCCTCCACTACAAGAAATCTCGTCCCAAGATTTAAGAGTTTGTGTAAGGGGGGGGAGTTCTGGTTACAAAATTCTAACGAGTCTTCTCGGTCTTGGATGCTCTTCTCGAAGAGGTTGATCCATTACGTTGATGACCTCATTTCTCTGCTTCAGGTCATCATGATGAAATCGACATCCTTTCTTCGGGATCTCCATCGTACTTATGAAAAAAAATAAGAGGGGTATTTCGGAGAACGAACCCTTGCAAGGGTGACTGCATGGTAGATAACATCAGGGAAGGTGGCGGAAAGTAACTCTCGAATTGAAACTTAAGAAGATATCAAGAGCAAAGTAAGAAGGTACCATGAGAAGTTTCAAACGGATAGGCAATCGTTCGATGCCTAATCAGAAGGTGAAAGGGTTTCAAGGCAACGAGATTAAGTATTGCGTCTGATACCAGAATATATCACTAGGAAGTTGACCCGTCAATTACATATGTAGCCAGGCCCGAGAATTATCTTTGGTGAAAGGGATATACATAAGAGTCAGGTTTTGATCCTGAGGAACTGTGGGTTATGGGCCCACCATGTGGGTTAAAGTAAGAGGGCAGCGACATCTTGCATGGTCATGATAGCAAGGCATGTTAGGGAATAGCCTGTCAGTTATGTCGGCATCAACGTTGGTACCAAGGGCGAGGGACGAGGACAACCATTTTCCTGCTCGTTGAACAAGGCGGACCAGTAGGCAAGGTTCTCGTCCATCGGTGGCTACAGGAATGTCATCAACAATAGTAACAGGGTCTTACAGCCAGAGTTGTACACCGAGGTGTTTACATAAGCAGGGAATATTACTGCTTATATCATACAGATCACAATAAGTGTTTAAACAAACCAATGGGAAGGAAAAATGGTTATCGGTTTTAATCAGAACAACGGAAAGGGAAATGTGTTTAAACACATATTTCAGGGGTATATTTCCTTGTTCATCATAATTGTATTTTATTCATGCTATAATTGCGTTATCCGAAAATCGTAAGACATGTGTGAATACATAGACACCAACATGCCCCTAGTAAGCCTCTAGTTGACTAGCTCGTTGATCAACAGATAGTCATGGTTTCCTGACTATGGACATTGGATGTCATTGATAACGAGATCACATCATTAGGAGAATGATGTGATGGATAAGACCCAATCCTAAGCATAGCACAAGATCGTATAGTTCGTTTGCTAGAGCTTTTCCAATGTCAAGTATCTTTTCCTTAGACCATGAGATCGTGTAACTCCCAGATACCGTAGGAGTGCTTTGGGTGTACCAAACGTCACAACGTAACTGGGTGACTATAAAGGTGTACTACGGGTATCTCCGAAAGTGTCTGTTGGGTTGACATGGATCGAGACTGGGATTTGTCACTCCGTATGACGGAGAGGTATCTCTGGGCCGACTCGGTAATGCATCATCATAATGAGCTCAAAGTGACCAAGTGTTTGTTCACGGGATCATGCATTACGGTACGAGTAAAGTGACTTGCCGGTAACGAGATTGAACAAGGTATTGGGATACCGACGATCGAATCTCGGGCAAGTAACATACCGATTGACAAAGGGAATTGAATACGGGGTTAATTGAATCCTTGACATCGTGGTTCATCCGATGAGATCATCGAGGAGTATGTGGGAGCCAACATGGGTATCCAGATCCCGCTATTGGTTATTGACCGGAGAGGCGTCTCGGTCATGTCTACATATCTCCCGAACCCGTAGGGTCTACGCACTTAAGGTTCGGTGACGCTAGAGTTGTAGAGATATTAGTATGCAGCAAACCGAAAGTTGTTCGGAGTCCCGGATGAGATCCCGGACATCACGAGGAGTTCCGGAATGGTCTGGAGGTGAAGAAATATATATAGGAAGTGTTGTTTCGGCCATCGGGAGAGTTATTGTACCGGGACCACCGGAAGGGTCCCGGGGGTCCACCGGGTGGGGCCACCTATCCTGGAGGGCCCCATGGGCTGAAGGGGCGTGGGAACCAGCCCCTGGTGGGCTGGTGCACCCCACCCAAGGTCCCAAGGCGCCTAGGGTTGGAAACCCTAGGGGGCTGTTGCCCCCCGAGGGGGCATGCGCCCCCCCTGGTTGGAAACCTTAAGGGGGTCGTTGCCCCGGGGGCCGCCGCCCCCCCAGATGGGATCTCCAAGGGGGCATGCGCCCCCCTAGCCCCTATATATAGTGGAGGGGAGGAAGGGCAGCCGCACCCTGCATCTTGGCGCCTCCCTTCCCCCTTGCTACACCTCCTCCTCCCGCAGACGTTGGCGAAGCCCTGCCGGATCCCTGCTGCATCCACCACCACGCCGTCGTGCTGCTGGATCTTCGTCAACCTCTCCTTCCCCCTTGCTGGATCAAGAAGGAGGAGACGTCACGCTGACCGTACGTGTGTTGAACGCGGAGGTGCCGTCCGTTCGGCCCTTGGTCATCGGTGATTTGGATCACGACGAGTACGACTCCCTCATCCCCGTTCTTTGAACGCTTCCGCTCGCGGTCTACAAAGGTATGTAGATGCATCCGATCACTCGTTGCTAGATGAACTCATAGATGGATCTTGGTGAAACCGTAGGAAATTTTTTGGTTTCTGCAACATTCCCCATCAGTGGCATCATGAGCTAGGTCTATCCGTAGTTCTCTATGCACGAGTAGAACACAATTTGTTGTGGGCGTATATGTTGTCAACTTTCTTGCCGCTACTAGTCTTATTTTGCTTCAGCGGTATTGTGGGATGAAGCGGCCCGAACCAACCTTACACGTACGCTTACGTGAGACCGGTTCCACCGACTAACATGCACTAGTTGCATAAGGTGGCTGGCGGGTGTCTGTCTCTCCCACTTTAGTTGGAGCGGATTCGACGAAAAGGGTCCTTATGAAGGGTAAATAGAAGTTAACAAATCACGTTGTGGCTTTTACGTAGGTAAGAAAACGTTCTTGCTAGAACCCTATTGCAGCCACGTAAAACTTGCAACAACAATTAGAGGACGTCTAACTTGTTTTTGCAGCAAGTGCTTTGTGATGTGATATGGCCAAAGTTGTGATAAATGATGAATGATATATATGTGATGTATGAGATCATGTTCTTGTAATAGGAATCACGACTTGCATGTCGATGAGTATGACAACCGGCAGGAGCCATAGGAGTTGTCTTTATTTTTTGTATGACCTGCGTGTCATTGAGAAACGCCATGTAAATTACTTTACTTTATTGCTAAACGTGTTAGCCATAGTAGTAGAAGTAATAGTTGGCGAGCAACTTCATGAAGACACGATGATGGAGATCATGATGATGGAGATGATGGTGTCATGCCGGTGACAAGATGATCATGGAGCCCCAAGATGGAGATCAAAGGAGCTATATGATATTGGCCATATCATGTCACTATTATTTGATTGCATGTGATGTTTATCATGTTTTTGCATCTTGTTTACTTAGAACGACGGTAGTAAATAAGATGATCCATCATAATAATTTCAAGAAAGTGTTCCCCCTAACTGTGCGCCGTTGCAACAGTTCGTTGTTTCGAAGCACCACGTGATGATCTGGTGTGATAGATTCCAACGTTCACATACAACGGGTGTAAGACAGATTTACACATGCAAACACTTAGGTTAACTTGACAAGCCTAGCATGTACAGACATGGCCTCGGAACACAAGAGACCGAAAGGTCGAACATGAGTCGTATGAAAGATACGATCAACATGGAGATGTTCACCGATGATGACTAGTCTGCCTGACGTGATGATCGGACACGGCCTAGTCGAGTCGGATCATGTTTCACTTAGATGACTAGAGGGATGTCTAATCTGAATGGGAGTTCATCAAATAATTTGATTAGATGAACTTAATTATCATGAACTTAGTCTAAAAATCTTTGCATAAATGTCTTGTAGATCAAATGGCCAACGCTCATGTCAACATGAACTTCAACGCGTTCCTAGAGAAAACCAAGATGAAAGATGATGGCAGCAACTATACGGACTGGGTCCAGAACCTGAGGATCATCCTCACAGCTGCCAAGAAACAATATGTCCTAGAAGCACCGCTAGGTGAAGCTCCCATCCCAGAGAACCAAGACGTTATGAACGCTTGGCAGTCGCGTGCCGATGGTTACTCCCTCATTCAGTGCGGCATGCTTTACAGCTTAGAACCGGGGCTCCAAAAGCGTTTTGAGCAACACGGAGCATATGAGATGTTCGAAGAGCTGAAAATGGTTTTCCAAGCTCATGCCCGGGTCGAGAGATATGAAGTATCCAACAAGTTCTACAGTTGTAAGATGGAGGGAAATAGTTCTGTCAGTGAGCACATACTCAAGATGTCTGGGTTGCACAACCGCTTGTCCTAGCTGGACATTAACCTCCCAGATGAGGCGGTCATTGACAGAATGCTTCAGTCGCTCCCACCTAGCCACAAGAGCTTTGTGATGAACTACAATATGCAGGGGATGGAAAAGACCATTCCTGAAGTATTTTGAATGCTGAAATCAGCGGAGGTAGAAATCAAAAAGGAACATCAAGTGTTGATGGTTAATAAAACCACCAAGTTCAAGAAAAGGCAAGGGTAAGAAGAACTTCAAGAAGGACGGCAAGGATGTTGCCGTGCCTGCTAAGCCACTTGCCGGGAAGAAGTCAAAGAATGGAACCAAGCCTGAGACTGAGTGCTTTTATTGCAAAGGGAAGGGTCACTGGAAGCGGAACTGCCCCAAATACTTAGCGGACAAGAAGGCCGGCAACACTAAAGGTATATGTGATATACATGTAATTGATGTGTACCTTACCAGTACTCGTAGTAGCTCCTGGGTATTTGATACCTGTGACGTTGCTCATATTTGTAACTCAAAGCAGGATCTGCGGAATAAGCGGAGACTGGCGAAGGACGAGGTGACGATGCGCGTCAGGAATGGTTCCAAGGTCGATGTGATCGCCGTCGGCACGCTACCTCTACATTTACCTACGGGATTAGTTTTAAACCTCAATAATTGTTATTTAGTGCCAAGTTTGAGCATGAACATTTTATCCGGATCTCGTTTAATACGAGATGGCTACTCATTTAAATACGAGAATAATGGTTGTTCTATTTATATGAGAGATATGTTTTATGGTCATGCTCCGATGGTCAATGGTTTATTCTTAATGAATCTCGAACGTGATGTTACACATATTCATAGTGTGAATACCAAAAGATGTAAAGTTGATAACGATAGTCCCACATACTTGTGGCACTGCCGCCTTGGTCACATTGGTGTCAAGCGCATGAAGAAGCTCCATGCTGATGGACTTTTAGAGTCTCTCGATTATGAATCATTTGACACATGTGAACCATGCCTCATGGGCAAAATGACCAAGACTCCGTTCTACGGAACAATGGTGTGAGCAACCAACTTATTGGAAATCATACATACTGATGTGTGCGGTCCAATGAGCGTTGAGGCTCGCGGAGGATATCGTTATGTTCTCACTCTCGCTGATGACTTGAGTAGATATGGGTATGTCTACTTGATGAAACACAAGTGTGAGACCTTTGAAAAGTTCAAGGAAGTTCATAATGAGGTAGAGAATCAACGTGACCGAAAAATAAATTCTTACGATCAGATCATGGAGGAGAATATTTAAGTCACGAATTTGGCACACACTTAAGGAAATGGTGCGATCTATGATGTATCTTACTGATTTACCGCTATCATTTTGGGGATACGCTCTAGAGACAGCTACATTCACTTTAAATAGGGCACCGTCTAAATCCGTTGAGACGACACCGTATGAATTATGGTTTGGGAAGAAACCTAAGCTGTCGTTTCTAAAAGTTTGGGGATGCGATGCTTATGTCAAGAAACTTCAACCTGAAAAGCTCGAACCCAAGTCGGAAAAATGCGTCTTCATAGGATACCCTAAGGAAACCATTGGGTATACCTTCTACCTTAGATCCGAAGGCAGGATCTTTGTTGCCAAGAATGGATCCTTTCTGGAAAAAGAGTTTCTCTCGAAAGGAGCAAGTGGGAGGAAAGTAGAACTCGATGAAGTACTACCTCTTGAACCAGAAAGTAGTGCAGCTCAGGAAAATGTTCCTGTGGTGCCTACATCCACTGGAGAGGAAATTAATGATGATGATCAAGGTACTTCGAATCAAGTTGCTACTGAACTTCCTAGGTCCACAAGGACACGTTCCACACCAGAGTGGTATGGCAACCCTGTCCTGGAAATCATGTTGTTAGACAACGGTGAACGTTCGAACTATGAAGAAGCGATGGCGGGCCCAGATTCCAACAAATGGCTTGAAGTCATGCAATCCGAGATAGGATCCATGAATGAAAACGAAGTATGGACTTTGACAGACTTGCCCGATGATCGGCGAGCGATAGAAAACAAATGGATCTTTAAGAAGAAGACGGACGCGGATGGTAATGTTACCATCTATAAAGCTCGACTTGTCGCTAAGGGTTATCGGCAAGTTCAAGTGGTTGACTACGATGAGACTTTCTCTCTCGTAGCGAAGCTGAAGTCCGTCTGAATCATGTTAGCAATTGCCGCATACTATGATTATGAGATATGGCAAATGGACGTCAAAACGGCATTCCTTAACGGTTATCTTAAGGAAGAACTGTATATGATGCAGCCGGAAGGTTTTGTCGACCCTAAGAATGCTAACAAGGTATGCAAGCTCCAGCGATCCATTTATGGGCTGGTGCAAGCATCTCGGAGTTGGAACATTCGCCTGCGATCCATTTATGAGATGATCAAAGCATTTGGGTTTATGCAGACTTATGGAGAAGCCTGCGTGTACAAGAAAGTTAGTGGGAGCTCTGTAGCATTTCTCATATTATATGTAGATGACATACTTTTGATGGGAAATGATATAGAACTTTTGGACAGCATTAAGGCCTACTTGAATAAGAGTTTTTCAATGAAGGACCTTGGAGAAGCTGCTTATACATTAGGCATCAAGATCTATAGAGATAGATCAAGACGCCTCATAGTTCTTTCACAAAGCACATACCTTGATAAGATATTGAAGAAGTTCAATATGGATCAGTCTAAGAAGGGATTCTTTCCTGTGTTGCAAGGTGTGAAATTGAGCTCAGCTCAATGTCCGACCACGGCAGAAGATATAGAAGAGATGAGTGTCATCCCTTATGCCTCAGCCAAAGGGTCTATTATGTATGCCATGCTGTGTACCAAACCTGATGTAAACCTTGCCGTAAGTTTGGTAGGAAGGTACCAAAGAAATCCCGGCAAGGAACACTGGACAGCGGTCAAGAATATCCTGAAGTACCTGAAAAGGACTAAGGACATGGAGGTGATGAAGAGCTCATCATAAAGGGTTACGTCGACGCTAGCTTCGACACAGATCTGGATGACTCTAAGTCACAAACCGGATACGTGTATATGTTGAATGGTGGAGCAGTAAGCTGGTGCAGCTGCAAGCAGAGCGTCGTGGCGGGATCTACATGTGAAGCGGAGTACATGGCAGCCTCGGAGGCAGCGCATGAAGCAATTTGGGTGAAGGAGTTCATCGCCGACCTAAGAGTCATACCCAATGCGTCGGGGCCGATCAAACTCTTCTGTGACAACACTGGAGCTATTGCACTTGCCAAGGAGCCCAGGTTTCACAAGAAGACCAGGCACATCAAGCGTCGCTTCAACTCCATTCGTGAAAATATTCATGATGGAGACATAGAAATTTGCAAAGTGCATACAGATCTGAATGTCGCAGATCCATTGACTAAACCTCTTCCGCGAGCAAAACATGATCAACACCAGAACTCTATGGGTGTTCGATTCATCACAATGTAACTAGATTATTGACTCTAGTGCAAGTGGGAGACTGTTGGAAATATGCCCTAGAGGCAATAGTAAAAGGATTATTATTATATTTCCTTGTTCATGATAATTGTCTTTTATTCATGCTATAATTGTGTTATCCGGAAATCGTAATACATGTGTGAATACATAGACACCAACATGTCCCTAGTAAGCCTCTAGTTGACTAGCTCGTTGATCAACAGATAGTCATGGTTTCCTGACTATGGACAGTGGATGTCATTGATAACGAGAGCACATCATTAGGAGAATGATGTGATGGACAAGACCCAATCCTAAGCATAGCACAAGATCGTATAGTTCATTTGCTAGAGCTTTTCCAATGTCAAGTATCTTTTCCTTAGACCATGAGATCGTGTAACTCCCGGATACGTAGGAGTGCTTTGGGTGTACCAAACGTCACAACGTAACTGGGTGACTATAAAGGTATACTACGGGTATCCCCGAAAGTGTCTGTTGGGTTGACAGTGATCAAAGTGTTTGATCACGGGATCATGCATTACGGAACGAGTAAAGTGACTTGCCGGTAACAAGATTGAACGAGGTATTGGGATACCGACGATCGAATCTCGGGCAAGTAAAATACCGATTGACAAAGGGAATTGCATACGGGATTGATTGAATCCTCGACATCGTGGTTCATCCGATGACATCATCGAGGAGTATGTGGGAGCCAACATGGGTATCCAGATCCCGCTGCTGGTTATTGGCCGGAGAGGCGTCTCGGTCATGTCTGCATATCTCCCGAACCCGTAGGGTCTACACACTTAAGGTTCGGTGACGCTAGGATTGTAAAGATATGAATATGCAGTAATGCGAAAGTTGTTCGAAGTCCCGGATAAGATCCCAGACGTCACGAGGAGTTATGGAATGGTGCGGAGGTAAAGAATTATATATAGGAAGTGGTGTTTCGGCCAACGGGAAATTTTCGGGGGTCACCGGTATTGTACCGGGACCACCGGATGGGTGCCGGGGGTCCACCGGGTGGGGCCACCCATTTCAGAGTGCCCCATGGGCTGAAGTGGGAGGGGAACCAGCCCATAGTGGGCTGGTGCGCCCCCTTGGCCCACCCCCTTGCGCCTAGGGTTGAAACCCTAGGGTGGGGGGGGGCGCCCACTTGCCTTGGGCGGTACTCCACCCCCTTTGGCCGCCGCCCCCCTTGGGAGATCCAATCTCTAAGGGCCGGCGCCCCCCCCAGGGGCCTATATAAAGGGGGGAGGGAGGGGGCAGCCAGACCCTTTCATCTTGGCGCCTCCCTCTCCCCTGCTACACGTCTCCTCCTCTGTCACGTGCTTGGCGAAGCCCTACTGGAGTACTGCTTTTCCACCAAAACCACGCCATCGTGCTGCTGCTGGAGCAATCTTCCTCAACCTCTCCTTCCCCCTTGCTGGATCAAGAAGGAGGAGACGTCATCCGCTCTGTACGTGTGTTGAACGCGGAGGTGCCGTCCGTTCGGTGCTTGGTCATCGGTTATTTGGATCACGACGAGTACGACTGCATCATCCACGTTCTAGTGAACGCTTCCGCTCGCGATCTACAAAGGTATGTAGATGCAATCTGAATACTCGTTGCTAGACGAAATCATAGATGGATCTTGGTGAAACCGTAGGAAAATTTTTGTTTTCTGCAACGTTCCCCAACAATAAGTATGTATATGTGTCTAAGCTAAGCTATATGTCAGTTTTGGAGAACCAAGGTATCAATCCAGTAGGAGACCACGCGTGAGTCCCACACACCTACACAAACAAACAAGAATCTCTCAACCAACGCGATAAAGGGGTTGTCAATCCCTTCACGGTCACTTACGAGAGTGAGATCTGATAGATATGATAAGATAATATTTTTGGTAATTTTATAATAAAGAGAAATAAAGATGCAAAGTAAAATAAACGGCAATAGAAATAGCTAAGTGTTGGAAGATTTATATGATGGAAAATAGACCCGGGGGCCATAGGTTTCACTAGTGGCTTCTCTCAAGAGCATAAGTATTACTGTGGGTGAACAAATTACTGTCGATAAATTGATCGAATTGAGCATAGTTATCAGAATATCTAGGTATGATCATGTATATAGGCATCATGTCCGCGACAAGTAGACCGAAACGATTCTGCATCTACTACTATTACTCCACACATCGACCGCTATCCAGCATGCATCTAGAGTATTAAGTTCATAAGAACAGAGTAATGCTTTAAGTAAGATGACATGATGTAGAGGGATAAACTCATGCAATATGATATAAACCCCATCTTTTTATCCTCGATGGCAACAATATAATACGTGCCTTGCTGCCCCTGCTGTCACTGGGAAAGGACACCGCAAGATTGAACCCAAAGCTAAGCACTTCTCCCATTGCAAGAAAGATCAATCTAGTAGGCCAAACCAAACTGATAATTTGAAGAGACTTGCAAACATAACCAATCAAACATAAAATTCAGAGGAGATTCAAATATTGTTCATAGATAAACTTGATCACAAACCCACAATTCATCGGATCTCGAAAAACACAACGCAAAAGAAGATTACATCGAATAGATCTCCAAGAAGATCGAGGAGAAGATGGTATTGAGATCCAAAGAGAGAGAAGAAGCGTTCTAGCTAATAACTATGGACCCGAAGGTCCGAGGTAAACTACTCACACATCATCGGAGAGGCTACGGTGTTGATGTAGAAGCCCTCTGTGATCAATGCCCCCTCCGGCAGGACGCCGGAGAAGGCCCCAAGATGGGATCTCACGGGTACAGAAGGTTGCAAAGGTGGAATTAGATTTTCGTGGATGCCTCTGATGGTTTGGGGGTACGTAGGTATATATAGGAGGAAGAAGTACGTCGGTGGAGCAACATGGGCCCCAGGAGGGTAGAGGGCGCTGCTGGGGGTAGGCGCGCCCCCTGCCTCGTGCTCTCCTCGTTGCTTTCTTTACGTGGACTCCAAGTCCTCTGGATCACGTTTCTTCCGAAAATCACATTCCCAAAGTTTTCATTTCGTTTGGACTTCATTTGATATTCTTTTTCTGCAAAACACTGAAATAGGCAAAAAAAGCAATTTCGGCTAGGCCTCCGGTTAATATGTTAGTCCCAAAAATAATATAAAAGTGTATAATAAAGCCCATTAAACATCCAAAACATAGTATAATATAGCATGGAACAATAAAAAATTATAGATACGTTGGAGACGTATCAGCGTCACGTCAGCGGAAGCCAGCACACTGACCACTTCCATAGCCTGCCCGAATAGCTCCGGCGCCTGACCGGAAGCATCGACCTTCGAGGATGTCGTCGGCTCCACCACAGCAGGCGGTGGAGGCTTTCGGTAACGGTTCCTACCACCGCGACCACCACCATGACCTCGGTAGCCGCCCTGCTGCCTGTAATCAGGGCCAGACACCCCCTCGACAAAACCTCCCGTAGGGCCGTAGAAAGTTCGTTCTGCTGACCCATAAATCTGCCATGTGTAGCCACGCCGGCCACCCGCAGACGATGAGCCACGATGTTGGCCATCCCCATAAGCATTGTAGCCATCATCACCCTACTGTCCTCGGGGTTGTCCAGTACCGCCGCAGTTAGCCGGTGCACAAGCAGCATCCGCACTGATCATGCTGCTATTAAATATCTTCTGGAAAAGAAAGATGCTAAACCTAGACTTATTAGGTGGGTTCTCCTGCTACAAGAATTTGATTTGCATATCGTTGATAGAAAAGGAGCTGAGAATCCCGTTGCAGATAACTTATCTAGGTTAGAAAATCTTCTTGATGACCCACTACCTATTAATGATAGCTTTCCTGATGAACAATTAAATGTTATAAGTACTTCTCGTAGTACTCCTTAGTATGCTGATTATGCTAATTATATTGTTGCTAAATTTATACCACCTAGCTTCACATACTAGAAAAATAAAAAGTTTTTCTATGATTTGAGACATTACTTTTGGGATGACCCACATCTTTATAAAGGAGTAGATGGTGTTATTAGACATTGTGTACCTGAGCATGAACAGGAACAGATCCTACGCAAGTGTCACTCCGAAGCTTATGGAGGACACCACACTGGAGATAGAACTGCACATAAGGTATTGCAATCCGGTTTTTATTGGCCTACTCTCTTCAAGGATGCCCATAAGTTTTTCTTATCTTGTGATGAATGTCAAAGAATTGGTAATATTAGTAAACGTCAAGAAATGCCTATGAATTATTCGCTTGTTATTGAACTGTTTGATGTTTGGGGCTTTGATTATATGGGACCTTTTCCTGCCTCTAATGGATACACTCATATTTTAGTTGTTGTTGATTACGTTACTAAGTGGGTAGAAGCTATTCCAACTAGTAGTGTTGATCATAACAACTCTATTAAAATGCTTAAGGAAGTTATTTTTTCGAGGTTTGGAGTCCCTAGATATTTAATGACTGATGGTGGTTCACACTTTATTCATGTGCTTTTCGTAAAATGCTTGCTAAGTATGACGTTAATCATAGAATTGCATCTCCTTATCACCCGTAGTCTAGTGGTCAAGTAGAGTTGAGCAATAGAGAGCTCAAATTAATTTTGCAAAAGACTGTTAATAGGTCTAGAAAGAATTGGTCCAAGAAACTTGATGATGCATTATGGGCATATAGAACTGCATATAAAAATCCTATGGGTATGTCCCCGTATAAAATGGTTTATGGAAAAGCATGTCACTTACCTCTCGAACTAGAACATAAGGCATATTGGGCTATTAAAGAGCTCAACTATGATTTAAAACTTGCCGGTGAGAAGAGGTTATTTGATATTAGCTCACTTGATGAATGGAGAACCCAAGCTTATGAAAATGCCAAGTTATTTAAAGAAAAAGTTAAAATATGGCATGACAAAAGGATACAAAAGCGTGAGTTTAATGTAGGTGATTATGTATTACTATACAACTCTCGTTTAAGATTTTTTGCAGGAAAACTTCTCTCTAAATGGGAAGGCCCCTATGTTATCGAGGAGGTCTATCGTTCCGGTGCCATAAAAATCAACAACTTCGAAGGCACAAATCCGAAGGTGGTAAACGGTCAAAGAATCAAACATTATATCTCAAGTAATCCCATAAATGTTGAAACCAATATTATTGAAACCGAAACCCCGGAGGAATACATAAGGGACACTTTCCAAAACGTTTCAGACTCCGAAAAGGAATAGGTATGTGGTACGGTAAGTAAACCGACTCCAAAACAATTTTTAAGGCAATATTTCTCCGTTTTGGAATATTTAGAAAATTAGAAAAATAAGTACCAGTCCGGGAAGGACACGAGGGCCCCACGAGGGTGGTGGGCGCGCCCTACCCCTCTGGGCACGCCCCCTACCTCGTGAGCACCTCATGTGCTTTCCGGACTCCGTTTTCTTTCATGATACGTATTTTGGTCGGTAAAAATTCATTATATAACCTCCCGAAGGTTTTGACTCCCGTATCACGCAAATCTCCTCTGTTTTCGTTTCGAGCTGACCCGCTGCAGATTTGATCAACATGTCTTCCCAGGATTCGGAAGAAGAAAGTTATGTGGATGATTATTTAACAAATCCCAAGATCTATGGAGATGTGGAACACGACGGCTGGACCACGGAGGAAGAAGAAGACTATGAAACCAAGGGGAAGGAGGAGATGAGCTCCGATGAAGATGAAACCCCGTTACCTCAACCTGGGGACATGCACCTGGAGTTCAAAAAGTCAAGTCTTCCTGATAGGGTAAAGAAACCCAAGTTCGAGTTTATCCCTTTTCGTCTCTTCCAGGAAAATAAGCAGGACCTATGCAAAAAGATATTAACCCTGGAGTGGGAGATTGATGATCTGAGGAATCAAAATGCCGTCCTCAAGCGCAAATTAAGGGAGAAGCCTAAGCCATCAACTAAGCCAAAACCTCCACCACCTTCTTCACCCACAAAGGAGACATAATCACATGGGTATGGGCACTCCCCTTGGCAACTGCCAAGCTTGGGGGAGGTGCCCCGGTGTCGTATCACAATCACAACTCCTATCTTTACCGTTTTTCTTAGTTCGATCCTATTAGTAGTATCTTGATATAGTAGAATAAAGTTTATGGCATGATCTAGTTTTGAGTTTTGCTTTATGATCTCTCTTTGTAATCGAGTCCGTGAGCTATATATATATAATAAAGATTAGTGTTAAGTCGAGGGCTTGATTATTTTGCCATGATCTTGGGTGAATAAAAGAAAAGAGAAAAATAATAAAAAGAAACATAGAGTTCATATTGATCTTATTGAGAGTAATGACTTCACATAGAAAGAGTATGATGATTAAAAGTTGTTGAGAATTGACAGACATAGCTTTGGTCATCGTTGCAATTAATAGGAAGTAATAAGGAAAGAGAGGTTTCACATATAGATATATTATCATTGACATCTTTTATGATTGGGAGCACTCATTAAAATATGACATGCTAAAGAGTTGATGTTGGACAAGGAAGACAACGTAATGAGTTATGTCTTTCTTATATCTGAGATAAAGTATGTTGTCATGGATCCTCTAACATGTTGAGCTTGCCTTTCCCCATCATGCTAGCCAAATTCCCAGCACCAAGTAGAAATACTACTTGTACTTCCAAATACCCTTAAACCAGTTTTGCCATGAGAGTCCACCATATCTACCTATGGATTGAGTAAGATCCTTCAAGTAAGTTGTCATCGGTGCAAAGCAATAAAAATTGCTCTAAATATGTATGATTGATTGGTGTGGGAGAAATAAGCTTTATACGATCTTGTGATGTGGAAGTAATAAAAGCGACGAACTGCATAATAAAGGTTCATATCACAAGGGGCAATATAAAGTGACGTTCTTTCGCATTCAGATTTTGTGCATCCAAGCATTAAAGCGCATGGCAACCTCTGCTTCCCTCTGCGAAGGGCCTATCTTTTATTATTATCTTCTACCTTACACAAGGGTCATGGTGATCTTCACCTTTTCTTTTTCATTTTATCCTTTGGCAAGCTCAGCATCTTGGAAAGAACATGATATATATATATATATATATATATATATATATATATATATATATATATATATATATAATTGGATGTAGGGGAGCATGAAACATTATTGTTGACATTACCCCTGAGGTAAAAGGTTGTGGGGCAAAACTATAAGACCCTATCTTTCTCTATGTCCGATTAAAACTCCGTAACCACAAGTATTGCGTGAGTGTTAGCAATTATGAAGGACTGGATGATAGTTGAGTATGTGGACTTGCTTTTAAGCTCTGACATAGACTCTTTCTGATGTTATGATAAATTGCAATTGCTTCAATGACTAAGATTATAGTTTGTTGGAGCCCAATAAGGTTTATGATTCATACTTTTGCATTGTGAATAGATCATCGCTTGAACATAAGTAATCATATGACAAAATCATTATGTGTTGCTGTTATGAGATTAATCATGATGCCTTCATGTCCGTATTTTATTTTTATCGACGCCTCTACCTCTAAACATAAGGACATATTTATTGTTATCGGCTTTTCGCTTGAGGACAAGCAAGGTCTAATCTTGGGGAAGTTGATACGTCCATTTTGCATCATGCTTTTATATCGATATTTATTGCATTATGGACTGTTATTTCACGTTATGTCACAATACTTATGGCTATTCTCTCTTATTTTACTAGGTTTACATAAGGAGGGAGAGTGCCGGCAGCTGGAATTCTGGGCTGGAAAAGGAGCAAATATTATAGACCTATTCTGCGCAACTCCAAAAGTCCTAAAACTCCACGGAACATCTTAAAATAAATAAAGAAAAATCCTTGCAAAGATGAAGTCCAGGGGCCCCACACCCTGCTCACGAGGGTGGGGGGGTGGAGGGCGCGCCCCCTACCTCGTGGGCCCCCTGGTGGGTCTCCCACGTCCATCTTCTGCTATATGAAGCCTTTCGATGAGAAAAAAAATCGGAAGCAACCTTTCGGGACGAGACTCCGCCACCACGAGGCGGAACCGAGGCGGAACCAATCTAGAGCTCCGGCAGAGCTGTTCTGCCGGGGATACTTCCCTCCGGGAGGGGGAAATCATCACCATCGTCATCACCAACGCTCCTCTCATCGGGAGAGGGCAATCTCCATCAACATCTTCACCAGCACCATCTCATCTCCAAACCCTAGTTCATCTCTTGTATCCAATTCTTGTCTGAAAGTCCGGGATTGGTGCTAGTAGGTTGCTAGTAGTGTTGATTACTCCTTGTAGTTGATGCTAGTTAGTTTATTTGGTGGAAGATCATATGTTCAGATCCTTTATGCATATTATTACCCCTCTGATTATGAACATGAATATGCTTTGTGAGTAATTACGTTTGTTCCTGAGGACAAGGGAGAAGTCTTGCTATTAGTAGTCATGTGAATTTGGTATTCGTTTGATATTTTGATAAGATGTATGTTGTCTAGCCTCTAGTGGTGTTATGTGAACGTCGACTACATAACACTTCACCATTATTTGGGCCTAGAGGAAGGCATTGGGAAGTAATAAGTAGATGATGGGTTGCTAGAGTGACAGAAGCTTAAACCCTAGTTTATGCGTTGCTTCGTAAGGGGCTGATTTATATCCATATGTTTCATGCTATGGTTAGGTTTACCTTAATACTTTTGTTGTAGTTGCGGATGCTTGCAATAGAGGTTAATCATAAGTGGGATGCTTGTTCAAGTAAGAACAGCACCCAAGCATTGGTCCACCCACATATCAAATTATCAAAGTACAGAACGCGAATCATATGAACGTGATGAAAACTAGCTTGACGATATTCCCATGTGTCCTCGGGAGCACTTTTCCTATTATAAGAGTTTGTTCCGCCTTGTACTTTTGCTACAAAAAGGATTGGGCCACCTTGCTGCACTTTATTTACTTTTGTTACTTGTTGCTCGTTACAATTTACCTTATCACAAAACTATCTGTTACCACTTATTTCAGTACTTGCAGAGAATACCTTGCTGAAAACCGCTTATCATTTCCTTCTGCTCCTCGTTGGGTTCGACACTCTTACTTATCGAAAGGACTACGATAGATCCCCTATACTTGTGGGTCATCATCATGTGCAGCCTTGAGACAGGTATCACAAAGTTCGGTCACACACTCCGCAATAAATTAACCTCTCTCTCCACAACGGTAGCACAACATCTTCTCATTTTTACGCGCCCACATGGAAGATCTATCCGTGTCAGACTTGTCGGTAGCCCCGGCAGCCCTCGTCGCCAAGGGCTCCGCTAGCGGCTGCTACCTCTTGAGAAGTGTGTTGGTTTTCCCTTGAAGAGGAAAGGGTGATGCAGTAAAGTAGCGTAAGTATTTCCCTCAGTTTTTGAGAACCAAGGTATCAATCCAGTAGGAGACCACGCGCGAGTCCCACGCACCTGCACAAACAAACAAGAACCTCGCAACCAACATGATAAAGGGGTTGTCCATCCCTTCACGGTCACTTACGAGAGTGATATCTGATAGATATGATAAGATAATATTTTTCGTAATTTTATAATAAAGAGAAATAAAGATGCAAAGTAAAATGAACGGCAATGGAAATAGTGAAGTGTTGGAAGATTAATATCATGGAAAATAGACTCGGGGGCCATAGGTTTCACTAGTGGCTTCTCTCAAGAGCATAAGTATTATGGTGGGTGAACAAATTACTGTCGAGCAACTGATATAATTGAGCATAGTTATGAGAATATCTAGGTATGATCATGTATATAGGCATCACGTCCGCGACAAGTAGACCGAAACGATTCTGCATCTACTACTATTACTCCACACATCAACCGCTATCCAGCATGCATCTAGAGTATTAAGTTCATAAGAACAGAGTAATGTTTTAAGTAAGATGACAAGATGTAGAGGGATAAACTCATGTAATATGATATAAACCCCATCTTTTTATCCTCAATGGCAACAATACAATACGTGCCTTGCTGCCCCTGTTGTCACTAGGAAAGGACACCGCAAGATTGAACCCAAAGCTAAGCACTTCTCCCATTGCAAGAAAGATCAATCTAGTAGGCCAAACCAAACTGATAATTCGAAGAGACTTGCAAACATAACCAATCATACATAAAATAATTCAGAGAAGATTCAAATATTGTTCATAAATAAACTTGATCATATACCCACAATTCATCGGATCTCGACAATCACACCAAAAAAGAAGATTACATCGAATAGTTCTCCAAGAAGATCGAGGAGAACATGGTATTGAGATCCAAAGAGAGAGAAGAATCCATCTAGCTAATAACTATGGACCCGAAGGTCTAAGGTAAACTACTCACACATCATCGGAGAGGCTACGGTGTTGATGTAGAAGCCCTCCGTGATTAATGCGCCCCTCCGGCAGGACGCCGAAAAAGGCGCCAAGATGGGATCTCACGCCGGAAAAGGTTGCAGCGGTGGAATTAGGTTTTCATGGATGCCTCTGATGGTTTGGGGGTAAGTAGGTATATATAGGAGGAAGAAGTACGTCGGTGGAGCAAAGTGGGACCCGCGAGGGTGGAGGGCGCGCCTGGGGCGGTAGGCGCGCCTCCTGCCTCGTGCTCTCCTCGTTGCTTTCTTTACATGGACTCCAAGTCCTCTGGATCACGTTTGTTCTGAAAATCACATTTCTGAAGGTTTCATTCCGTTTGGACTTCGTTTGATATTCGGTTTTTGTGAAACACTGAAATAGGCAAAAAACAGCAATTTGGGCTAGGCCTCCGGTTAATAGGTTAGTCCCAAAAATATTATGAAAGTGTATAATAATGCCCATTAAACATACAAAACAGAATATAATATAGCATGGAACAATAAAAAATTATAGATACGTTGGAGATGTATCAAGCATCCAAAAGCTTAATTCCTGCTCGTCCTCGAGTAGGTAAATGATAAAAACAGAATTTTTTATGTGGAATGCTACTTTAGCATAATTTCAATGTAGTTCTTCTTATTGTGGCACAAATGTTCAGATTCGATATGATTCAAGATAAAAGTTTAATGTTGGCATCAAAACAATAATACTTCAAGCATGCTAACTAAGCAATTATGTCTTATCAAAATGACATAGCCAAAGCAAGTTATCCCTACAAAATCATATAGTCTGGCTATGCTCCATCTTCCCCACACAAAATATTCATATCATGTACAACCCCGGTTTTAGCCAAGCAATTGGTTCATACTTTTTAACGCGCTTCAGCCTTTTCAACTTTTACGCAATACATGAGCGCAAGCCATGGATATAGCACTATGGTGGAATAAGGTATAATGATAGGGGTTATGTGGGAAGACAAAAAAGGAGAAAGTCTCACATCGACGAGGCTAATCAACGGGCTATGGAGATGCCCATCAATTGATGTCAATGCAAGGAGTAGGGATTGTCATGCAACAGATGCACTAGAGCTATAAGTGTATGAAAGCTCAAACAAAATAAACTAAGTGGGTGTGCATCCAACTTGCTTGCTCATGAAGACCTCGGGCGTTTGAGGAAGCCCATCATTGGAATATACAAGCCAAGTTCTATAATGAAATTTCCCACTACTATATGAAAGTGACAAACTGAGAGACTCTCTATCATGAAGATCACGGTGCAACTTTGAAGCACAAGTGTGGTAAAAGGATAGTAACATTGTCCCTTCTCTCTTTTTCTCTCATTTTTTGGGCCTTTTCTCTTTTTTTATGGCATCTTTTTTTTATTAAGTCCGGAGTCTCATCCCAACTTGTGGGGGAATCATAGTCTCCATCATCCTTTCCTCACTTGGGACAATGCTCTAATAATGATGATGATCACACTTTTATTTACTTACAACTCATGAATTACAACTCGATACTTAGAACAATATATGACTCTATGTGAATGCCTCCGGTGGTGTACCGGGATATGCAATGAATCAAAAGTGACATGTATGAAAGAATTATGAACGGTGGCTTTGCCACAAATACGATGTCAACTACATGATCATGCAAAGCAATATGACAATGATGGAGCGTGTCATGATAAATGAAACAGTGGAAAGTTGCATGGCAATATATCTCGGAATGGCTATGGAAATGCTATAATAGGTAGGTATGGTGGCTGTTTTGAGCAAGATATAAGGAGGTTTATGTGTGATAGAGTGTATCATATCACGTGGTTTGGATGCACGCGAAGTTTGCACCAACTCTCAAGGTGAGAAAGGGCAATGCACGGTACCGAAGAGGCTAGAACATTGCGGAAAGGTAAGTATGCGTATAATCCATGGAATCACATTAGTCATAAAGAAATCATATACTTATTGCAAAAATTTATTAGCCCTCGAAGCAAAGTACTACTACGCATGCTCCTAGGGGAAGGGTTGGTAGGAGTTAACCATCGCGCGATCCCGACCGCCACATAAAGGATGAGAATCAACAAATACCTCATGCTCCGACTTCGTTACATAATGGTTCACCATACATGCATGCTACAGGAATCACAAACTCCAACACAAGTATTTCTCAATTTCACAATTACTCAACTAGCACAACTATGATATTACCACCTTTATATCTCAAAACAATTATCAAGCATCAAATTTCTCATGATATTATAATTAAAGAAAATTTCCATGATTTTTTAAGACTCTCAAAATAATATAAGTGAAGCATGAGAGATCAATAATTTATATAAAATACAACCACCGCTGTGCTCTAAAAGGTATAAGTGAAGCACTAGAGCAAAAACTATATAGCTCAAAACATATAAGTGAAGCACATAGAGTATTCTAATGAATTACGATTTGTGTGTGTCTCTCTCAAAAGGTCTGTACATCAAGGATGATTGTGGTAAAATAAAAAGAAAAGACTCAAATCATACAAGACACTCCAAGCAAAACACATATCATGCGGTGAATAAAAATATAGCTCCAAGTACAGTACCGATCGAAGTAGAAGAAAGAGGGGATGCCTTCCAGGGCATCCCCAAGCTTTGGCTTTTTGGTGTCCTTAGATTATCTTGGGGTTCCATGGGCATCCCCAAGCTTAGGCTCTTGCCACTCCTTGTCCCATAATCCATCAAATCTTTTACCCAAAACTTGAAAACTTCACAACACAAAACTTAGCAGAAAATCTCGTGAGCTACATTAGCGAAAGAAAACAAAACACCACTTAAAGGTACTTTAATGAACTCATTATTTATTTATATTGGTGTTAAACCTACTGTATTAGAACTTCTCTATTGTTTATAAACTCTTTTACTAGCCATAGATTCATCAAAATAAGCAAACAACACACGAAAAACAGAATCTGTCAAAAACAGAACAGTCTGTAGTAATCTGTAACTAACGCAAACTTCTGGAACTCAAACAAATCTACCAAAATAGGATGACCTAGACAATTTGTTTATTGATCAGCAGCAATTTGAATCAATATTTTATCACGTTCTGGTGAGTTTTAACAAAAAAAATCGTGAACAGAAAGTTTCTGGAATTTTCAGCAAGATCAAATAACTATCATCCAAGAAGATCCTATAGGTTTAACTTGGCACAAATACTAATTAAAACATAAAAAAAATCTAACCAGAGGCTAGATCAAATATTTATTCCTAAACAGAAGCAAAAATAAAAAACTAAAATAAAATTGGGTTGCCTCCCAACAAGCGCTATCGTTTAACGCCCCTAGCTAGGCATAAAAGCAAGGATAGATCTAAGTGTTGCCATAATAATAGGATAGATCATGAAAACTCATTTCATATTCTCTATGTTCAGCAGCAAGTTTTCTTTGAGGCCAGCAAAAGTAATCAAAAGGGCTAAATTTAATGGGACATAAATCCCCAGGATCAACTTTGGGAGGTATAGGTTCCTCCTTCGGCCCTTCATATTGCACAACCAATTCATCATTATAAGCATTCTTTTAACAGAACTTCGTGAGCCTATACTCGAGAGAATATCCTAGCTCATTATTTCGAATAGCAAAATCATTATTAAGTTCAGAAATTCTATCAACTAGAACATTTGTAGGAACCTTTCTTCTAAGGTTTTCATTAAAGGCAACATAGTCTAAATATTGAAAACGCATTATTTCCTCTTGATCAAAGAGGATCGCCTCTATGGGAGGACAACCGGCGTCCACCCTATAGTGCACAAAGATTTCTTTGGCCTCTTTTATTATAAATCTAAACTCATGAGCCAAAAAGATAGTAGCGGCACGCTTAACAGAAGAATGCTCAATATTAGAAAACTCTTGGAAAATCCTTTGTATGCAAGGATGCATGTGCATAAATTGCCTTTCAAGTTCAACTACAAGCATGGCGATAGTGTCCGCAAGACTACTTGTTAGAATAAATCTGAGGCATATCGTTGATCATCCGAGGACCAAGCAATCACACGAGCACGACACCGAGATTTGTTAACGAGGTTCACCGATATGGCTACATCCCTGGGGCTTGACTATGGGCGCTCCTCCCCGTGACACCGTCATAATACCGCACCCGGTCGCCCTGGACACCGGCACATGCCGCCGGCTTCCCCTGCGTTCCGGTGCTATTATGTTGGCATAGGTTACATCGTGTGTCTACCCCCGCTATATAAGAGAGGCCTAGGATACAAGTGTCCTATTAGGACACGACTCCATATCCTATCTAAACACAATACAACTACAAGTCCAACTGTAACCTACCTCATACACTATATTCGACACAACTCCAACAAACTCCACCTTGGCGAATATGCTCCACCACCCTGAATTCGTCAATGCGTCAAACTTCCATGTACATTGGACTTGAGCTTATCCCATGAGCACCGCTGCTACTCCAAAGACTCCATGTGACTCCACCTCCAACTTGTAGCCCCTCCTTTTCTTGACCACAGTCAACGCTCGAGCAAAATTAAGTTCCTCTTTACTCTAGTCTGTGCTCCCAACTTCCAGAGTATCCATCCAACGCCATCACACACTGATCACTGACCTGCGTGAAAGTGAACAACTCACATATTGGGTGTCACACATAAGAGTTACCTGAACTCAACATCACCGCTCTTCGTTGACCGCCTGTCTGAAACTTGAAAGAATTTCACCATTGCTTGTTGTCATCCCGAGTCAAATTCGCAGTTGTCTCACCACATGTATGACCACCAGAGCCCTGGCCCGTCTCCATGCCCCGTGCGTACCGCACACCTCGCCCCTATTACCGCGTCGAGCCTCCGCTGTCTTGGTCGAGTCTCAAGGGTCGTGAAACCACACCACTCAACCCCCACTGCAGAGTACCACCGATCATCACCGACCGATGAGGAGTTTCACGCTTCCATCAGACCACTGGGCTCCAGTCTGAACTACGTGTCTCTCGCTTTTTTCCCGCCTGCTGAATAAGCTTTGATTCTCTGGATCCTTACACTATAGCCCCTCAATCCAGCTCCACCTTCAACATGACTCCATGGTAGATGATCAGTCCACCCTCGCGCCTCATCGACTTCAAGCTCCGTGTATACACCACCTTGAATCAATCCCGCGCCATAGTCTTGTCGAAGCCACACAAGCCCTCAAGCCTGCGCCACGTGTTTCCACGCCCCAGAAGTCGGTCACCATCAGCATCACGCTCCTATGTCGTCGTCGCCGATCCCACCACCGTCTTCTGTATCAACCGACTTGCGTCGATCCATCAGACTGTCCAGTCCGACCCAGGCTCCCAGATCATCTTCCGTGAATTTCCATCCATCACATGATAATTCCATCTTAGCTGACATGACTTTCTGCAACCCCTTCAAGCATCCCCCATGTGCCAGCAAATCTTCCACCATTGTCTTCCATAACCCAAGGTTTTCAGTTCCGTGAACTTCTCCACCCTCAATCCCGATGCCCGATGGCGTCATGATTCTTCGTACAGCTGACCTTGTGAAAAATAACCGAGCTTCCAACGCAATGCCCCAAGTACACAAGCAAAACCTCAAGAGGTACAACCCCGTGTACTAATAGCAAAATCCAACCAAATTTGGTCTTTCACGTGATATGCTCCTGGCTCAATCTCCAATGCTCTCTGTTGCTTTGTCAATGTCCCTGCTAGCTTTCCGACGGCTACTTATCCTTGATGGACTTTCTCACGCACAACTCGGATCCGCTGCCTCCAGGGACTCGGTCCCGATCTTTTTTTTCAAAACAAATCATCCACGATGTTGTTGCATTTGTACGCACATGCCACGAGTCCATGCATACTCCAGCCTGCTCTTGGGCAGCACCTGCGCCGCGCTTTTGGCCAGCTTCGGCCTTGGCCCCCTACTGCAGCCACACATGGGCCGCACCGCCATGGGCCTCGCCTAGACTTCCACTGCTACACGCACTAGCCGCCAGACGCGATCGATCCCACCAGCACCTATGTGCACCGCCTGATGCTCGCCCGATTGATACATCCGATCGATCGCCGCACATCTCACGCGCACGCGCCATAGGAGCCTTCTGTTGATTCGATGCCCTTTGCAACTCGCCGCCGCCAACGCATCCAGATGATTCTGATTGCTTATCAACCAATGCTTCCGTCCGCTGATCCGTTCGCCACCGTGACGAAATAAACAGCAAACCAGCTTCATCTCCTCTAGATCCACACAACTGCGACATTCAAAATAACCTAGCTCATGATACCACTTGTTAGAATAAATCTGAGGCATATCGTTGATCATCCGAGGACCAAGCAATCACACGAGCACGACACCGAGATTTGTTAACGAGGTTCACCGATATGGCTACATCCCCGGGGCTTGACTACGGGCGCTTCCTGTGACACCGTCACAATACCGCACCCGGTCGCCCTGGACACCGGCACATGCTGCCGGCTTCCCCTGCGTTCCGGTGCTATTATGTTGGCATAGGTTACATCGTGTGTCTACCCCCAAGAGAGGCCTAGGATACAAGTGTCCTATTAGGACACGACTCCATATCCTATCTAAACACAATACAACTACAAGTCCAACTGTAACCTACCTCGTACACTATATTCGACACAACTCCAACACTACTGGTTCTATGAAGAATAGAACTACCCATAGAAGGCAAAGCACGGGCACAAGTAAAGAAATCTTGAATAACCCCTTTTCCAATAATATTACCACTACCGATTCGGAATTTTTTTTGTATACAAGATAGGTGGTTCTTCAGCAAGAGCATCAAGATTTTCCATGTTATTATTATTATCCATATCGACAATGATTTCCCCTATTTCAGACATAACGGCAGGAAACATGAGGAGCAAAAGCAAGAGAAAAGCGAAGAGAGGGCGAATAAAACGGCAAGGGTGAAGTGGGGGAGAGGAAAATGAGAGGCAAATGACAAATAATGTAATGCGAGGGAGATGAGTTTGTGATGGGTACTTGATATGTCTTGACTTGTGCGTAGACTCCCCGGCAACGGCGCCAGAAATCATTCTTGCTACCTCTTGAGCACTGCGTTGGTTTTCCCTTGAAGAGGAAAGGGTGATGCAGTAAAGTAGCGTAAATATTTCCTTTAGTTTTGGAGAACCAAGGTATCAATCCAGTAGGAGACCACGCGCGAGTCCCACGCACCTACACAAACAAACAAGAACCTCGCAACCAACGCGATAAAGCGGTTGTCAATCCCTTCACGGTCACTTACGGGAGTGAGATCTGATAGATATGATAAGATAATATTTTTGGTAATTTTATAATAAAGAGAAATAAAGATGCAAAGTAAAATAAACGGCAATGGAAATAGCTAAGTGTTGGAAGATTAATATGATGGAATATAGACCCGGGGGCCATAGGTTTCACAAGTGGCTTCTCTCAAGAGCATAAGTACTACGGTGGGTGAACAAATTACTGCCGGGCAATTGATAGAATTGAGCATAGTTATGAGAATATCTAGGTATGATCATGTATATAGGCATCATGTCCACGACAAGTAGACCGAAACGACTCTGCACCTACTACTATTACTCCACACATCGACCGCTATCCAGCATGCATCTAGAGTATTAAGTTCATAAGAACAGAGTAATGCTTTATGTAATATGATATAAACCCCATCTTTTTATCCTCGATGGCAACAATATAATATGTGCCTTGTTGCCCCTGCTGTCACTGGGAAAGGACACCGCAAGATTGAACCCAAAGCTAAGCACTTCTCCCATTGCAAGAATGATCAATCTAGTAGGCCAAACCAAACTGATAATTCGAAAAGACTTGCAAATATAACCAATCATACATAAAATAATTCAGAGGAGATTCAAATATTGTTCATAGATAAACTTGATTATAAACCCACAATTCATCGGATCTCAACGAACACACCACAAAAGAAGATTGCATCGAATAGATCTCCAAGAAGATCGAGGAGAACATGTGTTGGGGATCGTAGCAGATATTTAAAATTTTCTACGCATCACCAAGATCAATCTATGGAGTCATCTAGCAACGAGGGAGAGGGGAGTACATCTACATACCCTTGTAGATCGCGAACGGAAGCGTTCAAGAGAACGGGGTTGATGGAGTCGTACTCGTCGTGATCCAAATCACCAATGATCCTAGCGCCGAACGGGCGGCACCTCCGCGTTCAACACACGTACGGTTGGGACAGCGAACTGTCAAGGGGGTCCCATAAATCACCCAACTGCGTTAGGGACGCAAAATCCGGGAAGATAACACTGATATGACAGAAACTAGGGATGCAAGAGTGGAACAAAACACCAGGCATAAGGCCGAACCTTCCACCCTTTACCAAGTATATAGATGCATTAATATATAAGAGATATTGTGATATCCCAACATAAACATAATCCAACATGGAGCAATCTTCATCTTCACCTGCAACTAGGCTGAGCAAAGGCGGTAACATAGCCAAACAACGGTTTGCTAGGAAGGGTGACAAAGGTTAGAGGTTCATGGCAATTTGGGAGGCTTGATAAGCAAGTGGTAGGTAACGCAGCATAGCAATAGAACAAAGCAACTAGCATAGCAATGATAGTAGTGAGATCCAAGGTGACGGTCATCTTGCCTGAAATCCCGCAAGGAAGAACAACGAGTCCATGAAGAAGACAAACGTACGGAGTCGAACGAATCCTCACAACTCCGGAACGAAACCGAAGCTAACGAGAGAAGCAAACCGGAAAGAAGCAAACAACATAGTAAACAACCATCACATAAACATGGCATGATGCACAATCAAGTATGATGCATGACAAGGTTAAATGTTGTTAACCTGGCAAGAGGTGAAGCATAATTAAACTACCTATCTAGGCACGTTTAAATGAGGCCGAAACAACAAACAACAATTCCGGAAAATCCCTATATGCATATTTCGAATTTGGTACTGTTCTGCCCTAAAACATATTTTATTGTTGTTAAACAGGAAAATAAAGTGCACCATGTTAAACTAGGCATTTTTTCACCCCATTTACATATAAGGTTTATTTAGAACCGAGCTACGGTTATTTAGTTATGAAATAAATCATTTTAACATGGCATTTGTGCAAATTATTACAAACAACAATTTTAAACATTTTTAACAAGGATGAAAGTTGCATATTGTGAAACTAGATACATTTCTAAGCATTTTACACATATTGTTTGTTTAATTTGGATGCATGCATATTTAGCTATTGACAATTCAAAATGATGGCATTTACTGTAATTATGCATGCACTAGAGAAATGCTAAATTGCAGTGAACAGGGAAAAAAACATATGTGGGCCGAAAGTAATGCACTGTGCAAACCCAGAAGCAGAATTGGCCCGAAGCGGATGTTTGCACGTTTTGAAAAAAAGACACAGAGAATTGAGGCTCCATGGGATTCGATCCCAGGGCTACTAACTTGATTGGCTAAAAAATGGAATTGACTGGACATGAAACATGAGCAGAACTTGATCTGAGTGAAGCAAAAATTGGTGAAAACAAAAGGTGTGGCCGTGGGGGATTTGATCCCTGGTCGGCCGGGTGGAGTGCAGCGCAGCAACCAGCTGGGCTGAAACGTTCCTTGTCCACTGTAGGGGTGTGTCCCTAGATGACGCATCCTCTTGAACTGAACTGAACTGAAGAAACACGAACAGGTAGCAAAAAGGGAAAACAAGGGGGGCGCACGGGATTTGAACCCCAGATCCCTCAGATTAGCATGCGCGGCGATGATCACCAGGCTAGTGAGGGGATTGAGCTCAGATGGGGCGCAATGACTAAAGGCTGATCCTAACTACAAGCCATGGCTTCGGGACTGACGGCAAAACTCCGGCGACGACATCGAGCGAAGGCGGCGGCTTCTGCAGCAGAAGAGCACCGGCGTGGGTGCGGGATTGGATGCTTGAGCAGCTGCGGGATGGTCGCGTGCAGGCGGAGCAGCTGCAGGAGATTGGCTCGAGCACGAGCTTGAGCTCGTCCCGGGCATGGCGGCGAGGCAAGACGCAGCAGAGCCACGGGCTCGCAAACTAGCGCGGTCGTGCGCATGTGCAGATGCATGTGCATGTTGGTGTGCCTGCGAAGGTGCAGCAAATGGGTGGCGTGCGTGCAGAGGACGCGCGTGTGCTGTGCACGTATGTGTAGGAGGCGCATGGGTGTGAGGAGCTCGAGCACCTCATCCATGGCGGATATGGGATTGGCGACTCAGGAAGACGACCACGGTGACAGAATTGAATCGGAGGGAGAGATGGGGAGGAGCGGGGCTTCACCGTGGGGGTGCTGCTGGAGTCGTACGATGTCGCGGGTGACTGGAGACGGCGGGAGAGCACGATGATCGACGGAGGCGCTTGGGTCCGTGAAGTAGAGGAAGCAGAGGAAGATGACGTCGAGAAACTTGGTGGCTCTCGCCTTGGATCGCAGCGGGAACGGGGTTGTGGAGGCGTCATGGTACGCGTGGAGGAAGAAGGGGCCAGCGTTGGAGTTCCTACGTCGGAGGAGAGCCCCGGCTCCTTGTCCATGGCGATCGGGAGCGAGGCAACAGAGCACTTGGGTGTCCCTTACCTGCATGGCGGCGGCGAAGAAAAAGGGGGAGGGGAAGACTAGAACCCTAGGGCACTGTGGGGCCTGTTAGGGCATGGCCAACGCTCCAACTTGGAGTGCTACCCCATATGAAAAGCTGCTGATGTGGAGGAGAGAAGGAAAAAAGACTAGTGCTTGCGGAGATGAACGACCTCCTGCAGAGGAGGTAGGTGCTTCGTCCAAAAAGTGAAGGAAAGCAACAGAGACGAACCGGTAGCGGGAGATATAGTGCATGTGTAGAGGGGAAAGCAAGGGAGGTATGACGCATGTGTGGTCCAGTCAAGCTATGTCTGCGTTGGATAGGAAAATTTTGTACGATGATCTCAACCTACGTGGCACATGATGCACCTACATGGTGTTGCCTCTATTGTACATGCCCTTATAGGGGCGAGGCGCGGCTCGGCTGGCTGCCTCGGTGGCCATGTGCGGCGTGGTGCTCTGTTTTACCATGAGAGAGGAAAGTGACTGGAGGTGGAAGAAAAAGTGAGAGTTGAGGGGATGACAGGCGGGCCCGACGGGGTGCATTGAGCAAAATTTACCAGGGAGAAGAGGAGAAAAGGACAGGCGCAGGCTGGGCTAAAGTGGTTGTTGCTGGGCTGCTGCGGTGTGGCTGGGCTGCACTGCTGCTCTCTCTCCCCTCCCTCAATTTATTTTCTTCGAATTTCTTCACGCAGAAAACAAAGAGAAAAGCACAGGGACTTTGGAGAGGGAGTAGGCTGGAGTACAAATATCTCAGGAATTCTGGAATTGTGCACCATTTAATAAATTGGCTTGGCAATTTTATAGATAGAAAAATAATTCAAGTTTGAATTAAATGCAAAGTTTAGCCATTTTTCAATCCAATCAAAATAAATCCAAAAAAATATGATATTTGATAGAGAGGTATAATGCATGGAGTAAGATCACCAGGAAATAAATGAACATTAATGGAAGAGGGAAAATGTCACTTGCAAAAACAGGAAGGAAGAAGGAAGGGAGAGGTGATGATACAAGGGCATGGCTTGAGAGAGAGATATCAAGGGCTGATGCACACACAACATGAAGAATGCAACCCACATGATGAGCATGATGAAATGTAAAATGACAAGGGTACAATGCAACATAACAAGTGAGATGAGAATGGTGCAAGAAGCAAATATATGACAAGGCACTCAACATGATCATGGCATAAACATATAGGAATGAAATATGCAAAACAATTATGATAATGCAACAAACACAATAACCACACGGCAACAACTAAAATAAATAGAAGGCATCTAGAGCATTGGTATCGGGCCATTACAATAGAGTAATCATTATTCTCCTTAAATGAATAACAGTATTGCGATAAACATAATCCAATCATGTCTATGCTCAACGCAAACACCAAATAACAATTATTTAGGTTTAACACCAATCCCGATGGTAGACATAGCATGCGATGCTTGACCACATCAACCTTGGAAACACTTCCAACACATATCGTCATCTCACCTTTGGCTAGTCTCCGTTTATTCTGTAGCCTTTTATTTCGAGTTACTAACACTTAGCAACCGAACCGGTATGTAATACCTATTGGAGATCGTAGCAGAAATTAAAATTTTCCTACGCATCACCAAGATCTATCCATGGAGTATTCTAGCAACGAGGGGATAGGAGAGCATCTACATACCACTTGTAGATCGCAACGGAAGCATTCAAGAAGAACATGGATGATGGAGTCGTACTCACCGTGATCCGAATCACCGATGACCTAGTGCCGAACGGACAGCACCTCCGCGTTCAACACACGTACGGTCGGGATGACGTCTCCTCCTTCTTGATCCAGCAAGGGGGAAGGAGAGGTTGATGAAGATCCAGCAGCACGACGGCGTGGTGGTGGATGCAGCAGAATTCCAGCAGGGCTTCACCAAGCGTCTACGGAGAGAGGGAGGGGTGTAACAGGGGAGAGGGAGGCGCCAATGCAGCAGGGGTGTGGCTGCCCTCCCTCCCCCACCTTTATATAGGCCCCCGGGGGGGCGCCGGCCCTGGAGATGCATCTCCTAGGGGGGCGGCGGCCAAGGGGGCAGCCTTGCCCCCCAAGGCAAGTGGGGCGCCCCCTGCCCTAGGGTTTCCAACCCTAGGCGCAAGGGGGAGGCCCATGGGGAGGCGCACCAGCCCACTATGGGCTGGTTCCCTCCGCACTTCAGCCCACGGGGCCCTCCGGGATGGGTGGCCCACCCGGTGGACCCCGGGACCCATCCGGTGGTCCCGATACAATACCGGTGACCCCCGAATCCTTCCCGATGGCCGAAACGACACTTCCTATATATAATTCTTTACCTCCGTACCATTCCGGAACCTCTTGTGACATCCGGGATCTCATCCGGGACTCCGAAAAACCTTCGGTTTGCTGCATACTAATATCTTTACAACCCTAGCGTCACCGAACCTTAAGTGTGTAGGCCTTACGGGTTTGGGAGACATGCAGACATGACCGAGACGATCTCCGGTCAATAATCAACAGTGGGATCTGGATACCCATGTTGGCTCCCACATGCTCCTCGATGATCTCATTGGATGAACCACGATGTCGAGGACTTAATCAATCCCGTACTCAATTCCCTTTGTCTATCGGTACGATACTTGCCCGAGATTCGATCGTCGGTATACCGATACCTTGTTCAATCTTGTTACCGGCAAGTCTCTTTACTCGTTCCCGTAACACATCATTCCGTGAACAACACCTTGATCACATTGAGCTCATTATGATGATGTCTTACCGAGTGGGCCCAGAGATACCTCTCCGTCATGCGGAGTGAAAAATCCCAGTCTCGATTCGTGCCAACCCAACAAACACTTTCGGAGATACCTGTAGTGCAACTTTATAGTCACCCAATTACGTTGTGACGTTTGATACACCCAAAGCACTCCTACGGTATTCGGGAGTTGCACAATCTCAAGGTCTAAGGAATGATACTTGACATTCAGAAAAGCTTTAGCAAACGAACTACACGATCTTTGTGCTATGCTTAGGTTTGGGTCTTGTCCATCACATCATTCTCCTAATGATGTGATCCCGTTATCAATGACATCCCCATGCCCATAGTCAGGAAACCATGACTATCTATTGATCAACGAGATAGTCAACTATAGGCTTACTAGGGACACATTGTGGTCTATGTATTCACACATGTATTATGATTTCCGGACAATACAATTATAGCATGAACAATAGACGATTATCATGAACAAGGAAATATAATAATCCTTTTATTATTGCCTCTAGGGCATATTACCAACAGTCTCCCACTTGCACTAGAGACAATAGTCTAGTTACATTGTGATGAATCGCACACCCATGGAATTTTGGTGTTGATCTTGTTTTGCTCTAGGCAGAGGTTTAGTCAACGGATCTGCTACATTCAGGTCCGTATGTACTTTACAAATCTCTATGTCTTTATTTTGAACACTTTCACGAATGGAGTTGAAGCGACGCTTGATATGCCTGGTCTTCCTGTGAAACCTGGGCTCCTTCGCAAGGGCAATTGCACCAGTGTTGTCACAGAAGAGAGTCATCGGGTCCGACGCATTGGGTATGACTCCTAGGTCGGTAATGAACTCCTTCACCCAGACTGCTTCTTGTGTTGCCTCCGAGGCTGCCATATACTCCGCTTCACATGTAGATCCCGCCGCGACGCCTTGCTTGCAACTGCACCAGCTTACTGCCCCTCCATTCAAAATATACACGTATCCGGTTTGTGACTTGGAGTCATCCAGATCTGTGTCAAAGCTGGCGTCGACGTAACCCTTTACGACGAGCTCTTCGGCACCTCCATAAACGAGAAACATATCCTTAGTCCTCTTCAGGTACTTCAGGATGTTTTTGACCGCTGCCTAGTGTTCCTTGCCGGGATTACTTTGGTACCTACCTACCAAACTTACGACAAGGTTTGCATCGGGTCTGGTACACAGCATGGCATACATAATAGACCCTATGGCTGAGGCATAGGGGATGACACTCATCTCATCTATATCTTTTGCCGTGGTCGGGCATTGAGCCGTGCTCAATCGCACACCTTGCAATACAGGCAAGAACCCCTTCTTGGACTGATCCATTTTGAACTTCTCCAAAATCTTGTCAAGGTACGTACTTTGTGAAAGACCGATGAGGCGTCTCGATCTATCTCTATAGATCTTGATGCCTAATATATAAGCAGCTTCTCCAAGGTCCTTCATTGAAAAACATTTGTTCAAATAGGCCTTTATTCCTTCCAAGAATTCTATATCATTTCCCATCAATAGTATGTCATCCACATATAATATGAGAAATGCTACGGAGCTCCCACTCACTTTCTTGTAAACGCAGGCTTCTCCATAAGTCTGCATAAACCCAAACGCTTTGATCATCTCATCAAAGCGAATGTTCCAACTCCGAGATGCTTGCACCAGCCCATAGATTGAGCGCTGGAGCTTGCATACCTTGTTAGCATTCTTAGGATCGACAAAACCTTCCGGCTACATCATATACAATTCTTCCTTAAGAAAGCCGTTAAGGAATGCTGTTTTGACGTCCATTTGCCATATTTCATAATCATAGAATGCGGCAATTGCTAACATGATTCGGACGGACTTCAGCTTCGCTATGGGTGAGAAAGTCTCATCGTAGTCAACCCCTTGAACTTGTCGATAATCCTTAGCGACGAGTCGAGCCTTGTAGATGGTCACATTACCATCCGCGTCTGTCTTCTTCTTAAAGATCCATTTATTTTCTATGGCTCGCCGATCATCGGGCAAGTCATTCAAAGTCCATACTTTGTTTTCATACATGGATTCTATCTCGGATTTCATGGCTTCTAGCCATTTGTCAGAATCTAGGCCCGCCATCGCTTCTTCATAGTTCGAAGGTTCACCGTTGTCCAACAACATGATTTCCAGGACAGGGTTGTCGTACCACTCTGGTGCGGAACGTGTCCTTGTGGACCTACGAAGTTCAGTAGGAGCTTGATCAGAAGTATATTGATCATCATCATTAACCACCTCTTGAATTGGTGCAGGCACCACAGGAACATTTTCTTGAGCTGCGCTACTCTGATTTTCAAGAGGTAGTACTTCATCAAGCTCTACTTTCCTCCCACTTACTTCTTTCGCGAGAAACTCTTTCTCTAGAAAGGACCCGTTCTTTGCAACAAAGATCTTGCCCTCGGATCTGAGGTAGAAGGTATACCCAACTGTTTCTTTGGGATATCCTATGAAGACGCATTTTTCCGATTTTGGTTCGAGCTTTTCAGGTTGAAGTTTCTTGACATAAGCATCGCAACCCCAAACTTTCAGAAACAACAGCTTAGGTTTCTTTCCAAACCATAATTCATATGGTGTCGTCTCAACGGATTTTGTCGGAGCCCTATTTAAAGTGAATACGGCAGTCTCTAAAGCATAGCCCCAAAATGAGAGCAGTAGATCGGTAAGAGACATCATAGATCGCACCATATCCAATAGAGTGCGATTACGACGTTCGGACACACCGTTATGCTGAGGTGTTCCAGGCGGCGTGAGTTGTGAAACGATTCCACATTTTCTTAAGTGTGTGCCAAATTTGTGACTTAAATATTCTCCCCCACGATCTGATCGTAAGAACTTTATTTTTCTATCACGTTGATTCTCAACCTCACTCTGAAACTCCTTGAACTTTTCAAAGGTCTCAGACTTGTGTTTCATTAAGTAGATATACCCATATCTACTCAAATCATCAGTGAGAGTGAGAACATAATGATAGCCTCCGCGAGCCTCAATGCTCATTGGACCACACACATCAGTATGTATGATTTCCAACAACTTGGTTGCTCGCTCCATTGTCCCTGAGAATGGAGTCTTGGTCATTTTGCCCATGAGGCATGGTTTGCATGTGTCAAATGATTCATAATCGAGAGACTCTAAAAGTCCATTAGCATGGAGCTTCTTCATGCGCTTGACACCAATGTGACCAAGGCGGCAGTGCCACAAGTATGTGGGACTATCGTTATTAACTTTACATCTTTTGGTATTCACACTATGAATATGTGTATCATCACGTACGAGATTCATTAAGAATAAACCATTAACCATCGGAGCATGACCATAAAACAAATCACTCATATAAATAGAACAACCATTATTCTCAGATTAAAATGAGTAGCCATCTCGAATTAAACGAGATCCAGATACAATGTTCATGCTCAAACTTGGCACTAAATAACAATTATTGAGGTTTAAAGCTAATCCCGTAGGTAAATGTAGAGGTAGCGTGCCGACGGCGATCACATCGACCCTGGAACCATTCCCGACGCGCATCGTCACCTCGTCCTTCGCCAGTCTCCGTTTATTCCGCAGCTCCTGCTTTGAGTTACAAATATGAGCAACCGCACCGGTATCAAATACCCAGGAGCTACTACGAGTGCTGGTAAGGTACACATCAATAACATGTATATCACATATACCTTTGGTGTTGCCGGCCTTCTTATCCGCTAAGTATTTGGGGTAATTCCGCTTCCAGTGACCATTTCCCTTGCAATAAAAGCACTCAGTTTCAGGCTTGGGTCCATTCTTTGACTTCTTCCTGGCAACTGATTTACTAGGCACGTCAACCTCCTTGCCGTCCTTCTTGAAGTTCTTCTTACCCTTGCCTTTCTTGAACTTAGTGGTTTTATTCACCATCAACACTTGATGTTCCCTTTTGATCTCCACCTCCGCTGATTTCAGCATTGAATACAACTCGGGAATGGTCTTTTCCATCCCCTGCATATTGTAGTTCATCACGAAGCTCTTGTAGCTAGGTGGGAGCGACTGAAGGATTCTGTCAATGACCGCCTCATCCGGGAGATTAACTTCCAGCTGAGTCAAGCGGTTGTGCAACCCAGACATCTTGAGTATGTGTTCACTGACAGAGCTATTTTCCTCCATCTTGCAGCTAAAGAACTTGTCGGAGACATCATATCTCTCGACCCGGGCATGAGCTTGGAAAATCAATTTCAGCTCCTCGAACATCTCATATGCTCCGTGTTGCTCAAAACGCTTTTGGAGCCCCGGTTCTAAGCTGTAAAGCATGCCGCACTGAACGAGGGAGTAATCATCAGCACGTGACTGATGGGCGTTCATAACGTCCTGGTTTGCTGGGAATGGTGCATCGCCTAGTGGTGCTTCTAGGACATAATCTTTCTTGGCTGCTATGAGGATGATCCTCAGGTTCCGGACCCAGTCCGAATAGTTGATGCCATCATCTTTCAGCTTGGTTTTCTCTAGGAACGCGTTGAAGTTGAGGGTGACATTAGCGTGGGCCATTTGATCTACAAGATATATTGTAAAGATTTAGACTAAGTTCATGATAATTAAGTTCATTTAATCAAATGAACTCCCACTCAGATTTGACATCCCTCTAGTCATCTAAGTGATACATGATCCGAGTCAACTAAGCCGTGTCCGATCATCACGTGAGACGGACTAGTTATCATCGGTGAACATCTCCATGTTGATCGTATCTTCTATACGACTCATGTTTGACCTTTCGGTCCTCCGTGTTCCGAGGCCATGTCTGTACATGCTAGGCTCGTCAATCCAACCTAAGTGTATTGCGTGTGTAAATCTGGCTTACACCCGTTGTATGCGAACGTAAGGACCTATCACACCCGATCATCACGTGGTGCTTCGGAACGACGAACCTTAGCAACGTTGCACAGTTAGGGAGAACACATTTTTGATATTTTAATGAGGGATCATCTTATTTATGCTACCGTCGTTCTAAGCAAATAAGATGTAAAAACATGACAAACATCACATGCAATCAAATAGTGACATGATATGGCCAACATCATTTCGCTCCTTTGATCTCCATCTTCGGGGCGCCATGTTCATCGTCGTCACCGGCATGACACCATGATCTCCATCATCGTGTCTTCATGAAGTTGTCACGTCAACTATTACTTCTACTACTATGGCTAACGCTTTAGCAATAAAGTAAAGTAATTACATGACGATTTAAGTTGACACGCAGGTCATAAATAAATAAAGACAACTCCTATGGCTCCTGCCGGTTGTCATACTCATCGACATGCAAGTCATGATTCCTATTACAATAACAAGATCATCTCATACATCACATACATGATTCATCACAACTTCTGGCCATATCACATCACAAAGCACTTGCTGCAAAAACAAGTTAGACGTCCTCTAATTGTTGTTGCAAGTTTTTACGTGGCTGTTATAGGTTGCTAGCAAGAACGTTTATTACCTACGTTAAAACCACAACGTGAATTGTCAATCTCTATTTACCCTTCATAAGGACCCTGTTCATCGAATCCGATCCAACTAAAGTGGGAGAGACAGACACCCGCCAGCCACCTTATGCAACTAGTGCATGTCAGTCGGTGGAACCGGTCTCACGTAAGCGTACGTGTAAGGTTGGTCCGGGCCGCTTCATCCCACAATACCGCTGAATCAAGATAGGACTAGTAACGGCAAGAAGAATTGAAAATTCGACGCCCACAACTACTTTGTGTTCTACTCGTGCATAGAAACTACGCATAGACCTAGCTTATGATGCCACTGTTGGAGATCGTAGCAGAAATTAAAATTTTCCTACGCATCACCAAGATCTATCCATGGAGTATTCTAGCAACAAGGGGATAGGAGAGCATCTACATACCACTTGTAGATCACAACGGAAGCGTTCAAGAAGAACGTGGATGATGGAGTCGTACTCGCCGTGATCCGAATCACCGATGACCTAGTGCCGAACGGACAGCACCTCCGCGTTCAACACACGTACGGTCGGGATGACGTCTCCTCCTTCTTGATCCAGCAAGGAGGAAGGAGAGGTTGATGAACATCCAGCAACACGACGGCGTGATGGTGGATGCAGCAGAATTCCATCAGGGCTTCACCAAGCGTCTACGGAGAGAGGGAGAGGTGTAACAGGGGAGAGGGAGGCGCCAATGCAGCAGGGGTGTGGCTTCCCTCCCTCCCCCCTTTATATAGGACCCCTGGGGGGGCGCCGGCCCTGGAGATGCATCTCCTGGGGGGGCGGCGGCCAAGGGGGGAGCCATGCCCCCCAAGGCAAGTGGGGCGCCCCCTGCCCTAGGGTTTCCAACCCTAGGCGCAGGGGGGAGGCCCATGGGGAGGCGCACCAGCCCACTATGGGCTGGTTCCCTCCCCACTTCAGCCCACGGGGCCCTTCGGGATGAGTGGCCCACCCGGTGGACCCCCGGGACCCATCCGGTGGTCCCGATACAATACCGGTGACCCCCGAATCCTTCCCGATGGCCGAAATGACACTTCCTATATATAATTCTTTACCTCCGGACCATTCCGGAACCTCTTGTGACGTCCGGGATCTCATCCGGGACTCCAAACAACCTTCGGTTTGCTGCATACTAATATCTTTACAACCCTAGCGTCACCGAACCTTAAGTGTGTAGACCCTACGGGTTCTGGAGACATGCAGACATGACCGAGACGATCTCCGGTCAATAACCAACAGCGGGATCTGGATACCCATGTTGGCTCCCACATGCTCCTCGATAATCTCATCGGATGAACCACGATGTCGAGGACTTAATCAATCCCGTACTCAATTCCCTTTGTCTATCGGTACGATACTTGCCCGAGATTCGATCGTCGGTATACCGATACCTTGTTCAATCTCGTTACCGGCAAGTCTCTTTACTCGTTCCCGTCACACATCATTCCGTGAACAACACCTTGATCACATTGAGCTCATTATGATGATGTCTTACCGAGTGGGCCCAGAGATACCTCTCCGTCATGCGGAGTGACAAATCCTAGTCTCGATTCGTGCCAACCCAACAAACACTTTCGGAGATACCTATAGTGCACCTTTATAGTCACCCAATTACGTTGTGACGTTTGATACACCCAAAGCACTCCTACAGTATCCGGGAGTTGCACAATCTCATGGTCTAAGGAATGATACTTGACATTCAGAAAAGCTCTAGCAAACGAACTACACGATCTTTGTGCTATGCTTAGGTTTGGGTCTTGTCCATCACATCATTCTCCTAATGATGTGATCCCGTTATCAATGACATCCCCATGTCCATAGTCAGGAAACCATGACTATCTATTGATCAACGAGCTAGTCAACTAGAGGCTTACTAGGGACACATTGTGGTCTATGTATTCACACATGTATTATGATTTCCGGACAATACAATTATAGCATGAACAATAGACGATTATCATGAACAAGGAAATATAATAATCCTTTTATTATTGCCTCTAGGGCATATTTCCAACAATACCCTGCTGCTACTAAGAGTACTAGTAAAGTACACATTTAATATAATGTATGTCCAATACATACTTCTGTCAACCTTGCCAGCCTTCTCATCTACCAAGTATCTAGGGTGGTTCTACTCCAGTGACCGTTCCCCTTATTATAGAAGCACTTAGTCTCGGGCTTGGGTTCAATCTTTGGGTTTCTTCACTAGAGCGGCAACTGATTTGTCATTTCATGAAGTATCCCTTTCTTGCCCTTGCCCTTCTTGAAACTAGTGGTTTTACTAACCATCGACAATTGAAGCTCCTATTAGATTTCTACTTTCGCGGTGTTGCGAATAGCTCAAGGATCATCATATCTATCCCTGATATGTTATAGTTCATCACGAAGCTCTAGTATCTTGGTGGCAGTGACTTTGAAGAACCATCACTATCTCATCTGGAAGATCAACTCCCACTCGATTCAAGCGATTGTAGTACTCATACAATCCGAGCACATGCTCAACGATTGAGCTTTTCTCCTTAGTTTGCAGGCTTAGGAAACTTGTCAGAGGTCTCATACCTATTGACGTGGGCACTAGCCTGAAATCCCAACTTCAGTCCTTGGAACATCTCATATGTTCTGCGATGTTTCAAAAAACGTCTTTGGTGCCTCAATTCTAAACCATTTAGCATTACCCACTGAACTATCATGTAGTCATCAAAACGTGTATATCAGATGTTCGCAACATCCACAACCGACACTCTAGGTTCAGCTCGCTGAGCGGTGCATTAAGGACATAATCCTTCTGGCAGCAATGAGGACAATCCTTAGTTTACGGACCTAGCCCGCATAATTGCTACTATCAACTTTCAACTAAATTTTCTCTAGGAACATATCTAAAACAATAGAACTAAAGCGTAAGCTACGACATAATTTGCAAAGTCCTTTTCACTATGTTCATGATAATTAAGTTCATCTGATTATTTAATGAACTCCCACTCAGATAGACATCCCTCTAGTCATCTAACACTAGTAGAAAAAGGGTCAAACGTGAAGCACATTAGTGTCGGTTTGTATTTGTGCCGGCACTAATGTATACATTAGTGCCGGTTCCAACAGCTAGCCGGGCCGCTTTTATTAGTACCGGTTCGTGGCGAACCTTTAGTACCGGTTCGTGCCATGAACCGGTACTAATGAGAGTGGTGGCAGGATGTTGTTAGAGTGGGGCCCCTCCAGCCCCTTTAGTACCGGTTCTTGGCACGAACTGGTACTAAAGGTCGTCCTACATAAACCCTTCGTCCACCCGAGCTTGCTCTGTTCTTCCCCTTTCCCCTCTCCTCTCTGTTCTTCCCCTCTTCCTCTCGAGCTCATCACACATTTTGCCCAAATTTTGTCAAGATTTGAAGGCCCCCATCCATTGAAATGATCACAAAGGTTAGCAACTTTGTCCTTTCATCTCTCATTGCTAGATTAGCTCTTGCAATGCTTTATATAGTGATTAATTTGCGAGTTTAGTAATTTGGGAGGATATATATATATATATATATATATATATATATATATATATATATATATATATATATGTGTGTGTGTGTGTGTGTGTGTGTGTGTGTGTGTGTTTGTGTGCTAGTATTTGATTTATATGCAATTTGAGGTCAAAAATAACACTTAGTTTGCATATGTAGGTGTGGTTTACTTAGTGCCTTCTAAATCTCCGTCGTAACTACCATCGATCACCCGCACCGTCCCGTCGCCGGCACCACCTTGTGGCTAGCCTCTTTGTTCATGAAATTTTATATAAAATTGATGTTTGTGTGATTTGGATATATATAGTTACTCGTATAATTATCTTACCCGTACGTTGTTTGTTATACATATAGTGCCATGGTTTTGATATCCGTCCCCGTCGGCCCTCGTCCTTGTTATGATTCGGATGTGGTATATATATATATTCTCTTTTAAAACTAGTTGCATTTCGTGTTTATGACAAATTATGCCCATCAAGTTGACATAGAAATTTTTTCTAGGAGGTATGTGAACCGGAAATTCCAACCGACCCTATTGTCGAGAGGTTAAATTTACTTGAAAGAGAAAACGAGTACTTGAAAGAAAAATTGAAAAGAATTGAGGGGGAGAAGATGGAATTGGAGTTGCATGTTGCCGATGTCGTCGATGATCACAAGATCAAGATGGAGAAAATGCGCTTGAAGATTAGAAAGATTAGAAAATATGCCTTCGATAGTGAGTCTTGGTATCATTATGCTGTTGGATCCTTTGTTACCTTAGTTGCGATCTTGATCGCATTTGTTGTTGCATTTAAATGCTTTAGCTAGAGAGTTATTTGTTTGTTGCATTTAAGTGTTGTATGAACTTGTATTAAGTTGGTGTTTTTGGTGCTGTGTATTGAAGATGAGCCGACAATGGATGTACGATGACCGATGCTCTCCCGAGTTCACTAATGGTGTGCAAACTTTTCTGCTTGCGGCTGAGGCAAACAAGCGGGCGGATGGTTTTATGCCTTGTCCATGTGCTGTTTGTAAGAATGGTCAAAATTACTCTAAGTCAAGAATCATTCATGTCCACCTGTTTAAGTCCGGTTTCATGCCCCACTATAATGTTTGGACCAAGCACGGAGAAAGAGGGGTTATGATGGAAGACAATGAAGAAGAAGAGGACAACGACAGCTATCCTGGCCATGGGTTCCCTGAATATGATGATACAACAATGGGGGAAGAAGCTGAGCCTGTAATGCGGGAAGAAGCTGAGCCGGCAATGCGGGAAGAAGCTGAAGAAGAGGCATCAGATGAGCCCGTTGATGATCTAGGTCGCGACATTGCCGATGCAAAGAGAAATTGCGCAAGTGATTTGGAGAAGAAGAAGTTGCAGCGCATGTTAGAGGATCACAAAAAATTGTTGTACCCGAATTGCGTAGGTGACAAGAAAAAGCTGGGCACCACACTGGAATTGCTGCAATGGAAGGCAGAGAATGGTGTATCTGACAAGGGATTTGGAAAGTTGCTGGTAATGATAAAGGATATGCTTCCAAAGGACAACGAATTATCCGAGAGTAGGTACAAAGCAAAGAAGGTTGTCTGCCCTCTAGGGTTAGAGGTGCAGAAGATACATGCATGCCCTAATGATTGCATCCTCTACCGCGGTGAGTACGAGGATTTGAACGCTTGCCTGGTATGTGGTGCATTGCGCTATAAGATCAGCCGCGATGACCCTGGTGATGTCGAGGGCGAGCGCCCCAGGAAGAAGATTCCTGCCAAGGTGATGTGGTATGCTCCTATAATACCACGGTTGAAACGTTTGTTCCAAAACAAAGAGCATGCCAAGGCGATGCGATGGCACAGAGAAGACCATAAGAAAGACGGAAAGTTGAGAGTACCCGCTGATGGGTCGCAGTGGAGAAAAATCGAAAGAAAGTATGGGAAGGAGTTTGCAGATGACGCAAGGAGCGTATGGTTTGGTCTAAGCGCAGATGGCATTAATCCTTTTGGGGAGCAGAGCAGCAACCATAGCACCTGGCCTGTGACTCTATGTTTGTATAACCTTCCTCCTTGGTTGTGCATGAAGCGGAAGTTCATTATGATGCCAGTGCTCATCCAAGGCCCTAAGCAACCCGGCAACGACATTGATGTGTACCTAAGGCCATTAGTTGAAGAACTCTTACAACTGTGGAATGGAACAGGTGTACGTGCGTGGGATGAGCACATGGGGGAAGAATTTGACCTAAAGGCGTTGCTGTTCGTGACCATCAATGATTGGCCTGCTCTCAGTAACCTTTCAGGACAGACAAACAAGGGATACCGCGCATGCACGCACTGTTTGGACGATACCGACAGTATATATTTGGCTAATTGTAAGAAGAATGTGTACCTGGGACATCGTCGATTTCTTCCGAGCAGGCATCCCGTAGGAAAGAAAGGCAAGCATTTCAAAGGTGAGGCGGATCACCGGACGAAGCCTCGCCACCGTACTGGTGCTGATGTACATGATATGGCCAAGGATTTGAAGGTGGTCTTTGGAAAGGGTCCTGGTGGACAACCTGTTCCGAATGACGCTGATGGACGTGCACCCATGTGGAAGAAGAAATCTATATTTTGGGACCTGCCCTATTGGAAACACCTAGAGGTCCGCTCCGCAATCGACGTGATGCACGTGACGAAGAATCTTTGTGTGACCCTGCTTGGCTTCTTGGGCGTGTATGGGAAGACAAAAGATACACCTGAGGCACGGGTGGACCAGCAACGTATGCACGGAAAAGACGGCATACATCAGGGTCATGCAAGCTATGCTCTTACCAAAGAAGAGAAGGAAATCTTCTTTGAATGCCTGCTCAGTATTAAGGTACCGTCTGGCTTCTCGTCGAATATAGAGGGAATAATAAACATGGCAGAGAAAAAGTTCCAGAACCTAAAGTCTCATGACTGCCACGTGATTATGACGCAACTGCTTCCGGTTGCATTGAGGGGGCTTCTACCGGAAAACGTTCGATTAGCCATTGTGAAGCTATGTGCATTTCTCAATGCAATCTCTCAGAAGGTAATCGATCCAGAAACCATACCAAGGTTAGAGAATGATTTGGTGCAATGTCTTGTCAGTTTCGAGTTGGTGTTCCCACCATCCTTCTTCAACATCATGACGCACGTCCTAGTTCACCTATGCGAAGAGATTAATATTTTGGGTCCTGTATTTCTACACAATATGTTCCCCTTTGAGAGGTTCATGGGAGTCTTGAAGAAATATGTTCATAACCGTGCTAGGCCAGAAGGAAGCATCTCCAAGGGCCGTCAAAATGAGGAGGTCATTGAGTTTTGTATTGACTTTATTCCTGACCTTAAGCCGATTGGTGTTCCTGAATCGCGGCATAAGGGCAGACTGGTTGGAAAAGGCACGCTAGGAGGGGAACAAATAATATGTATGGACGGACATTCTCTCACTGAAGCACACTACACGGTTCTACAGAATTCCGCCTTGGTGGCTCCGTATATGGATGAACACAAGAATTTGCTACGCTCCAAACACCCGGAGCGGTCTGATGACTGGATTACACGTGAACAAACCAGGAGTTTCGCCAGCTGGTTGCAGACATGTACCATGCATGACACCTCTATTGAAGATGACCTGTACTTACTGTCCCAGTTACCATCTTCGAATATAATGACTTTCAAAGGGTACGAGATAAATGGTAATACATTTTACACGATCGCCCAAGATAAGAAGAGCACCAACCAAAACAGTGGTGTCCGCTTTGATGCAGAAACCAAGACGGGAAAGGAAACATATTATGGTTATATACAGGACATGTGGGAACTTGACTATCGACGTGGTTTGAAGGTCCCTTTGTTTCGGTGCAAATGGGTCAATATGACACGAGGCGGGGTAACAGAAGACCCGCAGTACGGAATGACAACAGTGGATCTCAACAATCTTGCGTATGCAGACGAACCATTCGTCCTAGCCAATGATGTGGCACAGGTTTTCTATGTGAAGGACATGTCTACTAAGCCAAGAAAAAGAAAAGATAAGGAAGTGAATGCATCGTACGATGAGCCAAAGCGGCACATAGTTCTTTCTGGGAAGAGAAACATCGTGGGAGTGGATGACAATATAGACAAGTCAGAAGATTATGAAAAGTTTGATGAAATTGCTCCATTCACAGTGAATATTGACCCGAGCATCCCGTTAAATATTGAAGATTTTCCATGGTTACGGTGCAAAAGGACACACGCGAAGAAAAAGTTTCACACCCAAAGATCTGGGATGTGATCGGCTTCACTAGATATCATCACTTTCTTCTGTGTTTCACACCCAGAAGGGAATCTCTGTAATAGTTAGGGTAGTTAATTATGTGTTTTGGCATTTGAAACACGAAGAAATTTTATGTGCAAACAAATTCTTTCATGCCTTTACTGATTTTTAAAGTGAAGTTATTCACAAACTAGTGATACACACTAATTTCAAATAATTCAAAATTTAAACTATTCAAATTTGAAAACTACGGGCACTAACAGAAAGTTTGTAATTTTTTGTACCTAAAGCAAAAATATTCACAAAGAAACTCTAAATACACAAAAAAAAACAACTCAAAAATAAATAAAGCAAAAAAAATAAAAAAAGCCCGCCTACTAGGCTAGAGCGGCCTGCATACGACTAGAAACCCAACCCGTTGTTGGGCCAGGATGCAGGCCCGCAAAGGCCCAGTAGGCCCACGGGGCAGCACAGCACAGGTAGGCCCAGAAGGCCTGCATTTGAGAGGAGCTCGAAGGAGCAGCTGCGGCTGGGTTTATAAACCAGTGCGGCTGCCCTTCGCTAGGCGAGGTGGGACTAAACTTTGCGCCCCTCGCCTGGCAGCGCACCCCCCTTTAGTACCGGTTCGTGGCATCAACCGGTACTAAAGGGGGGGCCTTTAGTACCGGTTGGAGCCACCAACCGGTACTAAAGGGGGTCGCTTCCCGCCGCTTGGCCTGGCCAAAACAGGTCTTTAGTACCGGTTGGTGGCTCTAACCGGTACTAAAGGTGTCCCCTATATAAGAAACACTTCGAAAAATTTCAGTTTCTCATCTCCCACTTCTCTCTGCCGCCGCCCCGTCCCGCGTCGTCGCCACCCCTGTCGCGCCGTCCCCGTCGACTCCACGACGTCCTCGTCCTCGTCGCGTCGTCCCGGTCGACTCCGCGGTGCCCCCATCGCCGGCCTGTCCCGGTCGCCGCACCGGCCCATCGCCGTCCCCTCGCTTCGCCGTCGCCGTCGCCTTTGGATCGACCTCGCCTCGCCGTCGCCGTCGCCTCGACCTTGCCCGCGCGCGCTGTGAGCCCCTCCCCCGTCCCCTCTCCTCCCTCCAATCGATCATAGCCACACCGCGCGCCGGCGCTGACCGTAGCGCACACACACGCGCGCGCGCACACACACACTACATGCACACACACACACACACACACACACACACACACACACACACACACACTACACACACACACACACTACACGCGCACACACACACACACAATTTTTCTGTTTTTAGCTTTTAGTTTTTTCTGTTTTTCTGTTTTTCATACAAAGTTTTAGATGAATTAATTAATTAGATTAGATTAATGTCAAATAGTATATAGAAATGTTAGTTATAATATATATAATGTCAAATGTTATACAAATGTTAGTTATATAGAAATGTTAGAAATTTTGGAAATGTTAGTTTTAGCTAGCTAGATGAATTAGATTAATTTCAAATTGTTAGACGATGATCCATGTTTTTTTAGTTTCTTATATTTTTAGTTATAAAATTTAGAATTTGCATATATGAAATCACAATCCATCATTTAAAAAATGTTACTTTACTTTTGCGGCATATAGTATTTGTTGTCGACGATGCCCGGCACGCATCCTCGATGTCGACACGTCCGCGACGACGTCCGGCTGACCCATGTCCGGGACTGGGCTCCGCCGGGTTGGCACTGGGAGGTCCTTCCTGGAGGGGCGCGCCGCTTGATGAGGAACCCGGCCCCGGGTCCCGTCGTCGACCCTGATCTCGTTTGGTGGCGTTCGCGTGGGCCAGTTTCGGTGCGGAGGGAGCCGGCCCCGCCAGAGGTAGTACGTCGCCATGTCAGGGAGGAGGACGAGCACGTCCATCGCTACATGGTTGCGTTAGAGGGCGGCAGGTTCTCCAATACCTGGCAGTTTCTTCAGGGATCTCACTTCAGCTATGATCCTGTGAGGGTTCCTTCTCTTTGGGTGTCCACCGCCCGTGCCGCAGGAACCGCGAGTGTCTTAGATTCTTCTGTAGTATTCGATCTTTAATTAGCTACCTAGCCAGTGATGTACTATTCAATATTATATATTATTCGAGACGATGTATTCGAAATTATATCAATTATTCGAGACGATGTATTCGAGATTATATCTATTATTCGAGACGATGTATTCGAGATTATATCTATTATTCGAGACGATGTAATTTGAATACTAAATTGTTTTATATTTCTTTTGGCATAGTTAAATAAAAGCTATGGCGGACAATACCGACAGAGAGAGAGAACAGACCATGTTCAATATGATACGCGGGCCAGATGATGATCAGAATGAAGAAGATTATGACGGCTCCGAATTTCTAAACAACACCGGAGAGGGTGATACGATATTCGATCGCGACGACCGAATTGATGAAGTCATGAACTACGATTATGACGATGACGAAGAACATGTTGATCCTGAAACAACAAACACCGGCGAGGTATATATATTTATATAAGCAGGAATCTGGTGATCATCACATGTTTTAAATGAGTTGAAGATATATTAACGAATCGATCTTTCTTCTTTCAGCCATCCGGATCGAGCAAATCTTCAGGCAAAAGGACGAAACGAGGCCCGAACAAAAAGTTGAAGGAGGGCGTAAAGTACAATATCGAGGCATTCAGAGCTAATGGTGAACCATTAGCGCCTAAGAAGATTGCGGACAAGTTCGTTCGTCAGTGCGGAGTTCTTGTGAAGGACCAACTCCCCATCTCCCTTCAAGAATGGAGAGAGCCAGCAAAGCCACGTCCAAATGTTACTTTTGTCGACGACAGACAAAAAAGTCTGCTTTGGGATACTCTCATGGAACATTTCACCCTACCAGATCATTTCACAGAAGCAGATGTGCAGAAAGTCAAGGACGCTGCTCTTAGGAAGATGGCGGTTGCATTCAAGAACCACAAGAGATGTGAATGGGAGAAGTACGTCAAGGGAGGAAGGAAGACTCCAGTATTCGAGGGGACACTAGAGAATCAAAGTGCTCATTGGGACGATTTTGTGAAATTCAAGGATTCAGAATTAGCTAAGGAACGGTCGAGAATAAACAAGAAGAATGCCGAAAAAAAGGATAAGTTCCATAAGCTGGGGCCAGGTGGCTACGCGGTGGCAATGCCTAAGTGGAATAAGTCTGAGAAAGAGATGGAGGATGCAGGTGTCACTCCGGTTACTAAGAGCTGGCCCCCCAGGTGCAGGAGTTGGTTCTATGCGCATGGGGGGGAGTTGGACCCGAATACAGGCAAAGTTTCGACGAAGGCATGTATGAACGGAGCCGACGATAACATACTTGTTGCAATAGAACAGGCTCGAACGGGGGTGTTCCAGCCGAACAGAGAGAACGACGAGCTTACGCGTGCCCTGGGAAATCCTGAACACCCGGGAAGAATAGGAGGCAAGGGCGCTATTCCGTGGTATGAGGGGTTTTCGGACTGGAACGCCGACTACAGAACCCGTGCGAGAAGGAAGATTGCGGAGGAGAAGCAGAGGAAGATGGAGGACGAGAAGAGGAAGCTGGACTATGAACGCCTTCAAGGCTTAGAATCAAAGCACGCGGACTTGGCAGACAAATTCCAGCGGCAGCAGGAGCAGATCGACTCACTTAGCCAGCAAAGGGTGTCTCAGCAGCTGCAACAGCTAGCGGATGATCCAGCATTGGGTACCACCGCCCCATCCATGCCGAGAAGCAGCGTGGGTTCCGCCCCGTTTGATGCAATGCTGGATAGATACCCCATGGATGACACCACGGAGAACACTAACTGCGAGCTACACTTCAAAATGAAGAACATATCCATGAAGGTGGCGGACGCCGTTGCTTATACAAATTCCCCCGATGCAACCTTCCATTGCAACCCGATTCCAGCAGGCTATGCTCGTGTCGTGGTTGATGAGGTGGTGGACCAATATTCGGGGCTAGAGCTTGACATTCCTAGTGGTGATGAGGAGCACACACTCAGAGAGGCCAAACATCGTATCATCCTATGGAGAAAGGATTGCATCATCTTTCGAAGGCCACCGACACCGTGTCACCCGACTCCTCGTCGAAGTCCGCCACCGATTCAGCAGACTTCCGCTCCTCCAAGTTCACCAATGCGTGAGGCCACTCCTCCTCCTCCAAGTCTGGCAAAGTGTCATGCCACTCCTCCTCCAAGTCTGACACAGCGTCAGACGTCCACTCCTCATCCAAGTCCGGCACAACCTCAGGCCACTCCTCCTCCAAGTCCGTCACAGCTTCAGGCCACTCCTCCTCGTCCAACTCAGCCCCGTCAGCCGTCTCCGCCGCCTCAGCAATCGCAGAAGAGACACCCCATAGCTATGGTGCGTAGCGGTACGAGTCGAGGTCATAGTACAGGAAGTACAGGCGGAGGCAAGCGATATAAATATGGTCCAAACCTTACTACTCCTCTTCCTGAGAGGGCTTACGACAGGACCGAGGAGCAAACCAAGGCCATAGTGCGGGCAGAAGTCGACTCCCATTTTGGACCGAAACCGCCACCGCCGCCAAGGGAGAAAGTGCCTGTGGAAGTTATTGACCACTTCATTCGTATGGCTGAATCACCAGCTCCTAAGCCTGTTGACTCAGACTATGAGCGCCACATCAGGTAGTTACATCGACAACGTCTACAGAAGGAGGCGATCTCGAGCTCGAGCAAACAACAAGCAGCTGTCAAAAAATGCGGGAAATTCATTGCCCAGCTAGGAGAACAGTGGCGCAATCGATCCCCCCGCTTGTTGTGCCACCAACAACACGTGACAGTACGCGCGGCCAATACTATTGTGGGCAAACAGTTTACATTCCCCAGGTGGGCGATGTGGTAATAACCCAGCAGCATATAATGCATGCTGAAACTCTCAACATCACTGTTGGACAACTCCTCGAGATCGAGGACATGCCTGTGCTTACAGAGGAGGAAATAAAACGGAAATATGTCCGGGGCCAACCTTTGGTCAAGCCAGAAGATGTCAGGAAGCTCCCAACGAGAATGTATGAATTGCATCAATGGTACATGGACATTACCAAGAGATCCGATCGAGAGTCCCTCATGGTGAAAGTCAAGAAGGATCATTACTACCATGAGAAACCTGTGACCGTTGAGTATTCTGAACTGTTTCAGTTATACAATCAAGACACACTCAACAAATCTATCATCAGTTGCTATTGTCTGTATGTGATTTCTTTCTGTAATTTAAGTCTCAAGCTAGCTGTAGTGATCCTTTTGATCAATCATTACCTGTAATTATCCTCACTATATTCTTTTATGTGGTATTATGCAGGATGAAGATGTATGAAATGACAAAAGGTGGATGCTATGGCATTGGGTTCATTGACCCAAACACCGTTAATGAATACACATGGAAAATAAGCAAGCATTATGAAAAGCAGGTAGAGGACAACATGTTCGAGTTCTTGGAGCTCCTCAAATACAATGAAGATATACTACTTCCTTACAACTTCCACTGAGTCACACTTTCTTGTACTACAAATTCTCTGTTTTTGCCTACTAGCTAGCTAGCTACATGTTTTTGCTTACATATGCCCGCTTAATTAAGACATGCAAACGTGTGTGCATGCAGATTTCACTGGATCTTGTGTATCATTAAAGTTTACGAAGGAATAGTTGAAATAATGGACTCACTACTCAAAGAAAATAGTGACTATAACATCTTGTTTGGGATAGTCAACAGGTAATTTCAATCATTATTAACTATATATCTCGGCCTATTTAGTTTGTCATTTCATGATATGAACTATTTAATAACCCCTTTATTCATTTTCTTTGTCGGCGGGTAGGGCTTGGGCAAGGTTCATTAGCAAAACGGAAGGCGAATGGAAACGACAACTGAAATGGTTTCAACCCAAGGTAAGTAATTAAGTAGTGCTAGCTAGCTGCCATCTCTTTAATATTATCATGCTTGATTAATTATTATCTGATCAAATTAAATTCCATTCTCGTAAAGGCCCTAAAGCAGGCGCAGGGGACTGATCTGTGTGCATTCTGCGTTTGCGAGAACAGTCGCATGATGGCGTCTGAAAGGAGCAGATCTCAAAGACAGGAATGGGTACGCTTGTCAGAACACTATTCACAATTTGTACACCATTATCGATATCTAGTCACACAACTAATACACATGCATATTGATCTCCTTCTTAACAGTTCGCAGAGGTGCGGGACAAGCTCCTAGAAACGGAGCGCGTACAAGCACTTCAAGAGGAAATAGCGGGATTTTTGCTCGACCAGGTCATAAATCCGAAGGGAGAATACTATTACCCGCTACCGCCCCCATCGACCAGGTCATGAACCACTTCCAATTTGTCATCGTGCTCCGAAGGCACCAATTAGGCTAATGCAACTGGCTAGCGAAGGCAACATGCATATGTAGGAGAAATTGTATATAGCTATACATGTGTGTATGTGTGAATTAATATGGTGGTTTGTGAGACATTGATGATCTATATATATGATTGGTTCTACTAGCATATATATGCATAACGTGTACAATGTGTAGTATCGTAAAATACCAGCAAACGAAAAAGAATTAAAATGGAAAACACAAAATTAAATGAAAAAGAAATCATAAAACCAAAAACCCCCCAAACATTTTAGTACCGGTTGGTGTTACCAACCGGTACTAAAGGGCTCCCGGCCCCCGGAGCTGGCTCGTGCCACGTGGTCTCCCTTTAGCACCGGTTCGTGCTGAACCGGTACTAAAGGGGGGGGGGGGCTTTAGTGCCCACACTTCAGTGCCGGTTATGGAACCGGCACTAAAGGGCCTGACGAACCGGTGCTATTGCCCGGTTCTGCACTAGTGTAAGTGATACATGATCCGAGTCAACTAGGCCGTGTCCGATCATCACGTGAGACGGACTAGTTATCATCCGTGAACATCTTCATGTTGATCGTATCTTCTATACGACTCATGTTCGACCTTTCGGTCTTCCGTGTTTCGAGGCCATGTCTGTACATGCTAGGCTCGTCAAGTCAACATAAGTGTATTGCGTGTGTAAATCTGGCTTACACCCATTGTATTCGAACGTTAGAATCTATCACACTCGATCATCACGTGGTGCTTCAGAACAATGAACCTTCACAACGGTGCACAGTTAGGGGGAACACTTTCTTGAAATTATTGCGACGGATCATCTTATTTAAGCTACCGTCGTTCTAAGCAAATAAGATGTAAAACATGATAAACATCACATGCAATCAAATAGTGACATGATATGGCCAATATCATTTTGGTCCTTTTGATCTCCATCTTCGGGGTGCCATGATCATCATCGTCACTGGCATGACACCATGATCTCCATCATCGTTTCTTCATGAAGTTGTCTCGTCATCTATTACTTCTACTACTATGGCTAACGATTTAGCAATAAAGTAAATTAATTACATGACGTTTATGTTGACACGCAGGTCATAAATAAATTAAGACAACTCCTATGGCTCCTGCCGGTTGTCATACTCATTGACATGCAAGTCGTGATTCCTATTACATGAACATGATCAATCTCATACATCACATATATCATTCATCACATCCTTTTTGGCCATATCACATCACACGGCATATGCTACAAAAACAAGTTAGACGTCCTCTAATTGTTGTTGCAAATTTTTACGTGGCTGCTATAGGTTTCTTAGCAAGAACGTTTCTTACCTACGCCAAAACCACAACGTGATATGCCAATTTCTATGTACCCTTCATAAGGACCCTTTTCATCGAATCCGATCTGACTAAAGTGTGAGACACATACACCCGCGAGCCATCTTATGCAACTAGTGCATGTCAGTCGGTGGAACCTGTCTCACGTAAGCGTATGTGTAAGGTCGGTCCAGGCCGCTTCATCCCACGATGCCGCCGAATCAAGATAAGACTAGTAACGACAATTAAATTGATAAAATCGACGCCCACAACATCTTGTGTTCTACTCGTGCATAGAAACTACGCATAGACCTAGCTCTGATACCACTGTTGGGGATCGTAGCAGAAATTTAAAATTTTCTACGCATCACCAAGATAAATCTATGGAGTCATCTAGCAATGAGGTAGAGGGGAGTGCATCTACATACCCTTGTAGATCTCGAGCGGAAGCGTTCAAGAGAACAGGGTTGATGGAGTCGTACTCGTCGTGATCCAAATCACCGATGATCCTAGCGCCGAACGGACGACACCTCCGCGTTCAACACACGTACGGTTGGGAGAGACATCTCCTCCTTCTTGATCAGCAAGGGAAGGAGAGGTTGATGGAGATCCAGCAGCACGACGGCGTGGTGGTGGAAGTAGCGGGATCCCGGCAGGGCTTCGCCAAGCGCAAGCGGGGAGGAAGAGGTGTCACGGGAGGGAGGGAGGTGCCAGGGACTCAGGTGCGGCTGCCCTCCCTCCCCTCCACTATATATAGGGGCCCTGGGGGGCGCCGGCCCCTCTAGATCCCATCTAGATGGGGGGCGGCAGCCAAGGGGGTGGCTTGCCCCCCAAGCCAAGTGGAGGCGCCCCCATCCCTAGGGTTTCCCAACCCTAGGCGCAGGGGAGGCCCATGGGGGGCGCACCAGCCCACCAGGGGCTGGTTCCCATGCCCCTTCAGCCCATGGGGCCCTCCAGGATAGGTGGCCCCACCTGGTGGACCCCCGGGACCCTTCCGGTGGTCCCGGTACAATACCGATGACCCCCGAAACCTTCCCGGTGGCCGAAACTGGACTTCCTATGTATAAATCTTTACCTCCGAACCATTCCGGAACTCCTCGTGAAGTCCGGGACCTCATATGGGACTACGAACAACTTTCGGGTTACCGCATACTAATATCTCTACAACCCTAGTGTCACCGAACCTTAAGTGTGTAGACCCTACGGGTTCGGGAACCATGCAGACATGACCGAGACAACTCTCTGGCCAATAACCAACAACGGGATCAGGATGCCCATGTTGGCTCCCACATGTTCCACGATGATCTCATCGGATGAACCACGATGTCGAGGATTCAATCAATCCCGTATTCAATTCCCTTTGTCTATCGGTACGATACTTGCCCGAGATTCGATCGTCGGTATCCCGATACCTTGTTCAATCTCGTTACCGGCAAGTCTCTTTACTCGTTCCTTAACACATCATCCCATGATCAACTCCTTGGTCACATTGTGCACAATATGATGATGTCCTACCGAGTGGGCCCAGAGATACCTCTCCGTCACACGGAGTGACAAATCCTAGTCTCGATTCGTGCCAACACAACAGACACTTTCGGAGATACCAGCAGTGTACCTTTATAGCCACCCAGTTACATTGTGACGTTTGGTACACCCAAAGCATTCCTATGGTATCCGGGAGTTGCACAATCTCATGGTCTAAGGAAATGATACTTGACATTAGAAAAGCTTTAGCATACGTACTACACGATCTTGTGCTAGGCTTAGGATTGGGTCTTGTCCATCACATCATTCTCCTAACGATCAATGAGCTAGTCAACTAGTGGCTTACTAGGGATATGGTGTTGTCTATGTATCCACACATGTATCTGAGTTTCCTATCAATACAATTCTAGCATGGATAATAAACGCTTATCATGAACAAGGAAATATAATAATAACTAATTTATTATTGCCTCTAGGCCATATTTCCATCAACATGGTATTGAGATCCAAAGAGAGAGAAGAAGCCATATAGCTAATAACTATGGACCCGAAGGTCTGAGGTAAACTACTCACACATCATCGGAGAGGCTACGGTGTTGATGTAGAAGCCCTCCGTGATTAATGCACCCCTCTGTCAGGACGCCAGAAAAGGCCCCAAGATGGGATCTCACGGGTACAAAAGGTTGCGGCGGTGGAATTAGGTTTTCGTGGATGCCTCTGATGGTTTGGGGGTACGTAGGTATATATAGGAGGAAGAAGTATGTCGGTGGAGCAACATGGGGCCCACGAGGTTGGAGGGCGCCCCTGGGGGTAGGCGCGCCCCCTGCCTCGTGCTCTCCTCATTGCTTTCTTTACGTGGACTCCAAGTCCCCTGGATCATGTTTGTTCCAAAAATCATGTTCCCGAAGGTTTCATTCCGTTTGGACTTCGTTTGATATTCTTTTTCTGCGAAACACTGAAATAGGCAAAAACCTGCAATTTGGGCTAGGCCTCCGGTTAATAGGTTAGTCCCAAAAATAATATAAAAGTGTATAATAAAGCCCATTAAACATCCAAAACAGAATATAATATAGCATGGAACAATAAAAAATTATAGATACATTGGAGACGTATTAGCGGCACGTCAGCGGAAGCCAGCGTAGTCACCACTTCCATAGCCTGCCCGAATAGCTCCGGTGCGTGACCGGAAGCATCGACCTCCGAGGATGCCGTCGGCTCGACCAAAGCAGAAGGTGGAGGCTGTCGGTAACGGTTCCTACCACCGCGACCACCACCATGACCTCGGTAGCCGCCTCGCTACCTGTAATCATGGCCAGACGCCCCCTCGACAAAACCTCCCGTAGGGCCGTAGAAAGGTCGTTCTGCTGACCCATCACTCTGCCATGTGTAGCCACGTCCGCCAGCCGCAGGCAATGAGCCACGATGTTGGCTGTCCCCATAAGCATTGTAGCCATCATCAACCCACTGTCCTCGGGGTTGTCCAGTACCGCCGGAGTTAGCCGGTGCACGAGAAGCATCCGCACCTCCCTCGCCCACCACTGTTTGCGCTGGCGGTGGCACGGAACACTTCTGAGGCGGCCTGACAACGTAATGTGGTGGTGGCGCGGCTCGCGGCTGCTGACCCAGCACCAAAGCCTACTTACGAGGTGCTACCAAGGCCGCACTGGGCGTTGGCGGTCTTTGCTAATTACTACCATGCCCCACAGCAGCAACAGATGGCATCGGAACAGCCGGTGCCGGAGGCCTATGGCCCTGACCGCCGCGTCCAGTGGACGGCACTGCCCTAGCAGCTAGCGCAGGTCGCGGGCCTGGCAGATTTCCGCGCCCAGCGGCCAGCGTAGTCCTCGGCCCCGGTGGCGCACCACGTCCCGCAGGCAGCGCAGGCCTCTGGCCCGGTGGAACTCTGATAACCCACAAGTATAGGCGATCGCAACAGTTTTCGAGGGTAGAGTATTCAACCCAAATTTATTTATTCGACACAAGGGGAGCCAAAGAATATTCTCAAGTATTAGCAGCTGAGTTATCAATTCAACCACACCTGGATAACTTAATATCTGCAGCAAAGTGTTTAGTAGCAAAGTAGTATGGAAGTAACGGTAACAGGGGCAAAAGTAACGATAGCAGTTTTGTAGTAATTGTAAAAGTGGCAACGGTAAAGTAACTAAGCGAAGAGCAATATGCGAATAGATCGTAGGCTTTGGATCGGTGATGGATAATTATGCCGGATGCGATTATCCATGCAACAGTTATAACATAAGGTGACACAGAACTAGCTCCAGTTCATCAATGTAATGTAGGCATGTATTCTGAGTATAGTCATACGTGCTTATGGAAAAGAACTTGCATGATATCTTTTGTCCTACCCTCCCGTGGCAGCAGAGTCCTATTGGAAACTAAGGGATATTAAGGCCTCCTTTTAATAGAGTACCGGACCAAAGCATTAACACATAGTGAATACATGAACTCCTCAGACTACGGTCATCTCCGGGAGTGGTCCCAATTATTGTCACTTCGGGGTTGCCGGATTATAACACATAGTAGGTTACTATAGACTTGCAATATAGGATCAAGAACTCACATATATTCATGAAAATGTAATAGGTTCAGATCTGAAATCATGGCACTCGGGCCCTAGTGACAAGCATTAAGCATAGCAAAGTCATAGCAACATCAATCTCAGAACATGGTGGATACTAGGGATCAAACCATAACAGAACTAACTCGATTACATGATAAATATCATCCAACCCATCGACGGGGAGCGCCGCTCGCCTTGTGGCACGACGGAGCAGGCGGCAGAACAGCCGGAGGATGAGGAAGCTGGTGGAGGTGCGGTGTGACAGCAGCGGTGCGTGGTGGCTCCCTGAGGACGATAAAGCGAGCGGAGGCGGCGACTCCCAGTCCCAGGCCAGCCCGGATCAGCGGGGCTCCAATGCCATGGGAGTTCGTCGTGGACGCCAACGAGTCGCCTGAGGATATGGCTCAGACGGAGGTGTTGCGGCGTGAGCACTTGGCAGCTGGGGCATGGCACGAATGCAGCTGCGTGGTTGCTCCTGGAGTGCGAGGAAGCGGGCGAGGGCAGCGGCGCTGAGGCCTGCTAAACTTCGGTGGATGTGGCCCTTCGTCGCCGCCGTCCGATGGTCTCTTCTTCCGACTAATCAAGGCCGGATTTGTAGGGTCCAACGGCGCGGGGTGGCTCTGGTGACCTTGCGCAAGGACGGCGCGTGTGGGGAAGACAACCACCATGGCCAACCTAGTGGCGTCCCTGGGGCTCAGCAATCATGATGGGGTTCGAACTTCGCCACCCGTGACGAGGCGGCCGTCGGCGCCAGAGGTCGACTCCCCTTGTCAACGTCTCCTTCCTAGAAGGTATGCATATATTGTTGCCTCTACTCTGCTAACGCTAAAATTACATGGAGACCTGCACAAATCATGCTTATTAAGACTAAATTGTCAGTGTTGATTTACTGGACAGAAGAGGAGAATATTCTTCCGAGAATTATGGCATTTCTTTTGGTTTGTAACCATCATCAATAACACATGGGCAACTATTCAGTAATCCGTGTACCTTACACTACTTCCTCCTGTTTGCACTGATGTGTGGATTCCTCAAATTTTGAAGCCGCCTGAATGTTACAATCAGATTCTAATTCACTTTGGCATGTCTCAAATTCTGTTATATTTTTCCTAGCTAATTTCTGAGTCAAGTTGTGATAAATTTGTTAACTTAGCTACATACTGAAGTTAGTTTAGTCCCCCTCAAAAAAAAAACAAGTTAGTTTAGTTTGGTGTGTACCTGAGGTTCTGCTTAAAATAGTTACTATTGTATTAGACATATATTTGACATCTTATTTAGCAAGATATTCCTCGAGAATAGACACAGTTTCCATCTTGTTGTCAACTACAACTCCGACGTACATTTTTTGCCTCCAAAATTGTCATGTCTCACTATACATTTTTTCTTAAATTTGCCCTCTCCCTGTAGAACTTTTCTTAAACTTTCCTGGAAGATGGCAAATATACTTATCAAATCATTGCAAATTTAAGTTCTCGTATCATGGAAAATTCATTGCTTTCTTGCCATGGCAACTTTTGATTTTTGGATCAAGGAAAATTTAGTTCTCGGATCATGGCTAATTTTGCTTTCTTGCCATGGGAACTTTTGATTTTTTTTAAAGTTGTCATTGTAATTCTTTAAATTGTCAAAAACAACACAAAATGGCAAATATTTCCATGGCATGTTTTACTAATTATTTTACCTTTATTAACATGGCGAATTTACCTAAATCCACATGGTAACTTTTTAACTTTTATTGCCATGGCAAGTTTACTATTTATTTGCCATGGAAAATTTACCTTTTATTAACATGGCAAATTTACCTAAATCCCCATGGCAATATCTAAGTTTTCTTGCCATAGCAAGTTTTTCCTATTTATTTGACTTTTATAACATGGAAAATTTATCTAAGTCCCCATGGCAATATCAAACTTTTATTGCCATGGAAAGTTTTACTATTTATTTGCCATGGCTAATATACCTTCATTAACATGGCAAATTTACCTAAATCCCCATGGCAATATTTAACTTATATTGCCCTGGCAAATTTTACTTTTATTTGCCATTGTTAATTTACCTTTATTAACATGGAAAATTTACCTAAATTCCCATGGCAATTTTTAACTTTTATTGCCATGGCAAGATTTACTATTCATTTGATATTTATGAGAATGGCAGATTTTACTTTTATTTTTGCATGCCAATTATTAATTTTTCTACACCATGGCAAAATTAACCTTTTTATTGCCATGGAAAATTTACCTTTTATTTCCCATGAACTTTTTTATTTAATTTACATGGCAATTTTCAATTTTGTCACTCATGGCAAACATACTTCTATGCAGCAAGGCAAGTTTTACTTTTATTTGCCATGGCAAAAATACTTAGAAAACACGGCAATTATTACTAAACAATAGATGGTGCATTTTTTGTTTTGTGCTTCGGCAAATTTATATAGTAAAAATAGCACACAAAATTTTAATCCATATTTTCTTTCCATCATGGTACAGATGCAAACTGCCATGCTTTTTTTTCCTTTTTGTGCCATTGCATATTTTTTCCTTGCCATCATGGTACATATGCAAAATTCGTTTATAAACATGATGACAATTGTTGGTTTGAAACCATTGGGATTCTTTTAGTAGTATCTTGTTTTCCATTTTCTATCTATCATGACATTTTTTTACTTTTTCAGTGATGGCAAGTTCATATGCATCCACACTGCACATTTGCCATGTTTTTGATTGGTAAACAACAAAAATTGCCATGGAAAATTCATAAATTTTGACATCTTTGCAAATAAGATCTTTCTGGTTCATTCATATTATAGCGGAAGAGATCTCATGGTTCATTCATACTTTTTTACTTTTGCAGCATTTTGTCACTTTTTTCATCGCATGGAAAAATCTAGCCTTTATTAGTCACATCCAATAGTGGGCTTTTTTGGTCACAGTAAAAATTGGCACAATCTGTGCTTTTTTCGCAACAAAAAGGCCTCTAGACCCCCGAGGTAGTGTGTTCAGGCTAGGTGATTCTCGTCCCGAACGCATGCGTTCGATCGATGCCTACCATGGGACCGAATGAATCGTTCGATCTGGGGCTCTCCCAAACCGAACATTTGGCAGTTATCGAGGTCCTAAAACATGGAGCAACACCATCAGGCATAGGAATCACCAAAAATGCTGAGAGATGGTAAGTACAATATGAAAACACCTCTTCAAGACCAGGCTGCATAGCAACCGTGCTAAATCTCGTAAACTGAATCATATAAGGGCTCTCAATGGGCCTGGACGTTGGTTTTTCTGGGGTTTTTTTGGAAATGAGGGCGTGCCCCCGGCCTCTGCATCATGACGATGCATGCATCCATCTTATTAAAAAGTCTCGAAGTAGCACAAAGTCATAAAGTATTATAGCTCGCAAGTGGAGCGAAAAATGTAAATAAAAGTACATGCTCAAAATCACAACCGGTATGACAATGTGAAGGACAAGATCCCTAGACTCCTATAACATTATGCGACTGCCATCCGAACCAGTTGAATATAGCTCGTGCTACCATCTCCCACTTGTTGCACTCAGTAACCAAAGGCTCCGTGGAGTCCATAGGAGTGAGTAAGAACCATGTACGGATCAATGCGATAGCTCTGAAGATGACCTGCAAGAAAGTTAAAGTATGTTGCCTGTTAAAAAACATATCATTCCTGCAATTCCATATAGCCCATAAAAGCGCACATAGTACAATCTGAATACGAGCCGCAGTAATATGCTCAACCCCAGCTAAACACATTCCAAACAACGATTCAATGTCAATGGAAGGAGTAATGTTAAAGGCTATACAAATCATTCTCCAAAGCAATTTGGCGAGTGGGCATTCTATAAATAAGTGTTGTATTGTTTCATCATGATCACAAAAACAACAATGTCAAATACCTACCCACCGCCTCTTTACTAAGTTATCATTGGTGAGGATCACTTGCGTGTGAACGAACCACATAAATATTTTAATACGAAAGGGAACCTTAAACTTCCAAATATGTAACGATCTCAAGATTGGGCAAGAATTAACGAGATCCATGTAAAAAGATTTCACCGTAAACACCCCATTTATAGCTAAATTCCAGCGCGTCGAATCAGGTTGGTCGGATAATTCAACATCTATCAATCGCCGTACCAAGTGCATCCATGCAGTCCATCGCTCACCAACTAACTCATGTGTGAACTGAATATTCAGGGGAGTCGATTGAAATACAGTGCCTACGTAATCCTCCTTGTGTTGCGTGATGTTATATAGTGTGGGATATTGTAGGGCTAGAGGCGTCTCTCCTAACCACGTATCTTTCCAAAATCTTGTTGACATCCCATTAGCAACCAAGAATTTGACCCTACGAAAGAACAAATCTTTCATTTGCACGAGTCCCTTCCAGAATGGCGAGTCAATTGGTATCACAGTGACCTTGGCAAGCGTTTTCGACTGTAAATACTTATTGCGTAGAATATGTGCCTACATACCTTCCGTCTCTATCTCTAACCTGTAAAGCCATTATTTACTCATAAGACATTTATTCTTGATTTCCAAGTTCTCAATACCGAGACGCCCCGGTCCTTGGGTCGGCATAGAATATCCCATCGTGCGAGATGGTATTTCTTTTTGGCCTCATCTGATTACCAGAAGAACCGATATCTAAAGAAATCAAGTCTCTTCCTCACCCCTTTCGGCACCTCGAAGAAAGATAACAGGAAAATTGGCATACTAGTAAGTACTGAATTTATCAACACTAGCCAACTTCCATATGACATTAGCTTGCTCTTCCAGCAACTAAGTTTTTTTTGTCAATTCGATCTTCGATGTACTTTCATTCTTTATTAGATAACTTACGGTAATGAATCGGTATGCCCAGATAACTGAAAAGCAAAGCACCTAATTCACACCCAAACAATTGTCTATATGTGTATTTCTCTTATTTGGCCTTACCAAAGCAGAACAACTCGCTCTTGTGAAAGTATATTCTTAAACCAGATAATTGTTCGAAGAGGTATAATATGAGTTTCATATTTCGCGCTTTTGCAATGTCATGTTCCGTGAAAAAGATGGTGTCGTCAGTGTACTGTAAAATGAAAACACCCCGTCAACCAGATGAGGGACTAGCCCCTCCACTTGACCGTTTTGCTTGGCCCTGCCTATAAGAATGGTCAACATATGTTGCAACGTAACTTCTTTACAAGGAAGACCTCGCCCTCCTCAAGTGTCTCCTGCAGCCGGCCGCTCGCCTCAGGAGGGAGTTGTGCGTACACGTGATTCCCCTAGAACCATAACACAAGGAGACACCAACAAGCACATATGAGAAACACAGGCACGTGCAAGGTCAACAAAAAGAGTAGTATATTGGTAACCTAACGATAGAATAGAACCAAGCCTGTTTGCTTAATAAGACCTTCATAAGACACACGGTTTGCACGCGATATAGGAAGGCAAACATAAAACGACAAGAGAAAGAAAAAACAAGGCTGTAACAAAAGAAAAAAAATACAACAAAAGAAAAGAAAACATGCACAACTAATTTGCATGCAATAACAGTTCAAACTACAAACAACCAAGTCGGAACGAGTCCACATATTGATTTTTTTTTAGAAAAGGGGGACATCCCAGGCCTCTGCATTAGAGTGATGCATACGGCCACCTTTATTAGCAAGTAAATAGGTTCAACAATAGTCTTAAAGTCTCAAAAGCTGCTCACAAAGAGCTAAGGAACAATATAAAAGCCACAACCGGCTGGCAAGAGAAAGATAGGAAAACTAATTGCCTATCCTATTACATGACCGCCATCCAAACTGGTTGAAAATATCCCGTGCTACCATCTCCCATCGGATAGATCCAGTAACCAAACGCTCCCTGGCCTCCGTCGGAGTGAGTAACGACCACATACGGATCAACGCAGTGGCTCGGAAGATAACCTGCAAAAAATGAGTATTTGTTGTTCTGTTAAAAACCAAATCATTTCTGCAATTCCAGATAGCCCATAATAAAGCACATACTCCTACAAGAATATGTCTCGCTATTTGGGGCTCAATCCCATCCAACCATGTCTCAAATAACGTGTTAATATTATTAGGAGTAATATTGAGGGCTATGTTAACTGATTGCCAAAGAATCTTTGCTAAAGGGCAATCGAGAAAGAGGTGTTTGATTGTTTCATCCTGGTCACAGAAGCTACATCTAGTGGATCCATTCCAGTTGCGTTTAATCAAGTTATCCTTAGTTAAAATGACTTGTTTGTGTACAAACCACACAAACACTTTAACTCTCAAGGGAACTTTGACATGCCAAACATGTTTCAAAGTATGAATAGAGCTAGAATTAATAACATCCAAATACATGGATTTAACCATAAATTCTCCATTCCTAGTAAGCTTCCAACACAACTGATCCGGACATTGAGAGAGTTGGACATCCATCAATCTTCTCACAAGATGGATCCAAGCTTCCCAACTGTTGCCGGCTAGCGCTCTCCTGAAATGGATATTTAGAGGCGTGGACTGACATATTGACTCAACGGTTGCATCTCTCTGTTGAACAATACTATAGAGAGAAGGATACTGAATGATAGGGGCAAAGGTGTCCCATCTTTCGATGAGATGGTGGCTATCATTTAGGATGAAGTCGACTTTGACGATCCGACTACGAACGTGCGATGACGTCGCGCCTTAGCAATCGCTAAACCAACTCCGAGAGGTTATTGACCACGTCGGAGCACGATCAACCTGACCACGAGGGTCTGTTTCCTGCAGGCAAACGAAGAACAAGCAAGAAACTAAGATTGCAATCTGGATATTGCGAATATAAGAGGAAAGCTTTATTGATCAAGGTGGGGTTCTGTGACGCATTTGTCTGGTCGTTGAACACAAACGAAGTACGCGAAGTTGCAACTATGGCGAACTTTTAATCTAAACAAAACCCAAAGTCTAAACGATGCCCTAGGGGCTGTATATATGGAGGAAGAGGGGGGGAATTTCGTGGCCCTTGGAGGAGGGGTCCGAAACCCACCCTAACTCTTGTTTCCCCACACATACAGACTCTAAAAACAGCCTATATTGAAGTATTTCGAAATTACATGGGCCTGGCCCAAAAAGAAGGTGATGCAGCACCTAGAATAGCCTCTGGACGAAAATTATGAAGTGGCATCTTGTATATTTCGTTCAAGGCTTCATGCACTCATTATGGTGGCTTCAAAGTCCTGAAATCATCACTTGAAACTCTGTTCTTGTCTCCCTTGCGCATGCCATCAACTCCATGCTTGTTCCTGCTCCAATGGTCATCCTTCTCCAAGCTAGGCCCTTCATTTGTAAGCAAAACAAATGTATCCATTTTAGGCAGCATCATATTCTCATGAACATTAGAATCATTACCAAGAAACGAAAGTACCTGATAATTCAATTGGCGTGCGCGAGCTCTAGTAATTGGTCCAGTATGTATAGCAGCAGGGGCTGTGGGTGTAACAATGGTATTGATTTCCTCATCATCCTCCCCTTCCTGAAATGAAGTCGTCCTCGACGGAAGCTCATCTTCCTCACCCACATAAGGTTTCAAATCTGCAATGTTAAAAGTGGGACTAACCCCAAAATCTGCAGGCAACTCAAGTTTATATGCATTATCATTTATTTTCTCTAACACCTTAAAAGGACCATCAGCACGTGGCATTAGCTTTGATTTGCGCAAATTAGGAAATCTATCCTTACGCAAATGTAACCAAACAAGATCTCCAGGTGCAAACACAACATGTTTTCTACCCTTATCTCCAGCAAGTTTATATTTAGCATTCATACGCTCAATGTTTTCCTTAGTTAACTCATGCATTTTCAAAATCAATTCAGCACGCTCTTTAGCATCAAAATTAACCTTCTCCAAAGATGGAAGAGGCAACAAATCAATAGGTGCACGAGGTAGGAAACCATACACAATTTCAAAAGGGCACATCTTAGTAGTAGAATGCAATGAACGATTATAAGCAAATTCAATATGAGGCAAGCATTCTTCCCACATTTTCTTATTATTCTTCAAAACAGCCCTAAGCATAGTAGACAATGTTCTATTGACTACTTCAGTTTGTCCATCAGTTTGGGGGTGACAAGTAGTACTAAAAAGCAGTTTAGTCCCCAACTTAGCCCATAAACATCTCCAAAAGTTGCTAAGAAATTTAGTATCACGATCTGAAACAATAGTATTTGGCACACCATGCAAGCGAATAATTTCACAAAAGAACAATTCAGCAACATTAACAGCATCATCGCTTTTATGACATGGTATATAGTGTGCCATTTTCGAGAATCTATCCACGACAACAAATATACTATCCCTCCCATTCTTTGTTCGAGGTAAACCTAAAACAAAGTCCATCGATATATCCTCCCAAGGAACACTAGGTATAGGCAAAGGCATATATAAACAATGAGGATTAAGTCGTGACTTAGCTTTTTGACATGTAGTGCAGCGAGCAACAAAACGCTCAACATCCCGTCTCATCTTTGGCCAAAAGAAATGTGTAGCAAGTATATCCTCCGTCTTCTTCACGCCAAAGTGTCCCATTAGTCCTCCTCCATGCGCCTCCTGCAACAACAAAAGATGAATGGAGCTAGCTGGAATGCATAGCTTGTTAGCACGAAACACAAATCCATCGTTAACAACGAACTTGTTCCATGTTCTTCCTTCTTTACAATTCTGCAATACATCTTTAAATTCAGCATCATGCACATATTGATCTTTGATGGTCTCCAAACCAAATATTTTAAAGTCAAGTTGTGAAAGCATAGTATAACAACGAGACAATGCATCCGCAATAACATTTTCTTTACCCTTCTTGTGTTTAATGACATAAGGGAAAGTCTCAATGAATTCAACCCATTTAGCATGTCTACGGTTCAGTTTAGCTTGACTTTTAATTTGTTTCAAAGATTCATGATCAGAATGTATAACAAATTCTTTGGGCCATAAATAATGTTGCCATGTTTCTAAGGTCCGAACAAGAGCATATAATTCTTTATCATAAGTAGAATAGTTCAGACTAGGCCCACTCCATTTTTCAGAAAAGTGTGCAACAGGTTTGCCATCTTGTAATAACACACCTCCTAATCCAATTCCACTAGCATCACATTCAAGCTCAAAAGTCTTATTAAAATCAGGAAGTTGGAGTAAAGGAGCATGTGTCAACTTATCTTTTAATACCGTGAAGGCTTCTTCCTGTGCGGTACCCCAAACAAAAGGCACATCCTTCTTTGTAAGCTCGTTGAGAGGTGCAGCAATGGTGCTGAAATCTCTCACAAAACGCCTATAGAAACCAGCGAGGCCAAGGAAACTCCTCACTTGTGTGACCGTTTTGGGCTGCGGCCAACTCTCAATAGCTTCAATCTTGGCTTTATCAACTTCAATTCCCTGTGGAGTAACCACATAGCCAAGAGAAGATACTCGGTCGGTGCAAAAGGTGCACTTCCCAAGGTTACCAAACAAACGTGCATCACGTAGAGCATTAAAAACAACACGTAAATGTTCCAAATGTTCTTCCAAAGATTTGCTATAAATCAGTATATCATCAAAATAGACTACCACAAATCGTCCAATGAAAGCACGTAAAACTTCGTTCACTAATCTCATGAAAGTACTAGGTGCATTAGTTAACCCAAAAGGCATGACTAACCACTCATATAAACCAAACTTAGTTTTAAATGCTGTTTTCCATTCATCTCCCAATTTCATACGAATTTGATGGTATCCACTACGCAAATCAACTTTGGAGAATATTGTAGAGCCACTCAATTCATCAAGCATATCATCTAGCCTAGGAATAGGATGACGATAATGAATAGTAATATTATTAATGCCTCTACAATCAACACACATATGCGATGTACCATCGTTTTTAGGCACTAGTATAATAGGAACAACAAAAGGACTAAGAGATTCACGTATATAACCTTTGTCGAGCAGCTCCTGTACTTGACGCATAATCTCCTTCGTCTCCTCTGGATTGGTACGGTATGGTGCACGGTTGGGTAGCGATGCACCGGGAATTAAGTCAATTTGATACTCAATCCCTCGAATAGGTGGTAATCCCGGTGGCACGTCTTGTGGAAAGACGTCAGCGAACTCCTGCAAAATGTTAGTAACAACAGGAGGCAAAGAGGAAGGCACGTCCTCGAATGAAAATAATACCTCTTTGCACACAAAAGCATAGCAAACAGATTTGCGAACATCTAGATCATCAATATCAGATTTGGTGGCAAATAAACATGCACTTTTCAATTTAATTTCAGAAGCAACACTAGATGGTTTATTATTAGGCTTCATTTGTTGCTCAAATTTTTTTGCCACAATCTGATTTTCACTCTTATTTTGCTCCTGTTTTGCTTTATTAGCTCTATTAATATCATCTTTCAAAATGGAATCAGGAGTCATATGAAGCAAAGTAATATTTTTGTCCTTATGAACAAGAGTATACTGATTGTTTCTACCATGGTGTACAGAATTTTTATCAAATTGCCATGGTCTACCAAGTAATAAGGAACATGCTTGCATAGGTACCACATCACAATCAACATAATCAGCATATGTAGAGATACTAAAATGCACACGAACAGTACGTGTTACCTTAACCTTGTCGCTGTTGTTGAACCATTGGATGTAGTAAGGATGTGGATGTGGTCGTGTGGTGAGAGAAAGCTTCTCCACCATCTCCATGCTAGCCAAGTTGTTGCAGCTCCCTCCATCTATGATGACGCGAATAGAACGTTCCTTCACAACTCCCTTTGTATGGAACAAATTATGCCTCTGATTTTTCTCAGCTTGTGTAACCTGCACACTCAAAACACGTTGAGCAACTAAACATTCATACCTGTCAGCATCTTCAGCAGCCATGTATTGCGTCTCATGATCAGAATCATCTCCACCGTGTTCTTCATGTGTAATAAGAGCCAAAGTCTCATCATAGTCACTAGCGGACTCATACCCACCATCCTAAGTAACAATCATCACACGCTTAGATGGGCATTCTCTCACATAATGACCTCCACCCTTGCAACGTCGACAAATAATATCATGTGTTTGCCCTATTGATGCCATGGATGAAGAAGAGCTCTTTGCAGGCCCAGAAGGTGTGCTCTTGGCAGATAGTGGTGATTGTGCCTGCTTGATTGTATCATGGTTGGAGGTGGCAGCCGACGGAGGTGCCGGTGTAGCAGAACGTGTGGAAGTAGATGATGCACGTGGTGTCCATGATGAAGGTCGACCTGCAGAAAAGTTAGTTCGCGCCAATGCCTGTCGATCCTGCACTTCACGTTCAGCTTTACAAGCAAGATGGAATAAACGAGTGATATTATTATAATCCTTATAGTCTAGAATGGTTTGAATCTCTCTATTTAATCCACCCAGAAAACCTGCAAGCATAGCTTCATTCTCCTCAACAATACCACATGTAATCAGGCCAGTTTGTAGTTCCTGATAATATTCTTCTATAGAATTTTTTCCTTGTCTTAAGCGCTGCAATTTTTGAAGTAATTCACGTTGATAATATGGTGGAACCCAACGAGTACGCATAGCAGTTTTCAAAGCAGCCCAAGTAGCTGGAACACGATATAATCTACAATGTTCAGACCACCAAACACATGCAAAGCTAGTGAAAGCACAAACAGCAGCAGGAACACGTCTCTCCTCAGGATATTGTAAACATGTAAATCGTTGTTCAGTTTCTAACTCCCAAGTAAGATATATATCAGGAACATATCTACCCTCAAATGGTGGAATATTCAATTTCAGTTTAGGGAGATGGTCATGATCTCGTACCTGAGGGGGAGCCCTAACGTTGCCATTATTTGCATGTGGACGACCTGGTGGTTGTGGTGCTGGTGGTTGCACGTAGTTCTGATTTTGATCAACCTCATCCTCGTAATATCCCACATAATCATCCTCCTCCGCATCAGCAGCAGGAGCCACAGAAGTATCAACAGCAGCACCAACAGGTTGGCCAAGCGCAAGAGGAACACGGGTCGCTCGGCGGAGGGCTGTTTCGCGATGTGGAGGTAGTCGTTGTTGTTGTTGTTGTTGTAGAGGTGCGTTAGGTGCAGCCGGTGGTGGAAGACGCGTGAGCAATTCATTAAACTTGTTATCGAGCTTTGTTTCAAATGTCTTCTCCATGCCATCTATCTTCTCCATGGCCTCTTCAAATCTGTTTAGCACATCTTGCACCTGTCCACTCATCATTTGTTGAAACTTATCATGAAGCTCCTTGTTTGTTAAATTCTCCCAGTCAATCTCGTCGGGTTGTGATCCTAGCGTGGTTAGCAGCAATAGAAACACACAAGAATATGATCCTATAGACTACTAACAAGTGGTGGTGGTGGTGGGTGTCACAAATCCTTTAAGCAAATCTCAAATTCTTACCAGTTCTTACCCAGCAGCAGGCGGTGATCGGCAACCGATATAGTCAAAACTCTCGAAGCTTGGATAGAGCGATTACCGGGGAGAGTCAAACGCACGATGTAGATGTATGTGGAGCTGGGAAGGCTTATAATATGATAGCAAAAAGGGTCAGCAATAATCAATTCAGAGATGCAAAGTTGAATAAACACTCAACGACGGTACTATGCTGGTCCTAGGCTAGACCGTGCTAGAGACGCGAGCCTAGAACACTAACAAAATCACAGCGCTGCACGTAAACAAGGGAAAAGCACACTCTGGAATTTTTTTTCGCCCTGTTTTTTTTTGCGCCCCCTTTTTTTTGCGAAAAATCACTATAATGGCGAGTGTCTCAAAACTCTTCCCAGGTCAAACTGACAGGATAGACACGAAATTTTTGCGATCAATTTTTTTTCGACTGCCTGGACCCAAAAACTGGAAACGGCTCAACAAAAACTTTCAATAACGGCGACTATCTCAAAAGGCTAAGAAACACCTAAAAATGGGATAGCCAGATTTTTTTTTGTCAAGTGCGTTTTTGGAAAATTTTGGGCCTAAACGGAGGGTGGTTTCCAGACTCTTTTTTTGGAAACCAACCTCTTCTACGCACGACAAAAGATTGATGGAATCCCAAACCTACTCAAACAAGGAAACACGAATCTGGCAACAAATGGATCTCGAAAGCAAACCTAATATGAGATAGACTCGAAGTGATGGTGGTATATGGATACGGATCGGTGGTCGTATATGGACTCGGAGCGGTGGCAGATAAGCGGTGGTGGAAGATGGCAGGGACAATGATGATGGTGCGGCGGCGGCGGGACTAATATGACCAGAACTCGAAACTCTAAAAGACTAGATGCTAAGACCAACAACTTGACACGACGATGCAACAACAAATTCAACAAAGCAAATACAGAAAAGATTATGCAAAGGCTCAGATTGGTTCAGATGGGATGAACTAACCCTAATTTTTTTTGGCTTTTTCGTGGACTATAGGTATGAATAACAGACTCGATCTAAACTACGAAAAACTGTAAAATCTCACCGAGCAACCTGGAGCTCTGATACCACTTGATAGGGGCAAAGGTGTCCCGTCTTTCGATGAGATGGTGGCTATCGTTTAGGATGAAGTCGACTTTGACGATCCGACTACGAACGTGCGATGACGTCGCGCCTTAGCAATCGCTAAACCAACTCTGAGAGGTTATTGACCACGCCGGAGCATGATCAACCTGACCACGAGGGTCTGTTTCCTGCAGGCAAACAAAGAACAAGCAAGAAACTAAGATTGCAATTTGGATATTGCGAATATAAGAGGAAAGCTTTATTTATCAAGGTGGGGTTCTGTGACGCCTTTGTCTGGTCGTTGAACACAAACGAAGTACGCGAAGTTGCAGCTATGGCGAACTTTTAATCTAAACAAAACCCAAAGTCTAAACGATGCCCTAGGGGCTGTGTATATCGAGGAAGAGGGGGGAATTTCGTGGCCCTTGGAGGAGGGGTCCTAAACCCACCCTAACTCTTGTTTCCCCACACATATAGACTCTAAAAACAGCCTATATTGAATTATTTTGAAATTACATGGGCCTGGCCCAAAAAGAAGATGACGCAGCACCTAGAATAGCCTCTGGATGAAAATTATGAAGTGGCATCTTGTATATTTCGTCCAAGGCTTCATGCACTCATTATGGTGGCTTCAAAGTCCTGAAATCATCACTTGAAACTCTGTTCTTGTCTCCCTTGCGCATGCCATCAACTCCATGCTTGTTCTTGCTCCAATGATCATCCTTCTCCAAGCTAGGCCCTTCATTTGTAAGCAAAACAAATGTATCCATTTTAGGCAGCATCATATTCTCATGAACATTAGAATCATTACCAAGAAACGAAAGTACCTGATAATTCAATTGGCGTGCGCGAGCTCTAGTAATTGGTCTAGTATGTATAGCAGCAGGGGTTGTGGGTGTAACAATGGTATTGATGTCCTCATCACTGAAGCATGAGGGGCATATCCCCTAGCCAGGTATCCTCCCAGAATCTCGTAGAACTACCGTTACCGACAAAAAACTTTGTCCGATTAAAAAAGACCGATTTAACTCTCATCAGTCCTTTCTAGAAAGGTGAATCCATCAGCCTCAATGTCACCTGGGATAAAGTTTTGGAATGAAGCTACTTATTACGCAGAATCTGTGCCCAAGTGGCCTCGGTCTCTCGAGAAAGCTTATACAACCATTTGCTAAGAAGACATTTGTTCTTCACCTCAAGATTTTTGATTCCTAGACCCCCTTGTCCTTTGGTCGACAGATAATGTCCAATTTAGCTAGTCTATACTTCCTCTTCAACTCATCAGTTTGCCAGAAAAAACGGGACCGATAGAAATCAAATCTTTTCCGAACTCTGTGGCACTCCAAAAAATTTTATTTAGTTTTCAACAAAAACTTTGTTGGTTTTGAAGAAGGTCATTTAAATCCTTCCAAAAACCTCTCTCTCAAAACTTTTCCCCTGGCAAGGATTTTTATTTTTTGTATCTTCTTCAACTCTGGTGTTTGGTTATCAAAAACCTTTCTTCTGATTGTTCCCTTCTCAAATATATTTTTGGAATTTATTTATTCTCTTTTAAAAGGAACCCTATAAGTTTTGGGGCTTCTCTTATCTTGAAACCACCCATGGTTTTACCATGCCTCATGTGGTAAATCCTCCCAAAACCCCTCCCTCCACTTTGGGGCAATCCAAACTTTCTGTTCCAACAAGTCCAACCCATTTTTGGATTTTATTTCATTTATTCTATTCCCCAAAACAATTTTGTCAATTATTTTAAGCCTAGAGGATTTACAGAGGAAGTACCTAAATTCCTTTGAGTTTTGATCTCAAACCAACTCCTCTGGATAGTCCTCAGCACCCCCAACCTAGATCCATCAATATCCACTCTTCCTCAGTTCAAAATTTTCAAGTTTCAACCTCAGCAAGTTTGGACCAAATTTGTCAAATTTGGTGAAATTCATATTTTTCTCTTCTCCAAAAATTCTACCAAAATTCAGGCAGACCCCAGATGCAATGAGAGGCCACCCCACCAAAGATCAGCTCAAGGAAAATTCCCCACATGCCAAAATCATTTCGTCGAACACTTGGCCGGCACTGTTCCTGTACACTTTCAGTAAAATTCAGAGTTTCAGAGTTTGGCAGTGTCGTTTTTTGTCAGAGACTTGTCATCGATCACCAGTGCACCCTGGCGCGTTGCGCACGGCCTCTCCTCCTTGCCCAACCTCCTAACCTCCCCGACCAAGCACTGCGCCGCCGTAATCATCGCCGAAGATACCCGTTCACGGCCACCGCCTCGGATCGCCTATAAAAAGAGGTCCCGAGCTCGTTCTCGAGCACGCACCACCACTGCTCCCCACCAGGACCCTGCCAAGCCACTAGGAGGACCTCGAGGAGGTCTCCTCCCCCAACTCCGGCCGCCCCGATCCGCCTCGGCCACCAGCTCGATCCACTCTGGTGAGGCCATCCCCGCCGCCCAGACCTCGTCAGTACTCTCCTCGAGCACCCAGTGATCTAACCAAGGCTTCAATTTGAACTCCGCAACCCTCCCCGACGAGATCCAACTCCACCCGAGCCGCCGTCCGCCGGAGCAAGGACCGTCGTCGACATGGTGCTCGCCGACGACCACCACCACCACCCACCGACGCGGAAGGACACGCTGAGCACGTAGGTACTCTCCGATCCTCCTAACTCCTCGTGGATCGCCGCCGGCGACCACCGCAGCTCTCGGGCGCCGACGAGCTCTGTTTCTCCCCGTTTGAAAATTCAAACCTGACGGGTGGGACCCCCCCGTCAGTCTCTCTTTTCTTTTAAACGAAACGTTTTACGAAAACGCATTCGGGCAAATACGCTTTCAGTCTGAAGCGTTTTTCTGATCTTTTTCTGTTCAGCCCCCTGAGAAGTTTCTGTTTCATTACAGAAAGGTCCCTGGATTAAAGCCCTTATAACTTTTAAACAGAAAATGATTTTTCATTGATTCTTTTTCTGTCCTCTTTAAATTTTTGTCTAGTTTTTTATAATGTTTATTTGAAAAATATTTGGAATACTTTTGTGCACATCATGGTATTTACGTTAGCGCGTATGTTTCTTTATACCGTAGATACCGAAGGAGGTGACGGAACCGCGAACTTCACCAAGCTAGACTCCGACTACTCCGAACCAGGCAGGCATGTTTGAACTTTTGATATGATGAGTGTCTTGGGCATGTTTGCATTAAGTAGTTCATGGCATGTTTATGAGCATCTCGATGAATGTTATATTACATGCAAAGTTGAGGCAAGTGAGTTTCGAAAATCCATAAGTTGCTGGATATGAGTTTGCATGGCCATGTGATGGCATGAGAATAGGTAAGATGGCAGTGTTGTAGCATGCCAGTCTTATGCCAGACTATTTGACTCCAGTGTCAACATGAATCAGTCCAGTTTCCATCAGTCTTCCCTTCCCGTACTACCACATGTTTTCCGCAAGGGATATGGCTTAGTAAGTTGCAAACCGCTTTCCTAGTACACACCAAATCGAGAGGCCGTGATGAGGGTTCCATGGCCCTGGATTAAAGCCAGTCATCCGGTCAGGGGGCATGGGTGTTTCCGGTTGGGACCGAGAGGCGGGCACCCCTTAGAGCGCGCGTCTCAAAGTTTGATCCCATGCTATTTGAGATTGTGATCTCCCCGTCTCAAAGTTTTTCTTGAACGCTGACTGGGGTGATTCCTGGCATCCTGAGGTGGGATGGGTGTGTACTGGTTAGATGTGTTTCCTCCGAAATACCGTAAACGGAACTAGTCCTTCGTGACTACGGAAATCCGCTGGCTGTGGGTAATTTAGTACAAACTCTGCAGAGTCAAAAATCCTTTGAATCATCTTATCCATGTCCAAGTACTGTGTTCAACTTATCTTGTCCAGTGTCAGTCTCAGTGACAAAAACTCCGGTGAACCACATGAGTATTAAGTTCGGTTAAATGTTTATTCTCGTGGATGGACTAACCCATTTATTATTGTGTGTTGAATATTTCTTATGAGTATTATATCTTTGTGAATTTAACGGATATGAATAAGGACATTTAAGCCCTTTCTGTGATGTCGCTTAGATGTCCGACTGTGGCACAATTGTTATTTACTTTTGGATATAAGCCCTTTCTGCGATGTCGCTCAGACGTCCGACTGTGGCACGCTTGTTAATTACTTTCGATATAAGCCCTTTCTGCGATGTCGATCAGACGTCCGACTGTGGCACGCTTGTTATTTACTTTCGATATAAGCCCTTTCTGCGATGTCGCTCCGATGTCCGACTATGGCACGCATGTCATTTACTTTTCAATATAAGCCCTTTATGTGGTGTCGCTTAGACGCCCAACTGCGGCATGATTATTTATTTGTTCACCCTTCGAGATGTCGCTCCAGACACCCGATCGGTTTTCAGTTATTTTGTTGGGATTTCGAGAAGACTACCGCCCGACTCCCTTTTTACCTATCTGCCAATATTTATTAAATTGAATGCGCATTACTAATTACTCATGACGCATTCATGCATGCATTTGTTATATCTTATGTCTGAACTGTCTTGCGAGTACTTTCAAAGTACTCACCTGGCTTGTTGATTTGGCCAGATGTTGACGAAGGCGATCTCATGGATGAAGAGTTCGATAGTGAGTCCGACGCCTAGAGGAGTCCCAGTCAGTCTCGAGTGATCCTGGATTTGGTTACTGTATTATATCCGCTTCCGCTACCCAAATAAATTCATCGAGCCTCACCTCGACGCTCGATGAGCTGCCAGTTTAGGAGTCGTGTTATCCACTCCACTGTGATATTCCACCACCACTTTTATCTCGAGTCAGTAGTATGCCACCACACCATTGTGTCATATCCGCCATTATGTATAATTATTGGCGTGCTTGTAATAAATTGTTGAGCACCCTCAGCTCGACCCTGTAATATATTTAATGCTACTGGCTTACTGTATCAAGATTTTGTCTACTAGTAAGGAGGATTTTTCTCATACTGGACTCAAAAGATCGGTTTCCTCAATAAGCATTTTATTTGAAAACCGGTCGTGACAACCTTGGTACCAGAGCCAGGCTGAATGTAGGAAGCCACTAGGTGCGATCGCTAATCGGTTATTAGCACAATAGAGTTAATTCATATTTTTGCAAATGTAGTCATTTTCTGACAGTCAGCATAAATTTATGACCTGACCATTAAGAATTTTGCCTACTTTTGTAGATGGCTGGCAACGACTGCGAGTCACAGATGTTCGCCAACGTGCCTGAGTGGTTCGTCAAGCTCCTCTCCTTCATCGTCCAGGTCGCGATGGGGCCATCAATTCGCCCAGTCTTCACACTCTATCAGCACAAGGTCAACGACAGCCGGACCATGCACCAGGCCGCGGTGCAATTCAAGGGAGGGCGTGTTGAGTTACGCCGCTTCCGGTTCTTGGGGAGAGCCATGCCTATGGAGAAGCATGCTATGCAGATGGCTGCCCGTGAGGCGATAGCTCGTCTCCGGGATGTTCTTCCTTCGATGAAGACTCGTCGTTACCGCTACCTTCCATGCCACGTGCCATACACCTGTCACTACGCATTCGCTTGTCCCAGAGGGGAACGAGACGAGGCTTTCGAGATGCTTGTCGAGTACCTGCAGGCTCTGGAGGCAGCCTTCGACAACCTGGTGGACGACCTTGTGGCTGCCCGCATGGACTCAGTCCATGGCTGTGCCGCCAACAGGAGGGAGCTCCTGCACACCGCACCGCCACTGACTTTCGTCTCGTCCTCGGCATCTTGTTCACCTACCATTCTCGCCACTGCTCGTCGACTACCTACCACTGAGGAGTTCAACCAAGTCATTGTGCCCACTTCAGTCCGCACTGCACCACCCATTGCGCCCACTCCTGTTCGTGTTGCTCCGTCTATGGCGCCCGCTCCATCTACTCAGCGCAGCACTTCACGTCTGGAGCCTATTAGCGAGGAGGAGGTTTAGTCCCCAGCCTCACTGCGCCTCACCCTCGGCAGGCCAAGGGAGATCCTTACCATCTCCGACTGAGTACACTTAGCCACCATGCGATGTACCGACTTGTACGATATGTTTATATGTACATAGGTTGTGAGAAGTAGCTTGTTTGCGCATCATGTAGGAACTGGGAGAAGTGCACTAGCCTAAATAACATGTCAGGAATATGTACGCATATCCTGAGTGATGTATTGTATAATTACTGCTTGCGTGTAAGATATGTAATAAGCAGTCCTTCTCCGTGCGCAATCGGTTTTATCTTGAAAAATCCTGGAGCATTTTAAAAAAAATTCCCCGTCTTTATGGATTTATTGATTTTTTTTGCGAATCAATCCCCTTTCTTATGAGGTTTACAAAATATATCCCCAGAGTGAAAAATGTCTCGTCCTTGGACGCTCTCCATGCCAAATCTGCCAAAAGAGAATTGTGGCACCCAAACTAGCAACAATTTCACACAGGGGCAGTCAAGTCAACAGGGCAGTGAGACAGCATTTTCCCAAATATGTCGCCTTTATGAGCAGAGTCAGCAGCAACATCAGGAAATGATAAACCAAGTCATCAATATGGGAAATCACCATGGACAGTATCAGCAGCAATCCAAGTTGTCTGAGCTACAGAAGACGCGTCCCCCAACATTTTCTCATACTGACAAACCTCTTGAGGCCGATGACTGGCATTGAGACATGGAAAGAAAATTAATTATTGCACAGTGTTCAGACCTTGAGAAAGTACTATATGCACCGCACTATCTCACTGGAGCAGCTGCATCATGGTGGGAAAATTTCCTACACATGCACCCCAACGAAAATGATATAACCTAGGAGTTGAAAGAAGGTTTTCGTGGGGCGCACATTCCTAAAATTCTTATGAAGATCAAGAAGAGAGAGTTTGATGACCTCAAACAAAGGACCATGACAGTGTCAGAATACAACAGTTAGTTTACTCTGTTATCTCGCTACGCCAATGAAGAGCGTATGACTGAAAGCAAGAAGATGGAAAAATTCGTGGACGGTCTGGCACCCGCGCTTAAATGCCAGCTGGTTGTGCACACCTTCCCAGATTTCAAAACGCTAGTGGATAAGGCCATCACCTTGGAAAATGAGAGACGCAGCTTGGAGGATTTCTGCAAGCGCAAAAGGGACCAGACTACTCTTGCTCGCAACCACCGAAGTAAGACGGATTTTCAGAAAGGTGGGACACACAAACCCACGACAAACGTCTCACGCCCAATCAAGAATTTCCATGCAAGGGACAAGGAGTTCACATATCGCCCAGGCGTTACTTGCTACGCTTGTGGAGAAGAAGGGCACTATGCGAAGCAGTGCCCCAAGCCAAGGAACTCGACCCCAAAGCCGAACAACGGTGGCAATAATTCAGCGCCCAAGCGAAACAATTTCAACCCCAATAACAACCACAGGAAGGGTCATCTGAACCACGTGACCAGAGAGGAAGCACAAAACACCCCGGATATCGTACTCGGTACGTTCCCTGTCAACACAATACCTGCCACGATTTTGTTTGATTCTGGAGCTTCTCACTCATTCATTTCTAAGAGTTTTGCTTTGCAAAATAATCTTTCAATGCTTCCCTTGGAAAAATCCATGATCATCAAGTCCCCTGGGATTAAGCAAGTTACTCAAAGTTACTGCCAAGGTGTGGTTATTGAGTTTGAAGGATTGAAGTTTCACGCCAACCTTATTGTATTGGAAAATAAAGGACTGGATGTCATCTTAGGGATGGATTGGTTAACCACCAACAAAGGTTTTATTGACTGCTTCAACCGAACCGTAATTCTCACCCACCACCACAGGAAGACAATAAGAGTTTCAGCCAAAGAGTAAAAAATATCTCGGCAACCGAGATTGAACAAGGTGGACGTTTCTGAATTAAGAAAAGTTCCAGTAGTGTGTGAATTTCCAGACGTATTTCCTGAAGAAATACCAGGCATGCCACCAGACCGAGAGATAGAATTCAGCATTGAGCTAGCACCCGGAACCACCCCCATATACAAGAAACCATATAGAATGGCACCATCCGAGTTGGTAGAATTGAAGAAGCAAATAAAAGAATTACAGGACAAAGGATATATACGAGCCAGCACCTCACCTTGGGGTTCACCAATTTTATTTGCCAAGAAGAAGGATGGGACACTGAGATTGTGTATAGACTATCGAGCACTTAACATGGTCACAATCAATAACAAATACCCGATGCCACGGATAAATGATTTATTTGATCAGCCCGCTCAGGCCAAGGTCTTCTCAAAAATTGACTTAATGTCGGGATACCATCAATTAAAAGTACGAACAGAAGATATCCCCAAGATAGCCTTCACCTCCAGATACGGATTGTATGAGTTCACAGTAATGCCATTTGGACTAACAAATGCCCCCGCATATTTTGTTCACCTCATGAACAAAATATTTATGAAGTTTATGGACAAGTTTGTTGTGGTATTCATCCATGACATTCTGATATACTCCAAGACACCAGAAGAGCATGCTGAACATCTCAGAATTGTACTAGGAGAACTCAGGAAACATCAATTGTACGCCAAGTTCAGCAAGTGTGAATTTTGGCTAAGACAGGTAGGTTTTCTGGGTCACGTGCTGACTCAAGAAGGCATTGCCGTAGACCCGGAAAAGTCAAGGCCGTACTTGGCTGGAAACCACCAGCCAGCGTAACGGACGTACGAAGTTTCTTGGGAATGGCAGGATACTACCGAAGATTTTTTGAAGGATTCTCCACCATAGCAAAGCCAATGACGCAGTTACTCAAGAAAGACAAGAAGTTTGAATGGACGGAAGCTTGCGAGAAAAGTTTCCAAGAACTAAAATGGAAATTAACGACAGCACCAGTATTAATTGTGCCAGACATACACAAGAATTTTGAAGTGTATTGTGACGCGTCCCGGAAGGGCCTTGGATGCGTATTGATGCAAGAAGGCAAAGTAGTCGCGTATGTTTCCAGACAACTTCGCAAGCATGAACAAAATTATCCTACTCATGACCTGGAGTTGGCAGCAGTCATTCATGCACTCAAGGAATGGAGACACTTCTTACTTGGAAATCGTTGTGAAATATACATGGACCATAAAAGCCTCAAGTATATTTTCACACAACCGGAACTCAATTTATATTAACGACGCTGGTTGGAATTAGTGAAGGATCATGATGTTGGAATCCACTACCATCCAGGAAAAGCAAATGTAGTGGCGGATGCTCTAAGTCGGAACCCTAGCCCGAACAACGACAACCTACCAGACCAGAGACCTGAATTTTGGCAGGTGTTTGCTAAACTCAACTTGATGGTGGTCATCGAAGGCAGTGTGTCGAATTTAGAAATGCAGCCTACCCTAATAGAGAAGATTAAAGAGGCTCAACATGGGCACCCTAGAATTGAAGGCATAAAACGGAAAGTGAATTTGGGCAAGGCCTCAGAATTCGTTATCGACGAGCAGGGAATATTGTGGTATGGAGATAGACTTTGCGTGCCAAATATCGAGGACCTTAAACAACAAATCTTAGCTGAAGGCCACACCGCTCCGTATTCAATCCATCCTAGAGGAACAAAAATGTACAAGGATCTTTAGGAAAAGTTTTGGTGGCACGGTATAAAAAGGGACATAGCCACGTTCATTGCGTGTTGTGACTCATGTCAACGCATCAAGGCCGAGCACCAGAAACCGGCCGGACTTTTACAACCAAATAAGATACCGCGTGGAAATGGGATGAGATTGGAATGGATTTTATTGTTGGGCTACCTCGATCACGACACGAGAATGATGCCATATGGGTCATCACAGATAGACTGACTAAAGTGGCACACTTCATCCCCGTGAAGACAACCCACACCACTCAGAAGCTCGCCAAGATCTACCTGTCCCGCATAGTCTGTCTGCATGGAGTCCCAAAGAGTATAATATCCGACAGAGTCACTCAGTTTGTCTCTAGATTTTGGGAGCAGCTGCAACAATCGCTAGGAACTCAACTGGCCTTCAGTACAGCTTACCATCCCCAGACTGATGGACAAACTGAACGCGTAAACCAAATTCTAGAAGACATGCTGAGAGCATGTGTCCTCACCTATGGAACCAATTGGGAAGAAAGCTTGCCATACGCAGAGTTCGCATACAACAACAGTTACCAGGCCAGCCTGCAAATGGCACCATTTGAAGCTCTGTACGGGCGGAGATGTCGTACCCCGCTAAATTGGTCAGAGACCGGAGACAGCCGTATCTTCAGCCAAAACATGCTCAAAGAAGCCGAGGAAAAGGTCAAGCTAATCAGGGACCGACTCAAGACAGCTCAAAGCCGATAGAAGAGTTATTACGATCAAAAGCATCGTGGAGTCAGTTTTGAAACCGGAGATTGTGTGTACCTGCGAGTATCTCCCATGAGAGGCCTGCAACGATTCAAAATTAAGGGAAAGCTAGCACCAAGATTCATCGGACCATTCTGTATAGTGGCTCGAAGAGGCACGGTAGCCTACCAGCTAGAATTACCCGAAGAATTATCCGATGTCCACGACGTGTTCCACGTGTCGCAGTTGAGGAAGTGCGTAAGCAACCCAGAGAAGCAAGTATCCCATGAAAACATTGACGTGCAGCCAGACCTCACCTATCGGGAACATCCAATAAAAATATTAGAGGATTCTAAAAGGAGGACCCGACAGAAAACCATCAAGTTTTTCAGAGTTCAGTGGAGCAATCACACCGAGAGTGAAGCAACTTGGGAAAGAGTGGATTTTCTTCGGACAGAGCACCCACTCTTATTTGAGGATCAGTTGAAATCTCGGGGACGAGATTTTTCCTAAGGGGGTAGGTGTTGTGACACTCCAAAAATATTTTTTTAGTTTTCAACAAAAACTTTGTTGGTTTTGAAGAAGGTCATTTAAATCCTTCCAAAAACCTCTCACTCAAAACTTTTCCCCTGGCAAGGATTTTTATTTTTTGTATCTTCTTCAACTCTGGTGTTTGGTTATCAAAAACCTTTCTTCTGATTGTTCCCTTCTCAAATATATTTTTGGAATTTATTTATTCTCTTTTAAAAGGAACCCTATAAGTTTTGGGGCTTCTCTTATCTTGAAACCACCCATGGTTTTACCATGCCTCATGTGGTAAATCCTCCCAAAACCCCTCCCTCCACTTTGGGGCAATCCAAACTTTCTGTTCCAACAAGTCCAACCCATTTTTGGATTTTATTTCATTTATTCTATTCCCCAAAACAATTCTGTCAATTATTTTAAGCCTAGAGGATTTACAAAGGGAGTACCTGAGTTTTGATCTCAAACCAACTCCTCTGGATAGTCCTTAGCACCCCAAACCTAGATCCATCAAGATCCACTCTTCCTCTGTTCAAAATTTTCAAGTTTCAACCTATGCAAGTTTGGACCAGATTTGTCAAATTTGGTGAAATTCATATTTTCTCTTCTCCAAAAATTCTACCAAAATTCAGGAAGCCCCCAGATGCAATGAGAGGCCACCCAACCAAAGATCAGCTCAAGGAAAATTCCCCACATGCCAAAATCATTTCGTCGAACACTTGGCCGACACTGTTCCTGTACACTTTCAGTAAAATTCAGAGTTTCAGAGTTTGGCAGTGTCGTTTTTCGTCAGAGACTTGTCATCGATCACCAGCGCAACCTGGCGCGTTGCGCACGGCCTCTCCTGCTTGACCAGAGCACCGCATGCTCTCTTGGACGGGCGCAAGTGTCGGTGGCGGCGAGCACCGCCGACGCCGGCAGCTTCTGCGGTGGCAGAGCCACCCGTGGCGGCCAACAGGAGCCAGCGCCAGCTCGCAACGCCGTTCGGTGCCGCCCAACGCTCCCTAGCCCTCCGCATGGCCTCATGCACGCCAGCGCACACCGCAGCACCATCGCCGTGGCCCGGCAAGCATAGGGCACGCCCTCTATGGCCGACGGGCCCGCGCCGCCCCGTTTTGTCAAAACCACCCACGCACGCTTAATCCAACTTGTTTATCTTCTAAAGAGAACCAGTGGACCTCCACGTTGATGCCCAACCTCCTAAACTCCCCGACCAAGCACTGCGCCTCCGTAACCATCGCCGGAGTTCCCCGTTCACGGCTACCGCCTCGAATCGCCTATAAAAAGAGGTCCCGAGCTCGTTCTCAAGCACGCACCACCAATGCACCCCACCAGGACCCCGCTAAGCCACTAGGAGGACCTCGAGGAGGTCTCCTCACCCAATTCCGGCCGCCCCGATCCACCTCGGCCACCAGTTCGATCCACTCCGGTGAGGCCATCCCCGCCGCCCAGACCTCGTCAGTACTCTCCTCGAGCACCCAGTGATCTAACCCAGGCTTCAATTTGACCTTCGCAGCCCTCCCCGACGAGATCCAACTCCACCCGAGCCGCCCTCCGCCGGAGCAAGGACCGCCGTCGACGTGGTGCTCGCCGACGACCACCACCACCACCCACCGACGCAGAAGGACACGCTGAGCACGTAGGTACTCTCCGATCCTCCTAACTCACCGTGGATCGCCGCCGGCGACCACCGCAGCTCTCGGGCGCCAACGAGCTCTATTTCTCCCCGTTTGAAAATTCAAACCTGACGGGTGGGACCCCCCCCGTCAGTCTCTCTTTTCTTTTAAACGAAACATTTTGTGAAAACGCATTCGGGCAAATACGCTTTCAGTCTGAAGCGTTTTTCTGATCTTTTTCTGTTCAGCCCCCTGAGAAGTTTTTGTTTCATTACAGAAAGGTCCCTGGATTAAAGTCCTTATAACTTTTAAACAGAAAACGATTTTTCATTGATTCTTTTTCTGTCCTCTTTAAATTTTTGTATAGCTTTTTATAATATTTATTTGAAAAATATTTGGAATACTTTTGTGCACCTCACAGTATTTACGTTAGCGCGTATGTTTCTTTATACCATAGATACCGAACGAGGTGACGGAACCGCGAACTTCACCAAGCTAGACTCCGACTACTCCGAACCAGGCAAGCGTGTTTGAACTTTTGATATGACGAGTGTCTTGGGCATGTTTGCATTAAGTGGTTCATGGCATGTTTATGAGCATCTCGATGAATGTTATATTACATGCAAAGTTCAGGCAAGTGAGTTTCGAAATTCCATAAGTTGTTGGATATGAGTTTGCATGGCCATGTGATGGCATGAGAATGGGTAAGATGGCAGTGTTGTAGCATGCCAGTCTTATGCCAGACTACTTGAATCCAGTGTCAACATGAATCAGTCCAGTTTCCATCCGTCTTCCCTTCCAGTACTACCACATGTTTTCCGCAAGGGATATGGCTTAGTAAGTTGCAAACCGCTTTCCTGGTACACACCAAATCGAGAGGCCGTGATGAGGGTTCCATGGCCCTGGATTAAAGCCAGTCGTCCGGTCAGGGGGCATGGGTGTTTCCGGTTGGGACCGAGAGGCGGGCACCCCTTAGAGCGCGCGTATATAAATTTGATCCCATGCTATTCGAGATTGTGATCTCCCCGTCTCAAAGATTTTCTTGAACGCTGTCTGGGGTGATTCCTGGCATCGTGAGGTGGGATGGGTGTGTACTGGTTAGATGTGTTTCTTCCGAAATACCGTAAATGGAACTAGTCCTTCGTGACTACGGAAATCCGTTGGCTGTGGGTAATTTAGTACAAAGTCTGCAGAGTCAAAAATCCTTTGAATCATCTTATCCATGTCAAAGTACTGTGTTCAACTTATCTTGTCCAGTGTCAGTCTCAGTGACAAAAACTCCGGTGAACCACATGAGTGTTCAGTTCGGTTAAATGTTTATTCCCGTGGATGGACTAACCCATTTATTATTGTGTGTTGAATATTTCTTATGAGTATTATATCTTTGTGAATTTAACGGATATGAATAAGGACATTTAAGCACTTTCTGTGATGTCGCTTAGATGTCCGACTGTGGCACAATTGTTATTTACTTTTGGATATAAGCCCTTTCTGCGATGTCGCTCAGACGTCCGACTGTGGCACGCTTGTTATTTACATTCGATATAAGCCCTTTCTGCGATGTCGCTCAGACGTCCGACTGTGGCACGCTTGTTATTTACTTTCGATATAAGCCCTTTCTGCGATGTCGCTCCGACGTCCGACTGTGGCACGCATGTAATTTACTTTTCAATATAAGCCCTTTACGTGGTGTCGCTTAGACGCCCGACTGCGGCATGATTATTTATTTGTTCACCCTTCGAGGCGTCGCTCCAGACACCCGATCGGTTTTCAGTTATTTTGTTGGGATTTCGAGAAGACTACCGCCCGACTCCCTTTTTACTTATCATGTTGTGCCAATATTTATTAAATTGAATGCGCATTACTAATTAGTCATGACGCATTCATGCATGCATTTGTTATATCTTATGTCCGAACTGTCTTGCGAGTACTTTCAAAGTACTCACCTGGCTTGTTGATTTGGCCAGATGTTGACGAAGGCGATCTCATGGATGAAGAGTTCGATAGCGAGTCCGACGCCTAGAGGAGTCCTAGTCAGTCTCAAGTGATCCTGGATTTGGTTAATGTATTATATCCGCTTCCGCTACCCGAATAAATTTATCGAGCCTCACCTCGACGCTCGATGAGCTGCCAGTTTTGGAGTCGTGTTATCCACTCCACTGTGATATTCCACCACCACTTTTATCTCGAGTCAGTAGTATGCCATCACACCATTGTGTCATATCCGCCAATATGTATAATTATTGGCGTGCTTGTAATAAATTGTTGAGCACCCTCAGCTCAATCCTGTAATATATTTAATGCTACTGGCTTACTATATCAAGATTTTTTCTACCAGTAAGGAGGATTTTTCTCATACTTGACTCAAAAGATCGGTTTCCTCAATAAGCATTTTATTGGAAAACCGGTTGTGACAAACTCCCACTGGTACCTCGAAAAAAGACAAAAGAAACATAGGAATACTTGTGAGAACCGAATTAATGAGAATTAAACGGCCTCCATACGACACCAATTTGCCCTTCGAGCAGCCCAGTTTCTTCTCAATTCTATCCTCAATGCACTTCCATTCTCTTTTAGTTAGCTTACGATGATGAATTGGTATACCCAAATACGTGAAAGGTAAATCCCCCAATTCACATCCGAAAATTGCTTATATGCCTTTAGTTCCTCGTTGGCTCTTCCCAAAACAGAAAAATTCGCTCTTGTGGAAATTGATTTTTAGTCCAGTCAATTGTTCAAATAAGAATAACACCAGCTTCATGTTTCTCACTTTTGCCAAGTCATGCTCCATAAAGATGATTGTATCATCGGCGTACTGTAGGATAGATACACCTCCATCATCTAGATGAGGTACCAAACTACCTACTTGACCCGCATCCTTAGCCCTCCCTATTAGAGTCGTCAACATGTCTACTACAATGTTGAATAGAATAGGTGACATTGGATCTCCTTGTCTCAAGCCCTTATGTGTTTGGAAATAGTGACCTATATCATCGTTCACTTTAATTCCAAAACTTTCTTTTTGCGTGAAAGATTCTACCTGTTGTCTCCAGGCTTGATCAAATCCTTTCATCCGCAACACTTGTTGGAGGAATGGTCATTTGACTTTGTCGTACGCTTTTTAGAAATCCACTTTGAAAACAACCCCATCTAGTTTTTTCGTATGAATTTCATGGAGCGTTTCATGCATGACCACCACCCCTTCTAGGATGTTCCTGTCCGGCATGAAAGCAGTTTGGGACGGCTGCACCACAGAATGCGCAATCTGCGTGAGTCTATTGGTCCTAACCTTGGTGAAAATTTTGAAACTTACGTTCAGAAGACAGATGGGCCTGAACTGCTCAATTCGCACCACCTCTGGTTTCTTAGGAAGCAAAGTAATGGTTCCAAAATTCAGATGAAACAAGTGAAGCTGTCAAGAGAATAAATCCTGAAACATCGGAAACAAATCCCCTTTAATAATATGCCAGGACCTTTTATAAAACTCCGCTGGAAATCCATCCGGCCCCAAAGCTTTATTATTCTTCATCTGAGAAATAGCTTCAAACACCTCTTTCTCCGAGAACGGGGCAGTTAAAATATCATTCTCATCAGCAGCAAGTTGAGGGACATCATCAATCCGCGACTCATCCAGAGACACGAAATTATCCTCCGGAGGCCCAAAAAGATGCTTATAGTAATTAGTGATGTATAATTTTAGATTCTCCTGTCCTACAATCATCCCTTCATCTTGCTCAAGCTGAAAGATCCTTTTCTTTCTATGCTTGCTGTTTGCGATCATATGAAAGAATTGAGTATTGGCGTCCCCCTTGACAAATTTGCGAACCTTCGCCCGCAATGCCCACTTCAATTCCTCTTCTCGCAGGAGCTCTTTCAATCTCATCTCCGCATGTAATTTAACATGAAGTTCCATTGATTCTAGGATAGTGGACTTGGCTTTTACATCTATGGCCTGAATAAGGGTAATGAGTCTTTCCTTTTCAACCTTATAAATCCCACTGAGATGCTTAGCCCATCCACGTAAGAAACTTCGCAAGTATCATATCTTATTCTGCCACCTCTCAATTGAAGTCCTTCCTCCTGAATCTTTAGCCCATTCCCTGGCTATAAGATCAAAAAACCTTCTCTCTCAAACCACGCTAATTCGAAAGAGAAAGTATTCTTATTCCGCACGTGCATTGCCTCACCAGAGTCAATCAGTAAAGGGGTGTGGTCCAAGATTCCGTGCGATAATGCCTGGACGGTAACCAGAGGAAACTTATGTTCCCAGTCAACACTCGCGAGGACATGGTCTAACTTCTCAAACGTAGGGGTTGGCAAAGTATTAGCCCATGTGAATTTTCTTCCCGAAAGCTCTATCTCTCTCAGATCCAAGCTTTCAATAATGGTGTTAAACATGAACGACCATCTGCCATCAAAATTATAATTATTCTTTTCATCTCTCCTTCTAATGATATTGAAATCACCCCCACTAAGATTGGAAGCTTCTCAGACCCGCCAATCCGGACTAGATCCACCAAAAGATCTGGTTTGAGTTCTAGCTGAGCAGCCCCATACACCGCCACAAGATCCCAATTAAAACCATCGACCTTCGACCTAACCCAAAACCTGACAGCAAAATCTCCCATAACCACACTTCGGACTTCCAACGTCTCGCATCTAACCCCAAGTAAGATCCCACCTGATCTTCCTCTCGAGGGAAGACAGTGCCAATCATAATCGACACCTCCCGATAACGTAGTTAGGAATTGAGGGGGGAAATTGCCTCGTCCTGTTTCAGAAAGGGCAATAAAATCCAACCTATGTTCGATCGAAGCCTCTGCTAGAAATCTTCTTTTAGCCAAGTCCCTCAGACCTCTGCTATTCCAAAAAATTCCTCTCATAACTCATCATGAAATTTTTTGGTCGTCCGGTTCCTAGCACTTCTATGCACTGCCGACGCTGGGTACATTTTGCGCTTCCACTTGCGTTTAGGCTTGGCTTGGTCCTCCACCCGGTCCACACAACCGGGATCAGTGGGTCTACTGCGAGGATCCTCGATGGGTTCACTATCCCCAAGAGGTAAAGAATCGTCATCCTCCTAAGTCTCAAGGAGGGGAGGGGCTGTTGGAAATATGCCCTAGAGGCAATAATAAATTAGTTATTATTATATTTCCTTGTTCATGATAATCGTTTATTATCCATGCTAGAATTGTATTGATAGGAAACTCAGATACATGTGTGGATACATAGACAACACCATGTCCCTAGTAAGCCTCTAGTTGACTAGCTCGTTGATCAATAGATGGTTACGGTTTCCTGACCATGGACATTGGATGTCCTTGATAACGGGATCACATCATTAGGAGAATGATGTGATGGACAAGACCCAAGCCTAAGCATAGCACAAGATCGTGTAGTTCGTATGCTAAAGCTTTTCTAATGTCAAGTATCATTTCCTTAGACCATGAGATTGTGCAACTCCCGGATACCGTAGGAGTGCTTTGGGTGTGCCAAACGTCACAACGTAACTGGGTGGCTATAAAGGTACACTACGGGTATCTCCGAAAGTGTCTGTTGGGTTGGCAGAAATCGAGACTGGGATTTGTCACTCCGTGTGACGGAGAGGTATCTCTGGGCCCACTCGGTAGGACATCATCATAATGTGCACAATGTGATCAAGGAGTTGATCACGGGATGATGTGTTACGGAATGAGTAAAGAGACTTGCCGGTAACGAGATTGAACAAGGTATCGAGATACCGACGGTCGAATCTCGGGCAAGTACTATACCGGTAGACAAAGGGAATTGAATACAGGATTGATTGAATCCTTGACATCGTGGTTCATCCGATGAGATCATCGTGGAACATGTGGGAGCCAATATGGGTATCCAGATCCCGCTATTGGTTATTGGCCAGAGAGGTGTCTCGGTCATGTCTGCATGATTTCCGAACCCGTAGGGTCTACACACTTAAGGTCCGGTGACGCTAGAGTTGTTATGGGAAATAGTATGTGGTTACCGAAGGTAGTTCGGAGTCCTGGATGAGATCCCGGACGTCACGTGGAGTTCCGGAATGGTCCGGCAGTGAAGATCGATATATTATTGGACGAAGAGTATTGGAGTCCGGAAGTGTTCCGGAGGTACCAGGCTATGGCCAACATGACCGAAAGGTGTTTCGGGAGCCCCGACAAGTGTTGGAGGGCCTCATGGGCCAAAGGGGAAGGGGCAAACCAGCCCACTAAGGGTTGGTACGCCCCCACAGCCTTTCCCATGTTACATGGGAAGGTGGGGCGCCTCCACCTGGCTTGGGAGGCAAGCCTCCACCTGCTTGGCCTGGGGGGCAAGTCTCCCTAGGATTTTCCCTAGGGAGATCCAATCTGCCTAGCCGCCGCCCCTAGGGGAAACCCTAGGGCGCCTCCCCCTCTCCCCTTGCCCCTATATATAGTGGAGGGGTGGGAGGGAAGCCGTGACCTCTTCCCTGGCACAGCCCTCCCTCCTCCTACCGTCTCCTCCTCCTCCATGGTGCTTGGCGAAGCCCTGCCGGAGACCCACGAGCTCCACCACCACCACGCCGTCGTGCTGACGGAGATCTCCCTCAACTTCTCCTCTCCCCTTGCTGGATCAAGAAGGAGGAGACGTCCCCGGGCTGTACGTGTGTTGAATGCGGAGGTGCCGTCCGTTCGGCACTTGGATCGGATCTTCCACGATTTGAATCGCCGCGAGTACGACTCCATCAACCGCGTTCTTGTAACGCTTCTGCTTAGCGATCTACAAGGGTATGTAGATGCACTCTCCTTTCCTCGTTGCTAGATTACTCCATAGATTGATCTTGGTGATGCGTAGAAAATTTTGAATTTCTGCTACGTTCCCCAACAGTGGCATCAGAGCTAGGTCTATGCGTAGTTTCTATGCACGAGTAGAACACAAAGTAGTTGTGGGCGTCGATTTTGTCAATTTACTTGCCGTTACTAGTCTTATCTTGATTCGGCGGCATTGTGGGATGAAGCGGCCCGGACCAACCTTACACATACGCTTACATGAGACCGGTTCCACCGACTGACATGCACTAGTTGCATAAGGTGGCTGGCGGGTGTCTGTCTCTCCCACTTTAGTCGGATCGGATTTGATGAATAGGGTCCTTATGAAGGGTAAATATAAATTGGCAATTCACGTTGTGGTGTTGGCGTAGGTAAGATACATTCTTGCTAGCAACCTATAGCAGCCACGTAAAAACTTGCAACAACAATTAGAGGACGTCTAACTTGTTTTTGCAGCAAGTGTTTTGTGATGTGATGTGGCCAAAGGATGTGATGAATGATATATGTGATGTATGAGATGATCATGTTCTTGTAATAGGAATCACGACTTGCATGTCGATGAGTATGACAACCGGCAGGAGCCATAGGAGTTGTCTTAATTTATTTATGACCTGCGTATCAACATAAACGTCATGTAATTACTTTACTTTATTGCTAACCGTTAGCTGTAGTAGTAGAAGTAATAGTTGGCGAGACAACTTCATGAAGATACGATGATGGAGATCATGATGATGGAGATCATGATGATGGAGATCATGGTGTCATGCCGATGACGATGATGATCATGGAGCCCCGAAGATGGAGATCAAAAGGAGCAAAATGATATTGGCCATATCATGTCACTATTTGATTGCATGTGATGTTTATCATGTTTTACATCTTATTTGCTTAGAACGACGGTAGCTTAAATAAGATGATCCCTCACGAAAATTTCAACAAAAGTGTTCTCCCTAACTGTGCACCGTTGTGAAGGTTCGTCGTTTCGAAGCACCACGTGATGATCGGGTGTGGTAGATTCTTATGTTCGAATACAACGGGTGTTGACGAGCCTAGCATGTACAGACATGGCCTCGGAACACATGCGAAACACTTAGGTTAACTTGACGAGCCTAGCATGTACAGACATGGCCTCGGTACACGGAGGACCGAGCATGAGTCGTATGGTAGATGCGATCAACATGAGATGTTCACCGATGATGACTAATCCGTCTCACGTGATGATCGGACACGGCCTAGTTGATTCGGATCATGTATCAGTTAGATGACTAGAGGGATGTCTATTTGAGTGGGAGTTCATGAAATAATCAGATGAACTCAATTATCATGAACATAGTCAAAAGGACTTTGCAAATTATGTCATAGCTTACGCTTTAGTTCTACTGTTTTAGATACGTTCCTAGAGAAAATTTAGTTGAAAGTTGATAGTAGCAATTATGCGGACTAGGTCCGTAAACTAAGGATTGTCCTCGTTGCTGCACAGAAGGCTTATGTGCTTAATGCACCGCCCGGTGTGCTAAACCTCAAACGTTGCCTGTGGATGTTGCGAACATCTGACATACACGTTTTGATGACTACATGATAGTTCAGTGATGTTAAACGGTTTAGAGTTGAGGCACCGAAGACGTTTTGAAACGTCGCGGAACATATGAGATGTTTCGAGGGCTGAAATTGGAATTTTAGGCTCGTGCCCACGTCAAGAGGTATAAGACCTCCGACGGGATTCTTGGCCTACAAACATAGGGAGGAAAGCTCAATCGTTGAGCTTGTACTCAGATTGTCTGGGTACAACAATCACTTGAATCGAGTGGGAGTTATCTTCCAGATGAGAAAGTGATGGTTCTCCAAAGTCACTGCCACCAAGCTACTAGAGCTTCGTGATGAACTATAACATATCAGGGATAGATATGATCCTTGAACTATTCGCGACACCGCGAAAGTAGAAATCAAAAGGGAGCATCAATTGTTGATGGTTAGTAAAACCACTAGTTTCAAGAAGGGCAAGGGCAAGAAAGGGATACTTCATGAAACAACAAATCAGTTGCTACTCTAGTGAAGAAACCCAAAGTTGAACCCAAGCCCGAGACTAAGTGCTTCTGTAATAAGGGGAACGGTCACTGAAGCGGAACCACCCTAGATATTTGGTAGATGAGAAGGCTGGAAAGGTTGATAGAAGTATGTATTGGACATACATTATACGAAATGTGTACTTTACTAGTACTCCTAGTAGCAGCAGGGTATTAGATACTGGTTCGGTTGCCAAGTGTTAGTAACTCGAAATAAAAGGCTACAGAATAAACGGGGACTAGCTAAAAGTGAGACGACGATATGTGTTGGAAGAGTTTCCAAGGTTGATGTGATCAAACATCGCATGCTCCGTCTACCATCGGGATTGGTGTTTGCGTTGAGCATAGACATGATTGGATTATGTCTATCGCAATACGTTTATTCATTTAAGAAGAATAATGGTTATTCTGTTTATTTGAATAATACCTTCAATGGTCTTGCACCTAAAATGAATGGTTTACTGAATTCCGATCGTAGTGATACACATGTTCATGCCAAAAGATAGTAATGATATTACCACATACTTATGGCACTGCAATTGAGTCATATTGGTATAAAACGCGTGAAAATCTCCATGTTGATGGATCTTTGGACTCACTTGATTTTGAATCACTTGAGACATGCAAATCATACCGCATGGGCAAGATGACTGAAAGGCCTCGTTTTCAGTAAGATGGAACTAGAAAGCAACTTGTTGGAAGTAATACATTTTGATGTGTGCAGTCCAATGAGTGTTGAGGCATGTAGTGGATATCGTTATGTTCTTACTTCACAGATGATTTGAGTAGATGTTGAGTATATTTACTTGATGAATCACGAATCTGAATTATTGAAAGGTTCAAGTAATTTCAGGGTGAAGTTGAAAGATCGTCATGACAAGAGGATAAAATATCTATGATATGATCATAGGGATGAATATATGAATTACGAGTTTGGCACAGAATTAAGACATTGTGGAAATTGTTTCACAACTAATACAGCCTGGAACACCATAGTGTGATGGTGTGTCCGAACATCATAACTGCACCCTATTGGATATGATGCATACCATGATGTCTCTTATCAAATTACCATGATAGTTTATGCGTTAGGCATTAGAGACAACCACATTCACTTTAAGTAGGGCACCACGTAATTCCGATGAGATGACACCGTATGAACTATGGTTTAGAGAAACCTAAGCTGTCATTTCTTAAAAGTTTGGGGCTGCAACGCTTATGTGAAAAAGTTTCAGGATGATAAGCTCGAACCCAAAGCGGATAAATGCATCTTCATAGAGTACCCAAAACAGTTGGGTATACCTCCTGTCTCAGATCCGAAAGCAATAGGGATTGTTTCTAGAATCGGGTCCTTTCTCGAGGAAAATTTTCTCTCGAAAGAATTGAGTGGGAGGATGGTGGAGACCTGATGAGGTTATTGAACCGTCACTTCAACAAGTGTATAGCAGGGCACAGGGAGTTGTTCCTGTGGCACCTACACCAATTGAAGTGGAAGCTTATGATAGTGATCATGAAACTTCGGATCAAGTCACTACCAAACCTCGTAGGACGACAAGGATGCGTACTACTTCATAGTGGTACGTAATCCTGTCTTGGAAGTCATGTTGCTAGACAACAATGAACCTAAGAGCTATGGAGGAGCGATGTGGGCCCAGATTCTGACGAATGGCTCGAGGCCATAAAATCCGAGAGAGGATCCATGTATGAAAACAAAGTGTACACTTTGAAAAGAACTACTTGATGGTCGTAAGGCTGTTGGGTACAGATGGATCTTAGAAGGAAGATGGACAATGATGGTAAGTGTCACCATTAAGAAAGCTCGACTTGTCGTTAAGATGTTTTTTGACAAGTTCAAGGAGTTGACTACGATGATACTTTCTCACTCGTAGCGATGCTTAAGAGTCTGTTGAAATTATATTAGCAGTTACTGCATTGTTTATGAAATCTTGCAGATAGGGTGTCAAAACATTGTTTCCTTTTCTTGAGGAAAGGTTGTATGTGATACAACCAGAAAGTTTTGTCAATCCTAAAAGATGCTAACAAGTAAGCAAAGCTCAGGACTGGAGTATGCATCTTGGAGTTGGAATATACGCTTTGGTGATGATCAAAGGTTTTAGGTTTATACAAAGTTTATGAGAAACTTGTATTTCCAAAGAAGTGAGTGGGAGCACTATAGAATTTCTGATGAGTATATGTTGTTGACATATTGTTGATCGGAAATGATGTAGAATTTCTGGAAAGCATGCAGGTTTATTTGAAAAGTGTTTTTCAATGGAAAACCTGGATTAGGCTTGTTGAGTATTGAGCATTAAGATCTATAAGGATAGATCAAAATGCTTAATAGTACTTTCAAAAGAATACATACCGTGAGAAGATTTTGAAGGAGTTCAAAATGGATCGGCAAAGAAGGAGTTCTTGGCTATGTTATAAGGTGTGAACATTGAGTAAGACTCGAAACCTGACCGCGGCAAAATAGAGAGAAAGGACGAAGGTCGTCCCCTATGCTTGAGACGTAGGCTCTACAGTATGCTATGTTGTGTACCGCACCTGAAGTGTGCCTTGCCATGAGTCAGTCAAGGGGTACAAGAGTGATCCAAGAATGGATCACAGGAAAGCGGTCAAAGTTATCCTTAGTAACTAGTGGACTAAGGAATTTTCTCGATTATGGAGGTGGTAAAAGAGTTCGTCGTAAAGGGTTACGCCGATGCAAACTTTGACACTAATCCAGATTATTCTGAGTAGTAAACTGGATTCGTATAGTAGAACAGTTATTTGGAATAGCTCCAAATAGAGCGTGGTAGCTGCATCTAGGAGATGTCATAGAGATTTGTAAAGCACACACGGATCTGAAAAGGTTCAGACCCGTTGACTATAACATCTCTCACAAGCATAACATGATCAAACTCAGAACTCATTGAGTGTTAATCGCATGGTAATGTGAACTAGATTATTGACTCTAGTAAACTCTTTGGGTGTTAGTCACATGGGGATGTGACCTTGAGTGTTAATCACATAGCGATGTGAACTGGATTATTGACTCTAGTGCAAGTGGGAGACTGTTGGAAATATGCCCTAGAGGCAATAATAAATTAGTTATTATTATATTTCCTTGTTCACGATAATCATTTATTATCCATGCTAGAATTGTATTGATAGGAAAATCAGATACATGTGTGGATACATAGACAACACCATGTCCCTAGTAAGCCTCTAGTTGACTAGCTCGTTGATCAATAGATGGTTACGGTTTCCTGACCATGGTCATTGGATGTCGTTGATAACGGGATCACATCATTAGGAGAATGATGTGATGGACAAGACCCAATCCTAAGCATAGCACAAGATCGTGTAGTTCGTATGCTAAAGCTTTTCTAATGTCAAGTATCATTTCCTTAGACCATGAGATTGTGCAACTCCCGGATACCGTAGGAGTGCTTTGGGTGTGCCAAACGTCACAACGTAACTGGGTGGCTATAAAGGTACACTACGGGTATCTCCGAAAGTGTCTGTTGGGTTGGCACGAATCGAGACTGGGATTTGTCACTCCGTGTGACGGAGAGGTATCTTTGGGCCCACTCGGTAGGACATCATCATAATGTGCACAATGTGATCAAGGAGTTGATCACGGGATGATGTGTTACGGAACGAGTAAAGAGACTTGCCAGTAACGAGATTGAACAAGGTATCGAGATACCGACGATCGAATCTCGGGCAAGTACTATACCGGTAGACAAAGGGAATTAAATACGGGATTGATTGAATCCTTGACATCATGGTTCATCCAATGAGATCATCGTGGAACATGTGGGAGCCAATATGGGTATCCAGATCCCGCTATTGGTTATTGGCCGGAGAGGTGTCTCGGTCATGTCTGCATGGTTTCCGAACCCGTAGGGTCTACACACTTAAGGTTCGGTGACGCTAGAGTTGTTATGGGAAATAGTATGTGGTTACCGAAGGTAGTTCGGAGTCCCGGATGAGATCCCGAACGTCACGAGGAGTTCCAGAATGGTCCGGCGATGAAGATCGATATATTGGACGAAGGGTATTGGAGTCTGGAAGTGTTCTGGAGGTACCAGGCTATGGCCAGCATGACCGAAAGATGTTTCGGGAGCCCCGGCAAGTGTTGGAGGGCCTCATGGGCCAAAGGGGAAGGGGCAAACCAGCCCACTAAGGGTTGGTGCGCCCCCCACACCCTTTCCCACTTTACTTGGGGAGGTGGGGCGCCTCCACCTGGCTTGGGAGGCAAGCCTCCACCTGCTTGGCTTGGGGGGCAAGTATCCCTAGGATTTTCCCTAGGGAGATCCAATCTGCCTAGCCGCCGCCCCTAGGGGAAACCCTAGGGCGCCTCCCCCTCTCCCCTTGCCCCTATATATAGTGGAGGGGTGGGAGGGCAGCCGTGACCTCTTCCCTGGCGCAGGCCTCCCTCCTCCTATCTTCTCCTCCTCCTCCATGGTGCTTGGCGAAGCCTGCCGGAGACCCACGAGCTCCACCACCACCACGCTGTCGTGCTGACGGAGCTCTCCCTCAACTTCTCCTCTCCCCTTGCTGGATCAAGAAGGAGGAGACGTCCCCGGGCTGTACGTGTGTTGAACGCGGAGGTGCCGTCCGCTTGGCACTTGGATCGGATCTTCCGCGATTTGAATCGCCGCGAGTACGACTCCATCAACCGCGTTCTTGTAACACTTCCGCTTAGCGATCTACAAGGGTATGTAGATGCATTCTCCTTCCCTCGTTGCTAGATTACTCCATAGATTGATCTTGGTGATGCGTAGAAAATTTTGAATTTCTGCTACGTTCCCCAACAGGGGTAATATTTGCACAAAGAGAATCTAACACCCTGACTCCCAACTGAGCAATGGCCGTATCGTTCATAGGTTTAACAGCTGCTAAATTGTGAATCATATCTAAAGCACGATTCGCTTCAAGATCCAAGAGATCATTAACGGACCATGAGATTTCACTATCATTACTACCTAGTGAAACCCCTAGCTGATTTGCGTTGTGGATAATCTCATCATCAGAAAAATGTAGAATGGAATTGGAAGAGTTGACCGACATACCAGTAGTGATCTCAATATCACGAAGCTTGGCCGCCCGCCTGGTGCACCTCAGCTGCATGTCATCAACATCCGGCCTGTCCTGAATGTGACAGCTCATCCGCCGCCCCTCAGAGACAGGATCCGGGATACCTCCAAAAGCATTGACCTCCTCCCTAGTGGCCCCGTTAGGGGTAAGGCCTCCAGCCCCACCCCCCACTGCGCGGACCTAGAGAGTCCCCGGGAACCGCCGCCGACACTGGCCCCGGCGAGCGCAGGGGGGAGAGCGCTGGGCCACCTGCCCTCGCTCCCCGCCTGACACAGACAGCCTAGTCGTCGTCCCGCCTATAGGCTGGCGAGGGGAGGAGAGTACGGGAGCCGCCTGTTGCTACCTCTTGAGCTTGCGTTGGATTTCCCCGAAGAGGAAAGGATGATGCAGCAGAGTAGCGTAAGTATTTCCCTCCGTTTTTGACAACCAAGGTATAAATCCAGTAGGAGGCCACACTCAAGTCCCTCGTACCTACACAAAAACAATAGCTCAATGCAACCAACGCGATTAGGGGTTGTCAATCCCTTCACGGTCACTTACGAGAGTGAGATATGATAGAGATGATAGATAATACTTTTGGTATTTTTGATATAGAGATGCAAAGTAAAAAAGTAAAAAGCAAATCAAGATTAAAGTGATGGAGATTGATATGATGAGAATAGACCCGGGGGCCATAGTTTCACTAGTGGCTTCTCTCAAGAGCATAAGTATTCTATGGTGGGTGAACAAATTACTGTTGAGCAATTGACAGAATTGAGCATAGTTCATGAGAATATCTAGGTATGATCATGTATATAGGCATCACGTCCGAGACAAGTAGACCGACTCCTGCCTGCATCTACTACTATTACTCCACTCATCGACCGCTATGTAGCATGCATCTAGAGTATTAAGTTAAAAATAGAGTAACACTTTAAGCAAGATGACATGATGTAGAGAGATAAATTCATGCAATATGAAATAAAGCCCATCTTGTTATCCTCGATGGCAACGATGCAATACGTGCCTTGCTGCCCCTTCTATCACTGGGGAAGGACACCGCAAGATCGAACCCAAAGCTAAGCACTTCTCCCATGGCAAGAAAAACCAATCTAGTAGGCCAAACCAAACTGATAATTCGAAGAGACTTGCAAAGATAACCAATCATACATAAAAGAATTCAGAGAAGATTCATATATTGTTCATAGATAGACTTGATCATAAACCCACAATTCATCGGTCTCAACAAACACATCGCAAAAAATAAGAAGACTACATCGAATAGATCTCCACGAGAGAGGGGGAGAACATTGTATTGAGATCCAAAAAGAGAGAAGAAGCCATCTAGCTACTAACTATGGACCCGAAGGTCTGAGGTAAACTACTCACAGTTCATCGGAGGGGCTATGATGATGTAGAAGCCCTCCGTGATGACGGCCCTCTCCGGCAGAGCTCTGGAACAGGCCCCAAGATGGGATCTCGTGGATACAGAAAGTTGCGGCGGTGGAATTAGGTTTTTGGCTCCGTCTCTGTTCGTTTTGGGGGTACGTAGGTATATATAGGAGGAAGGAGTACATCGGTGGAGCTCCGAGGGGCCCACGAGGCAGGGGGCGCGCCCTAAGGGGGGGGCGCCCCCACCCACGTGACCGCCTCTTGGCTCCCTTGGAGTAGGGTCCAAGTCTCCTGGATCACGTTCGGTGAGAAAATCACGTTCCCGAAGGTTTTATTCTGTTTGGACTCCATTCGATATTCCGTTTCTTCGAAACACTGAAATAGGCAAAAAAAAACAGCAATTCTGGGCTGGGCCTCCAGTTAATAGGTTAGTCAAAATAATATAAAAGTGGAAAATAAAGCCCAATATAGTCCAAAACAATAGATAATATAGCATAGAGCAATCAAAAATTATAGATACGTTGGAGACATATCAGGCATCCCCAAGCTTAATTCCTGCTCGTCCTCGAGTAGGTAAATGATAAAAAAAGAATTTTTGATGCGGAGTGTTACTTGGCATAATTTCAATGCAAATCTTCTTAATTGTGATATGAATATTCAAATTAGAAAGATTCAAGACAAAAGTTTATATTGACATAGAAAATAATAATACTTGAAGCAAACCAACAAAGCAATTGTGTCTTCTCAAAGTAACATGGCCAAAGAAAGTTCATCCCTACAAAATCATATAGTTTAGTCATGCTCCATTTTCGTCACACAAGAATGCTCTCATCATGCACAACCCCGATGACAAGACAAGCAATTGTTTCATACCTTAATAATTTCAAACTCATAAACTTTCACGCAATACATGAGCGTGAGCCATGGATATAGCACTATGGGTGGAATAGAATATAATGATAGGGGTTATGTGGAGAAGACAAAAAGGAGAAAGTATCACATCAACGAGGCTAATCAATGAGCTATGGAGATGCCCATCGATTGATGTTAATGCAAGGAGTAGGGATTGCCATGCAACGGATGCACTAGAGCTATAAATGTATGAAAGCTCAACAAAAGAAACTAAGTGGGTGTGCATCCAACTTGCTTGCTCACAAAGACCTAGGGCACTTGAGGAGGCCCATCGTTGGAATATACAAGCCAAGTTCTATAATGAAAAATTCCCACTAGTATATGAAAGCGACAAAACAAGACACTCTCTATCATGAAGATTATGGTGCTACTTTGAAGCACAAGTGTGAAAAAAAAGGATAGTAGCACTGCCCCTTTTTTTGGGCCTTCTTTTTTTTCTTTGGCCTTTCTCTTTTTTTAAAAAAATGGGGACAATGCTCTATTGAATGATGATCATCACACTTCTATTTATTTACAACTCAATGATTACAACTCGATACTAGAACAAAGTATGACTCTATATGAATGCCTCCGGCGGTGTACCGGGATATGCAATTAATCAAGAGTGACAAGTATGAAAGAATTATGAACGGTGGCTTTGCCACAAATACTATGTCAACTACATGACTATGCTAAGCAATATGACAATGATAGATATGTCATGAAGAACGGATTGGTGGAAAGTTGCATGGCAATATATCTCGGAATGGCTATGGAAATGCCATAATAGGTAGGTATGGTGGCTGTTTTGAGGAAGATATAGGGAGGTTTATGTGTGAAAGAGCGTATCGTATCACGGGGTTTGGATGCACCGGCGAAGTTTGCACCAACTCTCAATGTGAGAAAAGGCAATGCACGGTACCGAAGAGGCTAGGAATGATGGAAGGGTGAGAGTGCGTATAACCCACGTAATCAACATTAGTCATAAATAACTCATATACTTATTGCAAAAATCTACAAGCCATCAAAAACCAAAGCATTACGCGCATGCTCCTAGGGGGATAGATTGGTAGGAAAAGACCATCGCTCGTCCCCGACCGCCACTCATAAGGAGAACAATCAAATAACACCTTATGTTTCAAATTTGTTGCATAACGTTTACCATACGTGCATGCTACGGGACTTGCAAACTTTAACTCAAGCACTTCTCAAATTCACAATTACTCTACTATCATGACTTTGATATTACTACCTCCATATCTCAAAACAATTATCAAGCATCCAACTTTTCTTAGTATTCAACGCACTCAAAAGAAAGTTTCACAAATCTTGAATACCAAACATATTATTATTAAGAAAATTACCATGCTATTAAGACTCTCAAAATAATCAAAGTGAAGCATGAGAGATCAATAGTTTCTTTAAAACAAATCCACCACCGTGCTCTAAAAGATCTAAGTGAAGCACATAGAGCAAAATTATAACGCTCAAAAGATATAAGTGAAGCACATAGAGTATTCTATCAAATTCCACTTCATGTATGGCTCTCTCAAATTGTGTGTACAGAAAGGATTATTGTGGCACACTAACAAACAAATACACAAATAATACAAGACGCTCCAAGCAAAACACATATCATGTGGTGAATAAAAATATAGCTCCAAGTAAAATTACCGATGGAAGTAGACGAAAGAGGGGATGCCTTCCGGGGCATCCCCAAGCTTTGACTTTTTGGTGTCCTTGGATTATATTGGGGGTGCCATGGGCATCCACAAGCTTAGGCTCTTTCCACTCCTTGTTCCATAATCCATCAAAAGATTTCACCCAAAACTTGAAAACTTCACAACACAAAACTCAATAGAAATCTCGTGGGCTCCGTTAGAGAAAGAAAACAAAAGACCACTTCAAGGTACTGTAATGAACTCATTCTTTATTTATATTGGTGTTAAACCTACTGTATTCCAACTTCTCTACGAATTATAAACTATTTTACTAGCCATAGATTCATCAAAATAAGCAAACAACACACGAAAAACAGAAGCTGTCAAAAACAGAACAGACTGTAGCAATCTGTAACTAACGCAAACTTCTGGAAATCCAAAAAATCTACCAAAATTGGACGACCTAGACAATTTTCTTATTGATCATAAGCAATTGGAATCAGTATTTTATCACATTCTGGTAATTTTTAATAATTCGGACACTGAGCGCAAAGTTTCTGGAAATTATAGCAAGATCAAATAACTATCATCCAAGAAGATCCAATAGGTCTAACTTGGCACAAACACTAATTAAAACACAAAACCACATCCAAACAGAAGGTAGATGGGTTATTTATTCGTAAACAGAAGAAAACACACAAAAAATAAAATTGGGTTGCCTCCCAACAAGCGCTACTGTTTAACGCCCCTAGCTAGGCATAAAAGCAAGGATAGATCTAGGTATTGCCATCTTTGGTAGGCAATCCATAAGTGGCTCTCATGATAGTTTCATATGGCAATTTTATTTTCTTTCTAGGAAATTGTTACATTCCCTTTTTTAATGGAAATTGGAATCTAATATTCCCTTCCTTCATATCAATAATCGCTCCAACCGTTCTAAGGAAAGGTCTACCAAGAATAATAGGGCAAGAAGGATTGCAATCTATATCAAGAATGATAAAATCTACGGGCACATAATTCCTATTTGCAACAATAAGAACATCATTAATCCTTCCCATAGGTTTCTTAATAGTGGAATCCGCAAGATGCAAGTTTACAGAGCAGTCATCAAAATCACGGATATCTAGCAAATCACACAAAGTTTTGGGGATAGTGGAAACACTTGCACCCAAATCACACAAAATATAAAACTCGTGATCTTTAATTTTAATTTTAATAGTTGGTTCCCACTCATCATAGAGTTTTCTAGGGATAGACACTTTCAACTCAAGTTTTTCTTCATAAGATTGCATCAAGGCATCAACAATATGTTCGGTAAAGGCTTTCTTTTGACTATAAGCATGAGGAGAATTTAGCACGGATTGCGACAAGGAAATACAATCAATTAAAGAGCAACTTTCATAATTAAATTCCTTGAAATCCAATATAGTGGGTTTAGCAACATCTAGGGTTTTATTTTTTTCAATCCCATTTTCATCAATTTCATCATAGAGATCTAAATGCTCCGAATTTTTGGAACGCCTTCTAGGTAAAGGAAGATCATATTTAGTTTCATCAAGATTCATATTGCAAAACAAAGATTTGATAGGGGACACATCAATAACTTTTAGATCTTCATCTTGATTGAGGGAGTCCTGGATTAGGGGGTGTCCGGGTAACCAGACTATACCTTCAGCCAGACTCCAGGACTATGAAGATACAAGATTGAAGACTTCGTCTCGTGTCCGGATGGGACTTTCCTTGGCGTGGAAGGCAAGCTAGGTGATGCGGATATTCAGATCTCCTACCATTGTAACCGACTTTGGTAACCCTAACCCTCTTCGGTGTCTATATAAATCGGAGGGTTTTAGTCCGTAGGACAACCTCAACATACAACGATCATACCATAGGCTAGCTTTTAGGGTTTAGCCTCCTTGATCTCGTGGTAGATCTACTCTTGTACTACCAATATCATCAATATTAATCAAGCAGGACGTAGGGTTTTACCTCCATCAAGAGGGCCCGAACCTGGGTAAAACATTGTGTCCCTCGTCTCCTGTTACCATCCGCCTAGAAGCACAGTTCGGGACCCCCTACCCGAGATCCGCCGGTTTTGACACCGACATTGGTGCTTTCATTGAGAGTTCCTCTGTGCCATCGCAATCAGGAAGGATGCCTCCTCCCGTCTTTAAAGACAGCGCCGTTGCTAAGGGAGCTTCGGCTGTCGGCCAAACTCTCCGGCTAGGTGGTTTTCTTATGACCGCCTGTTCGGCTGTTGCGCCGACGGTGACCTCTCGGGTCATCAAAAGCAATCTTCATGTCAGCTCGGAACTCGTCGAGTAGCTAGATCCAATGGAGCTCTCTTCCGTAAACGAGCTCTTGGATCGCATCGCCGCCCTGGGGATCGCTACGGATTACGACCAGGTTGGGCTTAAACCCGATCTAAGAGAAATTAACTCTCCCCAAGTCACCCATCACGTTGCCGCGGTAGAGGCGCAGTGCAGCGACCCTTCATCTATCTTAAGGACTAGCTACGTCCAGATTCCCGATCCCTCCAAGCCGGATACCCGCGGAGGGGAGGATGTAACTCAAGACCTAAGCTTAGAATCAGGCAACGGACTAGATTCATTGTACAACATCCAAGAATCCGAACTTCAGAGTTCGGAAACTCTTTGGCCTCTGAGTCTTAGATTGGGTGAGGTTTCGGATTTAACACCACCCGCCCACCCGAACATAAGCGATCTATCCCAAATCAGGCAAAAGCCCGAAGAAACAGTACATCATTACTGGGCCAGATTCCTCCTGGTTATGAACAGGATAAAGGACTGCCGCGAGGAAGACGCAATCTCAACCTTCTGCAATAATTGCACGGACAAGGGAATCCTCAATGCCATAAGTCGTCGTGATATTACACGCTTCGCTGACTTGGCGTCCATACTACAAAAGTACTGTGCGATGGAAAGCGCCTGGAAAACCGAAATAAAATTTTGGGACAATCCGGCCCTGAATAGCAACCTCGTCCGAAATAAAAGGGTGCATCATCGTCAAAAACCCGGGTTAAATACCAAAAAACCAAAACCCTCTACAGGGCATGGAACCATACTGGAAAGATGGCTTAAGGGACCCTGTAAAATTCATAGTACAGAGGACGCCATACCAACTCACAGCCTTAGAGCATGTTGGATACTCCGGCAGGTGGCCAAAGTTGGCGAAGACCTCTTAATTTTGGAGGCCACAGAAAGCCACCCCGGGGACACCAGTACAGTTCTCACAGTCTTCGAGACTTTCGCATCAAATAATATGCAAAAAAGAACACTCCGCAGCCTCGCCGAAGTCTATCAAGTAGCAACAATAAACCCATGAAGCGACACGGCTATTACCCTCAATGCCAGTGATGAACCTAAATTCCGAACAGCCCGAGCACCAGTCGCATTGGTCCTCAGTCCAATAGTGGACGACTTTCGCCTCACCGAGGTACTCATGGATGGAGGCAGCGGATTGAACCTCATTTATGAGGAAACCCTTCAAAAAATGGAAATAGACTGGACCCGCATCGAGCGAAGCAGCACAACCTTTAGAGGAATAATCCCCAGTCGGGAAGCGCGCTGTACAGGAAAAATCACACTAGATGTGGTGTTCGGCACTCCGGATAATTACAGGTCCGAAGAGGTCACGTTCCAGGTGGCCCCGTTCAATAGCGGATACCACGCTCTACTAGGGAGGGAAGCATTTACAATCTTCCAAGCAATACCCCATTACGGGTACATGAAGCTCAAGATGCCCGGGCCGAACGGAATTATCACTCTCGCTAGTTATCTAGACATAGTGCTCCGCGCCGAAAACAAGACAGCCGCATTGGCCCTTGAGGCACTATCCGAAGCCCTAGCGGCTGAGGAACTGACTGCGCTGCGCTCCACGGTTAACAGGGACGATGTGATACTCGACAAAAGATCCAAGTCCACATCCTTTAAACCAGCGGACGAAATAGTCAAATTCCAGGTGCATCCAACGGACCCTAATAAAACAGCTTCCATCGGGGCACAATTAAACCCTGATGTAGACGCCGCACTGCGAGAATTTCTACGTGAAAATTGGGACATCTTCGCCTGGCACCCTTCAGACATGCCAGGAATCCCATGCAGGCTGGCCGAACACAGCTTAAATATCCTAAAAGGATTCAAACCTGTCAAACAAGCCCTTCGGTGTTTTTCCGAACCCAAGAGGCAGGCCATGGGAGAGGAGCTAGCCAAGCTATTGGAGGCCGGATTCATCAGAGACATAAAACATCCGGACTGGCTAGCAAACCTGGTGATGGTACCAAAGAAGGAAAAATCCTGGCGCCTGTGCGTTGATTTTAAAGACCTTAACAAGGCTTGCCCAAAGGATCCCTCCCCCCCCCCCCCGCATCGATCAAATTATCGATGCCACCGCAGGACACGGTTCGTTGTGTTTCCTCAACGCATACTCTAGCTACCATCGAATCAAGATGGCAGAATCAGACCAAGCCGCAACGGCATTCATCACACCATACGGCCCATTCTGCTTCAACACAATGCCCTTTGGCCTCAAAAACGCCAGCGCAACATATCAGTGCATGATTCAGACATGTCTGGCAAACCAGATCGGCAAAACAGTGGAGGCGTACGTGGATGGTGTGGTCGTCAAAACAAGACATGTCGAATCTCTAGTAGATGACTTGAGGCCTACATTTGATAACCTCCGAACATATGACATCAAGCTCAACCCGGAAAAATGCGTTTTCGGCGTTCCAGCTGGAAAGCTCTTGGGCTTCATTGTATCTGGTAGAGGAATCGAAGCAAATCCAGCCAAGATCCAAGCTTTGTCACAATTGAACATCCCAAAGGACCTCAAACAAATACAAAAATTAACCGGATGCGTGGCGGCTCTAAGCTGCTTTATCTCCCGTTTGGGAGAAAAGGCACTACCTCTCTATCGCCTCCTTCGGTGCACCGAACACTTCGAGTGGACAGATGCCGCCACGGCCGGACTCGATGAAATAAAAGCCATATTGGCAACAAACCCAGTCCTGGCCGCGCCAAACATCAGCGAACCAATGCTATTGTACATTGCAGCAACCCATCAGGTTGTCAGCGCAGTACTCATCGTCGAGCGGGAAACGGACGGACACAAATTCCCCCTTCAAAAGCCGGTCTACTACGTGTCCACTGTCCTCACTCCATGGAAATCACGGTACCCGCATTATCAAAAGATTGCATACGCGGTATTCATGGCATCCCGGAAGGTACGACACTACTTTCAAGAGTGTTCAATCACAGTAGCATCGGAAGTACCACTCAACGACATTATAAACAACCGCGACTCAATGGGCCGGATTGCAAAATGGGCCATCGAGCTCCTCCCGTTCGACATAACTTATAAGCCACGACGAGCTATCAAGTCGCAAGTTTTGGCCGACTTCATCGCAGAATGGACGGAGGCCGAACTCTCGAAAGAGTACGACACATACTCAAACTGGATCATGCATTTCGACGGCTCCAAAATGTTGGCCGGACTAGGGGCTGGCGTCATTTTGACATCTCCCACAGGAGACACAGTCCAATATGTACTCCAGATCATGTACACGGACTCCAACAATGCAGCCGAATATGAGGCCCTTCTACATGGTCTCCGGATGGTAGTATCCATGGGCATTCAACGCCTAGAGGTGCGCGGGGATTAGAACCTCGCGATATCCCAAATAAATGGAGACTTCGATGCCAAGTATCCAAAAATGGCAGCTTACCGCAACGCCGTCCTAAAAATGTCTGCTCGGTTCGAGGGGCTCGAATTTCACCATATAGCCCGGGAAAACAATCAGGCGGCAGACATCCTGGCACACGCAAAACGCGACGCAGTCCCCCGCCCCCAACATCTTCTTGGAAATGTTGTTCAAGCTATCCGTAGTATGGGAACGGGAACCTGGTAATACTAGCCCGGACCCGACCGCACTGTCCGACGCCGAACAATCTGACACAATCGGAGGCTCTGCCAATGAAATTACAACTTCAGCCCACGTAATAATGGCCGTCATCGCCCCGTGGACAGAACCATTCCTAGCCTACCTTACTAGGCAGGAGCTCCCAGAGGACCAAAATGAGGCACGCTGCATAGTGCGGCGATCTAAGTCCTATAAAGTCCATGAGGGAGAACTTTATGAGAAAAGCACTACCGGAGTCCTTCAAAGATGCATCTCCGAAGAGGAAGGGCGGAACTTGCTGGCTGAAATTCATGCTGGACTCGGTGGTCATCACGCTACCGCTCGGTCCCTTGTTAGCAAGGCTTTCCGCACAGGCTTCTATTGGCCGACGGCCCGGGCAGATGCTCAGGACTTGGTCCAACGATGCGTCGGTTGCCATCTTTTTGCAAACCAAAGCCATATGCCACCCACCGCCTTCCAAACTATCCCAATCACCTGGGCGTTCGCGGTCTGGGGGCTTGACATGGTTGGACCCCTTAAAGGCGGAACCCACAAGAAAAAATACTTACTGGTCATGGTGGACAAGTTCACCAAATGGATAGAGGCCAGGCCTATTAAAACGGGCGAATCCGGACCGGTGATAGACTTTATATCCGGGGTCATACACCGTTGTGGCGTCCCCCACAGCATCATCACTGATAACGGCACGAACTTCATGGCCGATGAGGTAAAACTCTGGTGCAAAAACATGGGCATCAAGCTCGATTATCCTTCCGTCTATCACCCACAAACTAACGGTCAGGTCGAACGTGCAAATGGTCTTATCATGAGCGGCATCAAACCCAGATTAGTGCGATCCCTTAAGGAATCTAACACGCACTGGGTAGAGGAGCTAGACTCCGTACTCTGGGGGCTGCGGACCACGCCGAATCGCACCACCGGATACACACCATTCTTCATGGTGTACGGCACAGAGGCTATTTTGCCTTGCGACATAATTCATGACTCACCTCGAGTGCGCATGTACGAAGAAAGAGAAGCCGAACTCGATCGGCAGGATAGTTTGGACGCCTTGGAGGAGGAGCGTGACGTGGCAAAAGCTCGTTCCACATTTTATCAACAGCAGGCTCGAACATATCAAAGCAGAGAAGTACGGGACAAAAATTACAACGTTGGTGAACTAGTTCTACGCCTGCCGGACAAGAAAAAGGACAAACTGAAGCCCAAGTGGGAAGGTCCCTTCATAATCGACCAAGTCCTGACTGGCGAAGCGTACCGCCTGCGAGATGCGTCGGACAACTGACTCGAGTTGAACCCATGGAACGCAGCCCGTCTCTAAAGATTCTATGCCTAGCGCCGGACTCTGTGTTCGTCTCCTACCTCTGTCTATTTTTTATATATTTTCTGTCTTACATTTCTCTCCTTCCCTTAAAGGCTCATAAAGAGACGCGCTATCCGCGCTCACTATACCTGGGGGCTTCTTTAAATAGAAGCTTATTTTTACGGGCTTCACGCCCAACACATGTGTCAAACTTCCACATGTACCTCTTCTTCACCATTATATGCATCGATATGACTTAAGTTTTGGCCAAGCTGGGTTGCCTGGCTCCTGTGCTTACCCCTACGTTCCCGATTGTTCGGCTAGGTGGTAAAGGGAGCACCTCTGCGATTGTTACTGCCGGGTCAGCCGGATGTGTACCTCAGACTGGGTGAAGCCGAAAGCTAGCGTTCTTAAGGGAATATTCGGTCGGTGAACTAAAGATGACCTTTTTTACTTATTTATATGCCCCCAGATGATTTTTCTGCGTTCGCAGTCCGGACATGCACTTTAGAGCATGCCTCCCAGAGAAAGGAACCCCTAAAGGAACTATTCTCTCTGGAAGATATTTCTTACTAACCATGTAATATAACATAACTAGTTGAGCACATGTCTAATAAAGCACCAATGACCCCTACGCCTGGTCTCCATGCATACACCAGTTCTTATATAACCGCTAGGGTATTCGGACACACTCCGGACTGTCAGGTCCCGAGGTCGAAGCAAAAAGGTCGGCAACGACAAACGATCTACAATCCGGCTAGAAGGCATTACACATGTCAATTAAAATTACATAGTCACTCTGACTGATTGTATTCCTCTTCAATACCATCTAACAGGCTGTCTAATTTACAGTCCTGCTGGGAATACTTTGCGGCCAATTCTACTTGGCCGTACACTAAGCTTACAGGGACCTCCTTCCTATCGGGCCCCACAGGTCCGACCTCGGCCATGTGGTTTGGGTCAGACTTTGTGTACCTCGTCTTCACCATGGCCCAGGCCTCCCTAGCGCCTTGACGGCAGGTTGATATCTTCCACAATCGGAAGCGCCGCCGAGCTCCCTTCGGCTTCTCTGCAAGCTCTCCAAGACCCTCGGGCATGGAGTGGGAAGGCCATATGGCTTGGGCAACGCCTCGCATCGCCAGCCGAACTCGCTCGTGCAGTTGCGAAAGCTCGGGAAGAAGGTCACCTGTAGAACCGGGCATCTCCTCTGCAGGACGACCTGTTAGCATACCTATAGACATAACTCTGTTAGTCGACTTCCTTGCCGAACTCCTTTTTCAGAATTCGTTTAAGAACTTACTAAATATGCCGCGTCAAAGCCGCTGATTCTCCTTAGTCGAGTCCGACAGGTGGGCGCGAACATCTTTTAGTTCAGCATCCAGCTTGGTGTTGGCATCCTGAAGATCATTCTTCTCCCGCCTCACCTTTGTCAGCACGCTCTCACCAGCCTTTAACTGGCACAGAAGTTGTTGCTTTTCCGGATCTAGTCCGGCGCCATCTGCAATTTCATTTGTCAGATTAGCACATACACCGCATTTCGCATAATACTTATCTTTTTGAAGAATATATTACCAGAGGGGGTCTCCTTGGGCTCCCCTGTCGCGGCTAGTGCGGCCTCAAGTTGGGCTTTGCACTCTTTTAGCTCCTGGGACAGTTGGGTATTCTTCTCTGAAAGAACCTGCACGTTACATGATCCTTAAATCAGTTATTCTAACTGTTTCAAGTCTCGGGGGCTACTGATATATATAACCATTAAAATTCTTACCCATATGTCTTTTACATATTGCTCCGTGGCTCTGGCTAGACCATTTTGAGCGGCACGGTGAAACTGCTAGTTATCGACTAGAGGGGGGTGAATACGCGATTTTTATGAAAGTCTTCAATAAATGGATGTTTTGAAGACAAACAATAGAAATGAACCTATTGAGATGCAGCGGAAGATAAACTACATTGAGCAAGCCATAGTCAAGTATGCAATAACGTGAGAGTACGAAGACTAATAGCAGCTAGGTAGTAAGGATCAGGATGGAAGATGGTATGAAGCCAAACAACAATAGTAGTCAAGCAATGAAGCCAAACAGGTATGACAAGCAGGAAATGACTTCATGAAGACAAACTCTAAGTAAAGGGAGGGAGAGGATAGAACCAGTCACTTGTTGAAGACACAGGATTTGTTGGACCAGTTCTAGTTGTTGTGACAACTGTACGTCTGGTTAGGGAGGCTGAGATTCAACTCAGAAGACCACGTCTTCACCTTATTCCCCTTGAGCTAAGGACACACAGTCCTCGCCCAATCACTCTGGTAAGTCTTCAAGGTAGACTTCCGAACCTTCACAGACTTTGTTCACCGGTGATCCACAATGACTCTTGGATGCTCATAACGCGACGCCTAACCGGCTGGAGGATTCACAGTCCTCAAGTGTAATAAGTCTTCAGGTCACACAGACAGAAAGACTTCAGTGATGCCTAACACTCTTTGGCTTTAGGTGTTTGGGCTTTGTCCTCGTAAGGATTTCTCTCTCTCAAAGGCTTGGAGGTGGGTTGCTCTCAAATGACAAAAGCCGTGCACTAACTCTGAGCAGCCACCAACTTATGGTGTAGGGGGTGGGCTATTTATAGCCACTAGGCAACCCGACCTGATATGTCCGAAATGACCCTGGGTCACTAAGGAACTGACACGTGTTCCAACGGTCAGATTTCAAACACACACGACAACTTTACTTGGGCTACAAGCAAAGCTGACTCATCCAGCTCTGGATAAGATTTGCTCTCATTGTCCTCACTCGAAGACATAAGATTTGGGTTGAGCATCACTTCAGTCACTCTGACTGTGTTCACTTGGACCCCACTTAACAGTACGGTGGTTCCTATGTCTCAACAAAGAAGAAAAGGAAACAACGAAACATAGTCATAGGAACCACCGTACTATTAAGTGGGGTCCAAGTGAACATAGTCAGAGTGACTGAAGTGATGCTCAACCCAAATCCTATGTCTTCGAGCGAAGACAATGAGAGCAAATCTTATCCAGAGCTGGATGAGTCAGCTTTGCTTGTAGCCCAAGTAAAGTTGTCGTGTGTGTTTAAAATCTGACCGTTGGAACACGTGTCAGTTCCTTAGTGACCCAGGGTCATTTCGGACATATCAGGTCGGGTTGCCTAGTGGCTATAAATAGCCCACCCCCTACACCATAAGTTGGTGGCTGCTCAGAGTTAGTGCACGGCTTTTGTCGTTTGAGAGCAACCCACCTCCAAGCCTTTGAGAGAGAGAAATCCTTACGAGGACAAAGCCCAAACACCCAGAGCCAAAGAGTGTTAGGCATCACTAAAGTCTTTCTGTCTGTGTGACCTGAAGACTTACTACACTTGAGGACTGTGAATCCTCCAGCCGGTTAGGCGTCACGTTATGAGCATCCAAGAGTCATCGTGGATCGCCGGTGAACGAAGTCTGTGAAGGTTCGGAAGTCTACCTTGAAGACTTACCAGACTGATTGGGCGAGGACTGTGTGTCCTTAGCTCAAGGGGAATAAGGTGAAGACGCGGTCTTCTGAGTTGAATCTCAGCCTCCCTAACCAGACGTATAGTTGTCACAGCAACTGGAACTGGTCCAACAAATCATGTGTCTTCAACAAGTGACCGGTTCTATCCTCTCCTTCTCTTTACTTAAAGTTTGTCTTCATGAAGTCATTGCCTGCTTGCCATACCTGTTTGACTTTATTGCTTCACTACTATCATCGTTTGGCTTCATACCATCTTTCACCCTGATCTCTACTACCTAGCTGCTATTAGTCCTTGTGATTTCACTTCATTACATATTTGACTATGGCTTGCTTAGTGTACTCTATCTTCCGCTGCATCTCATTAGGTTCATTTTTATTGTTTGTCTTTGAAACTTCCATGTTTTGAAGACTTTAATAAAAATCGCCTATTCACCCCCCCTCTATTCGATAACTAGCACTTTCAATTGGTATCAGAGCAAGGTACTCCCTTGTTCTGTGTGATTCAGTTTAACCACCTAGAGTTTTAGCTATCTCGACTGCAGGGATAATCAAAGTCTCCGATGCTTGCCCCGTCTTCGATGGAACTGAATATCCCTACTGGAAGAATAAGATGCGCATGCATCTTGAAGCCATTGATGTCGACCTCTGGTATGTCGTCAAGAACGGCGTTCCCTAGACCGGTGAAGGTGTCACCCCTGCTGATGTCAAGAAGTTCATTCAACTGGACTCTATTGCCAAGAACATCATTTGTGGTCATCTGTCCAAAGGACAGTATGGCCGTGTGAGTGCTCTGGAGACGTCAAAGCTAGTCTGGGACTGGCTATCCAAGGTCAACGAAGGCTTCTCAACCCAGAGAGATCAAAGGATCAGTGTTCTTCGCAACCTATTCAACCGCTTCAAGAGAAACGACAATGAGAAGGTCCAGCTCACGTTTGATTGCCTCACTGACATCACAAATGAGCTTCATGCTCTTGGCGCCACTGAGATTACCAAGCATGAAATCGTCAGGACACTACTGAGATCACTTGACAGCTCCTTTGACACCCTTGCCCTCATGATACAAGAACGTCCTGACTTCAAGACACTCAATCCGTCTGATATACTTGAGAGGCTCAACACACATGAGTTCCAGCTTTCTGAGAAAAGAGATATCTATGGTCCCAACTATGGCTGAACTCGCGCTTTGAAGGCAAAAGTTGTTTCCTCATCTGAAGAAGAATCTGACTACAGTTCTGATGATCCTAAAGACATTGGAAAGGAACTTGCTATGCTTGTGAAGAAGTTCCAGAAGTTCACCAAGAAGAAGGGCTTCAGAAAGTCGTCACGATCCAGCTCAAGAAATGATGAAGCTTCCACTCATGACTACAAGAAGAGAACATGTCACAAGTGCAAGAAACCTGGACACTATATCTCTGAGTGTCCACTGTGGGACAATGAGAAGAAGAAGAAGAAGAGCAAGGAATATGATTCTGACGACAAGAAGAAGAAGAAATCTTCAAAGTCTTCTTCCAAGTCCTCATCGAAGTCTTCATCTCATAAGAAGAGCTCATCTGGCAAGGCTCGTGCTTTTGTTGGAAAGGAAATGGATTCAAAGGAGGAGTCTGCTTGTGAGGAGGCGGAGGTGGAGTCTGAGGAGGAGTCCGACCCTGGTGTTGCAAGTCTGGCTTTAGCCACTGCTTATGTTGCCAAGTCCATCTTCAACACTGAAGACAATGACTTCCACACCAACGCTGAAGCTGATGACAAGGACGACCCTACTCCTACCTACTGCTTCATGGCACGTGGTGCCAAGGTAAAATAACGCGATGCTTACTTTCAAACATCAAGTGAAGATGACTCTGATTGTGAATCCAAACCCAGCTACAAAACACTTGCTAAAATTGCAACTGAACAACAAAAAGCTATGGAACATACTCAAAACCTGTTAGACAAAAGCGATGACCTGTTGGACGCGGAAATGACACGTTCACAGTCCTTAGTTGAAGACATAAAAATCTTCATGCTAAGTACCAAGAACTTGAAAGTCGTCATGAAACGCTCACAACCACTCATGAGAAGCTCTCGTATGATTATCTTCAAAGGAAGCAAGAGCTTGAGAAGTTGAGAGCGGCTCATGAAGATCTTCAAAAAGAGAATGAGTCACTTCGCGCTCAACAGATCAGTCCCGCTCAGGATGGATTTGAACCACCATGTCTAAAATGCCTTGAGCGTGATAACGCTACCTCTGTTGCTGGATGTTCCACTACTCCTACTGTTGCACTATCTTCAACTATTGATGTGGTAACTAACCCCTCTGCGGAGGATACCACTACTATTGCTGATGAAAATGCTAGGTTGAAGACATTGCTTGAAACAGGGATGTGTAAAAGTCTGAAAGGACACCAGACACTTTGCGATGTCCTCAAAAAGCAGATTCTGAACCGAAACCCTAGGAAAGAGGCTGTTGGGTTCGAAAGGAAAATGAATGTTGATGGCTCCTACTGGAAGCCTGAGCAGTATCCCAAAACCACATGGGTTGCTGCAAAGGGACCTTCAGTGGATCCATCCACCTTATCTGGCTTTACCTGTGCTAGCCCTGTTGTCATTGATGAATCCTTTGATGCAAACTATAAATTGTTCAAGAATCAGAATGGTGAAGTGTTTGCCAGTTATATTGGTACTAACTGCAGGAATGGGCCACCTATGAAGAAGATCTGGGTTCCCAAAATCTGTCTCGAAAATCTTCCAGTGAATGTCATCATGACACCACCTGGGAAGAAGACAAACCCCAGACCTAAGGCTTCATATGGTCCAAAGGCTTCATACAGACAGAGGACTCACCTGAGTCACCCTAACGCTAATGTTTTGCAGGGAAACCTTACTCAGACTTATGAATATGAGTGTGTGTCTTCAACCCGCTATGTTCATAGAACTAAGAACTTTTCTGCTTATTCATACGAGTATCATTCATCTCCTGCAAGGCTATTTGCTAGGGCTCCAAAGCCGAAGTTCTCAGATGCTGCACTTAGACTCATTGCTTCTAAGCCACCCCTGAAGATGTGGGTGGTTAAGAAGAATTAACTTTCTTTTGTAGGGAAAGGTCTCCAGCCGAAAAACAAAGGCGTCTGATGCTATTGCTGGGGACCTAAAACATCTTGTAGGGCGCAAGATCAAATGCCCAAATGGTCTCACTATGTATTTTGTTCCTGAATCGCTTGCCATTCATCCTATCAGTCCTAATCTTGATCTAAGCTTCCAGAATCCTCTTGCCCGTCAAATGTTTATGCTTCACAATACTCTTGGTGAAGCCTATCCCCCTAACTGTAATGCAGAGTATGACACCTCGTGCTTCAGAATGGATTATGGATAGCGGATGCACTAATCATATGACTGGTGATCGGAGTCTTCTCATGGACTCAACTTTACGTCCATCTGATAAAAGTCACATCACGTTTGCTGACACTGGTAAAAGCAAGGTATTGGGTCTAGGTAGAGTTGCAATCTCAAGGGATCAGCACATGGATAAAGTGATGCTTGTTGAATCCCTTGGCTTCAACTTAATGTCTGTCTCGATGCTTTGTGACTTGAACATGAGTGTGCTATTCAGAAAATACCGTTGCCTTGTACTAATGGAATCTGACAAGTCTCTAGTGTTTGAAGGGTATCGGAAAGATGATCTGTACATGGTAGATTTCTCAGCAGGACCACAGCTTGCCGTATGCCTTCTGACAAAAGCTTCAGAATGCTGGCTATGGCATCAGAGGCTGGGACATGCTGTCATGAGGAACTTGCACACTCTCGCCAAGAAGAAGCATGTCATAGGCATTGAAGACGTCGAGTTCAAGAAGGATCATTTGTGCGGTGCCTACGAAGCTGGAAAGATGACAAGGGCCAAGCATCCTTCGAAGACAATCATGAGACCTTCTCAACCCTTCGAGCTGCTACACATGGACTTATTTGGTCCCACTCACTACTCCACCCTCACAACAACTGCCTGTCTCTATGGCTTCGTTATTGTTGATGATTACTCAAGATACACATGGGTGCACATAATCCTCTACAAGACTGAAGTGCAAGATGTCTTCAGACGCTTTGCCAATCGAGCCATGAACAATTATGGCGTCAAGATCAAGCATATCTGAAGTGATAACGGCACTGAGTTGAAGAACACTGGACTTGATCTTTATCTGGATACAATGGGAATCACCCATAAGTTCTCTGCTCCATACACACCTCAGCAGAACGGCATCGTAGAGCGCAAGAATAGAACCCTCATCGAGATGGCTCGGACGATGCTCGACGAATACAAGACACCAAGAAAGTTCTGGCCTGAAGCTATTGATACAGCATGCCACGTCATCAACCGTGTTTACATCCATAAGCTTCTGAACAAAACATCCTATGAGCTCCTCACTGGCAAGAAGTCAAATGTCAGCTACTTCAGAGTATTTGGAGCTAAGTGCTGGATCAAGGATCTCCATCACAAGTCAAAATTTGCACCTAAAGCTCACGAAGGCTTGATGCTCGGTTACGGAAAGGACTCGCACTCTTACATAGTCTTCAACCTCTATCTCTACAAAATCGTTGAAACTATGGACGTGCGGTTTGATGAAACCAATGGTTCACAAAGAGAGCTCCTGCCAAGTTCACTAGTCGAAGCTCCACCCAGCGAATCCATCAAGCTAATGGGAACTAGTGGAATCATGCCTACTGAAGCACAGCCTAAAGATGAGCTTATAATTTCTGCACCCAACCAACCTGAAGACAATGCTCACCCTGAAGACAATCCTTCCAATGATGACAATGATCAGCAAGAGTAGAGTCTTCTCCCAGTTCATCCTCGTGTTGCAAATGAAGTACAAATTGAGAAGATAATTGATAGCATCAATGCACCTGGGCTACTTACTCGCTCAAGAGCAACACAGTTAGCAAATTTCTGTGGGCACTTTTCTTTTGTGTCAATATCAGAACCCAAGAAAGTTGCTGAAGCCTTTATGGAACCTGAATGGATTCAAGAAATGCAAGAAGAGCTTCAACAGTTCAAGCTGAACAATGTTTGGGAGCTAGTCAAGCGACCTGATCCTCGCAAGCATAACATTATTGGCACAAAATGGATTTATCAAAACAAGCAAGATGAGCATGGCCAAGTCGTCAGAAACAAAGCACGTCTCGTTGCTCAGGGATATACTCAAGTTGAAGGGATTGACTTCGATGAAACATTTGCTCCTGTGGCTAGGCTTGAAGCTATTCACATATTGCTAGCCTATGCTAACCACAACAACATCTTGCTATATCAAATGGATGTGAAGAGTGCATTTCTCAACGGCAAGATTGAAGAAGAAGTATACGTCGCACAACATCCTGGCTTTGAAGATCCAAAACATCCTGATATGGTGTACAAGCTAAACAAAGCACTGTATGGCCTCAAACAAGCTCCTCGCGCTTGGTATGATAAGATCAAAGACTTCCTGAAGAGCAAAGGCTTCAAACCTGGGTCCCTCGATCCTACACTCTTCACGAAGACATATGATGGTGAACTGTTTGTGTGCCAAATATATGTGGATGACATAATCTTCGGCTGCACCAACCAGAAGTATAGTGATGAGTTTGGATACATGATGCAAGAGCAATATCAGATGTCCATGATGGGTGAGCTGAAGTTCTTCCTTGGTCTTCAAATTCGTCAGCAAAGGAATGGCATCTTCATATCTCAAGAGAAATACCTTAAAGATTGCCTGAAGAAGTTTGGAATGCAAGATTGCAAAGGTTACACGACGCCAATGCCAGCCAAACACCATTTGGGTCCCGACGACAATGGTAAAGAGTTTGATCAAAAGGTATACCGCTCCATGATTGGTTCTTTACTTTACCTATGTGCATCTATGCCAGATATTATGCTTAGTGTTTGCATGTGTGCTCGATTCCAAGCGGCACCAAAGGAATCTCATCACTTAGCTGTGAAGCGAATTCTTCGATATTTGGCTCACACCCCAACACTAGGATTATGGTATCCAAAGGGCTCAGTGTTTGATCTGGTTGGATTTTTGGATGCTGATTATGCTGGTGACAAGGTGGATCGCAAGTCTACATCAGGCACATGTCACTTTCTGGGATGATCACTTGTCTGTTGGTCTTCAAAGAAGCAGAACTGTGCGTCACTCTCAACTGCTGAATCTGAATACATTGCTGCTGGATCTTGCTGTGCTCAGCTTCTATGGATGAAGCAAACTCTCAAGGAATATGGCATCAATCTGAAACAAGTACCTCTCTTCTGCGACAACGAAAGCGCCAACAAGATTGCCAACAATCCAGACCAGCACTCGAAGACAAAGCACATTGAAATTCGTCATCACTTTCTCAGAGATCATGTCATGAAGAAAGATGTTGATATCATTCACGTCAAAACTGAAGAGCAATTGGCAGATATCTTCACAAAGCCCTTGGACGAGAAAAGGTTTTGCAAGTTACGGTGTGAGCTAAATATCTTGGAATCCTCAAATGTCCTGTGATCAGGCACACATCCTAACACTTATGCATATTGATGACTAAGATGTGCAACACACGAAGTAAAGTATATCTTCAATCAATGAAGACTTACATTCTGAGTGTGAATACATTAACGTGGAATTTGAATTCGGAGCGCCATGATAATTGTGCGCCGTGTCTGGGTCTAATACTTCCTATACGGTGGGTAACTCCACCACCAAACTTTTCTGTTTGAAGTGTTTCACTCATGGCGTTGCATTTGATATGTATTCGCATTTGGTTTGTCTTCAATTTCAATTTATCTTCATGATTATCTTCAATACATTGATTTGATTGCTACCTGATATATATACTAGTGTTCTGTGCTCTACATCATTCACTTATAGCTATGTTTCCTTGTTGAATCTTTTGGACTAAGTGAATGTGATGGGACCCTAATCTGTCTATGCTTCCTATCTCAAACTATATCTATCCAAATCATATGCATTCTATTGAAACTGTCGAATGTCTTCTCTGCGTCCTTGTCAGCAGAAGATACAGAGACAAACTTTAAGTCTGCTTTAAATGATTCATTCTTACTTCTTGAAATCCGGAGAAGCCGGAGCGACTATCCGACAAACCTGGCGGGCGTGGGAACGTGGGACAACTCTGAGTATGTTGCATGCTTGCCACGTGCCCCTCAGATGTGAACCGACAGGGGCGCCTGCGTAATTGCGCTGTGCCGCCCACTTCCTTATAAATACCTGTCCCCTGTGGTAAGGAAAACTTCTTCCACCTCTCCACCTCGTCAAAACCCTAGCGCCACCGCTAGCTCTCGACGACGCCGGCGACAAAGCGCTTAGCTGTCGCGACTTCTCCGACGCCGTACTCACGCCGGCCGCGGATATCATTCTCTCCGCCGCCGCTGTAGGTGTCCTCCGTCGCCAAGTTACGGCATGGTGGATTGAACTGCTCGGTCTCCTACTCTTCCCATCTAGCAGTTCTTCGTGTGGTAAATAAAACTCTCTTTTTACTATCTTTTTGATCCTCAAAGATTCATCCTGTCTACCAAAGTAGGATTCTGCCTGTACAAGTTAGATCTATTCTGTCTGCATCTCATACTTCCTAGCATATTCACTTAAGCTTCATATCTAGTTAGATTCCTCACTTGTACTTATTTGCGGATTCGTACAAATCTGGAACCAACTCTCAACATATAAGTGAATGTCTTCGCATCATGAGGTCAATGTCTTCAAACTGATTTATCTTCAAAATCTTCTGAGAATGCATATGACCTCTTCCCTGTCTGTCCAGCAAGCGAAAGCCTCTGAAGCCTTTGAACGTGTTGAAGCCATTCAGTTTGAAATTCATGGCTGCAGAAAAATCAGTAAGGAAGTGTGGCAGACAGCGTCGTGGGGGAACATCAAGAGATTTTCCTGATGACCTCTCAGAGCTTTACAAGACAGATCCTGAAGAGGATTACAATCAGCGCAAGACACGAATCCAATGGATTCAAAGATATTTGGCTGAACAATGGTTCAAATACAAGTTCGTGACCCAGGAATATGCAGAGAAAAACGCCATCAAGCGACCATGGGGAGATATTTTATACAGAAATCTTCCACCCAGGTCCAGAGTTGATGCCATTGCACAAGGCTTCTATCCTTGCATGGTCCGTGGGCCACAACCAGCTGATGCCGACCCATCATCTTTACTCTGGTGTCGCGAAGACAATCTGTTCAAGCGCAATTATCAGTTTGCAAAAGCCTCAGCCAATAAGAACCAAGATTCTTTGGGGTTAGACTTCAACCCTGGTCCTCCTGCTCCTCGTGTTCATGGCACACGTGATGCAGAACCCAATATCATCGGTCCCTTCTACAACCTGGATGGCCTCATCGCTCACATCACAGTCCAAGGTGCCAAAGTGGATCATTCTGATGACGATGCTGACTCTGATGAAGCCACAGCTCCTACTCCAAAGCCGCAGAAGCCCAAGAAGGCTAAGGCTTCAAGATCAACTTCTCCTCCAAAAGCTTAACGTGCGAAGCCACTGGCCACTGCACCTCCTGAAGATAGTGTGCAGTCTGAAGATCTATCACGCATCTCCAAGAAGACGGAGAAGAAGAACAAAATTGTCAAGAATACTGATCAGGCACTGACTCCTGCTGCCATTCTGCGTGAAGAGCCCATTGATCTGTCTAGTGATGAAGATCTTGCAGATGATGCCCTTGAGCAACTGATCAAGAGCAAGGAAGAGGCAGAGATCTTCAATGATTTGCCTCTCTTTGATGTGGCAATTATTCATAACTTCATTGAGGAGTGGTTTGACACCCCAAATCTCAGCTTTGAAGATATGCAACGTCCCATTGGTCTCAGCGTCTCCTTCAATGGAGCCATTGCTTCAGAGCTAGCTCTCGATCAGCGCATCGTTGAGCTGAAGCACAAGATCGACTATGAGAAAGCTCAGTTCAAGAAGCATGTGGCCAAGCTCAGCGTGCAAGATGTCAAAAACTTCAAATCATGCTGCACGAGCTCAAAGAATCCTTTCTCAAAAAGCGTGAAGAAGCTAAAGGTTCTCGTGAGCGGATGAAGAACCTGGATGACAAATGTGTGCAAGCCTACAATGAGGCTGAGAAGCGCAAGGCTCTTGGTCGTCCTGGCATCGAGCCACGAATGGCTGCAAAGAAAAAGAAGCCATCGACTGACCAAACTGCTCCTTCAAGGCAGGAAGAGCCGCGCATTGTCTTCCCAACCAGCATCACCGGCTCGAAGCCAAAGGTCAGATCAACCGCTTCTGAGCTAAAGAAGACGAGAACTTCCGAGGCTGAAGCTAGGAAAAGGAAAAATACTGAAGCCTCTGATACTGCTCCCTCCAAGAAGAAGCGCAGAACCAAGAAGGATAGGGCTGCTCCCTCAGAGCCCTTAGTTGTTGAACCTATTTCAATGGTCCCTCCTGCATCTGAACACCAAGATCAATAGATGATAGTTCATGAGCCTACTTCCATAGAGGCTCATGAAGCTGAAGACATTCCAGCAGTTGACCCCACCGCTGCTGAAGACATTGGTCACCACGACAATGTTGAAGATGATGTAGTGCTTCCTCAGATCGAACACGACCTGGTATCATCGCCTGTTCTCACGAACAGCGAACTCATCAGCATTGCTCGTCCTCTAACCCCAATTGCTCAGGATGCATCATGGGCTGATCACCTGTAACGCCCTCGATGCGGCTATATCTCCCACGTGTCGAAGCACGACTTAGAGGCATAACCGCATTGAAAGCAATGTCGCAAGTGAGGTAATCTTCACACAACCCATGTAATACATAAGGGAAAGAGATACATAGTTGGCTTACAATCGCCACTTCACACAATACATGAGTAAAGCATTACATCAAAAGATACAATCAAGGTCCGACTACGGAACCAAAATAAAAGAAGACTACCCCAAAAGCTACACAGATCCCCGATCGTCCCAACTGGGCTCCACTACTGATCAACTGAAACGAAACAACACAATGAACAAGATCTTCATCGAGCTCCTCCTTGAGCTCGGGTGCGTCACCTGCACGGTTTCATCGGCACCTGCAAACTGGTTTTGGAAGTATCTGTGAGTCACGGGGACTCAGCAATCTCACACCCGCGAGATCAAGACTATTTAAGCTTAAAGGTGGGACAGGGTAGTGAGGTGGAGCTGCAGCAAGCGACTAGCATATCTGGTGTCTAACATACACAAATGAGAGCGAGAAGAGAAGGCAAAAGCACGGTCGAACAACTATGATCAAGAAGTGATCCTGAAACTACTTACGTCAAGCATAACTCCAACACCGTGTTCACTTCCCGGACTCCGCCAAGAAGAGACCATCACGGTTACACACGCGGTTGATGTATTTTATTTAAGATCAACTTCGGGTTTTCTACAACCGGACATTAACAAATTCCCATCTGCCACATAACCGCGGGCACGGCTTTCGAAAGTTCAAACCCTTCAGGGGTGTCCCAACTTAGCCCATGATAAGCTCTCGCGATCAACGAAGGATATTCCTTCTCCCCGGGAAGGCCCGATCAGTCTCGGAATCCCGGCTACAAGACATTTTGACAGTAATAAAACAAGTCCAGCAAAACCTCCCAGCGTGCCGACACCCTGATAGTAGCCGCGCGTATCTCGTCTCAGGCCACGACCGGATAAGCTAAGCGTACAGGTACCAACATAACCCAAGTTGCCAAGGGACGGTCCCGCACGGTGCTCTAGTTTGGACCAACACTTAGACAAGCATTGGCCCGGGGGGGCTAAATAAAGATGACCCTCGAGAGAGCGACTCCCAAGGGAAAAGTAGGTGGTGGTGAGGCAAATGGTAAGAGCAATGTTGGGCCTTGCTGGAGGAGTCTTATTCAAAGCGAACTGTCAAGGGGGTCCCATAAATCACCCAACCGCGTTAGGGACGCAAAATCCGGGAACATAACACCGATATGACAGAAACTAGGGCGGCAAGAGTGGAACAAAACACCAGGCATAAGGCCGAGCCTTCCACCCTTTACCAAGTATATAGATGCATTAATTAAATAAGATATATTGTGACATCCCAACAAGTAAACATGTTCCAACAAGGAACAACATCTCCATGTTCCAACAAGGAACAAACTTCATATTCACCTGCAACTAACAACGCTATAAGAGGGGCTGAGCAAAGCGGTAACATAGCCAAACAACGGTTTGTTAGGACAAGGTGGGTTAGAGGCTTGACATGGCAACATGGGAGGCATGATAAGCAAGTGGTAGGTATCGCAGCATAGGCATAGCAAAAGAGCGAGCATCTAGCAAGCAAAGATAGAAGTGATTTCGAGGGTATGGTCATCTTGCCTGCAAGGTTCTCAGAGTTGTCGAAGGCTTGATCCTCGTAAGTGTTCTCAACAGGTTCCTCGATCACGTACTCGTCTCCCGGCTCTACCCAAAACAAGAACACAAGCAAAGGAACAACTATCAACCACGATGCAATGCGCAAGCAACATGATGCAAAAACATGGCATGATATGTGAGATGTGGTATGCAATGCATATGCGTGCTCCGGAAGGAAAAGATGAACAGGGCATAATCATGGCAAAACAAGTATGCCACAGGAAAGGTGAGGTGATTTCGGTTGAAATCGATATAAAGATCACCGGAATCGGATGCACGGTTTGCAAATGACAACCAAAACAACAATGACAAGATTCTGCCATTAACAGCATGATGCTACTTAGCAAGCAACAAGAAATTAAGCTACTGCACCCAAACATATCAACAAACCATATGACAGTGAACTACTCAAGATGCTTGACAAAAAATGAACAATGAGCTACGGCTAAAACACACCATAACAGGTTCAAACAAGCATGGCAAAAGCGCAAAAGATAACAGGTTCACAGACTTAGTGAAAATACTAACATGCCATAATTTAACATCAGGAAGACATGTTTAGAGCAAGGAAACAACATGCTACAGGAACACAATATAGCAAAAAAAAGGCATGTCATGAATCTACTCAAAACATTGAACAAAAGTCCCTTACTGACCATGAGCCAAAAAGGAACAGAAAATATAATAGCACCCATGTCAATTAAACAAGTTTCGTTACAGTTTTCAGACTTAGCAGAAAACTGGACATGTCAAAAACAGATAGCAAGTAGGCATGTTTACGAGCTCGATGCACTCACTACAGAGCATTGCATGATAAACTAAGCATACAACCATCAAGAAAACATGGCACAGAAGCTATACATGGCAATAACAACATCATATCATGCAAGGATCAACTACACCAAGCTTGGGAAAATCGCATAACATGTAAACAATCTGCCAGAAACATTTTATAGCAAAAGTAGAGCTCGATTGACTCAAGCTATGGCACTCCATAATTACAACAAAGGCATGGATGGATAGAGCATAACCATATGTAAAAAACATCCTTACTGATCGTCCTCAAAATAGGCATGGATCTCACTGAAATCAGCAACATTATGTACCCTAGTTTGCGTGCTTGTGCTAGTCACCACAAGGATCACAACACCCCTGTAACGATGGCATGTCATATTACAAAACACATGTAGGACTCCAGTTCATAGGATGCACACATCAATCATGGCAAAAATGACAAAAGTGAATGTACTGAAACAGATCTGAAACTAACATCACATAGCCCTCTTACAACAGCATTTCGGGCACCAAGATGAGCTCAAATGAAAATGATGCAATGAGATAAAATTATGTACTCATCGAGGCGAACAATTTGACATACTACACGCCCAAAACAGAGCAGCATGCAGCAAGTTATGATGCGATGAATAGTGGCACAAAATTTAGCAGATCTGGGGACTTAGCAGAAAAACCACCTCGCAAAAATGGGACGAGGAGGACCCGGGACGGAGGGGATCGGGACGGCGGGCGGCGTTTGGTTCCGGGACGGGTGGATCTCATCCCACCTGTCCGGATCTGGGACGGGGCGGCCGCCGGCGGTGGCGAGGTCGCCGGAGGAGGGCCGGGCGGCGACGTGGAGAAGGCGGCGCGGGACGGGCGGCTCCGTGCGGCCCGGGCGGCGGAGCTTGGCGCGGGGGCGGCGGGGCGGAGCCGGCGGAGGACGGGCGGCGCGGTGGAGATCGCCGGCGGCGGTGGGCGGCGGGGATGCGGTCGCGGGCAGCTCGGGCGCGGGAGGCTGGGCGCGGCGCAGGCTCGGCGGCGGAGGAGCGCCGGCCCGTGCGCAGCGTGGGCGGGCCGGCCACGGGCCGCGGCGGGCATCGGCGGGCGCGGTGATGTGGGCGCAGGCGGCGGCGAATCGGGCGACGACACGTGGCGGCGGCGCGGGGAAGTTGGACACGTCCGTCGGCGGACGGACATGTCCGGTTGCGAGGTGGGATGAAGGCTAGGGTTTGGTCTGCGAGAATTTCGGGGAGAGACACATATTTATAGGTAGAAGGAGCTAGGAGACTCCAATTGAGGAGCGGTTTGCGGCCGCGCGATTGTGATCGAACGACCGAGAATATGGATGGGGTTAGGATGGGTTTTGGGCCACTTTGAAGGGGGTGTTGGGCTGCATTACGAAAGAGGCCTCCGCGGTTACCCGGTTAACCGTTGGAGTATCAAACGACCTCCGAATGACCCAAAACTTGACAGGCGGTCTACCGGTGCTATACCAAGGCCTCTTGGCAAACCTCGGTCCATTCCGAGAAAGTTTAATACCCGCTCACGGAATAAGGTAAAAGGGGACGCCAGGGAACATAGGAGCGCCGGATTGCAAAACGGACAACGGGGAAAATGCTCGGATTCATGAAACGAACACGTATGCGAATGCGATGCACATGATGACATGACATGAAATGCATGACAAGGACAAAATGCAAAAGAAGGAAAACCCAACCACGGAGGGAATATCATATCACATTGTCGAAAATGGCAAGAGTTGGAGTTACAAATATGGCAAGTTACATCCGGGGTGTTACATCACCCACAACAGCAAGAGACCCCAAGTACTCCCCAATATCAAGCTACCCCATCTGTGCAAGAAGAAGATGATGACTTCGAGGCCCAGCCAACTCCATCTCCAAAGGCGTCGCCAGCGTTGCGCAGGCTTCGCAAAGGACCAAGGCCTCAAGTTCCTCTCTCGAGCGTTCCAGAAGGAGAAGTGCCCCAACAATCTATTACACGTCAGGTGTTTCCAGATGCCACTCCCACTGTGAATTTCTCCGAGTATGAAGCCAAAGGTGCTGAAGACATTCCGGCTGCATCAGCCGATGACAACCAAGAAGAAGAACGTGTCCCAACTCCCCCCGTTACTGAAGAAGTGATTCCTGAAGTGAACATGTCAGTGCCCGACCCTCCAGCTCATCAAGTGGAGGTTGAAAATCTTAAGGCTTCCACCACCAACACAAATGAAGCCAATGACGTAGTCATGGCTGAAGCAAATGTGGAGCCTGCACCAGCCAATGTGCCAGAAGCCAATGATGCAACTGCACCTGAAGCCTCTGTTATGCAGCCTGAAGCCAATGTTGATGCCACTGCTCCTGCTCCCCCACAAAGGCCACACACTATCGAGAAAGAATTCAACTATGGCCAGCTTATCACTGTGAAATGGCCTGTTCTGACTCCTCCGCCTGCTGTTGGTCCTCAGTTTGATTACCACGTTGAGCACAGGCCACGGGTTCAGAAGCCAAAGCCAAGGTTGCACAGGTTTCCAGGTACTGCATCAGCACCAGGATCTTTTAATATCAATGGCTTCAAGGCACACAATATTTTCTTTGACAGAGCCAAGAATCCCTACTCAAGAGCAAGAATATCTTCTGATCGGTTCTGGAGCTATCAGCAGTGAAGCTATTACTCATGCATTCTGTACAATCAAGGTCGCATTTTCCCACATATGCGTCTTGATGCTGAAGCTATAACTGGTCTACCCTGTCTAGAAGAAGCTCTAGACTGCTTCAGAGAGTCTGGATTGCTGCAGTTCGTCACCGATTAGGAGCACTGGAATGAAGAATTACTGCTCCAATTCTATGCCACTCTCCACATTCGTGGCTACTACAGGGATGCTAAGACATGGGTTCTCGAGTGGATGACAGGCAATGTTCATCATGAAGCCAAAGCCTTTGATGTCATTGAGCTTACTGGCCTGCCCACTCCAGATGATCTCTATGAACCCGGTTGTCAGCTTCACAATGATGCTATGGAGAGCATTTTCCACAAGCCTGAGCCCAATATGAGTCAGATGCTCAGCATGATGAAGCCTTTGCCTCCAGATGTTGAATACCCTAAGGCGTTCTTTGTTGAAGACCTTGAGTATCTGCCCCACACCATCTATCACATTATCAGGCGAACTCTTTGGCCTATCAAAGGACACTCCCCAAATCCCAAGTTGGAAGGGGCAATGAAGACTTTGGTTTTCCATATTCTTCATGGAAAACGCTTCAATGCACAAGATTTCTTTATCCGCCAACTTGCTGCATCAGGGTCTGACATATTTGGTCTGAAGTTCTATTCTCCCTGGATTATGCGTCTGATCAAGCTCCACTCTGCCTTCAACTATCAACCCTCTACACGCAATCATATCATCTTTATGCCAGAAGTTGATTTGTTTGTTGAAGCCATATACCCAGAGACTGCAAAGGAGCCTCTTGGTCTTCAGAATGCTAACCATCAAAGCTTCACCCAAAACGATGAAGGAATTCAAGCTGTTGCTCGTGCTATCCATTGGCTGGGATTACTCGCTTGCCTCACCGCGCGCAAACTGAAGCTACTGAAAGCACAATTTCCCAAAGGCCTAAGAAGTGCTCCCGCACTCTCAATGACCGAGAGCTTCTGGTTGACCTTCATCAGAAACAAGATAAGCATCATGACTGGCTGAAGCGCCAAATGCAGAGCCTCTTGGTGGACGTCAATTGAATTCGCAGTCTTGCCACCAAGAATGCTTTTGTCACGCATGAAACCTGTTGGCGATCATGGAAGAGTTTGACACTGCTCAGTGCTGAAGCAGATCTTCAAGACGATGGCTTCACTGAAAGATTCAAGTTTGACTCCACTCCTCCACGGAATGTTGTCCTACGTCGAACTCCATCTCTTGTAGACTCTGACTATTCTTCCTCTGCTGCAACTGTCAATGCCAAAGTGATCGATGAAGAAGACGATGCTACTTCGCCGCCACCTTCTGCACGCATCGACACTGCACCAAGCTCGTCTACACCGCCAAACGACAACGACAACCCTGCTGCTTCATCTACTCCTCATGAGGACGAGTAGACGCTCTATGTTTCGAACCTTTTTGGTCATTGCTGACAACAGGGGGAGAAGCATATGAGTTTGATAGTCTTCAAGCGTGTTCATATGGGCGGTTGCTTTATATTTTGCCTAGTGTTTACAACTCGCGTTTTGATACATTTGGTTCTTTGAGTTGTAATACTTAAACTCGATGGTCGTCTGCTAGTTATTTGCTATTCTGTGATGCGATGATAATTTCCGGATGTGCGATGATAACTTCTGCACTTAGGTCATTCCACAGACGTCCATTTTTCATTATGCATGTCATTATCTTCGTTACATCTTATCATGCATGATGAATTGTCGTCATAAGTTGAAGAGGATCTCCACAAGTACAACCTTCCATGTGCATTTGCATTCCAAAAGCAAATTACTTATATGCACATCTTCAGGGGGAACCTCTGTAACTTATGAAAACAATCCTCTATCCTTTACAATTTCACATACTTTATCCCCGTTGAAAACTTCAACCAGTTTGTCATCAATCACCAAAAAGGGGGAGATTGTAAGTGCATCTAGTGCCACCCCTAGTTGGTTTTGGAGTATTGACGACAAATTTGGTTGAGGGACTAATGTGTTTGTGAGAATTGCAGGATAACACAGGTAGTGTCCCTCATTGATTCGGTTTACCTACTGGAGATGACCCCTAAAAATGTATGAAGACATTGACGACAATGGTGGTATATGAAGATATTCATATTGAAGACTATGACATGAGAAGACATTCAGTGAAGACTATGGAGCGCGAAGACTTAGTTGTTTCGTTGTTTCCTTTTCTTCCTTGTTGAGTCATAGGAACCACCGTACTGTTACGTGGGGTCCAAGTGAACATAGTCAGAGTGACTGAAGTGATGCTCAACCCAAATCCTATGTCTTCAAGCGAAGACAATGAGAGAAAATCTTATCCAGAGCTGGATGAGTCAGCTTTGCTTGTAGCCCAAGTAAAGTTGCCGTGTGTGCTTGAAATCTGACCGTTGGAACACATGTCAGTTCCTTAGTAACCCAGGGTCATTTAGGACATATCAGGTTGGGTTGCCTAGTGGCTATAAATAGCCCACCCCCTACACCATAAATTTGTGGCTGCTCAGAGTTAGTGCACGGCTTTTGTCGTTTGAGAGCAACCCACCTCGAAGCCTTTGAGAGAGAGAAATCCTTGCGAGGACAAAGCACAAACACCCAGAGCCAAAGAGTGTTAGGCATCACTGAAGTCTTTCTGTCTGTGTGACCTGAAGACTTATTACACTTGAGGACTGTGAATCCTCCAGCTGGTTAGGCGTCGCGTTCTGAGCATCCAAGAGTCATTATGGATCGCCGGTGAACGAAGTCTGTGAAGGTTCGGAAGTCTACCTTGAAGACTTACCAGAGTGATTGGGCGAGGACTGTGTGTCCTTAGCTCAAGGGGAATAAGGTGAAGACGCGGTCTTGTGAGTTGAATCTCAGCCTCCCTAACCATACGTACAGTTGTCACAGCAACTGGAACTGGTCCAACAAATCATGTGTCTTCAACAAGTGACTGGTTCTATCCTCTCCTTCTCTTTACTTAAAGTTTGTCTTCGTGAAGTCATTGCCAGCTTGCCATACATGTTTGACTTCATTTCTTGACTACTATCATCGTTTGGCTTCATACCATCTTCCACCCTGATCTCTACTACCTAGCTGCTATTAGTCCTTGTGATTTCACTTCATTACATATTTGACTATGGCTTGCTTAGTGTAGTCTACCTTCCGCTGCATCTCATTAGGTTCATTTTTATTGTTTGTCTTCGAAACTTCCATGTTCTGATGACTTTCATAAAAATCGCCTATTTACCCCCCTCTAGTCGATAACTAGCACTTTCAGTTTGCCATGAAGTATATGAAAAACCAGAGTCTTCATTGCGCCTTCTAGCTTGGCATTTGGAGAGTGTCCTTTGATAGGCCAGAGAGTTTGCCTGATAATGTGATATATGGTGCGGGGCAGATACTCAAGGTCTTCAACAAAGAACTCCTTAGGATATTTAGCATCTGGGGGCAAAGGCTTCATCATGCTAAGCATCTGACACATATTGGGCTTAGGCTTGTGGAAGATGCTCTCCATAGCATCATTGTGAAGCTGACAACCAGGTTCATAGAGATCATCTGGAGTGGGCAGGCCAGTAAGCTCGATGACATCAAGGGCTTTGGCTTCATGATGAACATTGCTTGTCATCCACTCGAGAACCCATGTCTTTGCATCCCTGTAGTAGCCACGAATGTGCAGAGTGGCATAGAATTGGAGCAGTAATTCTTCATTCCAGTGCTCCTTATCTGTGACAAACTTCAGCAAGCCAGACTCTCTGAAGTAGTCCAGAGCTTCTTCCAAACAGGGCAGACTAGTTATAGCTTTAGTATCAAGGTGCATATGTGGGAAAATGCGACCTTGATTGTACAGAATGTGTTGGGGATATTGCTATTTGGGTAAACCGGCCTATAAGGCCCGGGTTAGCTCCGTCAATAGACCTGAGATGTTAAAGCCCAAGGAGAAATAGAAGGGCCCGAAGCTTATAATCGGTTTAGAGGTTTTACGGCGTAAACCGGCTTGAGGTAAACTTGCATTGTAAGTTAGGAATAGAGAGACCGACCCGGGCACGTTTATGAACTGGGGGTTGGAACTTTACAGACCGACGGGCGTCACCCGTGTATATAAGGGGACGACCCGACGGCGGTTTAGGGACAGAGAACAAGAACTCGAGGTTTAGGCGAAGCTTATCGCTCCCTAAGCCCTCGAAACCCATCAATCCCATCACAACTAGACGTAGGCTTTTACCTTCATTGAAGGGGCCGAACTAGTATAAACACCGTGTCCTTGCGTCCGCTTTAACTCCTTCAAATTAACCCGTTGCGATGGCTCCACGACTACGTCCTTTCGCTAGGACATCTGCCGTGACAAATCCACGACAGTTGGCGCCCACCGTGGGGCTATCGCGAGATGGTTTCAAGTTTTTGGAGGGCCACTTTGAAGGACTCGAGGGTTACGCTGTGGGTCGGATGACCAAGAGCCGCCGCGGAAAACTCTACATCGACAGCACAGGCTGGGGCCCCGACGCCGGCTCGATCGAGTACGGGTACCGGGTCCCCTTTGGCGGCATCCATGTTTTCATCGGCAAGATCGGAGAACCAGGCCCCGAGTTAGGCGTCTGCGCCGACCTCGTCGAGACAGCTCAGTGCACGAGATCGGCCCTGGCTAAACCGACCAGGAAGCACGCCTTCGTGGGAGTCATCCACGGAGGAAGCTACGAGGAAGGATCCGAATCCGGTGACGAAACCGCCATCTACTCCGGCGATGAAACGTCGACCGGGGAAACCGAATCTCTTTACCAGTTGCAAGATGATCGGATTGGGGGCGGCTCCGATGGCAACAGTATTCCGGACCCCTCTGATCTGCCCTATCGGGTTGGGATCTTCATGGCTGGAACACAGGCGGTGCCACAATCATCAACTGCAGAGCAGCGACTCCAGATCGGCAGCGGCAACGGCTGCGCGGGCAGGAGACCCTACGGGTTCACCAGCCAAAATTTTGTCAGACCTGTTTGACGCACTGGCAGCGCTAATGGCGGAAGCCAACCCGGTGGATCAGGAGGTTCACAATGCTGAGATTGCCAAAGTGAGAGAGCAGATCACTCAAGCTAAAGCGGAGCTGGCAGCAGAAGAGATCAGGATGACGGCGGAGCGCGCCGCTTTGGATGCACAGGCTTACAGGCTCATGATGGACCAGAATGCGTCTCAGGAAGTCCTGAAGAGGAAATCCCGATCTCGATTGCCCGCAGCCCTCGACGCCCGAAATCTCTTCAACACCCCGGGGGTAAACCGTGAAGGAATTCAAAAGCTCAAACACTTTCCAATATGATCACAGCTCCGGCGGCGGTTCAGGTTCCGGATCAGGATACGGTGGCGGAAATCCCGGTCCAGGGGTCCAGGGTAATCCGGGCGGACAGGACAGCCGAAATAATCAAAATAATCAAAGTGGTTACGGACAGCAGCAATCAGGTTATCAGAGCAACCCGAAACAGTTGAGTGGTGGACAGTATCATGTCTTCACTACAAGCTTGGATAAACGGGATAGAAAGCTTCACAGGCGGGCAGTCAGTGCTATCGAACCGGCCACGCCTCACTATCTGCGCTGGTCGGAACAGCCTATCATATGGAGCCGAGAAGATCACCCTCCCAGGGTTTATAATCCGGGTCAGTTAGCATTGGTGGTGGCGCCTCAGGTGGGAGGTTATAAGATCACCAAGGTGCTCATGGACGGAGGGAGCAGCATTAACATCTTGTATTATGAGACCTTCCTTCGCATGGGACTGGTGGATAAGGATCTCAAACCGACCAATACAGTGTTCCACAGGGTGGTGCCTGGCAAGTCTGCATACCCGGTTGGTAAGATAGCCCTTGAAGTGGTCTTTGGCGATAGTCACGATTCCAGATCAGAGACGCTGACGTTCGAAGTGGTTAAAATCCAAAGTCCGTACCACGCTTTGTTTGGACGGCCAGCCTATGCAAAATTTATGGCACGGCCCTGCTATGTATATCTGCAACTTAAGATGCCGGGTTACAAGGGCACTATAACGGTTCATGGGAGCCGTCGAATCGCTTTGGAATGCGAGAAAGGAGATGCGACGTATGCAGAATCGGTTTGTGCTACGGAGGAGCTAAAGCAGTACAAAGACAGTGTTGACCCGGAGGACATGACTTCGTTGAAGAAGCCAACCACGGACCACGATCCGGCCTTGAAGTTCAAATCGGCTGCCGAAACTAAGCTTGTTGACTTCGTACCTGGCGATTCGTCCAAGCAGTTCAGCATCAGTGCAAACCTGGATCCAAAATAGGAAAGCGCGCTCATCGAGTTCATCCGTGAGAATCGGGACATCTTTGCATGGAAGCCGTCTGACATGCCTGGTGTGCCGAGGCGACTCGCTGAGCACACCCTTAATGTGGATCCTAAGTATAAACCGGTAAAGCAGTTCTTACGCCGGTTTAACGAAGAAAGACGTAAAGCGATTGGTGAGGAAGTGGCCAGGCTCCTGGCAGCTGGGTTTATCGTTGAGGTTTTTCATCCCGAATGGCTTGCTAATCCGGTGCTGGTTCTTAAGAAAAACGGCACCTGGCGCATGTGTGTGGATTACACAGACTTGAATAAAGCTTGTCCAGCGGATCCTTTTGCTCTCCCCCGGATTGATCAGATCATTGATGCTACGGCAGGTTGCGAGCGTTTGAGTTTTTTGGATGCCTATTCGGGTTATCACCAGATCAAGATGGCAGTTAAGGACCAGGAGAAGACGGCGTTTATTACTCCCTTTGGAGCCTTCTGCTATGTGTCTATGCCCTTCGGGCTTAAGAGTGCGCAGGCTACTTATCAACGATGTGTGCAAAATTGCCTCCACGAGCAGATTGGTCGTAATGTGCATGCTTATGTGGATGATATTGTGGTCAAGTCACGAAAGAAGGAGACCCTGGTTGACGATTTGAAGGAGACTTTCGATAACTTGAGAGTGTACCAAATGATGCTCAACCCAGCTAAATGTGTTTTTGGTGTACCTGCAGGCAAGTTGTTGGGATTTTTAGTGTCCCATAGAGGAATTGAGGCCAATCCGGAAAAGATCACAGCCATCACCTCCCTGGCCAAACCGAAATGCGTCAATGATGTTCAGCGCATGGCCGGGCGGATTGCAGCGTTAAGCCGGTTTATCAGTCGCCTCGGTGAAAAGGCGATCCCCTTGTATCAAATGCTCAAGAAGACGGATCAATTTGTCTGGAGTCCGGAGGCTGATAAAGCGTTTGAGGACTTGAAGCGACAGCTAGTCAATCCGCCAGTGTTGGCAGCCCCTGTAGATAAAGAGCCACTCCTGTTATATGTTGCAGCGAATGCCAGAGCGGTTAGTGTGGCGATGGTGGTAGAACGAAAGGAGGCTGGAAAGGAACATCCGGTTCAGCGACCGGTTTACTACATCAGTGAAGTGCTTATCGAGTCCAAACAAAGGTATCCGCATTGGCAGAAGCTGGTATATGGTGTTTTTATGGCAAGCCGGAAGCTGAGGCAATATTTTCAAGGACACCCCATCACGGTGGTCAGTTCTGCTCCTTTGGGTGACATCATACAGAACCGGGAGGCGACCGGTCGGATTGCCAAGTGGGCTATCGAGCTCGGGCCGCACGATTTAAGATACGTACCCCGGACGGCCATAAAGTCACAAGCACTTGTCGATTTCATAAATGATTGGACAGAGTTACAAGCACCTGAGGAGAAGCCAGATAACACCTATTGGACTATTCATTTTGACGGGTCCAGACAATTGGAAGGCTCGGGGGCTGGAGTCGTTTTAACTTCCCCACGAGGAGATAAGTTTTGTTATGTCCTCCGTTTAATGTTCCCCTGTACAAATAATGCGGCTGAGTATGAAGCTTTGCTTCATGGTCTTCGGATGGCTAAAGAGATGAATCTGAGCAGAGTTAGGTGCTTTGGTGATTCGGATCTGGTGGCTCAGCAGGTATCTGGCACCTGGGATTCTAAGGACCCGCTCATGGCTGCATACCGACGTGAAGTGGATATGGTAGCCGGGCATTTCAAAGGCTATCAAGTGGACCATGTGGACCGCAGAAAGAATGAGGCAGCGGACGCTTTAAGCCGCTTGGGCTCTCAGCGTAAACCGGTCCCACCCAATGTTTTCTTGGATGTATTGTATCACCCATCGGTACAGCTACCCGGTGAGCTGGAGTTGGCTGTTCCTGATCCGGAGGCTCAACTAGTGGCGGCTCTTCACGTCACCCCGGATTGGACGCTCCCTTATCTGGCATATATGAACCGGGGTGAGTTGCCAGAAGACGAAAGCTTGGCTCGACAGATAGTACGGCGGTCCAAGTCTATGACCATTCTCAAAGGAGAGCTACATCATCGCAGCGTGTCAGGAGCGCTGCAACGGTGCGTATCCCCTGAGGAGGGGTGCGAGATATTACGCGAAATACATGAAGGGGATTGCGGCCACCATGCCGGTTCAAAATCATTGGTGGCTAAAGCGTTCCGCCACGGTTTCTACTGGTTAACTGCTCATGCCGATGCAGAGGACCTGGTCAGGTTATCTGATGGTTGCCAGAAATTTTCCAGACGAGCGCACATACCGGCTCAAGAATTGAGGATGATTCCGATCACTTGGCCGTTTGCGACTTGGGGGCTTGATATGGTTGGGCCTTTTAAGCGTTCCAAAGATAAGAAGACCCACCTATTGGTGGCGGTTGACAAATTTACAAAGTGGGTGGAGGCAGAACCTGTCAGTAAATGTGATGCGGCCACGGCGGTTCGGTTTATAAAGAAGGTGATCTTCCGGTTTGGTTTTCCGCACAGCATCATCACAGATAATGGTACCAATCTATCCAAGGGGGCCATGAAAGAGTTCTACGCACGGGAGCATATACGGCTTGATGTTTCTTCGGTAGCTCACCCACAATCTAATGGTCAGGCAGAACGAGCGAATCAAGAAATCTTGAGAGGTATCAAGCCCCGGCTTCTGGTCCCTTTGCAAAGGACGCCGGGTTGTTGGGTGGAGGATCTACCGTCTGTATTATGGAGCATCAACACCACGCCCAACAGATCCACGGGGTTTACGCCGTTTTTTATGGTCTATGGAGCAGAGGCGGTTCTCCCAAGTGATATACGACATGACTCACCTCGTGTGGCAGCGTATGTTGAAGCGGACAACGAGCAGGCACGGCAGAACGCTCTTGACTTGTTAGATGAGGAACGTGACTTAGCGGCTGCCCGTTCAGCGATTTACCAGCAAGATCTTCGCTGTTACCACAGCCGTCGGGTTAGGACCAGAACCTTTCAGGAGGGGGATTTGGTGCTTCGGCTCATCCAGGATCAGTCCGATCAGCATAAATTATCCCCGCCTTGGGAGGGACCTTTTGTGGTCAGCAAGAATCTGAATAATGGGTCATACTACCTGATTGATATTCGAGAGCACAAAGATTCGCGCACATCAGAGGAGGAGACCAGCAGGCCGTGGAATATAGCTCATCTTCGACCTTATTATACATGAGCCTTGGGCTCTGCTTATGTACATATCATGACCATGTATATATTATGATTAATACAATAAACCGGTCACTGGAGTTGATTCGCTTTAATGCAATTTCTGGTCGCTTCAAAGAGGATCAAAGTGAAGACTCCGGTTTATAGTCTGGTTCAAGGGAAGATGACTCCCGCAAAGCTTTGAGGCCCTTAATATCCGGTTTAAAGATCCCGGTTCAAGCATGAGGCTTCCTGTTCAAACATAGGTCGTATTCGAACCAAAGAGAACATAGCTATTCAAACATGGGGCTTCCTGTTCAAACATAGGTCGTATTCGAACCAAAGAGAACATAGCTATTCAAACATGGGGCTTCCTGTTCAAACATAGGTCGTATTCGAACCAAAGAGAACATAGCTATTCAAACATGGGGCTTCCTGTTCAAACATAGGTCGTATTCGAACAAAAGAGAACATAGCTAACCCTATAAAGTCAGTTGGGGACCTAGTCGGCCTGAACCGTAGCTACACCTCCGGGGGGCTTGGTCATGTCTTGACGACGGTAACGCCTTCTGGCTGGCACATTTGCCACTGAATCAGTTGGGGACCTAATCGACTTGAACCGTAGATTACGCCTTATGGGAGCTCGGTCATGTCTTGATGATGGTAATGCCTTCTGGTCGGCTTTTTAGCCAATGAATCATTTGGGGGCTTGGTCGTGTCCGAACCAACGCAATGCCACTTGATCGGCCCTTGGCCACTGAGTCACTTGGGGGCTTGGTCGAATCCGAACCAATGCAATGCCATTTGACCGGCATATTTGCCACGATTCAGTTAGGAACCTAGTCGACCTAAACCGTAGCTACACCTCTTGGGGGCTTGGTTTATTTTGTCTTGACGATGGTCACGCCTACTGAACGGTTCATAGCAACCACTATTTGCATGCGTTTTACTATCGCGTTGGCCTTTCGTATTTGGTTTTTGTTTTTTGCCTTTATTGTGGTATTTTTTGTTCTTCGGAACGACAAGTGCTTTTAAACCGATTCAGCTGACACAGCCTAGTCCGTTTTTTAACCCGGAGGCAAGTTGCCCGGTTTGGCAAAGGCGCAGCACGATTCATAGGGTCGAAAGATCTTGTGTACTCAGTAAAGACAGGAAACATAAAGTTGGAAAACGTCATTGGAAAGAGCATCAGTACCCGTGCGCGAAGGCACATTCAAATGCAGAGGTATTAAACTATTTTATTACAAGGCAGCGTAGTGCCTGAATATATTGTTCGTTGACGGATTAAACGTCACCAATTAAGGTGAAACGGAGCGTTGATTACGCCTGTTCGTCGCCTCGGTTCGAAGGCTGCGGATCATCTTGCGCCGCATCCTCTTGGCTACCCATTGGCTGGAAATCAGCAGTGGTCCAGTCGATTCCCATTAGCGCTTGAAAGACAGCTTCTTCGTGAATCAGCAAAGACGGTTCAATGTCAGGAGCGTAGGTATGCTTACGGATTGGAGGAATAAGGTTTTCCGCTGCAGGGACCAGGGCAGCTACTCGCTGTTCTGGTTATCATATTGGGCTTGGTAATGGGTCAGATCTGCTTCTTCAGCCAATTGACAAGCTAGGGGGCGCACCGCCCGGTTTATCGCCCTCAAATCATCTTCACCAAAGTCTGAACCATCTTCTTTCAAACTGGGGTATCCTTGGGCCGCTTCGACAGGATCGAAATCTGGTACCCACGCTTTGGCCCGGATCAAGGCAGTGATGGCTCCAGTTCGAGCAGCTGATCTTTTCAACTCTTCAATCCGGGCTGGAAGCATGGATAGCCTCTTTAACGTGTCTTGAATCAGAGACGGTGCAGGGTGGTTGTGCGACGCAGTGGTGATAGCTCTCTGTGCTCCGGAGTACAACTGTTCAATCAGAGTATAAGCAGCTTTGAGTTTCATCCGCACATCAGAACCCAAGTGTCCAATACGTGAGCCTGCAGTGTTTCAAGATGGATTACAAACCGGACATAGGATATAGCAGACAAGGTACAAATTGGAAGAAGGGCATCGAAAAATTTACCAAAGACGGCAGAGGTCATGGAGTGTATTTGTCGCTTCACGGTGGATAATTCATCGACCACCGATTTGAGAGCAGCTTCAGCATTTTCGGCCCTCTTCGTCAAAAGAGCTTTTTCAGTAGCCCAAACAGCTTGCTCCTTTTTGTGGTCTTCTTTCAGCTGTTCCATAACGGTTAAGGCATTGGTCAATTCCTCCTTCGCTTTTTCAGTTTCAGCCTGCTGGGTTTTTAAAGTTTCCTGAAGGTCCGAGACTTGTTTCTCTTTGGTCTTCAAATCCCCCTGCAGCAGGTCATCAGCAGTGTTCAGAAAATAGTGCACGGTTTGGAAGTATCAACCACACAAGCAAGTTATGTGCTCGATACTTGGGGGCTAATGCATACTTGATTTTAACACATGTTTTCCACTACAAAAAGTCCCAGGATTAATACAAGTATTAAAACTTGGCACTTGGGGGCTAATGGTTATTTAATGATGTTTCTGGTTAAAGGCCTATGTTGAAGCCCTGGGTTTTTAAACCGGACCTTAGTGGTCAAGGCAGCATGATTCGGGTTACCATCTCGGATTCGGATCAGATTGAGAAGCTAGGTTGTAACAGAAGGAAGCACAAGAGAGTTACCTCAAGTTTTTCTTTCATCGTCCTGATCATACCAGCTTCATAATCGCGACTGGTGTACAGTCGGTTCAGGTACCCAGAATAAAGATCTTGGGCGCTTAAAGCGGCGTATGTTGAGGAGTCAACGTCCCATTTGCCCTTTATGGCCGAGATTTCGTCCTTGGCAGTATGCTTGGCCAAAGTAGCAGTGTTCCCCGGTTCAGAGCGGCCAATGCCGGTAATCACAACATCATCATCCTTGGAGTCGCTGCTCTGCAGTGGCCCTGTCGGTTTATCAACAGTTCCAGAAGGGGGCATGGATTCCTCAACCCGAACAGGACTGGCAGGCGGATTAGTACGGCTGGCAGGTTTGGTAGGCCTTTCTTCAGCACAGGTGTCATCTTGCGGAGATAGATAATTCTGAATATCTTCACGACCCAGAGCATCAGCACCAGGAGTTTTCTCCGGTTCAGGAGTGGCAGTTCCTTCAGCCGGGTTATCCAGACGAGCCTTCTTGCTCGGTCTAGGTTTAGCCCTGGAAAAAAACCCAAAGATTGAAAAAACAGTATAAGATGGATTAAGAGACCCATACAGAGATATGTTGTGATCGGTCCAACTTACCCAATAACTGTCTTCAGCGGTGGCAGTTGAGTGGCTGAAGATTCACCAGAAGATGAATGGGAAGTGACCTGATAATCGGAGTCAGATGGATTAAGAGGCTGACGAGTTAAACCTGCTTTAGAAGGAAAGCTAGCGCATAAATCGGAGACCTCTGAGCGGCGTTTCCGAACCGGGCTGTTCGGTAAACCGGCGGAGGTAACTACCTGGCCGCTATGCCGGGTGGTGCGTCGAGCTTCATGTTGCTGGGTCTTCACAAGAAATTTGGGATCCAAGTAAGCAAGAGGATGAGAAAATTTAATTTTCCGGTTTGCTTGGCGAGGTTTTTTCAAAGGCAAAGGAACGGCATCAGAAGAAAGAATAGTTACCTCTGGGCCTTCAGCATTGCTCGCTTCAGCGTCGTCCTGACAAATATCATCATCAATAAGACGTATAAAAAGTAAGCCAACTGAATCGAGGTCTACCCCAAGGTCCGGATTACCCACATCATCTTCCTCTAAATCCGGGGTAGAGGAAGCGGTATTCCTTTTCTTCTGAGCGGGCTTCTTCACCCTCGTTTTTGGTCGGGTTACCTTTTCGGTCGGCTCTTGAAACTTCTTGCTCCAAAACGGATCATCTCCCTGTTTCAGAAAGGACTGGAGTTAGCAATATGGGTATAAGGAGATCATAAATTCTATAACAAACGGAGGGGAGATACTTACAGCAGGTGGTTTGTTTGTGGCGCAAAATGGAAGCAGGCCGGTTCGGGCGCAAACATATTCCGGTTCATTCAGCATCTTTTTCACAGCTTCAGTGACTTCGTCCTCCGTCAGCTGAATGTTGCAGTGTCTCAAAGGATCATCAACCCGGCCCGTGTATTGGCACATTAAACCGAAGCGGATGCTAAGGGGCAGGATGCTCCATGAAATCCAGCAACGGGCAAGATCTACCCCCGTTAAACCGTTAGCCATGAAGGCTCTGAGCTTGGACAGCTGAGGGGCATACTTACTCCTCTCTTTGGCGGTTAGCCTTGGGGGGAAGGGGTGTGTATTGCTAAGTCTCTCTGGACGGAAGCCGGGCAGTGGATTTTCTTCAGCAGGGGAAGTATCCTTGCAATAGAACCAAGTGTAATTCCATTCTTGCGGATGACTATGCAACTTGGCGTGAGGATAAGTCACCTCTTTCCTCTTTTGAATCGTCATACCACCCAGTTCCATATTAGGGTCGTCGGTGAATTCAGTACGTCGGTTCAAATGAAACAGGTCCCGGAACAGCTCTATAGTGGGTTCCTCCTGGAAGTACACCTCGCAAAGCACTTGAAAATGGCAGATATTCGTGACTGAGTTTGGACCTACGTCTTGTGGGCGCAACCTAAAGTTAGCCAGGACGTCCCGATAAAATTTTGAACCGGGTGGATTAAAACCCCGGGCCAGGTGATCCGCAAACACCACCACTTCTCCCTCCTGTGGGGTAGGAGGACATTCGTTTCCTGGAACCCTCCAATGGATGGCATTTTTGCTACTCAAAGCGCCAGTCAGAACTAAGTTGTTTAGTTGGGTCTCAGTGATGCGAGAGGGAACCCAGTTGCATTCGTACACCTGTTTTGCCATGAGAAAATCTACAAAGACAAAGGTGTTCCGGTTTTGAGAACAAGAGTGAGTGTAAACCGAAGATGCTCTTATATAGAGTAAGGTTATCTACAATGATATCATCCAGCGGTTCATCAAGGGGACTAATGGGTGTGTGGATTGGTTTGTTCGCTTTGCTAGAAGTTAAACCGACCAGATCTAACAGTTGTGAATATGAAAGCAGAAACAGATCCCGTACGGATTCTTTCAAAGCAATGGATCTACCGCTAGGGCGAAAAAGAAGTAAAAATATGAGGTTTGGCTCACAGCAGAACAACATAAGTTCGACAAGCAGGGAAATGAGTGAGATCTAAGGAGATGAGTACAGATTTATGGCGGACACTGAGAGGGACTACAAATCACGATACAGGTATCATCATCTGTTCGCAAAAGCTGCTATGGGGAAGAACAAGAAACAGTAGCAGGATGATGAACCCTAGAACAGATCTAAAGCAAGAAGAACAGGGGCCTTACCGGGATCCAAACGGATGTGGAAAGTCGCCGCGGTGCTCTGGTCCGATCAGGTTGATGCAGCGGCCGGAGTTGATGCAGTAGCTGACGGCGGCGGCGGAGCTCCGAGGTCTGGGTCGCGAGGAAGACGAAGAAGGGGACGAAAGGAAGGAAAGGAAGATGGCCTTCAAGTCCTATTTATAAGGCGCGGCGCGCGTGCCAGGCGCGCGAATCCAGGGGCCGGAGATTTCGGGAGCCCAGCCGTCGCCCTGTTTATTGCGGAAGATGCTCTCCATAGCATCATTGTGAAGCTGACAACCAGGTTCATAGAGATCATCTGGAGTGGGCAGGCCAGTAAGCTCGATGACATCAAGGGCTTTGGCTTCATGATGAACATTGCTTGTCATCCACTCGAGAACCCATGTCTTTGCATCCCTGTAGTAGCCACGAATGTGCAGAGTGGCATAGAATTGGAGCAGTAATTCTTCATTCCAGTGCTCCTTATCTATGACAAACTTCAGCAAGCCAGACTCTCTGAAGTAGTCCAGAGCTTCTTCCAAACAGGGCAGACTAGTTATAGCTTTAGTATCAAGGTGCATATGTGGGAAAATGCGACCTTGATTGTACAGAATGTGTTGGGGATATTGCTATTTGGGTAAACCGGCCTATAAGGCCCGGGTTAGCTCCGTCAATAGACCCGAGATGTTAAAGCCCAAGGAGAAATAGAAGGGCCCAAAGCTTATAATCGGTTTAGAGGTTTTACGGCGTAAACCGGCTTGAGGTAAACTTGCATTGTAAGTTAGGAATAGAGAGACCGACCCGGGCACGTTTATGAACCGGGGGTTGGAACTTTACAGACCGACGGGCGTCACCCGTGTATATAAGGGGACGACCCGACGGCGGTTTAGGGACAGAGAACAAGAATTCGAGGTTTAGGCGAAGCTTATCGCTCCCTAAGCCCTCGAAACCCATCAATCCCATCACAACTAGACGTAGGCTTTTACCTTCATTGAAGGGGCCAAACTAGTATAAACACCGTGTCCTTGCGTCCGCTTTAACTCCTTCAAATTAACCCGTTGCGATGGCTCCACGACTAAGTCCTTTCGCTAGGACATCTGCCGTGACAAATCCACGACAGAATGCATGAGTAATAGCTTCGCTGTTGATAGCTCTAGAACCGATCAGATGATATTCTTGCTCTTGAGTAGGGGTACTTGGCTCTGTCAAAGAAAGTGTTGTGTGCCTTGAAGCCATTCATATTAAAAGATCCGGGTGCTGATGCAGTACCTGGAAACCTGGGCAACCTTGGCTTTGGCTTCTGAACCCGAGGCCTGTGCTCAACGTGGTAATCAAACTGAGGACCAGCAGCAGGCGGAGGAGTCAGAACAGGCCATTTGACAGTGATAAGTTGGTCATAGTTGAATGTTTGCTCGATAGTGTGTCGCCTTGGCAGCGGAACAGGAGCAGTGGCATCAACAGTGGCTTCAAGCTGCACAACAGAGGCTTCAGGTGCAGTTGCATCATTGGCTTCTGGCATATTGTTTGGTGCAGGCTCCACATTTGCTTCAGCCATGACCACATCATTGGCTTCATTTGTGTTGGTGGTGGCAGCCTCAATATTCTCAACCTCCACTTGACGAGCTGGAGGGTCGGGCACAGACATGTTCACTTCAGGAACCACTTCTTCAGTAACGGGGGGAGTCGGGACACGTTCTTCGTCTTGGTTGTCATCGGCTGATGCAGCCAGAATGTCTTCAACACCTTTGGCTTCAGACTCAGAGACATTCACAGTGGGAGTGGCATCTGGAAACACTTGACGTGCAACAAATTGTTGGGGCAATTCTCCTTCTGGAATGCTCGAAAGAGGGACTTGAGGCCTTGGTCCTTTGCGAAGCCTGCGCAATGTTGGCGACGCCTTTGGAGATGGAGTTGGCTGGGCCTCGAAGTCATCATCTTCTTCTTGCACAGATGGGGTAGCTTGATGTTGGGGAGTACTTGGGGTCTCTTGCTGTTGTGGGTGATCAGCCCATGATGCATCCTGAGCAATTGGCGTGAGAGGACGACCAATGCTGATGAGTTCGTTGTTCGTGAGAACAGGCGATGATACCAGGTTGTGTTCGATCTGAGGAAGCACTACATCATCTTCAACATTGTCATGGTGACCAATGTCTTCAGTAGCGGTGGGTCAACTGCTGGAATGTCTTCAGCCTCATGAGCCTCTGTGGAAGCAGGCTCATGAACTATCATCCGTTGTTCTTGATGTTCAGGTGCAGGAGGGACCATTGAAATAGGTTCAACAACTAAGGGCGCTGAGGGAGCAGCCCTATCCTTCTTGGTTCTGCGCTTCTTCTTGGAGGGAGCAGCATCACAGGTTTCAGGATTTTTCCTTTTTCTAGCTTCAGCCTCGGCAGTTCTCGTCTTCTTCAGCTCAGAAGCGGTTAACCTGACCTTTGGCTTTGAGCCTGTCATGCTGGTTGGGAAGACAATGCGCGGCTCTTCCTGTCTTGAAGGAGCAGATTGGTCCGTCGATGGCTTCTTCTTCTTCGCAGCCATTCTTGGGTCGATGCCAGGACGACCAAGAGCCTTGCGCTTCTCAGCCTCATTGTAGGCTTGGACACATTTGTCTGCCAGGCTCTTCATCCTCTCACGGGATCCTTTGGCTTCTTCCCGTTTCTTGAGAAAGGCTTCCTTGAGCTCGTGAGCATAATCTTGAAGTTTTTGACATCTTGCACGCTGAGCTTGGGCACATGTTTCTTGAACTGAGCTTTCTCAAAGTCGATCTTGTGCTTCAGCTCAACGATGCGCTGAGCAAGAGCTAGCTCAGAAGCAATGGCACCATTGAAGGACACGCTGAGGCCAATAGGAAGTTGCAGATCTTCAAAGCTGAGATTTGGGGTGTCAAACCACTCATCAATGAAGTTATGGATGATTGCCACATCAAATAGAGGCAAATCATTGAAGATCTCGGCCTCTTCCTTGCTCTTGATCAGTTGCTAAAGGGCATCATCTGCAAGATCTTCATCACTGGACAGAACAATGGGCTCTTCACGTAGAATGGCAGCAGGAGTCAGAGTCTGATCAGTATTCTTGACGATTTTCTTTTTCTTCTCCGTCTTCTTGGAGATACGGGATAGATGTTCAGACTGCACACTGTCTTCAGGAGGTGCAGTGGCCAGTGGCTTCGCACGAGAAGCTTTTGGAGGAGCAGCTGATCTTGAAGCCTTAGCCTTCTTTGGCTTCTGTGGCTTTGGAGTAGGAGCTGGGGCTTCATCAGAGTCAGCATCGTCATCAGAATGATCCACTTTGGCACCTTGGACTGTGATGTGAGCGATGAGGCCATCCAGGTTGTAGAAGGGACCAATGACATTGGGTTCTGCATCGCGTGTGCCATCAGCACGAGGAGCAGGAGGACCAGGGTTGAAGTCTAACCCCAAAGAATCTTTGTTCTTCTTGGCTGAGGCTTTTGCAAACTGATAATTGCACTTGAACAGATTGTCTTCGCGACACCAGAGTAAAGATGATGGGTCGGCATCAGCTGGTTGTGGCCCACGGACCATGCAAGGATAGAAGCCTTGTGCAATGGCATCAGCTCTGGACCTGGGTGGAAGATTTATGTATAAAATATCTCCACATGGTCACATGATGGCATTTTTCTCTGCATATTCCTGGGTCACGAACTTATATTTGAACCATTGTTCAGCCCAATATCTTCGAATCCATTGGATTCGTGTCTTGCGCTGATTGTAATCCTCTTCAGGATCTGTCTTGTAAAGCTCTGAGAGGTCATCAGGCAAATCTCTTGACGTTCCCCCACGTCGCTGTCTGCCACCCTTCCTTACTGATTTTTCTGCAGCCATGAATTTCAAACGGAATGGCGTCAACACGTTCAAACGCTTCAGAGGCTTTCGCTTGCTGGATAGACAGGAACTGGCTTCGGGAGAGTTAATATGATGCTATAAGAATTCTGCAAACGAATGCAGACTATAAGAACCAAGGGATTCTCCCACAGACATGTACCTGTGACAGCATTAGAGATGCGAGGGAAGGGGAAGAGGTCATATGCATTCTCAGAAGATTTTGAAGATAAATCAGTTTGAAGACATTGACCTCATGATGCGAAGACATTCACTTATATGTTGAGAGTTGGTTCCAGATTTGTACGAATCCGCAAATAAGTACAAGTGAGGAATCTAACTAGATATGAAGCTTAAGTGAATATGCTAGGCAGTATGAGATGCAGACAGAATAGATCTAACTTGTACAGGCAGAAACCTACTTTGGTAGACAGGATGAATCTTTGAGGATCAAAAAGATGATAAAAAGAGAGTTTTATTTACCACACGAAGAACTGCTAGATGGGAAGAGTAGGAGACCGAGCAGTTCAATCCACCGTGCCCTAACTTGGTGACGGAGGACACCTACGGCGGCGGCGAAGAGAACAATGTCCGCGGCCGGCGTGACGACGGCGTCGGAGAAGTCGCGGCAGCTAAGCGCTTTGTCGCCGGCGTCGTCGAGAGGTAGCGGTGGCGCTAGGGTTTTGACGAGGTGGAGAGGTGGAAGAAGTTTTCTTTACCGCAGGGGACAGGTATTTATAAGGAAGTGGGCGGCACAGCGCAATTACGCAGGTGCCCCTGGAGGTTCACATCTGAGGGACACGTGGCAAGCATGCAACATACTCAGAGTTGTCCCATGTTCCCACGCCCGCCAGGTTTGTTGGAGGGTCGCTCCGGCTTCTCCGGATTTCAAGCAGTAAGAATGAATCATTTAAAATAGACTTAAAATTTGTCTCTGTATCTTCTGCTGACAAGGACGCAGAGAAGACATTTGACAGTTTCAATAGAATGCATATGATTTGGATAGATAGAGTTTGAGATAGGAAGCATAGAAAGATTAGGGTCCGATCACATTCACTTAGTTCAAAAGATTCAACAAGGAAGACATAGCTATAAGTGAATGCTGTAGAGGACAGAACACTAGTATATATATCAGAAAGCAATTCAAATCAACAAAGTGAAGATAATCATGAAGATAAATTTAAATTGAAGACAAACCAAATGCAAAGACATATCAAATGTAACGCCATGGGTGAAACACTTCAAACAGAAAAGTTTGGTGGTGGCGTTACCCACCGTAAAGGAAGTATTAGACCCAGACACGGCACACAATTATCATGGCGCTCCGAAGTCAAATTCCACGTTAATGTATTCACACTCAGAATGTAAGTCTTCATTGATTGAAGATATACTTTACTTAGTGTGTTGCACATCTAAGTCATCGATATGCATAAGTGTCAGGATGTGTGCCTGATCACAGGACATTTGAGGATTCCAAGATATTTAGCTCACACCGTAACTTGCAAAACCTTTTCTCGTCCAAGGTCTTAGTGACGATATCTGCCAATTGCTCTTCAGTGTTAACGTGAATGATATCAATATCATTCTTCATGACATGATCTCTGAGAAAGTGATGACGAATTTCGATGTGCTTTGTCTTCGAGTTCTGGACTGGGTTGTTGGCAATCTTGATGGCGCTTTCGTTGTCGCAGAAGAGAGGTACTTGTTTCAGATTGATGCCATAGTCCTTGAGTGTTTGCTTCATCCATAGAAGCTGAGCGTGTTGGGGAACGTAGTAATTTCAAAAAAAAATTCCTACGCACACGCAAGATCATGGTGATGCATAGCAACGAGAGGGGAGAGTGTTGTCTACGTACCCTCGTAGACCGAAGCGGAAGCGTTGACGCAACGTAGAGGAAGTAGTCGTACGTAGAGGAAGTAGTCGTACGTTCTCCTCGCGATCCAACCGATCACAGCACCGTTACTCCGGCACCACCGAGTTCTTGGCACACGTTCAGCTCGATGACGATCCCCGGGCTCCGATCCAGCAAAGCGTCGGGGAAGAGTTCCGTCAGCACGACGGCGTGGTGACGATCTTGATGTGTTACCGGCGCAGGGCTTCGCCTAAGCACTGCAACGATATAATCGAGGTGGAATTTGGTGGAAGGGGGCACCGCACACGGCTAAGGAACGATCCGTAGATCAACTTGTGTGTATATGGGGTGCCCCCTGCCCCCGTATATAAAGGATGGAGGAGGAGGAGGCCGGCCAAGGCAAAAGGTGCGGCCAGCATATGGAGTCCTACTAGGACTCCAAGTCCTAGTAGGAGTCCACCAAAAGGGGAGGAAGGGAGAAGGAATAGGAGGAGAAGGAGAGGTGGCCGGCCCCCTTTTCCCTAGTCCAATTCGGACCAAAGGGGAGGGGGGGCGCAGCAGCCTTTTCCTCTTCCCACTAAAGCCCATCAAGGCCCATTACTTCTCCCGTAATCCCGTAACTCCCTGGTACCTCCGAAAATACCCGAACCACTCAGAACCCTTCCGATGTCTGAATATAGTCGTCCAATATATCGATCTTTACGTCTCGACCATTTCGAGACTCCTCGTCATGTCCCCGATCTCATCCGGGACTCCGAACTCCTTCGGTACATCAAAACTCATAAACTCATAATATAACTGTCATCGAAACCTTAAGCGTGCGGACCCTACGGTTCGAGAACAATGTAGACATGACCGAGACACGTCTCCAGTCAATAACCAATAGCGGGACCTGGATGCCCATATTAGCTCCTACATATTCTACGAAGATCTTTATCGGTCAGACCGCATAACAACATACGTTGTTCCCTTTGTCATCGGTATGTTACTTGCCTGAGATTCGATCGTCGGTATCCAATACCTAGTTCAATCTCGTTACCGGCAAGTCTCTTTTCTCGTTCCGTAATACATCATCTCGCAACTAACTCATTGGTTGCAATGCTTGCAAGGCTTATGTGATGTGCATTACCGAGAAGGCCCTGAGATACCTCTCCGACAATCGGAGTGACAAATCCTAATCTCGAAATACGCCAACCCAATATGTACCTTCGGAGACACGTGTAGAGCACCTTTATAATCACCCAGTCACGTTGTGACGTTTGGTAGCACACAAAGTGTTCCTACGGTAAACGTGAGTTGCATAATCTCATAGTTTAAAGGAACATGTATAAGTCATGGATAAAAGCAATAGCAACATACTAAACGATCGAGTGCTATGCTAATGGAATGGGTCATGTCAATCAGATCATTCAACTAATGATGTGATCTCGTTAATCAAATAACAACTCTTTGTTCATGGCTAGGAAACATAACCATCTTTGATTAATGAGCTAGTCAAGTAGAGGCATACTAGTGACACTCTGTTTGTCTATGTATTCACACATGTATTATGTTTCCAGTTAATACAATTCTAGCATGAATAATAAACATTTATCATGATATAAGGAAATAAATAATAACTTTATTATTGCCTCTAGGGCATATTTCCTTCAGTCTCCCACTTGCACTAGAGTCAATAATCTAGTTCACATCGCCATGTGATTTATCAGCAATAGTTCACATCGATATGTGACCAACACCCAAAGGGTTTACTAGATTCAGTAATCTAGTTCACATCGCTATGTGATTAACACCCAAAGAGTACTACGGTGTGATCATGTTTTGCTTGTGAGAGAAATTTAGTCAACGGGTCTGCCACATTCAGATCCGTTATGTATTTTGCAATTTTCTATGTCTACAATGCTCTGCACGGAGCTACTTTAGCTAATTGCTCCCACTTTCAATATGTATCTAGATTGAGACTTAGAGTCATCCAGATTAGTGTCAAAACTTGCATCGACGTAACCTTTTACGACGAACCTTTTTGTCACTTCCATAATCGAGAAACATATCCTTATTCCACTAAGGATAATTTTGACCGCCGTCCAGTGATCTACTCCTAGATCACTATTGTACTCCCGTGCCAATCTCAGGGTAGGGTATACAATAGGTCTGGTACACAGCATGGCATACTTTATAGAACCTATGGCTGAGGCATAGGGAATGACTTTCATTCTCTTTCTATCTTCTGCCGTGGTCGGGCTTTGAGTCTTACTCAATTTCACACCTTGTAATACAGGCAAGAAATCTTTCTTTGACTGTTCCATTTTGAACTACTTCAAAAATCTTTTCAAGGTATGTACTCATTGAAAAAACTTATCAAGCGTCTCGATCTATCTCTATAGATCTTGATGCTCGATATGTAAGTAGCTTCCCCGAGGTCTTTCTTTGAAAAACTCCTTTCAAATACTCCTTTATGCTTCACAGAATAATTCTACATTATTTCCGATCAATAATATGTCATTTACATATACTTATCAGAAATGCTGTAGTGCTCCCACTCACTTTCTTGTAAATACAGGCTTCACCGCAAGTCTGTATAAAACTATATGCTTTGATCAACTTATCAAAGCGTATATTCCAACTCTGAGATGCTTGCACCAGTCCATAGATGGATCGCTGGAGCTTGCATATTTTGTTAACACCTTCAGGATCGACAAAACCTTCTAGTTGCATCGTATACAACTCTTCTTTAATAAATCCATTAAGGAATGTAGTTTTGTTTATCCATTTGCCGGATTTCATAAAATGCGGCAATTGCTAACATGATTCGGACAGACTTAAGTATAGATACGAGTGAGAAACTCTCATCGTAGTCAACACCTTGAACTTGTCGAAAACCTTTTGCGACAATTCTAGCTTTGTAGATAGTAACACTACTATCAGTGTCCGTCTTCCTCTTCAAGATCCATTTATTTTCTTTGGCTTGCCGATCATCGGGCAAATCCATCAAAGTCCATACTTTGTTCTCATACATGGATCATATCTCAGATTTCATGGCCTCTAACCATTTCGCGGAATCTGGGCTCATCATCGCTTCCTCATAGTTCGCAAGTTCGTCATGGTCTAGTAACATGACTTCCAGAACAGGATTACTGTACCACTCTGGTGCGGATCTCACTCTAGTTTACTTACGAGATTTGGTAGTAACTTGATCTGAAGTTACATGATCATCATCATTAGCTTCCTCACTAATTGGTGTAGTAGTCACAAGAACAGATTTCTGTGATGAACTACTTTCCAATAAGGGAGAAGGTACAATTACCTTATCAAGTTTTCTACTTTCCTCCCACTCACTTCTTTCGAAAGAAACTCTTTCTCTAGAAAGTTTCCGAACTTAGCAACAAAAGTCTTGCCTTCGGATCTGTGATAGAAGGTGTATCCAACAGTTTCCTTTGGATATCCTATGAAGACACATTTCTCCGATTTGGGTTCGAGCTTATCAGGTTGAAGCTTTTTCACATAAGCATCGCAGCCCCAAACTTTAAGAAACGACAGCTTAGGTTTATTGCTAAACCATAGTTCATACGGTGTCGTCTCAACGGATTTAGATGATGCCCTATTTAATGTGAATGAAGCTGTCTCTAATGCATAATCCCAAAAACGATAGTGGTAGATCGGTAAGATACATCATAGATTGTACTATATCCAATAAAGTACGGTTATGACGTTCGGACACACCATTATGCTGTGGTGTTCCAGGTGGCATGAATTTGTGAAACTATTCCACACGGTTTTAACTGAAGGCCAAAACTCGTAACTCAAATATTTTACCTCTGCGATCATATCGTAGAAACTTTTTATTTTCTTGTTACGATGATTATCCACTTCACTCTGAAATTCTTTGAACTTTTCAAACGTTTCAGACTTATGTTTCATTAAGTAGATATACCCATATCTGCTTAAATCATCTGTGAAGTTCTGAAAATAATGATACTTGTCGCGAGCCTTAATATTCATCGGACCACATACATCAGTATGTATGATTTCCAACAAATCTGTTGCTTGCTCCATTGTTCCGGAGAACGGCGTTTTAGTCATCTTGCCCAAGAGGCATGGTTCGCAAGCATCAAGTGATTCATAATCAAGTGATTCCAAAATCCCATCAGCATGGAGTTTCTTCATGCGCTTTACACCAATATGACCTAAACGGCAGTGCCACAAATAGGTTGCACTATCATTATTAACTTCGCATCTTTTTGGTTTCAATATTATGAATATGTGTATCACTACGATCGAGATCCAATGAACTATTTTCATTGGTGTGTATGACCATAGAAGGTTTTATTCATGTAAACAGAACAACAATTGTTCTCTAACTTTAAATGAATAACTGTATTGCAATTAACATGATCAAATCATATTCATGCTCAACGCAAACACCAAATAACACTTATTTAGTTTCAACACTAATCCCGAAAGTATAGGTAGTGTGTGATGATGATCATATCAATCTTGGAACCACTTCCAACACACATCGTCACCTTGCCCTTTAACTAGTCTTTGTTCATTCTGCAACTCCCGTTTCGAGTTACTAAATTTTAGCAACTGAACTAGTACCAAATACTGAGGGGTTGCTATGATCACTAGTAAAGTACACATCAATAACATGTATATCAAATATACTTATGTTCACTTTGCCATCCTTCTTATCCGCCTATCACTTGGGGTAGTTCCGCTTCCAGTGACCAGTCCCTTTGCAGTAGAAGCACTTAGTCTCAGGCTTAGGACTAGACTTGGGCTTTTTCACTTGAGCAGCAACTTGCTTGCCGTTCTTCTTGAAGTTCCCCTTCTTTCCTTTTGCCCTTTTCTTGAAACTAGTGATCTTGTCAACCATCAACACTTGATGTTTTTCTTTGATTTCTACCTTCGCCGATTTTAGCATCGCGAAGAGCTTGGGAATATTTTCCGTTATCCCTTGCATATTATTGTTCATCACGAAGTTCTACCAACTTGGTGATGGTGACTAGAGAATTCTGTCAATCACTATCTTATCTGGAAGATTAACTCCCACTTGATTCAAGCGATTGTAGTACTCAGACTATCTGAGCACATGCTCACTAGTTGAGCGATTCTCCTCTATCTTTTAGCTATAGAACTTTGTTGGAGACTTCATATCTCTCAACTCGGGTATTTGCTTGAAATATTAACTTCAACTCCTGGAACATCTCATATGCTCCATGACGTTCAAAACGTCTTTGAAGTCCCGATTCTAAGCAGTTAAGCATGGTGCACTAAACTATTTAAGTAGTCATCATATTGAGCTAGCAAAACGTTCATTACGTCTACATCTGCTCCTGCAAAAGGTCCATCACCTAGCGGTGCATCAAGGACAAAATTCTTCTGTGCAGCAATGAGGATAAACCTCAGATCACGGATCCAATCCGCATCATTGCTACTAACATTTTTCAACACAATTTTCTCTAGGAACATACCAAAATAAACACAGGGAAGTAACAACGCGAACTATTGATCTACAACATAGATATGCTAATACTACCAGGACTAAGTTCATGATAAATTAAAGTTCAATTAATCATATTACTTAAGAACTCCCACTTAGATAGACATCCCTCTAATCCTCTAAGTGATCACGTGATCCAAATCAACTAAACCATGTCCGATCATCACGTGAGATGGAGTAGTTTCAATGGTGAACATCACTATGTTGATCATATCTACTATATGATTCACGCTCGACCTTTCGGTCTCCGTGTTCCGAGGCCATATCTGTATATGCTAGGCTCGTCAAGTTAAACCTGAGTATTCCGCGTGTGCAACTGTTTTGCACCCGTTGTATTTGAACGTAGAGCCTATCACACCCGATCATCACGTGGTGTCTCAGCACGAAGAACTTTCGCAACGGTGCATACTCAGGGAGAACACTTCTTGATAATTTAGTGAGAGATCATCTTATAATGCTACCATCAACCAAAGCACGATAAGATGCATAAAAGGATAAACATCACATGCAATCAATATAAGTGATATGATATGGCCATCATCATCTTGTGCTTGTGATCTCCATCTTTGAAGCACCGTCATGATCACCATCGTCACCGGTGCGACACCTTGATCTTCATCGCAACATCGTTGTCGTCTCGCCAATCTTATGCTTCCACGACTATCACTACCGCTTAGTAATAAAGTAAAGCATTACATCGCGATTGCATTGCATACAATAAAGCGACAACCATATGGCTCCTGCCAGTTGCCGGTAACTCGGTTACAAAACATGATCATCTCATACAATAAAATTTAGCATCATGTCTTGACCATATCACATCACAACATGCCCTGCAAAAACAAGTTAGACGTCCTCTACTTTGTTGTTGCAAGTTTTACGTGGCTGCTACGGGCTTAAGCAAGAACTCATCTTACCTACGCATCAAAACCACAACGATAGTTTGTCAAATAGACTCCGTTTTAACCTTCTCAAGGACCGGGCGTAGCCACACTCGGTTCAACTAAAGTTGGAGAGACAGTCTTCCGCAAGCCATCTATGTGCAAAGCACGTCGATGGAACCGGTCTCGCGTAAGCGTACGCGTAAGGTTGGTCCGGATCGTCTCGTCCAACAATACCGCTGAACCAAAGTATGACATGCTGGTAGGCAGTATGACTTGTATCGTTCACAACTCACTTGTGTTCTACTCGTGCAAATAACATCAAATCATAAAACCTAGGCTCTGATACCACTGTTGGGGAACGTAGTAATTTCAAAAAAAAATTCCTACGCACACGCAAGATCATGGTGATGCATAGCAACGAGAGGGGAGAGTGTTGTCTACGTACCCTCGTAGACCGAAGCGGAAGCGTTGACGCAACATAGAGGAAGTAGTCGTACGTAGAGGAAGTAGTCGTACGTTCTCCTCGCGATCCAACCGATCACAGCACCGTTACTCCGGCACCACCGAGTTCTTGGCACACGTTCAGCTCGATGACGATCCCCGGGCTCCGATCCAGCAAAGCGTCGGGGAAGAGTTCCGTCAGCACGACGGCGTGGTGACGATCTTGATGTGTTACCGGCGCAGGGCTTCGCCTAAGCACTGCAACGATATAATCGAGGTGGAATTTGGTGGAAGGGGGCACCGCACACGGCTAAGGAACGATCCGTAGATCAACTTGTGTGTATATGGGGTGCCCCCTGCCCCCGTATATAAAGGATGGAGGAGGAGGAGGCCGGCCAAGGCAAAAGGTGCGGCCAGCATATGGAGTCCTACTAGGACTCCAAGTCCTAGTAGGAGTCCACCAAAAGGGGAGGAAGGGAGAAGGAATAGGAGGAGAAGGAGAGGTGGCCGACCCCCTTTTCCCTAGTCCAATTCGGACCAAAGGGGAGGGGGGGCGCAGCAGCCTTTTCCTCTTCCCACTAAAGCCCATCAAGGCCCATTACTTCTCCCGTAATCCCGTAACTCCCTGGTACCTCCGAAAATACCCGAACCACTCAGAACCTTTCCGATGTCCGAATATAGTCGTCCAATATATCGATCTTTACGTCTCGACCATTTCGAGACTCCTCGTCATGTCCCCGATCTCATCCGGGACTCCGAACTCCTTCGGTACATCAAAACTCATAAACTCATAATATAACTGTCATCGAAACCTTAAGCGTGCGGACCCTACGGTTCGAGAACAATGTAGACATGACCGAGACACGTCTCCAGTCAATAACCAATAGCGGGACCTGGATGCCCATATTAGCTCCTACATATTCTACGAAGATCTTTATCGGTCAGACCGCATAACAACATACGTTGTTCCCTTTGTCATCGGTATGTTACTTGCCTGAGATTCGATCGTCGGTATCCAATACCTAGTTCAATCTCGTTACCGGCAAGTCTCTTTTCTCGTTCCGTAATACATCATCTCGCAACTAACTCATTGGTTGCAATGCTTGCAAGGCTTATGTGATGTGCATTACCGAGAAGGCCCTGAGATACCTCTCCGACAATCGGAGTGACAAATCCTAATCTCGAAATACGCCAACCCAATATGTACCTTCGGAGACACGTGTAGAGCACCTTTATAATCACCCAGTCACGTTGTGACGTTTGGTAGCACACAAAGTGTTCCTACGGTAAACGTGAGTTGCATAATCTCATAGTTTAAAGGAACATGTATAAGTCATGGATAAAAGCAATAGCAACATACTAAACGATCGAGTGCTATGCTAATGGAATGGGTCATGTCAATCAGATCATTCAACTAATGATGTGATCTCGTTAATCAAATAACAACTCTTTGTTCATGGCTAGGAAACATAACCATCTTTGATTAATGAGCTAGTCAAGTAGAGGCATACTAGTGACACTCTGTTTGTCTATGTATTCACACATGTATTATGTTTCCAGTTAATACAATTCTAGCATGAATAATAAACATTTATCATGATATAAGGAAATAAATAATAACTTTATTATTGCCTCTAGGGCATATTTCCTTCAGAGCGCAGCAAGATCCAGCAGCAATGTATTCAGATTCAGCAGTTGAGAGTGACACACAGTTCTGCTTCTTTGAAGACCAACAAACAAGTGATCGTCCCAGAAAGTGACATGTGCCTGATGTAGACTTGCGATCCACCTTGTCACCAGCATAATCAGCATCCGAAAATCCAACCAGATCAAACTCTGAGCCCTTTGGATACCATAATCCTAGTGTTGGGGTGTGAGCCAAATATCGAAGAATTCGCTTCACAGCTAAGTGATGTGATTCCTTTGGTGCTGCTTGGAACCGAGCACACATGCAAATACTAAGCATGATATCTGTCCTAGATGCACATAGGTAAAGTAAAGAACCAATCATGGAGCGGTATACCTTTTGATCGAACTCTTTACCATTGTCGTCGGGACCCAGATGGTGTTTGGCTGGCATTGGCGTCGTGTAACCTTTGCAATCTTGCATTCCAAACTTCTTCAAGCAATCTTTGAGGTATTTTTCTTGAGATATGAAGATGCCATTCCTTTGTTGACGAATTTGAAGACCAAGGAAGAACTTCAGCTCACCCATCATGGACATCTGATATTGCCCTTGCATCATGTATCCAAACTCAGCACTGTACTTCTGGTTGGTGCAGCCGAAGATAATGTCATCCACATATATTTGGCACACAAACATGTAACGCCCTCGATGCGGCTATAGCTCCCACGTGTCGAGGCACGACTTAGAGGCATAACCGCATTGAAAGCAATGTCGCAAGTGAGGTAATCTTCACACAACCCAGGTAATACATAAGGGAAAGAGATACATACTTGGCTTACAGTCGCCACTTCACACAATGCATAAATAAACATTCATCATCCAGATTACACTCAAGGTCCGACTACGGTACCAAATGAAAGAAGACTACCCAAAATGCTAAACAGATCCCCGAATCACCCCAACTGGGCTCCACTACTGATCATCAGGAAAAGACACATAGTAACGGCCACGTTCCTCGTTGAACTCCCACATGAGCTCGGTTGCGTCATCTGCACTGGCATCGTTGGTACCTACAACTGTTGTGGTAGAATTTGTGAGTCACGGGAAATCAGCAATCTCACACCCGCGAGATCAAGACTATTTAAGCTTATAGGTAGGAAAGGGTTGTGAGGTGGAGCTGCAGCAAGCGATTGGCATATATGGTGGCTAACAACGCAAAAGAGAGCGAGGAGAGAAGCAAAGCACGATCGTGAAGCTAGAAGTGATCAAGAAGTGATCCTAGAATAACCTATGCCAAACAAAACTCCAACACCGTGTTCACTTCCCGGACCCCGCCGAGAAGAGACCATCATGGTTACACACGCGGTTGATGTGTTTTAATTAAGGTCAACTTCGGGTTTTCTACAACCGGACATTAACAAATTCCCATCTGCCTCATAACCGCGGGCACGGCTTTCGAAAGATAATACCCTGCAGGGGTGTCCCAACTTAGCCCATTATAAGCTCTCACGGTCAACGAAGGATATTCCTTCTACCGGGAAGACCCGATCAGTCTCGGAATCCCGGACTACAAGACATTTCGACAGTAATAAAACAAGTCCAGCAAAGCCGCTCGATTGTGCCGACAAATCCTGATAGGAGCTGCACATATCTCGGTCTCAGGGCACATCCGGATAAGCTAAGCGTACAGGTACAAACATAACCCAAGTAGCCAAGGGACGGTCCCGCACACTGCTCTAGTTTGGACCAGCACTCAGAGGAGCACTGGCCCGGGGGTTAAAATAAAGATGACCCTCGGGCTCGCGAAAACCCGAGGGAAAAAGGCTTAGGTGGCAAATGGTAAAACCAAAGTTGGGCCTTGCTGGAGGAGTCTTATTTAAAGCGAACTGTCAAGGGGGTCCCATAAATCACCCAACCGTGTAAGGAACGCAAAATCAAGGAACATAACACCGGTATGACGGAAACTAGGGTGGCAAGAGTGGAACAAAACACCAGGCATAAGGCCGAGCCTTCCACCCTTTACCAAGTATATAGATGCATTAATTAAAATAAGAGATATTGTGATATCCCAAAATAATCATGTTCCAACATGGAACAAACTTCAGCTTCACCTGCAACTAACAACGCTATAAGAGGGGCTGAGCAAAGCTGTAACATAGCCAATCAACGGTTTGCTAGGACATGGATGGTTAGAGGCTGACATGGCAATATGGGTGGCATGATATAGCAAATGGTAGGTATCGCAGCATAGGCATAGCAAAAGAGCGAGCAACTAGCAGGCAAAGATAGAAGTGATTTCGAGGGTATGGTCATCTTGCCTGCAAGGTTCTCAGACTTGTCGAAAGCTTGGTCCTCGTAAGTGTTCTCAACAGGTTCCTCGTTCACGTACTCGTCTCCCGGCTCTACCCAAGACAAGAACACAAGCAAAGGGACAACTATCAACCACGATGCAATGCACAAACAACATGATGCAAAACATGGCATGGTATGCGAGATGTGATATGCAATGCATATGCGTGCTCCGGAAGGAAAAGATGAACAAGGAACAATCTTGGCAACCCAAGTCTGCCGCTGGAAAGGTGAGGTTATTTCGGTTGAAATTGATATAAAGATCACCAGAATCGGATGCACGGTTTGCAAATGACAAGCAAAACAAGAATGACAATAATCTGCCATTAACAGCATGATGCTACTTAGCAAGCAACAAGAAATTAAGCTACCTCACCCAAACATATCAACAAAGCATATGACAGTGATCTACTCAAGATGATTGACAAAAGATGAACACTGAGCTACGGCTAAATTACACCACAACAGGTTCAAACAAGCATGGCAAAAGTGCAAAGGATAACAGGTTCACAGACTTAGTGAAAATAACAACATGCCAGAAATTAACATCAGGGTGACATGTTTATAGCAAGCAAACAACATGCTAAAGAAAAGGAAATAGAAAAACAAGGCATGGAATGAATCTATTCAAAGCACTTAACAAAAGTCCCTTGCTGACCATGAGCCAAAAAGGATCAGAAAACATAATAACACCCATGTCAATTAAGCAAGTTTCGTTACAGGTTTCAGACTTAGCAGAAAACTGGACATGTCAAAAACAGATAACAAGTAGGCATGTTTACGAGCTCGATGCACTCACTACATAGCATGGCATGATAAACTAAGCGTACATCCATCAAGAAGACATGGCATAGAAGCTAGACATGGCAATAACAATATCATAGCATGCAAGGATCAACTACAACAAGCTTGGCAAAATCGAATAACATGTAAACGATCTGCCAGGAACATTTTATAACAAAAGTAGAGCTCGATTGACTCAAGCTATGGCACTCCATAATTACAAACAAAGGCATGTATGGATAGAGGAAATCCATATTCTCAAAACACTCTTACTGATCATGCTCAAAAGAGGCATAGATCTCTCGGAAACAACATGAACACATGGCATAAAAATAACAGCAGAACATGACTTAGTGAAAATACTAAGTCTCTGAAATCAGCAACATTATGTACCCTAGTTTGCATGCTTGTGCTAGTCACCACAAAGATCACAAATATACGTGGCATACATGCCTGGAAAGATAGCATGGCATATTTCAAAACACATGTAGGACTCAACTTCATAGGATGCACACATCAATCATGGCAAAAATGACAAAAGTGCATGTTCTGAAACAGATCTGAAACTAACATCACATAGCCCTCTTCTAACAGCATTTCGGGCATCAAGACGAACAATTTGATATGCTACACGCGCAAAACGGAGCCACGGATGCGGAGTTATGGCATGTCGAACAGAGCAACAAAATTACTGGAAAAAAAGGACTTAGAGGAATTCGGGGGGGAGGAGAAGTCAACCTAGGGTTCGTCCGGATCGAGGCCGGCCCGATCGGAGCTGGAGGGGGTCCGGCGAGGGGCGGCGGAGGACGGCGGGTCACGGCGCGGGCGCGGGCGGAGGTCGGCGGCGCGGGCGGAGCGGGGGCGGCGAGGACGGCGGGAGGCGGCGGCGGCGGGTGCGGGCCGCGGGGGCCCCGCACGGGCTCGAGCGGGCCGGCGGCGGCGGGCGGCGCGGACGCCACATGGCGCGACGGGAGAGGCTGGGAGCGGCGGCGGACGGTGTCCGGCGCCGGGCGGATGCGTCCGGCGCGCGGAGGGGAGCTGGGAGCTAGGGTTAGGGTGGAATGATCCACAAATTTCGGGGGAGACACATATTTATAGGTAGAAGGAGCTAGGAAGCTCCAAATGGAGAGCGGTTTTCGGCCACGCGATCGTGATCGAACGGCGATGGACATGGGAGTGACTTAGATGGGTTATTGGGCCGTTTCGGAGGGGTTTTGGGCTGCAACACACACGAGGCCTTCACGGTTACCCGGTTAACCGTTGAAGTATCAAACGACCTCCGAATGACCCGAAACTTGACAGGCGGTCTACCGGTGCTATACCAAGGCCGCTTGAAAAACCTCGGTCCATTCCGAGAAGGTTTAATACCCGCTCACGGAAAAAGGTAAAAGGGACGCCGGGGAACATAGGAGCGCCGGATTGCAAAACGGACAACGGGGAAAATGCTCGAATTCATGAGACGAACACGTATGAAAATGCGATGCACATGATGACATGATATGAAATGCATGACATGAACAAAATACAAAATGAAGGAAAACCCAACCACGGAGGGAATATCATATCACATAGCCAAAAATGGCAAGAGTTGGAGTTACAAATATGGCAAGTTACATCCGGGGTGTTACAACAATCCACCACTACGAGAGGATCTCGTCCCGAGATCTAGGACTGAAAGAACTCCGGATACTCGGAACGGAGGTGGTCCTCGCGCTCCCAGGTGGCTTCTCGGTCTGAATGGTGTGACCACTTCACTTTCAGGAATTTGATTGACTTGTTGCGAGTCTTGCGCTCAGTTTCTTCAAGAATAGCAACGGGATGCTCATGATAGAACAAATCTTCTTGAAGATCGATCTCTTCGAAGTTGATGGTGCGCTCAGGCGTCTTGAAGCACTTGCGAAGCTGTGACACGTGGAAGACATCGTGCACATTTGCAAAGTTGGAGGGAAGCTCAAGTTGATAGGCGAGATCGCCTCGTTTGCCGATGATCTTGAAAGGGCCAACGTATCTAGGGGAAAGTTTCCCCTTGATACCGAAGCGACGAGTTCCTTTCATTGGAGAGACGCGGAGGTAGACATGATCTCCAATCTCGAATGCCAAATCACGATGTTTGCTATCGTAATAGCTCTTCTGGCGCGATTGCGCGGCTTTGAGATTCTCGCGAATGACCTTGCACATTGCCTCAGCCTCTGAGATCAAATCGTTGCCAAGAAGTTGGCGTTCACCGGTTTCAGACCAATTGAGAGGAGTACGACACTTTCTGCCATAGAGAATCTTGAATGGGGCTTTGCCCGAGCTGGCTTGAAAGCTGTTGTTGTAAGAGAACTCAGCATAAGGAAGACAATCCTCCCACTTCATGCCGAAAGAGATAACACAAGCTCTGAGCATATCTTCAAGAATTTGGTTGACACGCTCGACTTGTCCACTAGTTTGAGGGTGGAAAGCTGTGCTGAAGCGAATATTTGTGCCCATGGCCTTCTGAAAGGAATCCCAAAACTTGGAGGTAAAGATGCTGCCACGGTCTGAAGAAATCAATTGTGGGATGCCGTGCAAGGAGACAATTCTGGATGTGTAGAGCTCTGCCAGCTGCGCTGTTATAATAGACTCTTTGATAGGAAGAAAATGAGCCACTTTAGTGAGCTTGTCGATGACGACGAAGATAACATCATTTCCACGCTTGGACTTAGGAAATCCAGTCACGAAGTCCATTTCGATATGATCAAACTTCCATTCTGGAATAGCAAGAGGTTGGAGGAGACCAGCTGGTCGTTGGTGTTCTGCTTTCACCCTTCTGCAGACATCACATTCATTCACGAATTGAGCAATTTCTCGCTTCATTCGAGTCCACCAATACGACCGCTTGAGGTCATGGTACATCTTCGTACTTCCAGGATGAATTGACAGAAGAGAATTGTGCGCCTCGTTCATAATGACTTTACGTAGACCACCCTTTGGAACCACGATCCGGTCCTCGAAGAAAAGAGTATCTCTGTCATCAACGCGATAGCACATGTATTTGGAAATGCCCTTGTCAATACCACGTTTCACCTTCTTCACCATGGTATCCATCAGTTGTGCCTCACGAATTTGATCTTCCAAAGTAGGAGAGACGATGAGGTTGGCAAGAAAACCTTGAGGAACAACTTGGAGATTCAACTTGCGGAAAGCTTCACAAAGATCCGGTTGAAAGGGCTTGAGGATTAAGCTGTTGCAATAAGCCTTCCTGCTCAAAGCGTCTGCAATCACATTAGCCTTGCCTGGAGTATATTCAATACTCGGATTATACTCTTGAATCATTTCGACCCATCGAGTTTGCTTGAGGTTGAGGTTGGGCTGAGTGAAGATGTACTTGAGACTCTTGTGATCGGTGAAAATGTCCACTTTCCTTCCCAACAGGAGATGTCTCCATGTTATTAGAGCGTGGACGACTGCCGCCAACTCAAGATCGTGAGCGGGGTAGTTCTTTTCGTTGGGCTTCAACTGACGAGAGGTATAGGCCACAACCTTCTTCTCTTGCATTAAGACAGCACTGAGGTCTTGAAGAGAAGCATCACAGAAAACTTCATAAGGCTTGTCTTCGTCAGGAGGAGTCAAAACTGGAGCAGTGACGAATTTCTCTTTGATAGTGTTGAAAGCAACGTCACACTCAGGAGACCAAACATACTTCACATGCTTCTGGAGGAGGTTGGAAAGAGGCTTTGCAATCTTTGATAAATTCTCAACGAATCTTCGGCAATAGCTTGCAAGTCCAAGAAAACTGCAAAGCTGCTTGACATTCTGAGGAGGTTCCCAATTCAAAAATGCAGACACCCTCTCTGGATTAATAGGAATGCCCTTGGCAGAGATGATATGCCCAAGGTAAAGAACTTCATCAAGCCAGAATTCACATTTGGAGAACTTCGCATAGAATTTATACTCTCTGAGCTTGTCGAGCACCAATCGCAAATGTTTGGCATGATCCTTCTTATTCTTGGAGAAGACCAATATATCATCGAGATAGACCAAGATGAATTCATTGGTGTAGGGGTTGAAGATGAAGTTCATCATTCGAGAGAATGTTGGAGGAGCATTGACAAGGCCGAATGACATGACAGTATATTCATAAGAACCATAGCTTGTTCTGAATGCTGTCTTGGGAATATCTTCTTCATGAATGCGAATTTGATGATAACCCATACGAAGGTCAAGCTTGGAGAACACTTTAGCACCTTTAAGTTGCTCGAATAGATCATTGATGTTGGGAAGTGGGTACTTGTTCTTGATTGTCTTCTTGTTCAATGGACGGTAATCGATGCAAAGTCGGTCCGTGCCATCCTTCTTCTGGACAAAAAGAACACCACAACCCCAAGGAGAAGAACTCGGTCTGATCAGACCTAGACGCTCTTGTTTATCGAGTTGTTTCCTCAATTCCTTCAACTCTTTTGGCCCAAGCTTGTATGGACGCTTGCAAACGGGTTCCGTGCCAGGCTCAAGATCAATAACGAATTCAACTGGCCGGTGAGGAGGCATACCCGGAAGCTCTTCTGGAAAGACATCTTGGTACTCACAAACGACTGGAATCTGAGAGATAGCATCCAATTCGCCCTTCTCATTGAGAGAAAACAACCGAATGGTATCATCACGAGCGGCATAAATGATCACATCGTCAGAAGAGTGAGTCAATTGAATTTCCCTGGCAGCACAATCAAGCTGAGCCTTGTGCTTAGAAAGCCAGTCCATCCCGAGAATAAGATCAATATCAGAGTCACCAAGAACAATCGGTTTAGACAAGAATCTATAGTCGCCCATCTTGATAGAAACATCTGGAATCATCGTGGTAGCCCTCAAATGCTTACCCGGAGAAACAACCCCCATGGGTTTACTCAACATTTCCAAAGTGAAATCATGCTTTGAAACGAATGATCTTGACATGAAACAATGCGATGCACCAGTATCAAATAAGACTTTTGCAGGAATATCATTAACAGGAAGATTACCCATGATCACTTCTGAAGAATCCTCCGCTTGAGCTGCATTCATCATGTTCACCTTGGCATGCTTAGGATTATGCTTGACCACTGCATTGCTGGAAGATCTCACAGGAGGAGGAGGCGGAAGGCGCCTTTGGTTGAAGCACTTGTTCGCATAGTGACCCTTTTGCTGACATTTGTTGCAAGTCACCTTTGAGAGCGGACGATGATAAGGAGCATTTGGTCTTGGAGCTTGGTTCTGAGACTTGTTCTGATAGCCCGGGTTGGGTGGGTGGGAAGATCCACGACCACTTGAGTTCTTCTGCTGATAAGGCTGACGGAACGGAGGGGGAGGAGGCAACCATAACTTCTGTTGCTTAGCTGCCACAAGTGAGGAAGAAGAAGACTGAACTGCGTCTCTGACTCTCTTCTTAGAAGCCTCACACTTGAGCTGAGCAGCTTCTTGTTTCAGTGCCATGTTGTAGAATTCATCATACTTTAACGGCTCAAAAAGCACGAGAGCAAGTTGCAGATCTTCTCTGAGGCCACACCTGAATTGGTAGATCATGCTCTTCTCATCAGGGATGTCTTGCTTCGCAAAACGAGAGAGCTTCTGGAACTGAGTGTTGTATTGATACACAGACATGTTGCCTTGCTTGAGATTGCGGAATTCCTCACGCTTACTCTCAACAACACTTTCTGGAATGTGATGAGCTTTGAAGTCGCGGCGGAAATCATCCCAGGTAATCACACGACCTCCTCTGGAATCTTTGTATTGTTGGAACCACTCAGCAGCTTGATCCTTGAGTTGAAAAGAGGCAAACTTGACAAAGTCCTCAGGTCTGACATTGCTGCACTCGAAATGCTTGCTGATATCCACGAGCCAATCATTGGCGTCTGTGGCCTAGACACAGTAGTTGAAGGTCTTTGGTTGATTAGCAAGTAACTGATTGAGTGAAGCGAAGTGCGGCTGATTGTTGCCTTGGCCTTGATTTCCTTGATTACCTTGCCCTTGGTTGCGATCTTGCAAGAGCTGAATCAGAATCTGAGCGTTGGCATTTGTGGCTGTCATCAGGGCTTGCCATGCCTCCGGAGGCGGAGGTGGTGGAAGAGGATTATCCTGACTTCCTTCATTGCGTTCCGGATTCTGACGCGTGGGCGGAGCCATCCTGAAGAGGGTGACATCCATTAGCATCTTGAAAAAGATATATATTCAAGCTGAATCAAAGGATCGAAATTGCAACATATAGTCTTCACAATAAACATTCGAACGAGAATGAACGAATGAATTCCGAAGTAAATCATCACACTTCCATAAGTTGAGAAGCCACTTAGACAAAACGTATGGAATAAAATCAACAAGGTACGGATGTGAACAAATACTTGGTAAGGATTACCCAATCACGAACCAAATACTTGCGGGAAGAAATACTAGAGCTACATGAATTCCCACTTATAAACTCCCGAAACTTTCTGGTTATGCAATCAGGTGTTGGGGATACAGGGGACACAAAATATATCACTCAAACTAGCAATACCTAGATCCAGCTGTATCCATCCTTCAACACATAACCAAGAAACCTTCGGAAATCATCTACCTCAACCTTCGAAAAGCATCCGTTATACGAGTCATGGCAATACTCCCGCACTCGCCTCAGTACTGGGCTATCAGGGTTATCTCACCAACAACTATACAAAAGAGATCTTCGATGTCGGCGTACTAAACTCAGGTATTCCAGAACTGTAACGATAAAATTATGATGACAACACCTAGGAGCTCAACTCCCCGGGACACCTCCACTAAACCCCTGCTGACGGGAGGCACCAAGACAATGTTGTCATCACAAAACCATCGGAACGATTCTAAGATACCCGTGTGATCCTAAAATTTTTTTTAGTGAAATTTGAGAAGAGAAGAGTCAAAACTCTACGTCAGGATGCCTTACCAGAGCGATGAGGAGACTGGGAAGTAAAAAGAATTCCTAAACTCTCCGGTATATAATTCCTAAAAGACTCAAAACATTTTTCTAGACACAACTCGGCCGCTAAAAACGATCAATCAGTGGGGGCTCCTAAGGTCGGGGAAGGCTCTGATTACCAACTTGTAACGCCCTCGATGCGGCTATAGCTCCCATGTGTCGAGTAATGACTTAGAGGCATAACCGCATTGAAAGCAATGTCGCAAGTGAGGTAATCTTCACACAACCCAGGTAATACATAAGGGAAAGAGATACATAGTTGGCTTACAGTCGCCACTTCACACAATGCATAAATAAACATTCATCATCCAGATTACACTCAAGGTCCGACTACGGTACCAAAATGAAAGAAGACTACCCCAAATGCTAAACAGATCCCCGAATCACCCCAACTGGGCTCCACTACTAATCATCAGGAAAAGACACATAGTAACGGCCACGTTCCTCGTCGAACTCCCACGTGAACTCGGTTGCGTCATCTGCACTGGCATCGTTGGTACCTGCAACTGTTGTGGTAGAATCTGTGAGTCACAGGGACTCAGCAATCTCACACCCGCGAGATCAAGACTATTTAAGCTTATAGGTAGGAAAGGGTTGTGAGGTGGAGCTGCAGCAAGCGACTAGCATATATGGTGCCTAACAACGCAAAAGAGAGCGAGGAGAGAAGCAAAGCACGGTCGTGAAGCTAGAAGTGATCAAGAAGTGATCCTAGAACAACCTACGTCAAACATAACTCCAACACCGTGTTCACTTCCCGGACCCCGCCGAGAAGAGACCATCACGGTTACACACGCGGTTGATGTGTTTTAATTAAGGTCAACTTCGGGTTTTCTACAACCGGACATTAAAAAATTCTCATCTGCCTCATAACCGTGGGCACGGCTTTCGAAAGATAATACCCTGCAGGGGTGTCCCAACTTAGCCCATTATAAGCTCTCACAGTCAACGAAGGATATTCCTTCTACCGGGAAGACCCGATCGGTCTCGGAATCCCGGACTACAAGACATTTCGACAGTAATAAAACAAGTCGAGCAAAGCCGCCCGATTGTGCCGACAAATCCTGATAGGAGCTGCACATATCTCGGTCTCAGGGCACATCCGGATAAGCTAAGCGTACAGGTACCAACATAACCCAAGTTGCCAAGGGACGGTCCCGCACGGTGCTCTAGTTTGGACCAGCACTCAGAGGAGCACTGGCCCGGGGGTTAAAATAAAGATGACCCTCGGGCTCGCGAGAACCCGGGGGAAAAAGGCTTAGGTGGCAAATGGTAAAACCAAAGTTGGGCCTTGCTGGAGGAGTCTTATTTAAAGCGAACTGTCAAGGGGGTCCCATAAATCACCCAACCGTGTAAGGAACGCAAAATCAAGGAACATAACACCGGTATGACGAAAACTAGGGTGGCAAGAGTGGAACAAAACACCAGGCATAAGGCCGAGCCTTCCACCATTTACCAAGTATATAGACGCATCAATTAAAATAAGAGATATTGTGATATCCCAAAATAATCATGTTCCAACATGGAACAAACTTCAGCTTCACCTGCAACTAACAACGCTATAAGAGGGGCTGAGCAAAGCGGTAACATAGCCAATCAACGGTTTGCTAGGACATGGATGGTTAGAGGCTGACATGGCAATATGGGTGGCATGATATAGCAAATGGTAGGTATCGCAGCATAGGCATAGCAAAAGAGCGAGCAACTAGCAAGCAAAGATAGAAGTGATTTCGAGGGTATGGTCATCTTGCCTGCAAGGTTCTTAGAGTTGTCGAAAGCTTGGTCCTCGTAAGTATTCTCAACAGGTTCCTCGTTCACGTACTTGTCTCCCGGCACTACCCAAGACAAGAACACAAGCAAAGGGACAACTATCAACCATGATGCAATGCACAAACAACATGATGCAAAACATGGCATGATATGCGAGATGTGATATGTAATGCATATGCGTGCTCCGGAAGGAAAAGATGAACAAGGAACAATCTTGGCAAACCAAGTCTGCCGCTAGAAAGGTGAGGTGATTTCTGTTGAAATCGATATAAAGATCACCGGAATCGGATGCACGGTTTGCAAATGACAAGCAAAACAAGAATGACAATAATCTGCCATCAACAGCATGATGCTACTTAGCAAGCAACAAGCAATTAAGCTACTGCACCCAAACATATCAACAAAGCATATGACAGTGATCTACTCAAGATTCTTGACAAAAGATGAACAGTGAGCTACAGCTAAATCACAACACAACAGGTTCAAACAAGCATGGCAAAAGTGCAAAGGATAACAGGTTCAAACAAGCATGGCAAAAGTGCAAAGGGTGACATGTTTATAGCAAGCAAACAACACGCTACAGGAATAGGAAATAGCAAAACAAGGCATGGCCTGAATCTATTCAAAGCACTTAACAAAAGTACCTTACTGACCATGAGCCAAAAAGGATCAGAAAACATAATAACACCCATGTCAATTAAGCAAGTTTCGTTACAGGTTTCAGACTTTGCAGAAAACTGGACATGTCAAAAACAGATAACAAGTAGGCATGTTTACGAGCTCGATGCACTCACTACATAGCATCGCATGATAAACTAAGCGTACATACATCAAGAAGACATGGCATAGAAGCTAGACATGGAAAGAACAATATCATAGCATGCAGGGATCAACTAAAACAAGCTTGGCAAAATCGAATAACATGCAAACGATCTGCCAGGAACATTTTATAGCAAAAGTAGAGCTCGATTGAATCAAGCTATGGCATTCCATAATTACAAACAAAGGCAAGGATGGATAGAGCAAATCCATATGCTCAAAACACTCTTACTGATCATGTTCAAAAGAGGCATAGATCTCTCGGAAACAACATGAACACATGGCATAAAAATAACAGCAGAACATGACTTAGTGAAAAATACTAACTCTCTGAAATCAGCAACATTATGTACCCTAGTTTGCATGCTTGTGCTAGTCACCACAAAGATCACAAAAATACATGGCATACACCCCTGGAAAGATAGCATGGCATATTTCAAAACACATGTAGGACTCAACTTCATAGGATGCACACATCAATCATGGCAAAAATGACAAAAGTGCATGTTCTGAAACAGATCTGAAACTAACATCACATAGCCCTCTTCTAACAGCATTTCGGGCACCAAAATGAGCTCAAATGAAAATGACGCAATGAGATGAAATGATGTACTCATCGAGGCGAACAATTTGATATGCCACACGCGCAAAACGGAGCCACGTATGCGGAGTTATGTCATGTCGAACAGAGCAACAAAATTACTGGAAAGAAAGGACTTCGAGGAATTCGGGGGGGAGAAGTCAACCTAGGGTTCGTCCGGATCGAGGCCGGCCCGATCGGATCTCGCCGGAGTCGCGGACCGGAGCTGGAGGGGGTCCGGCGAGGGGCGGCGGAGGACGGCGGGTCACGGCGCGGGCGCGAGCGGAGGCGGTGTGATGAGGACATCAATACCATTGTTACACCCACAGCCCCTACTGTTACATATGATGGACCAATTACTAGAGCTCGCGCACGCCAATTAAATTACCAGGTACTTTCGTTTCTTGGTAATGATTCTAATGTTCATGAGAATATGATGCTGCCTAAATTGGATACATTTGTTTTGCTTACAAATGAAGGGCCTAGCTTGGAGAAGGATGAACATTGGAGCAAGAACAGGCATGGAGTTGATGGCATGCGCAAGGGGAACAAGAACGGAGTTACAAGTGATGATTTCAGGAATCTGAAGCCACCATAAGGTGTGAATGAAGCCTTGGACGAAATATACAAGATGCCACTTCATAAATTTCGTCCAGAGGCTATTCTAGGTGCTGCGTCACCTTATTATTGGGCCAGGCCCATGTAATTTCGAAATACTTAAGTATAGGCTGTTTTTAGAGTCCGTATGTGTGGGGAAACAAGAGTTAGGGTTGGTTTCGGACCCCTTCCTCAAGGGCCACGAGATTCCCCCCCCTCTTCCTCCATATATACAGCCCTTAGGGCGTCGTTTAGACTTTGGGTTTTGTTTAGATCAAAAGTTCGCCATAGCAGCAACTTCGCGTACTTCGTTTGTGTTCAACGACCAGACCAAGGTGTCACAGAACCCCACCTTCATTAATAAAGCTTTCCTCTTTTATTCGCAATATCCAGATTGCAATCTTAGTTTCTTGCTTGTTCTTCGTTTGCCTGCAGGAAACAGACCCTCGTGGTCAGGTTGATCGTGCTCCGGCGTGGTCCATAACCTCTCGGAGTTGGTTTAGCGATTGCTAAGGCGCGACGTCATCGCACGTTCGTAGTCGGATCATCAAAGTCGACTTCATCCTAAACGATAGCCACCATCTCATCGAAAGACGGGACACCTTTGCCTCTATCAAGTGGTATCAGATTTCCAGGTTGCTCGGTGACATTTTACAGTTTTTCGTAGTTTAGATCGAGTCTGTTCTTCATACCTATAGTCCACGAAAAAATCAAAAAAGAAAAAATTAGGGTTAGTTCATCCTATCCGAACCAATCTGAGCCTTTGCATAATCTTTTCTGTATTTGCTTTGTTGAATTTGCGGTTGCATCGTCGTGTCAAGTTGCTAGTCTTAGCGTCTAGTCCTTTAGAGTTTCGAGTTCTATTCACAGGTTGTCACGTCGCCGCTGCCATATATCACCACCGCATCATCATCATCACCGCTACCATATACCACCATCGTCATCACCGCTGCCATATACCACCATCGTCATCGCCGCTACCATATACCACATATCCACCGCCATCACGCTAATCTGAGTCCACCTCCATCACAGATTCACCACCAGTCTGTGTTCCATCGCCCTGCAAATATCCGTCACCAGTCCGAGTTTCCACCAGATTCATCTCCGCCATGAGTCCTAGTCCGAGTCAAGTAATTGTTGCTTTGTTCTCGATTTCCAGATCACGCGATACTCTGAGTCGTGACAGAGAAGGCCTCCCCAACTTTCGTGCTACCCGCAGAAGAAAAATAGTTCCAGTTTAAAAAAAAACTAAGTCTGGAAAATTCTGGCTAGGCAGTTTTTAGGACATTTGTAGACTTTTTTGAAAAAATTTGTTGCGGAGCAAAAAAAAAAGAGGAAAAAAAAGTGCAAAAAAAGTGAAAAAAAAGAAAAAAATTTCAGAGTGTGCTCCTCCCTTGTTTACGTGCAACGCCGTGATTTTGTTAGTGTTCTAGGCTCACGTCTCTAGTACGGTCTAGCCTAGGACCAGCACAGTACCGTCGTTGAGCGTTTATTCAACTTTGCATCTCTGAATTGATTATTGCTGACCCTTTTTGCTACCATATTATAAGCCTTCCTAGCTCCACATACATCTACGTCGTGCGTTTGACTCTCCCTGGTAATCGCTCTATCCAAGCTTTGAGAGTTTTGACTACAACAGTTGCCGATCACCGCCTGCTGCTTGGTAAGAACTGGTAAGAATTTGAGATTTGCTTGACGGATTTGTGACTGTCCACCACACCACCACCACCACTTCCTAGTAGTCTGTAGAATCATATTCTTGTGTGTTTCTATTGCTGCTAACCATGGCAGGATCACAAGCCGATGAGACTGACTGGGAGAACATGACAAACAAAGTGTTACATGATAAGTTTCAACAAATGATGAGTGGACAGGTGGAAGATGTGCTAAATAGATTTGAAGAGGCCATGGAGAAGATAGATGGCATTGAGAAGGCGTTCGAAACAAAGCTCGATAACAAGTTTAATGAATTGCTCGCGCATCTACCACCACCACCAGCAGCTCCACCTAACGCACCTCTACAACAACAACAACGACTACCTCCACATCGCGAAACAGCCCTCCGCCGAGCGACCCGTGTTCCTCTTGCGCTTGGCCAACCTGTTGGTGATGCTGTTGATACTTTTGTGGCTCCTGCTGCTGATGCGGAGGAGGATGATTATGTGGGAGATTACGAGGATGAGGTTGATCAACATCAGAACTACGTGCAACCACCAGCACCACAACCACCAGGTCGTCCACATGCAAATAATGGTAATGTTAGGGCTCCCCCTCAGGTACGAGATCATGACCATCTCCCTAAACTGAAATTGAATATCCCACCATTTTAGGGTAGATATGTTCCTGATATATATCTTACTTGGGAGTTAGAAACTGAACAACGATTTACATGTTTACAATATCCTGAGGAGAGACGTGTTCCTGCTGTTGTTTGTGCTTTCACTAGCTTTGCATGTGTTTGGTGGTCTGAATATTGTAGATTATATCATGTTCCAGCTACTTGGGCTGCTTTGAAAACTGCTATGCGTACTCGTTGGGTTCCGCCATATTATCAACGTGAATTACTTCAAAAATTTCAGCGCTTATGACAAGGAAAAAATTCTGTAGAAGAATATTATCAGGAATTACAAACTGGATTGATTAGATGTGGTATTGTTGAGGAGAATGAAGCTATGCTTGCACGTTTTCTGGGTGGATTAAATAGAGAGATTCAGACCATTCTAGACTATAAGGATTATAATAATATCACTCGTTTATTCCATCTTGCTTGTAAAGATGAACGTGAAGTGCAGGATCGACAGGCATTGGCGCGAACTAACTTTTCTGCAGGTCGACCTTCATCATGGACACCACGTGCATCATCTACTTCCACACGTTCTGCTACACCGGCACCTCCGTCGGCTGCCACCTCCAACCGTGATACAAGAAAGCAGGCACAACCACCACTATCTGCCAAGAGCACACCTGCCAGGCCTGCACAGAGCTCTACTTCTTCCATGGCGTCTACAGGGCACACAAGTGATATTATTTGTCGTCATTGTAAGGGAAGAGGACATTTTGCACGCGAATGCACATCTCAGCGTGTGATGATTGCTACTGAGGATGGTGGGTATGAGTCCGCTAGTGACTATGATGAGGAGACTTTGGCTCTTCTTACACATGAAGAACACGGTGGAGATGATTCTGATCATGAGACGCAATACATGGCTCCTGAAGATGCTGACAGGTATGAATGCTTGGTTGCTCAACGTGTTTTGAGTGTGCAGGTCACGCAAGCTGAGCAAAATCAGAGGCATAATTTGTTCCATACAAAGGGAGTTGTGAAGGAATGTTCTGTTCGCGTCATCATAGATGGAGGGAGCTGCAACAACTTGGCTAGCATGGAGATGGTGGAGAAGCTATCCCTCACCACAATACCACATCCACATCCTTACTACATCCAATGGTTCAACAATAGCGGCAAGGTTAAGGTAACACGTACTGTTCGTGTGCATTTTAGTATCTCTACATATGCTGATTATGTTGATTGTGATGTGGTACCTATGCAAGCATGTTCCTTATTACTTGGTAGACCATGGCAGTTTGATAAAAATTCTGTACACCATGGTAGAAACAATCAGTATACTCTCGTTCATAAGGACAAAAATATTACTTTGCTTCCTATGACTCCTGATTCCATTTTGAAAGATGATATTAATCGAGCTAATAAAGCAAAACATGAGCAAAATAAGAGTGAAAATCAGATTGTGGCAAAAGAATTTGAGCAACAAATGAAGCCTAATAATAAACCATCTAGTGTTGCTTCTGAAATTAAATTGAAAAGTGCATGTTTATTTGCCACCAAATCTGATATTGATGATCTAGATGTTAGCAAATCTGTTTGCTATGCTTTTGTGTGCAAAGAGGTATTATTTTCATTCGAGGACGTGCCTTCCTCTTTGCCTCCTACTGTTACTAACATTTTGCAGGAGTTCGCTGACGTCTTTCCACAAGACGTGCCACCGGGATTACCACCTATTCAAGGGATTGAGCATCAAATTGACTTAATTCCCGGTGCATCGCTACCCAACCGTGCACCATACCGTACCAATCCAGAGGAGACGAAGGAGATTATGCGTCAAGTACAGGAGCTGCTCGACAAAGGTTATATACGTGAATCTCTTAGTCATTGTGTTGTTCCTATTATACTAGTGCCTAAAAAGGATGGTACATCGCGTATGTGTGTTGATTGTAGAGGCATTAATAATACTACTATTCGTTATCATCATCCTATTCCTAGGCTAGATGATATGCTTGATGAATTGAGTGGCTCTACAATATTCTCCAAAGTTGATTTGCGTAGTGGATACCATCAAATTCGTATGAAATTGGGAGATGAATGGAAAACAGCATTTAAAACTAAGTTTGGTTTATATGAGCGGTTAGTCATGCCTTTTGGGTTAATTAATGCACCTAGTACTTTCATGAGATTAATGAACGAAGTTTTACGTGCTTTCATTGGACGATTTGTGGTAGTCTATTTTGATGATATACTGATTTATAGCAAATCTTTGGAAGAACATTTGGAACATTTACGTGCTATTTTTAATGCTCTACGTGATGCACGTTTGTTTGGTAACCTTGGGAAGTGCACCTTTTGCACCGACCGAGTGTCTTTTCTTGGCTATGTTGTTACTCCACAGGGAATTGAAGTTGGTAAAGCCAAGATTGAAGCTATTAGAGTTGGCCGCAGCCCAAAACGGTCACACAAGTGACGAGTTTTCTTGGACTCGCTGGTTTCTATAGGCGTTTTGTGAGAGATTTTAGCACCATTGTTGCACCTCTCAATGAGCTTACAAAGAAGGATGTGCCTTTTGTTTGGGGTACCGCACAGGAAGAAGCCTTCACGGTATTGAAAGATAAGTTGACACATGCTCCTTTACTTCAACTTCCTCACTTTAATAAGACTTTTGAGCTTGAATGTGATGCTAGTGGAATTGGATTAGGAGGTGTGTTATTACAAGATGGCAAACCTGTTGCATACTTTTCTGAAAAATTGAGTGGGCCTAGTCTGAACTATTCTACTTATGATAAAGAATTATATGCTCTTGTTCGGACTTTAGAAACATGGCAACATTATTTATGGCCCAAAGAATTTGTTATACATTCTGATCATGAATCTTTGAAACACATTAAAAGTCAAGCTAAACTGAACCGTAGACATGCTAAATGGGTTGATTTCATTGAGACTTTCCCTTATGTCATTAAACACAAGAAGGGTAAAGAAAATGTTATTGTTGATGCATTGTCTCGTCGTTATACTATGCTTTTACAACTTGATTTTAAAATATTTGGTTTGGAGACCATCAAAGATCAATATGTGCATGATGCTGAATTTAAAGATGTCTTGCAGAATTGTAAAGAAGGTAGATCATGGAACAAGTTCGTTGTTAATGATGGTTTTGTGTTCCGTGCTAACAAGCTATGCATTCCAGCTAGTTCTGTTCGTCTTTTGTTGTTGCAGGAGGCGCATGGAGGAGGATTAATGGGACACTTTGGCGTGAAGAAGACAGAGGACGTACTTGCTACACATTTCTTTTGGCCAAAGATGAGACGGGATGTTGAGCGTTTTGTTGCTCGCTGTACTACATGTCAAAAAGCTAAGTCACGACTCAATCCTCATGGTTTATATATGCCTTTGCCTGTACCTAGTGTTCCTTGGGAGGATATATCTATGGACTTTGTTTTAGGTTTGCCTCGAACAAAGAAGGGGAGGGATAGCATATTTGTTGTCGTGGATAGATTCTCGAAAATGGCACACTTTATACCATGTCATAAAAGCGATGATGCTGTTAATGTTGCTGATTTGTTCTTTCGTGAAATTATTCGCTTGCATGGTGTGCCAAATACTATTGTTTCAGATCGTGATACTAAATTTCTTAGCCACTTTTGGAGATGTTTATGGGCTAAGTTGGGGACTAAACTGCTTTTTAGTACTACTTGTCACCCCCAAACTGATGGACAAACTGAAGTAGTCAATAGAACATTGTCTACTATGCTTAGGGCTGTTTTGAAGAATAACAAGAAAATGTGGGAAGAATGCTTGCCTCATATTGAATTTGCTTATAATCGTTCTTTGCATTCTACTACTAAGATGTGCCCTTTTGAAATTGTGTATGGTTTCCTACCTCGTGCACCTATTGATTTGTAGCCTCTTCCATCTTCGGAGAAGGTTAATTTTGATGCTAAAGAACGTGCTGAATTGATTTTAAAAATGCATGAGTTAACTAAGGAAAACATTGAGGGTATGAATGCTAAATATAAACTTGCTGGAGATAAGGGTAGAAAACATGTTGTCTTTGCACCTGGTGATCTTGTTTGGTTACATTTGCGTAAGGATAGGTTTCCTAATTTGCGCAAATCAAAGCTAATGCCACGTGCTGATGGTCCATTTAAGGTGTTAGAGAAAATAAATGATAATGCATATAAACTTGAGCTGCCTGCAGATTTTGGGGTTAGTCCCACTTTTAACATTGCAGATTTGAAGCTTTATTTGGGTGAGGAAGATGAGCTTCCGTCGAGGACGACTTCATTTCAAGAAGGGGAGGATGATGAGGACATCAATACCATTGTTACACCCACAGCCCCTACTGTTACATATGATGGACCAATTACTAGTGCTCGCGCATGCCAATTAAATTACCAGGTCCTTTCGTTTCTTGGTAATGATTCTAATGTTCATGAGAATATGATGCTGCCTAAATTGGATACATTTGTTTTGCTTACAAATGAAGGGCCTAGCTTGGAGAAGGATGAACATTGGAGCAAGAACAGGCATGGAGTTGATGGCATGCGCAAGGGGAACAAGAACGGAGTTACAAGTGATCATTTCAGGACTCTGAAGCCACCATAAGGAGTGAATGAAGCCTTGGACGAAATATACAAGATGCCACTTCATAAATTTCGTCCAGAGGCTATTCTAGGTGCTGCGTCACCTTATTATTGGGCCAGGCCCATGTAATTTCGAAATACTTAAGTATAGGCTGTTTTTAGAGTCCGTATGTGTGGGGAAACAAGAGTTAGGGTTGGTTTCGGAGCCCTTCCTCAAGGGCCACGAAATTCCCCCCCCCCCCCTCTTCCTCCATATATACAGCCCTTAGGGCGTCGTTTAGACTTTGGGTTTTGTTTAGATCAAAAGTTCGCCATAGCAGCAACTTCGCGTACTTCGTTTGTGTTCAACGACCAGACCAAGGCGTCACAGAACCTCACCTTCATTAATAAAGCTTTCCTCTTTTATTCGCAATATCCAGATTGCAATCTTAGTTTCTTGCTTGTTCTTCGTTTGCCTGCAGGAAACAGACCCTCGTGGTCAGGTTGATCGTGCTCCGGCGTGGTCAATAACCTCTCGGAGTTGGTTTAGCGATTGCTAAGGCACGACGTCATCGCACGTTCATAGTCGGATCGTCAAAGTCGACTTCATCCTAAACGATAGCCACCATCTCATCGAAAGACGGGACACCTTTGCCTCTATCACGGTGGTCGGCGACGGGGCGCCGGTCCAGGCCGGCACGGGCGGCGGAGGGATCCGCGGCGCGCGGCGCCTCGGGCGGCGCAGAGGCGGACGGCGAGGGCGCGGGACGGCGGCGCGGCGGGCGAGTTGTGGCGGAGGTCGGCGGCGCAGGCGGAGCAGGGGCGGCGAGGACGGCGGGAGGCGGCGGCGGCGGGTGCGGGCCGCGGGGGCCCCGCACGGGCTCGGACGGGCCGGCGGCGGCGGGCGGCGCGGACGCCACGTGGTGCGACGGGAGAGGCTGGGAGCGGCGGCGGACGGTGTCCGGCGCCGGGCGGACGCGTCCGGCGCGCGGAGGGGAGCTGGGAGCTAGGGTTAGGGTGGAATGATCCGCAAATTTCGGGGGAGACACATATTTATAGGTAGAAGGAGCTAGGAAGCTCCAAATGGAGAGCGGTTTTCGGCCACGCGATCGTGATCGAACGGCGATGGACATGGGAGTGACTTAGATGGGTTATTGGGCCGTTTTGGAGGGGTTTTGGGCTGCAACACACACGAGGCCTTCACGGTTACCCGGTTAAACGTTGGAGTATCAAACGACCTCCGAATGACCCGAAACTTGACAGGCGGTCTACCGGTGCTATACCAAGGCCGCTTGACAAACCTCGGTCCATTCCGAGAAGGTTTAATACCCGCTCACGGAAAAAGGTAAAAGGGGACGCCGGGGAACATAGGAGCGCCGGATTGCAAAACGGACAACGGGGAAAATGCTCGGATTCATGAGACGAACACGTATGCAAATGCGATGCACATGATGACATGATATGAAATGCATGACATGAACAAAATGCAAAATGAAGGAAAACCCAACCACGGAGGGAATATCATATCACATAGCCGAAAATGGCAAGAGATGGAGTTACAAATATGGCAAGTTACATCCGGGGTGTTACAAAACAGTTCTCCATCATATGTCTTCGTGAAGAGTGTGGGATCGAGGGATCCAGGTTTGAAGCCTTTGCTCTTCAGGAAGTCTTTGATCATATCATACCAAGCGCGAGGAGCTTGATTGAGGCCATACAGTGCTTTGTTTAGCTTGTACACCATATCAGGATGTTTTGGATCTTCAAAGCCAGGTGGTTGAGCGACGTATACTTCTTCTTCAATCTTGTCGTTGAGAAATGCACTCTTCACATCCATTTCATATAGCAAGATGTTGCTGTGGTTAGCATAGGCTAGCAGTATGTGAATATCTTCAAGCCTAGCCACAGGAGCAAATGTTTCATCGAAGTTAATTCCTTCAACTTGTGTATATCCTTGAGCAACAAGACGTACATTGTTTCTGACAACTTGGCCATGCTCATCTTGCTTGTTTCGATATATCCATTTTGTGCCAATAATGTTATGCTTGCGAGGAACAGGACGCTTGACTAGCTCCCAAACATTGTTCAGCTTGAACTATTGAAGCTCTTCTTGCATTGCTTAAATCCATTCAGGTTCCATAAAGGCTTCACCAACTTTCTTGGGTTCTGATATTGACACAAAAGAAAAGTGCCCACAGAAATTTGCTAACTGTGTTGCTCTTGAGTGAGTAAGTGGACCAGGTGCATTGATGCTATCAATTATCTTCTCAATCTGTACTTCACTTGCAACACGAGGATGAGCTGGACGAAGACTTTGGTCTCGCTGATCAATGTCATCATTGGGAGGATTGTCTTCAGGATGAGCATTGTCTTCAGATTGGTTAGGTGCAGAAATGATAAGTTCATCTTGAGGCTGTGCTTCAGTAGGCATGATTTCACCAGTTCCCATTAGCTTGATGGATTCGATGGGTGGAGCTTCTTCTAGTGTACTTGGCAGGAGCTCTCTTTGTGATCCATTGGTTTCATCAAACCGCACGTCCACTGTTTCAATGATTTTTTAGAGATAGAGGTTGAAGACTCTGTAAGAGTGCAAATCCTTTCCGTAACCGAGCATGAAGCCTTCATGAGACTTTGGTGCAAATTTTGACTTGTGATGGGGATCCTTGATCCAGCACCTAGCTCCAAATACTCTGAAGTAGCTGACATTTGGCTTCTTGCTAGTGAGGAGCTCATAGGATGTTTTGTTCAGAAGCTTATGGATGTAAACACGGTTCATGACGTGGCATGCTGTATCAATGGCTTCAGGCCGGAACTTTCTTGGTGTCTTGTATTCATCGAGCATCGTTCGAGCCATCTCAATGAGGGTTCTGTTCTTGCGCTCTACGATGCCGTTCTGCTGATGTGTGTATGGATCAGAGAACTCATGAGTGATTCCCATTGTATCCAGATAAAGATCAAGTCCAGTGTTCTTGAACTCAGTGCTATTATCACTTCTGATATGCTTGATCTTGACGCCATAATTGTTCATGGCTCGATTGGCAAAGCGTCTGAAGACATCTTGCACTTCAGTCTTGTAGAGAATTATGTGCACCCATGTGTATCTTGAGTAATCATCAACAATAATGAAGCCATAGAGACAGGCAGTTGTTGTGAGGGTGGAGTAGTGAGTAGGGCCAAATAAGTCCATGTGTAGCAGCTCGAAAGGTTGAGACGTAGTCATGATTGTCTTCGAGGGATGTTTGGCCCTTGTCATCTTTCCAGCTTCGCAGGCACCGCACAAATGATCCTTCTTGAACTTGATGTCCTCAATACCTATGACATGCTTCTTCTTGGCGAGAGTGTGTAAGTTCCTCATGCCAGCATGTCCCAGCCTCCGATCCCATAGCCAGCACTCTGAAACTTTTGTAAGAAGGCATACGGCAAGTTGTGGTCCTGCTGAGAAATCTACCATGTATAGATCATCTTTTCTGTACCCTTCAAAGACTAGAGACTTGTCAGATTCCATTAGTACAAGGCAACGATATTTTCCGAATAGCACAATCATGTTCAAGTCACAAAGCATCGAGACAGACATTACGTTGAAACCAAGGGATTCAACAAGTATCACTTTATCCATGTGCTGATCCCTTGAGATTGCAACTCTACCTAGACCCAATACCTTGCTTTTACCAGTGTCACCAAACGTGATGTGACTTTTATCAGATGGACGTAAAGTTGAGTCCATGAGAAGACTTCGATCACCAGTCATATGATTAGTGCATCCGCTGTCCATAATCCATTCTGAAGCACGAGGTGTCATACTCTGCATTACAATCAGGGGGATAGGCTTCACCAAGAGTATTGTGAAGCAGAAACATTTGACGGGCAAGAGGATTATGGAAGCTCAGATCAAGATTAGGACTGATAGGATGAATGGCAAGCGATTCAGGAACAAAATACATAGTGAGACCATTTGGGCATTTGATCTTGCGCCCTACAAGATGTTTTAGGTCCCCAGCAATAGCATCAGACGCCTTTGATTTTCGGCTGGAGACCTTTCCCTGCAAGACAAAGTTAATTCTTCTTAACCACCCACATCTTCAGGGGTGGCTTAGAAGCAATGAGTCTAAGTGCAGCACCTGAGAACTTCGGCTTTGGAGCCCTAGCAAATAGCCTTGCAGGAGATGAATGATACTCGTATGAATAAGCAGAAAAGTTCTTAGTTCTATGAACATAGCGGTTTGAAGACACACGCTCATATTCATAAGTCTGAGTATGGTTTGCCTGCAAAATATTGGCGTTAGGGTGACTCAGGTGAGTCCTCTGTCTGTATGAAGCCTTTGGACCATATGAAGCCTTAGGTCTCGGGTTTGTCTTCTTCCCAGGTGGTGTCATGATGACATTCACTGGAAGATTTTCGAGACAACTTTTGGGAACCCAGATCTTCTTCATAGGTGGCCCATTCCTGCAGTTAGTACCAATATAACTGGCAAACACTTCACCATTCTGATTCTTGAACAGTTTATAGTTTGCATCAAAGGATTCATCAATGACAACAGGGCTAGCACAGGTAAAGCCAGATAAGGTGGATGGATCCACTGAAGGTCCCTTTGCAGCAACCCATGTGGTTTTGGGATACTGCTCAGGCTTCCAGTAGGAGCCATCAACATTCATTTTCCTTTCGAACCCAACAGCCTCTTTCCTAGGGTTTCGGTTCAGAATCTGCTTTTTGAGGACATCGCAAAGTGTCTGGTGTCCTTTCAGACTTTTACACATCCCTGTTTCAAGCAATGTCTTCAACCTAGCATTTTCATCAGCAATAGTAGTGGTATCCTCCGCAGAGGGGTTAGTTACCACATCAATAGTTGAAGATAGTGCAACAGTAGGAGTAGTGGAACATCCAGCAACAGAGGTAGCGTTATCACGCTCAAGGCATTTTAGACATGGTGGTTCAAATCCATCCTGAGCGGGACTGATCTGTTGAGCGCGAAGTGACTCATTCTCTTTTTGAAGATCTTCATGAGCTGCTCTCAACTTCTGAAGCTCTTGCTTCCTTTGAATTAATCATAGGAGAGCTTTTCATGAGTGGTTGTGAGCGTTTCATGACGACTTTCAAGTTCTTGGTACTTAGCATGAAGATTTTTTATGTCTTCAACTAAGGACTGTGAACGTGTCATTTCCGCGTCCAACAGGTCATCGCTTTTGTCTAACAGTTTTTGAGTATGTTCCATAGCTTTTTGTTGTTCAGTTGCAATTTTAGCAAGTGTTTTGTAGCTGGGTTTGGATTCACAATCAAGGTCATCTTCACTTGATGTTTGAAAGTAAGCATCGCGTGGTTTTACCTTGGCACCACGTGCCATGAAGCAGTAGGTAGGAGTAGGGTCGTCCTTGTCATCAGCTTCAGTGTTGGTGTGGAAGTCATTGTCTTCAGTGTTGAAGATGGACTTGGCAACATAGGCAGTGGCTAAAGCCAGACTTGCAACGCCAGGGTCGGACTCCTCCTCAGATTCCACCTCCGCCTCCTCAGAAGCAGACTCCTCCTCTGAATCCATTTCCTTGCCAACAAAAGCACGAGCCTTGCCAGATGAGCTCTTCTTGTGAGATGAGGACTTGGAAGAAGACTTTGAAGATTTCTTCTTCTTGTTGTCATCAGAATCATATTCCTTGCTCTTCTTCTTCTTCTTCTCATTGTCCCACAGTGGGCACTCAGAGATATGGTGTCCAGGTTTCTTGCACTTGTGACATGTTCTCTTCTTGTAGTCATGAGTGGAAGCTTCATCATTTCTCGAGCTGGATCTTGAAGACTTTCTGAAGCCCTTCTTCTTAGTGAATTTCTGGAACTTCTTCACAAGCATAGCAAGTTCCTTTCCAATGTCTTCAGGATCATCAGAACTGCAGTCAGAATCTTCTACAGATGAGGAAACAACTTTTGCCTTCAAAGCGCGAGTTCGGCCATAGTTCGGACCATAGATATCTCTTTTCTCAGAAAGCTGGAACTCATGTGTGTTGAGCCTCTCAAGTATATCAGACAGATCGAGTGTCTTGAAGTCAGGACGTTCTTGTATCATGAGGGCAAGGGTGTCAAAGGAGCTGTCAAGTGATCTCACTAGTGTCTTGACGATTTCATGCTTGGTAATCTCAGTGGCGCCAAGAGCACGAAGCTCATTTGTGATGTCAGTGAGGCGATCAAACGTGAGCTGGACATTCTCATTGTCGTTTCTCTTGAAGCGGTTGAAGAGGTTGCGAAGAACACTGATCCTTTGATCTCTCTGGGTTGAGACGCCTTCGTTGACCTTGGATAGCTAGTCCCAGACTAGCTTTGATGTCTCCAGAGCACTCACACGGCCATACTGTCCTTTGGTCAGATGACCACAGATGATGTTCTTGGCAGTAGAGTCCAGTTGAATGAACTTCTTGACATCAGCAGGGGTGACACCTTCACCAGTCTTGGGAACGCCGTTCTTGACGACATACCAGAGGTCGACATCAATGGCTTCAAGATGCATGCGCATCTTATTCTTCCAGTAGGGATATTCAGTTCCATCGAAGACGGGGCAAGCAGCGAAGACTTTGATTATCCCTGCAGTCGACATAGCTAAAACTCCAGGTGGTTAAACCGAATCACACAGAACAAGGGAGTACCAAGCTCTCATACCAATTGAAAGTGCTAGTTATCGACTAGAGGGGGGTGAATAGGCGATTTTTATGAAAGTCTTCAATACATGGATGTTTTGAAGACAAACAATAGAAATGAACCTATTGAGATGCAGCGGAAGATAAACTACACTGAGCAAGCCATAGTCAAGTATGCAATAACGTGAGAGTACGAAGACTAATAGCAGCTAGGTAGTAAGGATCAGGATGGAAGATGTATGAAGCCAAACAACAATAGTAGTCAAGCAATGAAGTCAAACAGGTATGACAAGCAGGCAATGACTTCATGAAGACAAAGTCTAAGTAAAGGGAGGGAGAGGATAGAACCAGTCAATTGTTGAAGACACAGGATTTGTTGGACCAGTTCCAGTTGCTGTGAAAACTGTACGTCTGGTTAGGGAGGCTGAGATTCAACTCAGAAGACCATGTCTTCACCTTATTCCCCTTGAGCTAAAGACACACAGTTCTCGCCCAATCACTCTGGTAAGTCTTCAAGGTAGACTTCCGAACCTTCACAGATTTCGTTCATCGGCGATCCACAATGACTCTTGGATGCTCAGAACGCGACGCCTAACCGGCTGGAGGATTCACAGTCCTCAAGTGTAATAAGTCTTCAGATCACACAGACAGAAAGACTTCAGTGATGCCTAACACTCTTTGGCTCTGGGTGTTTGGGCTTTGTCCTCGTAAGGATTTCTCTCTCTCAAAGGCTTCGAGGTGGGTTGCTCTCAAACGACAAAAGCTGTGCACTAACTCTGAGCAGCCACCAACTTATGGTGTAGGGGGTGGGCTATTTATAGCCACTAGGCAACCCGACCTGAGATGTCCTAAATGACCCTGGCCACTAAGGAACTGACACGTGTTCCAACGGTCAGATTTCAAACACACACAACAACTTTACTTGGGCTACATGCAAAGCTGACTCATCCAGCTCTGGATAAGATTTGCTCTCATTGTCTTCACTCGAAGACATAGGATTTGGGTTGAGCATCACTTCAGTCACTCTGACTATGTTCACTTGGAACCCACTTAACAGTAGGTGGTTCCTATGACTCAATAAAGAAGAAAAGGAAACAACTAAGTCTTCGCGCTCCATAGTCTTCACTGAATGTCTTCTCATGTCATAGTCTTCAATATGAATATCTTCATATACCACCATTGTCGTCAATGTCTTCATACATTTTTAGGGGTCATCCCCGGTAGGTAAACCAAATCAATGAGGGACACTACCTGTGTTATCCTGCAATTCTCACAAACACATTAGTCCCTCAACCAAATTTGTCATCAATACTCCAAAACCAACTAGGGGTGGCACTAGATGCACTTACACACGGAGATACGCATCTCCCGAATTGAAGGCATCTGACGCCTCTTGGGAGAAACAAGCGTCGCGGAGAACTGTCCGACGGCGCCGGTGATTCATGGCACTCTCCACCTCGGAACGGGTGGCAAGAAAAGGAAACAACGAAACAACTAAGTCTTCGCGCTCCATAGTCTTCACTGAATGTCTTCTCATGTCATAGTCTTCAATATGAATATCTTCATATACCACCATTGTCGTCAATGTCTTCATACATTTTTAGGGGTCATCCCCGGTAGGTAAACCAAATCAATGAGGGACACTACCTGTGTTATCCTGCAATTCTCACAAACACATTAGTCCCTCAACCAAATTTGTCATCAATACTCCAAAACCAACTAGGGGTGGCACTAGATGCACTTACACACGGAGATACGCATCTCCCGAATTGAAGGCGTCTAGCGCCTCTTGGGAGAAACAAGCGTCGCGGAGAACTGTCCGACGGCGCCGGTGATTCATGGCACTCTCCACCTCGTAACGGGTGGTAGACAGCCTATCCGCATCCTCTGTCGGAGGAGCGTCCGGTGCGTGCCTCGTGTTTGCCTCCGCCTCCGGACCGGGCTGCGGAGCCTGGCTAGTGGAGGCACGATTGGCAGCCTCTCTGGATATAGTACGGCGAGGCCTCTTTGTCCTACACCGAGCACGAGTGTTAATATGCCTTAAAGGAATAACACCGGGGAATAACATGCGCGTTATACCTTTGCGACGGCGCCTCAGTCCGGACTACATTCCTTTTTACCCCACGGGGCCCGGCAGCCCCTTGTTGGCTAGCAACATCAGGCTCGGCCTCCCGCCTCAGGAACATCCCCTGCAAAACACGGTTGTTGTCAGAAAAACTGAAAACACGTGAGGATTGATCCCTTTCAAAGGTGATGGGACTCCGGTCTCAGTTACCTGGGAGGACGGGATTAAGCCTGGGTAATCGCTGTACTGGCCACCAAGGTATCGTCCTTGTTCAACTGATAAAACACCCCGTCAATCAGCTCCACCGATATGTCTGGATCCTCTTCAGAGGCCGGATTGAGGGACCGTTCTAGATCCTCGGGTTGTGGAGGACGGCTGTTTATATCCTTTACTTCCTGACGCAGTTCCTACGTTGAAGTCGTTAGACTATATATTTAATCATGGGAATATAAAACGGATGGGCAAGCGAAATTGTCCGCTTACCCAACTTGGAGGGTTATACATAGTAAATCCACCCTGTGGGTCGACGCGGAGGAATTCCTCCTCTCCTCCCTTGTACAAAGAGGACAAGATCTTTACTAGAGCGGCATCTGAGTCCGGACCCTTACGACCGTAACGGGTGGCGTCATCTTCCCCGTTAAAATCCCACATGGGGTGGCTTCTATACTGAAGCGGCTGCACCCCCCGCATGATGCATACGGCCATGACTCCAATCATGGTTAATCCGGAATGAGCCAATAGTCTTATCTGACCCATCAGGTACAGGACGTCCCTGTCGTTTTCTCTCTAAGAGCTCCGTGGACGCCAGCTTAAGCATTTCTTTAAGGGAGCACTGTTGAATTCAGGGAGGCCGACCTGGATAGGGTCCGGCAGTGGGACATCCTCCATATAAAACCATTCTGAAGGCCAGTCCTTGGACGCCTTCTTCGGGGTTCCGGATAGATATCCGGTCCCGGCGATGCGCCACACTTCGGCTCCGCCCACTTGATATATTGACCCCTCCTGAGAACAGGGCACCAGGCAGAATAGCCTCTTCCACAGCGCGAAATGAGCCTCAACACCCAGGAACAGCTCGCAAAGGGCTACAAAGCCCGCGATGTGCAATATGGAGGCAGGCGTGAGGTTGTACAGCAGGAGACCAAAGAACTCCAGGAGCCCCCGGAGAAACGAGTGAATTGGAAATCCGAGCCCCCTTTTTAAATAATGGACAAGGCATACCCGCTCTCCCTTGGAGTGATTGGGGGCGCGCTCCGCTTGCTCTCTGCCATTATAGGTGGCAAGTCCGGCTCGATCTGGGACCATATAGGCCGGCGGGAGAAATCCCTTGGTCTGGAGCGACACTAGCTCGCTATGCGGGATGGAGCATCTCTCCCAATCTCCAGGCTTAGGACTAGAAGGGCGAGAGGAGGAGTTGCGACGGCATGGTGGAATGGACCTTTGTCAGATGCGCTCTGATGAACACTCGCGGAGGGGGGAAGGTGTGGTTTGGATCTAAATCCCCATTCCTTTAAATAGGCAGCTCATTTACGCGGCTAGGGGTGTAAATGTAAAAACACCCAGACTTTTCGTATTCGTTCGACACATGGAAGACGGCCATTATTAGGCGTAGAAGCCAAGCAGCGCAACATTACAAAAACCGGACATTATTCAACAGGTACACAGAATTTGGAGAAGAACCCGCCTTGCAATGCCGAAGGCAATCTGCGCGCCGGACTCGTCGTCATTGAAGCCTGGTTCGGGGGCTACTGAGGGAGTCCTGGATTAGGGGGTGTCCGAGTAACCGGACTATACCTTCAGCCGGACTCCAGGACTATGAAGATACAAGATTGAAGACTTCGTCTCGTGTCCGGATGGGACTTTCCTTGGCGTGGAAGGCAAGCTAGGTGATGCGGATATTCAGATCTCCTACCATTGTAACCGACTTTGTGTAACCCTAACCCTCTTCGGTGTCTATATAAACCAGAGGGTTTTAGTCCATAGGACAACCTCAACATACAACGATCATACCATAGGCTAGCTTTTAGGGTTTAGCCTCCTTGATCTCGTGGTAGATCTACTCTTGTACTACCCATGTCATCAATATTAATCAAGCAGGACGTAGGGTTTTACCTCCATCAAGAGGGCCCGAACCTGGGTAAAACAGTGTGTCCCTCGTCTCCTATTACCATCCGTCTAGACGCACAGTTCGGGACCCCCTACCTGAGATCCGCCGGTTTTGACACCGACATTGATTTTCATAGGAATTGGAAGAACACGCTTTAATAAAGGCATCTTTGGAAGCACGCATCCTAGCGGTTCTTTCCTTGCACTCATCAATGGAAATTCTCATGGTGAGAGACTCATTGATATCATGCTTAGGAGGAATAGATCTAAGTAAAGAATCAACCTCAAGAGAAATTCTATCAACGTTCCTAGCCAAATCATCAACTTTAAGCAGTTTCTCTTCAAGCAAAGCATTAAAATTCTTTCGTGAATTCATAAACTCTTTAACACTATTCTCAAATTCAGAGGGCATCTTATTAAAATTTCCATAAGAGTTGTTGTAGGAATTTCCATAATTATTAGAAGGATTACTAAGATAAGGCCTAGGATTAAAATTCCCTCTATACGCGTTGTTACCAAAATTATTCCTACCAACAAAATTCACATCCATAGATTCATTGTTATTCTCAATCAAAGTAGACAAAGGCATATCATTAGGATCAGAAGAAACACTCTTAGTAGAAAATAATTTCATAAGTTCATCCATCTTTCCACTCAAAACATTAATTTCTTCTATCGCATGCACTTTTTTATTAGAAGATCTTTGAGTATGCCATTGAGAATAATTAACCATAATATTATCTAGGAGTTTAGTAGCATCTCCTAAAGTGATTTCCATAAAAGTGCCTCCCGCGGCCGAATCTAAAAGATTTCTAGAAGCAAAATTCAATCCGGCATAAAATTTTTGTATAATCATCCACAAATTCAAACCATGAGTAGGGCAATTACGTATCATTAATTTCATTCTCTCTCAAGCTTGTGCAACATGTTCATGATCAAGTTGCTTAAAATTCATAATATCATTTCTAAGAGATATGATCTTAGCGGGAGGAAAATACTTAGAGATAAAAGCATCTTTGCACTTGTTCCAAAAATCAATACTATTTTTAGGCAAAGACGAAAACCAAGCTTTAGCACGATCTCTAAGCGAAAAAGGAAATAGCTTCAATTTAACGACATCATTATCGACATCTTTTTTCTTTTGCATATCACATAAATCAACGAAGCTATTCAGATGAGTAGCGTCATCTTCACTAGGAAGGCCGGCCAATTGATCTTTCATAACAAGATTCAACAAAGCAGTATTGATTTCACAAGATTCAGTATTGGCAAGGGGAGCAATCGGAGAGCTAAGGAAATCATTATTGTTCGTATTGGTGAAGTCACACAATTTGGTAGTATCTTGAGCCATCGCGACAAACAAGCAATCCAACACACGAGCAAACAAAAGGCAAGCGAGAAAAAGGCAAACGGAAAAAGAGAAGGAGAAGGAGAAGGAGATTGGGAAAGAGAGGGCGAATAAAACGGCAAGGGTGAAGTGGGGGAGAGGAAAACGAGAGGCAAATGCCAACTAATGTAATGCGAGAGATAGGGATTGTGATGGTTACTTGGTATGTTGACTTTTTGCGTAGACTCCCTGGCAACGGCGCAAGAAATTCTTATTGCTACCTCTTGAGCTTGCGTTGGATTTCCCCGAAGAGGAAAGGATGATGCAGCAGAGTAGCGTAAGTATTTCCCTCAGTTTTTGAGAACCAAGGTATCAACCTAGTAGGAGGCCACGCTCAAGTCCCTCGTACCTACACAAAAACAATAGCTCAACGCAACCAACGCGATTAGGGGTTGTAAATCCCTTCACGGTCACTTACGAGAGTGAGATCTGATAGAGATGATAGATAATATTTTTGGTATTTTTGATATAGAGATGCAGAGTAAAAAGTAAAGCAAGATTAAAGTGATGGAGATTGATATGATGAGAATAGACCCGGGGGCCATAGGTTTCACTAGTGGCTTCTCTCAAGAGCATAAGTATTCTACGGTGGGTGAACAAATTACTGTTGAGCAATTGACAGAATTGAGCATAGTTATGAGAATATCTAGGTATGATCATGTATATAGGCATCACGTCCGAGACAAGTAGACCGACTCCTGCCTGCGTCTACTACTATTACTCCATTCATCGACCGCTATCCAGCATGCATCTAGAGTATTAAGTTAAAAACAGAGTAACGCTTTAAGCAAGATGACATGATGTAGAGAGATAAATTCATGCAATATGAAATAAACCCCATCTTGTTATCCTCGATGGCAACGATGCAATACGTGCCTTGCTGCCCCTTCTGTCACTGGGAAAGGACACCACAAGATCGAACCCAAAGCTAAGCACTTCTCCCTTGGCAAGAAAAACCAATCTAGTAGGCCAAACCAAACTGATAATTCGAAGAGACTTGCAAAGATAACCAATCATACATAAAACAATTCAGAGAAGATTCAAATATTATTCATAGATAGACTTGATCATAAACCCACAATTCATCGGTCTCAACAAACACACCGCAAAAAAGAAGAAGATTACATCGCATAGATCTCCACGAGAGAGGGGGAGAACATTGTATTGAGATCCAAAAAGAGAGAAGAAGCCATCTAGCTACTAACTATGGACCCGAAGGTCTGAGGTAAACTACTCACACTTCATCGGAGGGGCTATTATGATGTAGAAGCCCTCCGTGATGACGGCCCTCTCCGGCGGAGCTCCAGAACAGGCCCCAAGATGGGATCTCGTGGATACAGAAAGTTGCGGCGGTGGAATTAGGTTTTTGGCTCCGTCTCTGTTTGTTTGGGGGTACGTAGGTATATATAGGAGGAAGGAGTACGTCGGTGGAGCTCCGAGGGGCCCACGAGGCAGGGGGGCGCGCCCCCATGTGACACCCCAAAAATATTAACCTTGTTTTATTAATTAAAATTTTGCCAGGAAATTTAAACTTTTATTTTCTGGATTTTCTTTTGATTTCAGAGCCATTCTTTTCCTTATTATTATGGAGTTTTTACCTCAAGTGCAAAACTTTCCAATTATGTTATTGGACTTGTTTGCCCTTTCAAGAAAAACATTTCTATTATCAGTGGATTTATTTGCATAATTATTTCTCTCTGAGCCTTATTCCTTAAAGTGATTTTTCATTAGTTTTGGAGCTCATTTGGAACTACAACCATTTGGTAAATTTATTTAAAATTTCAACCAAAATTTGGAGATGTCATGTGATATTTTTAAATCACTTTTATGCAAAAGTATCTTCTGTGCATTGGAGATTTCGAGCTCTACACCAAATTTTCAAATCTGGTCCAGTTGGCAATTTTGCACTACAACCCATTTAAATATTTCTTTAAAACGTCCACCAAAATTATGGGATGTTAGTAGGAGTGTATTATTCCACTTCATGCAACAACCCCGTGATGTCCTTTGAAAAATTGAGTGAATCAACCTCTTTTTCATTCTGGTCTAGCTTGGTGATTTGTACTGCAACCCTAATTTATTTTACTCTAGTGCCCTTGAGCTTTTTCCTACGTATAGCCCATCCTACAAAACCCTTAAGTCCAGAGGAGTGGGCCCATTGGAGGATTTTAAATGCATATATTAGTGCCTTTTTATTTCTGTCTAGAATTGGTTTTCTTAGAAACTTGCATTAACAAGTTTCTAGTTTTGCCAAACTAACTTTACCACCCTCTTTTTCATCCAAAGAGACTTTGATCTGGAGATTTTGGCCACCCCAAGAGTTGCCTAGATGCCATTGGCATTCTGTCAAGCACCTTGTGTGCATGGTCAGTTTTGACATAGTTTCTGGTTTGTGCATTGGACCAGCTTGCTTTGCCTAATCAGCATGTCCACTAATCTCCTAGAGGACCCTAGCCTAGACCTGCTAAACTTCATATGAGTTGGGGCCCCCTCGGAAGCGTTGGCATTTTGCCGAACACGCAGCGTGCGTGCTCTGGGCGCGCCCAGAGCGCACGTTTTGCACGCGCGCGCACCGAGCCGCTGTGTCCCACTGCCGATGCCCCGCGCTCGTTCTGGCCACTCCCCTCGCACAGCCAGCACGCCCGGCCCCTCCCTCGCCGCAGAGCCGCCCCTGGCGCCCTACAGCGCCGCCGTCAAGTCGGCCACGGCAACTAGCGGCCGGCCATAGTGGGCTCCTGCCCTGGACGGTGCCGCCAGAGCCACTAGCACTCGCCAGCTCCCCCCTGGAGCAGCTCAAGCTCATCCACAAGCTCGTCCTCTAGCACACGTCGCCGCCACGTCGCCCTAGCTACAGAATGACGGTCGCCGGTGATCTTATCCACGGCCACCGTCGGAACCGACCCCGATCGCTTATTAAAGGACCCCCGAACTCGTCCAGGCCCTCAAGCAAACTCATACCATCACTCTCACTCCCTCACTGATCCTCCCGTAGCAGTAGAAAGACCAGAGATGGTCGTCTTCTTCTTCTCCAGCAACCACAGCCGCCGCCACTGTCTCGATCATTCCGGCGCCACCAGGTCCTCCCCCTCTCCACTCTCTTCACCAGAAGCTCTCTCTTCATCTCGTGAATCCATCCCCCTGCTCGATATTGATCAGGAGCCGCTAGAGGCAAGAACCCCACCCTGCCCGACGGCCACCGTCCGCTGCGGAGCTCGCCGCGGGCGACTCCATCCACCCCAGGAACCATAGCAACCACCGAAAGGACCGCCTTGACCCCCTGAGCCTGCGGATGGCCTCGGTTTCTCGAACGGTGCCGCCATTCACCGGCGAGCACCGCTGGAGTCCCGCCTCCGCTCAGGTAGAGGAATAGGAGGGAGAGACGACTGGTCAAACCTGACCAGTGGGCCCCGTGGACCCACTGTCAGTGACCCACGCGCCCGTCCACGCTGGATAGGTGAAAGCGTAAAGTCTCGAGTACGTATTCCCTACCCCGAAAGCGTATTCTGTATCGAAGTGTTTTCCTTTTTGTGTTTTATTTTAAAAACAGAATTTGACTACACTTTGACTGGCTATAACTTTTTAAATATAAATCCAAATGACTTGATTCTTTTTCTGTTGTTTCCCAAATATTGTCTAGTTTATTTTTATATTTATTTCAAAAATAATTGGGACAAATTTTTGTACTGTTTTTGAAGTATGTGTTATTTGAACATTTTTGAAAATAGGAATTTGGAAGGGAGATTATAACTTTCAAAAAGTTTTGGAGAGCTCCTCACCTCTCCACACCTTAAAGGCAAGCATTCTGAACCCTGGCATAATATTGTCGTGTGTGGTTTGACTTGGTTACAACACCACCTTGTCTTGAAATTTCCGTTATTGATTAGGGTGATATGATCCTACTCGTAAGTGCATATTAATGATACCGCGCTTTTGAACTTTGACATGTTGTGATAGTAGTCACCCTCATATAGCCTTCATGCCTATCGGAAGGAAACCGGAAAAAGCCTCTGTCTTGGGTAGACACGATGCTTGTCTCCAGTTCCTCATCAGGACAGTTGTGTCCGGTATGGCACGATGAGGTATAATGAGTAGTGATACTGTCTATTGGATTGAAACATATTTGTTGTACTAATCATGCAGGAAATACTTAAGCCTCCTGTTGGGGATATTACTGCTGGGCGTAAACCGGCCTATCTGGGCCGGGTCAACTTCATCAGTAGTTCAAGAGTGGTAAAGCCCAAGAAGACAGATGAGGGCCTAAGGCCCGTAGTTCGGTTTAAGACTTGTAGCCGTAAACCGGCATTTGTATATAAACTTGTACTGTAAGTTAGGAATAAGGAGAGACCAACCCGAATACGAATATGAACCGGTGTTGGGACTTTGTGAACCGACGGGCGTCACCCGTGTACATAAGGGGACGACCCGGCGGTGGTTCAAGTACAACAGACAACAACTCGAGACTTAGGCGAAGCTTGTTTGCTCCCTAATCCTCGAAACCCCATCAATTCCATCACAACTAGACGTAGGATTTTACCTTCATCGAAGGGGCCGAACTAGTATAAACTCTCTTGCGTCCCTGTGTCCGCTTTAACCCCTTCAAGCTAACCCGTCGCGATGGCTCCACGACAAAGTCCTTTCACAAGGACATCTGTCGTGACAAAACCACGACAGTTGGCGCCCACCGTGGGGCTATCGCATGATGGTTTCAAGTTCTTGGAGGGCCGCTTTGAAGGACTCAAGGGCTACGCTGTGGGCCGGACGACTAAGAGTCACCGCGGCAAGCTCTACATCGACGATGCAGGCTGGGGCCCCGACGCCGGCTCGATTGAGTATGGGTATCGGGTCCCCTTTGGTGGCATACACGTCTTCATTGGCAAGATTGGTGAACCGGGCCCTAAGCCAGACATCTGCACCGACCTCGTCGAAACGGCTCAGCGTGCGCGATCTGCCCAGGTTAAACCGGCCATGAAGCGTGCCTTCGTGGGAGTCATCCATGGAGGAAGCTATGAGGATGGATCGGAATCTCGTGGCGAGACCATCGTTTACTCCGGTGATGAGTCATCAACCGGAGAAACTGAATCTCTGTATCAGTTACAAGATGGCCGGATTGGGGGCTATTCCGATGGCGACAGTATTCCGGACCACTCTGATCTGCCCAACCAGGTTGGAATATTTATGGCCGGTACACAAGCAGTGCTTCACTCTTCCACCGCAGCAGCGATGATCTCCGGTTCAGTAGTGGCGACGGCTGCCAGGGCAGGAGGCTCTGTGCGCCCGCCGGCTCAAGTTTTATCGGATCTGTTCGATGCGTTGGCTGCGCTTATGGCAGAGGCTAACCCGGCGGATCAGGACGCCCGCAACACGGAAATTGCAAACGTGAGGGAACAGATCACTCGGGCCAAGGCTGACTTAGCAACTGAAGATGCCAGAATGACTGCAGAGCGGGCCGCTTTGGATGCGCAAGCCTATAGGCTTATGCTGGATCAGAACGCGTCGCATGAAGTCATGAAGAGGAAATACAGATCCCGTTTGCCTCTGGTTTTCGAAGCCAGAGACCTCTTCAACACCCCAGGGGCGGGAACCAGTAATCCGCCGGTGGTAAACTGGGCGGAAGCAGCTGGGACGGGCGCGCCGGTTCAACCCTGTTTGACAGATCTGCCTCATCATAACACTGTTGTGCCTCGGGCTTTTCCAACACCTCCGGGTCACTACTCCAACCCGATGGACAACCTTGTTGCGGCTGCTGCACGACTGGAGGCCATCCCAATTGAAGGTGATTCACCGCAGGCAGTGGAAACGCGTCGGGTCAAGGAGCTTCTTAGGACAGCTTTGGTCCAACAGGAAGCATACTCGTACAGCCTTGACCAGATCCACTCCACCCCTCGTCCAAGCCGGAGCTATAGCAGGCATATGGATGAACCGGTCGTATCGAGTAATGCACGACGTGGAGCACCCCGTGGTAATAACCTGGCTGGTGGTGCTGATAATGCTCAGGAAGTTGTGGACCGGGCCCGAGCGCGCTGGGAGGCCGAGTTAGCAGCACAGTATCAGGCTCGTCAGCTCACGCCGGTTCGTCCAACTACCTCGGTCGAGCCTGGTGTTACTTCTAGTTCTTTGGGGGTGCCTTGCCTTGTCCCCGCTTTACGCAATGTGCGCCTACCCAAGGATTTCTAGGGCACGCGCAAGGTACCAAATTACACGGCGGATCAACCCCCGGAGACATGGGTAGAAAACTATGAGATGGCCATGGAGATGCTTGATGTGGATGATGCGGCATGTGCGAAGTACTTCACCATGATCCTCGAAGGGACGGCCCGTACTTGGTTAAAGAGCCTATCGGCCAATTCTATCAGTTCATGGGCCCAATTGCGAGCCCGGTTTATCAGTAATTTCAAAGATACATGTAAGAAGCCTATGTCTATAGTGGACTTAGCAGCCTGTGTCCAGGAGGAAGGAGAATCGACGACCCATTGGGTACGTCAGGTCTCGCAAGTTCTGCATTCATCGGACCGCATCAACGCTGACACTGCTGTTATCACCCTGGAAGGCAACTGCCGGTTTGGGCCTCTAAAGTTGAAATTAGGGCGGATGAAGCGCCATTGCACTGACATGGGGACTCTCATGGCTGCATTAGTGAAGTATGATGATTCTGATAGTACCAAGGATCCCGAGTCTGATGACGACAAGACAGGGAAGGGAAAGAAGAACAGCAACTCCAAAGGGCAGCAGCATAATCCGGCAGGTAATGGTAGTGGAGGCAAGCGTAAAGCGGATGGCAACATGGACTTTGTGGCTAATACCAATGCACAGGATAAGGGCCAGTGACGCAAGGGTAAACCGCCGAATCGCGGTGGAGCGCCTAATCCTAACCCGGACCGCCTAAATTATCTATTAAACCAGCCCTGCCCAAAGCATGGGACGAAGGAGGTGCCAGACAACCACCTTTGGAAGGATTGCTACATTATGTAGGAGTTCAAGAATTCTAATGCTTTCCGGTATGATCACGGCTCCGGTGGTGGCTCAGGATCCGGGCCGGGTTATGGTGGAGGAAATTCTGGTTCAGGATTTAATGGTAATCCGGGCGGACATAACTATCAAAATAATAACCAAGGCGGTTACAATCACCAGCAGAAGCAGCAGGCGGGTTACCAGAGTCACCCGAAGCAGTTGAATATCTGGCAATATCATGTCTTCACCACTAGTTTGGACAAGCGAGACCGGAAGGTTCAAAAGAGGGCTGTAAATTCTGTTGAACCGGCCGTGCCCCGGTATCTACGCTGGTCTGAACAGCCAATCGTATGGAGCAGAGAGGATCACCCTCCCCGGGTTGATAATCCTTGTCAGCTAGCATTGGTGGTGGCGCCTCAGGTAGGAGGTTATAAGTTCACCAAGGTGCTCAAGGATGGAGGGAGCAGCATTAATGTCTTATACTATGAGACCTTCCGTCGTATGGGGCTAACAGATAAAAATCTCAAACCATCCAGTACGGTGTTCCATGGGGTGGTACCTAGTAAGTCAGCATATCCTGTTGGCAAGATAGCTCTGGCAGTGGCCTTTGGAGATGATCATGATTCCAGGTCGGAGACATTGACTTTTGAGGTGGTAAAAATCCAGAGTCCATATCACGCCTTGTTCGGGCGGCCGGCTTACGCCAAGTTTATGGCCCGGCCCTGTTATGTGTATGTACAGCTCAAGATGTCGGGTCACAAGGGGACAATAATGGTTCACGGAAGCCGTAAGATTCCTTTGGAATGCGAAGAAGGAGATACGGCCTACGCAGAGTCGGTTTGTGCCATAGAGGAGCTGAAATATTATAAGGACAATGTTGATCCGGCGAACATGACTCCATTGAAGAAGCCGACTACGGAGCATGATCCGGCCCTGAAGTTTAAATCGGCAGCTGAGACTAAGCTTGTTGACTTCGTGCCTGGCGATTCGTCCAAGCAGTTCAATATCAGTGCCAATTTGGATCCGAAATAGGAAAGCGCGCTCATCGAGTTCATCCGTGAGAATCGGGACATTTTTGCATGGAAGCCTTCTGACATGCCAGGTCTCGGTGTCAAAACCGGCGGATCTCGGGTAGGGGGTCCCGAACTGTGCGTCAAGGTCGGATGGTAACAGGAGACAAGGGACACTTCATTTACCCAGGTTCGGGCCCTCTCGATGGAGGTAAAACCCTACTCCTGCTAGATTAATATTGATGATATGGGTAGTACAAGAGTAGATCTACCACGAGATCAAGGAGGCTAAACCCTATAAGCTAGCCTATGGTATGATTGTGTATGATGATGGTTGTCCTACGGACTACAACCCTCCGGTTTATATAGACGCCGGATAGGGTTAGGGTTACACAGAGTCGGTTACAATGGTAGGAGATCTTGAATATCCGCACGCCTAGCTTGCCTTCCACGCCAAGAAAAGATCCTTCCGGACACGGGACGAAGTCTTCAATCTTGTATCTTCATAGTCCTGGAGTTCGGCTGAAGGTATAGTTCGGCTATCCAAACACCCCCTAATCCAGGACTACCTCAGTAGCCCCTGAACCAGGCTTTAATGACGACGAGTCCGGCGCGCAAATTGTCTTCGGCATTGCAAGGCGGGTTCCTCCTCCAAGTTCTTCAAGAAGATTATAAACACCAAGTATAGTGTCCGGCTCTGCAAAACAAGTTTCCACATATTGCCATATAGAGAATAATATTAACACAAATCAAATCTGCTGACGTATTCCGCGGTGCGTCATAACACTGCGACCAAGCCTTCTGTATAAATTATTTTCATCGTTCCACCTTGGCGCGTTTAGCGAGGCGGTTTCCTTGGCACGTCTTGTCAAATCAGAGATTGTGTGCCCCTTTTAACGGGATTCTCATTAATACGGATGTGGGTAACCCAACCGCGCCATTTACCACGGCGCTTGAGAGGCAAGTGAGTTTTATTAGGTAGGTGGGGACGCATAACCGCATCAGCCTATATAAGGGGATAAGGATCCACCTTCTTTACCCACGCCTTCTTCCTCCTTTGCCCATCCATCTCTCGAGCACTCAAGCTCTAGCGCCCAAGTCCGCTCTTCCTTCATCAACCTTCTCCGGCAATGTCCAGAGCGGGAGGAAAGTGGATGGTCTCCTCCGTCACGGAGGCTCAAGTCAAAAGGCTCAGGAAGGCCGGATACCTGTCCAAGGACATCCCGCACCGGCTTCCTGAGGAGGGGCAGCTTCTTACTACCCCAAGGCCCCATGAGAGGGTAGTTTTCCTTCCGCACTTCCTCCGCGGACTGGGTTTTCCACTCCACCCTTTTGTCCGGGGGCTCATGTTCTACTACGGCCTGGACTTCCACGATCTGGCCCCGAACTTTATCCTCAATATCTCGGTGTTTATCGTCGTGTGTGATGCCTTTCTCCGCATCCGCCCCCACTTCGGCCTCTGGCTCAGGACCTTCAACGTCAAGCCCAAGGTGGTGTCCGGCACCCAGGCGGAGTGCGGAGGCGCTATGGCTGGCAAGATGGCCAATGTCCTCTGGTTCGATGGCTCCCTTGTGGAGTCCCTAAAGGGGTGGCAAGCTGGGTGGTTTTACATCACCGAGCCACGCGATCCGAAATGGGTCGCAGCCCCTGAGTTCCGATCCGGACCCCCCACGCGGCTCATGTCCTGGAAAGAGACGGGCCTGTCGTGGGGCAACGAAGAAGTGACCGGATTGCAAACTTGCACCCAGTCCCTGGTGAACAAGCCAATCGGCTTGTCAATATAGTCCAGGTTATGCTCGTCCGACGGATCCTCCCGTGCCAACAACGGGATTTTACTTTGTGGGAATTCGACCCGGCACAGCACCAAACCCTCAGCAGGCTCTTCGACACGACGTATGAAGACGTCTGGAAGGTGCTCACCAAAGGCGCCGAGTCGCCCGTATCCGCTTCCGAGGACCGCGGATACAGCTCGCAGCGCAACGCTCGCGAGGTAAGCTATCTATACCTTTAACAGGTTCGGTAAGCTCTTCTTCATAGATTAACTCTATGTGGGATCCAAACTCCCTTTGCCTTTAACAAGATTGGCTGAAGGTAGCCGGATCAATTAACTGTCCGGCTCCCCTGCCCGAAGACCCAGCCCCAACTCTCCTAGAGAAGCTGCTGGCCCTGGCGCCTTATGTGGTGCCGGAGAAGAAGGTAAAGAAGAAGAAAACCACCGGGACTCAAAAGAGTTCCCGCAATGTGGTGGTGTCGAGCTCGTCGTCTGACGAGTCTGCGACGCCCTCCTCTCGTGAAAACGAGGAGGAGCAAGGAAGCTCTCCCCCCCAGTGAGGGGAGAAAAGAAGATGAAGGCCACCCCAACGGGGTAGGCCGAGGGGTCGAGGAAAAGGAAGACCCCTCCGCCGGACTACTCCCACGATGCCGAAGAGGGCGGAGAGGGGTGGCTGGACAGAACCAAGCGTCCGGCGATATCGTAAGTATTTACATACCAGAGTGACTCATAATATTTTCTGATGCGCAACTTTCCTTAATGTCGAACGTAATTTATGCAGCTCGCCCCGGGCCAAACTCGAAGATTCGTCGAGCGGCTCCCTGGATTCGTCGGACATGAACTCTGTTCCGCCCGCTGTCTCCCCCAGCGGGGCGGACGACGCCGAAGTGGCGCCCCGCCAAACTTCAGGGCAGGAGGAGATGGTCCTGGAGGAGCCGCAAGGCAATCCTCCGGACCCCAGGAGTAAAGGGGATGAAACCCCCCAGGGCTCCAAGTCCAGCTTTGTGTCGGACACCGCGCCGGACTGAACAGTCCCGGTCCGTGGTGGGTGAACTCCTTCCAAGAGGAGTAAGTCGTCCGAGCCGGCGACCTCTGTCCAACCAGAGGCACCGGACAATCTGCTGGAGGTGCTTGAGGGCGCCACCATCGACGAGGAGCACCGTACTGTTATGAGTACGGTAATCCAAAGGGTTCAGTCCGCCAAGAGCGGACTGACTGAAGCTTGCGCTAGCCTTCTAACAAGCTTCCAGGTAAACAGAAATGTGTTAAATTATTTACCGCATAGACAGTAGCCCCTGATGCTTTGTTCGGTGTTCGAAAAGAAAAGCCGAATAGAGGATCTAGTAATTTTCGCAGGAGTCTAACAAAAAAAGGTCAAATATGCGTATGCAGGCTTCGCTGCTGTCCACCACCGCACTGACTGCGCAGGTGGAAGTCCTTAAAAAGGACCTCGGGCGGTCCGAGCAAGAGCTCGGCCTTGCCAAACGGCAGCTCGAGGAGAAAGAAGGTAAGAAATACCCTAAAAAAGGTGCCTATAGAGAGGCTTGATTGCAAAAAGAAATAACAGGATTGTACTGCCTATTGTAGGGGCCACAACCGAGGTGGCAACCCTGACGCAGGCGCTGGCTGAGGCCGGAAAGAAATTGGCCGAGGAGCGCGCCGAGCGAGAAAGGCTTGGGGTCCAAGTCGGTGAGGTGCAGCAAGAGCTGCAAGCTCTCATGAAAAAACATGAGGGTTTGGAGCTTGAGGCGAAAGCGCAAGCATCCGAGCTCACGTCGGCCATTGAGACCGCCAAGAGTGCCAAGGCCGAGGCCCAAAAGGCCCTCCAAGAGTTGGAGGAGGTGAAAAAGATAGCAGCGGGTAAGGCATTCTCAATGCAAAGTAAGAATATAAAAGTAAACTACCTATTACTTACCCGAATCCGGAGTTCTCCAGGGGCGTTCTTCGATCTTCCCCGCAGCGCATCCGATGCCGCCGCGTTCTACCGAGCTGAAGAGGGCAGCTTGATGGAGAGTGTGTTCTGGTCTCAGTATTCTGAGGCCGGACACCCTGTGCCCTTGAGCGATCAGCTGAAACAGCTGGTCGAGCTCCACAAGGCGGCCGAACAGGCCATGAAGGGCTTACTAGTTCGGCTGTGGCCTGGAGAGGCCCTGCCTGGGAGCTATTTCGGGCTAGTGCGGCGGCTGGTGGAAGCCTGTCCACGGCTTGAGGTCCTCAAGCGCTCCGCCTGCATTGAAGGTGCCCGGAGGGACCTTGCCCGTGTAAGGGTACACTAGGGTAAGCTGGACGGAGAGAAGCTAGTGAAGTACGGGCCGCCGGCGGGGAAGGAGCATCGCAAGCCCGAGAACTACTACAAGGAAGTTCTTGCCGGAGCCCGCCTTGTCGCGGATGAATGTACTAGAGATGTAATATTTGAATGAACTCGCTCGTTTGTATCCTGTGCGCTGAAAACTTTTTCATATGCGCTAAGCAATGCTTATTGAATTTAAAATATTATTTTCTATGCAGCCGTTTATCAAAAATTGAGAGATGGCCAGTCGTCGGCTTCTGCCCCCATGCCACTAGTGTTGGGGTGTTCGGGATAAACCTGAGGGCTCTTGTTCCCATAGTTGGGTCCTTCGAGGGAGGCGCTCAGCACAACGAACCAGGCAATCGGACTATAATGCTTGAACACTCTCACTTAGCCATAGAACGTTATAATTTTAAATTTCGGCGAAGCCCCTAGTTCGGAAGGCCGAATTCGGGGCGCTATCCACGCCTTTGGCCGGACATAACCAGCTCGTCGCTCGAAGCGGCATAAGCCTTTAAGGACTCGAAAAACCTCTCGAACAGCGACCGGTCTCACGCCTTATCATGACAGTCTGTTTTAGCTTTATCCACTGAGGTGCTCAACCCACCTGAACTGGGGCACAATCGCAGTGGTTCTCCTAGTGCTACCTTAGCTGATATAGCGGAACGTAAGGCACCAAAACATAGGAGCCGGGCAAACCCAACATGTGACCAAAATCATGACTCGGAGCCGATGCATATAGTGCTATAAGTTCGGCGTGCCGCACTTGTGAAAGTGTACGGACTTCTGACACCAGATAAAAGGGTAATGAAGCCCCTGGCGTGTTTTGCCGTACCATGTTGTACGGGTGCGATCATGTTATTAAATAAACATATATATAAAAAAACATAATGCAAAAAATAGACAAAAAGCTATGCATTGTTCATAAAGAGGCTATTTATCAAAGCCGAACGATACAAGTAGTGCGATAACCAAGAAGGATATTAGACTATTTAACATGTCCTGACCAGGCGCGGGCCGCGAAATTTAGAGACAGATATATTGCTCGAAATAGAGACCACCTGAGAGTTCTGTAATCCGGCGTAGCTTTGTCTGCTTTCCTGGGTCTTGCATCGTCTGTGCGGCAGCAAGGCCGAGCAGGTTATCCAGAGTATGGAGTCCTGAAAGTAAAAAAGAAAAATTCGGCAGCCCCTAGTACGTTTGACGCCGTATTGTAGGCATGCCGTTAATGTGCCCCTCCCCCTGTGCCCATGGAATTTTAAGGGCGTAATTGTGTACTCTAGGTACTAGCTCCGCTATGGTGCGATGGCTGGGGTCGGGGCCGTATTGCTACGCTTGCTCCGGACGTGCCAAACGGTCTTGTTGCAGGTTACTCCGGGCTCGTTTTGCATTGTCCAGCTTTTTAACGTCCGGACTGGAGAGTTGCCTTAAAAGGCTGCTTTGTACTTCCACTGCGAGGGCCGCCGTGTGCTCCTCCGTACGGATGGAGCGTTCGGTGTTTCCGCTGACCGTGATTACTCCTCGAGGGCCTGGCATCTTGAGCTTGAGATATGCGTAGTGCGGCACCGCATTGAATTTAGCGAATGCGGTTCGTCCAAGCAGGGCATGATAGCCACTGCAGAACGGGACTATATCGAAGATTAACTCTTCACTTCGGAAGTTATCCGGAGATCCGAAGACCACATCAAGTGTTGTCAAGCCTGTGCAATTGGCCTCTACACCTGGGATGACGCCTTTAAAGGTCGTCCTTGTGGGCTTGATCCTTAATGGATCTATGCCCATTTTCCGCATTGTATCCTGGTAAAGCAGGTTCTGGCTGTTGCCACCGTCCATGAGGACTCTTGTAAGATGGAATCCGTCAACGATTGGGTCGAGAACCAATGCAACGATGCTAGTGGGGTGGTCCCTTCGATCGAAAGTGATCGGGCAAGAGGACCATGGGTTGAACTTTGGGGCGACTGGCTCCATCGCGTATACGCCCTGTAGCGCACGCTTCCTCTCTCACTTGGGAATGTGGGTCGCGTATATCATGTTCACCGTCCGCACTTGTGGGGGAAACCCCTTCTGTCCATTGTTGTTCGGCGGCCTGGGCTCCTCCTCATCGTCGCTATTTAGCCCCTTGTCTTTGTGTTCGGCTCTTAACTTCCCTGCCTGCTTGAACACCCAACAATCCCTGTTGGTGCGATTGGCTGGCCTTTCGGGGGTGCCATGAATCTGGCACGAGCGGTCGAGTATCCGGTCCAAACTGGACGGGCCCTGGGTATTCTTTTTAAATGCCTTTTTCCGCTGACCGGATTTATAGCCTCTGAATCCGGCATTTACTGCCGTATCCTCATTGTTGTCGCTGCTAACGCGGCGCTTTTGATTATTTCGACGTGTCCTGCCACTTTTGTCCTTGGTATCTGAATTACCAGGCTTCTTCGATAAGTTGTTGCTGCGAGCTAGCCAGCTATCTTCGCCCGCGCAAAAGCGGGTCACGAGTGTCGTGAGGGCTGCCATAGTTTTTGGCTTTTCCTATCCCAGGTGCCGGGCCAGCCACTCGTCGCGGATGTTATGTTTGAAGGCAGCTAGGGCCTCTGCGTCCGGATAATCGACTATCTGATTTTTCTTTGTTAGGAACCGTGTCCAGAATTGCCTGGCCGATTCTTCTGGCTGCTGAATTATGTGGCTTAGGTCGTCGGCGTCCGGTGGCCGCACATAGGTCCCCTGGAAGTTGTCGAGGAATGCGGCTTCCAGGTCCTCCCAAGAACCGATTGAGTCCGCTGGGAGGCTGTTAAGCCAGTGCCGGGCTGGTCCCTTGAGCTTAAGGGGTAAATATTTGATGGCGTGCAAATCGTCGCCACGTGCCATGTGGATGTGAAGGAGATAATCCTCGATCCATACTGCCGGATCTGTCGTACCATCGTACGACTCGATATTGACGGGTTTGAAACCCTCTGGGATTTTATGATCCATTACTTCGTCTGTGAAGCATAGTGGGTGTGCGGCGCCCCTGTACTAGGCTATGTCACGACGCAGTTTGGAAGAGCTGTGTCTGTTGTGTTCTGCCCGGCCGGATTTATTGTGTCCGGAGTGAAAATCATCACGTGTCGTCGGGCGTCCGCGCAATCCATAGATCGATCTTGTTTGCCTTGCTTTATCCTCCAGGATGTTTCGCAGGTCTGGCTCGTTTTCCCGTGCCTTAGTTGAGCGACCCCGGGGCATGGTTTGTTTAAAGGTTCGACAGGCCTCTCTGTCGCGGCCGCGAGGTGGCCGATCTACCATGTCATGTGCTTCCTCCTCTGATTGGGGTAGCGGCCTGCGCTTAGGATAATTTTTGGAGGGGCGCCCGAGTTCATACTCTTCGGCCGCAAGGACTTCAGTCCATCTATCAGCTAGCCAATCTTGATCAGATCTGAGCTGTTGCTGCTTTTTCTTTAGGTTGTTCGCCGTGGCTAGAAGCCTGCGTTGAAAGCGCTCTTGTTCGGCGGGGTCTGATGGTACGACGAATTCATCGTCGTCGAGGCTTGCCTCGTCTTCGGAGGGAGGCATGTAGTTATCATCCTCAACCTCTCGCTCTGCCGCTCTCTCATGAGGGCTGTCTTTTCCATCTTCCTGCGCTGAATCTTGCTGGTTTTGGTGTTCTTCGGCGCTGTCCGGGGTAGTATTGTCTCCCGTGCCGGAATCACCATTTCTGCTGTGGCGGGATTTAGAGCGGCGCCGTTGGCGCCGGCGTTTTGGCGGCTTTCTCGAGGTGCCGTCCTCCGCTGTTCCATCGCCATCTCCATCCTTTGGAGCGTCTACCATATATATGTCGTATGACGAGGTGGCGGTTCAGCGCCCTACAGGTGCTGGTTCTTGTTCGTCTCCTCCTTTGTCGTCCATACCGTCGAAGTCTTCGGAGCCGAAATCAAGCGTGTCGGTTAAATCGTCGACAGTGGCTATTAAGTGGGTGGTGGGTGGGCTTTAAATTTCTTCGTCGTCTGAATCCCAACCTCGCAGACCATAGTCCGGCCTGGGCTCTCCTGATAAAGAGAGAGACTTGAGACAATTCAGGACATCACCGAAAGGTGAGCACTGAAAGATGTCCGCGGCGGTGAACTCCATTACAGGCGCCCAATCAGATTCGATCAGCGGGGGCACGGAAGGCCCGGAGTTCGGAGAAGAATCTGGCTCCTTGGAGTCATGGGCCATGCGGAGTGTGGGGCTGACGTTCGGCTCGATCGCTTTTAAGATCGCAGCCCCTGAGGTGACGTCCAACCGTTCATCCTCAAAGGACGCAGCGGGCTCCGAGTCAAGGATCGGGGCCGGAGCGTGTGCGGCCTCCAGGGCACTATTCGGAGGCAGAGCTATATCATGCCCCTCGGGATAGTGCGGCGCGCTTGGCTGTGGCTCGAACCCGTCGAAGATCAAGTCTCCGCGGATATCTGCCGTGTAGTTTAAGCTTCCAAACCTGACTTGATGGCCAGGGGCGTAGCTTTCGATCTGCTCCAGATGACCAAGCGAATTGGCCCGCAGAGCGAAGCCACCGAAGACGAAGATTTGTCCGGGGAGGAAAGTCTCACCCTGGACCTCATCGTTGTTGATGATCAAAGGAGCCATCGGGCCTAAAAGCGACGACATGGAGGAACTCTCAATGAAAGCACCAATGTCGGTGTCAAAACCGGCGGATCTCGGGTAGGGGGTCCCGAACTGTGCGTCAAGGTCGGATGGTAACAGGAGACAAGGGACACTTTATTTTACCCAGGTTCGGGCCCTCTCGATGGAGGTAAAACCCTACTCCTGCTAGATTAATATTGATGATATGGGTAGTACAAGAGTAGATCTACCACGAGATCAAGGAGGCTAAACCCTAGAAGCTAGCCTATGGTATGATTGTGTATGATGATGGTTGTCCTACGGACTACAACCCTCCGGTTTATATAGACACCAGATAGGGTTAGGGTTACACAGAGTCGGTTACAATGGTAGGAGATCTTGCATATCCGCACGCCTAGCTTGCCTTCCACGCCAAGAAAAGATCCTTCCGGACACGGGACGAAGTCTTCAATCTTGTATCTTCATAGTCCTGGAGTCCGGCTGAAGGTATAGTTCGGCTATCCGAACACCCCCTAATCCAGGACTCCCTCACCAGGTGTACCGAGGCAACTCGCTGAGCACACTCTTAATGTGGATCCTAAGTACAAACCGGTGAAACAGTTCCTCCGCCGGTTTAACGAAGAAAGACGCAAAGCTATTGGAGAAGAGGTAGCCAGGCTCTTGGCGGATGGCTTTATTGTTGAAGTTTTCCACCCTGAGTGGCTGGCTAATCCGGTGCTAGTCCTTAAGAAAAACGGCAATTGGCGCATGTGTGTGGATTACACAGATCTTAACAAGGCTTGTCTAGCAGATCCCTTTGCCCTCCCCCGTATTGATCAAATTATTGATGCTACGGCGGGTTGTGAGTGTATGAGTTTTCTGGATGCATATTCTGGTTACCATCAGATCAAGATGGCAGTTAAGGACCAGGAGAAGACAACATTCATAACTCCCTTTGGAGCCTTCTGCTATGTGTCTATGCCCTTTGGGCTCAAGAGTGCCCAGGCAACTTATCAACGGTGTGTATAGAATTGCCTTCATAAACAGATTGGTTGTAATGTACATGCCTATGTGGATGATATCGTGGTTAATTCAAGGGAGAAGGAGACTCTCGTTGACGATTTGAAGGAAACCTTTGATAACCTGAGGACGTACAAGATGATGCTCAATCCGGCCAAGTGTGTCTTTGGTGTACTGGCAGGCAAGTTATTGGGCTTTTTGGTGTCCAACAGGGGAATTGAGGCTAATCCAGAGAAGATCACAGCCATCACCTCCTTGGCTAAACCGACGTGTATCAATGATGTTCAACGCTTGGCTAGCTGGACTGCCGCGTTGAGCCGGTTCATCAGCCGCCTTGGTGAGGAGGCAATCCCTTTGTATCAGATGTTGAAGAAGACGGATCAATTCGTCTGGAGTTCTACTGTTGATAAAGCATTCGAGGATTTAAAGCGGCAGTTGGCCAATCCGCCTGTACTCGCTGCTCCAATTGACAAGGAGCTGTTGCTGCTATATGTCGCTGCTAATGCTCATGCAGTCAGTGTGGCCATTGTGGTGGAGCGAAAGGAGGCAGGCAAGGAGCATCCGGTTCAGCGTTCGGTTTACTATATCAGCGAGGTACTTATTGAGTCCAAGCAAAGGTATCCGCATTGGCAGAAGCTGGTATATGGAGATTTTATGGCAAGCCGGAAGCTCAAGCAGTACTTCCAAGGGCACCCTATCATAGTGGTCAGTTATGCTCCCTTCGGAGATATCATCCAGAACCGGGAAGCGACTGGCCGGATTGCCAAGTGGGCTATAGAGCTTGGGTCGCACGGGTTGAAGTACGTGCCTCGGACGGCGGTTAAGTCTCAAGCACTTGTTGATTTCATCAATGATTGGACAGAACTGCAAGCACCTGAAGAGAAGCCGGATCACACATATTGGACCATCCATTTTGACGGATCCAGGCAATTGGAGGGCTCGGGGGCTGGAGTCGTATTAACTTCCCCACGAGGTGATAAGTTTTGTTACGTTCTCCGCTTAATGTTCCCTTGTACTAACAATGCAGCTGAGTATGAAGCCTTACTCCATGGTCTCCGGATGGCTAAGGAAATGAATTTAACCCGAGTTAAGTGCTTCGGTGACTCGGACCTAGTGGCTCAACAGGTGTCTGGCACTTGGGATTCCAAGGACCCACTCATGGCAGCATATCGTCGTGAGGTGGATATTGTTGCAGGCCACTTCAAAGGCTATCAGGTGGACCATGTGGACCGCCGGAAGAATGAAGCGGCGGACGCTTTAAGCCGGCTGGGCTCTCAATGTAAACCGGTCCCGCCCAATGTTTTTCTTGATGTGCTGCACAACCCGTCGGTCAAGCTCCCTGGTGAAGCGGATTTGGCTATTCCTGATCCGAAGGCTCAATTGGTGGCAGCTCTTCATGTCATTCCGGATTGGACGCTTCCTTACCTTGCGTACATGAACCGGGGTGAGTTACCAGAGGATGAGATTCTGGCCCGGCAGATAATCTGGTGATCCAAGTCCATGACTATTGTCAATGGCGAGTTGCATCATTACAGTGTGCCAGGGGCGTTTCAACGTTGTGTGTCTCCTGAGGAAGGCTGTGAAATTTTGCGTGAGATCCACGAAGGGGACTGTGGTCACCACGCCGGTTCAAAATCTTTGGTAGCTAAAGCATTCCGCCATGGCTTTTATTTGTTGACTACTCATGCTGATGCGGAAGATCTGGTTAGACGATGTGACGGTTGCCAAAAGTTCTCAGGACGTGCTCATGTGCCGGCTCAAGAATTGAGAATGATTCCAATCACTTGGCCGTTTGCAACTTGGGGGCTGGATATGGTTGGGACTTTCAAAAGGTCCAAGGATAAGAAGACCCACCTCCTGGTGGCGGTTGACAAGTTTACAAAGTGGGTGGAGGCAGAGCCCGTAAGCAGGTGTGATGCGGCCACGGCGGTTCAGTTCATCAAAAAAGTGATTTTCCGGTTTGGCTTTCCACACAGTATCATCACAGATAATGGTACCAATTTTTCCAAGGGTGCCATGAAGGAGTTCTGCGAACATGAGCACATCCGTCTTGACGTTTCATCAGTAGCCCACCCATAGTCCAATGGTCAAGCAGAAAGGGCTAATCAAGAGATCTTGAGAGGCATCAAACCCCGGCTTATGGTTCCTTTGCAGAGAACACCGGGTTTTTGGGTAGAAGAGTTACCATCTGTGTTAAGGAGCATCAATACTACACCCAACAGATCAACAGGACACACACCGTTGTTCATGGTCTACGGAGCGGAGGTGGTTCTCCCCAGTGATATCCGTCATGATTCACCTCGTGTGGCGGCTTATGTTGAAGCGCACAACGAGACAACACGACAAGATGCTTTGGACCTGTTGGATGAAGAGCGTGACATAGCAACTGCCCACTCGGCAATCTACCAATAGGATTTTCGTCGTTATCACAGTCGCGGAGTCAGAACTAGAACCTTTCAAGAGGGAGAGTTGGTGCTTCGGCTCATCCAAGATCAGACTGATATGCATAAGTTATCCCCACCTTGGGAGGGACCTTTCGTGGTCAGCAAGAATCTGCACAATGGGTCATACTATTTAATCGATATTCGAGAGCATAAAGACTCACGTACATCAGAGGAGGAGACCAACAGGCCGTGGAACATAGCTCATCTTCGGCCTTACTATACCTGAGCCATCGGCTCTACTTATGTACATATTATGACACTGTATATATTATGATTAATACAATAAACCAGGGCCTCAGCTAAAGCGGGGTCTCTGTACTTTTTATCATGTGTGGTTACACGGAGTTGTTCTGTCTTAAAGCGGCCTCCGGTTTACCCCTTGAATTTTCTTTTCAAAAGCTTTATGACATCACTTGGGGGCTTGGTCGTATCCGAACCAATGCAACACCTTTTGATAGGCGAAAGCCACCAGATGACTTGGGGACATGGTCAAGTCTGAACCAGTCACGCCTCTTGATCGGCCTAAGGCCACAGAATCACTTGGGGGCTTGGTCGAACCCGAACCATTGCCACGCCTCTAGATCGGCATAATGCCACTGTTTCATTTGGGGACCTGGCTGACTTGAACCATAGCTACGCCTATCGGGGGCTTGGCCGTGTCCGACCATGGTAACGCCATCTGATCGTCTCAAATAAGCCTCTTTTTGCAAACGGTTTTATCATTGCCTTTGCTTGAAAATTTTCTTTGATAGATATTTCTTTATTTTTGTTGCGTTTTTAAACCGACAAAAGTTTTTAAACTGGTTCGGACTGTCAATTGACGGAACACGGTCCATTTTTAAACCGGAGACTATTTGCCCGGTTTGATTTTCTGTTCACATCCCATTATGGAGTAACACGGTGTTTATCATAACCCAACACAGTTTACACGGTAAACCGGCATTGTATACACAGGAGCTATTTTCTCCTTCGATGGTATAGGTTTATACACCTCCGTTTCAAGATTGTCCAAGCCAACTTCATGCCCAATGATTGCAGGTATTTTGTATCACAAGATTTGATCATATACCTAAAATTTCATTGCATATATATACAACGATCATAATCCGTCTGGCGGTACAACCGCCCTGGCACTTTAAGATTTTTTGGATTGCAGGAAAAATAGATTGGAGGTTTTGATCATCCAAAAGAAGTGCAGGTAGTAGTAATCATGCACGAGGGCATATCAAAAGCAAAAGTATTGGCTAGCCTATTACAAGGCAACATGGGGCCCAAATAAGTTCACTGTTTTTCTGTCAAACATATGAGAACGGAAATTTAAACCGGCCTCCGGTTTAGGTTTGGTCACCAGCACGGACTGATGGTTGCGGATCATCTTGCTCCGCTTCAGCTTCTGCTTCCCTACCTAGTGGCTGGAAATCAACAGTTGTCCAGTTGATTCCCATTAATGCTTGAAAGACAGCTTCGTCATTGATCAGCAACGACGGTTCAATATCAGGAGCGTAAGTATGCTTACGGATTGGAGGGATAAGATTCTCCGCTTCAGGAATTGGTGCAACCACTCGTTTGTTTTGATTGTCATACTGGGCTTGATAGTGAGACAAATCTGCTTCTTCAACCAGTTGACAAGCCAGAGGGCGCACCTCCCGGTTTATCGCTCTTAGATCCTCCTCATTGAACTCTGAGCCATCTTCTTTCAGGTGGGGATAGCCTTGATCCGCTTCAACAGGATCAAAGTCTGGCACCCACACTTTGGCTCGAATTAAGGCATTGATAGCACCGGTTCGAGCAGCAGATTTCTTCTGCTCTGCAACCCGGGCAGGAAGCATAGACAGTCTCTTAAGAGTGTCCTGGATCAAGGTGGGCGCCGGGTTGTTATGGGATGCAATTGAGATAATCCGCTGCGCACCAGTATACAGTTGCTCTATCAGTGTGTAGGCGGCTTTCAACTTCTTCCGCACATCTGACCCCAAGTGACCAATGCATGTCCCTGTAACATTACAAAGGATTCACAAACCGGACAATACATAAGAAGGCCGAGTTACTACAGAAATCAAGAAAGCTTACCGAAAATAGCAGCAGTCATGGCATGCACTTGCCGTTTTATGCTGGTCAGTTCATCTACCACCGGTTTAAGTGCAGCTTCGGCGTTCTCAGCTCGCTTAGTCAAAGCGGCCTTCTCAGTGGCCCAATCCGACCGCTCTTTGTTGAAGCCCTTAAGCTGTTCCATGACGCTTAAAGCGTTGGTCAATTCCTCTTTTGCCTTGGAAGATTCAGCTTGTTGGGACTTCAGATTTTCTTGGAGATCGGCGAGTTGGCTTTCTCTTGTCTTCAGCTCAGCCTACATACCGGACAGTAATATGATTTACATAATGATACAAGAATTGAAGTACCAACCACACAACAAGTTATGCACTTGGTACTTGGGGGCTAATCCATATTTGCTCTTCATCTTCCAATTGTTCATAAAGTCCCAAGCTCAATACAAGTATTCAACTTGGCACTTGGGGGCTAATGGTTATTTGCTCAGCTAAGTGTTGATGTTACAATTTCTATTACCTAAAGTCCCGGTTTAACTACACTAAGTTGAACCGGCCCTTGGGGGCTACGTCAGCAAATTCAGAAGCATGGAGGTTCACATTAACAAGTCCCGGTTTGAATGAAGATCCTAAACCGGCCCTTGCGGGCTAGGAGAATTGACAAGATTGAAATATCCAAGCAGGAAAAAGCACGTGGAAGTTACCTCAAATTTTTCTTTCATCATGTTAACCAGACCGGGTTCATAGTCACGGCTGGTATACAGCAGGTTTAGGTAGCCGGAATGGATATCTTGGGCATTCAGAGCAGCGTAAGTCGCCAGATCGACATTCCACTTGCCTTTGCCAAAGGCAGCAAATTCTTCTTTGGCAATATGTTTAGACAAAGCGACAGGATTGCTTGGCTCTGTATGGCCAACACCGGTAATAAGAACTTCATCATCCTTGGCGTCACTGGTTTGCACTAGGGTCGTTGGTTTATCAGTAGGCTTGGATGGGCTGGTGGATTTCTCAATCCGGATGGGGCTTCTGGGCTGGTCAACAGGACCGGAGGACTCAACATGTCTCTCTTCAGCAATAAAGTCATCATCTTGTGGTGGTGGGTCGTTTGGCACATCTTCACGGATAGCCGTTTCAGGACCAGGTACTCTGTCCGGTTCAGGAATAGCATCTTCTTCAGCCGCTTTATCTAGGCGATCCTTCTTGCTTGTCCTCGGCTTGGCCCTGAAAGGAGTAACAAAGATCAATACGGTATATGTTACAAAGTAATACACCAGAAATATTATGATAAGTGTAGCTTACCCAAGCACCGTTTTGAGCGGTGGCAGCTGGGTAGCTGATGACTCGCCAGATGATGAATGAGAAGTGACCTGGTAGTCGGAGTCAGACGTATTAAGAGGTTGACGAAAACAGCCCGCTTTAGGACAAGCACTGACAACAGAATTAGAGACCTTTGAACGGCGTTTCCAAACCGGACTGTTCGGTAAACCGGCGGAGGTAACTACCTGGCCGCTGTGCCGGGTTGTACGGCGAGCTTCGTGCTGTTGGGTCTTCATAAGAAAGTTTGGATCCAAGTAAGCAAGAGGATGGGAAAATTTAATTTTCCGGTTTGCCCGACGGATTTTTAGCGAAGGCAAAGGGTTTGAATCGGAGGAGAGAACAGTTACCTCTGCAGCATCAGCATGACTGGCTTTGGCATCATCCTGGCAATAGTCGTTATCAATAAGGCGTGTGAAAAATAAGCCAAGTGAATCAAGTTCTACCTCAAGGTCTGGATTACCCACATCATCATCAGCTGCCGGATCAGAAGACGCAGTGGTTTTCCTCTTGTGAGTAGACTTCTTCACGACTTTAATCTTTGGCCAGTTTGGTTTCTCCGGTTTCTCCTGGGGAAGTTTCTTGCTCCAGAATGGATCATCACCCTGTTTGAAATATGTTGATGTTCACAAAGGGTAAATAAAGCAAGGACAGGTTCAATAAAAAATAAAGTATAAATCTTACAGCTGGCGGTTTGTTGGTGGCATAGAAGGGAAGCAAACCGGTTCGAGCACAGGAGGCTTCCGGTTCGTTTAACATTTTCTTCACAGCTTTTGTGACTTCATCATCTGTGAGCTGGATGTTAACATGTCGCAGTGGGTCATCGACACTGCCAGTGTACTCGCACATCAAACTGGAGCGCTGACTGAGAGGCAGTATACTCCACGATATCCAACAGCGAGCAAGATCAACCCCTGTTAAACCGTTAGCCATGAAGGCCCTGAGCTTGTATAGTTGAGGAGCATATTTACTTCTCTCCTTGGCAGTCAACCTTTGTGGAAAGGGATGTGTATTGCTTAGTCGCTCCGGACGAAAGCCAGGCAAAGGATTTTCTTCAGCAGGGGAGGTGTCTTTGCAATAAAACCATGTTTGGTTCCACTCTTTGGGATGGCTGTGCAGTTTGGCGTGAGGGTAAGTGACCTCTTTTCTTTTCTGAATCGCCACACCACCTAATTCCGTATTGGAACCGTCAGTAAGCTCTGTGCGGCGGTTTAGATGGAAGCAGTCTCTGAACAATTCGACTGTGGGTTCCTCTTGAAAGAACACCTCACAGAGCACCTGGAAGTGACATATGTTGGTAACAGAGTTGGGGCCGATATCTTGAGGACGGAGTTGAAAATTGGCTAAGACATCCCGGTAGAATTTTGAACCGGGAGGGTTAAAGCCCCGGGCTAAGTGATCTGCAAAAACGACGACCTCTCCCTCTTGAGGGGTGGGCGGGCATTCTGTACCGGGGACCTTCCAGTGGATAGTCTCTTTGCTGCTTAAAGTGCATGTTAAGACTAAATTATTCAGCTGAGTCTCTGTCACGCGAGAAGGAACCCAGTTGCACTCGTACACTTGTTTGGCCATGGTGAAATCTACAAGCAGTAATTCCGGTTCAAGAATGTGTTGGACAATATATACACTGGTATGTACAATGTTAAACCGGAGATAGTTATTTCTAAACCGGAGTTCTATGAAGCGGCAACATCTGGCTAAAGAGTTCTGGCGGTTCAACAAGGGGACTAATGGTATATGCCGGTTTGTTAATTTTTTCTACACCAAGTTAAACCACCTGATCTAAACATTGAAACAGCTGAGATTGCGGATGGATAAGTATGCAGAAACAGATTTCACAAGATTTTTCTACAGCGTTGGATCTGAAGCAAGTTCAGAAAAGAAGAAAAATATTCAAAAGCTCAATGCAGAACAATATTGAATCAATGGGCAGAAATATATGTGAGATCTATGGTCTTGGGCATGAAACTAAAGGCGGATACTAAAAGCTACCGCTACATAGAGCAGGGGTTCACAGATGCATCCAGGAGCTAGTATATGAACATGAACAGGCGATGAACACTGCAGGAACACGAAACCCTAGAACAGATCTGTGTTGAGAAGAGCAGAAGGCTTACCAGAGTTGAGGAAGACGCGGAAGGTCGCCGTGGTGCTCTGGTGCGTTCAGGTTGATGCAGCGGCCAAGGTTGGTGCAGAAGTTGACGGCGGCGGCGGAGCTCTGAGACTGGCGACGCGAGGAAGACGAAGAAGAAAGACATGAAGGGGAGAAAAGAAATGACCCTTCGTTCCTATTTATAAGGCAAAAGGACATGTGTCAGGCGCGACAATCAAGGGGCCATGAAACGGAGTTGTCGCCTCGATTTTCGCAGATCTATTAAACAAGGAAGCATAATGGATAGCTTCGTTATGACAGGTGACGTCACTCCGGTTTACAGCAATCAGAGAAGATGACATCATGGCGGTTTACCAATTTATGAGAAGATGTTGAAGATGAAGTTTTTGCTAAAGGATTGACATGAACCCGTTCAAATCAATCTGGGGCCTAATGTTGGGGATATTTGTCACATCCCTAGTTCTAGTATGCACTAGGCTAGCCCTTCTTGTGTGCATCATGTTAATTTTTCAATTAAAGTTGAAATGGGGAATGCCTAAACCCTAGCATTAAAGGAATTCACTAGGTTCACCTAAAATATTTCCACTAAGTCCAAACGGCTTTCAAAAATGTTCATCATTTATGGAAAATACTGTAAACAGTAGCCAGAGGTGATGCACATTTTTCCATGTCATATTTGGGCTCTGAATTAAATCATACTCTATTTGAATTTGGGCACTTAAATTCTATAAAATATTTAAAATGTCCAAATAATCCTAAACTGAAATGTTCCATGTTGGATATTTTCCAAACAGTGGCCACGAGCAGTTTGGTGATTTTTGAAAGTGCCTAAGCATTTTTAGAAAAGCCACAAAGTTGCAGAAAAATAGAAAACAGGAAATAAAAAGAGAGAGAAAGAGTTTACTTGGCCTTACCCGAAGCCGGCCCAGCTGGCAGCCCAGCCAATAGGCCCAGCCCACCAGCGCCACCGTCCTCAAGATCCTGCCAGGAGGACGCGCGCGCGTGGTCGCCGCGCGTAGGCACGTGCCCGTGCCACCTCCACCTTGCCTGCGTGCCCCCTCGACGGCCTGGACGACCATGGCGGCGCCACGCACCCCCCCCCCCGAGGCCTCTTACTCTCTCTCGTGCCTTCTCCCCTCCTCTGGCTCCCTCTCTCCCCCACCGAGTGGAGCTCGTCGCCGCCGCTCGCTGCTGCCGCAGCCACCGCCTCCCCCTCGCTTCTCCGACATGGCCACGAGCTTTGCCTCGACCCCCTCTTCCTCCCCACCGAGCCGCGCCTCGCCGAAGGCCCTGCTTCGTCGCCGTCTTCATCATCTTCGTCGCCGTCTTCATCATCTTCGTCGCCGGCAACCGGAGATCCCCCTCGCCGCCCCGAACGCTCCAGCTCCTCCCCGAGCTCGTCGACGACCCCATCCGATGCGCTGTGAGCCCCCGGTTCTTCCCCCCTCTTTTCCCGCGGTCGTTCCCGCACCCTAGCGCCTAGGCCATGCTAGCCGAGCTCTGGCCGCCGCCCGTCTTGTCGCCGCCGTGGCCTGAGCTCGAACGGGTCGCGTCCGTGCACTGCACCGAGCTCCTGGTGACCCCAGGAGGCTGCCCAGCGCTTCACTTTGCTCACCCGCGCTCCCCAACGCCATTTCGCCGAGGTCCGAACTCCGGCCGCCGCTGCCAAGCTCGCCGGCGTCGTTTCCGGCCTCCCCGCACCCAACCTCCTGCACCACTGGATGCGCGCTGCCCCTAGCTAGCCGTAGGTCCAATCGGCGCTCGATCCCGTGCTCTACAGCGCGACCCCGAGCGCCACCGCCGCGCGATTCGGTCGCCCGCGGCTAACCGCCGTTGTGGATGACATGGCACACTTAATTAGGGGCTAATCACCCTGATAACTAAACCTATTAGTTTAACACTAGTGACACTGACAACTGGGCCCCACCGCCTAACTAACCAGCTAACCAAAATAGATTAAGGTTAATTTAACTGCGATGGACCCCACGTGGTAGTTTGACTTGGTCAAGTCAGTGTTGACCGGTCCCACCTGTCAGCCACACAAAACAGCCCTGGGTCACCGACCGGTGGGCCCCTCTGGTCAGTTTGACCTGGACCCCCCGTTGACCTGCTGACGTCACCCTGACGCAATGCTGACGCATTAATTCAATTTCTGGAATTATTCTTATTCAGGAAATTCCAGAAAATAGTATAAACTTCTAAAATTCATATAAAATCAACCGTAACTCCAAATTAAATAATTTATATATGAAAAATTATCAGAAAAATTCAAGGAATCCATCTGTACCATTTTCATGCATGTTTGAACAATGTTTGTCCTCTGTTTTGGACAAAACAAATAAAGGGCATTTAAATAATCACATATGGAGTTGGAATTTGAATCATGTATTCAAACCAAATTCATTTAAATCATAGCTAGATGCATTAGCTCAAATCACAGCATATTGCCATGTCATGATCATGCATCATATTGTTGCATTGCATTGATTGTGTCCTTCTCTGTTTGCCGGTAACCGACCCCTCTTAGTCGACGATGTTTCCGACGATGTGATCGATGACACCGATGAAGAGCTATATTATCTTCAGAAGTGCCAGGCAAGCAAAACCCCCTTGCTCATTCCGATACAATCCCACTCTCTCGCTCCTGCTGTCTTTTACTGCATTAGGACAACAACGATTCAACTGTTACATGCTGCGGTAGCTGAACCCCTTTCCTCTGCATGACTTGTCATTGCCACAGTAAATAGATGAAACCCACTAGCATGAGTAGGAGTTGTTTGAGCCCTGATGTGCCTACTCATCCATGCTTGTTTGTCATGCCTGCTACTGCTTATAGTTGAGTCAGGTCTGATTCATCGGGGATGAATTAGAATGTGGTGAACATGTCCTACTGTTGAGAGCTAAGTGTGTGAACACGATTTGGTAAAGGTAGCGGTGAGAGGCCATGTAGGAGTTCATGGTGGGATGTCTCATTGCAGCCGTCCTCAGGAACTGAGTTCTGTGTTTGTGATCCATGAAACAGTTACTACCACACATTGGGTTCTGGTAACTCGACCCCTCTCGGCTTATTAATCGCCTCGATCTCTGTCCAGGAGTTGCAACTAGTTTCTGGTGTTTGTAGGTAGTGTTAGTAGTCTACCAAGTGGTACCCGGTACAGGTGGGCTTGGGACAGACTAGGCACCGTGGCATGGTGTACCAAGCGTAGATCCACCCGTCGAGGTGGGCTTGGGAACCCTGCACACATCGTTTGGGGCCATGAGCGACACCCCGGCCAGATCTCCTTGCGGATGGAACCCGAATAGGCGATAAACCTGGACTAGAGACTTGTGTGGTTAGTCAGGTCGTGGCCGACTCCCCCGCCAGGCTTCCGCTTGAAGGTTGCCGAGATACACGACGTGTACATGGTGGTAAGTGGCGAGAGCGTGTGTGAAGAAGTACACCCCTGCAGGGTTAACATCATCTATTTGAATAGCCGTGTCCGCGGTAAAGGACTTCTGGGTTGCCTGTACAGTTCATAGACAAGTGAAAGTGGATACTCTAACATGCGCAAGATAAGCGTGAGTGCTATGGATGGCGTTCTCGTAGGGAGACGGGAGCGGAACCATAGTGGTGTATTTGTATGGTGAATATGTGGACTCGTGTGCGCCACCTCAAAAGAGTTACTTCAGTCGTAGTTCAAGATAGCCACCGAGTCAAAGCTGGCTTGCTGCAGTCAAACTCCACCACCCCTTTATTGATACTGATGCATATGTAGCTAGTTCTGATGTAAGTCTTGCTGGGTACATTTGTACTCACGTTTGCCTATTTTATGTTTTTGCAGAGAGACGTCAGTCTCGCTAGTAGTTCCGCGTGGACTTCGACGTTTAGCTTGTTACCTCAGCTACGATCTTGTACCCTTGGGAGGGTCTTGTAGATAGTCAGGCTTCTCAGCCTTTTTCGTTTGTAGATGTCTGTAATCAGACATGTTAAGCTTCCGCATGTGCTTGTTGCTTGTATGCTCTGAATGTTGGGTCATGAGACCCATGTTTGTAATCTCTCGCTCCTCGGATCCTAATGAATAAATACTTGAGTCGTAGAGTCTTGTTGTGATGCCATGTTGTATTTACACATATCGAGCATATTGTGTGTATGATTGAAATGCTTGGTATGTGTGGGATCCGACAATCTAGTTGTTTATCCTTGGCAGCCTCTCTTATGGGGAAATGTGGTCTAGTGCTTCCTTGAGCCACAGTAGTCCGCTACAGCCCGGTTCACCGGAGTCTTGCTAGCCCAGCACTACTGCTCAGGACACTTGACTGGCCGGCATGTGTTTCCCTTCGTTCTTGTGTCTGTCCCTTCGGGGAAATGTCACGCGGTGACATCCGGAGTCCTGCCTAGCCTGCTACAGCCTGGGTTACCGGAGTCCTGTTAGCCCAGTGCTACAGCCCGGATTCACACGCTGTTGACCGACATGCTCGAGGTTGATTCATGTATGCCTGTCCCCATGGGTTAGTGCCGCTTTGGGTTCACAACTAGCCATGTCGGCCCGGGTTTTTTGTCATATGGATGCTGGCAACACTATCATATACGTGAGAGGCGCAAACGGTCCCGGGCTAGGTAAGGTGGCACCCGTGGGAATACCGTGCGTGAGGCCGCAAAGTGATATGATGTGTTACATGCTAGATCGGTGTGACTTAGGATCGGGGTCCTGACAATATTACTGTTGGGCGTAAACCGGCCTATCTGGGCCGGGTCAACTTCATCAGTAGTTCAAGAGTGGTAAAGCCCAAGAAGACAGATGAGGGCCTAAGGCCCGTAGTTTGGTTTAAGACTTGTAGCCGTAAACCGGCATTTGTATATAAACTTGTACTGTAAGTTAGGAATGAGGAGAGACCAACCCGGATACGAATATGAACCGGTGTTGGGACTTTGTGAACCAACGGGCGTCACCCGTGCATATAAGGGGACGACCCGACGGCGGTTCAAAGACAACAGACAACAACTCGAGACTTAGGCGAAGCTTGTTTGCTCCCTAATCCTCGAAACCCCATCAATTCCATCACAACTGGACGTAGGCTTTTACCTTCATCGAAGGGCCCGAACTAGTATAAATTCTCTTGCGTCCTTGTGTCCGCTTTAACCCCTTCAAGCTAACCCATCGCGATGGCTCCACGACTAAGTCCTTTCACAAGGATATCTGCCGTGACAAAACCACGACACCTCCTGAGTCGGCCGTAGATCGAGTCTTGTTCCAGTAACCCCCATACTTGTTTCGTGCTGCCACTTGTCCCTGCCGTAGGTAGGGTACGGTTCAGTAAGTTGTCAACCCCTGTCCTAGCACACACCGTACAGAGAGGCCATGGTGGAAGATACCGGCTGCATCCGGTAGGCATGCCACTGGTCTGGGGGCATGGGTGTTTCCGGTTGGAACCGAGAGGGGGGCACCCCTTAGAGCGCGTGATAGAAATTTGATCCCATGCTACGCGAGGTTGTAGCCTCCCCACTTAGAGTTTTGCTTAACAGGTGTCGTGGGTGATTCCAGACACGAGTAAAGTTAAGCTGGTGTGTGCAAGTCAGGCGTGTTTTCGACTAAAAGACCGTAGACAGAATTAGTTCCGATGGACTAAAGAAAACTGTTACTCGTGGGTAAAGATTACACCCTCTGCAGAGATATTATACCTATTCGAATAGCCGTGTCCATGGTTAAGGACTACAGTCTGGGATGGGTCAAGTGTCGGTCTTAGTGTCGGTCTTCGAAGGAAAAACTACTAAACCAGAACATTGATTATGACCTGTGACATATTATGATTATGATTATTATTATTATGGACAAATCAATTGTATTATTTGAAATTATTGAGTATCCCTGGGACGGTTCTACCTACTGGATATTCACTATGATTATTCTTATATAAGCCCTTTATGTGGTGTCGCTCAGACGCCCGACTGTGGCATGCTTGTCATTTCATTTACTTATAAGCCCTTTAGGTGGTGTCGCTCAGACGCCCGACTGTGGCATGCTTGTCATTTCATTTACTCATAAGCCCTTTATGTGTTGTCGCTTAGACGCCCGACTAAGGCATGCTTCATTTTATTATCCTTTCGAGGCGTCGCTTCAGACACCCGATCGGTGCTTTTCATTTCTACACCCTGATTGTTTACTCATGTTTTATTTGAATGATCTACTTATGTGCATCATGAACCTTATTTCATAACTGACGAAGTGATCATAGAATATTTCAAAACATGATTATCAGTGGCTATATTATACCTGTGTTCTTAATGTTTGCGAGTACATTCAAAGTACTCACTGGCTTGTCCCTGGCTATTGTCTTGGCCAGATTTCTTGCGTGGAGAGGAGCGTTGTGATGACAGCCCCGGAACCTACGCAATGGTGATAGCAGCCTCGCGAAGATAGGAGTTATCCTGGTCAGCTGTTCCTGTGGGAAATGGAGTCCCATAGACGTTGATGATCCGCAAACCGCTTCCGCCATCAACCACTAGAAACCAATTGTTGTACCCATAGGCCAGAATGGTCTTGTACAACATATTATGTACTTTGCTTGGAATTTCTGTATCAAGTTGGTGCCTCATCAGCTAACAGTAATCCTGGGGCTGGTGAGCACAAGGGCCATTTTCCGGGAAATTAATACCCTGAAAAACCGGTCCTGACAAACTTGGTATCAGAGCCAGGCTGACCATTTCTCATGGTAGTAATGATCCTTCTTGACATTCACCATGGGGGTCTCTCGATCGGATCTCTTGGTAATGTCCATGTACCATTGATGCAATTCATACATTCTCGTTGGGAGCTTCTTGACATCTTCTGGCTTGACCAAAGGTTGGCCCCGGGCATATTTCCATTTTATTTCCTCCTCTGTAAGCACAGGCATGTCCTCGATCTCGAGGAGTTGTCCAACAGTGATGTTGAGAGTTTCAGCATGCGTTATATGCTCCTGGGTTATTACCTCATCGCCCACCTCGGGAATGTAAACTGTTTGCCCATAATAATATTGGGCGCGCGTACTGTCACGTGTTGTTGGCGGCACAACAAGCGGGGGGATCAATTGAGCCGCCTGTTCTCCCAGCTGGGCAACGGTTTTCCCGCTTTTTTGACAGTTGCTTGTTGTTTGCTCGAGCTCGAGCTCGCCTCCTTCTGTAGACGTTGTCGATGTAACTTCCTGATGTGGCGCTCATAGTCTGTGTCAACAGGCTTAGGAGCTGGTGGTTGAGCCATACGAATGAAGTGGTCAACTACTTCCACAGCCACTTTCTCCCTTGGCGGCGGTGGCGGTTTCGGTCCAAAATGGGCGTCGACTTCTGCCCACACTATGGCATTGGTTTGCTCCTGGGTCCTGTCGTAAGCCCTCTCAGGAAGAGGAGTATTGAGGTTTGGACCATATTTATATCGCTTGCCTCCGCCTGTACTTCCTGTACTATGACCTCGACTCGTACCGCTACGCACCATAGCTGCGGGGTGTCTCTTCTGCGATTGCTGAGGCGGTGAAGAGGGCTGACGGGGCTGAGTTGGACGAGGAGGAGTGGCCTGAAGCTGTGCCGGACTTGGAGGAGGAGTGGCCTGAGGTTGTGCCGGACTTGGAGGAGGAGTGGACGTCTGACGCTGTGTCAGACTTGGAGGAGGAGTGGCCTGACACTTTGCCGGACTTGGAGGAGGAGGAGTGGCCTCACGCGTTGGTGGACTTGGAGGAGCGGGAGTCTGCTGACTCGGTGGCGGACTTCGACCAGGAGTCGGGTGACGCGGTGTCGGTGGCCTTCGAAAGATGATGCAATGCTTTCACCATAGGATGATACGATGTTTGGCATCTCCGAGTGTGTGCTCCTTGTCACCTCCAGGAATGTCAAGCTCTAGCCCCGAATACTGGTCCACCACCTCATCAACCACGACACGAGCATAGCCTGCTGGAATCGGGTTGCAATGGTAGGTTGCATCGGGGGAATTTGTATAAGCAACACCGTGCGCCACCATCAAGGATATGTTCTTAATTTTGAAGTGTAGCTCGCAGTTAGTGTTCTCCGCGATGTCATCCACGGGGTATCTATCAGCATTGCGTCAAATGGGGCGGAACCCACGCTGCTTCTCGGCATGGATGGGGCGGTGGTATCCAATGCTGGATCATCTGCTAGCTGCTGCAGCTGCTGAGACCCCGTTGTTGGCTAAGTGAGTCGATCTCCTCCTGCTGCCGCTGGAATTTAACTGCCAATTCCGCTTGACTTGCTTCTAGGCCTTGAAGGTGTTCATAGTCCCGCTTCCTCTGCTCCTCCTCCATCTTCCTCTTCTTCTCCTCCGCAATCTTCTTTCTCGCACGGGTTCTATAGTCGGCGTTCCGGTCCGAAAACCCCTCATACCACGGAATAGCGCCCTTGCCTCGTGTTCTTCCTGGGTGTTCAGGATTTCCCAGGGCACGCGTAAGCTCGTCGTTCTCTCTGTTGGGCTGGAACACCCCCAATCGAGCCTCTTCTATTGCAACAAGTATCGCATCATCGGCTCCGTTCAGACATGCCTTCGTCGAAACATTGCATGTCTTCGGGTCCAACTCCCCCCCCCATGTGCATAGAACCAAGTCCAGCACCTGGGGGGCCAGCTCTTAGTAACCGGAGTGACACCTGCATCCTCCATCTCTTTCTCAGACTTATCCCACTTAGGCATTGCCACCGCATAGCCACCTAGCCCCAGCTTATGGAACTTATCCTTTTTTTCGGCATTCTTCTTGTTTATTCTCGATCGTTCCTTAGCTAATTCTGAATCCTTTCACGAAATCGTCCCAATGAGCACTTTGGTTCTCTAGTGTTCCCTCGAATACTGGAGTCTTCCTTCCATCCCTGACGTACTTGTCCCATACACGATTCTTGTGGTTCTTGAATGCAACCGCCATCTTCCTAAGAGCAGCGTCCTTGACTTTCTGCACATCTACTTTTGTGAAATGATCTGTTAGGGTGAAATGTTCCATGAGAGTATCCCAAAGCAGACCTTTTTGTCTGTTGTCGACAAAAGTAACATCTGGACGTGGCTTTGCTGGCTCTCTCCATTCTTGAAGGGAGATCGGGCATTGGTCCTTCACAAGAACTCCGCACTGACGAACGAACTTGTCCGCAATCTTCTTAGGCGCTAATGGTTCGCCATTATGTCTGATTGCCTCGATATTGTACTTTACGCCCTCCTTCAACTTTTTGTTCGGGCCTCGTTTCGTCCTTTTGCCTGAAGATTTGCTCGATCCGGATGGCTGAAAGAAGAAAGATCGATTCGTTAATATATCTTCAAGTCATTTAAAACATGTGATGATCACGAGATTCCTGCTTATATAAATATATATACCTTGCCGGTGTTTGTTGTTTCAGGATCAACATGTTCTTCGTCATTGTCATAATCGTAGTTCATGACTTCATCAATTCGGTCGTCGCGATCGAATACCATATCACCCTCTCCGGTGTAGTTTAGAAATTCGGAGCCGTCATAATCTTCTTCATTCTGATCATCATCTGGCCCGCGTATCATATCGAACATGGTCTGTTCTCTCTCTCTCTGTCGGTATTGTCCGCCATAGCTTTTATTTAACTATGCCAAAAGAAATATAAAACAATTTAGTATTCAAATTACATCGTCTCGAATAATAGATATAATCTCGAATACATCATCTCGAATAATAGATATAATCTCGAATACATCGTCTCGAATAATAGATATAATCTCGAATACATCGTCTCGCATAATAGATATAATCTTGAATACATCGTCTCGAATAATATATAATATTGAATAGTACATCACTGGCTAGGTAGCTAATTAAAGATCGAATACTACAGAAGAATCTAGGACACTCGCGGTTCCTGCGGCGCGGGCGGTGGACACCCAAGGAGAAGGAACCCTCACAGGATCATAGCTGAAGTGAGATCCCTGAAGAAACTGCCAGGTATTGGAGAACTTGCCGCCCTCTAACGCAACCATGTAACGATGGACGTGCTCGTCCTCCTCCCTGACACGGCGACGTACCACCTCCGGCGGGGCCGGCTCCCTCCGCACCGGAACTGGCCCACGCGAACGCCACCAAACGAGATCAGGGTCGACGACGGGACCTGGGGCTGGGTTCCTCATCAAGCGGTGCGCCCCTCCAGGCAGCAGCTCCCAGTGCCAGCCCGGTGGAGCCCAGTCCCGGACATGGGTCAGCCGGACGTCGTCGTGGACGGGTCGACGGCGAGGATGCGGGCCGGGCATCGTCGAGAACAAATAATAGCTATATGCCCGCAAAAAGTAACATTTTTTTAATGATTGGATTTTGATAACTAAAATTTCTAACATTTCTGACAATGCTATATATAACTATTTCTATAACTAAAAAACAGAAAAATTTCTAACATTTCTAACTATTCTAACAATTCTAACATTTCTAACTATTCTAACAAATCTAACATTTCTAACTATTTCTAAAAAACAGAAAAAATTCTAACAATTCTAACTTTTTTATAACTATTTCCATAACTAAAAAACAGAAAAATTTCTAACAATTCTAACATTTCTAACTATTCTAACAATTCTAATATTTCTAACTATTCTAACAATTCTAACATTTCTAACTATTTCTAAAAAAATAGAAAAATTTAAAACAATTTCTAAAAAACAGAAAAAGTTCTAACTATTTGTATAACTAAAAAACAAAAAATGTATGTGTGTGTGCGCGCGCGCTCACCGGCCGGCGAGGCGAGAGGCGACGGGGGGCGGCGATGGGACGGCGACGGGCACAATGACGACGGGGACAGGGACGGGGCGGCGACGACGGGGACGGGGACGTACGGGTCGGGTCAGCGACGACGACGAGGACGGGGACGACGCGGGACGGGCAGGGACGGGGCGGCGGTGACGACGGGGACGACGGGGACGGGACAACGGGGCGGCGACGGCGGGGACGGGGCGGCGACGGGGGCGGCGGCGAGGGATATGGAGACGGCGGGGGCGGCGGGCGACGGTGCAGAGGAGAAGAAGCAGTGGGAGAGATGAGAAACTGACGAAAATTTTGAAGTGTTTCTTATATAGAACCCACCTTTAGTACCGGTTGGAGCCACCAACCAGTACTAAAGGCCTGTTTTGGCCAGGCCAAGCGGCGGGAAGGCACTCCCTTTAGTACCGGTTGGTGGCTCCAACCGGTACTAAAGGCCCCCTTTAGTACCGGTTGGTGCCACGAACCGGTACTAAAGGGGGTGCGCTGGCGCAGGTGCGATGCGGCAAGTTTAGTCCCACCTCGCTAGCCGAGGGGCGTCCGCACTTGTTTATAAACCCCCATGCGGTAGCTCTCTCGAGCTCCTCTCCAAAGCAGGCCTACTGGGCCTATATGACATGTGATGCCCTGTGGGCTTACCGGGCCTTTGTGGGCCTGCGTCCTGGCCAAACAACAGGTTGGGTTTCTAGTCGTATGCAGGCTGCTCTGGCCTAGTAGGCGGGCTTTTTTTATTTATTTTTTGCTTTATTTATTTTTGAGTTGTTTTCTTTTGTGTATTTAGAGTTTCTTTGTGAATATTTTTGCTTTAGGTACAAAAAATTACAAACTTTCTGTTAGTGCCCGTAGTTTTCAAATTTGAATAGTTTAAATTTCGAATTATTTGAAATTAGTATTTGTTCGCGTTTCAAATGCCAAAACACATAATTAACTACCCTAACTATTATAGAGATTCCCTTCTGGGTGTGAAACACAGAAGAAAGTGATGATAGTGAAGCCGATCACATCCCAGATCTTTGGGTGTGAAACTTTTTCTTCGCGTGTGTCCCTTTGCGCCGTAACCATGGAAAATCTTCATCATTTAACGGGATGCTCGGGTCAATATTCACTGTGAATGGAGCAATTTCATCAAACTTTTCATAATCTTCTGACTTGTCTGTCTTGTCATCCACTCCCATGATGTTTCTCTTCCCAGAAAGAACTATGTGCCACTTTGGCTCATCGTACGATGCATTAGCTTCCTTATCTTTTCTTTTTCTTGGCTTGGTAGACATGTCCTTCACATAGAAAACCTGTGCCACATCATTGGCTAGGACGAATGGTTTGTCTGCATACGCAAGATTGTTGAGATCCACTGTTGTCAATCCGTACTGCGGTTCTTCCGTTACCCCGCCTCATGTCATATTGACCCATTTGCACCGAAACAAAGGGACTTTCAAACCACGTCGATAGTCAAGTTCCCATATGTCCTGTATATAACCATAATATGTTTCCTTTCCCGTCTTGGTTTCTGCATCAAAGCGGACACCACTGTTTTGGTTGGTGCTCTTCTTATCTTGGGCGATCGTGTAAAATGTATTACCATTTATCTCGTACCCTTTGAAAGTCATTATATTCGAAGATGGTAACTGGGACAGCAAGTACAGGTCATCTTCAATAGACGTGTCATGCATGGTACGTGTCTGCAACCAGCTGGCGAAACTCCTGGTTTGTTCACGTGTAATCCAGTCATCAGACCGCTCCGGGTGTTTGGAGCGTAGCAAATTCTTGTGTTCATCCATATACGGAGCCACCAAGGCGGAATTCTGTAGAACTGTGTAGTGTGCTTCAGTGAGAGAATGTCCGTCCATACATATTATTTGTTCCCCTCCTAGCGTGCCTTTTCCATCCAGTCTGACCTTATGCCGCGATTTAGGAACACCAATCGGCTTAAGGTCAGGAATAAAGTCAATACAAAACTCAATGACCTCCTCATTTTGACGGCCCTTGGAGATGCTTCCTTCTGGCCTAGCACGGTTATGAACATATTTCTTTAAAATTCCCATGAACCTCTCAAAGGGGAACATATTGTGTAGAAATACAGGACCCAAAACATTAATCTCTTCGCATAGGTGAACTAGGACGTGCGTCATGATGTTGAAGAAGCATGGTGGGAACACCAACTCGAAACTGACAAGACATTGCACCAAATCATTCTGTAACCTTGGTATGATTTCTGGATCGATTACCTTCCGAGAGATTGCATTGAGAAATGCACATAGCTTCACAATGGCTAATCGAACGTTTTCCGGTAGAAGCCCCCTCAATGCAACCGGAAGCAGTTGCGTCATAATCACGTGGCAGTCATGCGACTTTAGGTTTTGGAACTTTTTCTCTGCCATGTTTATTATTCCCTTTATATTCGACGAGAAGCCAGACGGTACCTTAATACTGAGCAGGCATTCAAAGAAGATTTCCTTCTCTTCTTTGGTAAGAGCGTAGCTTGCATGACCCTGATGTATGCCATCTTTTCCGTGCATACGTTGCTGGTCCTCCCGTGCCTCAAGTGTATCTTTTGTATTCCAATACACGCCCAAGAAGCCAAGCAGGGTCACACAAAGATTCTTCGTCACGTGCATCACGTCGATTGCGGAGCGGACCTCTAGGTCTTTCCAATAGGGAAGGTCCCAAAATATAGATTTCTTCTTCCACATGGGTGCGCGTCCGTCAGCGTCATTCGGAACAGGTTGTCCACCAGGACCCTTTCCAAAGACCACCTTCAAATCCTTGACCATACCATGTACATCAGCACCAGTACGGTGGCGAGGCTTCGTCCGGTGATCCGCCTCACCTTTGAAATGCTTGCCTTTCTTTCTTACGGGATGCCTGCTCGGAAGAAATTGACGATGTCCCAGGTACACATTCTTCTTACAATTAGCCAAATATATAATATCGGTATCGTCCAAACAGTGCGTGCATGCGCGGTATCCCTTGTTTGTCTGTCCTGAAAGGTTACTGAGAGCAGGCCAATCATTGATGGTCACGAACAGCAACGCCTTTTGGTCAAATTCTTCCCCCATGTGCTCATCCCACGCACGTACACCTGTTCCATTCCACAGTTGTAAGAGTTCTTCAACTAATGGCCTTAGGTACACATCAATGTCGTTGCCGGGTTGCTTAGGGCCTTGGATGAGCACTGGCATCATAATGAACTTCCGCTTCATGCACAACCAAGGAGGAAGGTTATACAAACATAGAGTCACAGGCCAAGTGCTATGGTTGCTGCTCTGCTCCCCAAAAGGATTAATGCCATCTGCGCTTAGACCAAACCATACGCTCCTTGCGTCATCTACAAACTCCTTCCCGTACTTTCTTTCGATTTTTCTCCACTGCGACCCGTCAGCGGGTACTCTAAACTTTCCGTCTTTCTTACGGTCTTCTCTGTGCCATCGCATCGCCTTGGCATGCTCTTTGTTTTGGAACAAACATTTCAACCATGGTATTATAGGAGCATACCACATCACCTTGGCAGGAATCTTCTTCCCGGGGCGCTCGCCCTCGACATCACCAGGGTCATCGCGGCTGATCTTATAGCGCAATGCACCACATACCGGGCAAGCGTTCAAATCCTCGTACTCACCGCGGTAGAGGATGCAATCATTAGGGCGTGCATGTATCTTCTGCACCTCTAACCCTAGAGGGCAGACAACCTTCTTTGCTTCGTATGTACTCTCAGGAAATTCGTTGTCCTTTGGAAGCATATCCTTTATCATTACCAGCAACTTTCCAAATCCCTTGTCAGATACACCATTCTCTGCCTTCCATTGCAGCAATTCCAGTGTGGTGCCCAGCTTTTTTTTGTCACCTACGCAATTCGGGTACAACAATTTTTTGTGATCCTCTAACATGCGCTGCAACTTCTTCTTCTCCAAATCACTTGCGCAGTTTCTCTTTGCATCGGCAATGGCCCGATCTAGATCATCAACGGGCTCATCTGATGCCTCTTCTTCAGCTTCTTCCCGCATTGCCGGCTCAGCTTCTTCCCGCATTACCGGCTCAGCTTCTTCCCCCATTGTTGTATCATCGTATTCAAGGAACCCATGGCCAGGATAGCTGTCGCCGTCCTCTTCTTCTTCATTGTCTTCCATCATAACCCCTCTTTTTCCGTGCTTGGTCCAAACATTATAGTGGGGCATGAAACCGGACTCAAACAGGTGGACGTGAATGGTTCTTGACGTAGAGTAATTGTGACCATTCTTACATCCAACACATGGACAAGGCATAAAACCATCCGCCCGCTTGTTTACCTCAGCCGCAAGCAGAAAAGTATGCACGCCCTCAACGAACTGGGGAGAGCATCTGTCATTGTACATCCATTGTCGGCTCATCTTCATTACACAACACCGAATAGACCAAATTAATACAAGTTCATACATAAAGTTCATACAACACTTAAATGCAACAAACAAATAACTCTCTAGCTAAAGCATTTAAATGCAACAACAAATGCGATCAAGATAGCAACTAAGGTAACAATGGATCCAACAGCATAATGATACCAAGCCTCACTATCGATGGCATATTTTCTAATCTTTTTAATCTTCAAGCGCATTTTCTCCATCTTGATCTTGTGATCATCGACGACATCGGCAACATGCAACTCCAATTCCATCTTCTCCCCCTCAATTCTTTTCAATTTTTCTTTCAAGTACTCGTTTTCTCTTTCAACTAAATTTAACCTCTCTACAATAGGGTCGGTTGGAATTTCCGGTTCACATACCTCCTATAAAAAATTTCTATGTCAACTTGATGGGCATAATTTGTCATAAACACGAAATTCAACTAGTTTTAAAAGAGAATATATATACCACATCCGAATGATAACAAGGACGAGGGCCGACGGGGACGAATATCAAAACCATGGCACTATATGTATAACAAACAACGTACGGGTAAGATAATTATACGAGTAACTATATATCCAAATCACACAAACATCAATTTTTATATAAAATTTCATGAACAAGAGGCTCACCACAAGGTGGTGCCGGCGACGGGACGGTGCGGGCGATCGACGGTGGTTACGACGGAGATTTAGAAGGCACTAAGTAAACCACACCTACATATGCAAACTAAGTGTTATTTTTGACCTCAAATTGCATATAAATCAAATTCTAGCATATATATATATATATATATATATATATATATATATATATATATATATATATATATATCCTCCCAAATTACTAAACTCACAAATTAATCACTATATAAAGCATTGCAAGAGCTAATCTAGCAATGAGAGATGAAAGGACAAAGTTGCTAACCTTTGTGATCATTTGAATGGATGGGAGCCTTCAAATCTTGACAAATTTTGTGCAAAATATGTGATGAGCTCGAGAGGAAGAGGGGAAGAACAGAGAGGAGAGGGGAAAGGGGAAGAACAGAGCGAGCTCGGGTGGACGAAGGGTTTATGTAGGACGACCTTTAGTACCGGTTCGTGCCAAGAACCGGTACTAAAGGGGCTGGAGGGGCCCCAGTCTGACAACATCCTGCCACCACTCTCGTTAGTACCGGTTCGTGGCACGAACCAGTGCTAAAGGTTCGCCACGAACCGGTACTAATGAAAGCGGCCCGGCTAGCCGTTGGAACCGGCACTAATGTATACATTAGTGCTGGCTCAAATACAAACCGGCACTAATGTGCTTCACGTTTGACCCTTTTTCTACTAGTGAGGAAGAATCATCTTCGGAGGAGGTAGAATCGTCTTCCGAAGATGAGGACAAAGACGAGGACGAGGATTGATGTGTCTTTCGTTTGTGTCTTGAATTGCATTTTGAACTTGGTTGGAGGAACTTGTGGTCATGATTTTAAACTTGTGGGCATGAACTTTTATTCATCAACTTGTTTGTGTGAAATTTTATATGTCATGTTCATTGCATTTTGAATGTTTTCAAATCCATTTTGTGTCCAAAAGGCCATATATGCAATGCCCGGCGAGTCGCGCGCGCGCTGCATTTTAGCGTGGCTGTTGGAGAAGCTCTAACATCCGAATAATAAGAGCCTCAAATGACTGCATCGTGACGTACCCAACAGCATTGAGTAGCAATCTACACAGCGGAAGGCAACGTCCAAGTCAACCAAAGACCGAGGGCGGCGGTCGGTGACGATTGATGGTGGACACAAATTCAGGAGAAATCCTTGTTTCTATCTTCATCGGAGCCGGTGACGGCAGCACCCGCGGGTGCCATGACCTTTCTTGGAAGCGTCGTCTTGGAGGTGTGCTCCTCCTCTCAACGGCATTGGCTCCAGAGGGAAAACTTGAAGGAAATATGCCCTAGAGGCAATAATAAAGTTATTATTTATTTCCTCATATATCATGATAAATGTTTATTATTCATGCTAGAATTGTATTAGCCGGAAACATAATACATGTGTGAATATATAAACAAACAGAGTGTCACTAGTATGCCTCTACTTGACTAGCTCGTTAATCAAAGATGGTTATGTTTCCTAACCATGAACAAAGAGTGTTATTTGATTAACGAGGTCACATCATTAGTTGAATGATCTGATTGACATGACCCATTCCATTAGCTTAGCACCCGGTCGTTTAGTATGTTGCTATTGCTTTCTTCATGACTTATACATGTTCCTATGACTATGAGATTATGCAACTCCCGTTTACCGTAGGAACACTTTGTGTGCTACCAAACGTCACAACGTAACTGGGTGACTATAAAGGTGCTCTATAGGTGTCTCCAAAAGTATTTGTTGGGTTGGCGTATTTCGAGATTAGGATTTGTCACTCCGAATGTCGGAGAGGTATCTCAGGGCCTTCTCGGTAATGCACATCACATAAGCCTTGCAAGCATTGCAACCAATAAGTTAGTTGCGAGATGATGTATTACAGAACGAGTAAAGAGACTTGCCGGTAACGAGATTGAACTAGGTATTGGATACCGACGATCGAATCTCGGGCAAGTAACATACCGATGACAAAGGGAACAACGTATGTTGTTATGCGGTCTGACCGGTAAAGATCTTCGTAGAATGTGTAGGAGCCAATATGGGCATCCAGGTCCCGCAGTTGGTTATTGACCAGAGATTTGTCTCAGTCATGTCTACACTATTCTCGAACCGTAGGGTCCACACGCTTAAGGTTACGATGACAGTTATTATGAGTTTATGCATTTTGATGTACCGAAGTTAGTTCGGAGTCCCGGATGAGATCACGGACATGACGAGGAGTCTCGAAATGGTCGAGACGTAAAGATTGATATATTGGACGACTATATTCGGACATCGGAATGGTTCCGAGTGGTTTTAGAGAAAACCGGAGTGTCGGAGGGTTACCGGAACCCCCCCCCCCCGGGAGAAGTATTGGGCCACATGGGCCTTAGTGGAGAGAGAGAGGGGCAGCCAGGGTGGGCCGCGCGCCCCCTCCCCCTCTGGTCCGAATTGGACTAGGAGAGGGGGGGCGGCGCCCCCCTTTCCCTCTCCCTCTCCCCCTTCCTTTCCCCCTCCTAGTAGGAGTAGGAAAGAGGGGAGTCCTACTCCTACTAGGAGGAGGACTCCTCCTCCTGGCGCGCGCCACAAGGGCTGGCCGGCCTCCCCCCTTGCTCCTTTATATACGGGGGCAGGGGGGGCACCCTAGAACACACAAGTTGATCTTCGTGATCGTTCCTTAGCCGTGTGCGGTGCCCCCCTCACCATATTCCACCTCGGTCATATTGTTGCAGTGCTTAGGCGAAGCCCTGCGTCGGTAGTACATCAAGATCGTCACCACGCCGTCGTGCTGACGAAACTCGTCCCCGAAGCTTTGCTGGGTCGGAGCCCGGGGAACGTCATCGAGCTGTACGTGTGTTAAGAACTCGGAGGCGCCGGAGTAACGGCGCTTGGATCGGTCGGATCGGGAAGACGTACGACTACTTCCTCTATGTTGCGTCAACGCTTCCGCTTAGGTCTACGAGGGTACGTAGACAACACTCTCCCCTCTCGTTGCTATGCATCACCATGATCTTGCGTGTGCGTAGGAAATTTTTTGAAATTACTACGTTCCCCAACAGTGGTATCAGAGCCTAGGTTTTTATGGTTTGATGTTATGCACGAGTAGAACACAAGTGAGTTGTGGGAAATATAAGTCATACTGCCTACCAGCATGTCATACTTTGGTTCGGCGGTATTGTTGGATGAAGCGGCCCGGACCGACATTACGCGTACGCTTACGCGAGACTGGTTCTACCGCCGTGCTTTGCACATAGGTGGCTGGCGGGTGTCAGTTTCTCCAACTTTAGTTGAACCGAGTATGGCTACGCCCGGTCCTTGAGAAGGTTAAAACGGAGTCTATTTGACAAACTATCGTTGTGGTTTTGATGCGTAGGTGAGATTGGTTCTTGCTTCAGCCCGTAGCAGCCACGTAAAACTTGCAACAAACAAAGTAGAGGACGTCTAACTTGTTTTTGCAGGGCATGTTGTGATGTGATATGGTCAAGGCATGATGCTAAATTTTATTGTATGAGATGATCATGTTTTGTAACCGAGTTATTGGCAACCGGCAGGAGCCGTATGGTTCTCGCTTTATTGTATGCAATGCAATCGCCCTGTAATGCTTTACTTTATCACTAAGCGGTAGCGATAGTCGTAGAAGCATAAGATTGGCGAGACGACAACGATGCTACGATGGAGATCAAGGTGTCGCGCCGGTGACGATGGTGATCATGACGGTGCTTCGGAGATGGAGATCACAAGCACAAGATGATGATGGCCATATCATATCACTTATATTGATTGCATGTGATGTTTATCTTTTTATGCATCTTATCTTGCTTTGATTGACGGTAGCATTATAAGATGATCTCTCACTAAAATTATCAAGAAGTGTTCTCCCTGAGTATGCACAGTTGCCAAAGTTCGTCGTGCCCAGACACCACGTGATGATCGGGTGTGATAAGCTCTACATCCATCTACAACGGGTGCAAGCCAGTTTTTGCACACGCAGAATACTTGGGTTATACTTGACGAGCCTAGCATATGCAGATATGGCCTCGGAACACGGAGACCGAAAGGTCGAACGTGAATCATATAGCAGATATGATCAACATAATGATGTTTACCATTGAGAACTAATCCATTTCACGTGATGATCGGTTATGGTTTAGTTTGATTTGGATCATGTGATCACTTAGAAGATTGGAGGGATGTCTGTCTAAGTGGGAGTTCTTAAGTAATATGATTAATTGAACTTAAATTTATCATGAACTTAGTCCCTGATAGTATCTTGCTTGTTTATGTTGATTGTATATAGATGGCCTGTGCTGTTGTTCCGTTGAATTTTAATGTGTTCCTTGAGAAAGCAAAGTTGAAAGATGATGGTAGCAATTACACGGACTGGGTCCGTAACTTGAGGATTATCCTCATTGCTGCACAGAAGAGTTACGTCCTGGAAGCACCGCTGGGTGCCAGGCCTGCTGCTGGAGCAACGCTAGATGTTGTGAACGTCTGGCAGAGCAAAGCTGATGACTACTCAATAGTTCAGTGTGCCATGCTTTACGGCTTAGAACCGGGACTTCAACGACGTTTTGAACATCATGGAGCATATGAGATGTTCCAAGAGTTGAAGTTAATATTCCAACATAATGCCCGGATTGAGAGATATGAAGTCTCCAATAAGTTCTATAGCTGCAAGATGGAGGAGAATAGTTCTGTCAGTGAGCATATACTCAAAATGTCTGGGTATTATAATCACTTGATTCAACTGGGGGTTAATCTTCCGGATGATTGCGTCATTGACAGAATTCTCCAATCACTTCCACCAAGCTACAAAGGCTTCGTGATGAACTATAATATGCAAGGGATGGATAAGACGATTCCCGAGCTCTTCGCAATGCTAAAGGCTGCGGAGGTAGAAATCAAGAAGGAGCATCAAGTGTTGATGGTTAACAAAACCACTAGTTTCAAGAAAAAGGGCAAAGGGAAGAAGAAGGGGAACTTCAAGAAAAACAGCAAACAAGTTGCTGCTCAAGAGAAGAAACCCAAGTCTGGACCTAAGCCTGAAACTGAGTGCTTCTATTGCAAGCAGACTGGTCACTGGAAGCGGAACTGCCCCAAGTATTTGGCGGATAAGAAGGATGGCAAGGTGAACAAAGGTATATGTGATATACATGTTATTGATGTGTACCTTACCAGAGCTCGCAGTAGCACCTGGGTATTTGATATTGGTTCTGTTGCTAATATTTGCAACTCGAAACAGGGACTACGGATTAAGCGAACACTGGCAAAGGACGAGGTGACGATGCGCGTGGGAAACGGTTCCAAAGTCGATGTGATCGCAGTCGGCACGCTACCTCTACATCTACCTTCGGGATTAGTATTAGACCTAAATAATTGTTATTTGGTGCCAGCGCTGAGCATGAACATTATGTCTGGATCTTGTTTGATGCGAGACGGTTATTCATTTAAATCAGAGAATAATGGTTGTTCTATTTATATGAGTAATATCTTTTATGGTCATGCACCCTTGAAGAGTGGTCTATTTTTGATGAATCTCGATAGTAGTGATACACATATTCATAATGTTGAAGCCAAAAGATGTAGAGTTGATAATGATAGTGCAACTTATTTGTGGCACTGCCGTTTAGGTCATATCGGTATAAAGCGCATGAAGAAACTCCATGGACTTTTGGAACCACTTGATTATGAATCACTTGGTACTTGCGAACCGTGCCTCATGGGCAACATGACTAAAACACCGTTCTCCGGTACTATGGAGAGAGCAACAGATTTGTTGGAAATCATACATACAGATGTATGTGGTCCGATGAATGTTGAGGCTCGTGGCGGATATCGTTATTTTCTCACCTTCATAGATGATTTAAGCAGATATGGATATGTCTACTTAATGAAACACAAGTCTGAAACATTTGAAAAGTTCAAAGAATTTCAGAGTGAAGTTGAAAATCATCGTAACAAGAAAATAAAGTTTCTACGATCTGATCGTGGAGGAGAATATTTGAGTTATGAGTTTGGTCTACATTTGAAACAATGCGGAATAGTTTCGCAACTCACGCCACCCGGAACACCACAACGCAATGGTGTGTCCGAACGTCGTAATCGCACTTTACTTGATATGGTGCGATCTATGATGTCTCTTACAGATTTACCGCTATCGTTTTGGGGTTATGCTCTAGAGACGGCCGCATTCACATTAAATAGGACGCCATCGAAATCCGTTGAGACGACGCCTTATGAACTATGGTTTAGCAAGAAACCAAAGTTGTCGTTTCTTAAAGTTTGGGGCTGCGATGCTTATGTGAAAAAGCTTCAACCTGATAAGCTCGAACCCAAATCGGAGAAATGTGTCTTCATAGGATACCCAAAGGAAACTGTTGGGTACACCTTCTATCACAGATCCGAAGGCAAGAAATTTGTTGCTAAAAATGGATCCTTTCTAGAGAAGGAGTTTCTCTCGAAAGAAGTGAGTGGGAGGAAAGTAGAACTTGATGAGGTAACTGTATCTGCTCCCTTATTGGAAAGTAGTACATCACAGAAATCTGTTTCTGTAGCACCTACACCAATTAGTGAGGAAGTTAATGATGATGATCATGCAACTTCAGATCAAGTTACTACAAAACCTCGTAGATCAACCAGAGTAAGATCCGCGCCAGAGTGGTATGGCAATCCTATTCTGGAAATCATGCTACTAGATCATGGTGAACCTACGAACTATGAAGAAGCGATGGTGAGCCCAGATTCCGCAAAATGGCTTGAAGCCATGAAATCTGAGATGGGATCCATGTATGAGAACAAAGTATGGACTTTGGTTCACTTGCCCGATGGTCGGCAAGCAATAGAGAATAAATGGATCTTCAAGAAGAAGACTGACGCTGATGGTAATGTTACTGTCTACAAAGCTCGACTTGTCGCAAAAGGTTTTCGACAAGTTCAAGGGATTGACTACGATGAGACCTTCTCACCCGTAGCGATGCTTAAGTCTGTCCGAATAATGTTAGCAATTGTCGCATTTTATGATTATGAAATTTGGCAAATGGATGTAAAGACTGCATTCCTGAATGGATTTCTGGAAGAAGAGTTGTATATGATGCAACCGGAAGGTTTTATCGATCCAAAGGGAGCTAACAAAGTGTGCAAGCTCCAGCGATCCATTTATGGACTGGTGCAAGCTTCTCGGAGTTGGAATAAACGCTTTGATAGTGTGATCAAAGCATTTGGGTTTGTACAGACTTTTGGAGAAGCCTGTATTTACAAGAAAGTGAGTGGGAGCTCTGTAGCATTTCTGATATTATATGTAGATGACATATTACTAATTGGAAATGATATAGAATTTCTGGATAGCATAAAGGGATACTTGAATAAAAGTTTTTCAATGAAAGACCTCGGTGAAGCTGCTTACATATTGGGCATTAAGATCTATAGAGATAGATCAAGATGCTTAATTGGACTTTCACAAAGCACATACCTTGACAAAGTTTTGAAGAAGTTCAAAATGGATCAAGCAAAGAAAGGGTTCTTGCCTGTGTTACAAGGTGTGAAGTTGAGTAAGACTCAATGCCCGACCACTGCAGAAGATAGAGAGAAGATGAAAGATGTTCCCTATGCTTCAGCCATAGGCTCTATCATGTATGCAATGCTGTGTACCAGACCCGATGTGTGCCTTGCTATAAGTTTGGCAAGAAGGTACCAAAGTAATCCAGGAGTGGATCACTGGACAGCGGTCAAGAATATCCTGAAGTACCTGAAAAGGACTAAGGAGATGTTTCTCGTGTATGAAGGTGACAAAGAGCTCGTCGTAAACGGTTACGTTGATGCAAGCTTTGACACTGATCCGGACGATTCTAAATCGCAAACCGGATACGTATTTACATTAAACGGTGGAGCTGTCAGTTGGTGCAGTTCTAAACAAAGCGTCGTGGCGGGATCTACATGTGAAGCGGAGTACATAGCTGCTTCAGAAGCAGCGAATGAAGGAGTCTGGATGAAGGAGTTCATATCCGATCTAGGTGTCATACCTAGTGCATCAGGTCCAATGAAAATCTTTTGTGACAATACTGGTCCAATTGCCTTAGCAAAGGAATGCAGATTTCACAAAAGAACCAAGCACATCAAGAGACGCTTCAATTCCATCCGGGATCTAGTCCAGGTGGGAGACATAGAGATTTGCAAGATACATACGGATCTGAATGTAGCAGACCCGTTGACTAAGCCTCTTCCACGAGCAAAACATGATCAGCACCAAAACTCCATGGGTGTTAGAATCATTACTGTGTAATCTAGATTATTGACTCTAGTGCAAGTGGGAGACTGAAGGAAATATGCCCTAGAGGCAATAATAAAGTTATTATTTATTTCCTCATATATCATGATAAATGTTTATTATTCATGCTAGAATTGTATTAGCCAGAAACATAATACATGTGTGAATATATAAACAAACAGAGTGTCACTAGTATGCCTCTACTTGACTAGCTCGTTAATCAAAGATGGTTATGTTTCCTAACCATGAACAAAGAGTTGTTATTTGATTAACGAGGTCACATCATTAGTTGAATGATCTGATTGACATGACCCATTCCATTAGCTTAGCACCCGATCGTTTAGTATGTTGTTATTGCTTTCTTCATGACTTATACATGTTCCTATGACTATGAGATTAAGCAACTCCCGTTTACCGTAGGAACACTTTGTGTGCTACCAAACGTCACAACATAACTGGGTGATTATAAAGGTGCTCTACAGGTGTCTCCGAAAGTATTTGTTGGGTTGGCGTATTTCGAGATTAGGATTTGTCACTCCGAATGTCGGAGAGGTATCTCAGGGCCTTCTCGGTAATGCACATCACATAAGCCTTGCAAGCATTGCAACCAATAAGTTAGTTGCGGGATGATGTATTACAGAACGAGTAAAGAGACTTGCCGGTAACGAGATTGAACTAGGTATTGGATACCGACGATCGAATCTCGGGCAAGTAACATACCGATGACAAAGGGAACAACGTATGTTGTTATGCGGTCTGACCGATAAAGATCTTCGTAGAATGTGTAGGAGCCAATATGGGCATCCAGGTCCCGCTGTTGGTTATTGACCAGAGATTTGTCTCAGTCATGTCTACACTGTTCTCGAACCGTAGGGTCCACACGCTTAAGGTTACGATGACAGTTATTATGAGTTTATGCATTTTGATGTACCGAAGTTAGTTCGGAGTCCCGGATGAGATCACGGACATGACGAGGAGTCTCGAAATGGTCGAGACGTAAAGATTGATATATTGGACGACTATATTCGGACATCGGAATGGTTCCGAGTGGTTTCGGAGAAAACCGGAGTGCCGGAGGGTTACCGGAACCCCCCCCCCCCCGGAGAAGTATTGGGCCACATGGGCCTTAGTGGAGAGAGAGAGAGGGGCAGCCAGGGTGGGCCGCGCACCCCCTCCCCCTCTGGTCCGAATTGGACTAGGAGAGGGGGGGCGGCGCCCCCCTTTCCCTCTCCCTCTCCCCCTTCCTTTCCCCCTCCTAGTAGGAGTAGGAAAGGGGGAGTCCTACTCCTACTAGGAGGAGGACTCCTCTGTTGGGGAACGTAGTAATTTCAAAAAAATTCCTACGCACACGCAAGATCATGGTGATGCATAGCAACGAGAGGGGAGAGTGTTGTCTACGTACCCTCGTAGACCGAAGCGGAAGCGTTGACTCAACGTAGAGGAAGTAGTCGTACGTTCTCCTCGCGATCCGACCGATCCAAGTACCGTTACTCCGGCACCTCCGAGTTCTTGGCACACGTTCAGCTCGATGACGATCCCCGGGCTCCGATCCAGCAAAGCGTCGGGGAAGAGTTCCGTCAGCACGACGGCGTGGTGAAGATCTTGATGTGTTACCGGCGCAGGGCTTCGCCTAAGCACTGCAACGATATGACCAAGGTGGAATTTGGTTGAAGGGGCACCGCACACGGCTAAGGAACGATCCGTAGATCAACTTGTGTGTCATGGGGTGCCCCCTGCCCCCGTATATAAAGGAGCAAGGGAGGGGGTGGCCGGCCTAGGGTTTGGCGCGCCAGGGTGTGGAGTCCTACTAGGTCTCCAAGTCCTAGTAGGAGTCCACCAAGAGAGGAGGAAGGGAGAAGGAATAGGAGGAGAAGGAGAGGTGGCCGGCCCCCTTTTCCCTAGTCCAATTCGGACTAGAGGGGAGGGGGGGCGCAGCAGCCTTTTCCTCTTCCCACTAAAGCCCATCAAGGCCCATTACTTCTCCCGTAATCCCGTAACTCCCCGATACTCCCGAAAATACCCGAATCACTCAGAACGTCTCCGATGTCGGAATATAGTCGTCCAATATATCGATCTTTACGTCTCGACCATTTCGAGACTCCTCGTCATGTCCCCGATCTCATCCGGGACTCCGAACTCCTTCGGTACATCAAAACTCATAAACTCATAATATAACTGTCATCGAAACCTTAAGCGTGCGGACCCTACGGTTCGAGAACAATGTAGACATGACCGAGACACGTCTCCGGTCAATAACCAATAGCGGGACCTGGATGCCCATATTGGCTCCTACATATTCTATGAAGATCTTTATCGGTCAGACCGCATAACAACATACGTTGTTCCCTTTGTCATCGGTATGTTACTTGCCCGAGATTCGATCGTCGGTATCCAATACCTAGTTCAATCTCGTTACCGGCAAGTCTCTTTACTCGTTCCGTAATACATCATCTCACAACTAACACATTAGTTGCAATGCTTCCAAGGCTTATGTGATGTGCATTACCGAGAGGGCCCAGAGATACCTCTCCGACAATCGGAGTGACAAATCCTAATCTCGAAATACGCCAACCCAACATGTACCTTCGGAGACACCTGTAGAGCACATTTATAATCACCCAGTTACGTTGTGACGTTTGGTAGCACACAAAGTGTTCCTACGGTAAACGGGAGTTGCATAATCTCATAGTTAAAGGAACATGTATAAGTCATGGATAAAAGCAATAGCAACATACTAAACGATCGGGTGCTATGCTGATGGAATGGGTCATGTCAATCAGATCATTCAACTAATGATGTGATCTCGTTAATCAAATAACAACTCTTTGTTCATGGTTAGGAAACATAACCATCTTTGATTAATGAGCTAGTCAAGTAGAGGCATACTAGTGACACTCTGTTTGTCTATGTATTCACACATGTATTATGTTTCCAGTTAATACAATTCTAGCATGAATAATAAACATTTATCATGAATTAAGGAAATAAATAATAACTTTATTATTGCCTCTAGGGCATATTTCCTTCAGTCTCCCACTTGCACTAGAGTCAATAATCTAGTTCACATCGCCATGTGATTTATCAGCAATAGTTCACATCACCATGTGATTAACACCCATAGTTCACATCGATATGTGACCAACACCCAAAGGGTTTACTAGATTCAGTAATCTAGTTCACATCGCTATGTGATTAACACCCAAAGAGTACTACGGTGTGATCATGTTTTGCTTGTGAGAGAAGTTTAGTCAACGGGTCTGCCACATTCAGATATGTTATGTATTTTGCAATTTTCTATGTCTACAATGCTCTGCACGGAGCTACTTTAACTAATTGCTCCCACTTTTAATATGTATCTAGATTGAGACTTAGAGTCATCTAGATTAGTGTCAAAACTTGCATCGACGTAACCTTTTACGACGAACCTTTTTGTCACATCCATAATCGAGAAACATATCCTTATTTTACTAAGGATAATTTTGACCGATGTCCAGTGATCTACTTCCTAGATCACTATTGTACTCCCTTGCTTAACACAGTGTAGGGTATACAATAGATCTGGTACATAGCATGGCATACTTTATAGAATCTATGGCTGAGGCATAGGAAATGACTTTCATTCTCTTTCTATCATCTGCCGTGGTCGGGCTTTGAGTCTTACTCAATTTCACACCTTGTAATACAGGCAAGAACTCTTTCTTTGACTGTTTCATTTTGAACTACTTCAAAATCTTTTCAAGGTATGTACTTATTGAAAAACTTATCAAGCGTTTTGATCTATCTCTATAGATCTTGATGCTCAATATGTAAGCAGCTTCGCCGAGGTCCTTCTTCGAAAAACTCCTTTCAAATACTCCTTTATGCTTCACAGAATAATTCTACATTATTTCCGATCAATAATATGTCATTTACATATACTTATCAGAAATGTTGTAGTGCTCCCACTCACTTTCTTGTAAATACAGGCTTCACCGCAAGTCTGTATAAAACTATATGCTTTGATCAACTTATCAAAGTGTATATTCCAACTCCGAGATGCTTGCACCAGTCCATAGATGGATCGCTGGAGCTTGCATATTTTGTTAACACCTTTAGGATCGACAAAACCTTCTAGTTGCATCGTATACAACTCTTTTTTTTAATAAATCCATTGCGGAATGCTGTTTTGTTGATCCATTTGCCAAATTTCATAAAATGCGGCAATTGCTAACATGATTCGGACAGACTTAAGCATAGATACGAGTGAGAAACTCTCATTGTAGTCAACACCTTGAACTTGTCGAAAACCTTTTGCGACAATTCTAGCTTTGTAGATAGTAACACTACTATCAGTGTCCGTCTTCCTCTTGAAGATCCATTTATTTTCTATGGCTTGCCGATCATCGGGCAAATCCATCAAAGTCCATACTTTGTTCTCATACATGGATCATATCTCAGATTTCATGGCCTCAAACCATTTCGCGGAATCTGGGCTCACCATCGCTTCCTCATAGTTCGCAAGTTCATCATGGTCTAGTAACATGACTTCCAGAACAGGATTACCGTACCACTCTGGTGCGGATCTCACTCTGGTTTACTTACGAGATTCGGTAGTAATCTTGATCTGAAGTTACATGATCATCATCATTAGCTTCCTCACTAATTGATGTAGTAGTCACAGGAACAGATTTCTGTGATGAACTACTTTCCAATAAGGGAGAAGGTACAATTACCTTATCAAGTTCTACTTTCCTCCCACTCACTTCTTTCGAAAGAAACTCTTTCTCTAGAAAGTTTCCGAACTTAGCAACAAAAGTCTTGCCTTCGGATCTGTGATAGAAGGTGTATCCAATAGTTTCCTTTGGATATCCTATGAAGACACATTTCTCCGATTTGGGTTCGAGCTTATTAGGTTGAAGCTTTTTCACATAAGCATCGCAGCCCCAAACTTTAAGAAACGATAGCTTAGGTTTATTGCTAAACCATAGTTCATACGGTGTCGTCTCAACGGATTTAGATGGTGCCCTATTTAATGTGAATGCAGCTGTCTCTAATGCATAATCCCAAAAACGATAGTGGTAGATCGGTAAGATACATCATAGATTGTACTATATCTAATAAAGTACGGTTATGACGTTCGGACGCACCATTATGCTGCGGTGTTCCAGGTGGCATGAGTTTGTGAAACTATTCCACATTGTTTTAATTGAAGACCAAACTCGTAACTCAAATATTCTCCTCTACGATCATATCGTAGAAACTTTTATTTTCTTGTTACGATGATTCTCCACTTCACTCTGAAATTCTTTGAACTTTTCAAATGTTTCAGACTTATGTTTCATCAAGTAGATATACCCATATCTGCTCAAATCATCTGTGAAGGTTAGAAAATAATGATACTTGTCGCGAGCCTTAATATTCATCGGACCATATACATCAGTATGTATGATTTCCAACAAATCTGTTGCTTGCTCCATTGTTCCGGAGAACGGCGTTTTAGTCATCTTGCCCAAGAGGCATGGTTCGCAAGCATCAAGTGATTCATAATCAAGTGATTCCAAAATCCCATCAGCATGGAGTTCCTTCATGCGCTTTACACCAATATGACCTAAACGGTAGTGCCACAAATAGGTTGCACTATCATTATTAACTTCGCATCTTTTGGTTTCAATATTATGAATATGTGTATCACTACGATCGAGATCCAATGAACTATTTTCATTGGTGTGTATGACCATAGAAGGTTTTATTCATGTAAACAGAACAACAATTGTTCTCTAACTTAAATGAAAAACTGTATTGCAATTAACATGATCAAATCATATTCATGCTCAACGCAAACACCAAATAACACTTATTTAGTTTCAACACTAATCCCGAAAGTATAGGGAGTGTGTGATGATGATCATATCAATCTTGGAACCACTTCCAACACACATCGTCACCTTGCCCTTTAACTAGTCTTTGTTCATTCTACAACTCCCGTTTCGAGTTACTAATCTTAGCAACTTGAACTAGTACCAAATACTGAGGGGTTGCTATGAACACTAGTAAAGTACACATCAATAACATGTATATCAAATATACTTATGTTCACTTTGCCATCCTTCTTATCCGCCAATCACTTGGGGTAGTTCCGCTTCCAGTGACCAGTCCCTTTGCAGTAGAAGCACTTAGTCTCAGGCTTAGGACCAGACTTGGGCTTTTTCACTTGAGCAGCAACTTGCTTGCCGTTCTTCTTGAAGTTCCCCTTCTTTCCTTTTGCCCTTTTCTTGAAACTAGTGATCTTGTCAACCATCAACACTTGATGTTTTTCTTTGATTTCTACCTTCGCTGATTTCAGCATCGCGAAGAGCTTGGGAATATTTTACGTTATCCCTTGCATATTATAGTTCATCACGAAGTTCTACTAACTTGGTGATGGTGACTAGAGAATTCTGTCAATCACTATCTTATCTGGAAGATTAACTCCCACTTGATTCAAGCGATTGTAGTACCCAGACAATCTGAGCATATGCTCACTAGTTGAGCGATTCTCCTCCATCTTTTAGCTATAGAACTTGTTGGAGACTTCATATCTCTCAACTCGGGTATTTGCTTGAAATATTAACTTCAACTCCTAGAACATCTCATATGCTCCATGACGTTCAAAACGTCTTTGAAGTCCCGATTCTAAGCAGTTAAGCATGGTGCACTAAACTATTAAGTAGTCATCATATTGAGCTAGCAAAACGTTCATAATGTCTGCATCTGCTCCTGCAATAGGTCTGTCACCTAGCGGTGCATCAATGACATAATTCTTCTGTGCAGCAATGAGGATAAACCTCAGATCACGGATCCAATCCGCATCATTGCTACTAACATTTTTCAACACAATTTTCTCTATGAACATATCAAAATAAACACAGGGAAGCAACAACGCGAGCTATTGATCTACAACATAGATATGCTAATACTACCAGGACTAATGTTCATGATAATATTAAAGTTCAATTAATCATATTACTTAAGAACTCCCACTTAGATAGACATCCCTCTAATCTTCTAAGTGATCACGTGATCCAAATCAACTAAACCATGTCCGATCATCACGTGAGATGGAGTAGTTTCAACGGTGAACATCACTATGTTGATCATATCTACTATATGATTCACGCTCGACCTTTCGGTCTCCGTGTTCCGAGGTCATATCTTATATGCATAGCTCGTCAAGTATAACCTGAGTATTCCGCGTGTGCAACTGTTTTGCACCCGTTGTATTTGAACGTAGAGCCTATCACACCCGATCATCACGTGGTGTCTCAGCACGAAGAACTTTTGCAACGGTGCATACTCAGGGAGAACACTTCTTGATAATTTAGTGAGAGATCATCTTATAATGCTACCGTCAATCAAAGCAAGATAAGATGCATAAAAAGATAAACATCACATGCAATCAAAATAAGTGATATGATATGGTCATCATCATCTTGTGCTTGTGATCTCCATCTCCGAAGCACCGTCATGATCACCATCGTCACCGGCGCGACACCTTGATCTCCATCGTAGCATCGTTGTCGTCTCGCCAATCTTATGCTTCCACGACTATCACTACCGCTTAGTAATAAAGTAAAGCATTACATCGCGATTGCATTGCATACAATAAAGCGACAACCATATGGCTCCTGCCAGTTGCCGATAACTCGGTTACAAAACATGATCGTCTCATACAATAAAATTTAGCATCATGTCTTGACCATATCACATCACAACATGCCCTGCAAAAACAAGTTAGACGTCCTCTACTTTGTTGTTGCAAGTTTTACGTGGCTGCTACGGGCTTAAGCAAGAACTCGTCTTACCTACGCATCAAAACCACAACGATAGTTTGTCAAATAGACTCTGTTTTAACCTTCTCAAGGACCGGGCGTAGCCACACTCGGTTCAACTAAAGTTGGAGAGACAGTCTTCCGCAAGCCATCTATGTGCAAAGCACGTCGAGGGAACCGGTCTCGCGTAAGCGTACGCGTAAGGTTGGTCCGGATCGTCTCGTCCAACAATACCGCTGAACCAAAGTATGACATGCTGGTAGGCAGTATGACTTGTATCGTCCACAACTTACTTGTGTTCTACTCGTGCAAATAACATCAAACCATAAAAACCTAGGCTCGGATGCCACTGTTGGGGAACGTAGTAATTTCAAAAAATTTCCTACGCACACGCAAGATCATGGTGATGCATAGCAACGAGAGGGGAGAGTGTTGTCTACGTACCCTTGTAGACCGAAGCGGAAGCGTTGACTCAACGTAGAGGAAGTAGTCGTACGTTCTCCTCGCGATCCGACCGATCCAAGTACCGTTACTCCGGCACCTCCGAGTTCTTGGCACACGTTCAGCTCGATGACCATCCCCGGGCTCCGATCCAGCAAAGCGTCGGGGAAGAGTTCCGTCAGCACGATGGCGTGGTGACGATCTTGATGTGTTACCGGCGCAGGGCTTCGCCTAAGCACTGCAACGATATGACCGAGGTAGAATTTGGTGGAAGGGGGCACCGCACACGGCTAAGGAACGATCCATAGATCAACTTGTGTGTCATGGGGTGCCCCCTGCCCCCGTATATAAAGGAGCAAGGGAGGGGGTGGCCGACCTAGGGTTTGGTGCGCCAGGGTGTGGAGTCCTACAAGGTCTCCAAGTCCTAGTAGGAGTCCACCAAGAGGGGAGGAAGGGAGAAGGAATAGGAGGAGAAGGAGAGGTGGCCGGCCCCCTTTTCCCTAGTCCAATTCGGACTAGAGGGGAGGGGGGGCGCAGCAGCCTTTTCCTCTTCCCACTAAAGCCCATCAAGGCCCATTACTTCTCCCGTAATCCCGTAACTCCCCGATACTCCCGAAAATACCCGAATCACTCAGAACCTTTCCGATGTCCGAATATAGTCGTCCAATATATCGATCTTTACGTCTCGACCATTTCGAGACTCCTTGTCATGTCCCCGATCTCATCCGGGACTCCGAACTCCTTCGGTACATCAAAACTCATAAACTCATAATATAACTGTCATCGAAACCTTAAGCGTGCGGACCCTACGGTTCGAGAACAATGTAGACATGACCGAGACACGTCTCCGGTCAATAACCAATAGCGGGACCTGGATGCCCATATTGGCTCCTACATATTCTACGAAGATCTTTATCGGTCAGACCGCATAACAACATACGTTGTTCCCTTTGTCATCGGTATGTTACTTGCCCGAGATTCGATCGTCGGTATCCAATACCTAGTTCAATCTCGTTACCGGCAAGTCTCTTTACTCGTTCCGTAATACATCATCTCACAACTAACACATTAGTTGCAATGCTTGCAAGGCTTATGTGATGTGCATTACCGAGAGGGCCCAGAGATACCTCTCCGACAATCGGAGTGACAAATCCTAATCTCGAAATACGCCAACCCAACATGTACCTTCGGAGACACCTGTAGAGCACCTTTATAATCACCCAGTTACGTTGTGACGTTTGGTAGCACACAAAGTGTTCCTACGGTAAACGGGAGTTGCATAATCTCATAGTTAAAGGAACATGTATAAGTCATGGATAAAAGCAATAGCAACATACTAAACGATCGGGTGCTATGCTAATGGAATGGGTCATGTCAATCAGATCATTCAACTAATGATGTGATCTCGTTAATCAAATAACAACTCTTTGTTCATGGTTAGGAAACATAACCATCTTTGATTAATGAGCTAGTCAAGTAGAGGCATACTAGTGACACTCTGTTTGTCTATGTATTTACACATGTATTATGTTTCCAGTTAATACAATTCTAGCATGAATAATAAACATTTATCATGAATTAAGGAAATAAATAATAACTTTATTATTGCCTCTAGGGCATATTTCCTTCATCCTCCTCCTGGCGCGCGTCACAAGGGCTGGCCGGCCTCCCCCCTTGCTCCTTTATATATGGGGGCAGGGGGCACCCTAGAACACACAAGTTGATCTTCGTGATCGTTCCTTAGCCGTGTGCGGTGCCCCCCTCCACCATATTCCACCTCGGTCATATTGTTGCAGTGCTTAGGCGAAGCCCTGCGTCGGTAGTACATCAAGATCGTCACCACGCCGTCGTGCTGACGAAACTCGTCCCCGAAGCTTTGCTGGATCGGAACCCGGGGAACGTCATCGAGTTGTACGTGTGTTAAGAACTCGGAGGCGCCGGAGTAACGGCGTTTGGATCGGTCGGATCGGGAAGACGTACGACTACTTCCTCTACGTTGCGTCAACGCTTCCGCTTCGGTCTACGAGGGTACGTAGACAACACTCTCCCCTCTCGTTGCTATGCATCACCATGATCTTGCGTGTGCGTAGAAAATTTGTGAAATTACTATGTTCCCCAACAAAACTCAGATCAGCTGGATCGGGCGATGGAGGCATCTTCGCGTCTTTCTCCTCCTCAGGGGAATCATCACGGAGCCGGCCACGACTGGGAGACCGGTGGATGGCGGCAACTTCGCCGCGTGGTTTGCTGAGGAGGGGCGCTGGTTTTTGTTTTGGTAACGATGATAGTGTTGAGAGAAGTTCGGTTCACAACATGGACTTTGGTGGTCGGTACTTCCGGGCGTGTCTGAGGCGCCCTTCTATTGTTTGCTTGGTTGCATCGAAGTCGGAGCTGCGGTGGAGTGAGTCTAGGTGGTGACGATGACAGGCACTAGGTGGTCGTTTATGGAGGGCACGTTCGGCGCAAGTCCTGCATATTTTTTCGATGCTTGTCTTCAAAGTTGGAGTTGTCGGTTGCTTGCGCGTGTGACCATCCATTGCCATGTGCGGTTGTGGCTTCGGCGGCTGTTTGCGGGTTGACTTCGATGGTGGAGCTCTACGGTAAAGTCGGAGTCACCCGTTCGAGGCAACCGGTGATGATAATGCCGCTTGTGACTCCTCAACGGATGTCTTTCTTCTTTGTAGCTGCGAGTTTCATGTCGGTGACCAAGTTGACCGGTGGTGTTCATGTCATATGGGTTGAGTTGTATCGGTTTAAGCCTGGTTTTTCGTCAATTAACGGGGCAATTATCTTCTTCTTAATCAATGAAATGACAAGTCTTTTGCTTCGTTTTTTTTAAAGACCGAGCCAGCACGTCTCGCATGCCCGGGACGGATGCCATGCCACTAGCCGGGCCAGCAGGAACAACAACGTCCAACGTCCAAACACACCCGAGAAAACACGGGCAACAGAGGACCATCAAACATGTTCCAACACACGTCCCGACATCATTCGCCATGGCGCTCACCCCGCGAGCCGTTCAAACGGGCGTACCCGGCGCACGCGTAATAGGCAGCTACCGCTAGTTAGCCCACTCCACACAGCCGGCTGCCCCATGCCGAAGCAGGCAGGAGGACCTGCCCAGAAAGGCTGCCTGGCGTGTGAAGATGAGCCTGACAAACGGGCCCGGCTGTCCCGTCGTGCGCGACTGCGCAGGCACTAGGTATATCGCGAAGGAGACTGACACCCACCAATGACAGTGGCCCTGGGTGAGCACACAGTCCACCCGTCCTGGTGCGCGGAGGCGAGCCCCGATGTGCGAGCCGTCCGGAAGATCGGAAGGCTCGAACCGCCCCAGAGTGCCAATCACGGCAAGCCACCGCAAAACGGACGCACCGGTCGGGACCGACCCTGCCATGGGTGGGGTAACGAAACCCGCGTTGCCTCGTCCACGTGCGCGCCCAGTGCAGCCCAATGAAATTGGCCCAGAAACGCACCTGCGGTCTACCTGTCATGGACCCGCTAGCCGGGTCGCCTAGGTCTAAGCTATCCGGGAAGATAGGACGGCCCGGAGCGCTCCCGGGTGGCCCTCGCGGCACACCACACCAAGCAACGGACGGCTCGGAGACTCTACTCACATGTGGAGAGACCAGTGAGGCGGTTACTGTACACCATCCTCTATAGGAGTAATAGATTCACCAACGACATTGCGAGGATGGTTTGCATAAAATAAGATAATCTGCAATATTTAGGAACAATAGGAGTAGAAGATGGATTGCAATAAACACATTGTATTTTCAAGTACATAGGGTGATGTATGAGGGCATGTACATTAGTTCAGACACGTATAGTCTGTAACAATCCTCCACGTCACGTATAGACATCCGCCAAAACACCCTGTACAACAAGCCGTCTTTTTTGCTATCTTTATCACCACAAAAATAGCAACTGAGAACCAAATCTTGCCCACGATCTCCGCCGTAGCCGTTGGGGTTTGCTGGCCGGGCGTTGGAGAAATAGCAAATTAACGACGGCTAACCATACAACGGGGAAAGGGCTATCGGTAAGTAGCGATTGTTACGGGGTATCGACCGTCTGCTAAATTACAGACACCTTTGTTATCTCTCCTGATTCTCTCTCCTCCACCTAATTAAAAATCTTACATGACATGGGTTACAGACGGCTGAGTAGATACCGTTGTACATGCCCTGAGATACGTGCAAACTAACTGCTTGAATAGTCTGGTACATTTTGGTGGAAGTATAGGGTGATAAAACCATTAGCATAGATTATTGTGTTGCAAGTGATAAACTTACAATGGACAACCACTGGTGGAAAAAGGGCCTTTGGTCGCGGTTCGCAACTGCCATTAGTCGCGGTTGCGCAACCGCGACCAAACAGGCGGGACTAAAGGCCCCACCCTTTAGTCGCGGTTGCTTAAGAACCACGACTAAAGGCCCGTCCACGTGGGCGCCAGGTGGCCGTCGGGGCGGAGGACTTTTAGTCGCGGTTCTTCTGGCCAACCGCGACTAAAGACCGCCGCAGGTTTAGGGTTTTAGCCCCCCCCCCTAAACCTGCCCCCCCCCCTAAACCTGTTTTCTGTTTAATTTGTATTGTTTTATTTCTTTTATGCTTTATTTTAATTTTGAAGGAGTTTCACATATTCTACGCTACTACATACATGCATATGAATGTACAATTTCAAACAAATTTGAAATTAGAACCAAAAAGAATTCAAGAGGAATATACAGTATATATTAAATATCATCGGATGACCATATACAATTTTGAACAAGTTTCCATACATAATTTAAGGCATATAAAGTTCTACGTCCTCGTAATGGTGTTCTCCTTTAGGATGGAGGACTTCCCTCCTGAACCATCCAGCTAGTTCCTCTTGAAGTGGTCGGAAGCGAGCTTCTGGACTAAGCATCATCCGGAGGTTATTCCTCTGAGCATTGGTATCACTCGGAACCCGCTCAGAGGTGTATCTCCGGATCATCTCACAGACATAGTATCCACATAGATTGGTCCCCGCTGGCTGAATATCCCCAGCATTCTTAGCCTTTGACTTTTTGAATTCTAGCTCTTTTATGAATTCACCGACCTTTGTATCTACGAACCGTCTCCAAACCCTACGAGGCAAAGAAAATTAAATGAACAAGAGAGTTATTAGTTACTTGATATTAGGAAATGAACGAAATAGGCCGATCGATATAGAGCGCAAATGAGTGAAAATAATTACTTCTGCAGCATTTTTCTCAGGTCGCCCCAAAGCTTTGGATCCATATTCAGAGAGTCGTGGACGAGACATTCTGAGGTGTCAACTTTAATTACTAGCAGAATCCAGTGGAACCTGCGGACACGATACATGCACAGTACGTCATGCATAACTCATTGATTAGCCGGCCACATACCATGCATGGAGTAAACAAAAGAGAATGTGCTCAAGACAGAAACACTCACCCAAAATGGTAAGGAAATAGAATATCACTTTTGAGTTCCTGCTTTGTAAGAAACTGCCACAGGTCTGCCTCCATGTCGTCGGGGTGATGCCGCAACACATATCCATTAACGATGTGTGGGTCAATGAACCCAACATCATGGATGTTCCTTACTCTGCATTCCTTAATCTTCATTCTGCATGTATAATAGCGGACACAACAATATAGTTAGGACATATATATAGTGCAGGCAATATGAACGAGATGGGGTAGAAATAAATCACTTACAGAACGTAGCAACTGATGATAGATTTGTCGAGCTCGCGCAGATTGAAAAGCTGGAACAATTCACTCAGATGAATTTGTACATAGTAATGTTTGAAGTGATGCTCATATCTAACTTCCGCATAAATATATTCGTTGGCGTTTTTATTTTTTATGTAACCCTTGTACCATTTCAGCAGACCTTTCATTTGTGGAGGTAGATCCTGTTCCTGCGCAGGCTCGACGAGAGGCCCATTCTTCACATATGTAATTACTACCTCCTTCACTGGCGCCTCATCAAGGCCTAACAGTTCACGAAGAGTAATACCTAAGTTGGCCGCTTGTTCTCTGGCACTCGTTACAGTCAATCCAAGTGCTGCCGCAGCTGCTATGATATCGGGGTCATCCGGACCGGCGGCTTTCACTATAAGCGGGGCAATCGATTGTTTACTTTGTTCCCCGAGCTGGGCAACTCGTTTACTTTGTTCCGGATCGGGGTCATCCGCCCGCCCTTTCTTCTCCTTCAACATGAGTGCCTGCCTACGAAGTTCACGTGCATAGTCCTCAGGCAGATTCTTCGCGGCTTGGGACGGTGTGCTCAAAAATGACTTAGCCCACTTCTTTTGCTCATCAGAAAATACTGGCTTGGGCTCGGGCTCTCTTTTCTTCTTGCAGTCCGCCTTCCATTTCTCAAGATCAGCAGCCGCGGCCGCGGCAGTTTCCTCGGCACTACGTTCCCAAGGCCTTGTGGGGAGAGGCTTCAGTGATGGCTCCGGTACCTTTGTGGTCTTAGGTACATAAGGGTCCGGGTTAATAATCCAGGACTGCTTCTGCTTCTTTGCCGGAGGTGGATTGGGGGGCGGCGTCTGATCACCCGCCGGACGAGGACTGGGGGGCGGCGTCTGATCACCCGCCGGACGTTGTGGACTGGGAGGCGTCGGCTGACGTGACGGAGGTGTAGGTGAACCGCCACCACCACCACCACCACCACCGCCGCCACCGCCACCACCACCACCGTAGGGGGGTGGACTTGTTGTCCTTGGCGCCTCGCCTGGAAACTTGATAAACTTCTTTTGCCATAGAATGAAATGGCGCTTGACATCTCCAAGTCTTTTCTCCCCTTCAGGTGTAGCAATGTCAATCTCCAGGTCCTCAAACCCTTGGACTATGTCCTCCACCGTGACACGAGCATAGCCATCTTGAATGGGGTTGTTGTGGTGGAGTGCTCCAGGTAAACATGGTAAAGCACTGCCGATGGCTACCTTCATGGACATGTTCCCGATAGGATAATACAGATGACATTCTTTCCTCTCCTTTATATCGTCCACGGGGTAGCGAGGAGGCTCCGGTGCAGTAATTTCGACCACCAGAGGCTCTGGTGCAGTAATTTCGATCGTCGGTGCATCTGCACCAGCCGGAGGGGCCTCCGTGGAAGCCACGCTGCTTCTCCGCTGCTGGCTATCGAGATCCGCTGGATGATCTTCATGCTGCGCCCAAGCTGCATCTCTTTCGGCTACTAGTACACTCACAGTTTTCTTCATCACATCCATTTCCGATGCCAACCGCGCCACAACATCTGCTTCCCGATCCATCTTTCTCTTACGGCTTCTGTAACCGTACGGGTCATCGTTCTCGGGGAACCCTATTTTCCACGGAATGTGCCCCATGCCTCGTACACGTCCTCCGTGTTCAGGATTCCCGAGGGCTTTTGTCAGTGCGTCGTTCTCTCTGTTGAACTTGATCTTCCCCTCTTGAGCATCCCTCATTGCGTCAATAAGGGCTTGGGTGGGTTTCATTATTTTGCCCTGGTAAACACACTCCCCTGTCTCCGGGTTCAGCGTTCCCCCATGCCCGTACCACCAGCTTTTGGCCCTTGGGTCCCATCCCTCTGTACCTGGACGGATTCCTCGCGCCCTCAGCTCGTTCTCCATCTTCTCCAACCTAGGCTGCCAAAGGCGATACCCTCCTGGCCCCATAATATGATTGTACTCCTTCTTAGCCGCATTTTCCTTATTTGTCAGGACCCCGATCCTAAGCCACATCGATCCAGCGTGTAACACATCATATCACTTTGCGGCCTCACGCACGGTACTCCCACGGGTGCCACCTTACCTGGCCCGGGACCGTTTGCGCCTTTTGGCTCACGTATATGATAGTGTCGCTAGCATCCATATGACAGAGAACCCGGGCCGACATGGCTAGTCATGAACCCAAAGCGGCGCTAGCCTATGAGGACAGGCATACATGAATCACTTCGAACATGTCGGTCATCAACGTGTCTATTCGGGCTGTAGCACTGGGCTAACAGGACTCCGGTAACCCGGGCTGTAGCAGGCTAGGCAGGACTCCGAATAACATCGCGTGACATTTCCCCGAAGGGACAGACATAGGAACGACGTGAGACACATGCCGGCCAGTCAAGTGTCCAAGCAGTAGTGCTGGGCTAGCAGGACTCCGGTGAACCGGGCTGTAGCGGACTACTATCGCTCAGAAGCACAAGACTTACATTTCCCCATATGAAAGGCTGCCAAGGATAAACAACTAGATAGTCGGATCCCACTCATACCAAGCATAGCAATCATACACACAATATGCCCGATATGAGTAAATACAACATGGCAACACAACAGTACTCTACGACTCAAGTACTTTATTTAGAAGACTTCGAGGAGCCATACATATCATTCATACAGATAGGGGTCACATGACCCAACACTCAAGTCATACAAACATACAAGCACATGCGGAAGCAAAGTAGTCTGAGTACAGACACTAGGAAGAAAGAAGGCTTGACGAAGCCTGTCTATCTACAACGACCCTTCACAAGTCTTGGATCACCACCTGGGTGATAAGTCACTCGTCAACGTCGAGGTCTACATAGAACCCATCAGAGGGGTTGGTGCAGTCGTCTGAAAAACATGATTAAAGCAACATGAGTACGGAGGTACTCAGCAAGTCTTACAACAGGAACCTACTATACATGCACATTCTCAAGAAGGTAGTGGGGTTATTGCAGCAAGCCAGCTTTGACTCTTGGCTAAACTATCCTACGATAGACACCACTTGTAAATCATTTGTCGCACGCGAGTCCACTAACACCAACACAATACTCCACCGTGGATCCTCTCTCGCCATCCCACAAGAGGGCCATCCGCGGTACTCACACTTATCTTGAGATTTTTAGAAGTATCCATTTAACTTATCTATGAACTGATATAGGCAACCCAGAAGTCCATTACCGCGGACACGGCTATTCGAATAGATGATGTTAACCCTGCAGGGGTGTACTTCTTCACACACGCTCTCACCACTTATCGCCGTTTACACGACATGTACTCGGCAACCTTCAAGCGGAAGCCCAGCGAGGGTGTCGGCCATGGCCTACCTAAACACTCAAGTCTCTAGTCCAGGTTTATCGCCTATTCAGGTTCCATCCGCAGGGAGTCCGGCCGAGGTTTCCACTAACGGCCCCGAACGATGTGAACAGGGTTCCCGAGACACCAAACGGGCGGGTCGGTACACCGTGCCACGTGCCTACCGCAACAAAGCCCACCCCGATGGTCAGCACCGCGTGCGGCCCCCAGCATACTACAAACACCAGAAACTACTTTGCAACTCCTGGACAGAGGACAAGCGTGATCAAGAAGCCGAGAGAGTCAATTAAGGATCCCAATGTGTGGTAGTAACTGTATCATGGATCACAAACACAGAACTCAGTTCCTAAGGACGGCCTCAATGAAACAACCCACCATGTACTCCTACATGGCCTTTCATCGATTCCTTTACCAAATCGTGTTCAACACCTCACTCTTGTCACCGACACAACCTTTCACTCCAGTTCATCATCCCGATGAGCCAGACCCGACACAACTCTAAGCATAGCAAGCATAGCATGGTAGGAACACACATACACATGTATTGGCTCAATCAACTCCTACACATGCTAGTGGGTTTCATCTAGTTACTGTGGCAATGACAGGTCATGCAAAGGAAGTGGGTTCAACTACCGCGACACACAGCAGTTTGAAACGCGTTGTCTTAATGCAGTAAACGAGAGCAGAAGCGAGAACATGGGTTTGTATCGGAATGATCAATGGTTTGCTTGCCTGATGGAGTGGTGGTGGGATACTGCCCTTCAACTGGATACTCGGAGATATCCTCGGAGGCAGAACCTACCACGAATGACACATTGCAACACAATCAATACATGACGATATGCAACAATATGATGCATGCAATGACATGGCAATATGAATGTGTCCTGGTCTTGTGCAAGTTTAACCAGAAGGAAATGACCCTATTTGAACCAAAGATTCAAATGGTAGTGCACTTATAAGATCATATTAGTGCAATATCTTATAATGCCTAAACAGTGGGTTTAACTTGTTTTAACATGCATGAAACTAGTCCCATTGGATAGATTGGATTTTTCTGATAATTTTTCATATATAGAACTTTGCATTTGGAGCTACAGATAAATTCCTATGAAATTTTGAAGTTTGAACTATTTTCTGGATTTTCCTGTATAAAAAAATAAAATCCAGTAATTAGTTATTGCGTCAGCATGAGGTCATGCTGACCTCAGCAGGTCAACAGCCGGTCCAGGTCAAACCTGACACGTGGGTCCCGCGTGTCAGGGTCATTAACTTAACAGTTTAGATTATTTTTTAATCCTAGATTAATTAGCAGTCGGGGCCCACATGTCATAGACTTAGAGGAGTCAAACTGGGTCCACAAGTCAACGGTTAGGGTCAACTCGCCGGCGTCTAGCCGCCGGCGAGTTCAGACGCGGCGGAGCAAGTGATTTTGCTCGTTTTGGCCACCAAACAAGGCGCGGAGACCATCTACGGGTAGCTGAGATCCTCCCGCGGCGTTCGGTGGCAACAACTGGGCTCGGGGTGGCCGGAAACATCGCCGGCGACGGGTTTGGCGGCGCCGGGGCTCGGGTGGAGGTGGCTTTGGCGCTACGGTGCGTTAGGGGGCCGGCTGGTGGCTGTTTTGGCCTCCTGGAGGCTCCAGGAGCACGTTGACGCGCTCTGGCGCGGTTGGCAGGGGCTATGGCCGCGGTGGCGCCATGGCCGGCGGAGCCAAGCTCTCGGGCTCGTCGGGGACGGGCGCTACGGCGAGCTAGCAGGCATGGGAGGAGGGGGAGAAGGTGCGGGAGCTCACAGGGAGGTCGACGAGCAGCTCAGCGGGCTCGGGGGCGAACGGAGCGGCGCGAATCGAAGAACGGCGGCCGGCGGGCACCGGGGTCGGAGACGAGCTGATGGCGGCGATGCAGGGCCTCCGGCGAGGTGTGGCTCGGTGGGGAGGGCGAGGGCGAAGTGGCGGAGCCTCTGGGCAGGTCAGAGGGGCGAGGGGGCGACGGTGGGCGCGGCTATGGCGGCGGAGCGGCGACGGGTGCGGCGGCCATGGCGCTGGAGAGCGAGAGAGAGAGCCAGGGGAGAAGTGAGGTGTCCACGGGGTCGAGGGCGCGACGTGGGGGACGTCCAGCGCGTCGGGCAGCGAAGCGGCGAGCAGGTGACGCCGTGGCGAGCTCGCGCTCGCCGGCGTCAGCTCCCTGCCTGCCTGGCGGGGACGAAGCAGCTGGCTGGCGCGGGCCAGCACAGTGCTGGGCCGCCAGGTGGGCCGGCAGGTGGGTAGCGTCCAGGTTAGTTTTTCTCTGGTTAACTGTTTTCTTTTCTATTATTTCTGCAACTTTGTGGAGTTTATTTAAAATACCTAGACCACTCCAAAAATCCTCAAACTGCACAGGCTTGCTATTTAAAATATAGACAACATGAAACATTTCTGTTTGAGAATATTTGAACATTTAAAATATTTTTATAAATTTTAAATGCCCAAATTCAAATACTTATGTGTTAATTCAAAAACCTTCTGTTGACCTAGAAAATTGTGCACCACTTTTGTCAAAGGTTTAAACCCAAAACAAAGGGGGTGAACATTTCAGAAGGGCATTTCAGGTTCATTGAAAAAGATTTTAGTAAACCCTAGTTATTTCCAGGGGGGGGGAAGTGTGTGTGTTGGGGGTTCTGGCATTTCCCATTTCAGAATTAATAGAATTTAAACATGATGCACACTCTAATGCATGGCCTAGCTAGGGATGTGACAACTCACCCCCACTCAAAAGAATCTCGTCCCGAGATTTAGGTTCCTCCGGAAAGAAGGCGGGGTACTCAAGTCGAAGACGATCCTCCCTTTCCCATGTAGCATCTTGCTCGGAATGGTGTGACCATTGAACCTTGAGAAACTTGATATTGTGGCGTCGAGTGGTACGTTCGGCTTGATCAAGGATACGAACGGGGTATTCCCGATAAGTGAGGTTATCTTGGAGATCAAGTGTTTCGTGGTCCACCCCACGGATAGGATCCGCGAAGCAACGCCTGAGTTGAGAAACATGGAAGACATCATGAACTCTGGAGAGATGCGGAGGTAGTTCCAATTGGTAGGCAACTTCCCCTCGTTTGGCAAGAATGCGAAAGGGTCCAATGTAGCGAGGAGCCAATTTGCCTTTGATACCGAATCGATGGGTCCCCTTTAAAGGTGTAACCCGAAGATAAGCCTTCTCGCCGACTTCATAGGCCATGGGCTTATGCTTGCGGTCATACTGACTCTTTTGTCGAGACTGGGCGGTTTTCAACTTCTCACGAATAATACGAACCTGCTCTTCTGCGTCCTGTATCATGTCCGGGCCAAAGAGTTGTCTCTCGCCGGTTTCTGACCAGCTAAGAGGCGTTCGACATTTTCGTCCATAGAGAACTTCGAAAGGAGCTTTGCCCAAGCTAGCTTGATAACTATTGTTATAAGCGAACTCGGCGAATGGTAGGCACTTCTCCCAATCCATGCCGAAAGAGATGACAGAAGCTCGGAGCATATCCTCCAGAATTTGATTGACTCGCTCCACTTGACCACTTGATTGCGGATGGAAGGCGGTGCTAAAGGAGAGACGAGTTCCCAAAGCATTTTGGAAACTTTCCCAAAATCGAGAGGTGAAAAGACTTCCACGGTCCGAATTAATTTCCAATGGAACACCATGGAGAGATACTATTCGAGAGATGTACAAATCAGCTAGCTGGCTAGCGGTTATACTCTCGCGAACAGGTAAGAAGTGGGCTACTTTGGAGAGACGATCGACAACAACGAAGATAGCATTATTCCCTCTTTTGGTCCTGGGAAATCCGGTGATGAAATCCATACCGATCTTATCCCATTTCCATTCAGGAATCTCCAATGGTTGAAGGGTGCCAGCAGGCCGTTGATGCTCTGCTTTAACACGACGACAGACGTCGCAATTAGCAATGTATTGAGCGATTTCTCTCTTCATCCTGGTCCACCAAAACCTCTGGCGTAGGTCTTGATACATTTTAGTGCTACCGGGATGAATGGTGAGAGGGGATTCATGAGCTTCCTTAAGGATCAATTGTCGTAAATGTTGTTTCTTGGGAACCACCAAGCGGTTCTCGAAGAAGACAACACCTCGTTCATCCATGGAAAAACACTTAGCAACTCCGCTAGCAATGTTCTCCTTAATCCGAGATATTCCTCTATCATACCGCTGAGCGGTAATGATTTGATCCGTAAGGTTAGGTTTCGCCACCAGGGTGGAAAGGAATCCTCGAGGAGCAATATGAAGATTAAGCTTACGAAATTCCTCGTGGAGAAGTGGTTGACCTTGTTGTAACATCAAGTTGTTACAATAAGATTTACGACTTAGTGCATCAGCCATGACATTGGCTTTGCCTGGGGTGTAAGTTATTCCTAAGTCGTAATCCGAGATCAACTCGACCCAACGTCTTTGCCTGAGATTCAAATCCGGTTGGGTGAAGATATATTTCAGACTTTGGTGATCAGTGTAGATTTCGCAACGATTACCCAAAAGGTAATGTCGCCAGGTTTTGAGTGCATGGACTACTGCTGCAAGCTCTAGATCATGCGTGGGATAATTATCCTCATGTGGACGCAACTGTCGAGATGCGTAGGCAATCACATGACGATCTTGCATGAGTATGCAACCTAGTCCTTGTCGCGAGGCGTCGCAATAGATAACAAAGTCCTTAGAGAAATCTGGTGGTACCAGTACGGGAGCAGATGTCAGGCGTCTTTTCAGTTCCTGAAAGCTGAACTTGCACTGTGGGGTCCACTCGAACCTTTTATCTTTCTTGAGGAGTTCAGTTAGAGGCTTAGCAACCTTGGAGAAATTCTCGACGAAGCGGCGGCAATAGCTCGCTAAACCAAGAAAACTCCGGACTTGCTTGACCGTTTCAGGTGGAGTCCAGTCAAGGACGGCTTGAACTCGCTCGGGATTGACAGCAATGCCCTTGCCAGAGATTACATGGCCCAGATAGGTCACTTCTGGCAACCAGAATTCGCACTTGGAGAATTTGGCATAAAGGCGATGCTCTCGAAGTTTCATCAATACTAGCCTTAGATGTTCGGCATGTTCTTCCTCATTCTTGGAGTAGATGAGTATATCATCGAGGTATACCACGACGAATTTATCCAAGTACTCCATGAAGATTGAATTCATTAACCGAGAGAAGGTGGCTGGAGCATTGGTTAAACCGAAGGACATGACGGTGTACTCGTATTGGCCGTAACGAGTAACAAAAGCCGTTTTGGGAATGTCTCCGTTCTTGATTTTGATTTGATGGTAGCCCAACCTCAAATCCATTTTGGAAAAGACTGAGGATCCAGCGAGCTGGTCATACAGATCGTTGATCCTGGGGAGCGGATACTTGTTCTTGATAGTGACCAAATTGACAGGTCGGTAATCCACAACCATCCGATCCCTTCCATCCTTCTTCTTGACGAAGAGGACGGGGCAAGCCCATGGAGATGAACTAGGACGGATGAAACCCTTTTGCAAGGACTCATCGAGTTGTTTCTTAAGCTCAGCTAGTTCTAGGGGTGCCATCTTATAAGGTCTCCTAGAGATTGGAACGGTTCCTGGAACAAGGTCTATCACGAACTCGACATCTCTGTCAGGTGGAACACCTGGCAGTTCCTCTGGAAAGACATCCGGAAAGTCACGGACTACCGGAATATCTTCGAGGTCTGGAAGGGGATTGGCATTTAGAGAGTAGAGCTGACGCTCCGATACTCGGGTCAAAACATTGACTGTCTTGCCCGATGGATGGGTAAGTTGGACAGTTCTAGTTGAGCAATCAATCTTGGCGTAATGAGCTGACATCCAGTCCATACCCAAGATGATGTTTATGTCTGAAGACTTGAGAGCTATTAGTGACGCGAGAAAAACCAATCTGTCGACAAGAATTTCATTTCCATGGCTGATTCTAGAGGTTTGCCATTTAGAACCAGGGGTTTGAATTACCATGGAGGTAGGCATGTCACAAAAAGTAGTGTTGTGCAGACGAGCATAGCTCTCAGAAATAAATGAATGAGATGCTCCAGTATCAAAGAGAACAGTTGCCGGATGGCAATTAACAAGGAGCGTACCGAGAACGACGTTGGGGTCTTCTTGAGTTTCTTCAGCTGAAACGTAGTTGACATGGCCACGAGCAGTGGTGGCTGGCTTGGCGACAAGCACTTTTGCTGTTGACTTACCACGGCCAACAGACTTTCCGAACTGGCTGGGGTTGTTCTGGGGACACTCACGGATGTAGTGGCCCGGCTCACCACACTTGAAGCAAGTTGTTATATTGGGGCGTGGAGCAGTATTAGCAGTGGGGCCACCAAAAGTCTTGGGCGGCACATACTGTTGATTGGGACGAGGCGCCTCAAAGGATGGCCTCGGGGTATACCTGGGTGGCATAGCAGAATTCGGAATCCAGACCCGGCGCTTCTGGGATCCAGAGCCAGATGAAGATCCATAGTCACGGGAGTGTTTGCGTGAAGCTTCAAAATCATTCTGCCCCGTCTCGGCACTGATGGCCTTATTGACTAGCTTCGGAAAAGAAATGCATTCATGCAGACGAAGGTCACGTCGGAGCTCAGGGCTAAGTCCCTTGCGGAACCTTGCCTGCTTCTTGGCATCGGTGGATACCTCTTCGGGAGCATAGCGTGCAAGCTTCCCAAACTCGCGACTGTATGCATCCACAGTCAGCTTCCCCTGGGTGAAGTTACAGAACTCCTCCCTCTTGCGATCCATGAGACCTTCCGGAATATGATGCTCACGAAAAGCGGCACTGAAATCAGCCCAAGTAGTGAGTTGGCCGACCGGACGCATAGCTTCATAATTCTCCCACCAAAGGCTGGCAGGGCCTTCGAGGTGATAGGCAGCAAAGGTGACTTTATCATCTTCAGCCACGTTGGCAGAACGTAGCTTGTGGGCGATGCTGCGGAGCCAGTCATCCGCATCGAGAGGTTCGATGGAATGATTGAACTTTGGCGGGTACAGCTTGACAAAGTCATTGATGGACACTGGGTTGACCCTTTGCTGGCGTGCAGTGTTTTGTTCAATCCGCTCTAACAAGCGGTTGGTGTCGCGCCTGTTGCGCTCTGCCTCCAGCATCACTTCGGCCAGAGAAGGTGGTTGAGGCAGACTTTCCTCTCTAGGTGCACTAGCTTCTCCCTGCTCCGAAGCAGCAGGGTTGCTGCGGGTGTTGACCATCCTGGGAAAACAAAACAATGATTTAAACCAGGATGGCAAAATCTGGCCAAGGAAGTGCGGAATGTAATGGATAACAAGGAATGCAGAGATGATCATCCGTATGACATGGTAATATAGAAACTGTCATATATATACCAACGGTCATACACATCATACATAGTTTGGTACAAGCTCAAGCTGAAGTACAACTAAGACGACAGACGTTACATCTCATCGGAGGCATTCCAAGCTCCTATACATTATTTTTCTACACCTCCGGAATTGATACACACTAAGTTATATTCCACAATCACGTAGGACGGTGGACATACAACTATTACAATACTAGCGAGACTACTACTAGCTCAGACGGCTCCGTAGAAGTCCTCATAGAAGTCACCACCCAGACCTGGAAGCGGAACATGGTCATCTGGGAACAGACGGTGCTGCGGTGCTTGTGGACCATAGGGACTTGGGTGCGGCCTCGGTCCAACAAATGGCGGTAGAAGAGGCCCACGAGGAGGGGTGATGCCTCCCACCTCACGCCATTCCATGAAGTCTGGCAGACTAGCCCGCACAGGGTAGAAGTCTCTCGTGTCCATTTATCCGGCTTGCACAGCAGGTGCAAACCTCGTCAAGGTGGCCCAATGATCAGCACGAGCATTAAAGAGCTCCATACGCAAGGCCCGGTTTTCACGGTCCTTATCTTCCAACATCTCAGTAGTGGTGCAAAGAAGTGAGTCCTCATGGGATGCATCACTGTACATGCCCTGGAGGTAACCATGCGCCCCAGGAAGGGATGCTGGCATGTAGCGAAAATCAGTGTTGCTCAACAAGGCAGTTCTAGCTCGCATAATGGTCATCATCGAGTAGGCTGCATCTTGAACGGACATCCCAATAGTGATCCCGAGTCCATAAGAACGGTGGAGTGGTTCCGTGGCTCCGGGATAAGACGGATATATCCTGACCGTACACAGATATTGGCTCTGGTTGAAATCTCTAAACTGCTCTTCGACGGTGTATTCAAGGTACCATCGGTATCCTGCCTCAACCATCACTCGAACCAACATGGCGGTATGACCACATACACCGATGCAACGGGTCAGATGAACCACTTGGTTTTGTGGACGGGTAGCCATCTGGAAGCACAAAATAGTGCAAAGGCATTAGAATTTCTGGATGAAATTGGACAGCATAACGGCTGTAAATGCTCAGAAAAGGAATTGAGACATCCACAACAGTTTGCGAAACCACTCAACAACAACATATCAAGGTTCTGGTTCAATTGGCAACATACTAAACTTTAGTAGAACTGAACTGGGTTGTATCCAACAATCCTATAAGTTACTACGGATTTAGTAACACGTGAACCTGATAGAGAGAAGAGAGCCTAGTCCTTAACCCACGTAGAATGAGAAGAGAATGACTCAGAATAGAGGGCATAAGGTAAAGAAGTAAAAGAGCCTTACGTTCCCTCCCACAATCAATTCCCCTACATATAACTAAAGCATTTCTAGACTCGACATCGACCAGTTTGGCTTAGCGAACCTACAGGCAGTCCGGCTCTGATGCCAACGCTGTCAGGACCCCGATCCTAAGCCACATCGATCCAGCGTGTAACACATCATATCACTTTGCGGCCTCACGCACGGTACTCCCACGGGTGCCACCTTACCTGGCCCGGGACCGTTTGCGCCTTTTGGCTCACGTATATGATAGTGTCGCTAGCATCCATATGACAGAGAACCCGGGCCGACATGGCTAGTCATGAACCCAAAGCGGCGCTAGCCTATGAGGACAGGCATACATGAATCACTGCGCACATGTCGGTCATCAACGTGTCTATTCGGGCTGTAGCACTGGGCTAACAGGACTCCGGTAACCCGGGCTGTAGCAGGCTAGGCAGGACTCCGAATAACATCGCGTGACATTTCCCCGAAGGGACAGACATAGGAACGACGTGAGACACATGCCGGCCAGTCAAGTGTCCAAGCAGTAGTGCTGGGCTAGCAGGACTCCGGTGAACCGGGCTGTAGCGGACTACTATCGCTCAGAAGCACAAGACTTACATTTCCCCATATGAAAGGCTGCCAAGGATAAACAACTAGATAGTCGGATCCCACTCATACCAAGCATAGCAATCATACACACAATATGCCCGATATGAGTAAATACAACATGGCAACACAACAGTACTCTACGACTCAAGTACTTTATTTAGAAGACTCCGAGGAGCCATACATATCATTCATACAGATAGGGGTCACATGACCCAACACTCAAGTCATACAAACATACAAGCACATGCGGAAGCAAAGTAGTCTGAGTACAGACACTAGGAAGAAAGAAGGCTTGACGAAGCCTGTCTATCTACAACGACCCTTCACAAGTCTTGGATCACCACCTGGGTGATAAGTCACTCGTCAACGTCGAGGTCTACATAGAACCCATCAGAGGGGTTGGTGCAGTCGTCTGAAAAACATGATTAAAGCAACATGAGTACGGAGGTACTCAGCAAGTCTTACAACAGGAACCTACTATACATGCACATTCTCAAGAAGGTAGTGGGGTTATTGCAGCAAGCCAGCTTTGACTCTTGGCTAAACTATCCTACGATAGACACCACTTGTAAATCATTTGTCGCACGCGAGTCCACTAACACCAACACAATACTCCACCGTGGATCCTCTCTCGCCATCCCACAAGAGGGCCATCCGCGGTACTCACACTTATCTTGAGATTTTTAGAAGTATCCATTTAACTTATCTATGAACTGATATAGGCAACCCAGAAGTCCATTACCGCGGACACGGCTATTCGAATAGATGATGTTAACCCTGCAGGGGTGTACTTCTTCACACACGCTCTCACCACTTATCGCCGTTTACACGACATGTACTCGGCAACCTTCAAGCGGAAGCCCAGCGAGGGTGTCGGCCACGGCCTACCTAAACACTCAAGTCTCTAGTCCAGGTTTATCGCCTATTCGGGTTCCATCCGCAGGGAGTCCGGCCGAGGTTTCCACTAACGGCCCCGAACGATGTGAACAGGGTTCCCGAGACACCAAACGGGCGGGTCGGTACACCGTGCCACGTGCCTACCGCAACACAGCCCACCCCGATGGTCAGCACCGCGTGCGGCCCCCAGCATACTACAAACACCAGAAACTACTTTGCAACTCCTGGACAGAGGACAAGCGTGATCAAGAAGCCGAGAGAGTCAATTAAGGATCCCAATGTGTGGTAGTAACTGTATCATGGATCACAAACACAGAACTCAGTTCCTAAGGACGGCCTCAATGAAACAACCCACCATGTACTCCTACATGGCCTTTCATCGATTCCTTTACCAAATCGTGTTCAACACCTCACTCTTGTCACCGACACAACCTTTCACTCCAGTTCATCATCCCGATGAGCCAGACCTGACACAACTCTAAGCATAGCAAGCATAGCATGGTAGGAACACACATACACATGTATTGGCTCAATCAACTCCTACACATGCTAGTGGGTTTCATCTAGTTACTGTGGCAATGACAGGTCATGCAAAGGAAGTGGGTTCAACTACCGCGACACACAGCAGTTTGAAACGCGTTGTCTTAATGCAGTAAACGAGAGCAGAAGCGAGAACATGGGTTTGTATCGGAATGATCAATGGTTTGCTTGCCTGATGGAGTGGTGGTGGGATACTGCCCTTCAACTGGATACTCGGAGATATCCTCGGAGGCAGAACCTACCACGAATGACACATTGCAACACAATCAATACATGACGATATGCAACAATATGATGCATGCAATGACATGGCAATATGAATGTGTCCTGGTCTTGTGCAAGTTTAACCAGAAGGAAATGACCCTATTTGAACCAAAGATTCAAATGGTAGTGCACTTATAAGATCATATTAGTGCAATATCTTATAATGCCTAAACAGTGGGTTTAACTTGTTTTAACATGCATGAAACTAGTCCCATTGGATAGATTGGATTTTTCTGATAATTTTTCATATATAGAACTTTGCATTTGGAGCTACAGATAAATTCCTATGAAATTTTGAAGTTTGAACTATTTTCTGGATTTTCCTGTATAAAAAAATAAAATCCAGTAATTAGTTATTGCGTCAGCATGAGGTCATGCTGACCTCAGCAGGTCAACAGCCGGTCCAGGTCAAACCTGACACGTGGGTCCCGCGTGTCAGGGTCATTAACTTAACAGTTTAGATTATTTTTTAATCCTAGATTAATTAGCAGTCGGGGCCCACATGTCATAGACTTAGAGGAGTCAAACTGGGTCCACAAGTCAACGGTTAGGGTCAACTCGCCGGCGTCTAGCCGCCGGCGAGGTCAGACGCGGCGGAGCAAGTGATTTTGCTCGTTTTGGCCACCAAACAAGGCGCGGAGGCCATCTACGGGTAGCTGAGATCCTCCCGCGGCGTTCGGTGGCAACAGCTGGGCTCGGGGTGGCCGGAAACATCGCCGGCGACGGGTTTGGCGGCGCCGGGGCTCGGGTGGAGGTGGCTTTGGCGCTACGGTGCGTTAGGGGGCCGGCTGGTGGCTGTTTTGGCCTCCTGGAGGCTCCAGGAGCACGTTGACGCGCTCTGGCGCGGTTGGCAGGGGCTATGGCCGCGGTGGCGCCATGGCCGGCGGAGCCAAGCTCTCGGGCTCGTCGGGGACGGGCGCTACGGCGAGCTAGCAGGCATGGGAGGAGGGGGAGAAGGTGCGGGAGCTCACAGGGAGGTCGACGAGCAGCTCAGCGGGCTCGGGGGCGAACGGAGCGGCGCGAATCGAAGAACGGTGGCCGGCGGGCACCGGGGTCGGAGACGAGATGATGGCGGCGATGCAGGGCCTCCGGCGAGGCGTGGCTCGGTGGGGAGGGCGAGGGCGAAGTGGCGGAGCCTCTGGGCAGGTCAGAGGGGCGAGGGGGCGACGGTGGGCGCGGCTATGGCGGCGGAGCGGCGACGGGTGCGGCGGCCATGGCACTGGAGAGCGAGAGAGAGAGCCAGGGGGAGAAGTGAGGTGTCCACGGGGTCGAGGGCGCGACGTGGGGGACGTCCAGCGCGTCGGGCAGCGAAGCGGCGAGCAGGTGACGCCGTGGCGAGCTCGCGCTCGCCGGCGTCAGCTCCCTGCCTGCCTGGCGGGGACGAAGCAGCTGGCTGGCGCGGGCCAGCACAGTGCTGGGCCGCCAGGTGGGCCGGCAGGTGGGTAGCGTCCAGGTTAGTTTTTCTCTGGTTAACTGTTTTCTTTTCTATTATTTCTGCAACTTTGTGGAGTTTATTTAAAATACCTAGACCACTCCAAAAATCCTCAAACTGCACAGGCTTGCTATTTAAAATATAGACAACATGAAACATTTCTGTTTGAGAATATTTGAACATTTAAAATATTTTTATAAATTTTAAATGCCCAAATTCAAATACTTATGTGTTAATTCAAAAACCTTCTGTTGACCTAGAAAATTGTGCACCACTTTTGTCAAAGGTTTAAACCCAAAACAAAGGGGGTGAACATTTCAGAAGGGCATTTCAGGTTCATTGAAAAAGATTTTAGTAAACCCTAGTTATTTCCAGGGGGGGGGAAGTGTGTGTGTTGGGGGTTCTGGCATTTCCCATTTCAGAATTAATAGAATTTAAACATGATGCACACTCTAATGCATGGCCTAGCTAGGGATGTGACATTATTTTTTTTCGATATTTGAATGAACTGCTCCGATTTCTTTTGCTTCACAAATTCTGGCCAATCATGTTTCAGTTTCTAATATTGTCCTTTGAAATCCGGAGTCTTGTTCTGCTTGACAAAGTCATGGTTTAGATTTTGCTTGAATTTCCGGAATGCGTCGGCCATCTTATGAAGAGCGAACTGTTTGACTAGCCTCCTCCTCTCCTTGTTTTCCTCAATCTTGTTACCCTCCTCATCGAATTTGTTGTATTCCGGAGGTAGAACGAAATGTTCCATAAGCTTCTTGAAGCAATCTTTTTTTGTTCTCTTATCGACAAAAGTGAAACCAGCAATTCGTGCCTTCTTTGGCTCATTCCACTCCTGGACGGTGATCGGGACGTTGTCTCTAACAACGGCTCCGCATTGGCTGACAAACTTGATGGCGTTCTTGCGGGGCTCCAGCGGCCTGCCGGTTGCACTGTCGACAACCTCGATGGTGCATGTTTCTCCTTGTTTCATCGTCTTGGTTGCGCCACGCTTTGACGACGTACTCGATTGTTTCGACGATCCGGCCGAGGGCTAAAATAAGAAAGAGAGTCGCGCCCGTTAGTACACACATATTTATTCAAATCAGTTAGTTTGTATCACCAGAGGCTCAATGTATATATATACCTCGGCGCCGGAGGTGGTTGCTACTTCCATTTGAAGATCGTCGTTTATCGACGTTTGTTCGGCATCATCTTGCTGACGGCGCCCTTCATCTTCACCGTCAAGGTTCAGATAAGAAGAGACATCATCTTCTTCTTGTCCGGTCGGCACATATTGAATATCGCCGTTTATGATGCCGAACATATGTGCTTCACCGTCCGGATCATAGTTGTCCATAATCGGGTCAGCTCTATCGTCCGCCATTATGTCAGTCCTGAAAACATGTAGTAAAAACAAATTAATTAAGTGAAGAAGGGGGGCGGTGGCGGTGGCGGTGGCGAAAGGGCGGTGGCAAAAGGAGGGGGCGAGGAAGGGGTGGGAGAGGGTGTCGCGGTAGAGCGCGAGACGGGGCGGCAGACGACGGCGTCACGGAGAGGGAGGCGAGGACAACACACATGTATAACCCTCGCCATTTGGTTAATTATCAAATTTTACGGTTTTTTGTTAATTATCAAGTTTTAAGTTACTTTTTTTCTTCTTCCTTTTTCCTTTCTTCTTCTTTCTTTCTTCTTCTTCCTTTCTTCTTCTTTCTTTCTTCTTTCCTTTCTTCTTTCTTTCTTCTTCTTCCTTTTCTTCTTATTCCTTTCTATTCTTTCTTTCTTCTTCTTTCCTTTTTCTTTTTTCTTTCTTTCTTCTTCTTCCTTTCTTCTTCCTTTCTTCTTCTTTTTTTCTTCTTCCTTTTTCTTTCTTCTTTCTTTTGGTTTTCATTTGGTTTTTATTTGGTTTTCATTTTTTTATCTTCCTTTTTCTTTCTTGTTTTTTCTTCTTCATTTTTCTTTCTTCTTTCTTTCTTCTTTCTTTTTTTCTTCTTCCTTTTTCTTCTTTCTTTTTTTCTTCTTCCTTTGTTTTTCTTCTTCCTTTCTTTTTTCTTCTTTCTTTTTCTTTCTTGTTTTTTTTCTTCTTCCTTTTTCTTTCTTCTTCCTTTGTTTTTCTTCTGTTTTTTTGTTTTCTTTTGTTTTTTCTTCTGTTTAATTTGTTTTTTTTGTGTTTTCCTTTTTCCTTTTTCTTTTTCTTCTTCTTCTTTTTCCTTTGCTTTTTCGGCCGACGCGGGTAAAATAAGCAGGGCCGGCCGGCGCCGGCCAGCAGGCGGACGGCAGGGCGACGGGCGGCGGGCGGCAGGGCGGCGGGCGGCGGGCAAGGGCGCGGCGCGCGCGCGGGCAAGGGCGGCGGCGCGCAGGCGCGGGCAAGGGCGGCGCGCAGGCGCGGGCAAGGAAGCGGCGCTCACTGGGGACGGGGGCGGCGGCGCTCACTGGGGGCGGGGGCGGCGGCGAGCAGGGCTTCGGCGCCGGCGTCGGCGTCGGGGCAGGGCTTCGGCGTCGATCGGCGTCGGGGCGGCAGCGCTTCGCGGTGCGTCGAGAGAGAGGAGATGGAGTGGCAAAACTGCAGAGTGAAGTATATATAGAAAACCCTTTAGTCGCGGTTGGGGAGGCGGACCGCCACTAAAGGTGCCCTTTAGTCGCGGACCGCCTCCCCAACCGTGACTAAAGGGTTTTGGCGCCGCTTCCTTTCCCGCGCAGGAAGACCTTTAGTCGCGGTTGGGGAGCCGGACCGCGACTAAAGGGCACCTTTAGTCGCGGTCCGCCTCCCCAACCGCGACTAAAGGGTCTGTGCTGAACTGGCGCGTTGCGGTGGGAAGTTTAGTCCCACCTCGCTAGCCGAGAGGCTCCGACAGTGGTTTATAAGCGCGGCTGCGCTCACCACTTCGAGCTCCTCTCAAATGCAGGCTTACGGGCCTATTCTGTTACTATGAGCCAGTGGTACTACTGGGCCTTGTGCGGGCCTGAATCCTGGCCCATTAATGGGTTTCTAGTCGTATTCAGGCCGTGGTGGCCCAGTAGGTGGCATATTTTTTATTTTTTGCCTGTTTTTTGTTTTCATTTTTGCTTTATTTATTTTGTTTTGTTTCTACTTACAACAAAAAACTTATTTATTTTATTTTATTTTGTTTCTAATTACTTATTTATTTTTACTTTATGATAATTACTTATTTATTTTACTTTATGATAATTATTTTATTTTATTAAAGTTTATATTATTTTGTTTCTAATTCATTTTAAAATCTTAAAAATACAATTATATATCAAAACAATCAGAAAATAAAACTAATTCATTTTGTTTCTTGTGTTTGTTTCTTCCTTTTTCTTGTTTTTCTTCTTTTTCTCTTCCTTTCTTCCTTTTTCCTTTTTTAAAATCTTAAAAATACAATTATATATCAAAAAAATCAGTAAAATAAAACTAATTCATTTTAAAATCCCTTGAAGGTTTGACAAAAGGTTTGATACATCATTCAGTTCATCGACCAAATACAAAGTTTGGTACAATAAATTATTACACATCAATTCTTCCCTTGTGTCCCTGCTTGCTTACGATTGTGCCGTATCCATGGAGCATCCTCATCATTTAACTTAATGCTTGGGTCGGTGTTCACTTTGAAGGGCGGAATTTCAGCAAACATATTATAATCTTCTGACATGTCTGTCTTGTCCTGCACTCCCACGATGTTTCTTTTCCCTGAAAGAATAATGTGGCGCTTTGGATCATCGCATGATGTACTGATCGTTTTCTTATCTTTCCGTTTCCTCGGTTTGCTACTCATGTCCTTCACATAGAAAACCTGAGCGACATCTTTCGCTAGGACGAATGGTTCGTCAAGGTAACCAAGATTGTTGAAATCCACCATTGTCATTCCGTATTGCTGGTCCACCTTTACCCCACCTCCTGTTAGCTTGAACCATTTGCACCGGAACAAAGGGACCTTAAAGGAGGGTCCATAGTCAAGTTCCCATATCTCCTCTATGTAACCATAATATGTGACCTTTTGCCCATTCTCGGTTGCTGCATCAAAGCGGACACCACTGTTTTGGTTGGTGCTCTTTTTATCTTGGGCGATCGTGTAAAATGTATTCCCATTTATCTCGTACCCTTGGAAAGTCGTTATAGTCGAAGATGGTGTCTTGGCCAACATGTACAGCTGATCTACAACATCATTGTCATTCATTAAATGTTTTCTCAACCAACTGCCGAAAGTCTCCATGTGGGCCTTCCTAATCCAGGATTCAGGCTTCCCCGGGTTGTCCGAGCGTAAAATATTCTTGTGTTTCTCAAAGTAAGGAGCCACCAAGCTGGAATTGGTCAGTACAGTGTGGTGTGCTTCAGTCAGAGAATGGCCGTCCATACATATCGTTGATTTCCTTCCGATCGTGCCTTTTCCACTTAGTCTCCCCTCGTGCCGCGATCGAGGAAGGCCAATCGGCTTAAGGTCAGGAACAAAGTCAACACAAAACTCAATTACCTCCTCATTTCCATAGCCCTTGGCGATGCTTCCTTCTGGCCTAGCACGGTTACGAACATATTTCTTTAATACTCCCATGAACCTCTCGAAGGGGAACATATTGTGTAGAAATACAGGACCGAGAATGAAAATCTCTTCGACTAGGTGAACCAGGAGGTGCGTCATAATATTGAAGAAGGATGGCGGGAACACCAACTCGAAACTGACAAGACATTGGACCACATCGTTCTGTAACCGTGGTAGATCTTCTGGATTGATTACCTTCTGAGAGATTGCATTGAGGAATGCACATAGCTTCACAATGGCTACTCGAACATTTTCCGGCAGGAGCCCCCTCAAAGCAATCGGAAGCAATTGCGTCATAATCACGTGGCAGTCGTGAGACTTCAGGTTTTGGAACTTTTTCTCCGCCATGTTTATTATTCCCTTTATATTGGACGAGAATCCAGACGGGACCTTCATACTGCTCAGGCATTCAAAAAAGATGACCTTCTCTTCTTTGGTCAGAGCGTAGCTGGCACGACCTTGAAACCATTCCGGATGCCGGTCATCAGGGTCTTTCAAACGTTGCTGGTCCTGCCGTGCTTCCTTTGTATCATTTGTCTTCCCATACACGCCCAAGAAGCTTAGGAGGTTCACGCAAATATTCTTCGTAACGTGCATCACGTCGATTGCAGAGCGGACTTCTAGGACTTTCCAATATTCTAGCTCCCAGAATATAGATTTCTTCTTCCACATGGCTGCATGCCCGTCAGCTCCCTTCGGAACTGATTGTCCGCCAGGACCCTTTCCAAAGATGACTTTCAAATCCTTGACCATATCAAATACCTCAGCACCAGTGCGTTCTGCAGGCTTCGGCCGGTGATCTGCCTTGCCGTTGTAATGCTTGCCTTTCTTTCTTACTGGATGAATTTTCGGAAGAAATCGACGATGCCCAAGGTACACGTTCTTCTTACAATTTGGCAAATGTACACTTTCAGTCTCATGTAAGCAGTGCGTGCATGCATTGTATCCTTTATTTGACAGTCCCGAAAGGTTACTAAGAGCAGGCCAATCGTTGATGGTTACGAAAAGCAACGCTCGTAGGTCAAATTCCTCTTCTTTGTGCTCATCCCACACACGGACACCAGGTCTGCCCCACAGCTGTAAAAGTTCATCAACTAATGGCCTTAGGTACACATCGATGTCGTTGCCGGGTTGCTTAGGACCTTGGATGAGCACTGGCATCATAATGAACTTCCGCTTCATGCACAACCAAGGAGGAAGGTTGTAGATGCATAGAGTCACGGGCCAGGTGCTATGGCTGGAGCTCTTCTCGCCAAAAGGATTCATGCCATCTGTACTTAGACCAAATCTTATGTTCCTTGCGTCAGCTGCAAAATCTTTGAACTCTCTGTCGATCTTTCTCCATTGCGTTCCATCTGCGGTGTGTCTCAACTCCCCGTCCGACTTACGGTCCTCTTTGTGCCATCGCAACAACTTGGCATGCTCTTTGTTCCTGAACAGACGTTTCAACCGTGGTATTATAGGAGCATACCACATCACCTTGGCGGGAACCCTCTTCCTGGGTTTCTCGCCCTCAACATCGTCACCAGGGTCATCGCCTCTGATCTTATAACGCAATGCAGTGCATACCGGGCATTCATTCAAATTCTCGTATTCACCGCGGTAGAGGATGCAGTCGTTGATGCATGCATGTATCTTCAGAACCTCTAAACCTAGAGGGCAGACAACCTTCTTTGCTTCGTACGTACTGGCGGGCAACTCGTTATTCTTTGGAAACATATTCTTCAACATTTTCAGCAAGTTTTCAAATGCCGAGTCAGCTACACCTGCCTGTGCCTTCCATTTCAGCAAATCCAGTGTGCAGTCCAGCTTTTTCAGACCATCATCGCATCCGGGGTACAACGACTTTCTGTGATCCTCTAACATGCGATCCAAATTCTCCCTCTCCTTTTCAGTTTCGCAGCGTCTCCGTGCATCAGCAATGGTCCGACCAAGATCATCAACGGTCTCATCACATGCCTCTTCTTCACCTTCACCTTCCCCTTCACCTTCCCCTTCACCTTCCCCTTCACCTTCCCCTTCACCTTCCCCTTCACCTTCCCCTTCACCTTCAGCATCCTCCATGAAAGTATCACCGAAATCAGCAAGATAGCTTTCATCGATTGAATCATCCCCTTCTTCATCTTCTTCCATTATAACCCCTCTTTCTCCATGCTTGGTCCAACAATTATAGCTTGGCATGAAACCGTGCCGAAGCAGGTGCAGGTGAACTTCTCTTGAGGAAGAGTAACCCTTCTGATTCTTACAGTCAACACATGGACAGATAACAAAACCCTTCTGCTTGTTCGCATTAGCCACTACGAGGAAATCTTTCAAACCCGTAGTGAACTCGCGGGAGAGTCGGTTACCGTACATCCATTGCCGATTCATCTGCATTATTATAATATAAAATATATAATTAACCATCATGCATTTGTTAAACTAACTAGCTATAAACAATAGAAATTAAACAATGAACAACACACATGCATATTTTATCAATGACACACATGCATGAAAGGTTCAAGTTGCTAACCGCGATCGAGGAGGAAAAAAATGAATGAGGAACCTCAAGTGTGGCTCTTGGGGCATTTCATCAAACACCTTGTGTGCATAAGAGGAACCAAAAGCAAACCTACACCCCCTTGTGAAGCTTGTGAAGAGAAGTGGCACCAAATGGCTAAGTGAGTGCGCTGAACTGGTATATATAGGGGAGGAGCTTTAGTCGCGGTTGGCCTGGCCAACCGCGACTAAAGGCCTTTGGGCACCTTTGGTCGCGGTTGGCCTGGCCAACCGCGACTAAATCCCCTCACGTGCACCAGCTGGCCACCGAGCGCCCTGGGCGCAGGCCTTTGGTCGCGGTTCGTCTGCCGAACCGGGACTAAAGACTTCATTAGTCGCGGTTCCTACAGTTCCGCGACTAATGGGGCTGGACGGAAGCCTCTTTTTCTACCAGTGAACTTATCCTTCCGATTAGTAGCTCGATAGTAGACGTCCCTAGTGTTAGTTCGAATCTTGTTGCATGTTTAGTCAGTGGTTTGTTTAGCCATGTCATGCACTTGGTTTTACGTTTAGCATGGTAGTAAAGTTAGAGCAACTCTAGCAGACCCCTCGCAAAACGCCCGGCCCGTAAAAACTCCGGCGAGTATGCGGGCTCGGGCCAATTTTGCGGTCAGAACAGAGCCTGCATACTTACCTGGCCCGCAAAAATTTTTGCCGTAACCCGCAAACCGCACGCCCCGAGCACTATAAGCAAAGTACTAGTAGACTAGCTACACATGGGGATGGACGTGTGCATGTTGGGTCATACTGCTCCAGTAGTCATGCATGTTTATCTCTAAGGTCAGTTCGCATTTAGCCTGGGACGTGTGAGTTCAAGTCGAGGCATCTTTTCCCAGTGGTTGTTTTGGTCACCCGCCAGACTCGGATCATGGGATGGCATGATCAGATCAAGCTGCGCTAGGTGGGTTAGTCATGTGCATGTAACGGTGAGCTTGGCTCCCCAGAAGAATAAGAAGAGAAGAAATCAAGAAAACAGGTGGGCAGTTGTGCCGCGCAAAACTAGTGGTGCTACTATCTTGGTCTTCCCCTAGCTCATTTGTCTCCACTGTGTTAGAATACAACTTGTAATAGGATTAGGACTCCTACTTGGTTTGTAATAGGTGCGGCTTGGCTCTTATATATACCTCTTGTACTGGCACAATATTGCATCAACAATTATTCAATACAGTTCTACATGGTATCAGACTTACGATCCTAGGTATGGCTAACCCGCGGGCCCCGCCGCCGCGGCCACGGCGACCTGGGCGGCGACGATGGCTACACCATATGGTGTCCCGCCTGCCTATACCGGTGGCTGGCAGCCCGGTGCTCACCCTCACACCGACGTGCCCATCCTCGCGCCCCGACAGCCGACGGCCGCGTACCACGCTGCTCCCTCCTACGCGCCACCGATCTACAAGACCAGTCCTTATGCATCATATGGCGCTCCATCGTCCCCCTACATGCAGCAGTACAATGATGGTGTCTCTCTCTTTACACCGATGCCAGCCCAACTACCGACGCCACCATGCCCGCAAGCGCCCATGACTACACCGGCCTCTACTTCGACTCTGAGCTGGGACCAAGCTGTTTTTCTACAAGCCATGTGAGGGAGTCCTGGATTAGGGGATGTCCGGGTGGCCGGACTATACCATCAGCCGGACTCCTGGACTATGAAGATACAAGATTGAAGACTTCGTCCCGTGTCCGGAAGGGACTTTCCTTGGCGTGGAAGGCAAGCTTGGCGATGCGGATATTTAAATCTCCTACCATTGTAATCGACTTTGTGTAACCCTAACCCTCTTCGGTGTCTATATAAACCGGAGGGTTTTAGTCCGTAGGACAACACAACATACAACAATCATACCATAGGCTAGCTTCTACGGTTTAGCCTCCTTGATCTCGTGGTAGATCTACTCTTGTACTACCCATATCATCAATATTAATCAAGCAGGACGTAGGATTTTACCTCCATCGAGAGGGCCCGAACCTGGGTAAAACTTCATGTCCCTTGTCTCCTGTTACCATCCGCTTAGATGCACAGTTCGTGACCCCATACCCGAGATCCGCCAGTTTTGACACCAACATTGGTGCTTTCATTGAGAGTTCCTCTGTGTCGTCGCTTTTAGGCCCGATGGCTCCTTCGATCATCAACAACGATGTAGTCCAGGGTGAGACTTTTCTCCCCGGACAGATCTTCGTCTTCGGCGGCTTCGCACTGCGGGCCAATTCGCTTGGCCACCTTGAGCAGATCGAAAGCTACGCCCCTGGCCATCAGGTCAGATTTGGAAGTTTAAACTACACGGCTGACATCCGCGGGGACTTGATCTTCGACGGATTCGAGCCACACCCGAGCGCGCCGCACTGTCTCGATGGGCATGATCTAGCTCTGCCGCCGAACAGTGCCCTGGAGGCCGCACACGCATCGGTTCCGACCCTTAATTCGGAGCCTACTGCGCCGATCGAGGATGAGTGGTTGGACGCTGCCTCGGTGGCTGCGATCTCAAAGGCGATCGAGCCGAACACCAGCCCTGCACTCCGCAAGGCCCGTGACTCCGAGGGGTCGGATTCCTCTCCGGACTCCGAGCCCTCCGCGCGCCTGCCGATCGAATCCGATTGGGCGCCGATCATGGAGTTCATCGCCGCGAACATCTTTCAGCACTCGCCCTTCGACGACATCCTGAAGTCACTAAAGTCTCTCTCTTTATCAGGAGAGCCCTGGCCGGACTACGGTCAGCAAGGTTGGGATACAGACGATGAAGAAATTCAAAGCCCACCGACCACCTACTTCGTAGCCACTGTCGATGACTTAACCGACATGCTCGACTTCGACTCCGAAGACATCAACGGTATGGACGACGATGCAGGAGACAACCAAGAACCAGCACCTATAGGGCACTGGAAGGCCACCTCATCATACGACATATATATGGTGGACACTCCAAAAGACAGAGATGGTGACGGAACAGCGGGGGATGACGCCTGCAAGAAACAGCCCAAGCGCCGACGTCAGCGGCGCCGCTCTAAATCCCGCCAAAGCAAAAACGGTGATTCCGGCACGGGAGATAATAATACTTCGGATAGCGCCGAAGAACACCCCCTCCAGCAAGATGCAGCACAGGAGGATGGAGAAGCCAGCCCTCACAAGAGAGCGGCAGACAGAGAGGTTGAGGATGATAATTATATTCCTCCCTCCGAAGACGAGGCAAGCCTCGACGACGACGAATTCGTCGTGCCAGAGGATCCCGCCGAACAAGAGCGTTTTTAGCGCAGGTTTATGGCCACGGCAAGCAACCTCAAGAAAAAGCAGCAACAGCTTAGAGCTGATCAAGATTTGCTAGCCGACAGATGGACTGAAGTCCTTGCGGCCGAAGAGTATGAACTCGAACGGCCCTCCAAGAGTTACCCAAAGCGCAGGCTGCTACCCCGATTAGAGGAGGAAGCACCTAAACCTACATCACCAGCGCATGACATGGCCGACCGGCCACCTCGCGGCTGTGACAGAGAGGCCTCTCGGCCCTCCACTCAAGCCGTGCCCCGGCGCCGCTCAAAACATAACAAGGCACGGGAAAATGCGCCAGACCTGCGAGAGATACTGGAGGACAAGGCGAGGCAAACAAGATCGATCTATGGATCGCGTGGGCGCCCCACGGCACGTGACGGGTATCGTCACTCCGGATATAATAAATCCGGCCGGGCCGAACACAATAGACAAAGCTCGTTCGAGCTACGTCGTGATATAGCCCAATACACAGGCGCCGCACACCCACTATGCTTCACAGACGAAGTAATGGATCATAAAATCGCTGAGGGTTTCAAACCCGTGAACATCGAATCATATGATGGAACAATAGATCCTGCGGTATGGATCAAGGATTATCTCCTTCATATCCACATGGCCCGCGGCGATGATCTACATGCCATCAAATACCTCCCGCTCAAACTTAAGGGACCGGCCCGGCATTGGCTTAACAGCTTGCCAGCAGATTCAATCGGTTCTTGGGAGGACCTGGAAGCCGCATTCCTCGACAATTTCCAGGGTACCTATGTGCGACCACCGGACGCCGATGACCTAAGCCACATAATTCAGTAGCCAGAGGAATCGGCCAGGCAATTCTGGACTCGGTTCCTAACAAAGAAAAACCAAATAGTCGATTGTCCGGACGCAGAGGCCCTAGCAGCCTTCAAGCATCACATCCACGACGAGTGGCTTGCCCGGCACCTGGGACAGGAAAAGCCGAAATCTATGGCAGCCCTCATGACACTCATGACCCGCTTCTGCGCGGGAGAAGACAGCTGGCTAGCTCGCAGCAACAACTTAACCAAGAACCTTGGTAATTTGCATACCAAGGACAAAAGTGGCAGGTCGCGTCGGAACAAGCAAAAGCGTCGCGTTAACAGCGACAGCAACGAGGATACGGCAGTCAATGCCGGATTCAGAGGCTACAAATCCGGTCAGCGGAAAAAGCCATTCAAAAGAAATACTCAGGGCCCGTCCAGTTTGGATCGAATACTCGACCGCTTGTGCCAGATACATGGCACCCCCGAAAAGCCAGCCAATCACACTGTCGGTGTCAAAACCGGCGGATCTCGGGTAGGGGGTCCCGAACTGTGCATCAAGGTCGGATGGTAACAGGAGACAAGGGACACTTTATTTTACCCAGGTTTGGGCCCTCTCGATGGAGGTAAAACCCTACTCCTGCTAGATTAATATTGATGATATGGGTAGTACAAGAGTAGATCTACCACGAGATCGAGGAGGCTAAACCCTAGAAGCTAGCCTATGGGTATGATGATGGTTATGATGTGTTCGTCCTATGGACTACAACCCTCCGGTTTATATAAGCACCGGATAGGGTTAGGGTTACACAGAGTCGGTTACATTGGTAGGAGATCTTGAATATCCGCACGCCTAGCTTGCCTTCCACGCCAAGGAAAGAACCTTCCGGACACGGGACGAAGTCTTCAATCTTGTATCTTCATAGTCCTGGAGTCCGGCTGAAGGTATAGTTCGGCTATCCGAACACCCCCTAATCCAGGACTCCCTCAGTAGCCCCTGAACCAGGCTTCAATGACGACGAGTCCGGCGCGCAAATTGTCTTCGGCATTGCAAGGCGGGTTCCTCCTCCAAATTCTTCAAGAAGATAATAAACACCAAAAAATAGTGTCCGGCTCTGCAAAACAAATTTCCACGTATTGCCATATAGAGAATAATACAAACACAAATCAAATCTGCTGACGTATTCCGCAGTGCGTCATAACACTGCGACCAAGCCTCCTGTATGGATTATTTTTTGTTGTTCTACCGCAGCACGTTCAACGAGGCGGTTTCCTTGGCACGTCTTGTCGAAGTAGAGATCATGTGCCCCTTTTAACGGGATTCTCATTAATACGGACGTGGGTAACCCAACCGTGCCCGTTAAGCACGTCCTGCCTTAATTAAAGGCTAGTCCAAGACGGTTACGGGGAGGGCTCTTGATATTCTGCCTCTTATAAAGAGACCGAGACCTGGCTCCCCTCTTGTGTTCTCAAAACAAACTCGCCCATAGCCTCGAGTTCCAACACCCCAGGCTTTCAGATTCTAGGCGCACCGGACCTTCGACAATGTCCGGCTCCGGCCTTCAAGGCCAATGGATGCCCTCCTCCGTTACGGAGGAGGACGTATCAAGGTTGAGGGAGGCTAGGTTCCTGACCAGCGAGATCCCGCACAGGTTGCCTGCTCAAGGACAAGCGATCCCAAGCCCTCAGCCCGGTGAGAGCGTAGTATTCATCTCCCACTTCCTTCGGGGATTAGGCTTCCCGACGGATCCTTTCGTAAGGGGGCTGATGTTTTATTATGGGCTGGAATTCCACGACCTAGCTCCGGAGTCCATCCTCCATATCTCCTCCTTCATTGTTGTGTGTGAAGCGTTTCTCCATATCACTCCTCACTTCGGATTATGGCTCAAGACCTTCAAGGTAGAACCGAAGATAATCGAGGGGCGTCACGTAGGCGCTGTTATAAAAAGGAATACCGATGCTCCATGGCCCGAGGGCGCTTTTCAAGAGGAGCTCGGCTTATGGCAACCGGAGTGGTTCTACATCACATCTCCTCGGGGCACCACTTGGGTAGCGCCTCCCGCCTTTCGCTCGGGCCCCCCATCACGTTTAACATCGTGGATCAACATAGGGTTAGATCGGGGCTTGCCCAAAGACATTCCTCTGTTGTAGGGCCGCATAAAGGATCTCCTAAAAGGATACCTCAACCTGGTCAAGGTGACACAAGTTATGCTGATTCGCCGGACACTGCCCGGCCAACGTCGCCCCCTCCGCTTGTGGGAGTTCAACCCAGAGGGGTCGCGAGTTCTCCGAAATTTCATGGGCGTGACGCCTACGGAGATGTATACACTGTTCTTCGGACCACAAGGAGTGAGTCCGGATTTCACCGAGGATGCTGGTTTAAGCCGCAACGGCCCGGATACAGAAGTAGGTGACCTTGCGCCCGGACCTTCTATCCGTACAATTGACTTATTTTTTAACAGTACTTCTCCTTTTTACGCAGGAGTGGATAGCGAAGGCAAAGCTGATCCGGTGTCCGGCTCCCCTTCCCGAGACCAGGCTAGACCCTGTGCTAGTCAGGATGTTGGAGGAGGCGCCTCTGGAGGGAAATGAAGGGGTGGACAAGGAAACCGTGACCTCTTCGAAAGGAGCCATCCCAAAGGGGTGAATCGATAACTCCTCTCCTAGGGGGAAGAAAAGGGTCGCCTCTGACGACCCGGAAGCCGTAGCTCCAAAGCGGGGGAAAGAATCTGCGTCAGAGGACCCGACGCCGGGGAGTCCCTCGGCCGAACTAAATCCTCAAAAGGAGCAGCCCTCCAGCGAGCCGTAAGTAGAAAGAGAGTCATTCTTTAAAGAGAAATCCTTAATTTATATCTGAGAAGTTTTAACCGAAACCTTACCTCGTAGTTCGGACCTCGACCCTTCTCAGCAGAGCTCGTCATCGGGGGATCTTCTTCCGGAGATGATGGAGAGCGGAACGCTTCCTCGTTCATCGCCTAGCAAGGCGGGTGACGCCGAAGTGTCGTCGCAGAGGATTTCTCCGAATCTGCCAGAGGCAGAAGGTGATCATGCGGCCCCCCGGGGTTCTCCGTGTCCGGCCTCCGAAGAAGGCCATGGGACGAGTCCGACACCATCTGGTGTTCGGTCGGAGGAGCTGAAGATTCTGTTGGGGCGAGCCTCTATCTTAGAGGAGCATCGTGCGTTGATGCACACGGTGATTAAAAAGATTTCATCCGCGGAAAGCGGACTGAACGAGGCCGTCAAGAGTTTACTGGCGGGCCTTGAGGTACGTTTTGAATAACAAAAATTAGTAGTAATTTCGCATAATAACATGCGCCCTGTGTAGATAGTAGCCCCTGAGACTCTGTGTGCCGCAAAGATGTGCGGCGCGCAGAGGATCTTAATCCCAGGTCCTTTAAGTGGCACCTTTGTATGTAGGTGGCAGGTTGTCCGGAGTCGAGCCGGACTCGAGATTTTGCCGAAATGAAACGGCAACTCGATGAGGCAGAAGCCGACATCGTGCTTGTTAACAAGCGGCTTGATAATGCTCAAGGTATTGAGTTTATTTGGCGATTGTTAGTAAGAGGAGCTTTATGTCAATATCTTACCGTGTGTATGCTTGATGCAGATGGTGCGGCGGCCGTAGAAGGACTTAGGGCCGAACTCGCCAAAGCAAAGGAACAAGCCAGAAAAAGCGATGCGGCTGCCGGAAGAGCCCGTGAAGAGCTAAAAGCCGAACAGGCTTCCCATTGTCGAAGCAAGGAGGAGATGGCTGATATGGCCGTGAAGTTGAAAAGTGCTACTGACCGTTGCAAACTTCTTGAAGAGGAAGGTCGAGCCCGGCAGACGGATTTAGAGAAGGCCGCCACCGACGCCAAGGACGCCCGCTCTGGTATGAGAGCGTCAAGGGAAGAGCTGCGTCAAGCCGGACTAATTGCGGATGGAAAGCCCTTCCTGCTGCGGAGAAAATTCTGTGATCCGAAGTTCGCCCCGTTGGATCGAGCGTGGAGCATGGAGGACACATATCTAGATTTGGCGGCTAGTGCCGTTGATGCGACCAGGTACTTTCAAGATAAGAAAGATCATGAAGTGGAAAAGCTCTTCTGGTCGCAGTTCACTAATCCAGAGCGTCCACTATCAGTGGATGATCGTCTGGCCCAATGGGCCGAGCTCAATGGGTTGTCCGGACTCGCCATGAAGTATGCCATGGATCGCCTGTGTCCGGGGAGATCAACGCCGAAAAGCTATTTCAGTTTGGTGCAGCAATTTCTTGACGTGGTGCCTCGGATTGAAGCTCTGAAGAGGTCAGCTTGCACAGAGGGCGCGCGGCTGGCTCTTGCCCGTGTCAAGACATACTGGGCAGATATGGAGCCCACTGTTGTTGCGTCCCGTGATTCGGATAAAAGCCGAATTACTTCCGAGCACTATTTTGAGGAAGTCCTCGTGGGCGCTCGTATAGTAGAGATGCAGTGTTCGAAAGATGTTGTTTTATGACAGCATATGTAATCATAGATCAATATTTTTATAAATTGTAATGGCATAATTCAGACTTGTACCTTCAAGTATTAATAACACCTCCTGTGCGGCCGTTTTAATATATAAATTCTGAAAGATTGCAGTCGTTGGCTTCAGCCCCCACGCACATAGTGCGGGGGTGCGCGCGGAGAATGCATTTTCACACTTAACCCAGCGTCTTGGTCCTACAAAGGAGGTGATAGCGCCGCGGGCTAGGCAACCGGACTATAATGCTTTAACACTTTCACTTAGCCATAGGAGCTTGACAGTGGGACTCTTTAGGTAGCCCTTTAATGGCGACTGCGTTTACCCGAATTCAGGACGCATATGTGCCTGACAGGGAAGCGGCCCTTCGTCAAAACGGAGGAATTCGATAAATCCCTATAAGTCATCGAGTGGCGACCAGTCTCGCGCTACATCATGACAGTCGGTTTTCGGCTTTCTCTACTGAGGTGCTCACCCGGCCGAACCGGGGCACAATCGCAGTAGTTCTCCTGGTGCAACCTTAGCCGACAGAACGGAATGTAAGGTGGCCGAACTCAGGAGCCGGGCAACCCAACATGTGACCAAAATCATGACTCGGAGTTGATGCATATAGTGCCAAAACTTGCGACGCCGAACACTCCCTAAGGTGTTCGGTCTTTGTGGGTGTGTGTGAAACAACACCCTTGAAAAAGAAAAAAGCCCCTTGTGTCTAGGTACGAGCAAGAATTCTGGCGTGGCCACATGCCAAAACGCCAGTCTCCTCCATGGTTATAGTGAGGTAAACTAGGGGATGTATAGCAGCAAGAGACAGTAAAAAAGGTTTACGCGGGGTCTTAATCTAAGAAGAATCCTTTGGGGCGGGTCCCTACTGCACGTCTGCGCCTGTGTCTCCGATGTGTCGTGTCCTGGACGGGCGCCGTACGACGTTCATCTGTAAAAGACAAGAACTAAATTGAAAATGGGTCGTGCGGATCAAAAAGAATAATAAATAAAATGTAAAGTGAGAAATAGATACGGTTGAGCTTTATTGTCTCTGCGTACAGCCCCTGGTGAGGCGTACCAAGCCTATAACGAAAATGGGCTTGTGCCGAACACATTGAGTCTGGGTCCGCGGCCTTTTGTGACTTACATCGAAAAAGTCTTTTGGCTGGCGAGGCCATTTTCTTGTGCGGCTGTTTAAGCAGCCGCACAATCCTCCGTTTGGAGGTGACGTAGTTTAGTATGCTCCCTTTAAAGAGATGATGCCTCGAGGACCGGGCATCTTTAGCGTGAGGGATGCATAATGCGGTATTGCGTTAAAGCGAGCGAAAGCTCCGCGTCCCATTAGTGCTTGATAGCGACTTGAAAACGGGACTATGTGGAAGATAAGCTTTTCGCGACGAAAGTTATTGGCAGAGCCAAATATGACTACAAGCCGGAGAAAACCCATACAGTGGGTGTCCGGGCCTGGTGCTACTCCTTGAAAGGAGGTTTTACTGTGACGGATTCGTGCTGGGTTTATGCCCATGCGGTGAATTGTATCCTGATATATCAGATTTAGTCCACTGCCACCGTCCATAAGGACGTTGGTAAACTGGAATCCGTCTATTATTGGATTAAGTATCAGGGCAGTCCGGCCTGCGTGTTTGATATTGCGAGAATAATCTAGCTGATCAAAAATGATTGGCTTTAGTGACCAGTGGCGGGACTCCTGAGGGATAGGCTTGAATGTGCGGACCTTTATGGGTGCCTCATGCCTTGTTATGTGAAGTGAGTTCACTGTTTTGACTTCTTGCGGGAAGTTCTTTTGCTTCCTGGTGTTCTGCTTTTGGGATTCGTCCTCTTTCTCACTTGGTGTGTCGAGCCCCTTGTGTTCGGCGTTAAGCCTTCCGGATTGTTTGAAAACCCAACAGTCTCTGTGGGTATGATTAGCAGGCTTTCCAGGAGTACTGTGTATCTGACATATCCTGTCCATGATTCTCTTTAGACTGGATGGATCTTCCCTATTATCCTGAGGGGGTGATTTTGTCTGATTTTGCCGTGAGCCTTTGAATCCGGCATTGACTGTCGTGCTCTTCGGACTTTTTCTTTTGATTCGGCGAAGGTCCTTGTTTCGCCGTGGTTTCCCGTTTCCATCCCTGATTTCTGATGTACTTGGGTCGCTGGGGCTGCATCGTGCCAACCAGCTGTCCTCTCCTGCGCAAAAGCGGGTCATGAGGCTTGTGAGTGCGGCCATTGTTCTTGGCTTTTCCTGGCCGAGGTGTCTGGCGAGCCATTCGTCTCGGACATTGTGCCTGAAAGCCGCTAGGTCTTCGGCGTCCGGACAATCCACTATTTGATTCTTTTTAGTGAGGAATCTGTTCCATAACTGCCAAGCTGATTCTCCGGATTGCTAAGTTATGTGACTGAGGTCGTCTGCGTCCGGGGGACGGACGTAGGTCCCTTGAAAATTTGCTCGGAAAGCGTCCTCGAGCTCTTCCCAACTTCCAATTGTGTTTTTGGGAAGGCTTTTAAGCCAGTGCCGGGCTGGCCCTTTAAGCTTAAGGGGTAAATATTTTATAGCGTGGAGATCATCTCCTCTAGCCATATGTATGTGGAGGATATAATCCTCGATACAGACTCCAGGGTCTGTTGTTCCATCGTACGCCTCTATGTTAACGGGTTTAAATCCCTCTGGGAATTCATATTCCAGGACCTCATCGGTGAAACATAGAGGGTGTGCGGCACCCCTATATTTGGGTGTGCCAGATTCTGATGGTGGATTTTTTGCATTGCTTGTGAGAGCTTGCTTTCTTGGCCCGTAAATGGACCTGGCTGGGCCATGATGCGAGTCTTTGATTGTGTCGCATGCCGCATTAAGTGCGGCGCCGTTTGCCATTTTGTAGTGGCCGAGAGGTCGTTTATTCGACCGTGTAGCCTTTTTGTTTTTCGAGTTTGGGGGCTCTAGGGCCTCCTCGTCGAATTCGGGCAGTAGCTTTCTCTTCGGATAGCTTTTGGTGCGGCGGCTGCCGCCGTATTTGTCTGCGGTCTTGATTACTTTGCTCCATCTTGTTTTGAGTGCATCTTCCGCCGTCTTTAGCTTTTGCTTCTGCTTCTTCAGGCTTCGTGCTGTGCCGACGAGCCTTTCTTGGAGATTCTTCTGCTCCATGATTTTATCCGGCGTGGTATCGTCCGGAGTTCTGTTATGATCGAGGGAGGACTGTTCGTCCTCTCTGCCCGTGTTACCCTGTTCGGACGACTGTTCTGGGATGCGTTCGTCATCTGCCGGCTCGTCCTGCTCTATGGCTGGGTCTTGATCGAGGCGGGGCTTCGCTCGGCGTTTACGTCGCCGCTTTGAGTGCTTTTCGGAGGGTTTACCCTTCTTTTCGCCCCCTTCTTCCTCATTGTGAGTTTTTTCAGGTGTATCCATCATGAATACGTCATTAAGTGGGGTGGAGGTCCAGTGCCCTATGGGTGCTGGTTCCGGTTCGTCTCCGTCTTCGTCGTCCATACCGTCGAAGTCTTCGGAGCCGAAGTCGAGCATGTCGGTTAAATCGTCGACAGTGGCTATTAAGTGGGTGGTGGGTGGGCTTTGAATTTCTTCGTCGTCCGAATCCCAGCCTCGCAGGCCATAGTTCGGCCTGGGATCTCCTGAAAAAGAGAGAGACTTGAGAGATTTCAGAATATCACCGAAAGGCGAATACTGAAAGATGTCCGCGGCGGCGAACTCCATTACCGGCGCCCAATCTGATTCGATTGGCAGGGGCGCGGGAGGTTCGGAGTTCGGAGAAGAGTCCGGCTCCTTGGAGTCATGTGCCATGCGGAGTGCGGGGCTTGCGTTTGGCTCAATGGCTTTTAAGATCGCAGTCGCCGAGGTGACGTCCAACCGTTCATCCTCAAAGAACGCAGCGGGCTCCGAGTCGAGGATCGGGGCCGGAGCGTATGCGGCCTCCAGGACACTGTTCGGAGGCAGAGCTATATCATGCCCCTCGAGATAGTGCGGCGCGCTTGGCTGTGGCTTGAATCCGTCGAAGATCAGGTCTCTGAGGATATCTGTCGTGTAGTTTAAGCTTCCAAACCTGACTTGATGGCTAGGGGCGTAGCTCTCGATCTGCTCTAGATGGCCAAGCGAGTTGGCCCGCAGAGCGAAGCCACCGAAGACGAAGATCTGTCTGGGGAGAAAAGTCTCACCCTGGACCTCATCATTGTTGATGATCAAAGGAGCCATCGGGCCTAAAAGCAACGACACAGAGGAACTCTCAATGAAAGCACCAATGTCGGTGTCAAAACCGGCGGATCTCGGGTAGGGGGTCCCGAACTGTGCGTCAAGGTCGGATGGTAACAGGAGACAAGGGACACTTTATTTTACCCAGGTTCGGGCCCTCTCGATGGAGGTAAAACCTTACTCCTGCTAGATTAATATTGATGATATGGGTAGTACAAGAGTAGATCTACCACGAGATCGAGGAGGCTAAACCCTAGAAGCTAGCCTATGGGTATGATGATGGTTATGATGTGTTCGTCCTACGGACTACAACCCTCCGGTTTATATAGGCACCGAATAGGGTTAGGGTTACACAGAGTCGGTTACATTGGTAGGAGATCTTGAATATCCGCACGCCTAGCTTGCCTTCCACGCCAAGGAAAGAACCTTCCGAACACGGGACAAAGTCTTCAATCTTGTATCTTCATAGTCCTGGAGTCCGGCTGAAGGTATAGTTCGGCTATCCGAACACCCCCTAATCCAGGACTCCCTCACACACCAACAGGGATTGTTGGGTGTTCAAGCACGCAGGCAAGTTAAATGCCGAAAATAGAGACAAGGGGCTGCGTAGTGACGACGAGGAGGAGCCCAGGCCGCCGAACAACAGTGGACAGAAGGGTTTTCCCCCACAAGTGCGGATGGTGAACATGATATACGCAACCCACATCCCCTAGAGGGAGCGGAAGCGTGCGTTACGGGACGTATACGCGATGGAGCCAGTCGCCCCAAAGTTCAACCCATGGTCCTCCTGCCCGATCACTTTTGATCGAAGGGACCACCCCACTAGCATCCGTCATGGCGGTTTCGCCGCATTGGTTCTAGACCCAATTATTGACGGATTTCATCTCACAAGAGTCCTTATGGACGGCGGCAGCAGCGTGAACCTGCTTTACCAGGATATAGTGCGGAAAATGGGCATAGATCCCTCGAGGATTAAGCCCACCAAAACGACCATTAAAGGCGTCATACCATGTGTAGAGGCCAACTGTACAGGCTCAGTCACACTTGAAGTGGTCTTCGGATCTCCGGATAACTTCCGAAGCGAAGAGTTAATCTTCGACATAGTCCCGTTCCGCAGTGGCTATCACGCACTGCTCGGGCGAACCGCATTTGCAAAGTTCAACGCGGTACCGCACTACTCATACCTTAAGCTCAAGATGCCAGGCCCTCGAGGAGTAATCACGGACAATGGAAACACTGAACGCTCCCTCCGAACGGAGGAGCACACGGCGGCCCTCGCAGCGGAAGTACAATGCAGCCTCTCTAGGCAGCTCTCCAGTCCAGCCGTTAAAAGGCCGGACACTGTTAAGCGCGCCCAGAGTAACCTACAACAAGACCGCCTGGCACGTTCTGAGTAGGCGTAGCAATGCGGCCCCAACCCCAGCCCTCGCGAAATAGCGAAACTAGCGCTTCGCGTACATAACTACGCTCTCGAAATACCATGGGCGCAGGGGAAGGGGCACCATCACGGCACGCCCAAAACACGGCTTAAACCGTACTAGGGGCTGCCCAATTCTTTTTTTAATTTTCTCTTACTTTCAGGACTCCATACTTCGGACGGCCTGTTCGGCAATTCAACTGCCGCACAAACGATGCAAGAACCAGGGAAGCAGACAAGCCATGCCGCATTATGGAACTCCCAGGTGGTCTCTATCACGAGCAGTATACCTGTTTTGCATACAATTCTGCGGCCTGCCCCTGGACCGGACATGTTAAATAGTCCAACATTTTGCTTATCACGCTATTTGTATCGTTCTGCTTTGATCGCAGCCTTTCTAAACAATGCATAGTCTTCATCTATTTTTTGCATTACCTTTTTTTACAAATATATGTTCATTAATGACATGTTGCACCCGTACACTGTGGTACGGCAAATACGCCAGGGGCTTCAGTACCCCTCAATATGGTGTGAGAAGTCCGAACACTTTAACAAGTGCGACACCCCGAACTTATAGCACTATATGCATCGGCTCCGAATCATGTCTTGGGTCAATAGTTGGGTTTGCCCGGCTCCTATGTTTTGGTGCCATACGTTCCGCTATATCGGCTAAGGTAGCACTAGGAGAACTACTGCGATTGTGCCCAGTTGAGCTGGGCCGAGCACCTCAGTAGAGAAAGCTAAAACTGACTGTCATGATGAAGCGAGAGACCGGTCGCTGTTCGAGAGGTTTTTCGAGTCCTTAAAGACTTATGCCGCTTAGAGCGAGGAGTCGGCTCTGTCCGGCCAAGGCGTGGATAGCGCCCCGAACTCGGTCTTCTGAATACTAGGGGCTTCGCCGAAATTTAAAATTACAGAGTTCTATGGCTAAGTGAGAGTGTTCAAGCATTATAGTCTAATTGCCTTGTTCATTGTGCTGAGCGCCTCCCTCGAAAGACCCAATCATGGGAAAAAGAGCGCTCAGGTTTATCCCGAACACCCCAGCACTAGTGCCATGGGGGCAGAAGCCGATGACTGGCCATCTCTCAATTTTTGATAAACGGCCGCACAGAAAGTAATATTTTAAATTCAAAAGCATTGCTTAGCGCATATGAGCAAGTTTTCAGCGCACAGGGTAACACGAGCGAGTTCATTCAAAAATTACATCCTTGGTACATTCATCCGCCATAAGGCGGGCACCCTTCAGAACATCCTTATAATAGTTCTCGGGTTTGCAATGCTCTTTCCCAGGCGGTGGCCCGTCCTTCACAAGCTTCTCACCGTCCAGCTTGCCCCAGTGCACCTTAGCACGGGCAAGGGCCCTCCGGGCACCTTCGATGCACAGGGAGCTCTTGATAACCTCGAGCCTTAGGCACGCCTCCACCAGTCGCCGCACCAATCCAAAGTAGCTCCCAGGCAGGCTATAGGTTTCTAGCAAGAATGTTTCTTACCTACGCCAAAACCACAACGTGAATTGCCAATTTCTATTTACCCTTCATAAGGACCCTGTTCATCGAATCCGATCAGACTAAAGTGGGAGAGACAGACACCCGCCAGCCACCTTATGCAACTAGTGCATGTCAGTCGGTGGAACCGGCCTCACGTAAGCGTACGTGTAAGCTTGGTCCAGGCCGCTTCATCCCACAATACCGTCGAATCAAGATAAGACTAGTAACGACAAGTAAATTGACAAAATCGACGCCCACAACTACTTTGTGTTCTACTCGTGCATAGAAACTACGCATAGACCTAGCTCATGATGCCACTGTTGGGGAACGTAGCAGAAATTCAAAATTTTTTACGCAACACCAAGATCAATCTATGGAGTAATCTAGCAACGAGGGAAGGAGAGTGCATCTACATACCCTTTTAGATCGCTAAGCGGAAGCGTTCAAGTGAACGGGGTTGATGGAGTCATACTCGTCGTGATCCAAATCACCGATGATCCTAATGCCGAACGGACGGCACCTCCGCGTTCAACACACATGCAGCCCGGTGACGTCTCCCATGCCTTGATCCAGCAAGGAGAGAGGGAGAGGTTGGGGAAGACTCCGTCTAGCAGCAGCACGACGGCGTGGTGGTGGTGGAGGAGCGTGGCACTCCAGCAGGGCTTCGCCAAGCACCGCAAGAGACGAGGATGGAGAGGGGTAGGGCTGCGCCAAGAAGGAGATGTTCTCGTCTGTATGGCAGCCCAAAACCCCACTATATATAGGGGAAAGGGAGGGGTTGTGCCCCCACCTAGGTTTCCACCCCTAGGGATGGCGGCCAGCCCTAGATCCCATCAAGGGGGGTGGCCAAGGGGGGGGAGAGAGGGGTCGCACCACTAGGTGGGCCTTAGGCCCATCTGAGCCTAGGGTTTCTCCTTTTTCCCTTCTCTCTTCGCCTTGGGCCCTGGTGGGGGCGCACCAGCCCACTTGGGGCTGGTCCCCTCTCACACGTGGCCCACACAACCCTCTGGGGCAGGTAGCCCCACCTGGTGGACCCCCGGGACCCTTCCGGTGGTCCCGGTACGTTACCGATAGCACCCGAAACTTTTCCTGTGACCAACACATGACTTCCCATATTTAATTCTTTACCACCGGACCATTCCGGAACTCCTCGTGACATCCGGGATCTCATCCGGGACTCCGAACGACATTCGGTAACCACATACAAACTTCCTTTATAACCCTAGCGTCATCGAACCTTAAGTGTGTAGACCCTACGGGTTCGGGAACCATGCAGACATGACCGAGACGTTCTCCGGTCAATAACCAACAGCGGGATCTGGATACCCATGTTGGTTCCCACATGTTCCACGATGATCTCATCGGATGAACCACGATGTCGAGGATTCGATCAATCCCATATGCAATTCCCTTTGTCTAGCGGTATTGTACTTGCCCGAGATTCGATCGTCGGTATCCTGATACCTTGTTCAATCTCGTTACCGGCAAGTCTCTTTACTCCTTCCATAACACATCATCCCGTGATCAACTCCTTGGTCACATTGTGCACGTTATGATGATGTCCTACCGAGTGGGCTCAGAGATACCTCTCCGTCACACGGAGTGACAAATCCCAGACTCGATTCGTGCCAACCCAACAGACACTTTTGGAGATACCCATAGTGCACCATTATAGCCACCCAGTTACGTTGTGACATTTGGCACACCCAAAGCATTCCTACGGTATCCGGGAGTTGCACAATCTCATGGTCTAAGGAAATGATACTTGACATTTAGAAAAGCTTTAGCATACGAACTATACGATCTTGTGCTAGGCTTAGGATTGGGTCATGTCTATCACATCATTCTCCTAATGATGTGATCCCGTTATCAACGACATCCAATGTCCATGGTCAGGAAACCATAACCATCTATTGATCAACGAGCTAGTCAACTAGAGGCTTACTAGGGACATGGTGTTGTCTATGTATCTGAGTTTCCTATCAATACAATGCTAGCATGGATAATAAACGATTATCATGAACAAGGAAATATAATAATAACCAGTTTATTATTGCCTCTAGGGCATATTTCCAATAGTCTCCCACTTGCACTAGAGTCAATAATCTAGTTCACATCGCCATGTGATCATAGGTCACATCGCCATGTGACTAACATCCAAAGAGTTTACTAGAGTCAATAATCTAGTACACATCACTATGTGATTAACACTCAATGAGTTCTGGGTTTGATCATGTTTATGCTTGTGAGAGAGGATGTAGTCAACGGGTCTGCAACATTCAGATCCCTATGTATTTCGCAAAACGTTATGTCATATCGTAGATGCTGCCACCACGTTCCACTTGGAGCTATTCCAAATGGTTGCTCCACTATACGTATCCGGTTTGCTACTCAGAGTCATTCGGATAGGTGTTAAGGCTTGCATCGACGTAACCCTTTACGCCGAACTCTTTATCACCTCATAATCGAGAAACATGTCCTTATTTTCTCCAAGGACAATTTTGACCGATGTCTGGTGATCCACTCCTTGATCACCTTTGTACCCTCTTGCCAGACTTGTGGCAAGGCACACATCAGGTGCGGTACATAGCATAGCATACTATGGAGCCTGTGTCTAAGCATAGGGGATGACCTTCGTCCTTTCTCTCTATTCTGCCGTGGTCGAGCTTTAAGTCTTAACTTCATACCTTACAACTCAGGCAAGAACTCCTTCTTTGACTGATCCATCTTGAACACCTTCAAGATCATGTCAAGGTATGTGCTCATTTGAAAGTACCATTAAGCGTTTTGATCTATCCTTATGCTTAATGTTCAAGTGGCTTAATCCAGGTTTTCCATTGAAAACACTTTTCAAATAACCATATATGCTTTCCAGAAATTCTACATCATTTCTGATCAACAATATGTCAACAAGATATACTCATCAGAAATTCTATAGTGCTCCCACTCACTTCTTTGGAAATACAAGTTTCTCATAAACTTTGTATAAACCAAAATCTTTGATCATCTCATCAAAGCGTACATTCCAACTCCGAGATGCTTACTCCAGTCCTTAGAAGGATTGCTGGAGCTTTGCATACTTGTTAGCATTTTTCAGGATTGACAAAACCTTCTGGTTGTATCTCATACAACCTTTCCTCAAGAAAATCGTCGAGGAAACAATGTTTTGACATCCTATCTTGCAAGATTTCATAAATAATGCAGTAACTGCTAACATAATTCCAATAGACTTTTAGCATCGTTACGTGTGAGAAAGTCTCATCGTAGTCAACTCCTTGAACTTGTCGGGAAACATCTTAACGACAAGTCGAGCTTTCTCAATGGTGACACTTACCATCATTGTCTATCTTCCTTTTAAAATCCATCTGCACCCAACAGCCTTACGACTATCAAGTAGTTCTTCCAAAGTCTACACTTTGTTTTCATACATGGATCCTCTCTTGGATTTTATGGCCTCGAGCCATTTTTCGGAATCCAGGCCCACCATCGCTTCTCCATAGCTCGTAGGTTCATTGTTGTCTAGCAACATGACTTCCAAGACAGAATCACGTGCCACTTTGAAGTAGTACACATCCTTGTCATCCTACGAGGTTTGGTAGTGACTTGATACGAAGTTTCATGATCACTATCATAAGCTTCTACTTCAATTGGTGTAGGTGCCACAGGAACAACTTCCTGTGCCCTGCTACACATCAGTTGAAGTGACGGTTCAATAGCCTCATCAAGTCTCCACCATCCTCCCACTCAATTCTTTCGAGAGAAACCTTTTTCTCGAGAAAGGACCTGATTTCACAAACAATCCCTATTGCTTTTGGATCTGAGACAGGAGGTATACCCAACTGTTTTGGGTGTTCTATGAAGATGCATTTATCCGCTTTTGGGTTCGAGCTTATCAGCCTGAAACTTTTCCACATAAGCATCCTGGCCCCAAACCTTTTAAGAAACAACAGCTTAGGTTTCTCTAAACCATAGTTCATACGGTGTCGTATCAACGGATTTGTGCGGTGCCCTATTTAAAGTGAATGCGGTTGTCTCTAATGCCTAACCCATAAACGATAGTGGTAATTCGATAAGAGACATCATGGTATGCACCACATCCAATAGGGTGCAGTTATGATGTTCGAACACATCACACTATGGTGTTCCCGGCGGTATTAGTCGTGAAACAATTTCCACAATGTCTTAATTGTGTGCAAACTCGTAACTCAGATATGAATCTCCATGATCATATCATAGACATTTTATCCTCTTGTCACGACGATCTTCAACTTCACTCTGAAATTACTTGAACCTTTCAATAATTCAGACTCATGATTCATCAAGTAAATATACTTTAGCATCTACTCAAATCATCTGTGAAGTAAGAACATAACGATATCCACTACATGCCTCAGCACTCATTGGACTGCACACATGAAGATGTATTACTTCCAACAAGTTGCTTTCTTGTTCCATCTTACTGAAAATGAGGCTTTTCCAGTCATCTTGCCCATGTGGTATGATTTGCATGTCTCAAGTGATTCAAAATCAAGTGAGTCCAAACGATCCATCTATATGGAGTTTCTTCATGCATATCTACCAACAAACATGGTTCGCATGTCTCAATCTTTTCAAAAACGAGTGAGTCCAAAGATCCATCAACATGGAGCTTCTTCATGCGTTTTATACCAATATGACTCAAATTGCAGTGCCACAAGTGTGTGGTACTATCATTACTATCTTATATCTTTTGGCATGAAAATGTGTATCACTACGATCGGGATGGTATTATTCAAATAAACAAAGTAACCATTATTCTCCTTAAACGAATAACTGTATTGCGATAAACATAATCCAATCATGTCTATGCCCAACGCAGACACCAAATAACAATTATTTAGGTTTTAATACCAATCTCGATGGTAGAGGGAGCGTACGATATTTGATTACATCAGCCTTGGAAATACTTCCAACACATATCGTCATCTCACCTTTAGCTAGTCTCCATTTATTCCGTAGCCTTTTATTTCGAGTTACTAACACTTAGCAACCGAACCGGTATCTAATACCCTGGTGCTACTAGGAGTACTAGTAAAGTACACATTAATATAATGCATATCCAATATACTTCTGCTGACCTTGCCTGCCTTCTCATCTACCAAGTATCTAGGGTGGTTCTGTTTCAGTGACCGTTCCCCTTATTACAGCAGCACTTAGTCTCAGGCTTGGGTTCAACTTTGGGTTTCTTCACTAGAGCAGCAACTGATTTGTTGTTTCATGAAGTATCCCTTTCTTGCCCTTGCCCTTCTTGAAACTAGTGGTTTTACTAACCATCAACAATTGATGCTCCCTTTTGATTTCTACTTTCGCGGTGTCGCGAATAGCTCAAGGATCATATCTATTCCTGATATGTTATAGTTCATCACAAAGCTTTAGTAGCTTGGTGGCAGTGACTTTGGAGAACCATCACTATCTCATCTAGAAGATTAACTCCCACTCAATTCAAGCGATTGTAGCACTCATACAATCTGAGAACATGCTCAACGATTGAGCTTTTCTCCTTACTTTGCAGGCTTAGGAAGCTTGTCAGAGGTCTCATACCTCTTGACGCGGGCACTATCCTGAAATCCCAATTTCAGTACTTGGAACATCTCATATGTTCTGCGATGTTTCAAAAACGTCTTTGGTGCCTCAATTCTAAACCATTTAGCATTACGCACTGAACTATCATGTAGTCATCAAAATGTGTATGTCAGATGTTTGCAACATCCACAGACGACGTTCGAGGTTCAGCATACTGAGCGGTGCATTAAGGACATAAGCCTTCTATGAAGCAATGAGGACAATCCTCAGTTTATGGACCTAGTCCGCATAATTGCTACTATCAACTTTCAACTAAATTTTCTCTAGGAACATATCTAAACAGTAGAACTGAAGCGCGAGCTACGACATAATTTGCAAAGACCATTTGACTATGTTCAGGATAATTAAGTTCATCTTATGAACTCCCACTCAGATAGACATCCCTCTAGTCATCTAAGTGATTACATGATCTGAGTCAACTAGGCCGTGTCCGATCATCACGTGAGACGGACTAGTCATCATCGGTGAACATCTTCATGTTGATCGTATCTACCATACGACTCATGCTCGACCTTTCGGTCTCTTGTGTTCCGAGGCCATGTCTGTACATGCTAGGCTCGTCAAGTCAACCTAAGTGTTTCGCGTGTGTAAATCTGTCTTACACCCGTTGTATGTGAACGTTGGAATCTATCACACGCGATCATCACGTGGTGCTTCGAAACGACGCACTTTCGCAACGGTGCACAGTTAGGGGGAACACTTTCTTGAAATTTTAATGAGGGATCATCTTATTTACTACCGTCGTTCTAAGCAAATAAGATGCAAAAACATGATCAACATCACATGCAATCAAAAAGTGACATGATATGGCCAATATCATTTTGCTCCTTTTGATCTCCATCTTCGGGGCTCCATGATCATCATCGTCACCGGCATGACACCATGATCTCCATCATCATGATCTCCATCATCGTGTCTTCATGAAGTTGTCTCGCCAACTATTACTTCTACTACTACAGCTAACGGTTAGCAATAAAGTAAAGTAATTACATGACGTTTATGTTGACACGCAGGTAATAAATTAATTAAGACAACTCCTATGGCTCCTGCCGGTTGTCATATTCATCGACATGCAAGTCGTGATTCCTATTACAAGAACATGATCAATCTCATACATCACATATATCATTCATCACATCCTTTTGGCCATATCACATCACACGGCATATGCTGCAAAAACAAGTTAGACGTCCTCTAATTGTTGTTGCAAGTTTTTACATGGCTGCTATAAGTTTCTAGCAAGAATGTTTCTTACCTACGCCAAAACCACAACGTGAATTGCCAATTTATATTTACCCTTCATAAGGACCCTGTTCATCGAATCCGATCCGACTAAAGTGGGAGAGACAGACACCCGCCAGCCACCTTATGCAACTAGTGCATGTCAGTCGGTGGAACCGGTCTCACGTAAGCGTACGTGTAAGGTTGGTCCGGGCCGCTTCATCCCACAATGCCGCCGAATCAAGATAAGACTAGTAACAGCAAGTAAATTGACAAAATCGACACCCACAACTACTTTGTGTTCTACTCGTGCATAGAAACTACGCATAGACCTAGCTCATGATGCCACTGTTGGGGAACGTAGCAGAAATTCAAAATTTTCTACGCAACACCAAGATCAATCTATGGAGTAATCTAGCAACGAGGGAAGGAGAGTGCATCTACATACCCTTGTAGATCGCTAAGCGGAAGCGTTCAAGTGAACGGGGTTGATGGAGTCGTACTCGTCGTGATCCAAATCACCGATGATCCTAATGCCGAACGGGCGGCACCTCCGCGTTCAACACACATGCAGCCCGGTGACGTCTCCCATGCATTGATCCAGCAAGGAGAGAGGGAGAGGTTGGGGAAGACTCCGTCCAGCAGCAGCACGACGGCGTGGTGGTGGAGGAGGAGCGTGGCACTCCAGCAGGGCTTCACCAAGCACCGCAAGAGACGAGGATGGAGAGGGGTAGGGCTGCGCCAAGAAGGAGATGTTCTCGTCTGTATGGCAGCCCAAAACCCCACTATATATAGGGGAAAGGGAGGGGTTGTGCCCCCACCTAGGTTTCCACCCCTAGGGGTGGCGTCCAGCCCTAGATCCCATCTAGGGGGCGGCCAAGGGGGGGAGAGAGGGGGGCGCACCACTAGGTGGGCCTTAGGCCCATCTGAGCCTAGGGTTTCCCCTTTTTCCCTTCTCTCTTCGCCTTGGGCCCTGGTGGGGGGTGCACCAGCCCACTTGGGGCTGGTCCCCTCTCACACTTGGCCCATGCAACCCTCTGGGGCAGGTAGCCCCACCTGGTGGACCCCCGGGACCCTTCCGGTGGTCCCGGTACGTTACCAATAGCACCCGAAACTTTTCCGGTAACCAATACAGGACTTCCCATATATAAATCTTTACATCCTGAACATTCTGAAACTCCTCGTGACATCCGAGATCTCATCCGGGACTCCGAACAACATTCGGTAACCACATACAAACTTGCTTTATAACCCTAGCGTCATCGAACCTTAAGTGTGTAGACCCTACGGGTTCGGGAACCATGCAGACATGACCGAGACGTTCTCCGGTCAATAACCAACAGCGGGATCTGGATACCCATGTTGGTTCCCACATGTTCCACGATGATCTCATCGGATGAACCACGATGTCGAGGATTCGATCAATCCCGTATGCAATTCCCTTTGTCTAGCGGTATTGTACTTGCCCGAGATTCGATCGTCGGTATCCCGATACCTTGTTCAATCTCATTACCGGCAAGTCTCTTTACTCGTTCCATAACACATCATCCCGTGATCAACTCCTTGGTCACATTGTGCACATTATGATGATGTCCTACCGAGTGGGCCCAGAGATACCTCTCCGTCACACGGAGTGAGAAATCCCAGTCTCGATTCGTGCCAACCCAACACACTTTTGGAGATACCCGTAGTGCACCTTTATAGCCACCCAGTTACGTTGTGACGTTTGGCACACCCAAAGCATTCCTACGGTATCCGGGAGTTGCACAATCTCATGATCTAAGGAAATTATACTTGACATTTAGAAAAGCTTTAGCATACGAACTATACGATCTTGTGCTAGGCTTAGGATTGGGTCTTGTCCATCACATCATTCGCCTAATGATGTGATCCCGTTATGAACGACATCCAATGTCCATGGTCAGGAAACCATAACCATCTATTTGATCAACGAGCTAGTCAACGAGAGGCTTACTAGGGACATGGTGTTGTCTATGTATCCACACATGTATCTGAGTTTCCTATCAATACAATTCTAGCATGGATAATAAATGATTATCATGAACAAGGAAATATAATAATAACCAGTTTATTATTGCCTCTAGGGCATATTTCCAACAGCTCAGGGGCACAGGGTGTCCGGCCTCAGCATACTGAGACCGGAACACCTTCTCCGTCGAGCTGCCCTCCTCGGCACTGTAGAATGCGGCGGCATCGGATACGCTACGGGGAAGATCTGCGAATGCCCCTGGAGAGCTCCGGATTCGGGTAAGTAACAAGTAGCTTACTTTTGTCTGTCTGCTTTGCATATAGAATGCCTTACCCGCCGCTATCTTTTTCACCGCATCCAACTCCTGAAAGGCCTTGTGGGATTCGGCCTTGGCAGACTTGGCAGTTTTGATGGCCGTCGCGAGCTCGGATGCTTGCGTCTTCGAGTCAAGCTCCAAACTCTCATGTTACTTCATGAGAGCCTGAAGCTCTTGCCGCGCCTCGCCGACCTGCGCCTCAAATTTCTCCCGCTCGATGCGCTCCAAGGCTGCTCTCTTCTCGGCCTCGGACAGCGCCTGCTTAAGGGTCGCCACCTCTGTTGTGGACCCTACAATAAGCAGCATAACCCTGTCATTTTTTGCAATTGCATCTTTTTATATATTTTTTTTCTATAAGGTATCTCTTACCTTCTTTCTCCTCAAGTTGCCGCTTGGCAAGGACGAGTTCTTGCTCGGACCGCTCGAGGCCCTGCTTCAGGGCGCCCACCTCCGCAATCAGTGCGGCGGTCGCCAGTAACGAAGCCTACATACGCATATCGACTCTTTTTTGTTAGACTCCTGCGAAATTTATTAGATCCTCTATTCGGCTTTTCTTTCCGAACGCCAAACAGAGCATCAGGGGCTACTGTCTATGTGGTAATATTCTTACATATTTTTTACTTACCTCAAAGCCTGTTAGAAGGCTAGCACAAGCTTCAGTCAGTCCGCTCCTGGCGGACTGAACCTTCTGGATCACCGTACTCATGATAGTACGGTGCTCCTCGTCGATGGAGGCGCCCTTAAGCACCTCCAACAGATTGTCCGGCGCCTCCGGTTGGACGAAGGCCGCCGGCTTAGTAGGCTTGCTTCTCTTAGAAGGAGGTCGCCTGCCGAAGTCCGGAACCGTTGAGGATTCCGGCGCGATGTCCGGCACAAAGCCGGACTTGGAGCACTGGGGGGTCTTGTCCCCTTTACTCCCGGAGTCCGGGAGGTCGCCTCGCGGATCCTCGGACCACCTCCTCTTGGCCCCGAGCTTGTTCCGACGCCACTTCGGCGTCGTCCGCAGTATAGGGGGAGGCAGCGGGCGGAACTGAATTCACGTCCGATGAATCCAGGGAGCCGCTCAACGACTCGTCGAGCCCGTCCTTGGGCGGGCTGCATGATTATATTCGACATTAGGGAAAACTATGCAACAAAGGAATATCATGAGTTACTCTGGTATCCGAATACTTATGATTCCGCCGGGCGTTTGGCCCTGTGCGGCCACTCTTCTTCGCCCTCGTTGGCGTCGGTGGAGTGGTCCGGAGGGAGGGTCTTCCCCTTCTTGGACCCTTCGGCCTCCCCCGTTGGGGCGGCCTTCCTCTTCTTTCCTCCCCCCGCTGGAGGGGGAGAGGACTCTTCTTCCTCCTCCTCGTCTTCACGGGAGGAGTGCGTCTCGGATTCGTCGGATGATGAATCCGACACCTCCAGACGCCGGGCACTCTTTCGAGTCCCTGTGGCCTTCTTCTTGGCCTTCTTCTCCGGCACCATGTAAGGTGCCGGAACCAGCAGCTTCGCTAAACGAGCATTAGCTGGGTCTTCGGGCAAAGGGGCCAGACAGTCGATCTGTCCGGACTTCACCTGTCAATCCTGTCAAAGGAAAGGGTGTTTAAATCCTGCATAGAGTCAAACTATGAAAAACTAATATCTTGTAAAAGGTAAAAATATCTTACCTCGCCAGCGTGACGCTGCACGCTGAATCCGCGGTCCTCGGAAGCGGATGCAGGAGCCTCAGCGCCTTTGAATAGCACCCTCTAGACATCTTCGTACGTCGTGTCGAAGAGCCTGTTCAGGATTGGGTGCTGCGCCGGGTCAAACTCCCACAGATTGAAATCCCGCTATTGACACGGGAGGATCCGGCGGACGAGCATAACCTAGACTACATTGACAAGCTTTAGCTGCTTGTTCACCAGGGTTTGGATGCATTTTTGCAGTCTGGTCACCTCGTCTTTGTTGCCCCAGGCCCATCTCCTTCCAAGATGTGAGCCGCGTAGGGGGTCCGGACCGGAACTCAGGGGCTGCGATCCATTTCAGGTCGCGCGGCTCGGTGATGTAAAACCACCCTGACTGCCACCCCTTCAGGGTCTCCACAAAGGAGCCCTCGAGCCATAGGACGTTGGCCATCTTGCCCGCCATGGCGCCTCCGCACTCCGCCTGGTTGCCACGCACCACCTTCGGCTTGATGTTGAAGGTCTTGAGCCATAGGCCGAAATGGGGGCGGATGCAGAGGAAAGCCTCGCACATGATGATAAACGCCGATATGTTGAGGACGAAGTTCGGGGCCAGATCGTGGAAATCTAGGCCATAGTAGAACATGAGCCCCCGGACGAATGGGTGGAGAGGAAAACCCAGTCCGCGGAGGAAGTGGGGAAGGAATACAACCCTCTCATGGGGCCTTGGGGTGGGGAGGAGCTGCCCCTTTTTGGGAAGCCAGTGCGCGATGTCGTTAGACAAGTATCCGGCCTTCCTCAGTTTTTTGATATGGCCCTCCGTGACGGAGGAGACCATCCACTTGCCTCCCGCTCCGGATATGGCTGGAGAAGGTTGAGGTGGGAAGTGCGTGTTGGAAATATGCCCTAGAGGCAATAATAAAAGCATTATTATTATATTTCCTTATTCATGATAATTGTCTTTATTCGTGCTATAATTGTGTTATCCGGAAATCATAATACATGTGTGAATAACAGACAACAAACATGTCCCTAGTGAGCCTCTAGTTGACTAGCTTGTTGATCAACAGATAGTCATGGTTTCCTGACTATGGACATTGGATGTCATCGATAACGGGATCACATCATTAGGAGAATGATGTGATGGACAAGACACAATCCTAAACATAGCATAAGATCGCATAGTTCGTTTGCTAGAGTTTTCCAATGTCAAGTATCCTTTCCTTAGACCATGAGATCGTGTAACTCCCGGATACCGTAGGAGTGCTTTGGGTGTGCCAAACATCACAACGTAACTGGGTGACTATAAAAGTATACTATGGGTATCTCTGAAAGTGTCTATTGGGTTACATGGATCGAGACTGGGATTTGTCACTCCGCTTGACGGAGAGGTATCACCGGGCCCTCTCGGTAATGCATCATCACAATGAGCTCAAGGTCATCAAAGTGTTTGATCACGGGATCATGCATTACGGTAACGAGAAAAGTGACTTGCCGATAACGAGATTGAACGAGGTATTGGGATACCGACGATCGAATCTCGGGCAAGTAAAATACCGATTGACAAAGGGAATCGTATACGGGATTAATTGAATCCTCGACATCGTGGTTCATCCGATGAGATCATCGTGGAGCATGTGGGAGCCAACATGGGTATCCAGATCCCGCTGTTGGTTATTGCCCGAGAGCCGTCTCGGTCATGTCTGCATGTCTCCCGAACCCGTAGGGTCTACACACTTAAGGTTCGGTGACGCTAGGGTTGTGAAGATATGTATGTGCAGTAACCCGAATGTTGTTCGGAGTCCCGGATGAGATCCCGGACGTCACGAGGAGTTCCGGAATGGTCCGGAGGTAAAGAATTATATATAGGAAGTGCTATTTTGGCCATCGGGACAAATTTTGGTGTTATCGGTACTGTACCGGGACCACCAGAGGGGTCCCGGGTGTCCACCAGGTGGGGCCACCTGCCTTGGTGGGCCACATGGGCCTTAGCGGGTGCGCTTTGGCCTGCTTGGGCCAAGGGGAACCAGCCCCAAGGGCCCATGCGCCAAGGAGGCTTGGAGAGGGAGAGTCCAAAGAAGGGAAGGCACCTCCGAGGTGCCTTGGGGAGGATGGACTCCTCCCCCCTCTTGGCCGCACCCCTTCCTTGGAGGAAGGGGCAAGGCTGCGCCCTCCCCCCCTCTAATGCACCTATATAAAGGGAGGGGAGGGAGGGGTGGCCGCACCCTTATGCCCTGGCACTCCCTCCTCCCTGCAACACCTCCTCCTCCTCCCGTAGTTGCTTAGCGAAGCCCTGCCGGAGTTCTGCTGCATCCACCACCACACCGTCGTGCTGGATCTTCCTCAACCTCTCCTTCCCCCTTGCTGGATCAAGAAGGAGGAGACATCTCCCATACCGTACGTGTGTTGAACGCGGAGGTGCTGTCCGTTCGGCACTAGATCATCGGTGAATTGGATCACGGCGAGTACGACTACCTCATCCACGTTCACTCGAACGCTTCCGTTGCGATCTACAAAGTGGTATGTAGATGCTATCTAATCTGAATACTCGTTGCTAGATGAACTCATAGATGGATCTTGGTGAAACCGTAGGAAAAAATTTTAATTTTCTGCAACGTTCCCCAACAGTGGCATCATGAGCTAGGTCTATGCGTAGTTCTTCTTGCGCGAGTAGAACACAATTTGTTGTGGGCGTAGATGTTGTCAATTCTTCTTGCCGTTACTAGTCATTCTTGATTCAGCGGTATTGTGGGATGAAGCGGCCCGGACCAACTTTACACGTACGCTTACGTGAGACCGGTTCCACCGACTAACATGCACTAGTTGCATAAGGTGGCTGGCGGGTGTCTGTCTCTCCTACTTTAGTTGGATCGGATTCGATGAACAGGGTCCTTATGAAGGGTAAATAGAGATTGACAATTCACGTTGTGGTTATTACGTAGGTAAGAAAACGTTCTTGCTAGAACCCTAATTCAGCCACGTAAAATTTGCAACAACAATTAGAGGACGTCTAACTTGTTTTTGCAGCAAGTGCTTTGTGATATGATATGGCCAAAGTTGTGATGAATGATGAATGATCTATATGTGATGTATGAGATGTTCATGCTATTGTAATAGGAATCACGACTTGCATGTCGATGAGTATGACAACCGGCAGGAGCCATAGGAGTTGTCTTTATTTTTTGTATGACCTGCGTGTCATTGAGAATCGCCATGTAAGTTACTTTACTTTATTGCTAAACGCGTTAGCCATAGTAGTAGAAGTAATAGTTGGCAAGCAACTTCATGGAGACACGATGATGAAGATCATGATGATGAAGATCATGGTGTCAAGCCGGTGACAAGATGATCATGGAGCCCCAAGATGAAGATCGAAGGAGCTATGTGATATTGGCCATATCATGTCATGTTTATTATTTGATTGCATGTGATGTTTATCATGTTTTGCATCTTGTTTACTTAGAACGACGGTAGTAAATAAGATGATCCCTCATAATAATTTCAAGAAAGTGTTCACCCTAACTGTGCACCGTTGCGACAGTTCGTTGTTTTGAAGCACCACGTGATGATCGGGTGTGATAGATTCTAATGTTCACATACAACGGGTGTAAGACAGATTTACACACGCAAAACACTTAGGTTGACTTGACGAGCCTAGCATGTACAGACATGGCCTCGGAACACAGAAGACCGAAAGGTCGAGCATGAGTCGTATAGAAGATACGATCAACATGAAGATGTTCACCGATGTTGACTAGTCCGTCTCACGTGATGATCGGACACGGCCTAGTTGACTCGGATCATGTAATACTTAGATGACTAGAAGAGGGATGTCTATCTAAGTGGGAGTTCATTAAATAATTTGATTAAATGAACTTTATTATCATGAACTTAGTCTAAATTTTACAATATGTCTTGTAGATCAAATGGCCAACGTAGTCCTCAACTTCAACGCGTTCCTAGAGAAAACCAAGCTGAAAGACGATGGTAGCAACTATACGGACTGGGTCCGGAACCTGAGGATTATCCTCATAGCTGCCAAGAAAGATTATGTCCTAAGAGCACCGCTGGGTGACACACCTATTCTCCCTCCAGAACAAGACGTTATGAACGCTTGGCAGTAACGCTGCGATGATTACCCCCTCGTTCAGTGTGGCATGCTTTACAGCTTAGAGCCGGGGCTCCAAAAGCGTTTTGAGAGACATGGAGCATATGAGATGTTCGAAGAGCTGAAAATGGTTTTCCAAGCTCATGCCCGGGTCGAGAGATATGAAGTCTCCGATAAATTCTTTAGCTGTAAGATGGAGGAAAATGGTTCTGTCAGTGAACACATGCTCAAAATGTCTGGGTTGCACAACCGCTTGACTCAACTGGAAGTTAATCTCCCGGATGAAGCGGTCATTGACAGAATCCTCCAGTCGCTTCCACCTAGCTACAAGAGCTTTGTGATGAACTACAATATGCAGGGGATGGTAAAGACCATTCCTGAAGTATATGCTATGCTAAAATCAGCAGAGGTAGAAATCAAGAAGGAGCATCAAGTGTTGATGGTGAATAAAACCACTAAGTAAAAAGAACTTCAAGAAGGACGGCAAGGAAGTTGCCGCGCCCGGTAAGCAAGTTGCCGGGAAGAAGCCAAAGAATGGACCCAAGCCCGAGACTGAGTGTTTTTACTGCAAGGGAAGTGGTCACTGGAAGCGGAACTGCCCCAAATACTTAGCGGACAAGAAGGCCGGCAAAACCAAAGGTATATGTGATATACATGTAATTGATGTGTACCTCACCAGTACTCGTAGTAGCTCTTGGGTATTTGATACCGGTGCAGTTGCTCACATTTGTAACTCAAAGCAGGAGCTGCGGATTAAACGGAGACTGGCGAAGGACGAGGTGACGATGCGCGTCGGGAATGGTTCCAAGGTCGATGTGATCGCCGTCGGCACGCTGCCTCTACATTTACCTACGGGATTAGTTTTAAACCTCAATAATTGTTATTTAGTGCCAAGTTTGAGCATGAACATTGTATCTGGATCTCGCATAATTCGAGATGGCTACTCATTTAAATCCGAGAATAATTGTTGTTCTATTTATATGAGAGATGTGTTTTATGGTCATGCTCCGATGGTTGATGGTTTATTCTTAATGAATCCCGTACGTGATGATACACATATTCATAGTGTGAATACCAAAAGAGTGAAAGTTGATAACAATAGTCTCACATATTTGTGGCACTGCCGCCTTGGTCACATAGGTGTCAAACGCATAAAGAAGCTCCATGCAGATGGACTTTTAGAGTCTCTTGATTATGAATCATTTGACACGTGCGAACCATGCCTCATGGGAAAAATGACCAAGACTCCGTTCTCAGGAACAATGGAGCGAGCAACCAACTTATTGGAAATCATACATACCGATGTATGCGGTCCAATGAGTGTTGAGGCTCGCGGTGGCTATCGTTATGTTCTCACCCTCACTGATGACTTGAGTAGATATGGATATGTCTACTTAATGAAACACAAGTCTGAGACCTTTGAAAAGTTCAAGGAATTTCAGAGTGAGGTTGAAAATCAACGTGATAGAAAGATCAAGTTTCTACGATCAGATCGTGGAGGAGAATACTTGAGTCACGAATTTGGCACACACTTAAGAAAATGTGGAATAGTTTCACAACTCACGCCGCCTGGAACACCTCAGCGTAATGGTGTGTCCGAACGTCGTAATCGCACTCTATTAGATATGGTGCGATCTATGATGTCTCTTACCGACTTACCGCTATCTTTTTGGGGCTATGCTTTAGAGACTGCCGCATTCACTTTAAATAGGGCTCCATCGAAATCCGTTGAGACGACACCGTATGAATTATGGTTTGGGAAGAAACCTAAGCTGTCGTTTCTAAAAGTTTGGGGATGCGATGCTTATGTCAAGAAACTACAACCTGAAAAGCTCGAACCCAAATCGGAAAAATGCGTCTTCATAGGATACCCGAAAGAAACTGTTGGGTATACCTTCTACCTCAGATCCGAAGGCAAGATCTTTGTTGCCAAGAATGGATCCTTTCTGGAGAAAGAGTTTCTCTCGAAAGAAATAAGTGGGAGGAAAGTAGAACTTGATGAAGTATTACCTCTTGAACCGGAAAATGGCGAAACTCAAGAAAACGTTTCTGAGGTGCCTGCACCGACTAGAGAGGAAATTAATGATGATGATCAAGATGCTTCTGATCAAGCTCCTACTGAAATTCGAAGGTCCACAAGGACACGTTCCGCACCAGAGTGGTACGGGAACCCTGTCTTGGAAATCATGTTGTTAGACAACGGTGAACCTTCGAACTATGAGGAAGCAATGGCGGGCCCGGATTCCGACAAATGGCTGGAAGCCATGAAATCCGAGATAGGATCCATGTATGAAAACGAAGTATGGACTTTGACTGACTTGCCCGTTGAACGGCGAGCCATAGAAAATAAATGGATCTTTAAGAAGAAGACAGACGCGGATGGTAATGTGACCATCTATAAAGCTCGGCTTGTCGCTAAGGGTTATCGACAAGTTCAAGGGGTTGACTACGATGAGACTTTCTCACCGGTAGCGAAGCTGAAGTCCGTCAGAATCATGTTAGCAATTGCCGCATACTATGATTATGAAATATGGCAAATGGACGTCAAAACGGCATTCCTTAATGGTTTCCTTAAGGAAGAATTGTATATGATACAGCCGGAAGGTTTTGTCGATCCTAAGAAGGCTGACAAGGTATGCAAGCTCCAACGCTCGATTTATGGGCTGGTGCAAGCATCTCGGAGTTGGAACATTCGCTTTGATGAGATGATCAAAGCGTTTGGGTTTACACAGACTTATGGAGAAGCCTGTGTTTACAAGAAAGTGAGTGGGAGCTCTGTAGCATTTCTCATATTATATGTAGACGACATACTTTTGATGGGAAATGATATAGAACTCTTGGATAGCATTAAGGCCTACTTGAATAAGAGTTTTTCAATGAAGGACCTTGGAGAAGCTGCTTATATATTAGGCATCAAAATCTATAGAGATAGATCGAGACGCCTCATAGGTCTTTCACAAAGCACATACCTTGATAAAATATTGAAGAAGTTCAATATGGATCAATCTAAGAAAGGGTTCTTACCTGTATTACAAGGTGTGAAATTGAGCTCAGCTCAATGTCCGACCACGGCAGAAGATATAGAAGAGATGAGCGTCATCCCCTATGCCTCAGCCATAGGTTCTATTATGTATGCCATGCTGTGTACCAGACCTGATGTAAACCTTGCCGTAAGTTTGGTAGGTAGGTACCAAAGTAATCCCGGCAAGGAACACTGGACAGCGGTCAAGAATATCCTGAAGTACCTGAAAAGGACCAAGGAAATGTTTCTCGTTTATGGAGGTGACGAAGAGCTCGTCGTAAAAGGTTACGTCGACGCTAGCTTCGACACAGATCTGGATGACTCTAAGTCACAAACCGGATACGTGTATATTTTGAATGGTGGGGCAGTAAGCTGGTGCAGTTGCAAGCAAAGCGTCGTGGCGGGATCTACATGTGAAGCGGAGTACATGGCAGCCTCGGAGGCAGCACATGAAGCAATTTGGGTGAAGGAGTTCATCACCGACCTCGGAGTCATACCCAATGCGTCGGGGCCAATCAAGCTCTTCTGTGACAACACTGGAGCTATTGCACTTGCAAAGGAGCCCAGGTTTCACAAGAAGACTAGGCACATCAAGCGTCGCTTCAACTCCATTCGTGAAAATGTTCAAGATGGAGACATAGAAATTTGTAAAGTGCACACGGATCTGAATGTCGCAGATCCATTGACTAAACCTCTCCCTAAGGCAAAACATGATCAGCACCAGAACTCTATGGGTGTTCGATTCATCACAATGTAACTAGATTATTGACTCTAGTGCAAGTGGGAGACTGTTGGAAATATGCCCTAGAGGCAATAATAAAAGCATTATTATTATATTTCCTTATTCATGATAATTGTCTTTATTCGTGCTATAATTGTGTTATCCGGAAATCGTAATACATGTGTGAATAACAGACAACAAACATGTCCCTAGTGAGCCTCTAGTTGACTAGCTTGTTGATCGACAGATAGTCATGGTTTCCTGACTATGGACATTGGATGTCATCGATAACGGGATCACATCATTAGGAGAATGATGTGATGGACAAGACCCAATCCTAAACATAGCATAAGATCGCATAGTTCGTTTGCTAGAGTTTTCCAATGTCAAGTATCCTTTCCTTAGACCATGAGATCGTGTAACTCCCGGATACCGTAGGAGTGCTTTGGGTGTGCCAAACGTCACAACGTAACTGGGTGACTATAAAAGTATACTACGGGTATCTCTGAAAGTGTCTGTTGGGTTACATGGATCGAGACTGGGATTTGTCACTCCGCTTGACGGAGAGGTATCACCGGGCCCTCTCGGTAATGCATCATCACAATGAGCTCAAGGTGATCAAAGTGTTTGATCACGGGATCATGCATTACGGTAACGAGAAAAGTGACTTGCCGATAACGAGATTGAACGAGGTACTGGGATACCGACGATCGAATCTCGGGCAAGTAAAATACCGATTGACAAAGGGAATCGTATACGGGATTAATTGAATCCTCGACATCATGGTTCATCCGATGAGATCATCGTGGAGCATGTGGGAGCCAACATGGGTATCCAGATCCCGCTGTTGGTTATTGCCCGAGAGCCGTCTCGGTAATGTCTGCATGTCTCCCGAACCCGTAGGGTCTACACACTTAAGGTTCGGTGACGCTAGGGTTGTGAAGATATGTATGTGCAGTAACCCGAATGTTGTTCGGAGTCCCGGATGAGATCCCGGACATCACGAGGAGTTCCGGAATGGTCCGGAGGTAAAGAATTATATATAGGAAGTGCTATTTTGGCCATCGGGACAAATTTCGGTGTTATCGGTATTGTACCGGGACCACCGGAGGGGTCCCGGGGGTCCACCAGGTGGGGCCACCTGCCTTGGTGGGCCACATGGGCCTTAGGGGGTGTGCCTTGGCCTGCTTGGGCCAAGGGGAACCAGCCCCAAGGGCCCATGCGCCAAGGAGGCTTGGAGAGGGAGAGTCCAAAGAGGGGAAGGCACCTCCGAGGTGCCTTGGGGAGGATGGACTCCTCCCCCCCTCTTGGCCGCACCCCTTCCTTGGAGGAAGGGGCAAGGCTGCGCCCTCCCCCCCTCTAATGCACCTATATAAAGGGAGGGGAGGGAGGGGTGGCCGCACCCTTATGCCCTGGCACTCCCTCCTCCCTGCAACACCTCCTCCTCCTCCCGTAGTTGCTTAGCGAAGCCCTGCCGGAGTTCTGCTGCATCCACCACCACACCGTCGTGCTGGATCTTCCTCAACCTCTCCTTCCCCCTTGCTGGATCAAGAAGGAGGAGACGTCTCCCGTCCCGTACGTGTGTTGAACGCGGAGGTGTTGTCCGTTCGGCACTAGATCATCGGTGAATTGGATCACGGCGAGTACGACTACCTCATCCACGTTCACTCGAACGCTTCCGTTGCGATCTACAAAGTGGTATGTAGATGCTATCTAATCTGAATACTCGTTGCTAGATGAACTCATAGATGGATCTTGGTGAAACCGTAGGAAAAATTTTAATTTTCTGCAACGTTCCCCAACAGTGCGGGCTTGGGCGCTGGAGCTCGAGGGCGCGGAAGATGGATAGGCAAAGGAGGAAGAAGGCGTAGGTAAAAAGGTGGATCCTTATCCCCTTATATGGGCGGATGCGACTATGCGTCCCCACCAGCCTGGTAAAACTCGCTTATCTCCCAAGCGCCGTGATAAATGGCGCGGTTGGGTTACCCACGTCCGTATTGATGAGAATCCCGTAAATAAGGGGACACAATCTCTGCTTTGACAAGACGTGCCAAGGAAACCGCCTCGCAAAATGCGCTGCGGTGGGGAAGTAAAAATGATTCGAATAAAGGACTTGGCCGTAACGTGATGTCACGCTACGGAATACGTCAGCAGATTAGATTTGTGTTAATATTATTCTCTCTATGGCAATATGTGGAAACTTATTTTGCAGAGTCGGACACTACCCTTAGTGTTTACAATCTTTTATGAAGTACTTGGAGGAGGAACCCGCCTTGCAATGCCGAAGACAATCTGCGCGCCGGACTCGTCGTCATTGAAGCCTGGTTCAGGGGCTACTGAGGGAGTCCTGGATTAGGGGGTGTCCGGGTGGCCGGACTATACCATCAGCCGGACTCCTGGACTATGAAGATACAAGATTGAAGACTTCGTCCTGTGTCCGGAAGGGACTTTCCTTGGCGTGGAAGGCAAGCTTGGCGATGCGGATATTTAGATCTCCTACCGTTGTAACCGACTTTGTGTAACCCTAACCCTCTCCGGTGTCTATATAAACCGGAGGGTTTTAGTCCGTAGGACAACACGACATACAACAATCATACCATAGGCTAGCTTCTAGGGTTTTGCCTCCTTGATCTCGTGGTAGATCTACTCTTGTACTACCCATATCATCAATATTAATCAAGCAGGACGTAGGGTTTTACCTCCATCGAGAGGGCCCGAACCTGGGTAAAACTTCGTGTCCCTTGTCTCCTGTTACCATCCGCCTAGAAGCACAGTTCGAGACCCCCTACCCGAGATCCGTCGGTTTTGACACCGACACCATGAACAACTTTGCTGCTCAAGGGAACTCAGGTACGGATTGGATTTTTTATTCTGGTGCTTCTCGTCATATGTCTGCATCGAGTAATTTGCTTTCTTCTTGCACACCTTCGTCTTTTCCCTCTATTACTCTCGGTGTCTCGGTGATGGATCTTCTATTCATATTTACTGTGTCGGTCAGGCTCAAATACAATCCCCAACTAAGCCTTTGCTTCTTCATGATGTTCTTGTAGCTCCTGCTCTTATTAAAAATCTGATTTCTGTTCGCCAAATCACCACTGATAATCTTGTTTCTGTTGAGTTTGACCCCTTTGGTTTGTCTGTGAAAGACTACCGGACCAAGGCCGAGATTGCTTGATTCAATAGCTCCAGTGATTTATATTCTCTCCATGGTGTTCCGGCCACTGCTCCTCCAACATCTATGGCAGCCTCTGTTGATCTGTGGCACCAACGTCTCGGCCATCCCAATAAAAATGTGTTATCCACACTTCCTAGTGATTTTTCAGTACCTCGTCATAGAGACACTCATAATTCTTCTATGTGTCAATCATGTCAATTGGGCAAACATGTTCACCTTCCCTTTAGTTCCTCTCAATCCTCTAGTACTTTTCCTTTTGAATTACTTCATTGTGATCTTTGGACATCACCAATAGAAAGTGTATCTGGTTTTAAGTATTATCTCGTGATTCTTGATGATTTTACTCATTATGTTTGGACTTTCCTTTACGCAACAAATCCGACATTCATAATATATTCCTTAACTTTCAGCACTATGTCTTGGTCCACTTTTTCCTCCCTATAAGATTTATACAATGTGATAATGGTCGTGAATTTGACAACTTTAAAAATCAAAATTTATTTCTACAACATGGAATTCTCTTGCGTTTCTCCTGTCCTTATACCTCCCCTCAAAACGGCAAAGCCGAGCGTTCTCTTCGTACTCTCAATGACATCATTTGCACTTTGCTTGTTCACTCTTCTCTGCCTCCGACGTTATGGGCCGAGGCCCTCCACATGGCCACATATTTGCTCAATATGTGTCCATCTAGGGTTTTCTGACGAGCACAAGGGTTATCGTTGTCTAGATCTTGTTAGTGGTTGTGTTCATGTGTCTCGTCATGTAACATTTGCTGAAATCATTTTCCCTTTTTTGAGCGTCAACAATTAGATCCCAAATCACCCACGCCATCCACTAGTCCCTCTCATCGCAATCATCTTCCCTTCTTTCACCCACCGACCTATCCAGCGAAACCAGCCATAGTAGCGGATCCTGCCGCCACCACTTCTGTCATCACCTCTGTCCCGGCAGAGGAAAACACATTACACTCTGACGCGGCAGACCTCGTGTTGCCGCAGTCTTCACCGCCATCTCCCGCGTCTGCTTCCTCTGCTGCGCCAGACGCATCCACCACATCTTCCCCCACTCCTCCTGCTCATGCTATTCTCGTTCAGCTCCTACTAACGATCATACCATGCGCACACGTGCCAAGTCCGGGTTTCATTTACCTGCAAAAGATTGTCTCAATCTTCATGCATCTATATCTCCTTCCTCTCTACCAAAATCTTAGAAATCAGCTCTTCTAGATCCGAATTGGGCCGCGGCTATGAAAGATGAATATGATGCCCTTCTGCAGAATAACACGTGGCAGTTAGTTCCTCGTCCTTCCAATACAAATATCGTTTCAGGAAAATGGGTTTTTCGCCATAAATTTAATTCTGATGGGAGTCTTGCACGTTATAAGGATCGATGGGTATGTCGTGGTTACTCTCAGCAACATGGCATCGACTATGATGAGACTTTCTCTCCAGATGTCAAGCCCAGCACTATTCGCACTGTCCTTAGCATCGCCATCTTTTTTTCCTGGCCAATTCATCAACTAGATGTCAAACATGCTTTTCTTCATGGCTCTCTTCAAGAAACAGTCTATTGACAACAACTTCTTGGCTTCGAACATTCCTTCTATTCTAATCATGTTTGTCTTCTTAACAAATCTCTTTATGGTCTTAAACAAGCACCACGTGCCTGGTTCCAATGCTTTTCTACTTACGCTCAAACCATCAGTTTTACCCCTTCCCGTTCTGACACTTCACTATTCACCTTTCATCACAACACCAACACTGCTTACCTTCTTTTATATGTTGATGATATTATCCTCATAGCTTCCTCACAACAATTTTTAGATCATATTATCTATCTTCTTCGCCACGAATTCTCTATGACCGGTTTAGGTCTTCTTCATCACTTCTTAGGTATTGCTGTTATCCGTGACTCCTCTTGTCTTTTCTTGTCTCAACGTCAGTACACTATGGATCTTCTTTCTCGTGCTGGTATGTTTGATTGTCAAACTTCCCGTACCCCTGTTGATACAGGTTCCAAACTCTCTGCCGACGGTGATCCTTTCTCTGATCCTTCTCTTTATCGTAGTCTTACCGGTGCACTTTAGTATCTCACTCTCACTCGTCCTGAAATTTCTTTTGCTGCCCAACAAGCTTGTTTATACATGCACGATCCTCGTATTCCACACTACAATCATGTCAAACGTATTCTTCGGTATCTCAAAGGCACACTAGACTTAGGTCTTCATATCAACAACTCCTCTCCCACCTCCTTGACAGCTTACTCTGATGCAGACTGGACTGGTTGTCCAGATACTTGTAGGTCCACATCCGGATTTTGTGTTTTTCTTGGTAACAATTTGGTTTCTTGGTCTTCAAAAAGGCAGGTTACGGTCTCCCGCTCGTCTGCTGAAGCTGAGTACCGCGCTGTGGCTCATGCGGTTGCTGAAACGGTTTGGTTGCGCCAGTTGCTGTCGGAGTTGCACCGTCCTATTGAGCAAGCTACCATTGTTTACTGTGATAATATTTCAGCTGTCTACATGTCAGGGAATCTGGTTCAACACCGTCGCACCAAGCATATTGAGATCGACATTCATTTTGTTCGAGAGAAGGTGGCTCTCGGTCAAGTTCGCGTTCTCCACGTGCCTACTTCTGCTCAGTTCACTGATATCTTTACTAAAGGCCTAGCGACTACTCCGTTTCAAGACATTCGTTTCAGTCTCAACGTCGTCGAGCCTACCGTGACACTGCGGGGGGATGTTAGAATACAACTTGTAATAGGATTAGGACTCCTACTCGGTTTGTAATAGGGCTAGGTCAAGTGCCTTGGCTCTTATATATACCTCTTGTACTGGCACAATATTGCATCAATAATTATTCAATACAATTCTACACACCGTGTTCGCGTACGTAGCCTCACGTTTGTTCCAACACCTAGAAGCGCAAAGCAACATGCCATAGTATGCAAGTAGCTAGTTCTCCGCACCAATCTTGTGTTTACAAAAGGATTCTGGTTGGGTGATACCAGTCAAGCGACCGGCTACAAACACATAACTAACAAATCTATCCGATGTCTCATTTGAAACTAGCTTAGATGTAGTGCACTAGATGATGCACATGTTATAATGCCTATACTGGCTAACTTAGAAAATCAACTCATGATTGCATCGTCGTTGTGTTGTCAAGTTTGTGAACTACGTATCCCGGGGCATTTACCATGCCACTAGCAATTTCCCGCTAAATCGCATCGCTAAGATTATACAATATGTTGCTTTGGACGAAAATATGTATCATTGGTACATAAGTAGAATTCTGGTAGAAGTAAAATTTGGTGTGTTTTGTCTATGAGAACGTGTCTGAAGGGAAGGCACATGGGTCGATAACATCAATATCAAAGATTTGGAGGAGCGCTAACAAATACTCCTATATGTTAGTTGAATGTATGATTCATACTACTATCAATGATTATTAGGTGTATAGGTATAGATGCTTTATTTATAAGAGCCTATTTGTATCTAGTATCTTATTTGCAAACGAGTTTATATACGTCGATAATGATGCTCCTATTGTAATGCATTTCGTGGCTAGTCAAGAAAATGAACCCCGTGGGATATGATTGTCATTGCGTTGTATTGTATGTCAATTATGTATCTCTCTCCATTTACCGTGCTGCTTGCAATTTCCTAGTGCCTCGCATGCCCACGAGTAGATGATATTCCATTTTGCACAAGAATATGTATCATGTGTTATACATATGGAATCCATGTAAAAGCGTAGCTCCGTGTCTTTTGGCTTGGAGAGTGTGTTTGAGGAAAAGAAAAATGTGTCAAGAAAATCGATACCATATATGAGAAGGAGCACTGAAAAATATTTATATATTAGTGGAATGTATGGTTCGTACTGTGAACGACAATTAGGTGTATGAGGGGAGTAAAACCGCAGCAAGTGATACTAGCTCCACTGCTCAAGTGTATTTTCTTTTGTTAGCAGGCATCAAGGTAATTTATGTGACAGACACATGCATAGCACAAATAAAAGATAGTATAGATAGAAGTTCATTTTGATTAGGCCAGCACACTCTTCTTAAATATGATTTTTTTTTTTGGTACCATACTCTTATAACTTGGATACCCCTATTGGATAAAGGCACGTTATGATTTAGTAGCATGCAACCTGCTAACCCATGCAATTACGAATAAACAAGTCTTCTTCAATATGTACAAGTCCTAGGGGGATATGAATCACAACCGGATAGAATGGACGATGAAGTTTCAGTCTCAAAGAAAGAAGGTCGCCCTTGTTTGCGGGAGCCTCATCTCCTACTGCATGGCGTCCATGGCACTGCAGACAACGTTTCTTGTACAGAAATGATACTTGATCGCCATATCAGTCTCGTGTTCACGAGGTTTGATGGTGATGTATACTTCCCAATGCCTTCAATGTCTACAAGCAATGAAACAGCCCAAGGCGAATGGCAATATAGTAGTATACAACGAAATGCTAAGGCTGACGACATAGACCAACAATGCCAGAGGAGGAACTCCGTATAAATATACAGGGAAGATCCAGATCCTCTGCTATCGTGATGCAATAAGTAAGGTAGATGGCAAGGACTCAGTCAGATGTATATATGAAGGCATAGAACAAACTCGTTCGAGTAACAGTACAAATGTTCAATACTTCACGGGTACAATAACAACAACAACAAAAAACAACAAAGCAGCTAGTGCTTATTGTAACTTTCTGCCGCAAGCTCGGCATTATGTAAAGCCTCGTTTTGCTAGCTCGGGTTTAAATCAAGCCGCGTTTCGATCATCACGAAGTCGGTCGGTTACAAACTGATGGCAGGGAACTCACATCCAATGCCTAGTTTACAAAGGTACTAGGACCACCTCTTGCTAAGTAGTTTTGATACTGTTAGGTCCGTATCACCGAATCCATCCATGACGGCCTTCGCGGAGTGAAATTCTGCTCTAGCAGTTAGGCTGGGAAGGGCAGACAGAAGTAAGATAACAAGCAACATAATTCAGTACTGACTACTGAAGATGAAATCAGTCACCTGCTTCGGACAACTATGCACGGCATGCCAATGCGCTCAGCTGCGATGACGCTGGGTTGGCTACCCGCTACAAGGATGCAGTTTTGCACATCGCATCCCACATATTCGGCCCCAGCTCGCAGCGTGGCTATTATCTTCTCAGAACTGAGTCGTGATTGAACAGTGAATTCCAGATATATTACTCCAGTGCAAGAAAATAATGCTTAATCCGCGGATAGTATTAACCTTTTAGATGCTGTGTTAATGTCAACGCTGAGTTTTAGAAGTGATGCAACCTCTTCTGCTATCCTCTGTTTCTCTGCAGAAGCTGTCACAACCCAGCATATGGAAATAAGTTTGGATGGCACTAGCGCTGCTAACTAGAAACAAGAATGCAATTGCTCTAATTAGTAAATGCTCACCAGCCTTTTGTACTTCCTTGGTAAGTTGTTCATCCAAACTGGAGGCAACTCCTTCACCAAGAACAAGCTGCCCATAAAGGCTTCTTTCAACCTCCTTTTTTCCAACAATGTTTATTTTTGACGTTCTCTCAGGGCCTAACTTTTCAACTATTGATCTGCAGTGCGAAAAGAAATCCACAAACAGTGTTTACTGGATATCATTACCATGAACACAGTGCCAAGCTTAGTTTGAAACAAATGCAAGTGTTGACATGGAAAACAATTCTCCCCAAAAAAGAGATATAACAAAAGAGCAAGTAAACATTACACCAAACCTTGAAATCTTCTCTCCATTTCTGCCATACGTTGCCAATATGGCTACAGGCACACCCTCACTAAGTGCATCATCGATGAACCTTCAAATTATTTTCATACACAATATCAGACATCAGGTAACTTAATGTCAAGGAAAGAGTCATTCATAGGGCAAACACAAGGCACATAAAAGAGATGATAACTGCACAAATGAATGCATAACATAGTAGTGGGGATAGAAATTATTTATTTACATTAAAGCATGCTGAATGGGTAAGAACATGCAGAAACTTTTGAGTATATGTGTTATGACTACAATCCCTTATTGCATATAACAGCAAACACCTCACATACAATGCAATGTATTTATCCAATACCGCATAATTCATTGAAATTTCGGAAGGCGGAAAAAGAGCTCATGGCTTCTTACAGTTAATTCATGATATCCTGAAAGTGCTCATCAATCATAACTCAAACTCTCTTGGAACTGTTTCTCTATAAGGGTTTGCAACAAATATAGATACACAGAAACAGTTAACATACTTCTCAACTCCAGGACGCAGTGGTAAGTCATCAGAACCAGAGAGCTTTTCCAAAGCTTTCAACTATGAGAAGAATAAATCTATTAGCCTTTTGGTCTGAGGTGTAAAACTAAACTCGTAAATTTGTTTCAAAATCAAACTGTAAATTAGATCACTGAAGGACAGAAACCATTTAGCCATTTCGGTCTCGGGTGTAAAATTAAACTCACATATATTCAAGATCAACCGTAAATTAGAAGCAAACATAAAACTGAGCACACTGAACAGGAAATAAGTAATTTAACCCTGTTTTAAGGGTATTATTCAAATCCGGTGCCTTCCAGACTCCCAGTTGTAACTTGTAAATATCAGTTTGGGCACCTTCCTTAGCAGAACTAGGGATGATATACCCATGAGAATGAGGATATTGACTGAATACAGTTAGTTTCTAAACGTGAAACAAGGTGAATCACATTTCCAAATTTCATTTGGAATCAAGATAGGAGCCTATGATCAAAATTTTAAAAGCAGGCAGGTGATATTTTTCTAGATAATATTTTAGGTACATGCATTAGAGTAAAGCTGCTAAAGAATGGTTGGTAAAATATATATCTACCTTCTCACTAAGAACACGTTTTGTAAATGACCCTTTCTCACTAGTTGGCAGAGATGTAGGCCAGCCAATCTGCATCAAATTGGGAGAAAGGGTGGAGATGAGTATGCATTTATTTCCAATGTTTCCATCCATCAGAAAATGTAATTAGTCAGGTCCACAACACTATGTTTAAAATATGAGCAGTTATGTTGTACAGGAGAAATAAATAAATAGTCCTATTTAACCAAGTAGGAAAGTTGGGAGAAGAAACAGAGGGTACCCTGTCAAAGAACAGCACCAGCATCCTTTCCTCGTCGCCACTAGATTTCCTAGAAAACTATGATGGTTTAGGAAAATAAATAAAGATGTGGATAAAATGGGAACAAATTCACATGCAGCCTAGTCCAAACATGTTTATAAAGGAGCGGGTAATAATCACTAGAAGCCACAGGATGGAACAAATAGACGAGGGGAATATTAAAATTAGTGATGTCAATGGTCAACCTGTGATACTCAGGTTCTATGAGGCTGAAGAATTCAATACGCACCTCACTAAATCAGCATATATTGGCTCTGTCCAATTCGCACAATCCAAGCCAAGATTTTGAAATGCTGATGAAAAAAAAAGTTGGATAGTGTTAAAACAATATGGCCAGTAAGAACGACACAAACTTGCACTTGCAAGATTTCTATTGTGTTAAACTCCTAGTCATACAGGTTTGATTTTATAGAGAACACTTATTCAATAGGCAAATACTGCACACTAATGCTGCCACATTGTCTACTCATTTCATGTTTTCCACTTAAATGTTGGCATGTCATAGACTAGAGAAAAATGAAGTATCAAACAAATTGAATAGTACTTGGTAAGGGCGTTAAGCAAAGATGTATATTTACATTGTCCGCACCTACATTGAAAGCTTGGCGGTAGCCGAAGCGGTAGACATCTGCAAGAACTCTGGAGGAAGATAGAAACACAGTATTCAATCAAAAAGCACAAAAGGGACAAACAGAGTTATCAGTACTCGTCAGGTAACAACAAACAAGTTACTACTACATGGCATGATAATAGCCAAAGTCAGTACTGGAATACAGCCAAAGTTAGTACCGGAATACCACAAACTGTTTAGCTGCCTTGAATAGGTGAACCCTACAGGCAACACATTTCCTCAACAGAATAAAGCTAATGAGAAATTGCTAGTGTTTGCACAAAGAATGAAATACGGCGCATTTTAAATCGATGTAATAGCGCAATCACAGTAACAAGATACGTCGTCGACTTCTAGCCTCAGGAGAACTTGTAACTCCTGCATTTCTCTACATTTACAGAGCAGCTCTATCCCATGTTTCCTACTTTATCCCTGTAGCCAGATGACTAGATGGGTAACAGCAATCTCTGCAGCTACAGAAACTGAATCAATATGTACAGTAGCAAACTACTAATCTGTGATACAGAAGCAGAGCAGGTCACACTTTTTGGGGATCCAAGGAGTGTTAGAATCCAAGAGCCAATCAGCAAAAAGGCAGGATTTTTGGGGGTCCTGACCCTTCCACTTCGAGAAGCACGGCGAGCCCCGGCTCGGCGGAGCCTCCCGATGGCGGGGAGGAGCACCGGAGCGGCATCGGCCGGAGACGGCGGGCTGAGCTCGGGGAGGCGGCCGCGCGGAGAGGGAGCCGGGTGGCGCTGGAGGAGGCGTGGAAGGAGGAAGGGGTCTTCCCGGGGTCCGTCGGGGGCGATGCCCGGAGCATGAGGCATCGGGCGGCGGCGGCGGCGGCCATGGCGGCGGAGGTGCGCAGTGAGGCGAGGCGAGGCGAGCTACCTGACGTGGAGATATTTGTTCGGTCGGACACTGGACTTGTGGACCCAACGTCAAGTGGAAGATATGCTCCAACTGAATTCCATTTCCTTTTTTTCTTCTTCTTAGAGATATTGTCAAATAGTTTGAAATGTGCTCAAATTTCGAATGCATAAGCTAATTTTATTTTTGTCTCTAAATTTTCAGATAACAGACTCTACATCAGAGCTAACTGAAGAAAATCTCAATCACTGGAGCTACTTTTTGGTTATAAACGTTGATACGATGCAAATTTAGCGAGGAAAAAAGGGGCACCGCAACTTCGTATTGGCAGAGGGAGAAACATTATCATCCATGAGAAACATATCCCAAATGCTAGTGCTGACGGAACTCCTCCCCGAAGCTTTGCTGGATCGGAGCCCGGGAAGCGTCATCGAGCTGAACGTGTGCCAAGAACTCGGAGGTGTCGGAGTAATGGTGCTTCGATCGGTTGGACCGGGAAGACGTACGACTACTTCCTCTACGTTGTGTCAACGCTTCCGCTTCGGTCTGCGAGGGTACGTAGACAACAGTCTCCCCTCTCGTTGCTATGCATCACCATGATCTTGCGTGTGCGTACGAATTTTTTTGAAATTACTATGTTCCCTACATTAATCACATGATGATGTGAACTATTGATGTTAATCACATGGTGATGTGATCTAGATTATTGACTCTAGTGCAAGTGGGAGACTGAAGGAAATATGCCCTAGAGGCAATAATGAAATTACTTATTTCCTTATATCATGATAAATGTTTATTATTCATGCTAGAATTATATTAACCGGAAACATAATACATGTGTGAATACATAGACAAACAGAGTGTCATTAGTATGCCTCTACTTGACTAGCTCATTAA